>CM041202.1:3512021-4879521 GCA_023078555.1 Ulva prolifera | reverse complement strand
GCATTCTGGCACCCCACAGAAGCCGGAAGGCGGGCAGGGTTCGTTTGCGCCCTGCACATGTATCACAGAAACATCATATGCATGGACATACAAAGACTGTAACAAATTGCCCTGAAAGCAGCCAGACGGTGCAGTCCAACACATGGGCAGGACACTGTCACACTGCTACATGTGCCTGACCCTCCGGTGCACCCGATACATGAAGCAACATTAGATCTGGAATGCCTGTATCTCCTGCTAAACATGCACAAACCAGATTGTCGCCATGTTGAAAACCAGCTTGGTGGCGGTGCCCTGCAGTCATACCAAAAAACAGCAGAGAAAAACTTCTGCAGAAAGCAGAATTGAGGCGTACAGATGCTCCGGGGCAGCCAGAGGTGCATGCGCGAACAGTGCAATCATCACCGCCCCAGCCGAGGTGGCAGAAGCAGCGGCCCTGGCGGCAGTCGCCACGTGCGTTGCAGTCGTTGAGCTCCGGTGTAGCACACGTCAGCAGGCCGGGGTCCCCGCACATCAGGTCATCCGGAGGGCACCCGTCCACGAAATCTGCACGCAGCTTTCACAGTGTTCTTCGCCACGTGTATGTATCTTGTGGGATTCTGACTTGGTGATCCTCGTGAAGCACGAGGATCTTAGTATATACAAGTGTGTATACAAGTGTGCCATGACAGGCACATGTGTATGACTGTACATTATGACTCAATGCATAAGCTTCATGCATTGTGACCACAGGCCTGCGCCAGCGTGAGGTGCTATCTCACGACACCTCCCCCCTTAACAGAGGAACGAAGCTCAGGAGAGATGAGTGACAACCGTGCAAAGGCAGGTGGGGTCATGATGCAAAGCAGGGTAACAAACATGCATAGCGCAGACTGACGTGCATGACATAGTCTGATCACCGAGTGGCCACCGAAGTGGGGCGACGCTGGGCCCTTGCAACATGAGCCAGGACGCGACTGCTCTGCAACCAGGTTACAAGGTGGATGGAGAGAGCACTGACTGAAAGAAAAAGAATGACTTATTCGTAGAATTCGAACACAATATCCTCGAGATACGTTCCTACGACGCGGCCGCGGCTGGCGGCCGCCCAATTGATGAACTTGCTGATGGCAAGTGACCGCTCACGTGACGCCTCGACCTCGGCATGATCGGCCGCAGCGAGGAGACGAAGCTGCTCTTGGAGTTCGTCCGTTGTGACTCCCGGGAGTGGCATTTGACCAAAGTCCCGGAGAAGCCGCTTGACATTGTTGAGGAGGCGACGTGGGCGCCTGTCCGCCGAGGCCTGAGCTGGCCCGAAGGACGGAAGTGACTCAACTGCACGATCGGATGACGTCAGAGGTGCGTAATATGTGGCTGTGACACACAACGCGCGCAGAGCACGCGCAAACTCCAATGATCACGCCACCGCAAAGCGACCGGTGGGATCAACAGCAAATTCAAGCCGTAGTGGATGTGGCATGTGGAAGCCGCGCTGTGACAAAAGCGCGGGGAAGAGGCTGAGATTGCATGCGGCAACTGCAGTGCGCACAACATGCTGGCAACTGGGAACTCGCCCAGCGGAGCGGGTGGGTGCCGGCGGCGCGGCCTTCCCACATCAAATCCGACTCCTGCGACCAATGAAATAATGCTCTAAGTGCTATCACCGTGTTCAGACGTCTCCTAGCACGACAATGGCTGAGCGGTACCGTCACCAGTACTCCCCACAAGAGCTGCACAATCTGCACACAGCAGAGGCAGCTTTGTGCATAGGGGGGGCGGCTTTGCGCAGCCTAGCTGACTCGCGACGCGTCTTGGTGGTCAACCTGGGTGGCACCGACATCTGTTGCTGCCCCCTAGGCTGGCGTGAGGTGGACTGGCGTGCACGCTGCAAGAGATGTGTCAACTGCATACGCGCCTTACGCGGGAACTGATCAATGATGACTTCACGTTGCTGTGCTGTGGAGTTCTGAAACAGATATGCTGCCACCTTATCAAGGCAATTGACAAGCTCAGCAGGTGGAAGCCACAGGTCATGGTGACTGGAGTATCCCTTCCACCGGACAAGGAAGTGGGGACTCCTAGACGGGCATGTGGACGGCGCCTCCGACTGAGGGTGATGCGTGCGCCTATAGTCCAGAACTGTCTCGACCTCAAACACTTCGTCTGAATCAGAACTAGGCTGAGGCTGTGGGTCCGTAGTGCATTCGTGATAATGTGCCTCGATATATGCTTTCAGACAGGAGAAATGAAATACATCATGCATGTTCAATGCTGAGAGCGTGGTCGGTAGCTGAATTCTGGCAGCCCGTGAACCCACCAGCTCCAGAATCCGGCATGGTCCAACCCAACGCGCCGTGAATTTCCGACGCAGTGAGGGGTGATGCAAGGCGACTTTGGACAATGAAAGGAGCACCGGTTTGCCCACTGCAAATTGACTGGAAGCAAGAGGCTGGGAAGATTTGGTCCACATACGTTGCTTTGCCGCGGACAAGGCCTGTTTGGCCAAATGATAGTACATACGGTGCAGCAAGGACGTGTGCAGGCGACGGCTTCAGGGATGTTAAAGGCCAGGGCTGTAGGTGATAGCGGTGGCGTGATTCTGTTCAACTGAAAAGGAGTGCAGCCAGTGCTCTCGTTTCTAGCATCATTGATGCTGAACTCGACGTGGGGCAGAAAGGTGTCCCAGTCGTCATGTGCCGGACTCACAAAATGGCGTAGAGCTTCCTCAATCACGCGGTTGAGACGCTCCACCTGCCCATTTGCTCGTGGGTGATATGAATACGTGAGACGCAGGTGTATGCCCATGTGATCACAGATGTGCCTGAAGAACTGATTGTTCCATTAGACACCACGATCGCTACAGATACCCAACGGGAGGCCATAGTGCGGGTAGATGTGCATGAAAAACAGCTTGGCAAAACCTGGGCCATTCAATGTGCTGACTGTGGGTATGAGCCTAACCATTTTAGAAAATTGATCCACGAACACTACAATGCAGTCAAACCCATCTGATGTGCGAGGCAGCTGTGTAATCATGTCCAAGCTGATCACCCGCCAACATGCTGTGGGTACGGGAAGTGGCAAGAGGGTGCTGTCGGAGCAGCCCGGGGATTTCATGATCTGGCAAGAGTGACATTGTGACACAAATGATTTGATATCAGCAGATATGCGCGGCCAATGGAATGATTCCGTGATCAAGGCAGCTGTGCGCTGGACGCCCAAGTGTGCATGCCAAGGATGCACGTGATGCCAGAGCAAGATTTGCTTGCGGAGCTGGTCATGATCAGGCACCACCAGCTTGTGGCCTAAAAAGTATGCCTGCAAGTTCTTGTCGAACCTGTACTCCTCGTTCGGAGTCTGGAACGCAGGGTCATGCGAATATCCGAAGCGCACACGCTCCCAAAAATTGTCCAGAACAACATCTAGTGACAGGTGTGTGTTGTGCTGATCTTGCAGGTTCGCACCCATTTCCTCGTAGACGGTCTGGTCAAGGACAATGTCCTCAGGGGGCTGGTCTGTCGCTGGCGAGGGTTGCTGCGAAATCCCGGCGCCGCTGATCGGCTGTTGCTGTGGGAGCGGCGGAGGTGGCGGCAACCCTGACGGCGCCAGGGAGGCGGACATCATATCCTGGTCCCTGGTGGACACCAATGCGAATCGCCGAGGAGGCGGCGGAGGGAGCGCCGGCGGTGACGGCGGAGGGCTGCCCGGAAGACGTGGCTGGGGCCTGATTGTGTCCCGGAAGAACGAAGGCAGCAGATTGTGCTGGGCTGACGGGGCCGGCTGAAGGCAGTGGCTGCTCTGATGTCCGCTGCTGCTTGCGGGCATGGCGTGCTGACTTGCCGTTGGCCGGAGCTGAACAGAGTGGGCCTCCGAACGTGTAGATTGGATTCCTGGTGGTGAGATCAACCTGGATCCCTGTGGGGAAGTCCCCGGGGACATCGGGTGAGGTCCATGAGATGACAGGGATGAAGTGCGTAGCGGAGGGAACGCCTGCTGAGTCAGTGCTCTGCAAACTAAAACGCTGGTGAGGGCCAATGGTTGATATGGCTCATGCGGCAGCTCTGCCGATAACGTGTCTCCGTCATGCAGTATGACGTCGGTGTGTTGCAAGTGTGTAGCTCTGCTGAGCGCGTCAGCCACATAGTTCTTGTCACCCGGAATGTATGTGATCTTCCAGTTGATACGTGACAAGGACTCAAGCCATCGGGCATGTTTGCCAGAAAGCTTTTTCTGAGTGTGTAGGAATCTGAGCGGGTTATGATCCGAATGTATAAAAACTGTTTGGTTGTTCTCTAAGTAACAGCGCCATTGTCTATATGCAAAGACAATCGCGCCCAGCTCTTTCTCAAGATTGTAATAATTCTCCTCTGCCCTATTGAGCTTCCGCCCAATCCAGGCCACAGGAGCGAGGCTGCCCTCGTGTTCCTGAGTGAGGACTGCTCCATAGGCATAATCCGATGCATCAGTGTAAATATGGTACGGTTTAGAGGAATCTGGGTGCCTAAGAACTGTGGCATTGACCAAAGCAGCCTTGATGTTATTGAATGATTCTGTGCATTGGACAGTCCAAGGCTGGTGCTCTTTGGTGCTGATTCGATGCAGCAGCGGGCCCGCCAATGTGGGGAACTTCGGCACGAATCTCCTGAAATACCCAGCGAGGCCCAGGAATGAGCGGATGTTGTTGGGTGATGACACCAGGTCCGCCATGGGCCACTGTTGTAGCACCTCGACCTTGTACGGGTCTGGTTTCACTGTATGTGCTGTGACAATATGACCCAAGTACTTTATTTCTTGTAGCGCGAATTGGCATTTGACTGTGTTGCAGAAGAAATTGTGCTCGGCTAAACGCGTGAGGACCGTGTCCAGATTCACGGCATGCTGCTCTTCAGATTCTGCTAACACAATGATATCATCCAAATATGCAAGACATATTTTGCCTATGAGTCCTTTCAGTACCACATGCACTGCTTGCTGGAATACAGATGGTGCATTTGACAGGCCAAATGGCATGACTGTCCACTGGTATAAGCCGTCGGGGGTTCTGAAAGCTGTTTTGGGTCCCGCAGAATCCGAAACTTTGATTTGATGATATCCCGACTGCAGATCTAGTGCAGTGAAGTATTTGTGGCCCTTGAGTTGATCCAGTTGTGTGTCTATTCGCGGCAGCGGGTACGTGTTTTTGATGGTGTTCTCATTCAAATAACGATAGTCAATGCACAGCCTCAGTTTTCCGCCTGGTTTGGGAGCAAACAAGACACACGATGCCCATGGCGAGATGGACGGTTTGACCCATCCCATGTCAATGAGGTGCTTGAGCTGCTTCTCCAGCTCCAGCTGCTCCAGAGGTGTCAATCGATACTGCCTGGCCGCCTTTGGGCGTGCACCAGGAAGCAGATCGATGTCCATCTCAAAACCAGATGCTGACGTGTTGGGAGGGGCTGGGCCCAAGGGGCCGCCGTCGCTTGTGTGCTTATCAATGACTAGTCGGATAGCAGGTGGTATTGTATCAGCGGCCTGCGGCTGATGTGCCGGGGCCACCTGCTCTGACAAATATCCTTTCTTTCGTGTGTTTGCACAACTGACATTCAATGATGCTGCGGTGGGTTTCACGTGTGCTATAAACATAGGGTGCTTGCCCATGCGAGCCTTCGTAGTCAAGTTCTTGAGTTCACGCTGTGAGATCACAAAGTCATCCAGATCACTTGATTCTGTGGTGTGTTTGTTGTGGTGAAGATGAATTGCAGCAAACCAAGGCGTTCCCTTTCTCCGCTTTTTGGAGTGGACAGCGGGAGCAGGAATTGTGATCAGGATGTGTTGCTTGTGGAAAGACAACTGCATGCCTACTGCAGAGATAACGTCAAGAGCAAAGAGGACCTCATTGGGCTCCAGCTCTGTGGCTGCGGTGGGCAAGGACTCAACCACAGTGTACTTCACATTGATGATGTGTCTGCCCACGCGGCTCTCCAGGTGTACGGAGCCCAAACAAGCAGCCTCTGAGGCCGAAATTCCCAGAGTGACCGTGTGTTTGTGTGACCAGCTAATGTCATGTCGTGTCAAGAAAGAGCGTGTAATCATGTTGTGGTTGGATGCTGTGTCAATCAATGCCTTCGTGTAGTGGCCTTGGATTTTGGTTTTCATTGTGCAAACTAATGACAGAAAAGCTATCATTCGTGCAGGGGCGGACGCGCAGTCCTCGTTCAGGTCAGGTCAGGACAGCCAGCATCTCATACCTTCTGCGCACAGAGGTAGAACCGAGAGATGCTGAGGAGGGGAGTGCTAGTACCGGGAAACAGTAAAGAGAATGGTTACAGATCTCAGTGTGCACATGCTTATATGCACACTGAACACTCAACACTCAAGGTTACGGCGGGAAACCCTCGCACGATCTCTTTCACTACATCGAGACGATCCTAGCTGGCGGCTTACCCCTACACTGGATCCGCGGATCGTTCGTGCATGGGTGCACCTGTCACCACGCTGCTGCCCGCAGGCTCATGCATTGTGACACTCCCCCATAAACCCTGCTACGTTTCCACTAGCTGGAGTTTATTACGAACTTCTAACAAAGCAGGTCCGGGCAGCACTTTAGTAAACACATCCGCTAACTGATCAACAGTGCCCACCCATGCTACCTTAAGTTCATCCATCTGCACATATTCCCGCACTCGCAAGTGCCGCACACGAATGTGCTTGGATCTGTCAGTGGACACAGCATTAACAGCCAATATGTTGGCACTCTTATTGTCACCCCACAGAGTCGGCTTATGTGGGATGAGTTTCAAATCGAGAAGCAACTGCTTCACCCACATTAACTCGTTGGCTGTTGCACTCATCGCGATGAGTTCAGCCTCTGTTGTATCCCCAGCCACTATACTCTGCTTCTTCGAACGCCAGAGAACACAGTTCCCATATACCCGAATAACCATACCAGATACGCTTTTCAGATCAGCAGAGTTCGCAAAATCTGCATCTGAAAAAGCCTCCAACAAATACCCGTGTCCCTCAGAGCCTATAAATTTTATTCCTAAATTCTTTGTGGACTGCAGGTATCTCAGAACATGTTGCACGGCAGACCAATGTTCCTTCAGACTACTAGACATGTGCCGGTGTTATAAACGAGAACCTATTATGTGTGCATTAGGAGGTTAGTAGTGCCTATACCTGGAGAGCCGCCAGGTCGTACGAAAGGTCACTACACAGATCAGGGAGAATACTGCACTGGATGCAAGACAGTGCAGGAACCTATGGAAGATGTAAGAGAAAGGTTACTTCAGACTTGGACGCATACGACTATATGCGACCATTCGTGCATGTCTACCGTGGCCCAATGACAATGGCCCGGGGCGAGCCGCTCACGGAGCGCCCCAAGTATGCTCATGCATACTATCCTAACATAACACGGGTTGGGCCCTTGGCCACCATACCCATGCGCAGACTTGCGCGTCATGCATTGCAGGTGTACCTAGACACTGATTTATGACACTCCCCTAGAAGGTCTTCTGATCTTGAATTAGATGCAGCTTCTCTCGAACGTCCTTCAATGCAGGTCCAGGCAAAACCTTAGTGAAGACATCAGCTAACTGGTCTTTGGTCCCTACCCATTGCACTTGGATCTCATCCGCCTCTACAAATTCTCGGACCCGTAGGTGCCGCACTCGAATATGTTTGGACCTATCACTAGAGATTGGATTGTTTGCAAGGATATTCGCACTTTTATTATCTCCCCAAAGCACCGGTTTTTCTGGACGAAGATGCAAGTCTAGCAACAATTGCTTGGCCCACATCAACTCGTTTGCTGCACTACTCATTGCTATCAATTCTGCCTCGGTCGTATCACCAGCTGTGATCGCTTGTCTCTTTGACCTCCAGAACACAGTATTGCCATACACCCGTAGGAGTAGGCCACTTATGCTCTTCAAACTCTTGTCATTTGCAAAATCAGCATCAGTGTATCCCTCAAGCAAACATCTCTTCTCAGACGAGCCCTCAAACACCATACAAAGTCCCTTCGTGGACTGCAGGTATCTCAGCACATGCTGCACCGCTGACCAATGCTCCTTTAAGCTACACCCCATATGCTTGGCCAAAGCATTACAGGCATAAGAAATACCAGGTCGCGTAACTACAGCCAGGTACTGGATTCCCCCTACAGCACTCATGAACTGAGCGTGCTCTGCCTGAGTGGCAACCTCAAGGTCAGGGTAGTCCTTCGCACTCCTCAACTGTTGCCGTGGCACCAGTGGAGTCGGACTGGGTCTGCAATCTGCCATGCTAAACTTTTCTAGCAGATTCACAATCTTCTGCTCTTGGGACAACGTGATCGTCCTCTTCTTCCTGTCACGCTTGATAGAGGCGCCTAATGCCCAAGACAAATCGCCTAAGTCCCTTCCAGTGAACACTTTGAGAATTCGGTCTATCAACTCCTTCAGGCCCGTGGACCGTCCGAAGATAAACAAATCATCAACCCATAGGAAGATGAAACATCTACCAGTTTTCCTAACATACAGTGCAGGATCTGAGTGTGAGCGAACAAAGCCCATCTCACCCAGTAGACGTGCAAGCGCCTTGTGCCATTCACGTGCTGCTTGCTTCAAGCCATACAGGGTCTTAAGCAGTTTCCACACACGACTGGTGCCATCGTTCAAAACCTGGGGTTGTTCTACATAAACAGTCTCATTCATGACCCCATTGAGAAAAGCACACTGGATGTCTACGTGTTTCATCTCTAAATCTTCCACTGCAGCTATTGACAGAACAACACGAAGAGTGGCATAGCTCCCTACTGGAGCCCACGTCTCAAAGAAATCTACACCCTCCTCCTGGGTAAACCCTCTAGCAACATACCGCGCCTTGTAACGCTGGATCTCTCCTGTAGGTCCCCTCTTAATCTTCATGACCCATTTACCAGAGATGGCCTTAGCCCCTACTGGCAATTCTACCAATTCATAGGTGCCATGCTCACTCAAAGAGTTCACCTCTTCCTCCAGAGCTACCATCCACTTCTCCCTATCAGGCCCAGCCAACGCTGCCTTCCAGGGTGGATTGTCTGGATCAGCAGGTTTCTTCTTCATGACAGCAGCAACCCGGCGGGATGGACGTCGCCGGCTTGACTGACCACCGCCATGTTCCACATGCTCAGCTACCTCTGCATCAAGCAACGCACTGTCAGCCGTAGCTGCCATGCTTGAACTGCCCGCAACCTTTGGTGCTACTGTCTGCTCACTCACATCACTATGCTCATCATCACAAGCTACAGTATCTATCGCTGCAACATCTGCATGTGGAATCAAGCGCCTGCGTACAAGCGGGTTCCATTTTTGTCTAACTGGACCAGACTGCGCTTCCTGCCCATGGGCATCAGCAGCAGCGTCATCATGCAAACTAATCTCCTTAGCAGGATGCATGGACTCTCCAGCGACAGGTGAGCTGGGCGGACTTACCTCTCCCCTAGGGACAAATCCGCCTCCTGAACTGAACATGAGTTCCTCCCCTGGACCCAGGCGGCTAGCCATAGCTTGGCTAAACCCGGGCATGTCAAGGGAGGGTCCCCCAACATCAGTTGCGTCACCTCGCGGCGGGGCAGCTGCTCCCGCCGCGGCAGTTGGCAGCGGATGTTGTTCCTCAACGCCGTCCATGACGCTCACCTCATCAGTCCGTGGGGCATGTGACCTCGCAGCTCTGGCGGGGCTGCCAGATTCCCGAGGTCTCCCCTGCTGGGCACGGCTCCTGGTGACGGGCCTCATGTCGATCTGAGCGCCACTCAAGTCCCGGAAGTTGTGGACGTTTGAATAGTTGAGAGCGTCCCTATTGGCATACATCTCCCCCGATTGAGGAGGGTAGCGCACTGCTGTCTGCCCCAACACTTTCGTGCGCACGACATCATGCACTCCTTCTACCACCTCAGGTGTGGACATCCTAGTTCTTCCCTGCAACTCTACCGGACCGTCCGGCGCACCGACTCTGGGCGCGATGCTACGACCTACTTGCAATTCCTCACGCAAGTCACGCAACTCTGGCGTGTCCTCCATATGCTGCGCGGGCGCCAGCTGGATAAAATCACTGTCATGTAATTCACCAAGTTGTCTACCTATGGCGAACCCATCGAAATCAAAAGTAGCAGCGCCATGCACGCGCATGTGCTCTTTGCGGGACTCAATCAAATCCAGATCGGGAAACGGAGGGGCACCAGACATCACACACTTATCCAGATCGGGACCAAACGTCAGCTCCTCTTCCGGGCCCATAGGCACCAGAGGCACATTTCCCCGCGTCACAGTATCTAGCGTACGCAAGTGATCACGCAACATGGCAGCACTGTATGCCATTTGCCGCACCTCCAGCACTCTGCCACCCCCGGGGCAACGCTGGAAGACTCTATTCATGTGGGGCCCTTGCCCTGGCCCCATCCACAGTACAAGTTCACCCCTGGGGTCTAACCTACGCAACTTATCAGAATCAAGGTAGACGTAGACCGGCAGCCCCCATGGGAGCATCTGCGCAATCATGAGCTTGACACGCTCAGAGTCATATGTCTCTTTGTAGAACAACATATACGGGATGACATCTGCAAGATCATTGTCTATCCACTCTTTCCGCAGCATTTCGTTTTCTTTTGCTTGATCTATCTGTTGCTTAACTCGTTCTATAGTTTCTTTGCTAGGTTCGACAGCCGACATGTCGGCAGTGGTCTTATGGACCCCCCCAGACTGCACTGTATTGATGTCCCTACCCGTCGCATTCCTATATCTACCTAAATTGGCCAAAAGGCGCTCAAGCTTGTCCGCAAGATGTTCTTTCTGCAGGCGGTTCATGACAGCGGAACTAGGCACCAGATTTGCTGCAGCAGTCCCACACAACATCCCCTCAGGCCATGCACGGCGTGTTATGTTGGTTGGACACATGAGCGCTCTCAGTCTATCAGAAGTGGCACCACATTCACGCTCAGCTATGCCATTGCCCTGATGATTGCCTGGTGCACAGTCTTCCCAAACAATGTGCTTGTCACGAAGATAGGCCTGGAAGACATGGCCCAGAAATTCTCCGCCGCGGTCACCACGCAGGAATCTAACACGTCCTGGAACAGGCGGCTGGCCTTTCTTGATGACAACTTGCCCAGGAACAACTGTAGAATTGCAATGTTCTATGATCTCTACAAGCAATTCAGGGACTCTGGACTTTGCATCCATAGGGATAGTGAATCTAAAACGGGAAAATTCATCAACTACAATCAGCGCATACTTTGCTTTCCCAACTCCCATAGGTGTAATGGGACCTAGAACATCCGCATGCAAGCACGCCCCCGGATACGTCGCACAAGAGTGCGTGACTGTCTCGCCGTGCTGGCTACTAGACCCGGTACCATTCCTAGCAATCATACAGCCGTGGCATTTGTCTATCTCATCGCTCACTTTTGCTGGATCAATACGCAAGCCCTGGTACATCTTGGCCTTAGCCATCAGACGCAGGTTTGTGGCTCCTGTGAGGAAACTAACATGAGACAAGAATGTAGTGTTCAATTTTTCTTGTCCAGGCACATTTGGAGACCCAACTAAAGCAGCTACACGACTGTACGAGACCTCGTCATCCTCTAGTTTCGCAACCGAATTGGCAGCAGACCAAACAGCGGGATTACTAACTCGCGAGCCCCATAGGACTGGCTTTCCCACATCCGTAGTCACAACAAACACTGGCCGATTCTGGTGGTCATGCGATTGAGTAATCCGACCCTCCGTGTGGCCCATGGCCTGGCCAGAAAACCCAGGTACAAAAACAAGATCACCTCCTTCTGTCGCCACACGCGTTTGCAAGGTGATGCCGACATTCTTCAACAAATGTGTAGACAAAATGTTGAAAGGACAGTGCGGCACATACAAGCAATTCGGGATCTCAATGGTCAGATCCTTGATCTCCCCATCCATCGTGACATAGGACCCCAGACGGAAACATATAGTTCCCTCCCCCAGAACTGGAATATCATCATCCCCTATTGGGTGAATGCACTCTACAGATGCAGCATGCATTGACAAGAACAGCTCGGGGTTCCTAATGACATGGACATCAGATCCGCTGTCCACCAGGAAGTTCAGGCTTTCGCCCAGGTGCGCAACATCCGTCAAGGAGAAGTCGTCGCTAGGAAATCGCACGACAGCAACAGAGTTGCCATTGCCTCGTCCTCGTCCGCGTCCTCTGCCGGCGCCTCGTCCCTGGCGGCTGGCGTTGTTGGCAGCCTGGATCTGAAGATACTTCCTGACTTCCGGATGCAGATCCGGGCAGTCCTTCTGGAGGTGTCCAGTCTTCTTGCATACGTGGCAGGTGCGCGTCTCGCCATTGGCGATCGCGGCGACAGCTGCCGGTTGTCCTCGGTTCCCATTGCCCCCTCTGTAGCCATGGCCTTGGCCGTGGCCTCGGCCTACTATGCCACCACCATGTGCGGGCCCACAGGCATCTAAAGCCTGGGCATGGTTGGTAATGGCAGCTATTTGAGTCAGGAAATCTTTTCCGCCCTGCTCACTACGCAATGATACATACTCTCGGCCGAGAGGCTCAAACAACTTGTTGCTGACCTGATACGGAGCAGGCGCAGCACCGAGAGCAGTAAGCTGGTTCACCAGAGACATGATGAGTGTACAATAATCCTCAACTCGTTTTGCCTTGGCACCTCTGAGCGTGGCACGAGAGAACCTATCCCAGAGACCCCTAACCTCAGCCTCTTTGCTGGGCATATACTTGGCTCTCAAGGCAGCCCAAATATCACACAGCGTAGTATGAACCCGGACATACTCTAAGTCATGTGCAGGCAGCTGAAAACAGACTACAGCCAACACCTTATCATGGACACTTGTCTCAGGTCCAGTGGGGAAAACAGTGAGCAAATGGTACAGGCCATGGCCTTTCAACCATAGCTCGACACGGAACTCAAAGGTTGAGAACCTCTCGCCCCTTGCAGAATCCCAAGACGGGGTCTTGCCTTTGTCTATTGCGGGTTCACGCACAGACACAGCTCTCATTGCATCTACAATAGCATTAGCATCGACTACAGTACCAGGCGGATGGAGATCAGCGACAGGGCCAGCATTGCCTTGAGCCATAGCTCGCAGCGCAGCAGCCTGAGCCTCAGCATCCGATCGTGCCTGTTCCGCTCGCTGTAAAGCATCACGGAGAGAGTTTGCTTCAACCTGGGCGCGCATTGCCATAGCATTGGCAGCCTCAAGCTGAGAGGCAGCTCGGGCAGCAGCAGCATGCCCTCGGGTGCCGGCTGCAGGGCCTAGTGAGCTAGCACCAGCTCCTGCAGCCCTACCTGTGGCTTGAGCAGCTACAGCCATGGCTGAGCGCTCAGCCTCGAGTCTTTGTGCATCAGCCATAGCTTCAGCATCAAAGTTCTCGACTGATTCAGGATTAGACATCTACCTGCAGCGAAACAAATCTGCTTTCGCTAAGGGTCAAGTCGATCAAACCCGTAGGCTTTAACGACGCACAATCCTAAACCGTCGTCATTCAGTTCACAATCAAACATGTGACAACCTGTGACATAATGACGGTTGATCTGGTCATTGATTACGCACTGATGACAGTGCGGTTGCCCGTAGCCGCGCGCAATCATATGACAACCACCTCATCGCGCAACTAATGCAGCGACACAACACATCACCGATACCATGTTATAAACGAGAACCTATTATGTGTGCATTAGGAGGTTAGTAGTGCCTATACCTGGAGAGCCGCCAGGTCGTACGAAAGGTCACTACACAGATCAGGGAGAATACTGCACTGGATGCAAGACAGTGCAGGAACCTATGGAAGATGTAAGAGAAAGGTTACTTCAGACTTGGACGCATACGACTATATGCGACCATTCGTGCATGTCTACCGTGGCCCAATGACAATGGCCCGGGGCGAGCCGCTCACGGAGCGCCCCAAGTATGCTCATGCATACTATCCTAACATAACACGGGTTGGGCCCTTGGCCACCATACCCATGCGCAGACTTGCGCGACATGCATTGCAGGTGTACCTAGACACTGATTTATGACAGCCGGGCCAGGGCATGTGCCACATAGCTCAGGTCAGGTTGTGTCACTCCTGCAATATACTGGATACTTCCTACAGCACTCATGAACCTAGAATGCTCAGCAGCACTGGCTTTCTCCAGGTCAGGATGCTCTTTCGCACTCCTTAGTTGTTGCCGCGGCACTAAGGGAGTGGGAGACTTGCGACAGTCAGACATACTGTACTTTTCAAGTAAGTTGTGAATTTTGTTTCGTTGTGTCATGATGATTGTTTTGGCCTTGCGATCACGCATGATCTCTGTGCCAAGTGCCCATGCAAGTTCACCCAGGTCTCTGCCTTCGAATTTCGTGAGAATGACGTCGACAAGTTCTTGCAGTCCCGCAGAGCTGCTAAAAATGAACAAGTCATCGACCCACAAGAAAATAAAACAGCGACCGGATGTTCTGACATACAGTCCGGGATCACTTTGTGCGCACACAAATCCCATCTCATCTAAGACCTTTATTAAAGCTTTATGCCACTCGCGAGCAGCTTGCTTCAGGCCATACAAGGTTTTATGCAATTTCCACACATGTGCTGTCCCGTCAGTGAAGAACGGGGGCTGTTCAACGAACACTTCTTCTTCTAACTCACCATTCAGAAAAGCGCACTGAATGTCTATATGCCTAATCTCTAAATCTTCCTGAGCAGCAACTGACAGCAACACACGCAGTGTCGCATAACTACCAACAGGAGACCAAGTCTCAAAGAAGTCAATCCCTTCTACCTGAGAAAAACCACGCGCTACATAACGTGCCTTATAGCGCTGAATCTCCCCCGCAGGCCCACGCTTAATCTTAAGCACCCATTTGCCCGAGATAGCCCGTTTGCCCGCAGGCAGATAGCACAACCCGAAGGTTCCGTGCTCGCCCAGTGCATCTACCTCCTCCTGCATGGCACGCAGCCATGCATCCCTGTCAGCACTCGCGAGTGCTTCCTTCAAAGAAGGCATATCGGGGTCGGAAGGCTTCTGCTTCCTGGCGGCAGCTGCTCTGCGCGACCCACGACGCTGAGCATTCTGCTGCTCGCCAGACTCCACATGCTGAGGCTTCAGGCCTGCACAGGACACTCCACAGTCAGCCGCGGCTGATGTGTCCTGATCGCAAGCTGAAACATCAATAGCAGCTACAACTGTTTCACTACTAGCAATGTCAGAGCCCGCAGGCTCATGCATATGCACAGCTGCTACATCCGCAGCCAATGGAACAAGGCGTCTGCGTACAAGAGGATTGATTTTTATGCGAGGCAAGGTGGCTGGAATGGCCCTCACCTCGTCAGGCAAATCAACCCCGACTGCGGCTGAGGGGTCCGGATCCTCTCCCCCTAATTCGGATCCGGTCTCCACCTCATCTGGCGGATCCGGTCTCCACCTCATCTGGGAGGATGCCCAGAAGGGCCTCGGCGCCTCAGCTCCTCGCAAGGGCTGAGCAACTGCCCCCGCGCCAGATGCTGAGGCCGCTGCCGAATTACTCCCAGAACGGACCCGCTGAGCCTCCAGATTCTGATGAGCCGCAGCTCTTTCATCATCTGAGACGGTGTAGTCCATGCGCTGTTCGTCATCGTCATCATAGATGCCGGGACCGTCGTCATCCTCATCCATGTCATTGTCAGACGCACTGACAGACAGTTGAACAGGGAACGCAACTTCTACACCAGGGTCGTGCAACACAGCGTTGCGCGTCACAACATACCGCGCAGTACGGGAGGGCGTGGCGATAGAGTGGTGCACTTCGCCGCGCACACGATGGGGGACAGGGACGTCAGGGTGAGCAGCAGCTCTGGACATTGCACGCGTGCGATGCAAAGCTGCTCTGGCTATTTCCGGTGTTGCCCTAGCAGGGTCACGTCGGATAATCTCCGCAGAGGAGCCAGCTCCAAATCGTGGAGAGTACACATCAGGACTGGGCTCAGGGTTATCTTGCCGGAAAGTCATTTCCATGACAGGAACCCTACCATGACCAGGGGGGGTGTGAAGCTGGTCACGCAGACGGCGCAAGACTCCCCCATCATACGTATGCTCTGCCGCGAAAGGAGGGACATCGGCATCAGTCACACGCTCACCCTCATCGTCCCCCTCAAAAGCAACCGTGTAGGAGTTCGCAAACTCCGCAGGTTCCCTTTTGTCCACAACGGCGGACGCATCGTACTTGCGTACGTGCCGGATCATCTGATCCGCAGTGCACATGACCTGACGCACAACAAAAACCCTACCACCAGGAACATCCTGGGCGTACACACGCTGCATGCTGGGGCCTAGACCAGCCCCGACCCAGTATGCAGGCACACCCCGGGGGGACAACTTCCGCAGCTTGTCATCCCTAGGGTATGCATACACCTCAACCCCCCACGGACGCTGCTGCCGCAGCAGATCTTGGAACACCTCAACGGAGGTGTCTCTGAAAAAGGCCATGTAAGGAATGATATCCTTATCACAAGACCGCACTAAAAACTCATCTAATTCTGTCGTCGCAAGCAACTTGTACTTGCGTTTCTCCTCGTCCCTCAACTTATCGCGCTCGGCCTTTTTCATGCGCTTTCCCTTCCCTAGGCTTTTCTCAGCTTCGTCAACGTCCGCAGACGCATTGACAGCATGCTGAGCTTTCAGGCCCTTGAGGATGCTCGCCAGTTTGTCATGGTACAATGCCGACGACGGCGTGAGATTGTGACCATGGACAACGCTGGCGAGGCATTCTATCCACAGGAACAGAGGCAGGCCGCTCGCGAGCAGCACAGCACGGAGTGACTCAAAAGCCACTCCGATCCTCCTCTCGATCATGCCATTACAGCGATGAGCGGCTGTGGGGGTCAAGCGGTGAGTAATGCCACGACGCTGGAGGTAGAGTTTTAAGGCCGCGACCATGAACTCTCCCCCTTTGTCGGTGTGTAGGATGCGCACACCCGGTTCACCTGGCTTCACCACATTCACCCGAATGCGTTCGATAATATAAGAGATCATGGCCGCAGCCTCACTCTTTTTGCGCAGACCGACCACGAAAGTATAACGGGTAAAGGCACACATCACAAACAAAACATATTTCACACCACCAATTCCTACTGGAGAGACAGGACCAGCTAAATCGGCATGCAGTTGCTCACCAGGCCACTTGGTGTCAAGACGCGTGTTAGTCTCATCGAGTGTGCACAGGGGTTAATGCGCGTGCCTGAGCTGGTAAGCATGCTGACTGTGCATGACGACGTGGAGGGGAGCGTACCTTGCCAACGCGTAAAGTCGCGCGGCAGAAATGAAAGTAAGAATTGAACCGGTGACCTCTAGAGTACACACGACATGCTCTAACCACTGGGGCTCACCTGAAGCAACGAGTCCTTTGTTAGATGACTCCTCCCTTGATTATGTCATCTATATTCTTGGATCCCCAGATATGGATATCCCACAACACTTCCCCCCTTAACGAGGATCGAGCGTAGGGAGATCCAGATCTGATAACTGTGGGATATCTTCGATACTCCTGATGGAATGTTGGAACCTTCTCTTCGCGTCCCGAGTCCACGGGGGCCCAACCCGCTGTAACCGAACTCATATAACTGGGACTCCCTTAAGCTCGAGAGCTATGCTGACTGGGATGCGATCGCTCGGGAGGAGCTCACACAGCGGAAGGTGTAATGAAGATGGAAGCTGTAAGGCAGATTACGAAGTCTGCTCACCGATACCTGTCAAGACGCGTGTTAGTCTCATCGAGTGTGCACAGGGGTTAATGCGCGTGCCTGAGCTGGTAAGCATGCTGACTGTGCATGACGACGTGGAGGGGAGCGTACCTTGCCAACGCGTAAAGTCGCGCGGCAGAAATGAAAGTAAGAATTGAACCGGTGACCTCTGAAGAGGTCACCGATCACCGATCACCTCTGAAGAGTACACACGACATGCTCTAACCACTAGGGCTCACCTGAAGCAACGAGTCCTTTGTTAGATGACTCCTCCCTTGATTATGTCATCTATATTCTTGGATCCCCAGATATGGATATCCCACAACACTTGGCCTGACCCATGAGCTCACGATCATTGGCAGAGAATTTACCCGCAGGCACCTTGGCAATTTTGCAACCGTGACACCGATTCCCCAATGGCTCGGAATCGACATCCAAATTCAAAGGACCATAAAATTCACTGTTAGATTGCATACGTTTCAGAACCCAATTAGACTGATGAAAGGACAAGTGTGTTAGAAAAGCAGGTTCCAGCAAGTATGCATCATGTGGGACCTCAGCTCCCCCAGCATTGGGTCGCTGCAGGTCAATGGCCGCAACCGCCACGTGATGCGCTGTCCACATCCAGTGGGTGCGTGTTCCCATGCTTGTCCACATAAGCACCCAGGTTCACCTGAATGGTTCCCCTACCCATGATAGAAAGCTGCCCTGGTCCCGCGAGATTGGCAACTTTCTGACACGGGCCGTACTCAGTGAACATTTCCCGATTTCCTACTATATGCATGTCCGACCCACTATCAACAATGATGTTCCACGGAAGGGACGCGTCCGGCTGTGGATACTTGGCAGGCATTTCTATAGTGCAAACATCTTTGGCCGCAGCCTGTTTGCGTTGGGGGCAGTTCGCACGCAAATGTCCCTTCTTCTTGCAGAAGAAACAGGTCCTGGTCTCCTCGCGAGGAGCCTGGCCAGCTGCGAGAGCAGCGACCACAGGGCCATCACCACGGTGCTGCTTGCGCCAGCCATGGCCTGGTTTGCCTGCGGGCGTCCCAGACCTAGCCTGCAGCGACCGCTGTTGTTTGAGCAAATCAGCATGCTCAGTCAAACGGGCTATTATCACATGAGGGGAGGAGTGTTGAACTTCGCCGCGCACAGCGTTGAACTCCTCCCCCACCTCTAACAGTTTCAATCGAAGCCATCGCTGGCCCACATCGGCACCTAGTGCCTCCAGTTGAGTGTAAACACTCATCACCTCACCACAATATGTCGCGACATCTTTATTGTGTTGTGACAAAGAATTGAACCGACTCCACAGTCTGTGGATCTCGGCTTCAGTGCTAGGTCTGTACTTGGCAGTCAAGTAAGACCATGCTTCACACAAATGTGACATGCGATAGACAGTCGTCCTATCCGCGTCAGGCAAAGACATTAGGACCTGTGTCCTCGCCCTAGCATGAACACGCTGTTCGTCCGCAGACGGTGCGTGCTGCAACAAATGATCTAACTCGAATTGACCTAACCACAAAAGACTTTCTGTTCGTACGCAACGAAACTTTCAGTCTTGTAATTCCACTCAGGCAATTTCCCTTTAGTCAAATCAGGTTCGCTACGTCCCCGAGATGCACGCAGCGCCTCGGTTAACGTTTCGAGTGATATGAGTGACTCAGTGTGACCAGGATCGTTCACAACATGAGAGGAAAAAGGCACCTGCTGGCTGCTCTGCCCAGTGTGGGAAGAGGGTCGTGGCCGGACGCTGCTGCCCGCAGGCTCATGCATTGTGACAACTAAATCCACAAATGCCGCTGGTTGAGTTGATACCGCAGACTTGAGCGCCGGCAAGACAGACGCGCGTTGATTCGTGACAAGTGTGCATATATGATGTTTTTGTTTTCCTGGAACAGATGCACCCGATGTGTACTGCAAGATGTTACAGGCCTCATCAACTGTGGATTGTGTGTGCCGTCGCAGGAATGGTGTGACAGCTGCTGAGTCAAAGATACGAGAGGGGATGACAAGAGTGACTTTATGCTGATTCATATCCAGTGTGTGAATGTGTCTCATTGCAACATGTGCTTGGTCTGAGCAAGGCAGTGTGACGGAGATGTTGGTAGTGAGAATGTGCAGATCAAACAACAAGTCACCTCCAGACATCAAATCTGAAGCATAGTTAGTTGCTGACTGTGGACAAAGTGCCGGAATCAAGATGTGTGGCTCTGCCGCCCACGAAGGGCACGTGACAGGCGGCTTGCCCGCATCTCAGCGGATATGTGCAGCGGCGTCTGTGGATGGCCGTGTCCGCTTTGGCTTGTTGAGGCCTTTGTGGATGGGGTCGTACCGATCGCGCTTGCCCTTGTCCGTCCTCTCGGCTGGGACTGCTGAGTCATAACCAGCCGGCATGGGGCTAAACTTGCGGCGGCGGTTGAACTCATTGGAGAAGAACTTCTTAGCGGCGGCAGGTGGCACGACGCGGCTGAATGTCGGGCACTGGTCGAGCGCATGCATGCCCGACGCTCGGTCTGCGCGGCAGGGTGGGCACAGCCCGCACTGCTTGTAACGGTACAGAAAATACACTTTCAAGAGCAGTTGCATGCAACTGATGAACGTGGGTTTGACAGCAGTGAGTGGTTCACTGGCGTGCGCCAGCGCGCCGTGGAGAGACGTGTCGCCGCCTTTAAGCTCAAGGTCCAATGCGGTGTCGAATTCCGCTGTGAGGTTGGCGTCAGGGTTCGCACGGAGCGTGGTGACGAATGACCGCAGGGTTTGTGGGCTGTCGGTGTTGCATGCTTCCTTTAGGTTAGGAATATGAGCAGGGCGGGGACCACCCTTTTGAGGCTGACGCTGCTGCACACGCAAAGGTCGGTCAGGTGAATGAGCAGCTGCCGCTGCCTGCAACTGGTGAGGCTCCGGTAAACCTCGAGACGGCTTGCGCCTGCCTTGCAATCTGGCATAGTCAAATTGAGTATCAGTGTCAGGCAGCGCGTAGCGTCTGACGGTGTTCGCTGACTCGCGAACGCGTAGTAATTGGGTAATCGCCCATTCGATAAACGAAGTGGCTATCACTACAAGAACGACCGGCACCCGTGACTTGTCTCGGGTGGACGGCTGCACCCGTGATACAGTCGCGGGTGTGCTCATTCGGGTCCATCGACTCGTGGCTTCCCCAGCGATTGCCCGTGACAGTTTGATCTGAGTGCAGCGGGTGCCCTGTCGTGGGAGAGGAGTCCACACCTGCCCGATACATCAAACTCCGACAGCTCCTGGGGAATTAGTTGATTATATTATACGTTGGGGTGCGTGGCACTTTGAAACAGCCCGGCGTCTGATTGATACCGGCTAATATTGGAATGCGCGCGGGAATTCGTATTATGCGTTGCTGTCACTCGTAATTGAGCCACACTGTCATTCAATATGAGGTTGTGACTTGCCTTCGGCGTATGTAGCCCGGGTATTCATGTAAGGTGCAGTGGAGAGTGGGCTGGAGCTCGCGCCTGGGCCCGTAATGCACATTATAAGAACGAGTTGTACCCGTTGACGCCAGCCTGACGTCCAAATTGTTTCAACAGCAGTGTGGGCACATTCGCACATCTTCGCCAAATGACAGCAGTGCGTGAAGTGTCACGAGTGTTCCAGCATTTTGTAACAGTGCAGGCGCCCCTGCATTGGATTGAATTGCACAGTATTCCGCAGTAACTCATACACACCAAGGTCCTTGATCTGCAGTGCGCATTGACGGCATGTCTCCTGGCATATCAGAGCCACGGCCATCCGGCCCGCGGGGCCTTGTCGACACACGCATGAGCAAGCATGAGCAAGCATGTCGACATCGTCTGCGCCAGATGCTGCACATCGGGAGAATTGAATACATTTCGACATGTTCAATGCTATGATATGACTGAGACAGGGAATGTGCATTGACTTCGGGCAGATGTCCTCTTTCTCCCGCCATGCAATCGGTACTGCAACTTCTCGTCCCGCCAAGCGTCTGGCCACCACCATGTCGATCTATGCCAAAAACGATAGTTCACTGCAGACCATTTACCTAATACGTTACATTATTGTCGCACAGTGATAGTGGTACCGCAGCGATCAATGTGTCAGCGAAGCGACCTTGCCTTCAGCTGAAGCTTGACAATTCGTCGTATGATGGTGCGAACATTCCCGAATACGTTGAATTGTGGAATTCAACATCGAATTGCTACATGCTGTCTTCATAACATGTGTATCTGGGGGATGAGTGGTTGCCCTGCTGTTTGCATTGCGCTGGTCTCGTTCAACAAGCCATCTCGCAGCGGAGAGCTCTCATACGCCCCGACAAAGCACGCGGAGCGATCTCACTATGTCTATCAATGTACTCAGCGCGCAGGACGGTAAAGCCTGAAGATGTACCTTCCTTTTCAAGACACACCGCAATATTGCTGGCACTTCATCACAGGTATGCAGTCCCCCACCAGCAACAGATCTCGCAAATTCCTCAGAAGTATCCCAGACAATGCCTCAGTAGGATTACCAAAGCAGATTCTGGACTAGCACTTGCAATCACGTATGCTGATACGTACAGGTGCACCCTTGAATGATCAGCTTCGATTTCAGCATGTCGGAGCCTGTGCGACAGCCTAAGTCAGATCTGTCATACAAGGTAAGCTTCTACAGAGGATGGTTCGTACGCAATCAACAGTGGCACTGACACAAGGCTGCCAGTGCGTGGCCGTTTCGACACATGAGGATGGGTGCAGGGCAGCCACCAGAATGTTTGACCAGTCAAGCAGGCTATGGCATTCGAGACAGCTGGGAAATCAGCATATGTAGACACGACTGACCTGACAGAAAAAGCGCAAGGTGAGCACTGGTCTTCTTTGTGCTGCGAGCTTCGGCAATTGTGCACTCCTGATGAGTGCAGAACCTCGCTGTGTTGGATGCTCTGCCTCAGAGGATGTCCCAATTGCAAGCAACAACTACAGTGCTATCTTACTTGCCCGACTCGCGCGTGGCGGGCGTCGGGCTCCCATTATCCCGTAGGCCCTTAGCCCCTTAGCCCCCCAGCCCTGGCCGAAAACATCCGCAGCGTCGCGCGGCGCACCGGTGGAAGAGATACAGGTCTCTGGTGGTGAGGTAGCGCTGGACGTGCTCTTCGATGTCGTCGGCGGTCGTCCGGCCAGGCCTCGCCGCACCGTCGTAGAACCTCTGCCCAGGGCTGCTACCAGCCAATGCTCCACCCCCTCCAGATCGATGCCCAGTCGGACGTCCATCTACACCATTGTGGCTGTTGACTAGGTTTTGGGCGGTGTTTGAGGGATGGAGCGGTCTCGGCGTGTTGACTTCGTACATAACCAACGCTCGCTCGCTGCGTCCATAACCCACGCGGTCCGATAGGCTGCTATCGTTCAATAGAACCCCTGCTGATGCAAAGTGCAATCCGCTATGTGGTCGTTTCCGATAATTCCAGACATGCACTTTTCGACAAACTCACAGGTTTCTACTGAGTAAACTGTGGCGTAGGGGGCCATGCCGGATACGCACCGTTGCCATCTTTGCATTCACTGCGGGAAAGGCACGCGCACGACGGCAGCGCACCATAAATAACTGCATCAACAATTGCATTCTGGGTAGGGCAAACAGAGCAGCACAGAGCAGCACACATCCAGTGCAACAGCATCAACTGTTGCATTCTGGACAGAACAACAGAGCAGAACAGATCCATTGCAGCAGCATCAACTGTTGCATTCTGGACAGAACAACAGAGCAGAACAGATCCAGTGCAGCAGCATCAACTGTTGCATTCTGGACAGAACAACAGAGCAGCACACATCCAGTGCAACAGCATCAACTGTTGCATTCTGGACAGAACAACAGAGCAGAACAGATCCAGTGCAACAGCATCAACAGTTGCATTGTGGACAGGGCAACGGAGCAACACCCATCCAGTGCAACAGCATCAACAGTTGCATTCTGGACAGGGCAACGGAGCAGCACACATCCAGTGCAACAGCGTCAACTGTTGCATTCTGGACAGAACAACAGAGCAGAACAGATCCAGTGTAGCAGCATCAACTGTTGTATTCTGGACAGAACAACAGAGCAGCACACATCCAGTGCAACAGCATCAACGGTTGCATTCTGGACAGAACAACAGAGCAGCACACATCCAGTGCAACAGCATCAACTGTTGCATTCTGGACAGAACAACAGAGCAGAACAGATCCAGTGCAGCAGCATCAACTGTTGTATTCTGGACAGAACAACACAGCAGCACACATCCAGTGCAACAGCATCAACAGTTGCATTCTGGACAGGGCAACGGAGCAGCACACATCCAGTGCAACAGCGTCAACTGTTGCATTCTGGACAGAACAACAGAGCAGAACAGATCCAGTGTAGCAGCATCAACTGTTGTATTCTGGACAGAACAACAGAGCAGCACACATCCAGTGCAACAGCATCAACAGTTGCATTCTGGACAGAACAACAGAGCAGCACACATCCAGTGCAACAGCATCAACAGTTGCATTCTGGACAGAACAACAGAGCAGAACAGATCCAGTGTAGCAGCATCAACTGTTGTATTCTGGACAGAACAACAGAGCAGCACACATCCAGTGCAACAGCATCAACAGTTGCATTCTGGACAGAACAACAGAGCAGCACACATCCAGTGCAACAGCATCAACAGTTGCATTCTGGACAGAACAACAGAGCAGCACACATCCAGTGCAACAGCATCAACAGTTGCATTCTGGACAGAACAACAGAGCAGCACACATCCAGTGCAACAGCATCAACAGTTGCATTCTGGACAGAACAACAGAGCAACACCCATCCAGTGCAACAGCATCAACTGTTGCATTCTGGACAGGGCAACAGAGCAGCACCCCTATACCTTGATCTAGTCACAAGCGATCATCAACGAATAGCTGATGCTGCAGGTTATCATACGTTGCATGAGTGGCAGCCACACCTTCTTGCTGCCGATGATGATGTTCGATCGCATTGCTCATCTTGTAGATCGTTTGCAGTGTTGGATCATCCACACCTCGAACTGCTTCCAGTTTCATAATCATGTTCTCAATTCCTTGCAGTCGGATGTCCATGGCCACGATGTCACTGTGATTGCTTGCTGCGAGCTTGCCTACTGACATGATCACCTGGTGTAGACGTTTTTCGACTGTGAGGCCGCTCCATTCCTACACTAAGACACACATTGCTATATTTCGCTACAAATCACATCCCAGCACTGCGACAACATCAGAACATCATCACCTGCAAGCGCCGGTCTTGTTGTAGCAGCATCGACCCCTGGTTTTCTGCGATCACCGTCTGAGCAAGTGAAGCAAGCTGCGTTTGGGCAGTCCTAAAGTTCAACATGGTCCCTTCAGCCTGGGCTCGGGCGACAGGGTCGTCCGAAGCTTGTACAAAGGCCTGCGAAGAGAATGCAGATGGCTGTCATTCCATGCACTTGATCTGAACGGTATATGAGCAAGCACGAACGAGTAGTTGCATGCAAGCAGCACACCGTCAGGCTTTGATGCACCGTTTCAAGGGCCGTTCGACTCCGATATAGCATGGCCTCTGCTGATTCATCTTCCTGCGGTGGTGCGCGTTGCCTGAACAAGACCTGCAGTTCCAATTCCAATCTATAGTTACATGCATCTTGCATGAATGCCAATACAACGACATGAATGGTGGCAGCAAGCATGTGTACTTGAATGGGTTCAACAAGCAATGCTTGTGCTAAGATTGGGGTGCAAGCCGCACCTCAGCCTCCAATGCCTGCTTTTTCCGGTTGAATCTCCTTGCAACTGCGGCTGCAGGGTCCATCACCTCTTCTGGAATCTGTTGATCTGTGATGAAAGTGGCACCGATTGCTTTTGCTCTTCTGACCACACTGCTCGGTGGCACGAACGCTGGGAGCTCATGCCATGTCATCTGCAACCTCTTGCACTCGTCCTCATGCGCGAACAAGAGGCAGAACACCTGCACATCAATATGAAGTGTCACCAATCACAGCTTGCATGCGGTAACCGCTTCCGAGGGCGTGTCACAAGTTGACCAGCAACAACAGAGATTCAGACATTCGTACATCCCACTGAAGGTCTGCCCACGGTGTCCACTGGTCATCATGCAGCGTGTATCGATCCAAATCATCGAATAACGGGTGGTCATCAAACAACCAATGATCGGGGTATAGAATCTTCAGTATAGGTAAAACCTGTATCAGTCAAAAATCAAGACAACATGGAGTCATTCGAGACGGCCACTAGCCACAGCTGCGAGGACCACATACTTGCGCCGATACATTGGCAAGAAAGTCCAAGACCTCCAAAAACTTCTCGAGGGAGTTGCCCTCTTGGGTGGCTAACTTCTCTTGTACCTGCACACTCATTGTCTAAGGCTTTTTTTGCGACAGCGATGAAGGAAACAAGATGAGCTGCACATGCACATGGATAAGCATGCGCACCTCTTTGCTTTTCACCCATTCCATTGCCTGCTTGATGTTGAGCGTGGTTCCATCAGTCAGCTCGATCACTTTAGTGAAAACTTTAGCCTTGATTGCAGCCGGGGCAACCAGATATCCGTGCTTTGGTAAGAAATGCTTCGTTGATTCGTAACCGTGTGTCAAGCACACGGTGCTCGTCGATGGGACTGTATTGTAGGACTGGCTCAAGGTGGTCTGATTCCACTTCCCAGCATGTGCAGCATCTGCCTCACTCCCACTGCACCAATGATCAACAAATCACATTCAGCAAAGGATCGCGGACGCAACAGGCATGTTCTCTTCCACATACCCTCGCTCAACAATCTCCTCTGCTCCATCACGCCGGTTTGTGTGCTGTTTTTTTGGTAAGTTGCGACCGAAGCATGTCTTCTGCATATTGCGGATCCGATTGTCCATAGCAGATGATGGATTCTTCAAGTCGGGATCAAATGGGGGTTCTGGATATTGGTGGGTAGCGAGCGGAGCTTGCATCCTGCATATGAATAGGGTGACGGTCATCTTGTGAACAAGTTTCACGGAAGTGTGAATGTTTGTGAATGCGATTGAGGTT
The DNA here is from genome assembly GCA_023078555.1 of Ulva prolifera. Taxonomy (NCBI): domain Eukaryota; kingdom Viridiplantae; phylum Chlorophyta; class Ulvophyceae; order Ulvales; family Ulvaceae; genus Ulva; species Ulva prolifera. Next base: position 4,852,792 of record CM041202.1, on the reverse strand, counting down.
GCCTACTAAGATGTAGTTTCAGCTACCGACTCTGGCAGCGGCTGCCCATTGCCAAGGAACAGGCGACAGGCTACGTGTATAGCCAAATGCAGCAGTGGGCATCGCAGAAGCTCATTGCCATATGTAACAGCTCGACAATCTGCATGCTTGCCCTCCTTGTTCGCCTTTGCACCATGGATCGCAAAAATCAACATGGGCATCACCGTAGGCAATGAATAATAGTTGGTATATGTGAAGATATGTCCGATTGGAAGGTCTCTGAATTCCTTGCCCCTGAGCAACATGACTCTCATCATGTATTGTTGCCGCCTGCACACTAGCAGTGATTGAGCCATGAGGAAACACAGTGCACTGACCTTGCTCTCCACTATCCCTACACGAGATGATCTGTGTTCGCACCCTATAGATTCCAGGGCAAGTCGGGCGAGAAGGGTCGAAGGAGAAAACACTGCCTTCTGAACTTGAACAGGGCAATTACCTCTCTTACTTTGATCTTTTATGCCCAACTCAAATAATATCATCGCTTGCTCAAGCTTCTCTCGGAAAGTGGCCAAGTACAAGCACGACTTTTTGGTAACGCTTGCTGGATCCCTGATTCATATTGCAAAGATTTTGATGTTGAGGAGTGTGCAGTGATTGTCACCGTGACTAAACATGTTGAGCACTGTACTTGACTGAAGCATGGAACGCACCGACCAGCATCGATCTGTTTGGCGAGAGAGGGCCAGAATTTTTTGAATGCCGCTGTGCCTCTGAAGTCACCAACTGGAAAATGGCCTCCATACATTGTTTCCACCTGTTTACCCCAATGCGCAATTCCATTGGCCATGTTCTGGTAGAATGAAAGTGATCCCTGCACGCAACCGCACACTGCTGGCACAATCACATGATGCACACAACACTTGGAGGTCCATCAACATGGACATTACCGATGAGAAGCCATTGCTTTGGATTGCTTGGCTGAAACAGACGCCTCCAGACAGTAACATCGCTTCAAACCCAAGGTTCGCAACATTGCCGCGCTTGAGCTCGCCAAGATATCGCAGTGTGGGCATGTCACTCCATTGAACACCCCGTAACATGTTGCTGGCATCATTTAATTCACGTATATCCTTCAGAGTTTCAGGATCCAGAGATCCCACTGACACTGCAATGCGGTGCTGGTCAGAGGCTGTATGCGATGACATCATCTCATGCAATTTACTCCAGGCAACCTGGAAAACAAATGAATCGCACCTTTGTATTTTTCACCGCTTGAGAACTTCTCGTAAATACTCATGAATTTGTCTTCAATCTTCTGGCAAAATGTCTCTCGGCACTCCCTCAGCGATGCCAACATATCTTGGATCATGTCTGTGTGAAGAGCTTCCAAAAAGCTGTGAATGCTTGGTTGTGCACCAAGCTGTTCAGCCACTTGATCAGATGCTTGGCACACCTCGTCAAGAGGCAACTTTTCCAACTTTTCTGTACTTGTAACATCCACTTGAACATCTCCACACTCATCAATAAACTGGTTGAGCAAGATTGCCCAAGCCCCTGTGGTGTGTGGTGACAAGCCCAGATCTAGCCATTTCTGACCTGCACAACAAGTCAATGTCACACATCAAGAGACATAAGAGGCTGAGCATGATCACAAACATTGACAATAAGGCAATCGGGTACCTGCGCGGGCTGTGCCCCATAGATGATACTGGAAAAATTGTAAAAACAGCAAAGTGTGCAATGCCTTGGCGGCAATGCACACGTCTTCGGACGGCATGGCACCCGTCTCTGAACTTGGAACTTGTGCCTTGTGCAAACAGGCGGCCATCCATGCTAGCGCATCAAGGACTGCAAACAGCTGCTTTGTGAGTGTTCCAGCTTGATGCTGATTGAACATTGAATGTTGCTTGGACAATCATACATATACAAGTTGAAGCGTGGACCTTACAGTGAGAGGATGTCTTACCGTCCTGAGAAAAGTCGGCCTGATATGCCAATGCTTCGGGGAACACAGATCGCACTTTCTGCACAATTGCTTTCCGACGGACCATGGCTATCTTGGACGGCTGGTGGCGTTGCAGCAACACATGTAATTCACCTCTGAGCAGTCTTGGTAGCAGCCTGTCCTCGTCCGGTTCATTGTTGTCAGCATTTATATTCTGCAAACATGTTAAATGTAGTCTTGATGAGTATTATTGCTATGTATCTGGAAAAAAGTCATAACCACGGTTGTTGAACCCACCGGTGCACGACATGCACTCCAGAAGGCAGCCACCAGGCCCTCCTGGTTAGTGGCTACTGAGTCATCTAATGCAACGCTCAACATCTTCTTCATGCGGTCCTCAGTGTCACCGAGTGCGACCTTGAGGACAACCGCCATCCCATTCTTTATGTTGGCATCAGCAAGGAACCTCTTGCGCAGGCATTCGCTGTCTTTGGCACCTGCCGTTGCAGCATGCTTCAGATCCACAGCATGATCCCTCAGCTTTTTGACTGAACCGATGTAGGTTGTCAACAGCTGAGGATGCGGCACTGGCACCACCATAAAACCTTCCTGCAGCAGAGTGTCATCATTGACCATCAGCACATAGCACACACAGAACATGCACATAGACTAGGGTCAGCTTGATGTTACCTCGCCATCGTCCCTGACCAGTGTGACTGATTTCCATGCATCCGGGTGTTGGATGGACAGATACACCATCATCTCTGAAATGACCTTGCTGTATTTCATGAGCTTGTTATCAGCAGTATGCTTGTCTGTGTCGAACACTATCGAGGCCACATCATTGACTATAGACATTAGGTTGTCACGAACGCTGGTTGTTCCTGTATCTTTGTGGCTGCAAACAAACAAAGATGACTGAAATTCAATTGGTAGCGGAACCACAGACATGGAGCACAGTGAAGGTGAGGAGCTCACGCAGCAATTTTGGCGTCGAGCCATTCAGCCTCGATGTGAATGCCCAAATACATAGCTGCAAACTGAATGAGATAATGGTTCATCCCACCACTATCGAGATTGCCTTTCAAAATGTGAAGTGCTGTGTCCTTCAAAGAAATGTATAGAGGCTTGTATCGAGGCTTCCCTGCATATCAAACACCAGTGGCCACTCCGTGAGGTGCAAAGAGATTTGCAGCAATTGACAGAGGCCGCAATCGTGCACACCTGCGAGCCTATCCTCCAGTCGCATAAGATAATGCATCTCGTTGTCACCCTCATTGCCAGCCTCGCTGCACGGAAATTCACCTTCAGTTGCGTATGCATCCGATTCAAAACCGGGAAATTCAAAATCCGGCCACCATTCGTCGCTTGGTACAGCGTCATCCAGCTCCATGACAGCTCAAATAATAAGAAATCTGGATTGAGTGCTATAGCATATTGAATTCGCTTTATTCGACGACGCCGAGTGGGAGCACGAGGACAGACACACTAAAAAAAAACTCACACGGGCCCAGAAAAACACGGCAAACATTAGCCAACATCATGCAGATGCAATAATTAACTCATTACCAAGCATACTGTGCTGCAAGAGTGGCTCCCGCGTTCACTTTGGTGGCAACCAAGCTAAGCTTAGCTTAGCATCGAACCCCGTTATATAGGGCCCGCCCGACCCGCCCGAACCCCCTTCATCGGGCAGCTAAGGGGTATGCTCTGTACAACATCATGGAACTGTGTAAGGCCCCAACCCCCCCCAACCATCCACTGCGGCTCACATCAGAAGTCAAGTGGTCATGTCTAACATTTACTATTGGCTGAACAGTCTGCGCTGCGACGATGAGAACTTCAACGACACCGCGCGGAGATGACGATGCACCGAGTGATCGCTCTCAAAGAACAACCCGCCGCAGAGCTCCAGCAGCGGAAGAGATCTAATGCAGAACAAGTATTTTGCTACATGATTAGGATCTGCTGACTGATCTTGCAGCAGCGTAGGGGCACGGTGACAGCTGGCCTGCACTGATACCGTGCAGCCGCGAAGGCTCTTTATAGCGCATTTGGAGCCCGATGAGTACGTGATAGCATTGTAATGTATAGTACGTGTCATGATATGCCATAAACAAGCGTATTCGCGCTGCATGCGGCTTGCCGAACATCACCCGAAACGCGTTACACCCCAACTACAGTCGGACTTCTCTTTGACTCGGCCGAGACAGCGAATCACGGGTAGACGGGATCTGGGCAACGCATGCGCTGAAGTAGTCTACCAACAACGTGAAGTTCCCTGATAAGACAATATTGACGTAGGCCTTGCAAGTCGGGCCTCGGGAGACACCGGCAGCGATCAGGCGGTCCCGCACTGCGAGAGCAGCTATGGCACAAAGAAGACCAGACCGCCATTGACTCAGCAGATGGCGCACACATAGGAATGCAGTTATGCAAAGTGTTGCTGCAGGTTCCAGAGGCGTGTGAAAGATACGGTATGCACGCTAAAACAGCCGGACACACGCACCTTCTTGCAGTGACACTCGAAGTCGATTGACGTCGGTATCAGGACCCACGACAAAGACAGGCCCACCGACCCCGACGAAAGGCAATCTAGTTTTATGGAAATGCTTTTGGCGACTGATCTTACGCGGCACCGGGTGTCCAGACACCCAGGGACACCGCTTGCGCCCCGGCACTACAAATCCTCACTGCACGCCAGCTATGGAGGCCGGGACCATTCGCACCATTGACACGCTCCGGCGAACAAACATACATTCTATTTGATATTTCGCCGCCCGTACTAGGCTGATCGTAGCAATACGCAGACCAGACATAGCACATCTGGCAAGCAGCAGCATGGAGTACATGACAGGTGGATGTCGAATGGCCACGTATTTACTGCAACGCGACCGATTGTTCCAATGTATCGCTTCTGTGTAATCTGACACGATAACAGCGGCGAAATGCGCTAACCAGCCGTCTACCTGTATATCATGCACGCACAAACAACCGACCAGAGAGCCCGACATGCATCTCCAGGAACAGACCGGCGCACGCAGACCATCTACGGGGATATGATGGGAGACTTCGTCGCGATCTCCGAAGCAAAATGCTTTCCACAGACTCTGTTTGCGTGACACTCATTCGGCTGCGCGCACCCGAGATACCCCCCCTCAAATCGCGCCTCGGGTCTGAGTCTCGGGTTAAGTCGTTCTTGTAGTGTATGACATCAGCGCGGTCAGTGCATTCATTCATGGCTGGCTTCAGTTCGTCGTTGAATTTCGAGACCAATTGTGACAGCGGCATGAACATAGCAAGGGTATGAGTGACTGGCGACGTCGTTGACGGCTGCATGAGTGTTTGCAGCTTGACAAACAGAATGCACGCAAAATCTAGCTTACTCTGCTTGCCCGGCATGTGCGCGTAGTCTAGAAAAATCAGGCGGTAGTATTCACTGATATGGTGCATGAGCTCGTTGAAATCGACAGATTCGTCCGCGCTGTACGACTGCCAGGCGCGTTCAATATTGTGTCGGAACTGCCCGTTCGTGAAAAAATAGTCACGGATTGTCTCGAGCCACTGCCTAGTTGTGCAATGTGCCTGCAAGGCCGTCTGCTGTGCCAGGGCAAAGTGCTGCTCCGTGCGCGACATAGATGACATCAAGTGCTGAATGACTTGCTTCTCGGAGAGCTGTGTACAGAGTGCACGTGCATGCAAGACATCGCTCTGAAACTTGTGCCACCGCAGCTCCGACACCTGGTCGCCCTTGTGACCGAAAAACGATGGGAATTTGACATTTTTGAACGTGTACTCTGCAGTGCGAAACCATGTATGTGACCTGTCGTCCCCGAACTGGGGTTCAAGATCGGGTAAAGATGACAGTGTGTGGGAGTTTCGACTGTACCTGAACGACGGCTGAAATTGTGCAATCTTTGTACTGAATGGCTTCGGACTTGACCATGTCCGCGACGTTGACGATTCCCTGTGGCTCCTTGATCTGCTCCGAGCAGTAGTTCCGCGAAGCAAAGGAATGGAAGATGGCGTGCACAACGTCAAACAGTGCGGACTCGGCCAGCTTGGCCAGATGAATGACGGCGGCGCCGGGACTATTGGTGGCCGGCGACGACCGCATGCAATTGCAAGGTGGACGCCCGTTTCTCGACAGCTACCATGTCAAGAAAATCGCTGACAGCTGGGCAATTCAGCCAGGCCATTTTGAAAGACTTAACATCCCGCGCAAAGGCGAAAGCAAGATCTAGCACGGCCATTGAATACTTGGGGCCAAGCCAGCACATGACGGCCATGAGCGCCGGACTGAGCAAATCGCGAGCAGGGCCAGGGTTCGGTCCCCACGAGAAAGCACAGGTCCCCGACTCCTCCGAGTTAAGTGCGGCCGACACTGACTTGCAGCCGCGCATTTCAAGAGATCGAAACGGCAGATCAGATTCAGGCAAGTCCTCATCGACGAGAATGAGCCTAGCATCTTTCTGAGCCAACGTCAGCTGAGCGCGCGCGGCACTAGAACTGGTGCTCTTGCTGGCCTCAGCGTACACCACACTGAGCCAGCGCATGTGGCCTATTGCCTTACGCAGTTTGTCTACATCGTCAAGGTTAAATGCAGACAAACTAGGCACCATGCAATGCGCGTGCTCTACGGCCAGATTGGACTCTCTAGGGTCCAAAATGGACTGATGCACGACGCTCAAGACGGGAACACTCTCCATCGCTTCGTCGGGCATGGCGCGAATCTGCAGCAAACAGATGAATAACGTAGGGAGGACCTTAACGAATCGATACATGTCTAGGACGCGAGGTCCCTGGTCTCTGAGCGGAGTACCTTGGAAAGCTTGACAGTGGAAGCGTGGGCTTACGGCCAGGCACGAGGACCTATGCGGCGACAATAAACAGAGATTGGATGCGTGTACGCAGGACAAGATGGAAGAAGTGCTCAATAGAAGCGCCCCATCCGAACCAGTGCGAACTGTGTCGGACCCAGCAAGCGCGCAGTATAAATACTGCTTGTGATGCGCCCAGGACTACCCCCTGCTATGGCTGGCCTCGCCAAGATGCTGCGCACCCTACGCAGTCATCTGATGGAATCCCCAATAAGTGAGGGATCCCCAGTGACTTGTGGTGACACGCTGAAATGTGTGAGTGTTTGACAGTGTTCTGTGCGCAGTGCGTGGTGCATGAGGATCTCTGAGGGAGGCTGCGCACGATGCTGCCCCATGGGCGGGCGTGGCGTGGTGCGAGCCAGAGATCGATACGCTGAAAGCTGGATCTCATCCCGAGATTGTGCGCGATAATGTGCAGCATCTTGACATAGCCGCCACAGTGCGTAACTAGAGGGGCGCCGGGACTGAGCTGTCCGTGCCTGTGTACATTTTGACGTGCACAGCTGAGTCTGACGGCGCGCAAGCGCACCGCGTCTCCGCGACGCGTGCGACTGCCCGATCTGGCGGATGGTTGTAACTTGTCGCACAGGCGGCCTCATAAGCTGAGGTCACTTGTGTTCGCGTGCATGATTAGGTGCACGACCTTTTATAAGCTGACTTTGTGAAATGCAATAGAGTGTGTGACCATACAAGTGTGTGCGGCGCAAGCGCCACGTGTATGTATCTTGTGGGATTCTGACTTGGTGATCCTCGTGAAGCACGAGGATCTTAGTATATACAAGTGTGTATACAAGTGTGCCATGACAGGCACATGTGTATGACTGTACATTATGACTCAATGCATGAGCTTCATGCATTGTGACCACAGGCCTGCGCCAGCGTGAGGTGCTATCTCACGACACCCCGCCTCCCCCAACACAGCCCCCCCAAGCGCAGCCCACGCACACCACCCCGCCCGAACGCAAACCCACACCCGTAACCCCTAAAGTCCAGCCCAGCCCGCCCAAACTACCCGGCTGCGTCCCAACGGCGGGCCACACGCAGTCGCACGGGGAAGACACCAGCGAAACGCGGCACGCCTGAGCCGCCACCACAACAAAGCGGACGAGGCTGCGAGCGCACACGCAGCGGCGACTGCCTACCACGCAGCCCAGGCGGGCGCGCAGCGCCGCTCAAGCCGGGTAGCCTGTGAGCGGCGTGAGGTCATCGAACGGGACTGCCAGCCCCGTCAAAACAGCCTTGCCCGTGTGTGTATCTACCTGCGCTCGAGTTCGAGTGTCGGTGTCAAGGCGCGTGTTAGTCTCATCGAGTGTGCACAGGGGTTAATGCGCATGCCTGAGCCGGTAAGCATGCTGACTGTGTATGACGACGTGGAGGGGAACGTACCTTGCCATCGTGTAAAGTCGCGTGGCAGAAATGAAAGTAAGAATTGAACCGGTGATCTCATGAGTACACACGACATGCTCTACCATTGGGGCTCACCTGAAGCAACGACTCCTGTGTTAGATGACCCCTTCCTTGATTATGTCATCTATATTCTTGGATCCCCAGATATGGATATCCCACAACAGTCGGAGCGATAATAATTAATTTACGATGCATGAAATGGAGGTTTCTCCCCACTACGTGGTGGATCCTGATCCATACGATACTCACACGCGATCAATACGTGGGGCCCTCGTGCACGAACACATCACGCTGGTGAAGCATTAAGAAGGCTAGACAACGTGCACGCACAAGTCACGTCGGTGGCCATTTTCGTGCGTGCACACATCATGTTGAAGTGAAAGGTCAGCGATCTGCGCACACATCACCCTACTGCAGACATACTGAGGTACATATATTACCGAGCAAGGCAGAGCGCGAGTTTGTGGATAGTCCCGTAGGGTTGGTCGTTTTTGCTACAAAGTTCAAAGTGAACGCTTTTGTTAGATATGAATTTCCCGGGTTCCGGTGTCATAAATGCAGCTGTGGAAACTATTTGCTTACTGACGGAAAAACTGGTCGATGTGGTAGAGCTGGCGTCTATCATCCCTACTGCCTCATGTGATCAAGTTCAATTCCCAGTGGACGGACCCATATTGCCACATGCATGATACACATGGTTGCTGAGAAATTGTTTTTAGCGGTGAGTGGGACGGGTGACATCATTGCGGGCCGTGGTGCCTACCCGGCCTGCATATCTATCTACACGGATGCGTTTGATACAACGCTGCTGTCACAGCTGAGGTACATCACAAACCTCATTGGATGCTCCAGCGACATCCACCTCATCAAGGTGCTTTTACAGCTGCACAGGCTTTTCTGTCCTGCGAGATCCAAGTCAGGCGGAAAAAATGTGAAATGAAGATTGGGGAAATGCCTGCACCGTGAACATGCTTTAGGACTTCTGTACAAGCAAGTGCATTGATTGATGTGAACACTCACCTTGTTTCCTGTGCATCTAGTCTGTGTGCACCTCAGTGGGTCACAGAGGTCCATACATCCCTCTTGTTCATCCTGCCCACATGCTGGTCTTCATGGGGAAACTACAAAAATGTGTCCTCCAGCTGATTGGGTACAAAGTCAACATTCATCTATTTACAAAGCGTATACAGAATATGCTCGAGTCACCATGTGCTATATCGACACCAAGCCAGCAAATATGAGCAGCTTGGCAATCTTGTAGCCGGGCTAATCGTAGCTTCTCTCTGAACATGCTAGTATCAGCCACCTTCTCACTTCCACCGCCACTGGGATCTTCAATATAACCACTATCGCACACAATACACTTTGCTAGTCTGTGCTTCTCTGATCATGCGTTGATCACACAACCAATGTGCCACACAAGAATGCAATCTCAAATGCGCCCGGTTGGACAGCAGGGGCAAGAGCATGAACAAACAGACAGACAGACAGACACGGGTGGACAGGCACGGGTCCGGGTATTCGGGCTTCTCAAGATACACGCGGGATTCGGGGACACAACAACAACGAGACAGCTACACTGAGGCATAGCTATAGCTCATGTACCGGGCGGCACCCCTGGGCAGGTCAGGGCGGTACTACTGCATGAAACCGAGGACTCCGGTGCAGGCTGCACCCGTGTAGCCACACATGTGCAGTGGCTACGGGAGTCCTCCCGATGGCAGACAGTTCATCCTCTCCCCCTTGCCTTCAGAGCAACGCTCGCTGAACGACACCGACTAGACTGGGTGTCGGGCATCGTAGGCAGCGATGAGGGAAGGAGCCGAATCGGGATGCTTCATGAGGAGCTCCTTCTCAGTGAGCCAGACATCGTAGTGCGAGTCTAGATCTTTGAATCGGACGCGGTACTGGAAGCTGGGACGTCCTTAGGCAGGCGGACGCCCTCGCGCACGTGCGCGCGAAACTAGGGTCTCTATGGGCCGGTTGGGGTCTCCGACCGTGGGATAATTGTCCTCTGCATGTCGCAACGGGGTTGAAGACGGCTGCACGTAAGGTCGCAGCAAATCAGCATTGACTAGATTACTAGCATGCGGGAACTTAGCACCAAAATCAACTACACAGACATAAGGTCTAGGCATAGAAACAATCCTAAAGGGTCCTAGGAATCTGGGTTCAAACTTGTTGTGCAAAACATCACGGGGCAGGTGCTCAGTAGATACAAGTACAAGATCACCAGCTTTGAAGGCAGGCAATCGAGAGGGATTTGGAGCGCGTCTCGCGTGTCGGCGCTCAGCATCTTCTTCTAAAGCGACGTGGGCTCGCGACAACGCGTCGGCGTGGAATCGCCGGAACTCAGAGACGGCGGAGGCGTTGCCGGAAGTCAGGAATGGCGAGTCTTGGGACGGCAGGTACAAGGCTTCTAGAGAGGACGGATGGAATCCATGGACGAGGAAGATAGGAGAATGGTGATGCGCCGACTGTGGCGTGTTGTTGTAGGCGTAGACGAGGTGATGAAGGGCTTGATCCCAGAGATGGGAATGCGACGGGTCTGCGCAATGAGCGCGCAACTTGTTGATGATCTCTTTGTTGAATGCTTCAGCTTGACCGTTCCCCCACGGACGGTAAGCAGTGGTGAGGCGATGAGTGGTGCCCTGGAGACGGGCGAGAATGCGGAAGAATTCATTGTCGATTCGGGGATCTCGGTCAGAGATGATGACTTGGGGGGTCCTGAACCGGCAATAAACATGCTGGAAAAGGGCTTCTGCGAGCTGGGTCTTCGAAATCTTCTGATTGCATGGGATGGCGATGGCAAACTTGGTGAGGCGGTCGGTGACGTTGAGAAGGAAGTCGTGCCCATTGACGGTGGCTGGAAGTGGGCCGATGTTGAATTGTCGGGTAGCGCAGGGAGCTGGGCACCCTAGCGAGCGTACAGAAACGACAGGAGAGAAGGACTCGGGTAACAATGTAGCACACAGTGGAATGACTGGAACAGGAGCGCCCCAATCGACCAAAGGTAATTGTGTCGATCACAGCAAAACACTTGGAATATATGTGCCCAGGTCCATCCCTGCTTTGTGCTGTCCTCGCTACTGATAGCTCTGTGGAACTGTGGAATCGCGCTGCTCGTTGATCTCTGTACGGATCAGGGTGCAGCATCCCGCGAGATCTGGCGATCTGCTGCGGGCATTGGGATTTGGCATGTATCATCCTCCGTCAATCCAATGCAGCAACATCGTGCTGCGTGGATACGCAGACGTAGGTTGGCTGGCATGGTCTTTGACGCTGCACCCTTGGCGTGCGCAAGCGCAGACCAGGAGTATGCATGCGCCGCATGCATGACGTGTCATGCACTGAGCTGGCACTTCGCACTGCCAAAAGGCTGTGGCAAAAGGTGGCATGATACATGGGATTGGTATGTGAGATTATACATGTTGAGGAATGCTAGTGGCACTTTTGGGCATGTGGAATTATGCACATGTAGCTGTATGCATGCAGCTCATGTGCACAGCTGTGACGTGGTACATGCTGGCATTCTGAGGTATTCTTTGGTATACTTTCGCCTGGCTCAAGTTTTGCAAGGCACTAGCCTGAGATACATACACATGTATCCACAATTGGTGCCTGCATATCTGGAATAGGTGTGCTTCTGAGCAGACAGACTTGGCCATTACAACACCTCCCCCCACACACGGGAGCGGAGCAGGGCAAACAAGAGTATGCTCTGCAAGCTCAGGGCAAGTCTGGAAGCTCAGGTAAGCAGATAAATGGAGACAGCACATTGACTTGAATGGTAGGGTACATCATAAGACCGGGGCAATGTGGTATTTACAGAGAAGGGTCTACTCATCTGGAATACGGATGAGTGACCTTGTTGGAATTAAGGCTAGTTCTAGAGCTGGCTGGGGAACTCATCGCAGAGATCGTGGAAATACTCTGGCAACAATTGACGACCTGAGTAGCGGTTTATCATTTCACTCATGGCCTCATCTAGGTCTAGGACTGCATCATGCAGCCTGCGAGTAACTCTTCTGACATGGCAGAGGTCAGTGAGGTACTGAGAGTGGTAGTCTCCAAGCGCTGGCATTGTAGTGGCATCTAGCATCAACTGGCGGACGTTCTGGAGAAAGCGTCGACGCTGGACGAGGGAATGGGATGTCGGATCTTGTGGGATCTCAGGGACTGGCAAGTTTCTAACTGCACACATAGGTGGGTTCAGATGATGGAATTGGGTCTGTCGGGTTTTATGGAAGTCACATGATGGAAAAACAGGTTGGTGCCCCGCGACATGCAACCTGGCGGATCAGATTTAGGCAGGGGTTGGCCTTGCTCCCGGGAGCCCCCTCCTCACATCACCTATGGCCTGGAAATCCCCGGCCTCACAGAGGCAGTCTGCTTACATCCAGGCGTCCCCTTCAGCATCACAGCGGGGGGGCAGCATTAGCGCACATGCGCTTTGCGGACTCAGTCCGCATCCTACCACAATAACTGCAGTAGGTGACCCTGGAAAGTGCTGCCTTATGGGATTCGCTCAACCGAGAACTACGTCTACGCGGTTTGCGTTTGGGATCGTCGATGTTGCTGCCACCCGCGGGCACCTTCCCCCCAGCGACGGGACGCCTGGTGGATTCAGCCTTGGCTGCTATATGGGACAGATGTAGCCGCGCTTCACGCGGAAACTCATGAATCATGTGCGCTCTCTGAGTACTGGAGGCATTGTGGAACAGATAATCGGCAACTTTCTCCAGGCATCCGGACAACTCATCAACTGGTAACCAAGAGTCATGAGATGCATCGTAGCCAACCCAGCGCACCAGGTAGTGAGGGCACGCGATGGAGATGTCGTCATCGCGATGCCGCGACTGCATGTAATTGACTACACATTCAACTTCATAAGTGGTCGTGTCCACAGTGGCCGATGACTTGGCAGCTTCAGGGCTGGTGGCGCATGCAGCATCGAAGGACTCATTGTAAGGTTTCAGCACAGAGAAGTGAAAGACATCATGTAGACCTAGACGCTGCAGCGTGGTCGGCAATGATATACGGGCCGCGGCCCGGCCCACTACTTCCAGAATTTTACAGGGACCCAACCAACGCGGAGTAAACTTCTTTCGGAGAGATGGATGATGCAGAGCAACCTTACGTATAGATAGCAGGACCAAATCACCCACAGAAAAGGTCGGCCAAGCAGATTTCCTGTTGAAATCCGACCACATTGACTGCTTGGCCTCTACCAGAGCTTGCTTTGCTAGGAAGTAATACATGCGGTGCATCACAGCTGGAGCTGGTTGCTGATGCTGTGGCAATTTGAGCGCAAGGGCTGTGGGAGACAGCGGCGGAGTGATACGGTTCAAAGAGAACGGCGTGCAGCCCGTGGCTGCCGACTTGGAGCTATTCATACTGAACTCGATATGTGGCAGGAATGCATCCCAATCATCATGTGCAGGACCGATGAAATGCCGAACAGCTTCTTCCACAACGCGATTGTAACGCTCAACTTGCCCGTTGGCTCTAGGATGGTAGGAGAATGTCAGCTGCAATGCAATGCCTAGGTGATCACAAAGGGATGTGAAAAAATTATTGTTCCACTGCGTACCGCGGTCACTACAAATGCCAAGTGGCAGGCCATAATGGGGGTATATGTGCTGGAAAAACAATGCAGCGAATCCGGGACCATTCAGAGTAGACACTGTGGGGATCAATCTTACCATCTTGCTGAATTGATCAACAAATACAACAATGCAATTGTGACCAGACGTGGAGTTAGGCAGTTGCGTGATCATGTCTACACTCACGACACGCCAGCATGCAGAAGGTACAGGTAGTGGGGACATGACTGCCTCCCGCTCCGACGGGGACTTCATGGTCTGACAGCTATGGCATTGTGACACAAATTTCTTGACATCTTTGTGTATATCTGGCCAGTAAAATGAGTCTGTGATCAATGATGCTGTGCGAGAGACACCCATGTGTGCATGCCAGGGGTGTACGTGGTGCCACAACAGAATTTGCCGGCGCAAGTGATCATGATCAGGGACAACAATCTTGTTCTTGTGCAGATAAATCTGGTGCTTAGGGTCGTAATGGTATGATGCAGGTGGCTCGGCAAAATCAGAATCATGTGCATAGCCACTACGCAATCGCTGCCAGAAGTCGTCCGCGTGCAGATCTAGAGTCAAGTATTTGTTGGATTGTTTCAGAAGCAGCTCTGCTTGTGAGTGCGTACCCACACGCTGTGCGTCGATTGCGCGGCCGTCACACACCAGGTCCTCCTGGTCGACCCAGTCCACCGCGGAAGCATCCGGCTGCGCGGTCGCTACGTCGTCCTCACGCGCGGGCTGTTGGTGGAGGGGTGAGGCCGAGGAATTCGGCCTCCTCCGCTGTAGGCGCGAAGTCAATGTCTGACATTGGAGATGGGGTGCGGAGGCAACCAGGAGCGGTCGCGGAGAACGGCGGCGGGTCGGCGTTGGCATGGGCCGGCGGGGAAGTGGGGATGGGGGCGGTGGCAGCGCTGGCGGAGATCCCGTTGGCATCAACGCCGGGGACCGCTGAGACTCCAGCTGCTCGCCCATGCGGGGGCTGGACCCCGAGCTGATGGAAATCACTGATGGCGGCGGCTGCGTGGGCCGCCGTGGGTCCTGTGGCTGGGACAGAGGTGGAAATTGCGACTGGGAACGCAGGTCTGGCATGGGCGGGGACAGGCCGGGCGGGGGTGAATCGAACTTCTCCCGTAGCCGGGAGTAGTCGCAGGGCTGGGGAGAGATTGTTGGCAACGTCTGGTGGTATGGGATGGCCTGATTCATCGGCGACTGGCCAGATGATATGGCCGTTGATCCAGTGCTGGCGATTGGAAGCTCGTATCCGCTTGGATCCGGTGATGGGGAAGAGTGGCATCTGCGTGCTATAGCCGTGGTCAGACTTACGGCCGGAAATGCATAAGAAACTTGCACTGGAATGGCATTTCCCGCACGAGAGGCACAAGAAATGGGATGGTCATCATGCAGTTGTACTGTCATGGTAGGCAGGTGCGTGGCACGAGACACTGCATCAGCCACCACGTTCTTGTCACCAGGCACGTACATGATGTGCCAGTTGATGCGGGACAGCGTCTCTACCCAACGCGCTTGCTTGTTATTCAAGCGTTGCTGGGTCTGCAAGTATCTCAGTGGATTATGGTCAGAGTGGACATACACGGGGTGGCCATTTTCCAGATAGCAACGCCATTGGCGTGCAGCAAAAACAATGGCGCCCAGCTCTTTTTCAAAAGTGGCATGGTGGACCTCAGAGGAATTCATTTTTCGGCCTACCCATGCAATGGGATGCAGAGCTGCTTCATGGTCTTGCATCAAGACAGCTCCATAGGCATAATCACTGGCATCTGTGTATACATGGAAGGGCTGGTTGAGATTGGGATGGCGCAGGCCTGTGGCATTGATCAGAGCATGTTTGATGTCATTGAATGCTCGAGTGCATTGTTCAGTCCATGCGCTCTTGCCTTTGGCTTTCATGCGCTCGAGGAGTGGGGCAGCAAGGGTGGGAAATTTTGGAATAAATCTGCGAAAATAGCCAGCAAGACCCAAGAATGATCGGATGGTATTGGTTGACGATTTTAAATCAGCCTCAGGCCATTGTTGCAACACTGAAACCTTGTGTGGGTCTGGCTTCACGGTATCTGCTGTAACAATATGGCCCAAGTATTTGACTTCTTGCATGGCAAATTGGCATTTGACAGCATTGCAGAAAAAGTTGTGTTCATGCAGCCTAGTCAACACACGATCAAGATTGATGGCATGATCCTCAGCAGTTCTGGAAATGATGATAATGTCATCGAGGTATGCAAGGCAAATCTTGCCAATCAGTCCACGCAAAACCACGTGCATTGCTTGTTGGAAAACACTCGGTGCATTGGTGAGACCGAATGGCATCACCGTCCATTCGTACAGGCCATCAGGGGTGCGGAATGCAGTTTTTGGCTGGGATGTCGGGGCTAGTCTGATCTGGTGATATCCAGAAGCAAGATCCAATGCAGAAAAGTATCTCTGGCCTTGCAATTTATCAAGCAAGGCATCTATGCGTGGTAATGGGTATGTATTCTTTACTGTGTTCTCATTCAGGTAGCGGTAGTCGACACACAGTCTCAGTTTACCTCCGGGTTTGGGAGCAAAAAGGACGCTGCTTGCCCAAGGGGAGATGGACGGCTGAATCCAGCCCATGTCAAGCAAGTGTTGTACCTGCTTTTCCAGTTCAGAGTGTTCCAGTGGAGTCAATCTGTACTGGCGGGCAGCACGTGGTCTGGTGCCAGGCAGATTCTCAATATTCATCTCAAAACCTAAGGCTGTGGTATTTGGGGGTGCAGGCCCGAGCGTGCCTCCGGACCTAGAATGTTTGTGTACTATCTCTTGAACACACTGTGGGATGGTGGCTACATCTTGCTGGATTGGTGCTGGTACTTGCTGCTGGGACAGAAAACCTTTCTTTTTCGACGCCGCACATACATGCATATCGCTGGAAGGCTCGACGCGTGCATGTGCTGGTTTGACATGCACCACGTACAGAGGCGACTTACCACATTTAGCACGATTGACCATAGATTTCAGCTTACGGCTGGTGCATGCATACTCATCTGATGTTCCCTGTGAAGCAGGTGTGCGTTTGGGTATGTGCACGACATGCTGCCAATCACGAGAATGCTTTCGGGGGCCAGCCTTACGGCCAGGCACGATGATGCGAATGTCCGGATCATCAAACTCGAGTTTCATGTGCGTGACGGCAATCACATCAAGACCCAATAGCGCGTGATTGGGTGCATGCCACTCTGCAGCCGGCAAACTTGCTACCACAGTGTACGTGACATCGTGACGCTGGCGGCCTATGCTTGTGCATAATGTGACAGTACCGAGGCAGGGTGCTGCACTCCCAGAGATGCCATGCGACGTGGATGCGCTTTGGTGATATGGTATGGCATTGGCCTGTAGGAATTCTACTGTAATCATGCTGTGATTGGAGGCTGTGTCTACAAGCGCCTTCAAGCGGCTGCCTTTGATGTGGATGGGGACTGTGCAGATCAGATCGACAGCGTCAATTTTCTGACTAGCACAAGACATAGCAGATGTATTTAGGCTCTGCTGGTTGGACATCAATCGCAAAACATGGAACGTCTGGTGACCTGGCACTGGGCGGCCGTCCGTATAGGACAACAATGCATTGGCTTTGTCGACTGTGCTGTAGCTGTGTCTGCTAGTGTACGGCACAAACGCATCACTATCAAACAAGCGGCCAGGGATGGCTACTGTGACATGGTGCCCATTCAGGTTGATGGCATGTAAATGTCTCAATGCTACGTGTGCCTCATCAGTGTATGGCAAGGTAACAACAATAGGGCAGGATAGCGTGGAAATATCGAATAATGACTTGTCAGCTGTGCTGAGTGAGGAAGGAAAAACAATGCCGTGGCCTGAGGCGTGGTCAGCCGCTAGTACAAAAGGCTCCACCGCCCAAGATGGGCAGCCAAGAGGCGGCTTGCCAGTTTCTCAACGGATATGGTTGCCAGGGGCACGTGCTCGTTTGTTCGGAGTCTGAGGGGTATCATCATACCGTTTGCGATTGCGGGGGCCCGCGGAATTTGGAGTGTTTGCCGCGCTCTGCGGCTGCGGCGGCGGGGGTGGTGGCGGCGGTAGCTCGTCGGCGGGCTCCACTGCCATCAGGCACTTGTTCTTGTTGGCAGGGTGTTGCGCCCAGGTTGCGAGTGCCTCCGGCGCAATGGAACGCGCGGTAGGGCAGTCCGCGATGCGGTGGTACCTGTCGCTGTCAGGCATGGAGGAGGGGCAAATGCCGCAAACTCGCTTGCGGTGGTGGAAAGTTGCTTCCAAGAGGAATATCCCGACGGCCACGGGTGTGAATGGAAGGTAGTAAGGGAGCTCTTTACGGCAGGCTGCCGCAAGACCGTGGATGGTGAATGGCGCGTTGTGGTTGGCAACTTCAAACGCATACACATCTTTGATCCACTGTGGTACGGTGGGGCTGTCCATGGCATTATCGAGCCAGGCCTGCTTCTGTTGGAATGGAAGCTTACGGGCGTCCCGGAGGCCTGGTAAGCGCTCCCGGGTGACGCTGGAACATGGCGTAGATGGCTGCACATATGGTGAACGGTTGTTGGAAAATTGGCTGCGACTCTGGCCTGGTCTTTGGGTATTGGCATATGCCATGGCAATCTGCCGCTGGCCTCGTTTTGGTGCTGATGTGTGGGCTGGCATCTCACGGGTGGGGATGGTATGGGTGCTGGTGGATGCAAAATCTACACCCTGGTAATGGTTGGCAGAGAATGTGGCAAAGCGCTTGGCTGTGTTGGCTGTCTCCTTGGCTGTGTTCAGCTTGTCCACACACCATGTGACAAATGCTATGGCATGTGAATTTGCGCGCTCGGTCGGCCATGTGTGGCTGTTCTCCAGATGTGTGGTCAATTTTTGCAGCAGGTCTGGTAGTGGCATGAACATTTTGACTGTGGCTGACAACTCTGAGGTGCACTCGGGGGACATGAGGTGCTGCAATTTGTCAAACAAGTTCCATGCAAAATCTTGCAGGGACATTTTGCCAGGCAAGTCCACATAATCGAGAAAGATCAATTGATAATATATTCGGACATGATGCACCAAGTCATTGAAGCTGGAGGCTTTTCCAGCACGGTATTTGCTCCATGCTCCCTCGATATGCATTCTGAATTGCCCGTTGGTAAAGAAAAAGTCACGTATGGCATCCAGCCATTCACGAACGGTGCACTCAGGAGACATGGCTTTTTCTGTGGCAACCTGGTAGTGCATGGCATCACGAGTGAAACCCTTGGACAAATGTTTGATCACCTGGGCCTCAGATAGTTTCATGCATAAGACGCGGTTGTTCAAAACTTCGCACACGTAGTGATGCCACTTTCGCTCAGCGGATGCATCGCCGCGAACCGCATCAGACAAAGGAAAATGTATGGATGCGAAGAAATAATCAGCAGACCTAAACCAGGTTGCACTCGAGTCGTCTGTGAAGTTCGGGGTGTACGATGGCAGGCTCGACACGTGAGGCAGGGATGACAGTACCAGGTTCGATCGCACGATGCCGGCGTACTGCAGCGCGGGCGCTGCTGCCACCTGCGCGGATGTCGCGCGGAACAGCTGCTCCTCGAAGTAGTTCGCTGTAGTCCCAGGTAGGATAGACGCTGCTGTGTACATGGACCGTACGATCGGCTCAATGGCGCTGACGGCGAGGGTGGCGAGCTGCGACACCATGGCCGCGGGGCTGGAGCTGGTGCTTCGTGCGCGATGCGACGTGACGCGCAGGGCGAGGGCAGCGAAGTCCAGGTGGGAGTGGTCCACGGGACACTGTAGCCATACGGTTGCCCAGGCAGCAGCATCTGTAGAGAAGGAATATACGAAGTCCAGAATGGTGGCAGCGAGGGCGCCGCCAGTCCAGGTGTAGAAGGCCATCGCGCTGACGGAGAGAAGATCGCGCACGCAGCCCACAGGTGGACCCCAGTTGGAGGCGCAGGTTGTCGCAGTGGCTGCTCGCAGCTGCTCGCGCACTTGATCGCCATTCAGGTGGGACCTTCGTCGAAGAGCTTCGAACGGAGGGGGCGTCTGGTCGGTGGTGCTTTGGACGAGCATCTGGAGCAGGGTGCGGGAAGCCTGGCCGTACGACTTCAGCACCTCGACAGACGAGCGTCGAGTCGCTTCGAAGAAAGCCTTCGTAAGTGTCAGCAGGAGGGATATGGCCAGGCGGATTGCCTCGCGCTCTGCTGCTTGCAAAGCGTCGAAGCCTGACAGTTGGATGAGGTCGGGAGGTACGCCATCGTCATCTGGAGGCTGAACGACAGACGCATAAAACTGACTATACTCGCTAGGATCGGCCATGGCAGAGAAGCCTCACCGATACCTGTTGAATTGTCGGGTAGCGCAGGGAGCTGGGCACCCTAGCGAGCGTACAGAAACGACAGGAGAGAAGGACTCGGGTAACAATGTAGCACACAGTGGAATGACTGGAACAGGAGCGCCCCAATCGACCAAAGGTAATTGTGTCGATCACAGCAAAACACTTGGAATATATGTGCCCAGGTCCATCCCTGCTTTGTGCTGTCCTCGCTACTGATAGCTCTGTGGAACTGTGGAATCGCGCTGCTCGTTGATCTCTGTACGGATCAGGGTGCAGCATCCCGCGAGATCTGGCGATCTGCTGCGGGCATTGGGATTTGGCATGTATCATCCTCCGTCAATCCAATGCAGCAACATCGTGCTGCGTGGATACGCAGACGTAGGTTGGCTGGCATGGTCTTTGACGCTGCACCCTTGGCGTGCGCAAGCGCAGACCAGGAGTATGCATGCGCCGCATGCATGACGTGTCATGCACTGAGCTGGCACTTCGCACTGCCAAAAGGCTGTGGCAAAAGGTGGCATGATACATGGGATTGGTATGTGAGATTATACATGTTGAGGAATGCTAGTGGCACTTTTGGGCATGTGGAATTATGCACATGTAGCTGTATGCATGCAGCTCATGTGCACAGCTGTGACGTGGTACATGCTGGCATTCTGAGGTATTCTTTGGTATACTTTCGCCTGGCTCAAGTTTTGCAAGGCACTAGCCTGAGATACATACACATGTATCCACAATTGGTGCCTGCATATCTGGAATAGGTGTGCTTCTGAGCAGACAGACTTGGCCATTACAACAGCCGACAAAGTCGAGTGCTACTTCTTGGAAGGGATGCTTCGGGATTGGAAAGGTCATTTGCGGGGCTGCTGGGCTAACTGCCGGCTTGATGAGCTGGCACTCGCGGCATGATCGAACGTATGCTGCGATGTCTTCGTTCATGCGGGGCCAGTAGTAGTGGCGGCTGTTGTGGGATATCCATATCTGGGGATCCAAGAATATAGATGACATAATCAAGGGAGGAGTCATCTAACAAAGGACTCGTTGCTTCAGGTGAGCCCTAGTGGTTAGAGCATGTCGTGTGTACTCTAGAGGTCACCGGTTCAATTCTTACTTTCATTTCTGCCGCGCGACTTTACGCGTTGGCAAGGTACGCTCCCCTCCACGTCGTCATGCACAGTCAGCATGCTTACCAGCTCAGGCACGCGCATTAACCCCTGTGCACACTCGATGAGACTAACACGCGTCTTGACAGCGGCGGAGTTGCTGGGAGAGTCAGGTTACGCCGGGGTGGCCGGAGGATGGAGCATCGCGAGCGTCTTGGAGCAATGTGGCTTTGAGGTCGAGTGAATCGGGGATGTAGAGGCGGTAGGCTGCTGAGTCGATGAAGAATAGCAGCCCATTGATGATGCGATAAGCTGGATTGGGTCTGGTGCTGCTGGAAGATTGCTGGGATTGGATGAGTTGCATTGCGATTGGATCTGTTGCGTAAGCATGGCGCACATGTTCGAGGAATTCGGGAGCTGGGAAAGGTTGTGAGTTGAACATGGCACACAGCAAGATCTTGAGGTCAGGTCAGCGGGACAGCGCGTCCGGCACGACATTCTCACGACCTGGCTTGTACTGGATGTCCAGGTCGAAGGACTGGAAAAGTTCAGTCCAGCGCATCTGTCGCTGTGAGAGCTTGGGCTGCCGGTGGAAGAACCGGAGCGTGACGTGGTCCGTGAGGACTTTGACCGTGTGCTGGGCACCCTGAAGGTGATGGCGCAGGTGCGCACGGCGTGCACAATCGCAAGCAGCTTTTTTTCGTGGACTGCGTAGTTCCTCTCTGCGGTGGAGAGCTTTCGCGAGAGGTAGGCCACCGGCTGCAAGCCGAGGCCGTGATCTTGCTGAAGGACGGCGCCCACAGCGTAGTCCGAGGCGTCCGTGCCCACCACGAATTGCTTCTCTGAATCTGGAAAGCAGAGAACGGGGGCGGCGCACAAGGCGCACTTCAGTTGTTCAAATGCAGATTGCTGACGTGAAGACCAATGCCATGGGACAGATGCACCAAGCAGGTCAGTCAGGGGTGCTGCAATGGCGCCGTATGATGGCACGAAATGACGATAAAACCCTGTCAAGCCAAGGAACTGGCGCAAGGTTTTGATGTCTTTTGGCACAGGCCAAGACTGCACCGCGTTGACCTTCGACGGAAGGACCGAGACACCATCAGGTTGGATCATGTGACCCAGATACTCGACGGTTTCGCGATACAAACTGCACTTTTTCGGCGGCGCATAGAGCTTATGCTGCCTGAGCCGATTGAGCACCGCTCGAACGTGGTCGTGATGCTCGTGAATGCTTTTCGAGAAGACGAGGATATCGTCCATGAACACGACGACAAAGTCAAGACCTTTCAAGACTGAATTCATGAGCAATGTGAACTGCGCGGGGGCGTTAGCCAAGCCGAAGGGCATGACCGTAAACTCGAATGCACCAAACTGGGTGACGAACGTCGTCTTCGGAATGTCGTCTGGGTTCATGCGAATCTGATGAAACCCGTCAGCAAGGTCGATCTTGCTGACCACCTTGTAGTCACGGAGGCGCTCGAGCAATTGCTCGATGCGCGGCATGGGATATGCAAATTTCACAGTGTTGTGATTCAATGCACGGTAGTCGATACACATGCGTAACTTGCCACTTTTCTTGCGCTGAAACAAGACAGGCGACCCCCAGGGACTGAGGGATGGACGGATCCATTGTTGTTCTGTGAGCCGGGTAAGCGTGTTGCTAACTTCTGCTAGCTCATCGGGGCTCATGCGATACGGTTGCTGCGAGACGGGTTTTGCACCGGGTTTCAACGGGATACTATGTTCAAGAACTCGGCCATCGTCCAGCCGACGGACCGGCGGGAGGCCTGGCGGGACGTCACGCATGACGTCGGCGTACTCATTGCAGATTTCAGATTCAAACGCGACAAACTCGGCGGGGCGATTGTCATCAAACGTTTGCTCGGGGGCGTTGCTGATCGATTCTTTCACATATCCTATGAAGTGCTCGCACTCGTGCTTTGACTCATGGCGAATTATACGTGCGAGCTTTGCGCCCGTGACCACTTCGACGTGGTCGGTTGACATGTTCGGGAATACGGGCTGTTGCGGGGCAGACTTGACAATGACAGGCCCTTTCGGAGAGGGCACGACGACGGAGCGACGGCGCGGCTGGACAACAATGTCATGCGCAGCCAAGAAGTCCATACCAAGGACAGCATCCATACCATCCAGCGTTGGCAGAACTTGGAACCTCTGTTTCAGGTGTCGGGACGCGAGTTTGACGGTGAGTGCCGATGTGGCACCTCTAAGCTCAACTGTTGAGCCATCAGCAAGAGTAGCAGTTTGGGCACTGCGGGCACCACATGCGATGCCTACTTCATCAGCAAAGGCGCTTGCTATGAAACACGTGTCAGCACCAGTGTCGACTAGTGCTCTGCATGGAGCGCCTGCAATGATCACATTGATGATGATGCATCTATGCACGGCAGGATCGGGAACAGTAGCATGCGAGAGACGACATGCACGCGGCACATAGACCACGGGAGCAGGGTTGGACCGCTGCAAATTTCTCATGACAGGGTCAGAAGTTTGCGCTGGGGCCATGCGCGGCTCGTACACCGGCGCGGTCAGCTCGTGGGCTGGTACCATCGGCTCGTGGGCCGTCTCAGTATGCACATGACGTGAGTCACATGACGGGTTGTGCACTGGCGCGGGGGTTGTGCCTAGCGACGCGGAGCGCCGCTGTTGCGAAAATTTGCTGTGTCATAATGGGATGAGCCAGGCGGGAAACTTGGGCACTCGTTGGCGCGGTGCCCTGGCTGGCGGCACCGAAAACACAGGTTATGTTCCATGCATCGCTGACGTTCAGATGCATCGAGCCTAGCCAGCCTATGGTCTTCAACATAAAACTGCTGCTCCGGGGGTGTAGTAACAGGGTGCACGGGGTGCACAATCGGTGGCGCATACGCGGTTTGCGGTTGCGTTGCAGCCATAGCGGTGGCAGCATGTGCAGTTGAGGTTGCATGCAGATGGGGCTGAGTGTGCACAGCAGTCGGTTGATACTGCGTGTTCTGCATGTAGTTGAGCGATGGACGCGGCGTGAAGGTTGGACGTGCGTTGTAGCTCCCACCGAACGGCGGGCGCTGATAACGACCAGGCTGGCCGCGACCGGCATGAGGCGGCCTGCCATGGCCATTGCCGCGACCACCATGTGGCCGTGTTGGCACGGTGCCGCGACCTGGACCTGGACCACGTGAGCTACGGACGGCGGTTAATGCATTCACCGCGGCTGCGTACGCGTCTTCGAGCATTTTCGGGTTTGCACGGTCGAGCTCAAGCTTAACGGTCGGGTCGCGCAAGATCTGACGCAATACCGCAATCTTGTCGACCTCTTTCGGAGGGTGTAGAGGTCTCTGAGTCGCCGGGGCGGAACGGACCTACGGTGCTGCGCGAGGACAGCTGAATAAAATGGGCTAAACGCCGCAGCACGAAGGCTGTACAGGCAGACAGAAATAGAACAGACAGATGCGAAAAGAGGCAAGAATTCAATACAATGTGATGCACGAATGGGTGGCGCCCCAACCAGATCACTGTAAAAACGTGCCTGGTCCCAGCAAGCGCTCGGTATAAATACCGATGGTGTGTGCGCCCAGGTCGATCCCCCTGTCAGAGCTGGCCTCGCCGGATCGCGCAGAGCGCAGACCCCAGATCCCGAGTAACTGCGGGAGAAAGTAAGCATGTGGCCTTCGGAGCCTGAAGGCTGATCGCACACTGATTTCGTGTTCGATGTGGGAGCCGTGCCTGCTAACAGCGGGCATGCATGCGAAGCCCCAAGGCTGCCGCGTAACATGCGTGAGTTCACAAATACACATGGGAGGTCTGCATGCGAACCGGTCTGTAAGATACCAGTCTAACTTGGGTAGGACATGACCGCTAATGCGCTGGTCCAGGTAATCCGATATAATACAGTGCCAACTAAGCATAGCTGCGTAAGCTGGCCGAGTTGGTGCACTCGTAGCCACGTCCAGTAAGGTGTCAGGCATACACGTATCATTGTGATTCGAGTGTACAGGACGCTGTACAGAAATTGCGTGCACATATATGCATAATAATAATTAACGTGGTATATAATGTATAAGTGGCGTTGTACAGACGCCAGTCCAAGTTACGAGGACACATGTTGTGGTCTGCGCTGCAGCCTTAGGTGTCTATAGGTGTGCCGCGCCAGCATGCGCCTAGTGAGATGTATCTCACAACACCTCCCCCCTTAACAGAGGAGCGAAGCTCCACAAGCGAAGCACAGAGATGCTGGCGAGACCACACACGAAGAAGGCATCACGATAGATGGCAAGTGAACCCAAAAATGACGCGAAGGGCAAAGCCTGCGGAGCAGGGACGACGTCGGGGCTTTGCAACAAGCGCCGGCGCCGTGACTGCCTTGCAAATAAGTTACATCATGTCCGAGAAGGCCACGATCAAGTCATCTATGTAGTGGCCCAAAACATGGCCATGAGAGTGCGTGGCAAATTCGATAAAGTCATGAAGCGTGCGCTCACGAATGCGAGCAGCCATCACCACCGTGCGCTCGGCAGTAACAATGCCGCGAAGACGGCGCTTAAATTCGTCGATGCCGCCGGCGGCCGCGGAAATATGGAGGTCGTCCTTCATAATTCTGTCAATGTTGACCAGGAGCCTTTTAAGCTTGCCATCCGCCAGCGCGGAGTCTCCGGTCAAGTCGGGCAAGGAAGCCACTGCACAACGGCATAAGTAAGCGATGAGGCGCCACAATATAGGCGTTCCGAGGTAATCGCGCACCGAGCAAGAACACCCCGATGCAGCGCCAAATAAAGTGAACAACCCCATAAAGACCTGTAGAAAAAAATAAAAATAACGGTACACTCAAGGCAGGTAAGGTACGAGTCGCTGCCGTGCTGGGGCTCCACCCAGTGAATGCCCGTGCCCAGCATGACGAGTGCTGTGGGGGTGGCAGTGTTGGTTCCTATGTGATCATGCACATGGACCTAAGACCGACAAGTGTCGGCAGAGCGGGCAGGATACGGTCAAGCAATACCTGCGTCGATCCCAACTCCTGACGACCGTGTAAATGCCCTGTAAGTGCTATCATGAATCCAGGCGTCCCCTTCAACACATAGCGGGCGCAGCGAAGACCTAGTACAGGCATGCAGCGCAGCGGGAGCAATAACGCTGGCGCGATGTGGCTGCTTTAAGCGCCGGTTCGGCATC
Source organism: Ulva prolifera (assembly GCA_023078555.1). NCBI lineage: Eukaryota > Viridiplantae > Chlorophyta > Ulvophyceae > Ulvales > Ulvaceae > Ulva > Ulva prolifera. The sequence continues at coordinate 4,826,396 of CM041202.1, read as the reverse complement.
TACCGGGCACGCCGAGCGACGCCTAGTCCTAGGCGTCAAGCGTGGCGGGCGCGACATAATGGCAGGTGCAGTGTCGATCCCGCGTCGGGTCGACTGTTGAGCACGTTGCAGCAGGTGCGCTAGTTTAGCACGGGCCGTGCGCGGGAACTGTTGGATCAGAATGTCGCGCTGTTTGGAAGACGCATTCTGGAACATATAATCGGCCACTTTGTCCAAACAGTTCTCCAGCTCATTAACAGGGAGCCATAAGTTGTGTTGCGGGGAGTACCCTTTCCAACTAACTAAGTAGTGAGGGCCTTTCATTGGGCCTGTCTCTTTGGATTGGACAGCGGGTGTATGCGTGCGTCTATAATCAAGGATGGCTTCCACTTCGAACACCTTATTGGCGTCCGTGGGTCGGGACAATTCAGGTGCGCTGGAGTACTCATGCAGGTGAGACGCAACGTACGGTTTTAAACATGAGAAATGAAACACATTGTGTATGCGAAGTTGCTGCAGCGTTGCAGGCAGTTGTAATCGCGCAGCTCTAGTGCCGACCAGCTCAAGGATTTGACAGGGGCCCGCCCATTTGGCAGTGAATTTGCGCCTAAGGGATGGGTGATGCAGCGCGAGTTTTGACAAGGACAGCAGAACATTCTTTCCTGCTCGGAAATGCTCAAAGTATTCAGGTTGGACAGTGCCAGCCCACATGCTTTGCTTGGCTTCATTCAGAGATTGCTTGGCTAAGTGGTAATACATCCGATGCAAGACAGACGCATGTGGTTTTGGCGATGTCGACATACCAAATGCCAAAGCAGTCGGGGATAAGGGGGGTGTAATGCGATTGAGTTGAAACGGGCTGCAACCAGTGCTTTCATTTTTGGAACTGTTAATGCTGAACTCGATGTGCGGCAAGAATGTATCCCAGTCGTCGTGTGCTGGACTGACAAAATGCCTTAGTGCTTCTCCAATGACTCTGTTCATGCGTTCCACTTGGCCATTTGCTTGGGGGTGATAAGAGAAAGTTAAGCGTAGCCGAATGCCCATGTGCTCGCAAACGGATTGAAAGAATTTATTGTTCCATTGCACTCCGCGATCACTACATATACCCAACGGCAAGCCATAGTGCGGGTAAATATGCTGGAAGAATAATTTGGCGAAGCCTGGTCCGTCCAGAGTACTGAGTGCAGGGACAAGGCGGACCATCTTAGAAAACTGGTCAACAAAAACGACGATGCAATCAAAACCAGACACAGTGCGGGGTAGTTGCGTGATCATATCCAAGCTAACAACCCGCCAGCATGCTGTGGGTACTGGAAGGGGTGACAGGGTGCTAACTGTGGAACCGGGAGATTTCATTATTTGACACGAATGACACTGCGATACAAATGATTTGATGTCTCCGCTGATGTTGGGCCAATGAAACGTATCCATAATAAGTGCTTGTGTTCTATGCACACCCAAGTGTGCATGCCACGGATGCACATGGTGCCACAACAAGATTTGTTTGCGAAGATCATCATAATCCGGAATGACAAGCTTGTGCTCGCAAAAATATGCTTGCAGATGTTTATCAAACCGAAATTGCTTCGGCGGTTCACGAAATGCAGGGTCATGTGCATAACCTTTACGCAAGCGTTCCCAAAATGAATCAATCTCGGTGTCAAGAGTAAGATGGTGATTGTGCTGGTCGATGAGATTCGTACCAATGTCTTCGACGGCCTGAGCGTCGAGAACAATGTCGGCAGAATCACTCGCCGAGGAGTGCTGCCCTAAGTTCCCGGAGCCAGGGCTCGGAGTCGTCGTCAAGTCCGGAGGTTGGTTGGGCATCGGAGTGGACGGCTGTTGCGGACTCGTTGGTGGGCTGAGCGGCGGGCTGAGGGAGTGAAACCGGTTGCTGCGCCGTGTTGAGGGCGCAGCCTGTAACGGGGGTTGTGACCGGGGCCGCCGCGGAGTCGTGGCCGGTAGCGAGCGGTTGCTCTGGTCCAGTATTCTCTGCACGACTGAGTAAGCGGGGTTGCTTGGCTGGCGGCTGAGCTGCTGCAGCGCCCAGGTTAACTGCTGTCCCCGTGTTGTGCGGGAGAATAAATTCGTGGCGGCCGGAAGTGGAGCAGACTGCCAAGCCGACGGGGTAACCCTGCGGGACTCCATAAGTGCCGTGCCATGTGATGGAGCCTGTGACAATGGTAGTGCAGGGAATGCCTCCGATAAATCCGGTGCGGGGCCGGTGGACCTGCGCACTAGAAGGCTTGTCAGTGCTAATGCTCGGTAAGGTTCGTGAGGCCGTTCTGCGGCCAGCGTGTGGCCGTCATGCAACGTGATTTCCGTGCTAGGCAAGTGAGTTGCTCTGCTAACAGCATCGGCCACAACATTCTTGTCCCCTGGAATGTAAGTAATTTTCCAGTCAATACGGGACAGAGACTCGAGCCACCTGGCATGTTTGCCGGTGAGCTTCTTTTGAGTTTGTAGAAATCTAAGGGGGTTGTGGTCAGAGTGAATAAACACTGTGTGATTGTTTTCCAGATAACATCGCCATTGGCGGTAAGCAAAAACAATCGCTCCAAGCTCTTTTTCTAGTGTATAATAATTTTCTTCAGCCTTATTCAATTTACGGCCAATCCACGCAACAGGACAGAGAGTATCCTCATGTTCCTGAGTCAGCACAGCACCATAAGCATAATCTGATGCGTCAGTATAGATGTGAAATGATTTGTTAAGATCCGGGTGGCGCATAACTGTAGCGTTGACCAGAGATTGTTTAATGTTTGTAAATGCCTGTTCGCATTGTAGCGTCCAAGGTAACTGCTCCTTGGAGCTGATACGCTGCAACAAAGGCGCGGCCAAGGTCGGGAACTTCGGAATAAACCTCCTGAAGTAACCCGCTAATCCGAGAAACGATCTAATATTGTTTGTCGATTTTTGCAAGTCTGTAACCGGCCAATCTTGTAGCACCTGAACTTTATATGGGTCCGGCTGGACTGTGTCCGCCGTGACAACATGTCCTAGGTACTTAATCTCTTGCAGCGCAAATTGGCATTTATCCATGTTGCAGTAGAAGTTATGCTCTGCTAAGCGGGTTAACACGAGATTCAAGTTCGTCGCATGTTCAGATTCCGATCGTGCCAAAACCACAATATCGTCGAGATAAGCAAGACAAATCTTACCTATAAGTCCTTTCAAGACAACATTCATTGCGTGCTGAAACACCGAGGGTGCGTTGGACAAGCCGAACGGCATAACCTTCCACTCATACAGGCCATCCGGTGTTCTAAAAGCGGTTTTAGGGCCAGCTGACTCCGAGAGACGAATTTGGTGATAGCCAGATTGCAAATCCAATGCTGAGAAGTATTTGTGCCCTTGCAGCTGGTCTAGCAGCGTGTCGATGCGTGGCAATGGGTATGTGTTCTTAATTGTGTGCTCGTTCAGATACCGATAGTCAATGCAAAGTCTCAACTTGCCGCCAGGTTTGGGGGCAAAAAGGACACAGCTAGCCCAAGGAGAAACAGAGGGTTGCACCCACCCCATGGAGATTAAATGATTAAGCTGCTTTTCCAGTTCCAGTTGTTCCCTCGGTGTCAATCTATACTGGCGCGCCGCTCTGGGCCTAGCGCCTGGCAACAAGTCAATGTCCATTTCAAATCCGGATGCAGATGTGTTGGGGGGTGGCGGCCCTAACGTGCCTCCAGGCGCTTGATGTTTGTCCACAACCGCTTTAATGCAAGCAGGGATACATGATGTGTCCTGTGGGACATGTGCAGGAGCATTTTGTCGTGATAGGTATCCGGTTCGTTTTGTGCTGGCACAACTAACATTTGTTGTTGCTGCATGTGAGGATTTAATGTGTGCCACAAACAGTGGCTGCTGACCGCGCCTCGCCCTGTTTGTGAGACTCTTCAATTCACGTTGCGATATTAAGAAATCTTCCTGTGGGCTGGATTCCGTTGTGACTTGCGCGTGGCTGGCGTGAATGACATGGAAGTAGGGCTGTCCCGTCTTCTTGCGTCCATGTTTTACTGGTGGGACATGAATAACAATGCGCGGATGTTTAAAAGTGATGGACATGTTGACGGCTGATATCACATCAAGTGCAAATAGTGCCTCGTTCGGATGGAATGAATCCGCTGCCGCGGGCAGCGAGTCCACTACTGTGAATTTCACTGTAATGATCCGTCGTCCTACCCGCGCACTTAACAAGACAGACCCTATGCATGGTGCCTCCGATGCTGAAATTCCAACCGTTACGCTGTGTGTAGATAGAAAGGGGATGTTATGGCGCTCCAAAAAACCGCGAGTGATCATGCTATGGTTTGCTGCCGTGTCCACCAACGCCCTGGCGAAGTGGTTGTGAATGCGCGTGGGCATCGTGCATATAAGATCAACGAAACTCGCTTGCTGTGCCAACACCGCCGCTGCAGCTTTCTTCGTTGGCAAAATTGACACACGCTGATTCGTGATCATTGTGCATATGTGGTACTTTTGGTGTCCTGGAACAGGGTTGCCTGACATATACTCCAGCAAATGCCGTGCCTCGTCAACCATGGACGGGGAGTGCTGACGTAAAAACGGAACAAATGCTGACGAGTCAAAAATTCGCGCGGGGATAACGACGGTAATGTTGTGTTCATGCATGTTGATGGTGTGCATGTGGCGAACTGCAGCCTGCGCCGCGTCTGTGCATGGAAGAGTCACTATAATATTTTCTTTAAGGTCATGTAGATCAAACAAGGACAGGGACCCAGACATAAATGCGGAGTTGAAACAAGTCGCGTTCAACGGTATTAACTTTCGTGCCAGATTGTAAGGCTCAGCCGCCCATTGTGGGCACGCAATGGATGGCTTGCCAGCTTCTCAGCGGACATGGTGATGATGGTCGGGGCGTGACCGTTTGGCCTGAGTATCAGAGCCTCTTCGGTTGGGTTCGCACCGGTCCCTCTTGTTGTCGCGATCGCGGTGCCGGGCCGGGTTGTAGCGCTGGGGCAGCGGGGTGAGGTGGCGCCGCCTGTTAAAAGCCTCCCCGAAGAATGCGTCACGAGACGCCTGCGGTACAAGTGAAAGAAAAGTGGGGCAGTGGTCAACCTGATGATGGCCAGCTTGGGGGTTGGCATTGTTCCTAGCCGACGGGCATAACCAACACTGCTTGAACGGGTACAGATAATGCATGCGCAGCATGCGTGTTGCCGTAACCATAAATGTAGGCTCAATTCCTGGAGGCAGTGGGTGCGTTGCCGCAGCTAATGCGCCATGGACCGAAGTAGGGCCACCTTCCAACTCAAGGCTAAGTGCCTTGCGCAGGTCAGCCGGCACCACAGGGTTTTGAACAAACCCTTGCAGCCATGGCCTAAACGTATCCTCGTCCGTTGAGTTAGCCTGCTCTTTAAGTTGAGGGATAAGTGGCTGCCTGGTGCCTGGTAGGGGACCTGAGGGAGCCGCGCGTTTCTGCAAACCATTGCGGTTGTTAGCCGGTGGGCCAGGTAAGATCGCGGCCGCGGCTTGCTGCTTGGGTTCGTGAGTGCCAGGTGCCTGTGATTTGCGCTTGGAGACTAACATAGCATAATCGATCCTGCTATCAGGCGCATCACCTGTGTAACGTTTGACCGTGTTGGCCGACTCGCGGACTTGTTGAAGCTGTGAAACAGCCCACGTAATGAATTTAACAGCGGTCGCGTCCGCTTGAAACGTACTCAAGCCCACTAACGGCTTCAACTCTAAGTTAAATTTCTCTAGTAAAGTTGACATGGGTAAGAACATGCGCAAGGTATCAGCTAATGTCGATTTGCAGGTGGGCTGCATTAGACGCTGCAGTTTTGTAAACAAAATGCAAGCAAAATCCACTTTGCACTGCTTGCCTTGCATGTGCGTGTAATCCAGGAAAATTAATCGATAGTAAGTTTTGATGTGGTGCATAAGCTCATTAAAATCAGCAGAGTCGGCCGCGTCATAGCGCTGCCACGCGTGTTCAATATTATGTCTGAACTGACCGCTGGTGAAGTAAAAGTCTCTAATCACTTCTAACCACTGTCGGACAGTGCATTCAGGGTTCAGAGCAGCTTCTTGCGCAACCGTAACATGTTGGTCAGTGCGAGAAAAAGTGGTGGTCAGATGTTGTATGACTTGCTTCTCTGATAGTTGCAAACAATTCGCGCGTGCATGCAAAACGTCGCTTTGGTACTTGTGCCAGCGTAATTCGGATAAGGGATCGCCGCGCAACGCGGCTGCTGTGGGCATGTGAACCGACGAAAATGTATATTGAGCACTACGAAACCACGTATTTGAGCTGTCATCAAGAAAATTCGGGTTACTCTCAGGCAGTGATGAATGGATGGGTAAGATTGACTGCACCTGGGTGGTGACGCTTGCCGAGCAGTCCCGATACTGTTGTGCCTCCGCCTTGGTAATCTCCGAAACGTGGACCGTTGGGAACACTTCAGACACGCTTTTGAGACAATAACGTGCACTAGTAAACGCATGCCATACTGCGTGCACAATATTAAAAACTTTTGGCTCCGAGGCTTTCACAAGCTTAATTAGTGCAGCGCCATGGCTGTTAACAGCGGGCGTGGTACGTAACTTCGTAGTCCGCTCCCTGACGCCAAGCAGTCCTAACAAGTCGGTACGGACAGGGCATGCCAACATGGCAAGCGTAAACGACTTGTAATTGGTGGAGAAAGCAAAAGTCAGATCAAGCAGGGGCTTGGCGAACCTAGGCCCGAGCCAGACCAACAATGTCATGGCCGCCGGGCTAAGCAAGTTGCGCACGGGGCCGTCCACGGGGCCCCAATCAGCCGCGCACAAAAATCCACCCGGCGCCTTAAGGGCACGCTTAACAGCTTCCGAAGACACCTTCTTCTCCAGAGGTCGGAAGGGTACCTCGTCATCCGGCAGGTCAGACTCTAAGAAAATCTGTCTGGCATCCCAGCACACAGCCATGAACGCCGGCTTGTCAAAGTCAGCAGCACAATTCACCATAACGTTTTGCAGCCACAGCAGCATGCTAAACAGACGTCGAATAAAGTCTGAGTCTTCCTGAGGGAAGCTAGCAAGGCCAGGATTCTGACATTGTTCTAAAGAAAAATTCGAATCGACACATGTAACGATCGACTCACGAGCGGATTCCCACGTAACCGGGTCCTCCATGGCTTGGGCAGCTAATTCGCTGGCCATCTGCAAGTAATAAAAGAATAATCAGGACAGAGATCTTGAATTCACCGATACCTGTAGAGGTCTCTGAGTCGCCGGGGCGGAACGGACCTACGGTGCTGCGCGAGGACAGCTGAATAAAATGGGCTAAACGCCGCAGCACGAAGGCTGTACAGGCAGACAGAAATAGAACAGACAGATGCGAAAAGAGGCAAGAATTCAATACAATGTGATGCACGAATGGGTGGCGCCCCAACCAGATCACTGTAAAAACGTGCCTGGTCCCAGCAAGCGCTCGGTATAAATACCGATGGTGTGTGCGCCCAGGTCGATCCCCCTGTCAGAGCTGGCCTCGCCGGATCGCGCAGAGCGCAGACCCCAGATCCCGAGTAACTGCGGGAGAAAGTAAGCATGTGGCCTTCGGAGCCTGAAGGCTGATCGCACACTGATTTCGTGTTCGATGTGGGAGCCGTGCCTGCTAACAGCGGGCATGCATGCGAAGCCCCAAGGCTGCCGCGTAACATGCGTGAGTTCACAAATACACATGGGAGGTCTGCATGCGAACCGGTCTGTAAGATACCAATCTAACTTGGGTAGGACATGACCGCTAATGCGCTGGTCCAGGTAATCCGATATAATACAGTGCCAACTAAGCATAGCTGCGTAAGCTGGCCGAGTTGGTGCACTCGTAGCCACGTCCAGTAAGGTGTCAGGCATACACGTATCATTGTGATTCGAGTGTACAGGACGCTGTACAGAAATTGCGTGCACATATATGCATAATAATAATTAACGTGGTATATAATGTATAAGTGGCGTTGTACAGACGCCAGTCCAAGTTACGAGGACACATGTTGTGGTCTGCGCTGCAGCCTTAGGTGTCTATAGGTGTGCCGCGCCAGCATGCGCCTAGTGAGATGTATCTCACAACAGAGGGTCTTCAAGATTGGACAGAAGCTCGCACATGCGGCGGTACTGGTCATCGAATGACCCTGTGTACTTGCTGACATCATAGAACGAATCACGTAATGCAGCCTGTGCTTTGCGACCACTAATGAATCGCGCTTTGAAGTCCTCAATGAACTCGTCGAGATTGTGGTTCGGCTTTGTGGCAGAGTACTGCTCGTACCACACGGACGCGGGGCCCGTAAGCTTGTTACTAAGCGAGAGAGCGAGCTTGTGCCCGTCAATGCCCGACGGGGCGTACACCAGAGCACTCTTGGTGCTGCGGACAAATTCTCTAGCGGCTTCGTAGCCGTCGCCATTGAACTTTTCAACATCTCTAATCCAATTCGCGTTCAACGTGGGCGTGGCACCCGGTTGGGTGCTAGCCCCGGGCGCGGACGGTACGGACTGCGCGGACACTTGTTGTGCAAGTGTGGACAGTTGTGAAGTCAATGCAGCAACTTGATCACGCAGTTGATCCACTAGCTGTTGATCAGCCATGGGCGTTTGTAGCACCTGGAGTAGCTGGTCGCGGGGAATACCAAGCGTACTCGGTAGCGTCGTCCTCGGGTGCGCTTCGACGAACGCACGAAGTCGGCTCAGAACCTCCTGGAGGTCCTCTGGCATATACCACTATTGACAAGGGATCTTGACGGTCACCGACACCATATGGACAGCAGGGGCAAGAGCATGAACAAACAGACAGACAGACAGACACGGGTGGACAGGCACGGGGACGGGTATTCGGGCTTCTCAAGTTACACGCGGGATTCGGGGACACAACAACAACGAGACAGCTACACTGAGGCATAGCTATAGCTCATGTACCGGGCGGCACCCCTGGGCAGGTCAGGGCGGTACTACTGCATGAAACCGAGGACTCCGGTGCAGGCTGCACCCGTGTAGCCACACATGGGCAGTGGCTACGGGAGTCCTCCCGATGGCAGACAGTTCACCGGTCACACAAAAAAAATGATGGAACAGGAACGCAGTGCACAATGAGGAGACAGTCGCTCGATTTGACACCAGCCTCAGGAGCCTCAAGAGCCTCCCCTTCTGCAGTCTCACTCCTGACTCCTCGTCCATTGTATTCGTGACGCTACTGTGGCGCTCTGCTCCTGTGCGCCGCAGGCATGCGAACACGATTCGCAGTAGATATTGGCATCTGATTAATTAGCTTTGTTTTATGGCTCATTTGTCTGTATTTTGAGCTGCGCTGTGGAAGTTCCGAGCGCTGTAACGACAGTGGTCATACAGCCCAGCGCCTTGTGGCTGCACGTTGCAGTCCCGGTGGCTCTGTCCGTGAAGCGACTAGGAGCGCAGCAAAAGAACCCGCCCGCGAAGCACAGAAAAAAAGCAATGTGGCAGGGTTTTAATTTATGAGGACTCCTTGTTAGAGCATGACCTCGACGTGGAAGAGAAGGCGCCCTGCGACGCCTGAAGAGGGGGGTCGGCACTCGGGCCTCATGCACGTCCAATTGAACCGCGAGCACCTCAGAAAGCTCCAGACAGCGCTGGGAACGTCTATGCACTCACAGTAACCTCATAAATGCTGCTGTATCTATGTTTTAAGTCGCTGGGCGAAATCGACCTTTCGCGCGAAATCCGCGTGCATGGCTGGGCAAAAGGCCCCATTGTGCCCAGCGATCGCGAGAACGCGCCCAGCGGCACCGGAAGCATGCCCAATGGCTTTGGAACACCCTAATATGCCTGTTGTGCATCCTGATGCGTTATAAATCGTCTGTTGTGTTGCTGCGAGCGGCACAGTGCATGCTCTGCCATGTTTGCTTCCCTGGGACGCCATCGACCGCGTCGCTAGAAGCTGGTATGCACAGAATAATCACCGGAGGTATTTGAGATGGCTTTTCGGGTCTGGCGATACTGTTGCTTGCGCTCTGTTGCTCTGGCTGGGGGGCAGGTTGGCTGTTGCATTTTGTACTCCATAGCGCTGGGCGTTGTCAACAGTTGATCACGACAGAGCCAAGCACAGACTCTGCAGCACATCTGATTGGCATGTCCTCATAGCATGTGTGACGCTTGTCCTTCCATCCAGCTCACGTGTGACGACCTGGTTGCATACATGTGTGACTCCGTACCACTGGAATGCAGTGTATCGCCCTCGTCAGCAGATCGGGCATGTTTAGGACCATGGCAGGCTGTACCACTGTGCGTGGATCTACTGCATGTTCGTGTGGATTCAAGTGAACAATGACGTGCCTACGCAAGCCTCCCATTTTGTAGAATGGTGCCTGCTTGCAGTCCATGCTGATGATAGGCATGTACATTTCAAGAGAACACCCTGATCGCTTCTGAAGAATATATCTGGTCGGCGGTGCTGCTGTCCCTGCGATCTCAAGGGGCAAAGGATCACTGAAATGCAGTGTATCATGCTACATTGACTGATCCGGAGGTTCACTCAGTACTGTATGGACAGGATTCAAAGTAGGTAGTCTGACAACAATGCTATCTTAAGATGAAGCTCACAACACCGGAGCTGCCGCGATGTTTCGAGTCTCTCAGCAAGGAGCACGTCATCCACCTGCTCTTTGTTCACCACACAAGGAAGCTGCATATTTGCTAATAGTCCGGTAAGCTCGTCGGAATCATGGTACTCGTTGGGATTCGACTCGCTAGTATTCACGCCCGCCATGGTGCTGGTCGGACGCGAACACCGCACGGTGACACAAGTGGAGTCGGCAGACAGTGGAACAGCAAGGCATCATATTCTAGTGTTTTTCGAGTGCTCTCTGCCCACTGAGCACGATGGGCATACGCTGGGCACCATTTGAGGCCATTTGAGACGTCGCTGGGCAAAACGGGAGTTTTGCACGAAAAACACCGATTTCGCTGGGCGTTTTCGCCTGTTGCGCCCAGACTGCATAAAATCGTTACAAGAGGTTACTGTGAGTCTATAGGACTTGTGTCCTGGAGCTTTCTGAGGTGCTCGCGGTTCAATTGGACGTGCATGAGACCTGAGTGCCGACCCCCCTGCCAAAAGGCGTCACAGCTCCAGCACGCTCGCCCATCACGCTCTTGCGCGCGCAGCTACATCCAAAAGCAAAAGATGAAGTTGTAGCAGCAAGATCTGAGTGCGAGTGCTGCGGCAAAGGGACGTGGAGGGTGCCGGAAGCAAGCGCCGAAGAAGCACAAAGGGCTGCGCGCAGCTCAAGCCTGTCCACGCACAGGCCAACATTACGGCGGCGGCACCACCCGCAAGTTCATCAGGCGGGCACTGTCACAGTAGCTCACCCGCGACTTTAGCCTCTACTCTGCCCAGGCCCTCGAGGCTATCTCGTCGGCTGCGGCAGAGGCGGGAGGCCGAAGTGCGTTGCACCAGGTGCTAGCCCCCATCGCCGCACTCCTCCGCCTCCCCTCGCTTGTCCTTGCTGAGCCGCGTGGCGGCAACAACACCGACAAGCGCGACAAGCGCATCATGGCCATCATGGCCATGTACCGGCTGTCCAAAACGCTATCTTATGCAGGTCAGACGCACAGTCCTTATGCAGGTCAAGTCAGGTAGCCAGCATTTCCATACCTTCTGCGCACAGAGGTAGAATCGAGGACATGCTAGGAGGGGATGCTAATACCGTGAAACAGTAAGAAGAGTGGTTACATATCATAGTATGCACATCCTTATATGCACACTGAACACTCAAGGTTACGGCGGGAGACCCTCGCATGATCTCCCTCACTACACCGGGACAATCCCGCTGGACTACACCGGGACAATCCCGCTGGCAGCTTACCCCTGCACTGGATCCGCAGATCGATCGTGCATGGGTGCACCTGTTACCACACTGCTGCCCGCTGTCAGAAAGTCTATCCTTCGTCAGGTCAGACGCGCAGTCTTATGTCAAGTCAGGAGGCCAGCATCTCATACCTGCTGTGCACAGAGGTAGAACTAGAGAGATGCTGAGGGGAGACAAGATACAACTAGTACCGTGAAACAGTGAAGAGAATGGTTACAGATCTCAGTGTGCACATCCTTATATACACACTGAACACTCAAGGTTACGCCGGGAAATCCTCGCAGGATCTCCCTCACTACATCGAGTCAATCCTGGCTGGCGGCTTACCCCTACACTGGATCCGCGGATCGCCCGTGCATGGGTGCACCTGTCACCACACTGCTGCACGCAAGCGCATGCATTGTGACACCCGCAGGCTCATGCATTGTGACACTCCCCCATAAACCCTGCTGCGTCTCCACTAGCTGGAGTTTATTACGAACTTCTTGCAAAGCAGGTCCGGGCAACACTTTTGTAAACACATCCGCTAACCGATCAACAGATTTTGTTGTTGCTATAGTGGCAGCCGGTCGCTCTTTGGCTTGATGTATTTGTTTGCTTTGCCATATAATGGCCCGATATGTGTGACTTGATACGGCTAACTGATAAATTGTGCCAACCCATTCCACCTTAAGTTCATCCATCTCGACACATTCCCGCACTCGCAAGTGCCGCACACGAATGTGCTTGGATCTGTCGGTGGACCGGCATACAGGAAAAGTACTGCATGACTGACTGTCAGAAATCTCCCACTCCCTTAGTGCCGCGGCAACAATTAAGGAGTGCGAAAGAGTATCTTGACCTGGAAAACGCCAGTGCTATTGAGCATTCCAGGTTCATGAGTGATGTAGGAAGCGTCCAGTATATTGCAGTATTGACATGACATGACCTGAGCGATGTGGCACATGCCTTGGCCCGGCACATGTCTAGTATTCTGAAGGAACATTGGTCTGCCGTGCAGCATATTCTGAGATACCTACAGTCCACGAAGAATTTTGGAATAAAATTTATTGGCTCTGAGGGAAACGGGTGTTCGCTAGAAGCTTTCTCAAATGCAGACTTTACGAATTCTGCAGATCTGAAAAGTGTGTCTGGTATGATTGTTCGGGTGTATGGGAATTGTGTTCTTTGGCGTTTGAGGAAGCAGAGTATAGTGGCAGGGGATACAACAGAGGTTGAGCTCATTGCGATGAGTGCAACAGCCAACGAGTTGATGTAGATGAAGCAATTGCTTCTCGATGTGAAACTGGTCCCACATCATCCGGCACAGACCTGCAGGCGCCCGGAGGCGCCCAGCATGTCGTACCTGGATGACTTCACTGTCGTGGGCCGCGGGTCTGCGTTGCGCAAGCTCCTGGGCCGCCTCTGCGGGGACGGTCCAGGTAGCGCGCGCTCGGTCGGCCTCACCATTGTGCCGGGCAAGAGTGGCGTGATTCCGACCTGTGCCGAGGCGCATGAGGATTGTCGTGCCATCCAGCAGTCCACCGGCGTGCCCCACAGAGAGGACGGCATCACAATGGTCGGCACCCACATCGGCACCGACGACTTCGTCCGCGCACAACTGAAAGCCGCTGCTGCGAAGGCGATCGGCGAGGTCGATCTGCTCATGCGATTGCCGGTCACCAAGCAGGTGCAGCTGTTGCTGCTCCGGCAGTCGTTTGCGGTCCGCTTGATGCACCACCAGCGCACGACAAGGTGGGAGCTCCTGGCCGAATCGACACGCGCCCTCGAAGGCACTGTCGTCGCCGCGGTGGCGAGCATTGCGCAGGTGCCGATCATGTAGGAGCCGTCAGGCGCGCTCATGCAGATGAGCTCGGCAGTGCAACAGATGTTGTTGCCGATTCGCCACGGCGGCCTTGGGCTGCGCATGACCCACCCAGTGGAGGCGAAAGCAGCGTTGCTCACCGGCGTCACGGTGGCTCACCGGGTCGCCGCTAATGGCCCCGCCGTGTTCCAACGGCTTGACGGGCCGGCCGCGCTGAACCTGCAACACGACTGGGACTGCGTCCGCGGCATCTTGCTCGACGTCGAGGAGTGGGTCACGAAGGTCTCCGGGAAGATCGACGGTGGCTCACCGGCGGACCTCTCCAGCAAAGGCGTGCGTCATGTTCTAACCTCCTTGCATCATGTTGTATCCAGGTCCATGGGTGACAAGGCCGGCAAGGCGTTCTTGGACGGGATGGACTTGAGCACGGAGGTAGGCCGGCTCGGTGCTGCTCGTGTGCGCACTGCCCGCGGCGCCCCCGGTAGCGCCTTCTTGTCCGCCCTCCCCGGCCGGCGACGGCAGGACACCACCATCGGTAACCACTCCATCACCACCATCCTTCGCCACCGCCTCGGAGAGCGAGTCAGCGGCCCCGTGGACATGCCGCCGTGCGATTGCTCCGGTGAGAGCATTGGACGCAGCGACCATGCTATGATGTGCACCCGAAACAACAAGAGACTTTCGTCGCGCCATGATAAACTTACTTTTGCAATGCGCCATATTCATTCTTGTGCTTCGGTGCCCACGAGCATAGAGCCGCCGTACGCCGGCGTGCATGGGGAGTACGGAGAAGGGAAAGTGGGGCGGCACAGGGCTGACATCATCGCCATCCTGCCTGGGGGGCGTCATGTCATGGTGGACGTGACGGTGACGCATCCGCTTGGGAAGGATGCTTTGCGTAAGGGGTCGTATAGGGAGGATGCCTCGGCGGCGAAGGTTGCGGAGAAGCTCAAGCGGAGTGATTGGGATAAGTTTGCCGATAAGCCGCAGTATGACCACAGCAAACAATCCGGACAACAATCAAACACAACTGTATCAAATGCTGCACGACCAGAGCTCTCAACCCAGAAAATCATCCACCGGCACGTCAAAGCCATGGGTGAATTGCTTGCCGCGCGACCGGGCGATGGCGGTCAGCGTGCGCGCATACAGTTTCGCATTGCCCTTCAACAACACACACGAAATCAACTTGTACGCATTCATCACAAACACCGACTTGGAGACCCGGCCTGATGCCGCAGCAATCTCACCCAACTCCCGGATGTACTCCTCCGACCGCGGCGCGAGCTTCCCATAGGACTCAATAGCAAACGGAACAAACTCATACTGCGGCTTATCGGCAGACTTCTCCCAATTACGCCGCTCGAGCTTCTCAGCTGCCACGTAGGCACCGGTTGCAACGCGCCATACGTGCAACTGTGATACCTCGGCATGCAGCAAGCTTTGAACACTTTTTGAATTGATATGACAAAAGCTATTATTTGCTTGCATCAAAGCTACATGGCGAACGCTGAAACCAGCGAAACGTCTGTTTCCGGGGCGTTTGCAACTGCGCACCGGCTTTGGTGACCAAGCTAGTGTCGCCGACGACTCCAGCTCTGAGTAGATTGACCGTCCCTGCGTTCGCAACTGAACACTCTTTCATCATACAATGCTAGAGCTTTGTAAAGAATGCGTGATTGAGACCGCGTGAGCATTGCAGCGTCAGGCGTAGGCGCACTCTGCAGCATTTTTAACGCAGTGACGTCCTCACAATACCGAACCTCACTACAGCACGGCAGTAAAGCCACACTAAGTGGTTCACATTGAAGTAAATAGCGCCGCGTTATGCGTGACCGTATGTGCACTGGCATCGGGAGATGACAGACAGCACCCGCAACGCAATGCATTTACCCATACAACATGCTCCCGCAAAGTGGTAATGACGTTGACATTGTATCCGCTTGATAAATTCGGCAGGGCTGTGGCAACGGTCGGGCTTGCTATAGACAGACGTGCCTTGGCGATACCTCCACCACCAAAACTACAGAACCACTGCTATCCCAACTTCTACACGCTATACCGATAGAGATTGTATCTACATTGAATTATCACAGTTGCAGATGCGTGCTGCCTCCGGCGCGCAGCATTACGGCCGTAAAAATCGAGCGGCATGGCGGCAGCTCTCAGCGTGCACACAGCATCGTTAGCCAGGTTGTTTACGCAAATACTTCACTGATGTCGTATCTTCACTCCTTCGAACCTATTAGCACTGTCGGGGGAAAGTAGTGCGCAAATCCGGTGGTGGTGGCTCCAGTCTCGCTGCACAGGCTCCATGCATTATGAATGGCGCAGTGCTGACAACGTGAGCCATGAGACCGGTTACTCGAGACCGTATATGTGCTGGAAAAACAATGCAGCGAACCCGGGAACATTCAGAGCAGACACTGTGGGGATCAATCTCACCATCTTGTTGAACTAGGGATGGCACAGAGCCGAGGTGGGTGTCCAGCTCGTCTCGTGCCGAGGTCTAGGTGGCACGAGATCAACCGAGGTGACCTAGGAATCGTACGAGTTGTCCTAGGACTCGTACGATTTGACCTCGGACTCGTACGATTTGACCTCGGACTCGTACGATTCACCTCGGATTGCATTAATTCACCTCGGATCGGGTGCGCAGGCATGTACAAAGCAGCACTACGCTTGTTCAATCGATATATATAGCATTGCAATGCAATACAGTAGATATACAAACCTTACAATAGTCATTCAATTGATTCCACCTCCCTCTGTGCATCCTCATGTGCAAGTGCCTCCATGTCCGCTACTAAAACCTCCTCACCACAGGCTTCCACCACAGATGCATTTCTATGCTGTGCGACAAACACCATCCATGCCGGGTAATTGTTTAATTCAATTGTAGGCTCGCCAGTGGTAATCAATGCGAGTAATTTAATTATAGTTTGTTCATGCCCTGGGCTTGTGCACATGTCTCCGCAATATGTGGTCTCCAATCAGTGTCTAGTAGTGCGTCTGAGACTTTAAGCAGTGTTCGACATAACGGGACCTATACCCCATCCGAGGTGGGCCATTTTTTCACCTCGGCCTGGGTATGAGACTCGTACCGAGTTCATTGACCTCGGACTAGAACGAGGTGCTCGACCTCGCCTTTGTGCCATCCCTATGTTGAACTGATCAACAAACACAATGCAATTATGACCAGACGTAAAGTTAGGCAGCTGACCGCGTGATCATGTCTACGCGTGATCATGTCTACACTCACGACACGCTAGCATGCAAAAGGTATAGGTAGCGGGGACATGACTGCATCCCGCTCCGACGGGGACTTCATGGTTTGACAGCTATGGCATCGTGACACAAAATTTATGACATCCTTGTGTACCGTATAAAATGTAAAGAGTCATTGGAAGTTTTGCTGGGACAGGGCGAATTCTCGGCTTTATTTAATTTTCAACAGTCGTTACTGTGGCTACAGGGACAAACATGTGGTTTAATTTTGGCGGGGTTCGTCGGTTTGATGCCGCAAGGATCGGGACACACGTATTTTATTGTTCGGGCGCTCGTCGCAGATGCATCAAGCCACCTGTGCCTGGGGATTAGAGCAGTGAGTTTGGGTAGCTGCTATGAGCGAATCTAATTCCATTGACAGTAACGTTGACGTGCCAGCATACGATGAGACAGCTAGTAAGGTGCCAAAAAGTTTTACTGTTTTTTTTTAAGATATTTGATGCTGACAATGCCGAGCATGTTGCTGCAAAGGCAGAGAGAGAGAGAGAGAGAGAGAGAGAGAGAGAGAGAGAGAGAGAGAGAGAGAGAGAGAGAGAGAGAGAGAGAGAGAGAGAGAGAGAGAGAGAGAGAGAGAGAGAGAGAGAGAGAGAGAGAGAGAGAGAGAGAGAGAGAGAGAGAGAGAGAGAGAGAGAGAGAGAGAGAGAGAGAGAGAGAGAGAGAGAGAGAGAGAGAGAGAGAGATCACAAAGAAGCTGAGCGTTCGCAAGTGCGACGTGCATATTCGTCCGCTTGTAGACGATAGTGATGGTATGGTGGAAGATGAATCACCTGTCGATGATGAGGAGTCCCGATTATCAGGGCCTTTAATGGATGTGTTACAAGGACAAAGCAAGCAAGGCAGGTAGCACCGCGAGCAGTAATTAGGGGAACCGCACACCACGCAACAAGCCACACGCAACACACACCAACACACCCACGCAACGTCATCTTGAATGGATGTGTAACGCGGGTGCATGTGAAGTGGCACCTGCAGTAGGACACACTTTGTACCGCTGCATGTACCGGCATTCTTGAGACGGGACATTAGCATTATTCATTTTTCTTGCATGTCGTCGCTTCAGCGACGAGAAGCCCGAGACACGCGACTTAATTTTTTTTGCAATCTCTTCAGCTTTAGGGTCGTGGAGATGCATCCCATGGGGCACAGCATTCATTTCGTCATTCCCACGATTTAGGGACAGACACTGACGACTCTTTACATTATATACAGTATATTTGGCCAGTAAAATGAGTTTGTGATCAATGATGCTGTGCGAGAGACACCCATGTGTGCAGGCCAAGGGGTGTACGTGGTGCCACAACACAATTTGCCGGCGGAAGGGATCACGATCAGGGACAACAATCTTGTTATTGTGCAGATATATCTGTGTCATAAATGAGGTCCATCCTGGGACACAATGCATGACGTGCAAGTACGCACATGAGTGTGGTGGCCACGGGCCCAACTCCTGTTATGTTAGGACATATGCATGATCATATGCATGAGCATAATCCAGCACAATCCATGTGAGGATTGTGTGCGGTCACTGTGATTATGACCGCTGTAGACTTGACAGATCGGTGGCATATAGTCATGTGCCTCCAAGTCTACTGTAACCATTCTCTTACAGTCTTACGTGGTTCCTGTATTGCCTCACTGCATTACAGTACATCCCCTGATCTGTGCATTGCCGACGTACGACCTGAGTGCTCCACAGGTAACGGCTCTGCAGCCCACTAGCTAGCTTGATGAATGCTGCGCATAGGTCCTTGCTTATAACATGGTATCGGTGAACGTTTGCGCGATTGCATTCGTTGTGCGTAATAGTGGTGTGTCATATGACCGCGCATGCCCAAGGGCATCTGCGCTGCTTTAGTGCGTAGTCATATGACCAGATCAACCGCATGATAGTCAACAGTAGTCATTCGCATGTTTGATTGCGAGCTGTGTGGCTGCGGTTTACATTAGATTAGTCGTGACGGTCCACGGGCCGGCCGACGAAGCTGCCCGCGCGAGAGAAGAGATCGCTCGCTGCAGGTAGACCATGTCATCACCAGAAGGGGAAGCTGCTCTTGAAGCTGAGGCTACGGCCGAAGCTGAGAGGCAAGCTGCTCTCTTGCACGCTTCGGGCGATGCACCTGGTGGCGTACCCACTACTAGCCGTGCTGACGGGCCAGCCGCTGGTACTAGACGTGCACAAGCTGCACAAGCTGCCTCTCAGCTCGAAGCTGCTAACGCTACGGCGGAGCAAGCTCGGGTTGAAGCAAGCAATGTTCGTGCTGCTCTAGCGCGCGCGGAACAGGCTCGTGAAGCTGCCGAGGCTGAGGCGGAAGCTCTGCGTGCTACGGCCCAGGCTGAAGCTGATGACTCAGGTAATAGTCATCTGAATGCGAACTTAGTTGATGCTAATGCCATAGTTGACGCAATGAGATCTATGAACTTCCGTGAGCCCGCGATTGACAAAGGGAAGTCCCCACAGTGGGATTTTAGTAAAGGTGAACGATTCTCAACGTTTGAGTTTCGTGTTGAGCTGTGGCTCAAAGGCCATGGCCTTCATCACCTTCTGACAGAATTGCCTACTAGTCCTGAGACTGCAACTCATGACAAGGTAATGGCAGTTGTATGCTTTGCACTGCCAGCACAGGACTTAGAATATGTCCGTGTGTTTGTCTCCCTTAAGGATGTATGGAGTGCACTGCGTGCCAAGTACATGCCTAGCAAAGAGGCAGAGATCAGATCCCTGTGGGATAGGTTCTCCCGTGCTGTACTCAAAGGTCATAGAGCCACGCAGGTAGAAGAATACTGCACATATATTATGTCCTTAGTCAATCAGCTGACGGCTTTGGGTGCTCAACCTGCTCAGTACCAGGTTAGCAACAAGCTGTTCGAGCCTCTTGGTCGGGAATTTGTATCATTGCGTAGTGAGCAAGGAGGTCGTGATTTCCTCACTCAGATAGCTGCCATCACGAATCACGCACGGGCATTAGATGCCTGTGGACCTCCCCAAGGGGCAGGGCGTGATCATGGCCCTAGAGGTAGGAACCCACAACAGCCACAGCGCCCTGCAGTTGCTGCCGTCGCTGCCAATGAGACCCGCACATGCTACGTGTGCAAGAAGACAGGCCATCTCCAGAAGGACTGCCCGGATATCCATCCGGAGGTCAGAAAGTTCCTCTCTGAGCAGGCAGCTCAGCCTCGCGGCAACAACACCGGCCGCGGACGAGGACGCGGACGCGGACGCGGACGGGGCAGAGGCCCATCCGTCGCTGCACTGGAGTTTCCAGGTGACGGATTCAGCATGGTTGATGTTGCCCGCCTGGGCGAGCTGTGCAATTTTCTCATAGACAGTGGATCTCAAGCTCATGTGATCCGTAATCCTGAGCTATTCGTCAGCATGCGGAAATCGAGAATCCCGTGCATCCAGCCTGTCGGTGACGAGGACATTCCTGTCGTGGGCGAAGGAACAATTTGTTTCAAAGTAGGTTCGTATGTGACTACGGGTGGTGATGTGAAGGAATTAGTCCTAGAGATCCCGAGCTGTCTGTATGTCCCTGCATGCCCCTTCAACATCTTGTCTACGGAGGAGTTGAAGCATGAGAATATTTTCCTGCAAACACGTGCTGTCACGGAGGGAGGTGATATAGTCATCATCCCAGGCTTCTCTGACCAGGCCCTAGGCCACAAGGAGGGTAGGATTAACCAATCCACAGACGCGAAGAATCGACCTGTTCTTTTCATTGAGACGGATAAGGGCAAGCCCATCCTAAGGGGTGAGCAAGTCAATAGTCCTAGTATGTGGTCCTCGAGCAATGCCGTGGCAAAGCTCGAGAGTGACGAGGCCGATCTCTGCAGAATAGCTGCATTGACTGGCAAGGCACAACATGTTCCGGGTGCTGCCAAGCTGAACACGACATTTCTGACACATTTGAGTCTGCAAACGGGCACATCCATTCTGCAAATGATGTCCAAAGCTGAGGTGTATAAGGGTCTAGGAATTAAATCTGATGTGGTGAAGGAGAATCTAGGTCGCTGCCACGGTTGTCGCCTAGCCTCCCATGATTCCGGCTCTAGCAATCAGCATGGCACAAACGTAGAACATGATGAGGCCCAATGGCCTGGTGCATGGCTGCATGTTGATGTTATGGGTCCCATTTTGCCTGTAGGGGTAGGAAAAGCACGGTACATTCTCATAGTCGTCGATGAGCATTCACGCTACAGTTTTGCATGTCCAATGGATGCGAAGTCTAGAGTGCCACAGCTGCTAGTTGAAATCATTGAGCACATACGGACTAGTGTTCTTCCGCATGAGTTCGTTGATGATGAGGGCATTAAGATCACACCTAGAGTTATGGGTGTACACGGAGATCGTGGCGGAGAGTTTGAGGGTCACAATATCCAAGATTATTTCTCGGAGAACGGGATATCGTGGGAAACATGTGCTCCTGGACACCATGAGGGCAATGGTATAGCAGAGCGTACGTGTGGTGTCACCTCTGACAAAATGCGTGCTGCAATTCTCCCCACCGATCTACCCCGCCGGCTATGGCCGGAGGGGGCGATGTGTGTCAACCATTGCACTAATCTTGTGCCTAGTACTGCTTTGATGACTCGTGAAAAGAAAAAGTTCATACAGAAGAATTTGTCCAATGCGATTGAAAATCTTAGCAGAGCTAATAGAAGTAGAGTGCTCGCAGTGAAATCGAAAGGTGTGAGTAACAAGCCTGCTCTAGCTAAAGGTGATAAGCTGATGACAGAAGAGGAGATCACGGCACAGGCAAAGCGTGGCGAAAGTGAGCGGTGCAATAGACTCTGGGAAAACACTAATTTCCGACTTGTGGTCCCGTATATGGTCTTCTACGGGAGATCATTGAATCTTGAACGATTCAAACTGCTTGTAGAGCAGATGCGCCCATGGGGTTTGCCAGTGTATTTCTATCAGAATGGTCAGCATCTACGCAGACTAGACGCTAGGGGAGCAAACGCTGTGTGGGTAGGTCCGGGTCAAGGCCCACACATGAACAGGGTTTACCAATCCGTACCGGGGGGCGGCAAAGTGATTGAAGTGCGGCAGATGGTGTATAGCGCTGCGATGTTGCGTGAGTACATCAAGAAATTCGATAGCGTGGAGATAGGGCTCATGCCGTCAGCGACTAGGAGTGAAGTTGAGAAACTAGAATTCCAGCCCAAGATGGCGGAAAAGGTGTACGCGCCCCCGTTGTCAGATGTCGATGCGGTTGCTGCTCGCAAGCAGTACATGCAGGTGCACGGAGCTGCTGAGTATGATTTTGACAGGATGGCCATAGGCAAGAATCTTGTTGACCTGCATGATTCGGAGTACATCGACGATAGCCTGGCCGCAGAGTTTGAGCATGTAGTTCCGGAGCTGGGGGATGACCTCGGTTCAGGGGAGCTACAGCGGAAGACTAGACAGACAACTCCAGAGGTAGTGGAGAACGTCCATGCGGTAGTGCGTAGTCAGGAGCTACGCCAAGGTGCTGTTGATTTGCACCTCCAGCCAGGTGAGAACATCGAGCGCGTCAACAATCACTCCAACGTCGACCGCTTTCGGGAGCTTGAGCACTCCAACATCGACATGTTGCCATCGGCCGCACACAACAGCCAGAGGGCGAAGAGCTTCACATCTCCGGGGAGATCTCTCGCCAGCGACTCTGGCAGAGTAGATGAGGTGAGTGTCCGCGACATGGAGATACAACATCAACCCAGCTCTGCCGCGGCGGGATCAGCTGGCCCGCCGCGAGGTGCCATGGGGGATATTGGGGGACCCATCCCCAGGGCTTCAGGCGGTCGGGCTACGGCTCGCAGCTTGGAGCATGGGATGGACTACATGCGCGAGCATCTGGGTGGATTTATCTCCAGGGGAGAGGTAAGTCCGGCCCCAAACTCACCTGTCGCTGGGGAGTCTATGCATCCTGCTAAAGAAGTTAGTTTTGATTTGCATGACACTGCTGCTGATGCCCAAGGGCAGGAAGCGCAGTCGGCCCCAGTTAGACACAAATGGAACCCGCTTGTACGCAAGCGCTTGATTCCACATGCAGATGTTGCTGTCATAGAAGCTAGTGTTGATATAGAGCATAGCACAGTGAGTGAGCAGACAGTAGCACCAAAGGTAGCTGAAACATCGGGCATGTTGGCTACGGCTGACAGTGCGGTGGCTGGTGCAGAGGTGACCAAGCATGGGGAGCTTGATGGCGGTAAGTCAGCCCAGCGACGTTCATCCCGTCGGGTTGCAGCCATTAAGAAGAGGAAGCCTTTTGATCCTGATAGCCCGCCTTGGAAACAGGCCTTAGCTGGAGAAGATGCCGAGAAGTGGCATGGTGCTATGAAGGAGGAGGTGACTTCGTTGAGCGAGCATGGAACTTATGAGCTCGTTGAGCTGCCAGTAGGGGCCAAGGCCATTCCTGGTAAGTGGGTCTATAAGATAAAGAGGGGACCCACAGGGGAGATCCAGCGTTACAAGGCGCGGTATGTAGCCAGGGGTTTTACCCAGGAAGAGGGAATTGATTTCTTTGAAACGTGGGCTCCAGTAGGGAGCTATGCTACTTTGCGTGCATTGCTTTCGGTCGCTGCAGTAGAGGACTTAGAAATGAAGCATGTCGATATTCAGTGTGCCTTTCTGAATGGGGTAATGAATGAGATTGTCTACGTTGAACAGCCTCCTATCCTGAATGATGGTACAAATCGTGTGTGGAAATTGCTTAAGACTTTGTATGGATTGAAGCAGGCTGCACGTGAATGGCACAAGGCCCTTGCACGTTTGCTAGGTGAAATGGGTTTTGTGAGATCACATTCGGACCCAGCACTGTATGTTAGAAAAACTGGTAGGTGTTTCATATTTCTGTGGGTTGATGATCTTTTTATCTTTGGACGGTCTACGGGCCTGAAGGAGTTGATCGATCAGATTCTCAAAGCATTTGAAGGTAGAGACCTTGGTGACTTGTCGTGGGCACTAGGTGCCTCAATCACCAGGGATAGGAAGCAGAAGATCATCTCTCTATCTCAGCAGCAGAAAGTAGTGAACTTGCTAGAGAAATTCAGCATGGCAGATTGCAGACCTAGTCCGACTCCGCTGGTGCCAAGGCAACAGTTGAGGAGTGCTAAGGATCATCCCGAACTTGAGGTAGCAGACCAGGCTGAGCACGCTAGATTCATGAGTGCTGTAGGAGGCATCCAATATATTGCTGTAGTTACGCGGCCTGATATTTCTTATGCCTGCAATGTTTTGGCCAAACATATGGGGTGTAGTTTAAAGGAGCATTGGCCAGCGGTGCAACATATACTGAGATACCTGCAGTCCACGAAGGAACTAGGTCTAGTGTTTGAGGGCTCATCAAAGAGCTGTTTGCTGGAAGGCTATTCGGATGCTGATTTCGCGAATGACAAAGGCCTGAAAAGTGTGAGTGGCCTAGTCCTAAGGGTCTATGGCAACACAGTATTTTGGAGGTCGAAGCGACAGCCTATCACTGCTGGTGATACAACTGAGGCTGAGCTGATCGCTATGAGTAGTGCAGCAAACGAGTTGATGTGGGCTAAACAGTTGTTGTTAGACCTGCATCTTCGTCCAGAAAAACCTGTGCTTTGGGGAGACAATAAAAGTGCGAATATCCTAGCCAACAAGCCAATCTCTAGTGATAGGTCTAAACACATTCGAGTGCGGCACCTAAGGGTCCGTGAATTTGTAGAGGCAGACGAGATTCAAGTGCAATGGGTAGGGACCAAAGACCAGCTTGCTGATGTCTTCACGAAGGTGTTACCAGGTCCTGCATTTAAGGATGTTCGGAAGAGACTTCATCTGATGCCGGTCCAGATTAGTCTCTAGGGGAGTGTCATAAATGAGGTCCATCCTGGGACACAATGCATGACGTGCAAGTACGCACATGAGTGTGGTGGCCACGGGCCCAACTCCTGTTATGTTAGGACATATGCATGATCATATGCATGAGCATAATCCAGCACAATCCATGTGAGGATTGTGTGCGGTCACTGTGATTATGACCGCTGTAGACTTGACAGATCGGTGGCATATAGTCATGTGCCTCCAAGTCTACTGTAACCATTCTCTTACAGTCTTACGTGGTTCCTGTATTGCCTCACTGCATTACAGTACATCCCCTGATCTGTGCATTGCCGACGTACGACCTGAGTGCTCCACAGGTAACGGCTCTGCAGCCCACTAGCTAGCTTGATGAATGCTGCGCATAGGTCCTTGCTTATAACAATCTGTTGCTTAGGGTCGTAATGGTATGATGCAGGCGGCTCGGCAAAAGCAGAATCATGTGCATAGCCACTACACAATCGCTACCAAAAGTCGTCCGCGTGCAGATCTAGAGTCAAGTATCTGTTGGATTGTTTCAGAAGCAGCTTGCGAGTGCGTACCCACACGCTGCGCGTCGACTACGCGGCCGTCTTACACCAGGTCCTCTTGGTCAATCAGTCCACATCGGAAGCATCTGACTATGCGGTCGCTGCATCGTCCTCATGTGCGGGCTGTTGCTGGAGGGGCGAGGCCGAGGAATTCGGCCTCCTCCGCTGTAGGCGTTCAATCAATGTCAGACATTGGAGATGGGGTGCGGAGGCAACCAAGAGCGGTCGTGGAGAACGGCGGCGGGTCGGCGTTGGCCGAGGCCGGCGGGGAAGTGGGGATGGGGGTGGTGGCAGCGCTGGCGGAGATCCTGTTGGCATCAACACCGGGGACCGCTCAAACTCCGGCTGCTCGCCCATGCGGGTGCTAGACCCCGAGGTGATGGAAATCACTGATGGCGGCGGCTGCGTGGGCCGCCGTGGGTCCTGTGGCCGTGACAGAGGGGGAAATTGCAATTGGGAACGCATGCCTGGCATGAGTGGGGATAGGCCGGGCAGGGGTGAACCGAACTTCTCCCGTAGCTAGGAGTACCGTACTAAATCAAACCCATCGACATTGAGGCCAGCGTTATTGTGTACAAAATATATCTGGGGCACGCCAATTTGGCCACCGTTATGCGTTACAGGTGTTTTAAACTTTCGGAGACTCGGAGTAACAGCTGAGCGTTACCTGTGCATTCCTCTGCTTAGACAAGATGTCTCTCAGAACACACATCCACCAGAACATCTTCTCAACTCCACCAGCACCATTCCCTCACTGGCTGGTGCCCTCATGTGCTAGTACCTTCCTCACACTACACTAGATGTGCACAAGACGTGCCACTGTTACCTAGTGCACAATGCACGATGTACTGCTACAGCATTTCACATTCATGCAGCTCTGAAGATATCTGTGCTGCCACACTGCAACGGGTTACCTAGAGCAGGGGCTGGCTGACGATGACACATTACAAACGCAATTCTATGACGAGGATGATTGGATGAGCAAATTGTGCGTTGTTGTTCGGAGTTGTTGCAAAC
The DNA here is from genome assembly GCA_023078555.1 of Ulva prolifera. Lineage (NCBI taxonomy): Eukaryota > Viridiplantae > Chlorophyta > Ulvophyceae > Ulvales > Ulvaceae > Ulva > Ulva prolifera. The sequence continues at coordinate 4,800,116 of CM041202.1, read as the reverse complement.
GTGCTAGACGGTGAGCTGCGACATGCAGTATGTGACGTGAGGTGATACGTGACGTGAGGTGCCCTAAGCGTTATGGGTGTACGGAATATTCCTAGAGAAACGGCCAATCTGGCCACCGTTATGCGGTACAGCGAGGTTTTTCACCGCCACTGCATGCCTGCGTTCTGCGTTACGTGTCGATGGTTTTTAATTTAGTACGGTATATATGACCTGATCCTCAAAGGAAAATATTACCAAGTTAAACATATCGGGCCATTGTATGGCAAAGCAAACAAATACATCAAGCCAAGGAGCGACCGCGTCCACCATAGCAACAACAAAATCTCGTCATAGCAAAAGACTCAGACAACATCTAAACACAATCACCCAAAACGCACCACGACCAGAGCTCTCAACCCAGAAAAGCATCCACCGGCACATCAAAGCCATGGGTGAAACGCTTGCCGCACGACCGAGCGACGGCCGTCAGCGTGTGCGCGTACATTTCCGCATTTCCCTTCTGCAACACACACGAAAGCAACTTGTACGCATTCATTACAAACACCGACTTGGAGACGCGGCCTGATGCCGCGGCAATCTCACCCAACTCCCGGATGTACTCCTCCGCCCGCGGCGCGAGGAGTACAGCTGCCCATAGGAATCAACAGCAAACGGAACAATATACTGCGGCAAACTCAAAGGAAAGTAGTATACCTTCGGGTGGGCGCTTTTCCTGACATGGTATCGATGAGAGTGGTCATAGCAAGGATCGTAATCTCCATAGACGCGGGTTCAAATCCGGGCAGCTGCACCCAGATGCGCGTCCGGCTCCCAAGTTGTCTCCTCGGATCCTATTCAGCGGTCCTTGAGTGAGGGGGGGTGTCATCATGAGTCATCGGCACTTTTTCTAAAGTTGGCTTGAGCTCGAGATAAGGCTATCTTCCAAGCCGAACTGACACCGGAGAACTGCTTCTTCAGCACGTCCCATATGTCTTTGGGAGATGTTGTGGGGCTGACTTCATGTATTAAATCATCTCCAACATTGCCTGCAAGTGCAAGTCAAGATGCGTTTTTATGAGCAACATCACCAACATCATTGGCAACGGCGGTCCAACAATCAAGGCTCTAAACAGGATTTATATCCGCTGAAACCATTGGACAGCATTGGCTTGTGTCAGCGCAATGCCAAGCTTGACATCTTTACGATCCGTTTCAGATCTTTGATACGCAGTGGATTCGTCAAAAGCCCATAACCTGTCACGACATGTGGGTCGTTAGCAAGCACTCTGTGTTGACATGAGAGGGGGCGACATGTTAATGCAATGAGTTTGAGCTCACACCTGACACGCCATGTGGGTCGTTAGCAAGCACTCTGTGATGCTCACTAACTACAGCTACACTATATGAAGATCAATATCCCACAGTCATGACCACTAGCACACTATTGCTGCATGTTATGCATTAGCCGCTACATTGACTCAGCGCGAGTCGGCATGTCCACTCAGCAGGCGCTCAGCACTAAGCTAACCACACTTCTTTCAACACGAAAGACTTGGGTGAGTCCAAGTTCTTCTTGAAAATGTCAATTCAACGAAATCGCCAACAGAAGCGCGTCTACTTGAAGCATCAACGCCACATTGAAAAGCTGATGGATGAGCATAATCTTCAAGATGCATGGCCAGTGTTAATCCCAGAATCTTTATACGTTGACGATCATTGATAGATTCTGGGATGATCATCAATGTATAAAGACCCATCATGTCAAACAATCTCAGATCCAACCGCCATTTCGCAGTACAAGTCCGTTGTGGGAGCTCTTCTCCACATTGCAAACCACACCAGGCCAGATGTTGCGTTCGCTGTCTCCTACTTGGCCAGATTTACTGCTCAGCCAACATGCATCAACTTTGCTAGGCTGAAAGAAGTGCTGCTATACCTGCATGGCACTGCTTCCTACAGCTTGAGACTAGAAGGCCCTGAATGTGCATTGCATGGTTTATGTGATTCTGACTGGGCTGGTTGTGTGTATACAAGGAATTCGACAACATGCTTCATTGTGAAGCGCGGCATAGATAGCATTGTCTGGAAATGTTCCAAGCAGGCCACCGTGAGTCGCTCATCATCAGAAGTAGAATACATAGCAGCGAGAGAGATTGCAAAAGGAGTAGAGTATCTGTATGACATGGCTCCTCAAGTGGGCCTTCCTCCAGCTTGTATACCATTAGGGATTGACAACAGGGCAGCGAAGAGTTTAATCGAAGATCCACTTTCAGCTGCCCGGATTAAGCACATAGAAATTGTTTTCCATCATTTGAGAGAGAAGGTGAAGCGACAGCAGATGAGATTCATTCCAACAGCTGACGATCCAGCTAATGTTTTGACTAAGCCAATGTCCCAACATATGTTTGAGAAGCATCGCCAGACGCTTGGCGTTTTGCCCTAGACTATGGGGGCGTGTTGAAAGAAGTGTGTTTAGCCTATTGCTCAGCGCCTGCTGAGTGGACATGCTGACTCGCGCTGAGTCAATGTATCGGCTAATGCATAACATGCAACAACAGTGTGCTAGTGGTCATGACTGTGGGATATTGATCTGCATATAGTGTGGGTGTAGTTTGTGAGCATCACAGACTGCTTGCTAACGACCCACATGTCGTGACAGGTTTGAGCTCAAACTCATTGCATACACATGTCGCCATCTCTCATGTAAACACAGAGTGCTTGCTAACGACCCACATGCCGTGATAGCAACTCCACCGCAATTTCGTTGTGTACGTCAATCTTGGGTTCCGGATTCGTTTGATGTCATGCCGGAGATAGGATGAGAATGGAGTTGTGCACTGTATCCGGTGATGGAGCGATGTGTACCGGGTTTGTGTCTATTGTAGTAAGACGGCTTATTCTGTTCCGCGGTGGATTCGATTCCCTCGCAAACATGCCATCTAAGTGCCTTGTAGCGCCGACACTCGGTGGCAATGGCTGATCCCCCGTATCATATTTTGATCACCTTTGTGCTTCTGCTGCTATTCTGATGCTCGTACATGGAGTTTGGACGTGACCGCACGATAGAGAGGGTGGCGTGGTGACCAGTTTGGTGTGTATCGAATACCGGGGCTGTTGCACACATACAATTACTCATGTACGTAACAATTTGTGGACAAGGACGGCCGTGCACTAATATCTTATCGCAAACCGGTCAAGGTGTCTAGATGTTAAGCCTTCGTCAGATCCGGGGGTGAATTGTGCACATAACAACATTGTTGTGGGATATCCATGTCTGGGGATCCAAGAATATATAGATGACATAATCAAGGGAGGAGTCATCTAACAAAGGACTCGTTGCTTCAGGTGAGCCCCAGTGGTTAGAGCATGTCGTGTGTACTCATGAGGTCACCGATTCATTCTTACTTTCATTTCTGCCACGCGACTTTACGCGGCGGCAAGGTACGCTCCCCTCCACGTCGTCGTGCACAGGCAGCATGCTTACCAGCTCAGGCACACGCATTAACCCCTATGCACACTCGATGAGACTAACCAGCGTCTTGACAAACATCGTCCGTCTGAACGCATGACGGAATTCGCGTTGAGCCACCGCATCTGTCACAACCGGTTATTCCACTCCCAAAGGTTGGCCGGTCATGCATGACATCCATGCAATTGGGCAAAGGGCGCAAGTGCGGTCGCACCTTCAAGGTGCACCGATGCATGATTGATTCTGGCCTCGACAAATCATGTATTTTGCATAAATTTGTTTCACTTTGCGAATTGATTGCTTTAGGTAGAGGAAGGCGTAACAACCTGAAGAGTGCGCGGCCCATTTGTGCACGCCACTTTTCTGCCCAGCATATATTCGCGAAGACATATCATGCACAGCGCCGGGACCTATATTTTTAAACAGTCTTTGGGCGCTGAGGCTCGAGATACGCCGGCAGATGGAGCCGAAACGACGAAAGCTTGTGACGATGTTTGGAATAAACGGGTTGGTTCTTTGCTCCTTTGCGACAGCTCTTCCTATGCAAATGAGATTCAGATTTGGTCGTGTATATTGAAAAGTATATTGAAAAGCATTTATTTCATCGCTATTCTTCGGGCGCACACTCCTGCGCTCTGCACGGTAGCAAAAAACGCACATGCGCCGCGTTTGACGTGACCGACTCCGGCCTGCTTGATTCGCTCGCTTCTGTGATCACAATTGGCATTATGATTCTGAATTCATCCTCGGGTACATTAAATTGCGTTCATACCGAGCCGGTTCAAGCGGAGGGGCGACCCACTTGTTTTGCTTCCCCACGTGTTGGTCAGGCTGAATGAACAATTCCTGTTTGAACATATCACAAGCAACTAACGCGATGTTTTCCAGCGGCGTACATTTGCAGGATCGTGTCCTCAACGCGAGCGACTGTTGTCAGGTGTCAGAATTGAACCATGGCCTGGAACCGTCCGCATCGAAGAGGCTGCGACGACCTACATGTCCAGCAATCATATTGTCATCTGACTGTAAAATCTCGTGTCGTAAGCTGGAGTCGCAGAAGTATGAGAAGAAGCGGCCCACTCTGCGCTTTTCTGAGATGATACGGCACGATTGGACCACCTTTTCCCGTGAAAAGGCCGAATACTTTGATGCTGTCGAGCTAGCAGTCTACTCGCCATGGAGGCAGGTGGCTCTAGAATCGTCTCAACTTGATCAGTTTGGTGTCAACATCGATGCAGTGCATGGTGTCAACATTGCTGTGGTTGCAACGAAGCCACGGAAGTCATCATGGTACGCGGCTGATGCCCTGTTATCAGTCTTTTACTGAGGCTGCATGCTGACAACAGGAGCTTGCCTTTCCAGACGTCGGGTTTTCGGGTACACTCCTACATGGCAACAGGTTGATCTGGCCGACTCACCAGGGGTACCGAGCACTTTCGATATGCATGTACCCACAATGGCCATCAAGTATGACATGATTGCATAATTTGTACATGACTGGCATGTTTGTTGAATGACACGAACGTTGCACTGTCTTGTGGATTCGATAGGTCTGCCACTTCATTGACTCCACCCACAGCGTGTCTCTGCACTGCTGAGTGCATCAAAAGTCATCTGTGGCGCAAATGTTCCGTAGCAGTAATTGATGCTCGTCATGTCGGTGCATGCATACGAAGCTAGCCCCGAAAAGGTACGGTGTTGTGGCACCTGGTCGCGGCAACTGAGTGTTGTCATGTCGGTCTTTGGAATGCAACCGCCTTAGGATCGGCATAGGACATACTACAACATCACTGATTGCTGAGAGCTATTGTCATCAGACCATTCCCACAAGTTGCCAAACGATTTTTCCACTGCATGTTATGATCAGTGTCAATGTTTGGGCCAGTAATCTGATGGTACTGGTACTCTTGAACCGCTTCAAATCATTCCAACGCATTCATGTTCTAGTATGGAATCTGATCAAGTCGTATGTGCAAGTATTGGTCGCTGGCCGCTTTCGTGCCGAGTTTCATTGTTCTCAGCCCCATCTGCTGATGCCCAGGATATCGAGAGTTTTGGTCTTGTTGGATCGCAGTTCCCTTGTTCAGGGGCAAGATCTGGCCCACCCAAAGGTTAGCATGCGATTTCATGATATATCATTGAATCTGTGTACTAGCCGATGGTACTCGGATCCAGATCGTTTATGGTGCAGGGTATCCTTAGTGTGGTGGTGTTGGGTCTGCATCGCAGTGAAAGTTCAAAGCAGCACCTTGGATGCTCCATGTCACAAACGAGCTGATAACGTAATTTGGCAACTTCCATAGTTTCGGGCTGGGGGGGGGATATTCAGCATTGTCTAGCATTCTGAAGGTCCAACCACAAAATGCACGAGTCGCCATGTAATTGTTCCTGCCAATTTTATCATTCCGGCAGTCTGCAGGACAACAGCGCGTCACATTCTTGGATGGCAGATTACTACGTTCACGTTCAGTATGACGTATGCAATGGCTGTGTGTATAGTCCTGATCAGGGCAATGTGGAATACTAGGCTGGCGGTATTGCCACGGACTGATACGTGTCTAGCATGGAAACGCCTTTGGCACACGCATTTGTAAGCAAAGAGTCCCGTTCATAAGAAAAGCTATCACATTGGTCGCGCCTGCGGTAAGTAAATATCGCATTGCAATCACGCAGTGGATCATGAGAAAGCATCTAAATTTGCCACCATTTACAGAGTTGTATCAGCTTGATTTGCGATGTAACACTATCATGCCGATGTTTTTCATTGGGCGAAGGGCGTTCTGCTGATCCATTCACAGGTGTTTAGCTCGAGGTTCGCTCACGCAGACAGGGACTGCTGTGCTGGCTGCGTCCGTCGGTGCGGGCTGTGCAGACTTATATAGAGATACCTAAGTGAATTATGACACCGGTGGCGTATTCGATTGCTTTGGGGCATTACAGCGCAACTGGGCGAGCTCAGTCTTAGACCCGCACAATCAATGTGCTGAGGCATAGCTCATGCCAGGCGATCCTGTTGTAACGGGGGAGGTAAACAGGCATGTAAGTTATTGTTTGTGGGTCTTGCCATGAGTCCCAGCCAGTGTGCATGGTTTCGCCTTGGCAGCAGCACGTATCTGTCAGAGGGGCTAGCCGACAGTGGATGACAATCTAGTATATCTAACCTGCCGAACTTTGAAATCACCAGTCTCCAAGTGTGTGCGTTTCAAAATATGTGACCTTGACTGCGGCACTAACAAAGTGGATTTTGTATATCTAGTAGGTTATCGCGCGGCTGGCTGGCACCATGGCTTTGCCCACAGGACGGTCTAGCTTGTAGTGAGCTGGACTGGCTGAACCTGTGCGTCAGTATCGTGCCGGTCAGGTTCAGCCCGTTGAACTCGCTACTACTTACACCTCAACAAGAAATTGCTTGTCTCAGAGCTGAGCTGTCAACCGTATAAAAAAAAACTCAATTTTTGGTCACTAGTCAGCAACTCTGGGCCTCGTTTTCAGTTGCTGATTTCACGGGTGGCTAGCCGCTTACACCGCTCAACATGATGATCTCAAGTCGCTTAGATTATAATTTCTAAGGTTCTAGTTTGTTTTGAAGCGGCTGCCAAGCGACATTATCTCCATTATTTGGACGCTGGTCTCGGCGGCTGTGATTGGCACTGCAATATGGCAAGTGCGGAGGATAGGACAAGTCGATGGCCCGAGAGCACTATCACAGTGCATCCCATTTTTCTCAGTGCGGCTGTGTCGGACGTATTTGTCTGATCTGTGAGACTCAGCGGTCTGTGACCCAAGCTCGCGAGCGTACATCCCAAACTGGCCGATAAACTTGGTGTTATGGTGGTACCAAGCTAGAGGATTGCTACCGCCAATTTTGAATGTGCAGGGTCCCAAAAAGACACAAGATGTATCATGGTCAGCTAACTCCAGCATCAATGCGCGTGCTCTTTGATGCTCTGCGATTTGTGAGCCAAGCCTGTGAGATTCTGCGCAGTTCAGCTCAGAGAACCCAGTCGCAACATGGGCGACACATCTTAGTGGCGGCAGCACTGTTCTGGACGATGACAGTTCATTCACTGAGGTGGAAGCTGGAAGCAAACAGTGGTGCGTTGATGTCGTGGCTTTAGTGCCTGCGTGTTTTATTGATCAAGTCTGTTTCTTGTAGAAAGTTACGTTGGATCTTGTCCACTGGCGACGGACACATACGTCAGACGGACGCATACGTCAGACGCGCACAATTCATCCGGGCGAGCAGTGATCTTTGGTGAATGTGGTACATAGTCACGTACCCCCGCGACTGCAGGAAGCGCTCTGACTGTGCCAGAAATGTTCGCAAATACCCAATGCAACAGCTGATCTGATTCAGATAGCGCTCGTCTCCTTTGTCTAGCTGTGAGTTCTTGAACCGTGGTACATGTTGATTGCATGTGATGGCGATTGCGTGCCTGATGGCACACAGCCGAAGAGCGATGGGGGTATGAGGGCTGCGGCCCTCGCAGTCAGGCGGGCCGAGCAGTCTTGTGTTGCGCTGCCCGGGGCGCAACGGTGCTAAAGTCTCCTGTGCGTGTGTACGTCTGTGAGGTAGAGTGCATGGGTTCGTGCGTGCGGGTCGTGAATTGGGTCTGCATTGTGGGGTTGGCTGCGGCTCCTGTATGCCCGGGTTTTCACGATTTTCTCATGAAGTTTAGGCGTGGGGCTCTAGGCCAAGTTTTCGTTTTTCAATGTTGTAGTACTGCGTGCATATTTGGGCCAGTTTGTGATGGCCCACATTGAGTGTGAAGGAACGGTGTTGCCACAGTTTTTGTGCACGAATCGTGATATTTACTCCAACATCTCAAGTGCAGCTGCTTGCATATGAGACTAACGTCACACACCTTCCTGTCCTGCTTAGGTGAAGTATGCGCTCGCAAGTAGCGCCGTAACAGGCGCCTACACTGCGGGAATGGCGGGGGTTTGAAGATATTGCCACCTGCCAACAGCAGCATCGTCAGGTTGTTATGCCAGGTTGTGATGCCATGTTCCTGAGGTGTCTGATTAGAATGCAAACGCTGCTCAACAGCTCGTCTACAGCTCTCGCCCACCAGCTTGGGTGAATACACAATACCACAAACAGATCTACACATATAGTAGGAGCTACTATTGACAGCAGTACAAATGCTTGTAGTGAAGCGCGGAGCGAATGAATCCAGGCATGTGAAAACCGCTCACCGCTGCCGACCATTCTTTAGCAGTGATCTATTGAAGCTTGTGCTACTGGTATCGTTGTGTGTGCGGAATGCATTGGCTCTGGCATCATGCAGCAAACTGGTGATTTGCTACCTGAGACTGTACTTGCGCCTACATGGTGTGCACTGTTCACTGTTACAGCAGCGATGTCTCGGTGACATCCCATATAAGACAAACTGAGGTACATGAGACGTACGTAAATCTGCGCTGGGGCCCTTGGTTGGGTCAGTCTCTTGTGAAGTCAGATCCGATGCACCCAATACACGGATATTCTCCTGCGGCTCTGTGTGAGTCTACTTAATATTCACAGGGGTACCCTCTGTGGGAAGTGGCAGATGAACTGCAGGCTTCAGGCGCTGTCGACTCTCAAGCACACCTGTGTCATTCTGGCTGTGTAAGGATGTGTGCCACTACTTATGTGAAGAACCCTGTCTGGTGGTCCATTGCTGCGCTGACATGTCAAGTTGGCAGCAGTCTGAGCAAGTCTGCAGATTTAGATTTAGTGGCTCAAGCTGATGCAAACCAATGTTGGCCACTTGGTCTCTATGCCTGAGCGTCCAACGCTGTTGGCGTGGCGGTGGCTCAACTCACTGCATGCCGCATTGTATGTGCAGTCTTGCAGAATCTATGTACAGATCCTTCACAGGTGGATCATTGAATGTGTTCGGCCTGATCAGACTGTGCCTGAATGTTGCGGGACTGTACCATCACGAGATAGCTTTCAACGGCATAGCTTGCATGCATCATTTCGTTCTGCCCTTTCGTTGAGCAGTTTCCATAGCAGTGGCTGCACAGAGCCATGCTCCTGGACCTGGACCTTTGAAACATATTGGCTGGGTTTGCATTTGGTTGGCTTTTGATGCTCTTGAGGCCAGTCCAGTCAGATCTGCATTGCAGCTGCCGCCGTGTAGTCCAAACTGAAGAGCCAGCGTATACCTCAGCAGCTGAACATGGCCTGTTCTGTCAGTTGTAGCAGTGGTGACCACCACCAAGCAGATTGACACTTAGACTACTGAGCTCTGAATATTTTCTTTCAATTTGATGTATCACGCATAAGCGAGGTCTTGCGGTACATTTTGTATCATTTTACAATTGTTGCGTTTTTAATGGTGTATTGGAAGGTTTGGAACGTGCTCTAGAATATCAAACATTTTGGACACATGCAAAACACCACCATGCAGCTACCTGCTGAGTTAGATCGAATTTACTCTTTTGGTATTTTGCACAGGTTGCACAGGTTCTGCACCACCTTGTGACCCCTTGTGGCCCCTGGTGACGAAGTATCAGCTGCACTGAACCACAGGGGGTTGTTGTGGGGGCTTTTAAGCATTTGCAATTTCCTAAAACAGAGCTCAATGACACGTTCACTAGATGCCATCGATACACAGAGTAAGGAGACCTTGGTTCAGCACAATAGTGGTGTCAATGGAAAGTACAGCAAGTGCTCTCATAATCTCATGTGCTTTAGACGAGCCATGTGCACACAACATGGTGCACGCAGCATCATCATATTTCACCGCCCACTGCGCAAATGTGCGCACAATAACACTTCGCAACAAGCATTGAACATACGTACTATCACAATTTATTGCAGGTACACTCAAAGTGTCTATCAGCATACCCCCCTTAAAATATGATGCCGTCACGACCATGTTGCACAGCGACCGATGGATAGCACCCCTAGCCACATCAGTGCCTCGGCAGCAGCAGGCTCAATTAGAACTAGTGAAGCTCCTCTTGACAAGGGCTGTAGCCTTTCTGATTGATTTTTTCCTGGTTAGGGGCCTCGATGGTGCTCTCTGCGGCCATCATAATGGCGCACGCAAACAGTTCGACCACCTACCTGAACACGTGGACTGCGATAGAGCTTTTGCACGGCACCTTACATACAATCTTCCGGAGAAAGCGGTGCATGTACGGTCGCCAACATACCAGTGAGCGGTACAAGTGAGAGCACCCAAATGTTCCCATATATGCCGCACTTTGCAATATACCGTAGAAATTGTGAAGCATCGTCAGTTTCTGTCCCAGTACGCCCATTTTGTGTAGGCAACGTCATCAACCATCCTTCACTGGCCCTGACAGCCGCAATGCCTCATCATGACGTGGCATATCATCTGCCACAATATCAGCACTGTCATCCAGAAGCACTCGAAACTTTTGCAGCTCGTTAAAAATCAGACTGCATAAATGCTTCTTCATCCCAACACTGCGTGCATCCAATTGAGCGAAGTCCAGGCTGGTGATCAAGCTTGCTTAGCTTCGCATGACCTTGCAGCTGCCACTGCAGAGCTGGTGCAGCTACCGCTGTGGCAAGCAGGTTGAATTTGAACGAGGCAAGGTCCTCATTGCTTGCAAGGTGTTCTTTGACCTGGTGCATCAGAAACTTGGTGTGCAAGCGAGTAGTTCTTGAAGGGCTTGTTTAGTACGACATCAGCAACGGCCTTTTGAATGTCCACTTGGGTGGCACATACACCAAGCAAAACATGCTGTACCTGTGCTTGAGCCATGCACGGAAAAGCTTTGGATGTGCACCGGGTCGCAATCGATGTTTATGATGCTCTTGGCTCGGTTCGGATCAACACCTCACTTCTCACAGTCATACCTGTGCCTTGGCCACACAGTTGAAACAATTAAAAACAAATTGTCAAACCACAACCGTATTGTGGACTCTTTTGTCCAGTGTGTCTTGTTGCATGCAGTAGCAAATATAGTGTGTTGTGAGGTGCGATCCAATGGCCTCTCGCATGGAGACTCATAACAAGTGCAGATGAAATGCTGCATCTGCCACAAGCATATGCCTGATCGTTTGTTCCAGAGAGTATGGTGGATGCTCGGCGCGTTCACCAATCTCGTTGCATGTCTTTGCACGTGTTGCTGTTGGCCTTCACCTGATCACCACCACCTATCTCGGTGAACTCTGATCCGTCTATGAACCTGCGCAGAGATTGCTGGGTAGTGCCCTTTGCAATCACTTGCATGGGCAATATATCGCTTGTTGCAGATGATGAGACCATGACAGTCAAGCCCAACGTGTCCTCCCTACCCGTCATACGCACCTCCTTGCTGCCGGAGCGTATGTGACGTTGCTGTCGTGTGTCAAGTGAGCAAAATATTTATCGGCCATGAATAGGGAGTTCGAAAATCGTATGATCATGGGGAGCTTATGGGGCTGTTGACAACGTATGCGCCGTATGGTTAGCCGTAAGGCCGTATGATCATACCACATGGCCATACTGTGGTGCCTTACAGAGCTCAAGCAGGCAAAATCAGAGTAATGCAGCATGTCTAAGGCAGTGTAGAGTGCCGTAGATCTACATACCTTCACGGTTCACTCCACAATCACATTCATTTTTCACTCATCACGGGTGGCAGGGTCATTCTGCTGCACAAATATACCGTAGTAAACGTAAAGAGTCGTTGCCAGCCCCGCAGCGACGGGACGCGGAAGAAATCTTCAGCGATTTTTTAGCCGTCGTTTCGGTGGCGACAGGGACAGACAGTCAAATCGTTTGTTGACAGCTCGTCAGCTGCAAGCTCTGCTGGACGGGACACAAGAAATCGGAATCATTTATTGGTCTCTCGTTACAGCGCCGCGAGTAACCCGTCACTTTGTTGTTGAGTAGCGCGATTGAGCAGTCACTATGAGCGAGTCATCCAGTTGTGTTGACATGACAGTCGACGACGAGCCTGTTAGAAAGGTGCAAAAACGTTCGATCACAGATTTCTACAAACCTTTCCACGAGAATAATGCCACAATCATTAATTAGCCGTCGTTGTACTGGCATCTATCAGGACAGGACAGATATCATTGTTTTGTGACTCGTCGCGCTAGCAATGAGGACCCCGTGACACCACAAATCATTACTGTCCCAGTTCGTCGTTCTGCCGTCCGCAGGACGGGACAAAACTTTAATTTCATCGTTTTCAGCTTTTCTGGGACGGACATCAACGACTCTTTATGTTTACTACGGTAATTTTATGTGCTTGCTCAAGCCTCAGCCTTGCAAAATTTCACCGATAAATATTCCAGGTCATGTACCCGCAAGGTGTAGGCACCTGGTAAATTGCCTTTGGCACTGGCTCCTTTGCCTCTCCATCGATGTTTCACGCATTCTTCGAACCATGAGGCCGGCCCAGCTTGTTCTGGGCTGCCGTCACCTTCAGTGTCAGAGTGACTGCATTCTCATCTTCGCTGACCGCGAGAACTGCCTTGACTGTACACGCTTGCTCCTTCGCTGCACGGTTGGAGTGCTTGACTGCCTGCTGCTGGTCGGACTTACTGTCGTAAGTCCCACTATCTGCTTTGCTGCATCTACCTTGGCCTTATTAGCTGCACTTTGTTTCCTTTCTGTTTCTGATCTCTGCCTCATGTCGTCCTATTTCAGCTGCCTTTCTGCCTTGGCGAGTACAGCTTCCGTTCTTCGGAGCTGCTGCTTCTTTGTGCTCTCGCTCTGCCTTTGCGGCGACTCACTCAGGATCAATTGAATCGAACAGTTCAAAGACTCCAGTGATAAGTTTGGGCTGCTTCTTAGCGGGAAGGTCGTCTGCAATCGGGTCAATGCAGTGTGTGGACTCGCTCATCCCGCATACTGGTACACGCTGCTCAAAAACGAATTGACAATGTCACGCCAGTCTAATGAGCACAAAATATATGGAAACTCGTGTGCCCCGTCCGGCACAGCCAATGCTGACAAACTACTAACAAATGATTTCAACGTCTTTCCCTGTCGCCACAAGCACGACAGGCCGAAAATAAAACGATTTGATCTGAAGATCTGTCAGCTTTTCTTTACATTTCCTAAAGCACACCAAATATACTGATAGTTCTCGCCTTGATCATGCATGAACTGTCACCCTGTCAAAGATTGGCATTGCGTAGAACTGTTGATTGCCTGTCAGATGAGCATTTGCAGTCACTTTGGCGGGGAATACCCAATCGTCCCCGAATGTTTGATCGCTTTGCTTGCTGCCGCTCATCGGATCGTAATGCCCTGAGGAAAACCAGTGTGGCCTTTGCAGCCGAGATGCGTTCATGTGCCATGGTGCATATACTTGCATTGCCGGACCTGTTGAGTGAATCAGTCGAGGGAGTTGTATGGTGCTAGCGGCTGAAATGCAGACTTTTGTCTTCACTAAATCATCTCATGATGAGATTCGCTGCACTCTTGAATCGTGGACGTTTCCTGGTGAATTTTCAATGTTTTCAGCACCTACCCGAGGCCGACACAGCCGGGGTTCCCCCATGAGGTAGAAAGGCTCTTCAGAAATTCCATTGTAAACGTTCGGGTCAAGCACATTCTACCTGCTAAGGCCGCCATGGCTGTTCCGCGCTTCTGCTGCTGTTTTCATGATCGTGGATTGAATTTTGTTGAGGGTCAATGCTAATGAAGGCGGGGTGTCGTGGTGGATATTTGCTTACGAAATCGACACAAATGCTGCTGTGGACAGTCAGTAACCATCCACGGCAGCGTTTGTGTCACGTTCACACGCCAATATAGAACAAGGCTGTCACACTCAGTTTACTATGTTGAATAGTCGGATACATTGCCGATCCCCATGAATACGTTGAATTGCAAATTGCCGATCCCCATGAATACTTTGAATTGCAAATTGCATATGGGGCGTACCGTAGTGAACGCGAGTATCAGTCGTTGTCCATTCCCAGAAAGCTGAAAATTCATGCGCTATCTCCACCTGAAGATGTCTAGAACAACACATTTAATAAGAATGAGAACACAGTGTCCTGAGGTTTACCCTCTCAAATTGCAAAACAACAATACTTGTCCGGCCTTTGCCAGTGCGCGTACTACGATGGTAGATTATCAGTCCCGTGGCCTGTCCCAGGAAGGCAAGCTACAATTTAGCCGAGGTGACGAGTGACCAGATATATTTCTCGGGTTCTTTCGCTATCAAGACCACGGTTCAAGAACCAGAAGGACATGAGTTCCTCGTCGTCACCCTATGGAATTCGTAATGTATTCTGTATCTACTGGTAGACTATTACGGTGGATCGAACTCTTGAATTTAGGACGGCTCAGTCTTCTCCTCACACAGCCCCTGCTTGTCACGGTTGGCCGTATCTCAAAGCTGCTGAAAGAGGAAAATGGTTCAAGATGCTGCACACAATAGTGCTTGATCAGTCATTGATAACGCAGGTGCAGAAAGTGCTGCTTCTGATTGAGTGGGATCATGTCGCAGACTCAGAGCCGTGTCAGTGCACCACTTGCGATTGCATGGCTCATGGCATTTGTTCCACATGGTGGCGTTTGTTCCACACTGATGCCTGCATCATCAAAGCTCGTTCGGGCCTGTCTCGAGTTTTAAATTAGCTTGGCATTGAGATGAATGCAGTGGGCCGATTGATTCTGAACTGGAATACCACACTAGCATTAGCAAAGGTATTTTTTGTTATTAAGATACACATCACTTGTGACTCTGATACACACTGAATGATGAATGTGCCCTGCACACTGTTCAATGACAATCTAGTGTCAACCTTCTGGATCGCTCTCAGACCCCGTATGCATTGCGTTTAGGGGTGTCCCGCAGCACCGGACAAAGTGTATGTGTGGCCGGGTATTGTCCTGAAGGTGTGTGCCCATTTGAGCCTGATGAGGACAGAGATATCAATGTCCGGAAAAGCTACCACGCTGTGAGTAGTCTCTAGGCTGTGCATCTGAAATTATCAATATTGGTAGGGCCAGTAGTGATGCTCTCCTATGATGCAGAGTATCAAAAGCCCCCTCGCTCAAAGTCACATAAGGGCACAAACCCCGATGACATCAAGGAGCTGCAAGTCCGTGTCAAACTTGATCATCCCGTGCTTGAGCAAGACCATTGGAGCCGACTCTGTGATGACATGAGAAAAGTGAACATAAGCACATCATCACGTTCGGACAAACAACTCTCAAACGATATTGGACTAGATCAAAGCCGGATGTTAGTGATCCAAGCTGCGGTCTTATGTACTAGCTTTATGTTGCATTTTTCAGACATCCATGATGGTGGGGACCTAGGCTGGATCCCGTTGAATTTTCCTAGGCATGCGTGTGAAAAGGACTTGTGCATTGATATCCGTAGTCTGACTCATGTCATCTCTGCGCTTGTGTCGCATGTGAGTTGATTTTGGGTGAGGGGCCGAGTCAAGATGTAAACTGTTGTGGGTGGAAATATGTGACGGTGATGTGAGTGATCTGGTCAGAACTGCATAGTGAGAGACATGCATGAGGACATTATTGTACACGGGACTCTTGCTTGAGACCGTATGTAAGGATATTGTTCTGTCCTATGGGGATCATTACTGTAACTCTGGTCGAGTCATTTCGCTCTCAACACTGGTATCGAGGATTGTTTAGTACCGGAAGTGCAATATACATTTCAGATACGATGCAGCGAGGAGCTGGGGACCCGTGGCAGGCCGGGGGCATATGCCTCATGGTCCGGGACACCACCCACATGAGGTGACGTCTAGCAGCAAGTGAATTTGTTAGTGCCTGGTCGTATTTATTCGAGTTTGAATCTTGATGTCAGAGAGCATCTTGATACGATGGTGGCTCAGTTCGTGGTGGATGGTCAGCTTCATAAGTCATGGTTTGACCGCGACAGCATGTGGTTGCCGGGGATTAGTGACCGCTTGCACCGTATGATTGACAAAATCGAAGAGATGGTCACAAGAATGTTTGAGTATGCCACTCGAGTTCGTGGTCTTGGCTAGGATGGTCAAGAGATAGCTAGGCTCGTATTTTTTTTTGAACGAGTTGCGCATTGCTAGCAGTGAGCAGACTCCTATCGAGAGCAGAGTTCCGCTGCCGGATCCGCTGACAGACAAAAGTAGTCATTGCTGATGTGGCAACCATCACCAATGCATGCAAGACCGAGGAAGTAGACGGTCTAGCGCAAGTCCGTTGGGACTGATGTGCATGCTGTTTCAGATTATATAATACCTGGTGTATGGTATTGCTATCCCCCATGGGTCATGTGCAGCTGGGTGTGCCGGCAAGAGCCACATGTCGGCCCCTGTGTGGTTTTGCCATATGCGTGATGAGTGCTAGGTTGTGTGAAACGTACGCAACACCTGAATTGCCGTTTCGTTCTTAATTGATATTGATTAGTTATGTTGTAACTGAATCACTCGATCATATGTGTTGTCAATGAGTGCACCGCACTTGTACAGTGCAGCTCGTCGGTATATGCATGATTGTAATGTTGCGATATTTGTTCTTGCAAACGAATATCAAAACGAAGATTTTCGTTTAGTATGAAGCCGTTATGAATGTCACTTGCACATGCATGGGTACATCAGTGACCATCCACATATGTACACGCACCTCTTGAATATGTTGAGAGGATATTTTGGATTTGAAAACGTGTACTTGGATTAACGCGAACTTTCATTGGCCAGTGATATCTAAGCACGATCGTGCATGCATGTTGTCAGTATGGAAAGACCTTGGACTTCATGTTGTATTTCTTTTGAAAATGGACCCATGTATAACCTGTTACAATCACTGTAAAAGTGCATAGTATACAATGTCGCATAGACACGCAACACGTTCGCATGGACCAATCTCGCCTTTAGCTCAACCCGATCGACGCAAGGTAACGTGTCCGACAGTGACGATTCATGAGAACCCGGAGGACGCTGAGAACACGGAGGACCCTGATTCTTAATCTGATCCCGAACTTGACATGGATATGTCACAACCGCACTTGCCTAAAGATCTGTGCAAAACACAACCAATTCGTGGTGACCTGAGATAGGCAAAGGACAGACATTCTTGGATCACTTGGACAAGTATTTCGGATTGTATCCTGGATTTTCATTGGAAAATGTCAACGGCTAGCGCAACCGTCGTGCATGCATGCGTTTGAACAGCTTTCCACCTAGTTCGCATGCTAGAATATGGCATGACAGTGCATTGCGCAGTGAACTTTTTGGCACATACAACAACTTTCGCGACGCATTTAAAGAACAATTCGGATCTGCATAGTCTGATCTTGTAGCGATGCAGACGCAATGGAACAATGTGAAGCAACGTCCCGGTGACACAGTCACCACGTACTACATGCATTTTAGCAAACCTATGAGCCAACTTGTATCGGGGCACGGCGTGTCGAAAGATGAGGCAATAGGCCGATTCCAACACTCCATTCATGCAACACTTCGCGAAGAAGTACTCAAGCATCCTTTGGATAAGCCTGACATGGATCTTCATTTATTATATAACCGTGCATCACTGTTGGAACAGCGTCAACTGCGACGACGCAACATCCCGTTTAACCGTAACCAGATTCAATCCAAAGGTAAACCGGATGTGCCGAAGCTTAACGCTGTGATGCCAAATGGTAAGTATTCTTCTGAATGCAAAAAGACTAACCATAATGTAGAGGATTGTAGTAAGATTGCAGCCAAGAAAGCTAATGCTACATGGAAGGACCTTCCAAAAAGAAACCCCCAGTCGAGGTAGTAACCCTTGAGGGGCATGATGCCTATGCGGCACGGACCATCCCTGAGGGGAACGATGCCTGCGTGGCAATGAACTGTGATGTACAACATGACACCCCTGATAGGATTTTCAATGTGCCTATACCTGCGTACCATGACCCTGAAACTGTTGTATTTGTTGCTAAGGCTGTGTTCAGTGGAGATGAGGTCACATTACAAAACTGTGTAAAATAGAGATACACAAGGGACTATCAAAGCCATGGTTGTACCCACTTTAGCATGTTCCATAAAATGATTATACCATACATAACGCTCCAATTGCTTCTTCATCGATCGGAACCTTTGCCCGAAGCCAAAGGCAAGGGTACGCTGAAATTATCAAAACTAAATACATGCATTAACGCCAAAGCGAGTGAGTAAATATACTTTCAAAATTCGCCAAAAATTAAATAGCTTAACTGTCAGCCAAGCAGAAAGTGGCAGAACTGCCGCACAGTCCCAACGGGGTGACACCGATAGTACGCAGCTAGTTGATATACTTAGTCAGCCTTTTCTGTTTGCTTTTGAAGAGCGCGAGAAGCTTATGGAATTTTATGAGAGAGTTTGCGGAGCTCGGATGCATTCAGCTTATTTTCGACCAGGAGGAGTCGCAGCAGACTTACCTGGAGGTATACTGCAATCGATACATCAATGGGCAGACCAATTTGCTTCTCGAATCGACGAAATGGAAGAGCTTCTTACAGGAAACCGGATATTCAAGCAACGTTTAGTTGATATATGGATTTGTTATAAATGAATCTTTTTAAATTGTAACATTTTATTTTAAAGCAGTGGGAGTTCTATAAATGCAAAAAAGTTTATAGACTATTTTACAATATACCAAATAATGGGGTCCAAATTCAAGGCATATTGTTTGTGGGGAAAAGCCTTTGAGCAAGTACAAATAAAAGCCCATTTATCAAGTCAAGGGCTAAATATATGTAGCGATTGGACAAAAGCGCTCTAGCGTAGCTCAACTAGCAAAAAAGTTAGAGGAAGTTAACGCAATGCCTTGGACAGTAATAATTGCAGCAACAGCCTCAGATTCGGCGCCGCTGCAGTTTTTAGCCCCTTACGCCGGGTGTACCATTGCAGAATACTTTAGAGATATCGGAGAACCTACCGTGATTATTTATGATGATTTAAGTAAGCAGGCCGTGGCATACCGTCAATTAAGTGTTGTGGGATATCCATATCTGGGGATCCAAGAATATAGATGACATAATCAAGGGAGGAGTCATCTAACAAAGGACACGTTGCTTCAGGTGATCCCTAGTGGTTAGAGCATGTTGTGTGTACTCATGAGGTCACCGGTTCAATTCTTACTTTCATTTCTTCCATGCGACTTTATGCGATGGCAAGGTACGCTCCCCTCCACGTCATCATGCACAGTCAGCATGCTTACTAGCTCAGGCACGCGCATTAACCCCTGTGCACACTCGATGAGACTAACCAGCGTCTTGACATTAAGTCTGTTATTACGGCGGCCACCCGGTCGAGAAGCTTACCCCGGAGATGTCTTCTATTGCCATAGTAGATTACTTGAAAGAGCGGTTAGCATTTATTTTGCAGGCCCCCTTCCTACAAAGGTTTCGCAAAAAAACGAGATATTTCGAAGTTCGATTGGTATTTCGCCATATAAATATATATGATATATATAATATATAAATATATATATATATATATATATATACCGTACTATTAATCAAACCCATCGACACGTAACGCAGAACGCAGGCCTGAAGTGGCGTTGAAACACCGCGCTGTAACGGATAACGGTGGCCAGATTGGCCGTATCTCCAGGAATATTTCGCACACCCGTAACGCTTAGGGCACCTCACGTCACGTACTGCATGTCGCAGCTCACCGTCTAGCACGTTTACAACAACTCCGTGTGTGTGCCCGCGCTTATCGTGCAAATGCTGAGCGACATCATCTTGCTCCTCATGTTGTGAGATACATCTCACTAGGCGCATGCTGGCGCGGCACACCTGTAGACACCTAAGGCTGCAGCGCAGACCACAACAGGTGTCCTCGTAACTTGGACTGGCGTCTGTACAACGCCACTTATACATTATATACCACGTTAATTATTATTATGCACATATGTGCACGCAATTTCTGTACAGCGTCTTGTACACTCGAATCACAATGATACGTGTATGCCAGACACCTGACTGGACGTGGCTACGAGTGCACCAACTCGGCCAGCTTACGCAGCCATGCTTAGTTGGCACTATATTATATCGGATTACTTGGACCAGCGCATTAGCGGTCATGTCCTACCCAAGCTAGACTGTTGTCTTACAGACCGGGTCGCATGCAGACCTCCCATGTTTATTTGCGAACTCACGCATGTTACGCGGCAGCCTTGGGGCTTCGCATGCATGCCCGCTGTTAGCAGGCATGGCACCCACATCGAACACGAAATCAGTGTGCGATCAGCCTTCAGGCTCCGAAGGCCACATGTTCACTTTCTCCCGCAGTTACTCGGGATCTTGGGTCTGCGCTCTGCGCGATCCGGCGAGGCCAGCTCTGACAGGGGGATCGACCTGGGCGCACACACCATCGGTATTTATACCGAGCGCTTGCTGGGATCGGGCACGTTTTACATTGATCTGGTTGGGGCGCCACCCATTCGTGCATCACATTGTATTGACTTCTTGCCACTTTTCGCATCTGTCTGTTCTATTTCTGTCTGCCTGTACAGCCTTCGTGCTGCGGCGTTTAGCCCATCTTATTCAGCTGTCCTCGTGCAGCACCGTAGGTCCGTTCCGTCCCGGCGACTCAGAGACCTCTACACCTCACCACGACTCTGCTGGCCATCGTCGCTAGGCAGACTCGGTTCGATGCTGCACTGACTATCGCCAATCTCGTACACTCCAGCATAAACATCTGGATCATAGTTGACGTACTCATTGTAATCGTAGTGAGTATCACCGTACTGTTGTTCGTCTACGTCGGCATCATCTCCGATGCTGTCACTGTCGGACATATTTGCTAGACACACAACTTCACGCTTGGCGACAAAACAGGTTCACTGTGCTAATTGTTGGCATAGAGACACATCAGCTGATGTGACCTAGCTGCAGCATGTCCCTTACATGTACTTCGGTGCTGATTTTCAAACACGTGCCGTGTGTCGCCCCGCTACAGCGCGCTGCACCGCTGGTGCAGCAGGTCGCGCGCTCTGCGCCCGCTCCTTCGTCATGTGTAACGCTCAGCTATTACGCCGAGTCTCCAAAAATTTTTAAACAGGTGTACCGCATAACGGTGGACGAATTGTCGTGCCCCAGATATATTTTGTACACAATAACGCTGGCCTCGATGTCGATGGGTTTAATTTAGTACGGTATATATATATATATAAAATAAATAATAAATGAATATAATATATAAATAGAATATATAAATAAATATATTTATTTATTTATATATTCTACTTATTTATATGTGAGACGATGAATAGACTTTAAAAAATGTTTAATGTATTGCTGCATTGTTCGTTTGATCGAAATTGTTGTAATCTGAAAGTTATGGTCTGCTGACGTGTGAACACTTTCTGTGCGTCCTCAGGCCTGTGTGTATCCCCCCCGGGGGGGGGGGGGGGGGGGGGGGGGGGGGGGGATGGTGTGGCAAGGTACGCTCCCCTCCACGTCATCATGCATAGTCCGCATGCTTACCAGCTCCGGCACGCGCATTAACCCCTGTGCACACTCGATGAGACTAACCAGCGCCTTGACACTGTACCCACTGTTGGCGTTGCCGTAAGGGCGGCCCAGATAAGGGCGGAATGCCCAGACGGCTTTCGCGGTAACTTGAGTAAAAACGGCTATATATGTTACTGTTTTGATGTATTCGATGCTTGGTTCGGATTCTTACGGTGTACGGACTCGACCACACTAAACCTGTCATCGAGCTTGGCCACCTCGGCCGGCGCTAGTACGGTGTTTACGTCAAGCTCGCTCAGACCAGCTACGTTCAATCAATACAGTTTAGTGTGGCACCTTGAGGCTCGACGCTGGCTCTGATTAACTGTTGCTTCTACCATGGTCTATCACATTCAAGACACACTGCCGAGGTACCATCGACGGCCGGGGAGCACCGCGAACACTGGAACCGTCAGATATATGTAGTGAAGAGTATATCTACTTGTATGTACCATTTTTGCGAAGTGATATAGTTTGTAGACTCTGGTGAGCCTTACTCACAAGTGCGCGACTACGCTGCGGGAGCGTCGAGTGTATGGACAGCCCCCAAACATGTAAAACGCGCCAGGAACAGTACTCTGGGTCGTACAGGACATGTGGGTGGACAGCGATCTTGAAGGGCCAATGCGGATTCCAGTGACGAGCGGGGCACGCGTCGCTACAATATGGACGCTTGCTCATGCACCATTCTTCACCAGCATGCAGTGACATTCACTGCATCTCCATGATTCATAGGCGTGAGCAGTTGTGGTGTTTGGACTGTTGCAGATGTCTTGCGAGAACGTGCTGTGCTACGGGACTGGTATATGGACATCCTTTACGCGATTATCTCAAGTCAGTGGCTGCAAATAATTGCGTGCGCTGAACATATTCAGCTTGCTGTACTGACTCTTCAATGGCATCTCAGTCGTGGCGCAGCTACAGTGGCTGATGATCGAGCTGCATAACTACACTGTTCTGCGAAGGCATGACCTGAAGTTGCCCCAGGCCAAGTGCGCATGAAATTATATAAGTGTTGAAACATTGTGGGTCAGGCTGTTCCTGGAGAGCGTAGGCCCTCGAGGTGTGGGCTGTAGGGTTGCGATAAGGGATTTGTTGATGCCTGCTCATCACTCTGCCTCGTATACCATGTGCACCTGCGTGCAGGTGGTG
This sequence comes from Ulva prolifera, assembly GCA_023078555.1. Classification (NCBI taxonomy): domain Eukaryota; kingdom Viridiplantae; phylum Chlorophyta; class Ulvophyceae; order Ulvales; family Ulvaceae; genus Ulva; species Ulva prolifera. The sequence goes on along the minus strand of CM041202.1, from coordinate 4,777,102 downwards.
GGACAGCCACAAGCAGCACACAATGCAGACACTCGTAGCCCTGTACTGCTGCGCCTGCATATCGCAGCTTCAATGGGCTACCATGGCTGCGATGGGCACAGTTAGTGCCATGTCATCTGCACCCACACTCACCCACGAAGTGATGTGTGAAACGATCTCGTTGCACGAGACTGCAGTGGACGTGTCGCTGTGCTTGCATCCACTGCTGGCGGTGGTATTGTTTCTGTTCTTGTACATGGTCCCGGCGGTGCTGCCTGACTCCCGGGCGACTGTGTCCTTGCAACACACCCGTCTAACATCATACACACCCATTGTCCCGTGTGCGATTCAGCGCGGGCCGGCGGGGCTGCACGGCGGTGCCAGGCTTGTCAGGTGTGCTGTGGCTCTGGGGGTGGGGTGGGGTTTGGGGCTGGGGCGGCCCCCGGCGATCGGGCGGCCAGGATAGGCAGCCTTGGGCAGCAGTGTGTTGGGCGCGGCCCTGTCGCACGGCGACAGGCGTTGAGGTGTTGGATGCTGTGTGGTGTGTGGGCCATTGGGTTTGTGTGTGAGCGTGTGTGGGTGTGTGGGTATGCACTTGGCGGTCTGCGGATCTGTGTCGTTTGCTGAGGGCGTGATGGGCATTCAGTGCGTGATGGTAGTGACGTGCGTGCCACGTGGGTGTCTGGGTGTATGCTTGGTCTGCTTGCTTCTTTCACGGTGCTGCCCGCCTTGCCGGCTTTATCCTTGTACCACATTCATGTATGTGTGCTTGATCGCACCATCGGGCATCCTGTTCATGTCGTGCGCGCCAAGTCTGCGGTTGACCTGCCTCTTTGGCTTTGTCCTTGTGAAACATGCACACACCTCACACATTGTTGCTCCCTGCTACTAGTGTAGTACATGGCCAGCTACCCTGAGCGACAGGCCGCCCATCTTCGCACATTCGGCGCAATCAGCCTTGGCATCCACAATCCGGCTGCTCTAGTCTGTCCGGCAAGCGAAATTGGTGTTAGCTGCATGACCTGTACTCGCTCTTTCAAGGCCGGAGCGGTACAGACTTGTTCGGTGCGGGGAGAGCGGCACGACGTGCATCTGCGTCAATACTGGTGTTTGTGAGGGGGGGGGGTCTGGGAGATGAGGCCCCCTGCAGTCGGGTTTCCGGGTTGGGGAGCTTCCCGTGCGTCTGTTGTCTTCAGACCCCCTGTCGTCGCCTCGTGGTTCAGTGGCATGTCCTCTGCACTGCGTGTGTGGGCAGAGGGCATGGCAGCACAGACTCCATCAGTGCAGCTGCGGCCGATGTCTTTAGATTCAGTGGCATGTCCTCTGCAATGTTAGTGGAGGCAGAGGGCACGGCAGCACAGAAACAGCAGCATACACAGTTATGTAGAAGTGTGCAGATCCATGCCATGTGCACTGTTAGACATTGTAGACAAGCTATTGGCGTGCTGTGTTGCATATTGTTTCAAAGCTATATGGAAGCAGTAGGCAATCCATTCGTTGCCGCTCCACAGATGCACGCAATGCTGGAGATTTCAGTGCTGAGGATCTGGACCTCAGACATCGTAGACAAAGCTATTGGCATGCTGTGTTGCAGATTGTTTCAAAGCTATCTGGAAGTAGCAGGCAATCCATGCGTTGCCGCTCCGCAGATGCAGGCAAGGCTGGAGATGTCAGTGCTGAGGACCTGGATCTCAAACATCGTAGGCAAAGCTATTGGCATGCTGTGTTGCAGATTGTTTCAAAGCTATCTGGAAGCAGTAGGAAATCCATTCGTTGCCGCTCCACAGATGCACGCAATGCTGGAGATTTCAGTGCTGAGGATCTGGACCTCAGACATCGTAGACAAAGCTATCGGCATGCTGTGTTGCAGATTGTTTCAAAGCTATTTGGAAGCAGCAGGCAATCCATGCGTTGCCGCTCCACAGATCAGGCAAGGCTGGAGATGTCAGCGCTGAGGATCTGGACCTCACACATGTTATGTTATGAAAATGTATTGGCATTCTGTGACTACATTGGGGGGAAAGGTGTCTGGAAGCAGAAGACATGTCATTGTGCCATACGGTGGCTCTGCCAAAATTTCAGGCAAGGATCGGCTTCACATCCCCCGGCGGACACTTTTCCGAGACACATTCGAAATGTTCGAATAACTCCTATTCGACGACGAATTTCAACAAACGGCCAACGCAGATATACATAAATCATGTATTTATGATTGTTTCACGTCTTCGATGTAACTTTTATGATTTTTTCCGGAACCGGGCACGTTCCGCTGAACACGGCCTAACGCGCGTATGCATGCATATGCTCCTGCAGTGTCGACTGTTTTGAGGCGAACGTGAACATGCATGCGTATGCACCTACATGCCTCTAAGCTTCCGAGCACTGAAATGAAACGCATGTGTTGCAGGATAAGGCGTATACATGTAGGGCCAAGGTGGCTCATCGTCATGGCGCAGGTAAAGCAAAAGGACCATCGTCCCACGAGGTCTTGGTCATGTTCTTGGACTATGCTCTTGCTTCAAGGCACAGTCACAGCCAGCATGACAGCCAGAGGAAAGCATCAGCCTTTTCTGGTGTCATCATTCCTGGGATATGTAGCTGAATGTGCTATGCACTGTCCGATTTGAGCATGGTGCACTGGCATGATTTCATGATTACATGATGACGACTGCAGTGGCAGGTGTGCAAGTTCAAGACTGGCTCTTATGTGAGCAGGTGGAGCAGGCATTCCTGGCACACGTCTTACCTCTTGTGTGAATGCAATTGATGCCTTCGCCTTGCTGTTACTGCTTTTGTGCTTGAAATTTTGCTCTTGTAAAATTGGGAAGGTAGACCATACTGAGTACGCCTTGCTGCCAATTCTGAGTGCCTGCCAAGCCTCATGCTATCATGCAGTGGTAGCAGTAGTGTGAAGACATCAATCGGGTTGATGCACTGGTGCAGTGAGCGGTGGCACCCAAGGCCGACATTGTCTGCCATGCGCCGTCAGCACAGCCACAAGTGGTCGTGTTGTCAGGCATGGTAGGCAGATGTTGTCCATGAGTGCCCTGCTGGCCACCATTTCATGCATGAAATCCATGCACAAATATCATTGGAGCAGTCAAAACTCGCAACAACTGCCTTGCATGCCGTGACCACAATCGAACACTGGGCACGACGCAACACTTCGGTATTCGGTATTCGTGAGGATCCTGAGCCGCTCTTGTCATATACTCCGGATCCGCCCTTGCCTTCAAGTCACGAGGGATCCGCCCTTAGCATAACAGCTTTTGGAGGCCCAGTGGACATGGGTGGTGTATAAGGGCGCGGTAAGGGCGGATCGCCTTTAGGTTAAGGGTGAACTAAGGGCGGGGACCCCTACAGACGTGGCGTGGTGCGAGCCAGAGATCGACACGCTGAAAGCTGGATCTCATCCTGAGCTTGTGCGCGATAATGTGCAGCATCTTGACATAGCCGCCACAGTGTGTAACTAAAGGGGCGCCGGGACTGAACTGTCCGTGCCTGTGTACATTTTGACGTGCACATCTGAGTCTGACGGCGCGCAAGCGCAACGCGTCTCCGCGACGCGTGCGACTGCCCGATCTGGCGGATGGTTGTAACTTGTCGCATAGGCGGCCTCATAAGCTAGGGTCACTTGTGTTCGTGTGCATGATTGAATGCACGGCCTTTTATAAGCTGAATTTGTGAAATGCAATAGAGTGTGTGACTATACAAGTGTGCGGCGCAAGCGCCACGTGTATGTATCTTGTGGGATTCTGACTTGGTGATCTTCGTGTAGCACGATGATCTTAGTATATACAAGTGTACCTTGACAGGTACATGTGTATGAGTGTACATCATGACTCAATGCATGAGTGACATGCATTGTGACCACAGGCATGCGCCAGCGTGAGATGCCATCTCATGACACGGAGACATCTGTTGTGCGGATCTGATTGCAAAGCCGTTTGCAAGACTAAGCATAGACCGTTGCAGCACTTCTTGTCACAGTCGAACCTGTCACCTCGACAAGTACGTTGGCAGCAACGTCTATTCGAGTACAACTTTTCTGTAGAATATGAACCAATTTGCAGACGGACTGTGACGCAGTCCGGACCTGCGATTGATGCTAGTTAGAGCGTCGGTGGACATCGACCCACTACCACAGAAGATTGCAGAGTTCACAAGGATCCTCAAGCGAGTCGTGTCTTCCACAAGGCTTAGGCTCAGCCAAAGCGATTTGGTACTGCTTCTGGTTACCGTGTGTTCCATGGCGTCTTGTTTGACATTGATGATCGTCGACGACACCGCATTTACGTTCTTGATTACCGGAGCTTGCGAGCTACGTGATTGCTTGAATTTCATAATCTTCCGGTAGCTGGTCATTAAGGATGGGAGAAAAGTTACCATGCACTCGCACAAACTATTATTGGCTTGGAATGGATTAAGCGGTGCGTAAACATGTCACTGCTTGTCTCACCTGTCAACACATCAAGCCAACACTGCAGCCCAAACCTGAGTTGCATCCATTACCTGTTCCGTCAGCACTGTTCCGCATATCACACTGGATTGGTTATCTGGCTTTCGCACCAATTCAGAGGGTAATGCTTGTCTGCTGAACATAATTGATTATTTCTCTAATTGGGTAATTGCTATTCCATAACCAAAACTATGATAGTTAAATATTTGATTGATGTTTTATGGGTGAAAGTGTTCTCGTGGATTGGTTTGCCAGAGTCGATCATTAGTGATCGAGACTCTCGGTTGACTGCCTCCAGAATGCATGTGCTTTGCAAAGCATTAGGAACACGTGTCATCAGCAGTATAGCCTACCACCCACAGCCTGACGGTCACACTGAACCTTTCATCGCACGCTATTGAGTATGCTTCGTGGATTCGTCAACAAGTACCACTCCAATTGGGAATCATTGATTCCATCATTGCTGTATGCATATGATAACACAACTCATTCTGCTACTGGTTAAACCCCACATCAGTTGCTATTTCGCTGGACGCCTAGGGACCTGCGTGTGCCGCTGCTTCTTGCAGACGTCACTGAGTAACCGATTATTGAGCAGTGATTGCAGAACAGGAAAGAACATTTGCTAAAAGCAGGTTTGAGTGTGGAGCATGCCCGTGTAATCATGATTGAGTTGCATATGGGCCGCTGCTAAATACTCGTGTGTACCATGCTGGAGACCTGGTCAAGGTTTCCATCCGAGTGCTGCCCATGTGTTGTTCTTCTATCAAGAGTGCCAAGCTGCTTCCAAAGTACATTGGGCCCTTCCCTGCCACCGAAGTTGTCAATCTTGGCGCTATTCAATTGCAGCTGCCTCCTACCTATTCAGCCACCCATGATGTGTTCAGTGTTGCTAATATTTGACCTTGGTTTCCTTTGTCTGGACGTTCATTTGATGCTGAATATCCTGATGTACATGGACAGCAGGCTTGCTCTGACCAAAATTGTACAGCTACTTGATCGGAAACGGTTTGGTCGTGCACCATTGTTGTAAGGTGGCACCTCACTCTTGCGCAGGCTAGTCGTTATAGCCAGTTGCGTTTGGTGTGCACAATTATTCAAAATTATTGATCATTAAATTCGCAATGTAAATATCATGTACAAACTGATGTTCGTGTCTATACATTTTGAAAGATTGTGCCCACGAAATGCAAGCATACAAAGCATCGTGCGATGACGATCGATGTGGCTAAGAGTGCACTATGTCGACCATCTCAATCACAGTCACAATGGCGCTCCTGAGCGAGTCCATCTCAAAGTAGAAGTGCACTTAATCATGCACACGAACACAAGTTAATGCGCTTTAATTAGGTGCTTGTACCGTACTAAATCAAACCCATCGACATCGAGGCCAGCGTTATTGTGCACAAAATATATCTGGGGCACGCCAATTTGGCCACCGTTATAGGTGTTTTAAATTTTTCGGAGACTCGGAGTAACATCTGAGCGTTGCACATAACGAAGGCGCGTGTGCAGAGCGCGCGACCTGCTGTACCAGCGGTGCAGCGCGCTGTAGCGCGGTGACACACGGCACTTGTTTGAAAATTAGCACCGAAGTAAATGTAAGGGACATGCTGCCACTAGAACACATCAGCTGGTGTGTCTCTATGCCAACAATTCGCACATTGAAACTGCTTTGTCGCCAATCGTGAAGTTGTGTGTCTAGCAACCATGTTGGACAGTGACAGCATCGGAGAATATGCCGATGTACACGAACAACAGTACGGTGATGAAAGCTACAATTACGATGAGTACGTCAACTATGATCCAGATCTTTATACTGCAGTGCATGAGATTGGCGATAGTCAGTGCAACATTGAATCGAGTCTGCCTAGCGACGATGGCCAGCAGAGTCGCGGTGAAGAGGAAGATGATGTCGTTCAACATTTGCACGATAAGCGCGGGCAAACGCAGGGCTTGGAAGCGTTCATCGTTCGCAAAACGGATGCTCTAGAAGCCGGCGCGAGGATGCGGCAAGACCAACGAGAGGCAGTGGCAGATGCGTGCACCAATGCCCACTAGGGAGGAGCTCATTGCTAAAAAGCAGCGGAAGATTCACATGCAAACAGGAGCCCGGGCAAAACAGTTCTGCTTGAAACATCAATCAGAGGGAATCAAAGTTGTGGCCAGCAGAACCAAAGCCGTGGCAAATTTAGACCGGGACACATCTGGAACCGCTGCCATTGACATGAATGAGAATATCAACCAAGAACATCAAGTTGCTTAGCCACCAAAAAGCAAGAGAGGACGCCCACGCGGATCTGTCACAAAGTTTAGAGTGGCAAGGCCTAAGAACACCCAGCCGGACACATCACGGGCAAGGCGGGTAATTGTCTATTTCAAGTGTTGGATACATTGGACCTGCCACCACAACAACACTGAGACATGTTTGTTGCAGGCCTGGTTCACAACACAACACGCACATCACATGCATGCATGTGCCACTGTGCGCCCAGCCGTGCCATCAGCTCTGATGCACGCTTGTCTCTGCACTGCTTGGTGTAGTTGCAGTGCCCATAAGCCTTCTCATTCTTGAGGATTGGGGCTGAGAACGAAATTAATTATACTAAATCGGGATGAATGGCCTCTATGTTGTGACATGCCGAGCTAACAGTGAAGAATAGGCAGTGCTCTGCGTTATGAGCATGTAAGGGGAAGCAAAGGCGTCGGTGCGGAGCAGTGTTGAAAGGGAGTGGAAGATGGTGCATTCAAACTAATTAAGATATCAAGATACAAGATTCGAGTTCAAGTCAAGCAGTACCAAGTCAAGATCAAGCAAGACTGGCGTTCTCATAGGTACTTTACGGCATTGCATTAGCACTTAAAACTGCATAAATTCGCATGGTGACAATTAGTTCATCTTACTCCCTATGACTTTGGCTCATAAGCTTGTGTTGTCTAGGCCACTCACATGCCTAGCTGCCTTGGAACCATCTTGGTGCAGGGCCTTTGTAAGATCATGACAGTACACAACAACATGGAGTAGGTTACAGAGGAGGCATGCTATAACGTGCTACGATGGCAACACATAACACATCACTATGTAGCTGCTATAAAGTGCAACTAAATACCAAACTTTTCTAAGATTCTTCTGCGTTTGGGAGGCTTCAGTTGAACGGCCATGTCGCGGTCAAAAACTACGAAGGCGTCGGAGTCTTGTGCTGCAACGTCTTTGAAAGCAGGCATTGTGATGCCTGAGACTTTGATGTGGTTGTGGCTGGCGAACGTCTAGTACAAAGCGAACGCTTTGTCAAAGAGTGTCTTGATAGCTTTGTCGGGATCGGTGGATTTGACGGCATTCTTGAGAGTTGGAATGTCTTGACCCATGTGGTATATTTCGCATAATTTGTACGCGCTGTCCCATTGCAGACCTACATGCGGCAGTGATATCGATGTGTTTCAGTTGAGGTGTCGTAAGTTGAAGGTATATGCAAATGGAAATGTTTCGCTATTGCAGCACGGCGCTGGATTGAGGAAGGATATGACCCACCGATGTTCTTCACTTGATCTTCGCAAGTGTATATCTTGACATCAGTTGGAGTGTCATTGAGAATGGCAGTAAATGCTTCCTCAAGGAAGACATTTGGGGGAAATGTTGTCAGGTCTCTTGTGTGATGGTTTTTGAAATCAGTCTGAATAGTTGTGTATCGAGAATTCTGTTGATGTATGCCGGCACGTTCGGCGTTTATAGTGGATGCAGTCATCCCGAGTGTGCATGGCCTTGATGTCATCATCTTCGCAAAGGTCTAGAACTGATGCACCGAATGCTGCGATCTGTTCCATGTGGAGGAACGAAAATAATTTGAAAGCGTTAGCCATCGTGGCGGTAGATGTAACACATAGGCGACGGCGAACACGACAGATACATTGAATAAGTTCAGAAGCGTTGGCAGCTTATTTGGCGTTCATATGCTGCGATGGCGTTCACCACCGAGGCGGAGAGCTGCAGACAGCGCAGTGGCTACAGGGGAAATGAGGCTGCAGCGTTAGATAACGCAGCAGAGCATGCAGGTCTAAGTACATATGCGTCAGCGAGCACTTGGATATCATTTATAGAGGTATTGTTACTGCTCGATGGATGCTTGAGGATACATTTGCATTAGCGTCGTATGTAGAGGAGCAATGCGGTTGCAACTGATGCGGTCGTGCAGTTTGTACAAAGTAACATATGTGTGGCTAGATTTCGCAGCAAACCATACGATTGTGTAGGTGTATGTTGCTGTTGCTGTTGGTGTTTGCGAAGTGGTTGTGTGGACGCGATGCTATCAGGTAACGTTTGAAGGCTTCAACGATCAAATCACAGAAGACCGAATAGGTATACGTCAACTAGAAGCATTGAATGAGTTGCGTACTTGAAAAGCAACTGTAGCTGGAGCGTGTTGCTGAAGCGACCAATAGCATAGACCTGTAGCGTATCTGCGGCTGAGCTAGGAACGTGTAATGCGCAGGTTTAGGAACGCAAATTACAGCTGTAGAGGTCCGTCGCTTTGGCGTTTAAGTCAGGTAGTTGCAAGTCAGGTAGTTGATACATTGCAGGTGATATGCGGATGCGAATGTGTGGAATATGTTTGCAGCAATTCTCAGTATGCCATTGCATGCGTTGTTGATTGCTTTTAAAGTGGCTGTATAGACGAAAGTATGTGATGAAATTTGCATAGTATCATCACAAACGCGACTTCGTTAACATAGAAGAGTGAACGAGCATGAACCAGGAAAACTCAAATATCATTGTAGCAACAATTTTATGTAGCGACCATTCAGTATCGCAGGTACTGATGTGCAATTCAAGCATAAATGAAGCAATTGTTAACGTTGACATATTATGTGTGGTTGACCAGCAGACGCGTCAAACATAGCAGATACATTTTAAAAAAATTTACATGGCATATTACAAATTACGAATTATGATGGCAAACTTTGATTGCAGTAGTTGAGAATGTGTGTGGTGGTACCGTGGTGTGATATGGCTTGGTGATTAATATGCAGGTTTGCATTAGCAATTACATACAGCTACATCTACATATGTTGCAAGTTAGGTAGTGAGTCGATACATTGCAGTTGATATACCGCTGAAAATGCTTAGAATATTTTTGCAGCAATTCTCACTATGCAATTCTCACTATGCAATTGCATGCTTTGTTGATTGCTTGCAAAGTGACAGCATAGACGAAAATATGTTATGTAATTTGCATAGTATCACCACAAATGCGACTTTGTGAATATAGAAGAGTGAATGAGTGTAAGAAAGGAAAGCATAAAGTTCGTTGATAGATTAGGGATGACAATGATGTCAGTTGACAAAACGCACAACAGACACCTCAATTTTGTTACACATGTGATATGAAGTAGGATGCTAAAATTTGATAACGTTAATTTGTGAATAGATCAGGGATGACGACGTTGTTCGTTTCAAACTCGTCGTCGTGCATGTCTTCTGCGTTGACTAGGAAGAGCGTCTGGTCACGGCTGTGTCCTCTGCTAACGCAAACTTCAAGTTGCCCATGTGCGAAGATGGGGTGCCGGAGGTCGATGAAGACCTTGTCGAGGTCGTCGCCCTGGATGCTGTGCACTGTCGATGCTCAAGCTAGGCGGAGAGATATCTGGTTTCGGTTGACTTGGATCGGGAGGTGCGGCGGTGCGAGTCTCATTGTGGTGCGGCATAGAGGCCAGATGGCACCGGTCTGACGTAAACGGACGTACACGAGGTGACGTTGTGTCTGCACCACATCTGCTAGGGCGCCCTTGACGAGGCCCGCGGTGCGATCGATGGTGTGTTGTATGTGGACGGGCGCGCCCACCGGGCACGGGGAAGATGCGCGTAGGTAGCCGTATGCGTTGGATCGGGTTCTCGTGGTGGTCGCATTTTGGAAGCTCGCCGTAGCCGTTGCGACGCTGCCAGTTTCGGAGCTCAGAGTCGCCTTGCGCACGCATCTGCTGTTGGAGATGGAGGTGGCGGAAACGCGGCCAAAAGTTGGCTTTCTTGAGTGCGTATGCGCGAATGGTCGCAAGGTCTACTCCTGCAGGTCAAGCAACGGCGTTACAGTGTTGGAATGTGAGACGCATTTGTACGTAATATGTATGGGAGTGTGAGAGATCTAGGAGTGGAGAGGAACATTTCAGTTCAAAAGGCAGAAACTATGATAATTGCAACTCGTTGATGAAGAAGTGTAATTTGGATACGCCTCGCTAGAAGATAGTCTATCGTACCTGGCATCACGGCGCCTAATTATGCACAGTTGCCTGTGATGACAAACACGCCACGGAAGTTGACTTTGTCAAGGGCGGCGACAATCGCGTCCAGTTCGTCGCTTTGCATCATTGTGATATCGTCGGCTGTGAAGAGCATTGCATGTCGGAGGCGTTGGCCTCGGCGCTGTCGCTCGTGTCAGAAAGGCTATCTATCTGCAGGTCAGACGCGCATTCTTAAGTCAAGTCAGGTAACCAGCATTCCATAACCTGCTGCGCACAGAGGTAGAACCGAGGAATGCGAGGAAGAGATTGGATACTGCTAGTACCGTGAAACAGTGAAGAAAATGGTTACAGCTCTGTGTGTGCACAGCCATATATGCACACTGAATAGTCAAGATTACGGCGGGAGATTCTCGCAGGATCTCCCTCACTACTCCGGGACAATCCTACTGGCGGCTTACCCCTGCACTTGATCCGCGGACCGATCGTGCATGGGTGCACCTGTAACCACGCTGCTGCCCGCAGGCGCATGCATTGTGACACTCCCCCATAAACCCTGCTACGTTTCCATTAGCTGGAGTTTATTACGAACTTCTTGTAAAGCAGGTCCGGGCAGCACCCTTTGTAAACACATCCGCCAATTGATCGACAGTGCTAACCCATTCTACCTTCCGTTCATCCATCTGGACGTATTCCCGCACTCACAAGTGCCGCACACGAATGTGCTTGGATCTGTCAGTGGACACAGCATTCACAGCCAAGATATTGGCACTCTTTTTTTCACCCCACAGAGTCGGCTTATGTGGGACTAGTTTCACATCGAGAAGCACCTGCTTCATCCACATAAGCTCGTTGGCTGTCGCACTCATCGCAATGAGCTCAGCCTCTGTTGTATCCCCAGCCACTATACTCTGCTTCTTCGAGCGCCAGAGAACACAGTTCCCATACACCCGAACAATCATACGAGGCACACTCTTCAGATCTGCAGAATTCGCAAAATCTGCGTCTGAAAAAGCCTCTAGTAAACACCCATGTCCCTCAGAGCCTACAAATTTTATTCCAAAATTCGTCGTGGACTGCAGGTGTCTCAGAACATGTAGCACGGCAGACCAATGTTCCTTCATACTACTAGACATGTGCCGGGCCAGGGCATGTGCCACATAGCTCAGGTTAGGTCGTGTCACTCCTGCAATATACTGGATGCTCCCTACAGCACTCATGAACCTGGAATGCTCAGCAGCACTGGCTTTCTCCAGGTCAGGATGCTCTTTCACACTCCTTAGCTGTTGCCGCGGCACTAATGGAGTGGGAGATTTACGACAATCTGACATACTGTACTTGTCCAGCAAGTTCTGGATTTTGGTACGTTGTGTCATTGTGATTGTTTTGGCCTTTCGATCACGCGTGATCTCAGTGCCAAGTGCCCAAGACAGGTCACCTAGATCTCTGCCTTCAAATTTTGTGAGAATGACACTGATGATTTCCTGCAGCCCCGCGGAGCAACTGAAAATGAATAAGTCATCTACCCACAGAAAAACAAAGCATCGACCAGTTTTTCTGACATACAGTCCAGGGTCACTTTGGGGACCAGGGGACCAAGTCTCGGAAAAATCTATCCCTTCCACCTGAGAAAAACCACGAGCTACATATCGTGCCTTGTAACGCTGAATCTCACCAGCAGGTCCGCGCTTGATCTTGAACACCCACTTGCCCGAGATAGCTTTCTTACCCGCAGGCAGATAGCACAACATAAATGTCCCGTGCTCACCCAGTGCTTCCACCTCCTCCTGCATGGCACGCAGCCAAGCATCCATGTCTGGACCCGCGAGTCCTTCCTTCATAGAAGGCAGATCAGGGTCGGAAGGCTTCTGCTTCCTGGCGGCAGCTGCTCTGCGCGACCCGCGACGCTGAGCACTCTGCTGCTCGCCAGACTCCCCATGCTGATGCTTCAGGCCTGCACCGGACACTCCACAGTCAGCCGCGGCTGATGTGTCCTGATTGCAGCCTGGAGACTTGGTGTCAGCTACTACTGTTTCACTACTAGCAAGATCAGAGCCCGCGGGCTCATGCACAGCAGCTACATCCACAGCCAAAGTAACAAGGCGTCTGCGTACAAGAGGATTGATTTTAATGCGGGGAAGAGCAGCTGGAATGGCTCTTACCTCATTAGGCAAATCAACCCCAACAGCGGCAGAGGGGGCAGCTTGGACCTCTCCCCCTAATTCGGATCCGGACTCCATCTCAATTTCATCTGGCTCATCCTCCCAGGAAGGTCTCAGCCCCTCAGCCCCTCGCAGGGGCTTAGCTACTGCTCCCGCGCCAGATGCTGAGGCCGCAGCCGAATTACTTCCTAATCGGACCCGCTGAGCCTCGCGATTCTGATGAGCCGCAGCCCGTTCATCATCGCTGATGGTGTACTCCTCCATCTCATCCGCATCGTCCTCATCATAGATGCCAGGACCGTCGTCGTCATCATCGTCGTCCATGGAATCATCAGACGACAGTGAAGGCATGGGCAGGACAGATGCAGCTTTGATGCCAGGGTCATGGAGCCGGGCATTGCGAGTCACCACATACTCGACAGTGCGTGCTGGAGGGGCCCCAGATAGGCGCGCCTGGCCTGGGACCCGAGGAGGAACTTCAACGTCAGGGTGGGCAGCTGCACGAGCAATCGCACGCGTGCGATGCATGGTGTGCCTGGCCTCCTCCGGTGTGTCCCGCGCAGGGTCACGCCGGAGCACCTCAGCAGAGGAGCCTGTGCCGAAACGCGGAGAGTACAATGCCTCATCAAGCAGTGTGTCCTATTTGAACGTCATGTCCATCACAGGGACCCTACCATGACCTGGGGGAGCGTGCGAGAATTCGCGCAGACGTCGCAGCACTCCCCCGTCATGTGCGGAGTCAGTCACGAACGAGGGGACATCACTGTCAGTCACGCGGACACCCTCGTCATCCCCCTCAAAGACAACCTGTAGGGAGTTCGCAAACTCTGCAGGTTCTCTTTTGTCCACAACAGCGGATGCATCGTACTTACGTACGTGTCGGATCATCTGATCCGTGGTGCACATGATCAGTCGCACCACCACAACCCTACCCCCAAGAACGTCCTGGGCATACACACGCTGCATGCTGGGCCCCAGCTCGGCACCAACCCTGTATGCGACCATACCCCGCGCGGACAACTTCCGCAGCTTGTCATCCCTGGGATACACATACACCTCAACCCCCCATGGACGCTGCTGCTTCACCAAATCCTGGGACACCTCAACGGATGTATCTCTGAAAAAGGACATGTGGGAAATGATGTCCCTGTCACAAGACGTGGTCCAAAACTCATCCAGTTCTGTCATTGTGAGCAACTCCCACTTGCGCTTCTCCTCCTCCCTCAACTAAAGCACGTTCGGCCTTTGTCATGCGTTTATTAGCCTGCTCAGCCTGCTGTACATCCGCAGCTGTATTGGCATCACGCTGAGCTTTCTGAGCCTTCATCATTATCGCCAGTTTGTCATGGTACAGCGCCGAGCACGGCGTCAGATTGTGACCATGGATGACGCTGGCAAGACATTCAATCCACAGGAACATAGGGAGACCGCTCGCAAGCAGTACAGCCCGGACTGCCTCGAAAGCAATACCGATCCTCCGCTCGATCATGCCATTGCAGCGATGATCAGCTGTGGGGGTGGTGCGGTGAGTGATGCCACGACGTTGGCAGTAGAGTTTCAAGGCCTCAACCATAAACTCTCCCCCTTTGTCGGTGTGAAGGATGCGCACACCCGGTTCACCTGGCTTCACCACATTCACCCGAATGCGCTCAATGATGTAAGAGATCATGGCCGCAGCCTCACTCTTTTTATGCAAACCGACAATGAAAGTATAACGGGTGAAGGCGCACATCACAAACAAAACATATTTCACACTGCCGATCCCAACTGGAGTGATGGGACCAGCGAAATCAGCATGCAATTGCTCGCCAGGGTATTTCGCCTGGCCTAAGAGCGCACGATTATTGGCTGAGATTCTGCCCGCAGGCACTTTGCCAATTATGCAGCCGTGACAACGATTCCCCAGTGGCTCGGGGTCAACTCTCAAATTCAAATCACCATAAAAATCACTATTTGACTGCATCCGCTTCAAGACACAATTTGACTGGTGAAACGACAAATGAGCGAGAAATGCAGGTTCCAACAAGTAAGCATCATGTGGGACCTCAGCTCCCCCTGTCAGAAAGGCTATCCTTTGTCAGGTCAGACGCGCAGTCTTATGTCAAGTCAGGAGGCCAGCATCTCATACCTGCAACGCACAGAGGTAGAACCGGAGAGATGCTGAGGGGAGACAAGATACAGCTAGTACCGTGAAACAGTGATAACAATGGTTACAGATCTCAGTGCGCACATGCTTATATGCACACTGAACACTCAAGGTTACGACGGGAAACCCTCGCACGATCTCTCTCACTACATCGAGACAATCACGGCTGGCGGCTTACCCCTGCACCGGATCCGCAGATCGTCCGTGCATGGGTGCACCTGTCACCACGCTGCTGCCCGCAGGCTCATGCATTGTGACACCCCCAGCATTGGGGCGCTTCAGGTCTATCGCCGCAGCGGCCACATGACACCACTGCTTCTGATCCTCCACAACAGGGGATGGACTGCTCTGGTCAGACCAGACTACTCCCCTATTGACAGGATGACCCTCAAGAACAGGCTTCTTGATGGAACACATTTTGAAAGCAAAGACACGACACTTATCCTCATCCAGCTCCTGGTATTTGGACGCATCCTCAATACCAGTAGCCATATCTCTGAAACCGGGGACACACAGCACACTTCTACGGGTGTCTAAGTATATCTGCTCATGACGAAGACCCATAGTACTCAGTATGTTGTATGGACACTCAGGGGCATAGTACACACCCGGGATTTCCACATCCAGAGGATGCTTGTTCCCATGCTCATCCACATAAGTGCCCAGGTTCACCTGAATGGTTCCCCTGCCCATAATGGGGATCTTGCCTGGTCCCGCGGGATTGGCAGTTATCTGGCACGGACCATACTCAGTGAACATGTCGCGATTGCCCACAATATGAATGTCCGAACCGGTATCGATTATAAAATTCCACGGGGCCAACGCATCGTGATCCGGGAACTCTTGAGGCAGTTCTACAGCACAAACATCTTTGGCCGCGGCCTGTTTGCGTTGGGGGCAGTTCGCACGCAAGTGTCCCTTCTTCTTGCAGAAGAAACAGGTCCTGGTCTCCTCGCGAGGAGCCTGGCCGGCCGCGAGAGCGGCGACCACAGGACCATCACCACGGTGCTGCTTGCGCCAGCCTTGGCCTGATTTGCCCGCGGGCGCCCCAGACCTTGCCTGCAGCCGCTGCTGTTTGAGAAAATCAGCATGCTCAGTCAAACGTGCAATGATAAAATGAGGGGAGGAGTGTTGGACTTCGCCGCGCACAGCGTTGAACTCCTCCCCCACTTCTAAAAGTTTCAAACGAAGCCATCGCTGGCCCACATCGGCACCTAGTGCCTCCAATTGAGTGTACACACTCATCACCTCACCACAGTAAGACCCAACGTCTCTATTTCGCTGTGACAATGAGTTGAAACGACTCCACAGTCTGTGGATCTCGGCTTCAGTGCTAGGCCTATACTTTGCGGTCAGATAGGCCCATGCTCCACAAAGATGTGACATGCGATAGACAGTGGTCCTATCCGCGTCAGGCAAAGACATAAGGACTTGAGTCCTTGCTCTAGCGTGGACACGCTGTTCGTCCGCGGACGGTGCGTGCTGCAATAGATGGTCTAGCTCGAATTGACCTAACCACAAAAAGCCTTTCTTCTCGTACGCAACGAAGCTTTCGGTCTTAAAATTCCATTCAGGCAGTTTTCCTTTGGACAAATCTGGCTCGTTACGTCCCCGAGATGCACGCAGCGCTTCGGTCAACGTCTCGAGTGTGATGAAAGACTCAGTGTGACCATGATCGTTCACAACATGAGAGGAAAAAGGCAACTGCTGGCTGCTCTGCCCGGTGTGGGAAGAGGGTCGTGGTCGCACAACTCGTCCGCCTCGGAGCAACATACCCGCGGGCTGGTCTCCGTCAGGGAGCTGCTGGTCAGCGTCCCTGTCAACGAATGGCCGCTGGTCAGCCCGTCGTGCCTCTCCTCGCGAGGAGAGTTGGCATTAGAGCGATTGAAGTCAGACATCCTGCAGTAGGACAGACGGTTGTTTGTCGCGCGCAGCAACTAACCGATGGGATGGCTCGCAAGCCTACAGGTTGAATAAATATGCGAACGCGTTCGCTTTTCTCAGCGCTGATCATTAAAACAAGTTTGTCGAATTGTATCTAATAACAATATGCTACGAGAAAGCTAAATGATGCCTGCGCTTATGACCGCGGTCTGAGCGCCGGCAGAACAGTAGAATGCCTGCCGTGTCTGCGCACAGACTTTGGCCGACGGCTTCCTGAAAAAGACCATGAACTGACATAAACGCAAACATTCACCGATACCATGTCAGAAAGGGTTGTCAGAAATGCTCTATCTTGTCAGGTCAGACGCTGTCACAATGCATGAGCCTGCGGGCAGCAGTGTGGTGACAGGTGCACCCATGCACGGACGATCCGCGGATCCAGTGCAGGGGTAAGCCACCAGCCGAGATTGTCTCAATGTAGTGAGAGAGATCCCGCGAGGGTTTCCCGTCGTAACCTTGTGTGTTCAGTGTGCATATAAGCCTGTGCACACTGAGATCTGTAACCATTCTCTTCACTGTTTCACGGTACTAGTTGTATCTTGTCTCCCCTCAGCATCTCTCCGGTTCTACCTCTGTGCGCAGCAGGTATGAGATGCTGGCCTCCTGACTTGACATAAGACTGCGAGTCTGACCTGACGAAGGATAGACTTTCTGACATGGTATCGATGACTGTTAGCGTTATGTCTGTTTATGGTCTTGTTCAGGATGCCGTCGGCCAATGTCTGTGCGCAGACACGGCGGGCATTCCACTGTTCTGCCGGCGCTCAGACTGCGGTCAAAAGCGCAGGCATCATTTAGCTTTCTCGTAGTATATTGTTGTTAGACACAATTCGAGAAGCTTGTTTTAATGATCAGCGCTGAGAAAAGCGAACGCATTCGCTTAATTTTCTCAACCTGTCTGCTTGCGAGCAATCCCACCGGTTAGTTGCTGCGCGCAACAAACAACCGTCTGTCCTAATGCAGGATGTCTCTTTCTAATGCCAACTCCAGCGTCAACTCTCCTCGCGAGGAGAGGCGTGACGATGCTGACCAGCAGCCTCTCGTCGACAGGGACGCTGACCAGCAGCTCTCTGACGGAGAACAGCCCGAGGGTATGTTGCTCCGGGGCGGACGAATTGTCCGGCCACGACCCTCTTCCCATACTGGGCAGAGCAGTCAGCAGGTGCCCTTTTCCTCTCATGTTGTGAACGATCCTGGTCACACTGAGTCTTTCATATCACTCGAAACGTTGACCGAGGCGCTGCGTGCATCTCGGGGGCGTAGCGAACCGGATTTGACTAAAGGAAAACTCCCTGATTGGAATTTTAAGACTGAAAGTTTCGTTGCGTACGAACAGAAAGTCTTTTTGTGGTTAGGCCAATTCGAGTTAGATCATCTGTTGCAGCACGCACCGTCTGCGGACGAACAGCGTGTTCATGCTAGGGCGAGGACACAGGTCCTGATGTCTTTGCCTGACGCGGATAGGACGACTGTCTATCGCATGTCACACCTGTGTGAAGCATGGTCTTACTTGACTGCCAAGTATAGGCCTAGCACTTAAGCCGAGATCCACAGACTGTGGAGTCGTTTTAATTCTTTATCACAATAAAGAACAACAGAGATGTTGCGACATATTGTGGTGATGTGATGAGTGTTTACACTCAACTGGAGGCACTAGGTGCCGATGTGGGCCAGCGATGGCTTCGTTTGAAACTGTTAGAGGTGGGGGAGGAGTTCAACGCTGTGCGCGGCGAAGTCCAACACTCCTCCCCTCATGTGATCATATCACGTTTGACTGAGCATGCTGACTTGCTCAAACAACAGCGGCAGCTGCAGGCTAGGTCTGGGGCGCCCGCGGGCAAACCAGGCCATGGCTGGCGCAAGCAGCACCGTGGTGATGGTCCTGTGGTCGCCGCTCTCGCGGCCGGCCAGGCTCCTCGCGAGGAGACCAGGACCTGTTTCTTCTGCAAGAAGAAGGGACACTTGCGTGCGAACTGCCCCCAGCGCAAACAGGCCGCGGCCAAAGATGTTTGCACTATAGAGATGCCTGCCAAGTATCCTCAACCAGACGCGTCTCTGCCATGGAACATTATTGTCGATAGTGGTTCGGACATGCATATAGTAGGACATCGCGAAATGTTCACTGAGTACGGTCCGTGTCAGAAAGTTGCCAATCTCGCGGGACCAGGGCAGCTTTCTATCATGTGCAGGGGAACCATTCAGGTGAACCTGGGTACTTACGTGGACAAGCATGGGAACAAGCATCCGCTGGATGTGGAAATCCCTGGTGTTTACTATGCGCCTGAATGTCCGTACAACCTGCTTAGTACAATGGGTCTTAGACATGAGCTGATGTTCCTAGATACGCGTAGAAACGTGTTGTATGTTCCTGGTCTGGGTGATATGGCTACCGACGTAGAGGATGACGTCAAATATCAGGAACTAGATGGGGATGGTCACCCTGTCTTTGCGTTTAAAATGGCAGTAGAGACCAAACCAATTCTCGTCGGTGCGCCTGTCAATAGGGGGGTAGTCTGGTCTAACCAGAGCAGTCCGACCTCAGTTGTTGAGGATCAACAGCAGTGGCATCATGTGGCGGTCGCGGCCATTGACCTGCAGCGACCCAATGCTGGGGGAGCTGAGGTCCCGCATGATGCATACTTGCTGGCGCCTGCTTTTCTAGCACACTTGTCTTTTCACCAGTCTAATTGGGTTCTCAAGCGCATGCAATCCAACAGTGAATTTTATGGTCTTTTGAATTTGGATGTCGATTCCGAGCCACTGGGGAATCGGTGTCACGGCTGCAGAATTGGCAAAGTGCCTGCGGGCAAGTTCTCTGCAAATGATCGTGAGCTCATGGGCCAGGCCAAGTGGCCTGGTGAGCAACTGCACGCCGATTTAGCTGGTCCTGTCTCTCCAGTAGGAATTGGTGGTGTGAAATATGTTTTGTTTGTGATGTGTGCCTTTACCCGTTATACTTTCGTGGTAGGTCTGCGCAAAAAGAGTGAGGCTGCGGCCATGATCTCTTATATTATCGAACGCATTCGGGTGAATGTGGTGAAGCTAGGTGAACCGGGTGTGCGCATCCTACACACCGACAAAGGGGGAGAGTTTATGGTCGCGGCCTTAAAACTCTACCTCCAGCGTCGTGGCATCACTCACCGCTTGACCCCCACAGCCGCTCATCGCTGTAACGGCATGATCGAGAGGAGGATCGGAGTGGCCTTTGAGTCACTCCGTGCTGTGCTGCTCGCGAGCGGCCTGCCTCTGTTCCTGTGGATCGAATGCCTCGCCAGTGTTGTCCATGGTCACAATCTCACGCCGTCCTCGGCATTGTACCATGACAAATTGGCGAGCATCCTCAAGGGCCTGAAAGGTCAGCATGCTGTCAATGCGTCTGCGGACGTTGACGAAGCTGAGAAAAGCCTGGGGAAGGGAAAGCGCATGAAAAAGGCCGAGCGCGATAAGTTGAGGGATGAGGAGAAACGCAAGTACAAGTTGCTTGCGACGACAGAATTAGACGAGTTTTTGGTGCGGTCTTGTGGCAAGGATATCATTCCTTATATGGCCTTTTTCAGAGACACCTCCGTTGAGGTGTTCCAAGATCTGCTGCGGCAGCAGCGTCCGTGGGGGGTTGAGGTGTATGCATACCCTAGGGATGACAAGCTGCGGAAGTTGTCCCCTCGGGGTGTGCCTGCATACTGGGTCGGGGCTGGTCTAGGCCCCAGCATGCAGCGTGTGTACGCCCAGGATGTTCCTGGGGGTAGGGTTTTTGTTGTGCGTCAGGTCATGTGCACTGCTGATCAGATGATCAGGCACGTACGCAAGTACGATGCGTCCGCCGTTGTGGACAAGCGGGAGCCTAAAGAGTTTGCGAACTCCTATACGGTTGCCTTCGAGGGGGACGATGAGGGTGAGCGTGTGACCGATGCTGATGTCCCTCCTTTCGCGGCAGAGCACACGTATGATGGGGGAGTGTTGCGCCGTCTGCGTGACCAGCTTCACACCCCCCCTGGTCATGGTAGGGTTCCTGTCATGGAAATGACATTCCGGCAGGACAACCCTGAGCCCAGTCCTGCTGTGTACTCTCCACGATTTGGAGCTGGCTCCTCTGCGGAGATAATCCGACGTGACCCTGCTAGGGCAACACCGGAAATAGCCAGAGCAGCTTTGCATCGCACGCGTGCGACATCCAGAGCTGCGGCTCACCCTGACGTATCTGTCCCCCCTCGTGTGCACGGCGAAGTGCATCATCTTGTCGCCATGCCCTCTCGCACTGCGCAGTATGTTGTCACGCGCAATGCCGTGTTGCACGACCCTGGTGTAGAAGTTGCGTTTCCTGTTCAAATGTCTGTCAGTGCGTCTGATGATGACATGGATGAGGACGACGACAGTCCTGGCATCTATGACGACGATGATGAACAGCGCATGGACTACACCGTCTCAGATGATGAACGGGCTGCGGCCCATCAGAATCTGGAGGCTCAGCGGGTCCGTTCCGGAAGTAATTCGGCAGCGGCCTCAGCATCTGGCGCGGGGGCAGTTGCTCAGCCCATGCGAGGAGCCGAGGCGCCGAGGCCCTTCTGGGAGGATGAGCCAGATGAGGTGGAGACCGGATCCGAATTAGGGGGAGAGGATCCGGACCCCTCAGCCGCAGTTGGGGTTGATTTGCCTGACGAGGTGAGGGCCATTCCAGCCGCCTTACCTCGAATTAAAATCAATCCTCTTGTACGCAGACGCCTTGTTCCATTGGCTGCGGATGTAGCAGCTGTACAAATGCACGAGCCTGCGGGCTCTGACATTGCTAGTAGTGAGACAGTTGTAGCTGCTATTGATTTTTCAGCTTGCGATCAGGACACATCAGCCGCGGCTGACTGTGGAGTGTCCTGTGCAGGCCTGAAGCCTCAGCATGTGGAGTCTGGTGAGCAGCAGAATGCTCAGCGTCGTGGGTCGCGCAGAGCAGCTGCCGCCAGGAAGCAGAAGCCCTCCGACCCTGACATGCCTTCTTTGAAGGAAGCACTCACGAGTGCTGACAGGGATGCATGGCTGCGTGCCATGCAGGAGGAGGTAGATGCACCGGGTGAGCACGGAACCTTCGGGTTGTGCTATCTGCCTGCGGGCAAACGGGCTATCTCGGGCAAATGGGTGCTTAAGATTAAGCGTGGGCCTGCGGGGGAGATTCGGCGCTATAAGGCACGTTATGTAGCGCGTGGTTTTTCTCAGGTAGAAGGGATTGACTTCTTTGAGACTTGGTCTCCTGTCGGTAGTTATGCGACACTGCGTGTGTTGCTGTCAGTTGCTGCTCAGGAAGATTTAGAGATTAGGCACATAGACTTTCAGTGCGCTTTTCTGAATGGTGAGTTAGAAGAAGAAGTGTTCGTTGAACAGCCCCCGTTCTTCACTGACGGGACAGTACATGTGTGGAGATTGCACAAAACCTTGTATGGCCTGAAGCAAGCTGCTCGCGAGTGGCATAAAGCTTTAATAAAGGTCTTAGCTGAGATGGGATTTGTGTGCGCACAAAGTGATCCCGGACTGTATGTTAGAACATCTGGTCGTTGCTTCATTTTCTTATGGGTTGATGACTTGTTCGTTTTTAGCAGCTCTGCGGGGCTGCAAGAACTTGTCGATATCATTCTCACGAAATTCGAAGGCAGAGACTTAGGTGAACTTGCATGGGCACTTGGCACAGAGATCATGCGTGATCGCAAGGCCAAAACAATCATCATGACACAACGAAACAAAATTCGGAACTTGCTTAAAAAATACAGTATGTCTGACTGTCACAAATCTCCCACTCCCTTAGTGCCGCGGCAACAACTAAGGAGTGCGAAAGAGCATCCTGACCTGGAGAAAGCCAGTGCTGCTGAGCATTCCAGGTTCATGAGTGCTGTAGGGAGCATCCAGTATATTGCAGGATTGACACGACCTGACCTGAGCTATGTGGCACATGCCCTGGCCCGGCACATGTCTAATAGTTTGAAGGAACATTGGTCTGCCGTGCAACATGTTCTGAGATACCTGCAGTCCACAAAGAACTTAGGAATAAAATTTGTAGGCTCTGAGGGACATGGGTGTTTACTAGAGGCTTTCTCAGATGCAGATTTTGCGAACTCTGCTGATCTGAAAAGTGTGTCTTGTATGATTATTCGAGTGTATGGGAATTCTATTCTCTGGCGTTCGAAGAAGCAGAGTATAGTGGCTGGGGACACAACGGAGGCTGAGCTCATCGCGATGAGTGCAACAGCCAACGAGTTGATGTGGGTGAAGCAATTGCTTCTCGATTTGAAACTCGTCCCACATAAGCCGACTCTGTGGGGTGACAATAAGAGTGCCAACATCTTGGCTGTTAATGCTGTGTCCACTGACAGATCCAAGCACATTCGTGTGCTGTCACAATGCATGAGCCTGCGGGCAGCAGTGTGGTGACAGGTGCATCCATGCACGAACGATCCGCGGATCCAGTGTAGGGGTAAGCCGCCAGCTAGGATCGTCTCGATGTAGTGAGAGAGATCGTGCGAGGGTTTCCCGCCGTAACCTTGAGTGTTGAGTGTTCAGTGTGCATATAAGCATGTGCACACTGAGATCTGTAACCATTCTCATTACTGTCTTACGGTATTAGCACTCTCCTTTCAGCATCTCTCGGTTCTACCTCTGTGCGCAGCAGGTACGAGATGCTGGCTGTCCTGACCTGACTTGAACGAGGACTGCGCGTCCGCCCTGCACGTATGATAGCTTTTCTGACATGTGCGGCACTTGCGAGTGCGGGAATATGTCCAGATGAATGAACTTAAGGTAGCATGGGTAGGCAATGTTGATCAGTTAGCGGATGTGTTTACTAAAGTGCTGCCCGGACCTGCTTCGCTAGAAGTTCGTAATAAACTCCAGCTAGTGGAGACGTAGCAGGGTTTATGGGGGAGTGTCACAATGCATGAGCCTGCGGGCAGCAGTGTGGTGACAGGTGCACCCATGCACGGACGATCCGCGGATCCAGTGCAGGGGTAAGCCACCAGCCGAGATTGTCTCGATGTAGTGAGAGAGATCCCGCGAGGATTTCCCGTCGTAACCTTGTGTGTTCAGTGTGCATATAAGCCTTTGCACACTGAGATCTGTAACCATTCTCTTCATTGTTTCACGGTACTAGTTGTATCTTGTCTCCCCTCAGCATCTCTCCGGTTCTACCTCTGTGCGCAGCAGGTATGAGATGCTGGCCTCCTGACTTGACATAAGACTGCGCGTCTGACCTGACGAAGGATAGACTTTCTGACAGACGCGCAGTCTTTAGAACATGTCAGGTCTGGGCAGCCAGCGTTCCATACCTGCTGCGCACAGAGGTAGAACCGAGGAACGCTTAAAAAGAGTGCTAGCACCGGGAAACAGTAAGAAGAATGGTTACAGATCATAGTGTGCACATCCATATATGCACACTGAACACTCAAGGTTACGGCGGGAAACCCTCGCACGATCTCCCTCACTACATCGAGACAATCCCGGTTGGCGGCTTACCCCTACACTGGATCCGCGGATCGTCCGTGCATGGGTACACGTGTCACCACACTGCTGCCTGCAGGCTCATGCATTGTGACAAGGCTATCTATCTGCAGGTCAGACGCGCAGTCTTAAGTCAAGTCAGGTAACCAGCATTCCATACCTGCTGCGCACAGAGGTAGAACCGAGGAATGCGAGGAAGAGATTGGATACTGCTAGTACCGTGAAACAGTGAAGAAAATGGTTACAGCTCTGTGTGTGCACAGCCATATATGCACACTGAACAGTCAAGATAACGGCGGGAGATCCTCGTAGGATCTCCCTCACTACTCCGGGACAATCCTACTGTCGGCTTACCCCTGCGTCTGATCCGCGGACTGATCGTGCATGGGTGCACTTGTCACCACGCTGCTGCCCGCAGGCGCATGCATTGTGACAGCTCGTTGTGTGCGCCGTTGGGGTCTGAAACATCGACGCCGACTTCGACGTCTTCGCCCCAGCACGACGGCCGCAACCCGGTCCAATAGTGGATGGTCTGCCCACCCGCAAACCGGGTAGCGACTTTCGCGGGAAACGCGGTCGCGAGTGCTCTAACGGGGATGATGGTCACATATAAATACTGTGGTCATATACGGTTCAATACGATGGTTACATAAGTTCAATATGTTGGTCATGTACGGGTGCATGATGCGCTTTATATGCCTGCTTGACCAATTGCACTGCTGCAGCCGCCCTGGGCCAAGCTTCATCACAACCCGTATCTCTAAACGAGATACATGCATGCTATTGTTGGGTATATTTAAAGTATTTCATATGTATGCTACTTTGCTCACACTAGGGATGATAACGCTCTCAAACCATCAACGGCCCTACCTCATGCCCTCAGTGTGCAATCAAACATGCGTATATGACCATCGTATGGGTCATCAAGGGCATGTACGGCACATCATACGGTCATACGGTGCATCATACGTTTATATGGCATCTAATACGCCTTACGGCGCAGTTTCGCCATATGCGGCAGTATTGGAGATTCAGATATTATACGACGTAAGAAGCGTACATGACCTGACATCATACGTTTTCGGCGTATCTTAGTAAGGATTAGGTAATCTGTCACATTCGTCGTTCGTACCACATTGCAAGGCCTGGTCTGTCGCGAAGCTGTTGAATTGTCAGGGCAAAGAGATGGAGCCAGTAAGTTTCAGGTCTACCAGACATTTCCAATGCACATCACATATAGCTTCTAGATCCGACCAACCTGCGCGCTCGCTTCGCTGCAATGGCCTGAGTCAGGCCGCCTGACTGCAAATGTGTCTTCAGGTATTCAAACCGTCACGTCAGATGTGGGAACGCACGCCATTAGCCACGTCACAACAGGATACGGCCATGAACAGTGGCACTGATGCCGTGTGCTGCTTGGCAGCGCCAGTCCGAGTCATGTAAGTCTCGCTGCTAGTGCCCCGAGTCAGGCGCGACCCGAGTTGTCTGACTCAGTCGGCTTTACATCTCGTATGGGCCTGCACTCTGACCGAATATATCTGTCACGGTGACCACGCTTTTCGCCTTCAACTATAACGCTTCGTAAGAGATTTTGAATACTTCTTGGAACGTTCAACGCTAGTACTTGCTCTTGCCTGAAAAAAAGTTGACACCAACCGCTGAAACAAGATGGTACAAGATTCTCTCGAACGGAATGAGACCAAAGGGCAGATGATGCATCGTCACAAAAGGGTTCGTGCGAGCTAGCATCTGCTGATCTGCGCTGGCCATATGCGCAATTCGCTGCTCCAGATTCACGGCGCGGGCAATGTCGCAGGAGTTGAGGACTCTAAAAGACCAGGCAAAAAGAGCGGGAAAGAATGCGAAGGAAGAGTTCAGAATGAAAGAGCTGGAAATGTGTTCAAGACATAGACACGAGACCGAAGACTTCGACAAATGCCTGCGATCGGCCGGAGATTCCGCAGCGAATGCCATCCAGCACGACCAAGAGGCTGCCGCGCTCGAACGAATCTGCAAGGTACGGGAATTTACAATGCTTCGCTTGTTGCATCACACATGGCGTGCCTGGAGTTGTTCTCAGGTTACCATGCTGGGAAGCCACGCAGGCCAGGGAGAGCTTCACGGCAAACGTGTCCCACGGTTCGACGTAGATTACCCAGTGTTAATGAATCTCTTAATGCAGTGGCCTCATATACCGTAGTTCCTGGTTTGTATCTCTACAGCTTTCTGCAAGTACCCACTGCTGCCATTTTAGCTGTGCAGCGGCCATATCCGTTGTAGGCCGTGATTAGATTTCTCTTGTCATGCGCTGCCTAGTGTCACGCAGCTTTACAAGAATTTTGGTGAAGACTGGCCGTTCCGGGGAGGGGCATTGCCACGTTCAAGTCTGCTGTACACCTGACACAGCCAAAACATGTCTGCGCAACGTCAAGTTTGTGTAATATCGGTGCCGACATGGATTGAACACGCTATATACGGGACATGCAGTCATGAGCAGCAGCGCCATGGACAACCCAGTTCAGCGTGCCTTGCATGGTCTATGTTGGTGTCTTGATTTGGTTGGTAAGTGAAGTAATTCCAATCTGTGATACCGCATCAAGTGGGGATCCTTATCACTGCTGGCTACAAGTCAGGGCTAGTATTTTCCTTTGACATCCTCAGGCCGCGATGAGTTGGCATAGCTCGGTCTTCGAAAAGTTGGATCGTATAGTGCCGTCAGGGGGGTCAGCAGTGCTGACTCAGCACTTGTGCCTCACAAGCATAACATCCCGCACCTGACTGGCCACGTCTGTTCGGGAAATGGATTCTTCCGCATGAGGCTGCAAGGTGTTTGAGCTTTGGGAATTTTCCAAACAGGCTCAGAACCTTTTTTTTAGGCATCACGCACAGTGTTAGGAGAATCTAGTTTCTGGACAAAACCGGCTATTACAGACAAAATGAAGTCGAGCAGTGAGAGATGCACAATAGGTATACCACAGGTGCACATCGGGTGTCCACGTTGCACATGTATTTCCGAAGAAGGACTGCAACGCAGCGACTCTTACAACTTCACGATACACGCAGATAATTTAATTGTGCTTGTGCAATGTACTTGGTCTTCTTTGGCGCAACCCATTCCTGTGAACTGATGAAATGTATGGCGCTCCGGTTGTGCAGTGCACATGGCAAATGCATATAGATTTAGCATCCTATATGTCCCTGCGCCAACAAGTACCAGAGTAAAACTGCTTTATCGCCGTGTGTGAAGTTGCAAGCTTAGCAAACATGTTGGACATTGCCAGATGCGGGTCCTCATACCAGGGTTTGGCTGATGATGACGCAATACAAACGCAATTCTGTGAAGAGGATAATTGAATGAGGAATTTATGCGTTGTTGTTGTTGCGAACTATTGCAATCTTGCAAGACGGTGAGCCGTGACATGAAGTAGGTGACATGAGGTGCCCCAAGCGAGATGTGCGTACAAAATGTTCATGGGAGTATGACCCATCAGGCCTGCTTCATGCATCATAGCGAGCTGTTTAACAACAATGGGGGCCTGCATTATGTGTTGTGTGTCACTGCATTTAATTCAGTGCAGTATTCTGTGCTGCCAGAAGCAGCTTTTTCAGTTCCATTCATGGTCAGATACTGCCGCCACAGAACACAGCGACACCTGCGGCGCAGCAGCCACATCATGCAAATGCCAGCGCAGAGGCTTTCAAAATGTTAATCTGTTCCGTCCTCCCCGACATCACCCAAGAGGGAATCTTGAAGGAATATGTATTGATCAGTTACATAGCTTGCGGCAAAGTCATATTTGTGCTCAAGAGTCGCCCAAAGCCCATCTATGAGAGTGGCCGCTGGATTTCAGATAGCAATGCATTGTGGAATTTTTATTGAATGTTACTAGACTGGCTGATTGACATGTCCCTTTCGCAGCCTCTCTGAGTGGTTTCTGATCCTGCTTTTGCCTGAAGAATTTCAGTGTCAACTTGTATTACAACATGGTCCACTGCAACTAACGCAGAGCTGAGCGGTGTGCCACTTACCCTATTGCATGGTTGTTATGGGTTCAGCCGTCAGGGACGTCATCCTTGCACTGTCAATCTGGCAGGCTGCTCCTGCGATCCTGTGCTGTTGCTACACCACTGATGGTGGGAGGTGCAGAACTGGCTGTCATTGGCAGAACTGGCTGTCAATGTCAAGTTCAGAGTGTGCGCACCGGAAATCTCACCGAAGCTTCCGGACCAGGAGCGTCTGCCTGATGCTGTTGGCGGAAGGTGGAACACATATGGTAGACGGTCCACTCCGGCAGTCTTACGTCCCTGTGTCATAGATCGGATATTATTGATGTTGATGTTTTTTTGTTCTTTCTTGTTCTTTGCGTTTCACTGACATCCTGGTGTTGCGTCTTGTCTTAGGCCATATCATGATGGATCGGATCGCTGTGGCGGTGGCGAGATTCTTGCAAAGTGGAGTTACACCAACAGAGTTTCAACCCTGGGTTGACTGGCAGAAGGTCTACTGGAGGCCCAGTTGGCTTTGACTATTGACAAGATTGTGGCTGCAGTACAAGGCGAAATAAATGATCGACTGGCGTGTATGTCACAAGAGAGCTGCGGGCAAAACGTTTGTTTTCGGCAAGGTTGAAAGGCTCAGGGGCCTCGAAGTATACTAGCGCTTCTACCAAGTTCAGTGTATCTCATTATGTGAGTTTCAGGTCCGCAGGTGAAGTTTTCTCACATTCCACTCGGCTTCGTGATGCAGTTGCGACAGCGGTCCAAGCAGAAGCGGGAGAGAAAGCAGATCAGGGAACTGGAAGACCAGAAAAGGATCAGTGAAGAACTTGGAGCAGCCGGTGAAACTGACAGAGATAGAGAACAGGACGCTCTAGATCAAGTCCTTGCAAAACATGGGCTCAAAGTGTTTGACATACCGGTGCGTTTCCTACCAGTAGCCAGTGCAAATGTTGCTGTCAGAGGTAGTTCGTGTGTATTTGGCATCTGTATCCGTACACAAGCTTCGGGGCTGCCCAGCATCAGCTGCAATCATTGAATTCGATGAAGGACGTAGATGGTAGTATTCATGGCTGTGTGCTTGATCCCAATGCAAATGGATCATTCTACCGTCGAGCGAGCTACAAGGGACATCGAGAGATGCCCAAGTATTAGTTGCGTCCGACTCTGTCTCCAGTTTGCGGTGACATATCGAGTCTCGTGGGACCTCTGCAATTCGAGGTCATGTCTGTAGACCTGCTCTGTCCTTTGTCGTTGAATCCTTGTACACCCAGACACCATGCAGCAAGGCATGGTTGTCATCACCCCTGTCAAACATGCAGCCTGCTTCAGAGCTGTGATATGTGATTTCACACTCACCGTAGCGGTGTAGCCAGTAGCATCAGATCATGAGGGCTAGGTCTGCGACAAGCTATGGACCTGCTACGACATATCAGATTGTTCTGATGCTGCTTCTGCATGCATGTTACGCGAGTTGCAGGGCTGCATATGCATATGCACGCGTGGTCCTTGTTGCAGCTGCGTGCCCAGGTCATGATACACAGCCAAGGCAGGCGCCTGTGTGCTCGAGAGTATGCGCATTGCGCTGGCGTGCCTGTGTCTCAGCAACAGGCAAGAATCTACATATCCTGCCTTTGGTTCATCATGCGTGTTGACTCATGCTCTTTCTCATCATTCAAGAGAACAAGGCAGGAAGGTCATCGGCTCGGTTTGGCCATAAAAGAAGGGTACATTCCTGTGCGCACGTTCTAAACACATTGCAGCACATTGTAGTGTAGATTTGCATCGACACTATGCTTGCTGATGGTGTCGGCGTAATAGTGGCAAGCATTCACATCCATGAAGCTTTGTAACCACCGTCGAACCGATCTGGAAGGCTCGACAAGTAATGCATATTGCATGGCCGCCCGTCGGCTATTGACATAGGACAGCACGACAAGGCAGCGTGACTCCCCTTTGAGCGGTTATGTCTCCCGCTCACTGGGCCCAGCTGGGGAACAGTGGCCTGCAGGCAGATCTCGTGCCTGCCCGCGCTGCCTGAAGCCTCCACCCGAGTAGTCAAAGTATATGCTCTAGGGAACATCCAAAGGATTCTAAACCACTAGGCTGCAGACTCCGGGTCTAATCACAGGCTGGAACTCGCATGCGCCATCCTGTGCTGCACAGCCTCCAGCTTAACAGGCATACTACTGTATATCTCCACATCATGTCTGCATAGTCTCAGCCGTATCGAACGCCCCTGCGATCATGGCGCTAGTAGCTATGTGCCTTGATCCCCAGGGTGATGATGTCCGTGTCACCTTTCCCTCACGAATCCTGCGCCAGTGATACCTACACACAACGTAGTTTGGTCAGCTGCTGTACCTATGTTGTGCATACGTGACATAGGTGGTAGATGGTCTGCCGGGTCAGGTCCGGCCACCACAGGCAAAACCTCGCTGAACCGCTGCTGCTGCCTCGTGAACGTCCCAAAGATATTAGTATGGTTCAATGCTTGCTGTGAATGATTGGTGTGGTGCTGGAAGCGCCATCGATGCAGCCGTTTTTCACACGAAGATTTCGTTGTTCACATGTGTGCGTCATGCAGTTTCAGCCGAGTGCACAGCAGTGAATATGCAGCAACATTCGAACTGCAGTTGGTGGAACAATCGCAGCAAGCTCAGCGTAGCGTGTACTAGAAATGTTTGTCATGATTATCTGCAGTGGTGCTGGTCCCACCACAACTGATGCCTGAGCGGTGTACCTATTGTTGCCGGCTGCAGTGTTTGTTTTCTTGGTTACAGAATACAATCATGTGTTGCGGAGATGCCATTGCCTCGCTGCAACGGAAATGCTGGAATTGATTGAAGAAACCAGCTAGACACGCTTGCCCCCAAGAGCTGAAACATACCAGTCACAGAGTTGCAGGAGCAACTTGTTGCATCTCAAAGCAAACGGTCGTAGCTGCTATACTTCAATTTGACCAGCATGTACCGGTGCCAGTTGATGCACTTCAAGTTGAGCGAGCCCAGACTCGTGTACCGCCTGTGAATCCATTCGTGTTTCCATGTTTTGAACCACAAATGCTCAAGCAATTTTCTGCATGTGTCAAGGACCATGGCTACTCCTCGTCAGATGCAGCTGCTGCACTTCAGTGCATGATGGTGGTCTGTGTCTTCGCTAGCAGGCGGTCATGCACTCCCGCTAAAGGGTGGGAACAGTAAGGGCGCGCAAATTCGACAGCGAATTTGCCAAATTGGGGAAGCATTTGAGTATTGTCTATGTTGTTTGGGCACTCTGGGAGGTCGATCCCAGCGTTGGGGAGCCTCCCCAACGCGATGACCCATTTCAGCGAACGGGCGATTCTCCCCAATCGCGCTTATTTGTTCCCCAATCGCGCGGCATCGTGTCCAGTGCACGGAGAGCATCAAAATTGATATACAACACACGATTTTGTTGCTTCTGTTGGTGCTTGGTACATTTTCGTTGTGTGTGTGGGTGACCTCACCATGTGTAACGAAGTTGGGCTGCCGTGAACCTGTCTGACCATCGCCGGCTAGCGGTTATCTGGACGTCAATTGTTAAATTATAGTGTACTGAATGTATGTGCGTGTGGCATACAAAGGTTACCAACGTGATCCCGTGAGATGCCAAGCCCCTGCGCGCGCATGCACCAGCAATGGTAATGCCAGATTAATCTGCGATAGGACCATGCGGTAACATATTGCAGTTTTGCCAGACAGTAGCGCCTGCTGGCAAACTGGGTTGATGAATTGCGCATCGGTGAGAGCAGAATGCGGTGATCATTCGCAACGCGACACAACTGCGACACATAAAATCAGTCCACAGATACGCCGGAGACTTATCAGCTGAGATATGCTTCACTTTCATGTAGCCTCCTTGCGAAAGACTGGACACATATGGTGCATGTACTGAAAATGCACATGTTGCAAGAGACTCACTGAGCCTACTCACCACCTCCCACTATACAACGATGAGACTACACAGGGCAGTCCAGGGATTCAGTGGAGTAAGCATTGATTCATGAGCTGCACGATCTGCGAACTATTTCCAGCTCTGCAGCTGCACGGAGGCCTTCACATTGCAACTGCTCTGAACCACCGTCTTTATTTTTTAATCAATGTCCACACTACACCGAGGTGATACCTGGTTGGGTAATCTGCTAGCCCGCTTCAGTCAGCCACGCATCCACACCAGCGCACATCCACACTGGGCTACAGTGTATTGCGGCTGCCTTATCGAAGAGGCATCAGCTCAACGGATGTGACACCTTCGATTACAAGCACCCAACACGTGCATATGGCGCGGATGACTCTTCCTTTTATATCAGACAATGTCGATTGGCAGCATCGTATCTTAATGCAGCCGGATATGGTATATGGTTGCCATTGAGGCTGCTCATTGGCAGTGATAGTGATGCTACATTGCGATCATACGGTCCGCAGAACTGTAACTCATAGCTCTAAATACAAGTAACTGAAATTGCTTGAAGAGCTCTGACCTGGATGAGCAGAGTGCTGCGACGGTGAATGACAACAAATCATGCACAGGTGTCTGTCAGCTGATACGTGCTCCAACGGGAGAGGATGTATGCTAAACTGAGGTACATATTTCATGCCTTAAATAGGTATCACACAGGTGTGTACACATTGAGTTCCGGGCCGTAGTGGCATGATGGTCGGACTTCAGACTCCAACATTACCACATGAGCACCTGGCGGGGCCATAGAAACAGTCGCGACCCCCCAGGGGCTCCTAAATGCAATGATAGCCTAAACAGAGATGGTTTGGGAAGGATTGGGCAAGCGGCTGTGCGATTGGGAAGGATCGGGGAGGATTGGGGAGCCGTGCTCCCCAAATGGCGATTCTCCCCAACCCAAGAAGCCTGATCGGCGAATACGGGCCGATTTCCCCAATCGTACGAGTTAGACCTCTCAGATTGTGCATTAGACGTAAACAATAGTCCAGAGCTTGCCCAATCAGTGAAAATCGCCGTCGATTGTGCGCGCCCTTACTGGTCCCACCCTTTAGCGGGAGTGCATGACCCCCTCCGCTAGCAGACAAAACAGCACATCTGCGTCATAACGCAGCACATCCGAGCTCACAACTCTGGCACTTGAGATCATACATTTCTGACTTACACGTATGTGGACGTGCATATTTCAGACACCACCAAATTTGACCACCAATTTTCAATCCCAGCCTCTGCAAACTGAGTGCATGACAGCATGACGGTGTCTTTCCTGGCACACAAAATGGCAGCTCTGTGGCATTCAAACAGCTATGCCCGATTCAGCATGAGTACATTCCATCGCTGAGGTCATTTACTACGGTGCCTTTGCCTATACAGGAAGCTCCTACACAGCCATAACAGGCATGCCTGTTGCACGTGCACCGCTGATGATTTCACTTTTGGTAGTAAGTAGGGCTGGCCTATACCGGTATAAGGGGTTATACCGGTATATGGGTATAGGGTATATATACCGGTATAAGTTCAAAATCAACAGAATAAGGGGTATAATCTCGATATGTCGGTATACCCTTGAGAGGGGTATATTCAAGTTGCGATATACCCTTGCAGAGCATTATTCCCCTCAGCAATGGGGGTACAGTGGGGCTACGGAGCCTACCAGTTCATTAAACATCTGTGGATCTGTGCTTGAGGCGACTCCATACGTTACTGTGATATCATACACGATAAACATCCGTGCTAGTTCTGAGGGATGCACAGAGGAGATTGAAAGCGATCCACATTTCTGTTCGACAATGTGTTCTCATCGTCTTAGTAAGTTGTGCGTAACATGCTGACAGTCCTGTCGCCCAACGTGCAGCCTGGATCGGCTTGGACCAGGCTGAGCGTTGTCGAGGTCCCAAGCGTCCAGACGCACACGTTCTACTTAGTATGCACTCATGTGGGCAAGGTTGTCAGCTCGGCAGCCCGTCGAGGTGTCATGCGAATGCCCACACTCGGGCACACGTCGCGCAGCTCAGGTTAAAAGATCAGCCGCGAAGTCAAGTGAGCCCTCGCGCTTTAATCGTAACGTACTATGTCATTTTATGTGCTCCTGGTTGTTGTGTACGTGCACTACAGCCAGTAGCATCGAAAGCATGGTGCGCTGTCCAGAGCGAGCTGAGTGTCCGACACGCACAGATCGGATGAATATATCCTGCCTTACTCCAAGTATGTG
This sequence comes from Ulva prolifera, assembly GCA_023078555.1. Classification (NCBI taxonomy): domain Eukaryota; kingdom Viridiplantae; phylum Chlorophyta; class Ulvophyceae; order Ulvales; family Ulvaceae; genus Ulva; species Ulva prolifera. Next base: position 4,742,531 of record CM041202.1, on the reverse strand, counting down.
TATATATACTGCAATAATCTCGATTTGTATACATATTGCTGCTAGGAATGCCATGTCCCTTGAGCGAGCCAGCACATGATCACGCTTTGCTTCAGTTGACGAGCTCAAGAAGCTAGCATGGATCTCTTCAACAACATTCAACAGTGTGGAACAATAGTAGGTGAATGGGCTGTGCATGCGCTGTCTAAGGGCTGTGGACGGGCCGTGAATGGGTGATGGACGGGCCGTGAATGGGTGATGGACGGGCTGTGAATAGGTGCTGTGGATACTGTCTCTTGGCCATCATACACATCGCCGGTCAATTCAGTGACTTATGTAGGCGTAAAGTACTGTTCACGTAGATTCCAACAATATAAATAGCTTGCTCTGTAACTTTCTGAGCGAATTGCAGTCAATCTTGGAAAGTGAGTAAGGCATTGAGTGTTTTTCCACCCTAACCTGAAACACTCAACAATGCCTACACAGCGCCTATAAACCTGAAATGAATACTTTCAGTATCAGTAGACATCACAAGAACAAGGGCTTTCTGAATATCTAATTGTTTCTGTGATCAGATGTTTCATCGCGTCTCTATCATCGAAAACGTTCATTATACCTTTATCTTATACCTGTATACCCTGGGTATAAGAATATATACCCTTATACCGGTATATGGAACCCAATATACCCCTTGGGGCCAGCCCTAGTAGTAAGGCATGTTATTGCGCTGCAATGCTGTTTAAGTGATGATCGAATATCAACTCTTGTTTTGGTGGATTCTGTGTGAGTCTGCCTGTATGTGCATTGAAGCGGATATGTATGCAATACCTCTGCAGATCTGCGGCCCTTGTGGGGCAATGGTGTTGATGACAGCGGGTCTGTGTCCTTCCACTACCAGTGAATTGCATTCCCGCGGAAGACGGTGATGACAGCCATTGCAACACAAAGTGCAAGCAGGGGACCAATGCTACTGCAGGCGTTGGGCTGTAAGGCAAACATTGCTTATTTAGCGACCAGCGTCGAGATCGCACAGAAGCATTCGATGCGGCTGAACTCATGCAGACATGACTTAGAGATATACAGTGGTACTCCTGCTCAGGTAGAGGCTGTGCGGTGCACGGTGCCGCATGCGAGTGCAAGGCCGAGATCAGCCCCAGAGTTTGCAGCCTGGTCGTTTGGGTGCGGTGTGGAGCTCCGTTCAGGCTGCTGTGCCGTTTGAGCGGGAGACTTAAGTGCATCGAGGGGTTCGCAGGCTTGGTCTTGACGTTCGCGTACAGGATGAGTTGGACAAGTCACTTCCAAACAACAGTGATTCGAGACAAACAAGCAATGCAGTAATGCTTCAAATGTGCATAACAGTGACCTGCATGCTCTGTTTGTGCTTCTTAGGATCGTTGTTGTGTACTGGTCCACTGAATCCGGCCTTATATGGGAACAGTGTTTATTGTACATGGTCCTAGGCTGTGTTTTGCGGCATGACGTGGGGTCAGGGTGCTGCAGCGCATTTCAGGATGCTGAATGAATTCCAGACTTTCCCGCTAGTGCATTCGGTGTTGGCTTGCGTAATGCTAGGTCACAGTGCTGAGGCTCCAGGGTTACGAAGATGCCATAGCTCAGGAGTTGCATCTCAGTATACCTACATATACACATACGGTACAGTTGTGCAAATACGATTATACGCGTTTGATTCTTGAAAGTTTAAACGGTGTATGCGGCGTGTACGCGGCAGCATACGGTGTCCTCTAAGCTGTGCAGTGTCCACCAGAGAATATGAAGCAAAGACCATGTAGGTGTACATTGTATGCGGCATGATTATACGAATACATGGCAAACCTTATAGTGTAAGACTCGATACGGTGTATAAATCGTATATATCGTACTAAATCAAACCCATCGACACGTAACGCAGAACGCAGGCCTGCAGTGGCATTGAAACACCTCGCTGTAATGCATAACGGTGGCCAGATGGGCCGTATCTCCAGGAATATTTCGTACACCCGTAACGCTTAGAGCACCTCACGTCACGTACCGCATGTCGCAGCTCACCGTCTAGCACGTTCGCAACAACTCACCGCGACCCTGCTGGCCATCGTCGCTAGGCAGACTCGATTCAATACTGCACTGACTATCGCCAATCTCATACATTCCAGCATAAACATCTGAATCATAGTTGACGTGCTTATCGTAATCGTAGTGATCATCACCATACTGTTGTTCGTCTACGTCGGCATCATCTCCGATGCTGTCACTGTCCGACATGTTTGCTAGACACACTTCACGATTGGCGACAAAGCAGTCTCACTGTGCGAATTGTTGGCATACAGACACATCAGCTGATGTGTCCTAGCTGCAGCATGTCCCTTACATTTACTTCGGTGCTCATTTCAAATTCGTGCCGTGTGTCACCGCGCTACAGCGCGCTGCACCGCTGGTGCAGCAGGTCGCGCGCTCTGCGCACGCGCCTTCGTCATGTGTACTGCTCAGCTGTTACGCCGAGTCTCCGAAATTTCAAAAAAGCCGACACCTATAACGCATAACGGTGGCCAAATTGGCGTGCCCCAGATATATTTTGTACACAATAACACTGCCCTCGATGTCGATGGGTTTAATTTAGTACGGTAATCTTCACATATATTCACGTGAACTTTCAAAATTATCGACATCTGAGGCTGCCGTCACTATGTCCAGATCATATTTGAAGCCCTAAATAGTAATAAGAGAAAATCAATCTGCGATATGGCTAGGGGGTAACGAGACCGTATATACAGATGATTCTGCTCCTGGTGGTGAAGGGAACCACTAAATCAAATCAGCCCACTTGACGAGGTATGAATTCTATCGGCAGTAGGACTGCTACGAGTTGGCCATCTCCTGCCATGCGCTCACCACCACATGTCAGAAGCAACATGGAAACCTCAAGCTAGTCTCGGCCTCTGGCCCCAGATCGCCAATCATTCTCCCTGAATTCAGCCTACTCTTTCTTGATATTGTGTGATAGTGTGTCGTCAGGGCATATTCGAAAGTCGTCACAATCTGAACCTCAATTTGAACCTGCTCACAGATAAGGTACTTGCGAGATGAGACACGTTCATTGTGGAATATGCAATGACGCATTGACACAGTGTGGACACAGCATTGGCAGAGACCAGAGCATTGGCAGAGCGCTTGCTCTCAACTCCCTTGCGCTGGCATGTCATAACTGTAGCCACACGTCTATCACACCAGCTTCAAGTACAGAAGCAGTGCGCGCTCCACTCGTGGCTCGTAAAAGATCACGATCATTGCTCACCACCAACAAGTTTCATCTCACAAGGCTTGGGTCACAAACAGTTGAATTACGCATCACAAATCATTCTCGTTCCCAATTCATGACGAATGCTCACCCCATCTGTGATTGTTTGAGAATTTGCGTGGACAAGTTCCACATGTAGGCTGGACGCCAGGCGCTCACTGCTGGCGCGTGGGCACTGTGACGTATGTGCTATTTGTCCCGGAGCATGTACCAATAGCTCGTTGCTTACCAAATACAGTTTGCCAAGAAAGTTGCCAATGCATCTTTCAGAGAGTTGCCCTCGTGTGCAGGCAGATGGCAACTGCATGTATCGGGCTCTCGAGCACCAGTGCCGCGTTCTTGGGCTTGTGCTTGGTGACAGTCAGATGTTGCCTCACCTTTTGCTGAGAGAAATGGCAGCAAACTACATTGAGAGTCGACAAGACGAATTCTCTCCATTCATCATCAATTCTGATATCTGTTCAAATGAACAGTCCCAGATGACAGCCTATATCGCAGGGGTCCGCGGAAATGAATGGGGGTCTCAAGTTGAGTTGCAGGCTCTAGCTGAGGCATTGGGTGTGCAGATCCAGGTATGTATTCTCGTTGCCATGCATGTATTGGTACAGTAGAATTTTTTGGATGGCGGAGCAGAACCTCCAGCACGACCTCCTTTCAAGTGCACAAGATTTGCCGGGACGGTCAACAGGGGTCTCAATACAATCGCAGGCATACCACATGCAGCCGCCGTGTCAACCAGCAGACCAGGCTGTCTTCAGTGAGGTTAATTGAGGGGCAAAACTACCTGCTGCTGGAACTCCCCTCTGCATCAAATTTACAAGAGAGCACTGTATTAATGGCACTGGACGCGCCTTTTGGTTACATACTAAATCAGCGGGTTTTCTTTTTAATCGTTGCTGCCTATCAAATACATCATTACCCTGACATGATGCACAAGTGCAGCTATGTATCTTCGCAATGATTGTCATGAAACCACATGCCATGCACACATTTCTGCATGTGTCACATTTCAATGTGGACCACAAGGCAAGCTGACACAGCAGACCGAGCCACAGAGCCTTATTTGCTTGGCGCCAGCCAACCTGTGGACGCCCCTTTCGTAGGCATCCGTGGCAACATAGCTACGAATGTGTGAGATGTACACAATGTATTGGCGAGTTATTCGGGAATGTGACTCTGAGCAGAGCGGGACTCAACAATGCTCATGCAATCGCAGTACACTGCACGGGCTGTGCCAGTGATGGTGGATTCGGCGTTCGCGAACAGCAACCCAAGAGACTGATTTGATGAATTTGTTTGGCAGTACAATGGACTTTAGATTCTGTTCATTGTGTTAAGGTTTTCCTGTGGCGGTCGTTTGCAGAAAATTCAAAGCTCCCGAGCAATCTGTGCATCATGTAGAATCGCACAATTTATGGCTGGCTCATACCCTTCTGCTTTCCTAGCCGATAACATTGCTGCACGAAATCAGCTTCGACACCGCTGGAATGTGTACTCCGCAGTGAGGCGGCAGAGGCTGTTCCAACGTAGTGCTTGAACCGGACGGCAAACTGCAGTCTTTATCATTGCTGCTGCTACACAATTCATAGCGAGCCTATGTGCTTTGGATGTTGGTTCTCCCTCCCTCGCCTAGGTTATTCATTCAAGTGGCACTTGTCAAAAGTTGCAGCAGCATGTGGTTCTGAATCCGTGTACAGTCACATTTGCAGGATTTGTCCGCGTTGTTGTGACGGTGTTAGCTTTGCAAGGGGGGGTTGGAGTTATTGTAGGTATACCGTATATAATTAGGGCTGGCCTATACCGGTATATGGGTATAGGATTTATATACCGGTATAAGTTCAAAATCAACAGAATAAGGGGTATACTAGCGATATGTTGGTACACCCTTGAGAGGGGTATATGCAGGCTGTGATATACCCTTGCAGAACATTATTCCCCACAGCAACGGGGATACAGTTGGGAACTACGGAGCCTAGCAGTGCACTAAATATCTGCAGTGCATTAAATATCTGTGGATCTGTGCTTCAGGCGACTCCATGCGTTACTGCGACATCAGACACGATGAACATCCGTGCTAGTTGTCAGGGATGCACAGCGGAGACTGAAAGCGATCCACAGTCCGCAATTCAGTTCAACAATGTGTGTCTGTCGTCTTACTAAGTTGAGCGTAACATACTGACAGTCCTGTCGTCCAAAGCGAAGCCTGGGTCGGCTTGGACCATGCTGAGAGTTGTCGAGGTCCCAAGTGTCCGCACACACGCGTTCACGTTAGTATGCAGTCATGTGAGCAAGGTTGAAAGCTCGGCAGCCCGTCAAAGTGTCAAGCGAATGACCACACTCAGTGCACGCGTCGCGCAGCTCAAGTTAAAAGAACAGCTGCGAAGTCAAGTGAGCCCTTGTGCGTTAATCGTAACGAAGTATGCCATTTGTGGGCTCTGGTTGCTGTGCACGTGCACTACGGCCAGTAGCATCGATCGCATGGTGCGTTGTCCAGAGCGAGCTGAGTGTCCGACACGCACAGATCGGATACATATATCCTGCCATACTCTCAGTATGTATATCTATATTGCTATAGTCCCGATATGTATACATACTGCTGCTAGGAATGCTATGTTCCGTGAGCGAGCCAGCACATGATCACGTGTTGCTTCAATTGACGAGCTCAGGAAGCTAGCATGGATCACTTAACTAATGCTGATCACCATCGAACAAGAATAGGTGAATACGCTGTGCATGCACTGTGAAAGGGCTGTGAACGGGCTGTGAATGGGTTATGGACGGGCCAAGAATAGGTCCTGCTGATTCTGTCTGTTGACCATCATACACATCGCCAGGCAATTCAGTGACTTGTATAGGCGTAAACCATTGTTCATGTAGATTCCAACGATGTTTTTATCTTGCTCTGAAACTTTGTGAGCGAATTACAATCAATTCTGGAAAGTGAGTGAGGCATTGAATGATTTTCCACTCTGATCCATTATTCGATGTCTACACAGCGCCGATTGATATGAATTGACAACTATTAACATTTGTACGAACCACAAAAACAAGGGCTTTCTGAATACCTAATTGCTTTTGTGATCCGAGTTTTCGTTGCGTCTCTACAATCGATAAAGTTCATTATACCTTTATCCTATACTTTTATACCCGGGGAAGAAGAATACAAGCGACAAGCCTTCTTCGGGGGGCTCTTACGCTTTCATACTTGAAGCTGAAGCATGAAGCTCGATGCTGGCGGAGCGCTGCAGCCAGCGTGGCCAGAGGTGCATCGCAGCTGCAGCGCTCTATTGCTCGATGCATGGTGCTCGACGCTCAATGCGATCGATTTCTGTCGCAGTAAATATAATGCAGAAGTTATGTTCAGAATATGTGATATTTCAGCAGGGCTCGAAGCTGCCGCATCCGTGGCGGAGCGCCGCTGAACAGGTCGACAGCCACTAGCCAAGGAAGGGGGGCCCGAAGGCCTGCCAGGCTGTGACGCTTGAAAAACGTGATGCGTGAAGCTGACGCAAGTGATGCCTGACACGCTGAAAACAGTGCACATGTTGCACATAAGTTCTGTGATGCTTAAGCTGGCTCCGAAGCGGTCGCATCCGTGGCGGAGTGCTGCAGCCAGCGCCGCCAGAGGTGCAGCGCAACTTCGGCACTCTACAGCAAACGACGCGGACGCGGCGAACGTGAAGCGATCGGCGTCGCGGAGTTTTTGGATGCAGATGCATCGACGCGAAGCCGACGCCGAAGCCCCGCCGCGGAGGCGAGGCCGGAATGAAGCAGCCGCTGGAAAATCGATACATAGATAGATACATACATACACAAGCGACGAGCCCCCCTTCGGGGGGCGCTTGCGCTTTGATACCTGAAGCTGAAGCTCGATGCTGGCGGAGCGCTGCAGCCAGCGTGGCCAGAGGTGCATCGCAGCTGCGGCGATCTGTTGCTCGATGCATGGTCCTCGGCGCTCTATGCAAGCGATTTCTGTCGCAGTAAATATAATGCAAAGGTATGATCAGAATATGTGATGTTTCAGCAGCGCTCTAAGCGGCCGCGTCCGTGGCGGAGCGCCGCTGAAAAGTTCGACAGCCAGTAGACGTAGCCCGAAGGGGGGCCCGAAGGGGGCCTGTCGGTCCTCGACGCTTGAGAAGATTGATGCTCGAAGCCGATGCAAGTGATGCCTGACACGCTGAAAACAATGCAAATGCTACACATAAGTGCTGTGATGCCTCGGCTGGCTCCGATGCGGTCGCATCCGTGGCGGAGCGCTGCAACCAGCGTGGCCAGAGGTGCAGCGCTCTGCTGCGCGATGCGTCATGCTCGAAGCTCGATGCGAATCGTTTCTGATGCACTTAATACGATGCTTTTAATTTAATTAGAATACGTGATGCCTCGACCGAATCAGAAGCGGCCGCATCCGTGGCGGAGCGCCGCTGAAAGGCGCGTGGCCAGAGGTGCAGCGCAACTTCGGCGCCCTACAGCGCTGCAGACGCACGACGCGAACGCGAAGCGACCTGCGTCGCGGTGTTTCTGGAAGCAGATGCACAGATGCGAAGCCGACGCCGAGGCCCCGACGCGGACGCGAGGCCGGAATGGAGCAGCCGCCGGACAATGGATACATACATACATACACAAGCGACGAGCCCCCCTTCGGGGGGCTCTTGCGCTTTGATACTCGAAGCTGAAGCATGAAGCTCGATGCTGGCGAAGCGCTGCAGCCAGCGTGGCCAGAGGTGCATCGCAGCTGCGCCGCCCTGCTGCTCGATGCACGGTGCTCTACGCTCAATGTAAGCGCTTTCTGTCGCAGTTATTATAATGCAAAGGTCATGATCAGAATTTGTGATGTTCCAGCAGTGCTCGAAGCGGCCGCGTCCGTGGCGGAGCGCCCCTGAAAAGCTCGACAGCCAGTAGACGTGGCCCGAAGGGGGGCCCGAAGGGGGGCCTGTCGGTCCTCGACGCTTGAGAAAACCGATGCGTGAAGCCGACGCAAGTGATGCCTGACACGCTGAAAACAATGCAAATGCTACACATAAGTTCTGTGATGCCTCGGCTGGCTCCGGAGCGGTCGCATCCGTGGCGGAGCGCTGCAGCCAGCGTGGCCAGAGGTGCAGCGCTCTGCCGCGCGATGTGTCATGCTCGAAGCTCAATGCAATTCGTTTCTGATGCACTAAACATGATGCATATAATCTAATTAGAATACGTGATGCCTCGGTCGAACCAGAAGCGGCCGCATCCGTGGCGGAGCGCCGCTGAAAGCCGCGTGGCCAGAGGTGCAGCGCAACTTCGGCGCCCCACAGCGTCGCATACGCACGACGCGAACGCGAAGCGACCTGCGTCGCGGAGTTTCTGGACGCAGATGCACAGACGCGAAGCCGACGCCGAGGCCCCGACGCGGAGGCGAGGCCGGAACGGAGCAGCCGCCGGACAATGGATACATAGATACATACAGTGATGCTGAATATAATACTTATGATACATACATACAGTGATGCTGAATATAATACTTATGATACAGTGATGCTGAATATAATACTTATGATACAGTGATGCTGAATATAATACTTATGATACAGTGATGCTGAATATAATACTTATGATGCATACAGGATGCTGAATATAGTACTTATGATACAGTGATGCTGAATATAATACTTATGATACATACAGTGATGCTGAATATTATACTTATGATACAGGATGCTGAATACTATACTTGATATATTCATATACCGGTATATGGAACCCAATTTACCCCTCAGGGCCAGCCTTATATAATGTAAAGAGTCATCAGTGTCGCCATAAATTCGTGAGAACGACGAAATGATTGCTGTGTCCCATCCCATGACTCTGAAATTGACGAAATTGCAAAAATTAATAATAATTCGCGTGTCCCGGGCTTCTCGTCGCTGAAGCGAGACGACATGCAAAAATAATGAATATGTTAATGTCCCGTCTCAGGAATGCCGGTACACGCAGCCGTACTAAGTGTGTCCTACTGCAGGTGCCTCTGCACATGCACCCGGTTACACATCCATTAAAGACCCTCATAATCGGGACTCCTCATCATTGATAGGCGAGTCAACGTCCACCATACCATCACTATCGTCTAAGCGGACGAAACTCTGCACGTCGCAGCTGCGAACACTCAGCTTCTTTGCGATCTCTCTCTGCCTTTGCAGCAACATGCTCGGCATTGTCAGCATCAAATGTCTAAAAATACCCAGTATTTTTTATGGCACATTACTAGCTGGCTCGTCGTCTGCTGGCACGTCAACGTTACTGTCAATGGAAATAGATTCGCTCATAGCGGTTACCCAAACTCGCTGCTCTAATCCCGAGGCACAGGTGGCTGAATGCAGTTGTGACGAGCGCCCGAAAAATGACATACGTGTGTCCCGACCCGAGCGGCATCAGACCGACGAACCTCGCCAACATTAAAGCGCCTGTCTGTCCTTGTAGCTACAGTAACGACGGCTGAAAATTAAATAAAACCGAGAATTCCTCCTGTCTCAGCAAAACACAACGACTCTGTACATTTTATACGGTAATCAACTTGTTGTGACCATGACAACAAAGTGTTTGCATGGAGGAAATGGTTGCGGACAAATGGCGGTGTTAAGGCTTTCAGTCTTCAAGTGTAGGACTTTTGGTATTGTGCACAATTGTGGAGGTCCAGCGATAAGACCGCTCTACCACTGGACTCTTACACGTCGTGTCGTGTAAGTGTCCAGTGGTAGAGCGGTCTTATCACTGGACTTCCACAACGATGCATTCACTTGGTAATCAATGATGTTTGTGACACAGAGCATGTTGCACCGATTTGAAACAGGCAGCTGGTGCTCGCGGTCAGTATCTGTTGTGAATGTAGAGTATTCCTGTTGTGTGCTTCATTTCACATGTGGTGGTATGCAATGCAATCAGCATCGTCAGGTGGATGCATTGGACGCACATCATGCTGAGCAGACACAAGATACAAGCTTTTTAAGGCATTATATTCTAGTACGGTGTTGATCCGACCAGAGGGAAATTTGTATAGGAATATGGAGACAGAATGTCGCGGTTCAGCCAATCTTTCGTTCGACATGCTGCGGACACCGGTCCAGCATTATGCATGGAATTGTCTAAATCTGCGTGCCCAAGAAAAGGGCGCATGGCCGCTGCTGCCTGAGTGGACCAGGGTCTCACAAATATGACAAGCAGCAGGTTGCTTTCATGTATTCGGTAGTGATGTTGTCCAGGTGTTGTCGACTGTTCAATCAGGGGTCGTGATACATTGGTGTTTTTATGAATGTGTACATGACAAGTGTTTTTTGCTATCCTGAGATTGCGGTAATGACGTCGCACTGAGAATTTCTTGTCACTGCCGATTGCTGAGACCACATGCAAATGGTCCATATCATGGCCGGAAAGGTTGAGCGATCAGCTTTCAAACATGCAACATTTACGCTCCGCTAGTCCATCTCAGTGCCAAGCCTGGCGCATGATGGTGCTTTCCGTCAATAATGCTCAAATGCATGTACTGTTTGCTTGTGGGAAGTATTGCACCAAGTTGTCTTGACCGTCGCGGATTCATATAATCTTTTATGTGGTGCGATCGGCGAGCTCAATCACTTCACCCACAAGATTACATCAATTGGCATCCTGTGGTGTGATGGTCCAAGGTTCGAGGCCCTCATATTTTGTACTTAGTTTCAGGTTACGGTAAGGGTGATCTCCGAGCTGGTCCCTTCACTTTGCATATTACCTTTCAACATGTTGAACTCAGTTCCGTAGGTCAAACTGAGCGGCCGAACGCCCTTCAATTTGGGTGGCATCTAGATAGTCGCGGGAGCTGAGTGTAGAGGATGATTTATTCGAAACAGGATTTGCTGTTGGCTAGATCGGTGATGTAGTTGCCAGCACCAGATGATGAGGCAGACAACACTTTGGCATCACATGCAGTGTTATGACCAAGGACTTGAACATGCTGTACTAATTCTGGCATGATGCTCCTGGGTCAATAGCTCAGGTAAAGGTTTTGCTCCAGCACAGGTATGCACTGTGGGATCACTTCACTGTGCTGATGGTGAAGATCTGAGACATCATACTCATCCAGCTTTGGCCAGGCAAACTTGTGTGGGGCATCAGGCCTTTTGACTCGAAAATATCTTTTGTCGATTTCCTGGCAGGCGTCATGCGACCACAACATTCTGTATACCAGTACATGCGTGTGTCTACACGCATTTGTTCGAGCCGTTCACGCTGAAACACCATATCCAGTATGCATATGCCCTGTGAGATATGTGCTCCCTATGCTCTGTGTGAGGAACAAGAGACTCAGCAAACTCTCTCCGTCACTAGGCCATCCATGCCTCCTCTTCAGAGAACACTGCAAATGCCTGTCGTTTTGTGCATCGCCCTCCCATGCATATACACATATACATAGCGTGCGTGCTAGTGCGCTGCCTTTGCAGCCTCTGCCCACCTTTGATGCCACTTACATTGATGTTTATAATGAAAGGCCCCATCAGCTTTCATGTGACCACCATAAGTTCGCTTTTGTATGGAACCTCCCACATCATGCCACACTTAGTCCCACTGCCCATATACTCACATTGCTCCCATCTCGTAAGGCAAGCATGTATGATGTACACTGCTATCAGAATGCTCTAGACTCGTGCTTTGAGGTGGCCGTCTTGCATGGCGCAATATGGTCAGGCTACCGTTGTAAACAGAGTCTCATGATGGTAGCCACAAGCTTGTCGTCCGATAGGACATCCCTAAGCATTCCGGAGTGTTGTAGCAGCCATCTGCATGCATGTGATGTATCGTCACACCAAGGCAAGCGAGAATCTTTTCGTATGCCTTCAACAATGGTGGCCATGCAGGTGTTCACTGGATCGTATCCCGTTGTTGACATTGGCAAAACGAACGCGCACGAAGGGAATGGCACATTGCAGCTTTGTTACTTGGAACATGCTTACACTTGCGGGCAACATTACAATAGTGTTGTCATGAAGCCATAGAGGAAGAGTTCTAGACAACAAAGCTTCCATAGCGTAAATGGGGATGTGTAAGGTATCGTGGATGGCCATCCTTGTAAATTGGCCGCATCGAGAATAAATGTGCAATATGTCGTACGCCAAATTGATCGGACATTGATCTCCAATCGGACCAATGGGGTGTTTGACCAAGAAAACGTCATGCACTAACGAGTGTATTCATGATGATATGTAAATTGGATCAGTTAGGATCAGAGCACACAAAGCATGGTTGTGGAAAAGGGCGAAGAGAATTATAAGCTGATGGACATTGCATGTGTGTTTATAGAGTCCAGAGTGGGGCATGCGGTCCAAACCCAAAAACTTTACCATCCGCTTCAACTTTCCCCTATGATATGTGCCGTTCGCGCTATGTCGAGTGACAGTGGCGTAGGTGATTACACATGGTGCATTTGAATGGCGTTACCACGGTACTAGTGTATCTACTATATGAAATCTGTTGTTTTACATGTCACCGGGATTTTTTTTCTGCTTTTCTAGTTGTTCTCTCAAAGATCCTCAGACTTATCACTTGATACCTGCATGGTCCTAAACTCATGAAGTCAAGGACTGTAGAAGAAACCTACTTCCCTTGAAGTCCGCGGACTCACGGTGATCCACTGGGGTATCAAGGTTCAGCATCATGATGGCTCCAATGAATCTTCAAAACCTCATTTCAAGTGGGTCCTAAGCGGGGCTCTACATCCCGATTGGTTTCCCGAAGTTTTTTTGGAAAAGGGCAAAAAATCGACGGTGAGCGAAGCGAGCCGTAGCTTTTCCCGACAAGCCAAGGGGGGTGCACGCGGGCGTGCCCGCAGGCCGCCAACGGTGCTTTTCGGGACCGCTGACAAACGCTGACAGCTTGTCGGGATCCCGAAATCTGTCGGCCCTGGTCCCGACAGCTTCGCGGGCCTGAAGGCACCAAATACATATTGCAATGAAAGAGTATTCACCCGTTGAGGCACAACAGTGTTGCTTGCTGCTTGCGCATTGCGAGAATGACCTTGCATGCGTTCGGGTTCACTGGTCAAGGGCACGCGCACGGCCGAAACTTCTGCATCAGCCGACCTAGGCAGCAACAAAGCCAACGATTCGAAGAAAATGACTGTGGCACGCTCAGGCAATATGCCACGATTGTCTGAACAGAAAGTTCGCGATCGCCAGCTTCAGTATCCATGGAGTGTATAGCAAGGCCCGGTCAATAAGGCTCACTATTGGACCTGCTCTGTTTGTGACGCTTATAAATTGTAAGTTACAATGCTAATACAAATCACCCGAAATGTATTTGTGACACCCCCGACGGAACTTGAGGGGGTCGTCGGGAAACCCCGACATCCAGCAGGCTGCATGTCGGGGCCAACCCGGCCAAAGCAGGGGTACGGCTTCGGTTTTCCTGACAGGAAAATACCGCCCTGCAGAGCTCCGGGGTTAAGGCCTTCGTCTAGACGTTATTGAACAAAATATTGAGGTCCTATATCGTGGACTACCTTGTACATCGAGATGAAGGGTAGCGATTGTTGTGAGATAGCTATATCACCTTGGGTGCAATATGGTTATTGCATGCATACGACTCAAATCTGGTGGTAGCGATCAGTGCTCTACAGTTGGGTCTTTTCTTGGCGGGAAAACCGATGCCAAACCCTTGTTTTGGTCGGGCTGCCCCCTCCAAGACGGTCGGTAGATGTCGGGGTTTCCCGCCAACACTGTGGCAATCTGTCGGGGATGTTCAAACCAAATTACGGGGTCATTTGCATTACAGCATTTGCCAACTGATTATTGCACGAAGCCTAATCAATTAAAGAATGGGTGCGGCACAGCTCTGTGCGCATCTTTGTGCGCATCTTTGAACTTGTACTTCGTAAAGTCGCTGTTCTTACAAGAGTCACATATCGTACAGTGCCACTGGTGAGAATTGTTGACCACGCCTTCGTTTTTGTCTTCTCCCGTTCACTAATTTGTGATCGTACTTCGTATTCCACCCATGGAAACTCAAGCTGGCGTGCGTGCACTTTGGTATCAGACAACCTTTACCGAACGACAGAGCCATCCGCAGCTACTCTTTTCGAACAACTGGCTTCGTTCCTGTCTTTGTCAGCTGATGATGAAGCATTATCATGATTATCATGATCAGCTGTGCGCTTGGGCACTCGGCCGGTAAACCCGAAGTTATGCAAGGTCATTCTCGCAACAGGTAACACCGATGTCAGCAATAGTTCATTCCGTTTAGTGTTCTTCTGGCCAGACCAGGCCCGACAAGCTGCCGGGACTCCCGAGTCTTGACCAGGCCCGCCGAGCTGTCGGAATTCTGTCGGGGTTCCCGCCATGCCTCGGTGGCGGCCGGCGGGCTTCGCCCGCCAGCCCCCCCGTGGCTTGACGGGAAAACCGATGGCTCGCTTCGCTGGCCATCGGTTTTTTCGCCTTTTTTCCAATTTTTGTCGGGAAACCGATCGGTCTGTAGAGCACTGGTAGCGATCCTAGAATCGCTTACATGGCAGAAATCCTGACATCACATAACAATCAGATTTATTATTATTCATCATTCTGCGATGTCAAATTCCCGCCCTGCGCATGGATTAGACACAATAGCGTCACATGCGGACGTCAGTCAGCTCTAGCCATGTGGCTACGAGGGCGTTGAGCATCAGTCGTACCACTATTTGCTCAAGCATCTTTCATCTCATGATAACACACTGAATTCGCCGTGCAATTTAATTTTCACGCTAAAACAAGTGAAATCATGTCAAACGACTCAGTATATCAGAAGTTAGCCTTATAGCTAGTCTTGGCGTCCATGCATGACGAACTCGTAGTCACACGTCATCAGTCAAACTCAGCATGCACACAATCAACTGTGCACAAGCAATTTGGAGTCACTAAGCCATCAGCGCCCCGAACCCGCTACGCGACGGGGCTAAAATGCAACATATAATTGTTATGAAGTTGCGTTTGGAGTTACAATCCGACATGCACGTTATACTCCGAGACGCGCTGTCAGCGTATCGGAATTCACATGCATACGTCATTGAGCACAAGTATGCTCGTCACACCCCGTGGATGTCAAGCAACGACTTTGTCCCAACAAGCGCGCGGCCATGCCGTCTCTTGTCCAGAACTTGTACCACAGGATTGAAGACATGATCCAGTTCAACGTCAGAATCGAATTCCCAGTTGGGGTCCACAAATTAAGGACGACAGTACTGAACATTTATCACATTGTGAATGCTGAATAGGCATCCGGATGCTCGATGCGATAAGCATTCGGTCCGACCGCTTCGGTGGCGGAGAATGGTCCCACAAAACGTGTGTTGTGGGATGTCCATATCTAAAGATCCAAGGATATAGACAACTAAATCAACGAAAGAGCCATTTAACACAGGACTCGTTGCGGTGACCCCTGTGGTTAGAGCATGTCGAGGGTACTCATGAGGTCACCAGTTCAATCTCATTTCATTTTTGGCCACGCGACAGTACGCGGTGGCAAGGTACGCTCCCTTCCTTGTCATCATGCACAGTCAGCATGCTTACCAGCTCAGGCACGCGCATTAACCCCTTTGCACACTCGTTGAGACTAGTCCATGGTTGGGTCGCCCCCGATCCCCCGACATCGGGATTCTTCAAATCGGGTCCGATAAATCGGGGTTTTCAGGGCAAATCCGGATAATAAATATGAATTTTTGAGGATGTAGCCCATTTCATGCGATCAAGTAAGAAAAATCCCCAGATGCACCATCAATAACATATCAATGATGCAAAGATGCATCATCAAGAGCCCTACATTTGCAATTTGTGTTCATACTGACTGAGATTGATTGCACATCCGGTGCTGATGTCGACATTGTTATCTCTGTGAGACTTGTATAGCTGTGTTCTAGGAGCAAAGCAACCGAAGACCCCACATGTCAATGTGCCAATTGGAAGTTTCATGCTTGATAAGTATCATTGTTTTTATGTCCATGTGTGTTTGCTTCACGTCTCCAGTGCTGCTTGTGCCAGTGAAAGGCTGATGACATAGACGTTTGCTGCCAGAGTTGCATTAGTACGTTTCGTGATAAAGTACGTTAAGCACAAATACGCGTATGGTACGTTGGCTCTAATCAGGGGGGGTTGAAAAGTACGTTGTATGGGCTACATTGCTGGCTTGCAAGCCATGGCGCCAGAGGCGCCAAGCCCGTGATGGCCAGACTTGAAAGTGCCACTGTCACTATCATCTGTGCTTAGGCACACTATTGAAAAGAATAGTGCAATGAACTAGCCGTCAATCAGATGATCAGGTTACTCAGGTTCATCATGCAATGCAAGGGATGTTCAAGACCTTCTTTGGCCTTGTGGTTAGAGGTGCACTACAATACAGAGCTACAGGCTCTCCGAAACCGCTCAAGTCCGAAACACACGTGCGTACTGTACGCTGATAAAGTGCGTAAGCATAAAATACGCGTATTAAACGTACCGAAATTGAAAGATACGCGTATTAATGCAACTCTGTTTGCTGCAGCTACGGGCATGTTGAGCGAACATCACTTCGAAAGCTTTGACTCACGTCTACTGGACATTTCAGACACAAAATTACGTTCTCTAGTTGCTCGCCAGCCATGTGAGCTTGCAGCGTGCCAGCACCTTGACGAGACCGCGTGTATCTCTGAGATATGTACTTCAATGAAAATATTATCTCGCTCACATGATATATAGGCTCAACGTCTACTGTCGCGTCTTTACAAGTGTGCGTCGCACAACGGCTATGGCAGTCTACCATTTCATGGCGAGCTTGTTCGCTCATAAAACCCACAGATCAAAGTTTTTAGCAAGGAAACTTACCACAGTCCGCAAACATGATTATGTATCATATGACACCTTCAAACTCGTCAACGGGCTTCGATTTAGCTTGAAGACGAACAGATCGGGGGATTAATCGGGATTTTTCAAGTCGGGCCCGATAAATCGGGAAATTTCCCAATCGGGCCAGATTGCCCAACCCTGGACTAGACAACGTGGAAGCAAATTACGATTTTGCATATCAACGCATCCCACTCTCAGGGACGAAGAAGCAATCTTCACAGTTTCACCGACCTTGAACACCGTTGCACGTTGTGACGTGTTATCGGCATTGTTCATCCCTGTCGGGTGTGCTCCACATAGCGTTGCCCTTTGTGCAATGTTCCACCGCACTGTTGCACCCAATCGTCAACTTCTGGACACTCGGATTCACGCGAAACATACATCGCATCGCGCAAATCTCTAGGAGACCATCCCAACAGGAATTGGTGAGGGGTAAAGCATGTTGCATTGTGCAAGTGTTGTGGTATGCATACAAGAGGGAAGGAACAACCTCTTCCCACTCTCCTTGATGCTTGGATACAGATGCACGCATCATATACAAGTGATATAAATGAGGATCAACTATGTGCGCATTACGAGGTTAGTAGAGCCTATATCTGGAGAGCCTCCGGGTCGTACGTAAGGACGCTACACAGATCGAGGCGCATACTGCACTGGATGCAAGATATTGCAAGAACCAATGAAAGATGTAAGGGAAAGGATACTCCTGACTTGGACGCATACGACTGCCGTATGTAATGTAAAGAGACGTCAGAGTGTGTCCCAAAAAAATTAATTTTGGTGACATTAGTTGCGTTGTCTCGTCCTATTCAAAGCAGAATCGACGATTGTGAGGTACATCGTCTCGCGATGTCCCGGCTTCTCGTCGATGTTGTGACGACTTGCAAAACAATGAGGTTGTACCGTTGTCCCGTCCAAACTATCGCCAGCAAAGCGCATGTACCAGAAGTATGACTTTCACAATGGGGCAACTCATTGTTTTGGACCATGCAAGCACTGTCGCATTACACATCCATAACTGTCGCCCTCTGTAACCACAATCGAACTCGGTTCGCTCGTAGCGTCTGCTTGCTTGCGGTGATTCGGACAGAATGAACAGATAATGCAGTATCGGTTTGACGAGCGTCCAAACAATAGAATGCGTTTGTCCCATCCTTTACGGCATGTGGTCGACGAACCACGTAAATATTAAGCAGTCCGTCTGTCCCTCTAGCCACGTCCATGACGGCGCAGAAAAAACCTATCCTTCCGCGCCCGGTCCCAGTGAAACCCACAACGACTCTTTAAATTACATACGGTATATGCGACCATTCGTGCACGTCTACAGTGGCCCAATGACAATGGCCCGGGGCGAGCCGCTCACGGAGCGCCCCAAGTATGCTCATGCATGCTATCCTAGCATAACACGGGCTGGGCCCTGGGCCACCATACCCATGCGTAGACTTGCGCGTCACGCGTTGCACGTGTACCTAGACACTTATTTATGACAACAAGAATGTACGATGGACATTTTCAGCCTGACCACCCGTTTGAGGATGATATGCAGTGGAATGAAATAGCTTCACAACATGGCGCGCATAACACGCTTCATGCAAACAGTCAGTTGCGTGTCACGGTCACCTAGAATGCTATCAGGGAGACCTACCTACGAGAACACCTTTTCATACAACAAATTCATGAAGTGGTGAGTATTCAAATGCTTGGTGCATGGTATCACAAGCGACAAGGCCACCTTTGGGGGGCCCTTACGCTTTGCCGCTTCAAGCCCGATGCTTGAAACTTGATGCAAATGTTGTGTGGCGCGCTAAGAATGATGCAAACACTTCATCGGATGTTGTGCAGCCTGGGCAGAGGTGCTTGGCTACAAGTTCTCCGCAGCTGCATTGCTTGGATGCTTGAAGCATGATGCTTGAAGCTCGTTGCTACTGATAGCTATCGCGCTAAAAATGATGCAAATGGTAACTATATATGATTTGATGCCTCGGACGCGCATGAAGCGGCCGCGTCCGTGGCGGATCGTTGCTGCAAGGTACGTGGCCAGAGGTGTAGCGCAGCTTCGAACCTCGACATCCAACTGAGTGACAACGCCAACGCGAGACGACGAGCGTTCAAGAGTGTTTTGAAGCAGATGCATACTGTATGTAATTTAAAGAGTCGTTGTGGGTTTCATTGAGACTCTGCGCGAAAAGATCTTTAATTTATTTATGTGCCGTTGTTTACGTGGCTAGAGGGACAGACGGGCTGTTGAATATTTCCGTGGTTCGTCGGGCATATGTTGTAAAGGTCGGGACAACTGCATTATATTGTTTGGATGCTCGTTACACCGCGGTGCACCGGTACTGCATTACCTGTTCATTTTGTTTGGATTAGCACATGAGAGTAGTCGCTATGAGCAAATCGAGGTCCATTGAGGTTACGTAAAGCGACAAGCCATCTAGCAAGGTCCCAAAATTGATCACAAGCTTCTTCACGATATATGATCTTACTAATCCCGAGCATGTCGTTGCAAAAGCAGATGGAGATCTCTATGTCGATCGCACAGAAGCTGAGCGTGCGTAGATGCGACGTTCGGCAGCACAATTTGCCCGAGCACAGAGTTAGCTAAAACAAGACGACATGCGGAGATTGACAAGGCCTGCTATGGACGTGTGATGGGTCAGTGTTTGCATAGTGTGCAGCGCTTAGTTGTCCCTTTATGAAAGGACAATTCTTGTACATCTGCCAAACTGGCGCTAGTTGGGACGGGAAACGGTACATTTTCAATGTTTTGCAAGTCATCACGACAACGACGAGAAGCCGGGACATCAAGAAACAAAATATATTACATTCGTCATTTCTTCTATGTAAAAGCCGAGACAACGTATTAACGTCGTCCAAAATTAAAAAGTTTGGGACAGACTTTGACGACTTTCTTAATTACATATGGTAGATACGAAACCAATGTTGAAGCTCCGAGGTTGATTCGAGGCCAGAATGAGGCCGCCGCCGGACAGGTAGATAAGTAGATAGACAAGCGACTAGCCCCCCTTCGGGGGGCTCTTACACTTTGAAACTCGAAGTTGAAGCATGAAGCTCGATGCTTGCGGAGCGCTGCAGCATGCATGGCCAGAGGTGCATCGTAGCTGTGGCGCTTTGCTGCTCGATGCATGGTACTCGACGCTCAATGCAATCGATTTCTGTCGCAGCCAATACAATGCATAAGTTATGATCAGAATATTGTATATTTGAGCAGTGCTCGAGGCGGCCGCGTCCGTGGGGGAGCATCGCTGAAAAGCTCGAAAGTGGCCCGAAGGGGGGCCCAAAGGGGGGCCTCATAGTCTTCGATGCTTGAAAAGAGTGATGCTTGACGCTGATGCAAGTGATGCCTGACATACTAAAAACAATGTAAATACTACACACAAGTTATGTGATGCCACAGATGGCTCCGAAGCGGTCGCATCCGTGGCGGAGCGCCGCTGAAAGCCGCGTGGCCAGAGGTGCATCACAACTTCGACGCCCAATGCCGCTGCAGAGGAACGACGCGAACGCGTAGCGACCGGCGTCGCGGGGTCTCTAGATGCAGATGCATCGACGCGAAGCCGACGCCGAAGCCCCGACGCGGAAGCGAGGCCGCAATGAGGCAGCCGCCGGACAATAGGTAGGTAGGTAGGTAGGTAGGTAGGTAGGTAGGTAGGTAGGTAGGTAGGTAGGTAGGTAGGTAGGTAGGTAGGTAGGTAGGTAGGTAGGTAGGTAGGTAGGTAGGTAGGTAGGTAGGTAGGTAGGTAGGTAGGTAGGTAGGTAGGTAGGTAGGTAGGTAGGTAGGTAGGTAGGTAGGTAGGTAGGTAGGTAGGTAGGTAGGTAGGTAGGTAGGTAGGTAGGTAGGTAGGTAGGTAGGTAGGTAGGTAGGTAGGTAGGTAGGTAGGTAGGTAGGTAGGTAGGTAGGTAGGTAGGTAGGTAGGTAGGTAGGTAGGTAGGTAGGTAGGTAGGTAGGTAGGTAGGTAGGTAGGTAGGTAGGTAGGTAGGTAGGTAGGTAGGTAGGTAGGTAGGTAGGTAGGTAGGTAGGTAGGTAGGTAGGTAGGTAGGTAGGTAGGTAGGTAGGTAGGTAGTGCTCCGAGAGGATTGCTCCGAGAGGATTTCCTTGACCTCCATATGGATGACCGGCAGTCTTTCAGGAGATGGCCTCTCTTCTTGAATACGTAGCATGTGCGGGTCTCGTTGGCGGCGATTGCAGCAACTGTCACAACCGAAAAGTTCGAAGAGCTTGTTGCTAATGTTGTGCTGGGCAGGCTGAGCACCCAAAGCAGTCAGCTTGTTAATTAAGGACGTAATGTATGTGCAATATTCTTCTACCTGTTTGGCCCTATGACCGTAGAGTACAAAACGGGAGAACTAGTCCCATAGGGACCAGGCATCGCACACACGCGCGGCGTGCACATGTGTTCTATCGGAACGCACGGCGCCTATTCCGAGGCCACCCGTACACAATCATTGGCGACCGGCGTTGCGCGACTGGTTTGTTAGAGCCGTGGTTTGCATGCATGGCCACCTGCGTGGTCGATCGAATTGTCGAATTGTCCACCCATCCCTATGCAATGCAGGGGTGTGCACGTAGCTTGCAGCCCATCCCGTAGGCCGCCGGCCCGGAGCAAAGTACGCTCGCCATGCAGCATGTTCCGGGCTGACGTCTAGCAAGCCCTCTGCTTGCTAGAGGACATATGAGATACGTGGAGTTATTATATGTGATCGTGCCTGATGACCCAAAACTGGCCTCGAGACATCGCCAGGCGCGAGATGTTCACACAACAATCGAAGCGCGCCAGTTGCACTACATGTGGCAGCCAACCAAGCACCGGTCCGGGGAAACTCCAACCTGAGACAGGGGCGACGGCCCCGGCTCACGGCACACCCTGTATCTAAGGGCAAGTCGGCTATGCTCCTCCACCGCTCATCACTGCGTCGCATGCGTCCGCTTATGACCGCTTCTACCTAGTTTAGGCTGGGCCCGATTATATTCCACAGGCAAGGTCTTCTGAGTGAAGCAACTGATTTCAGGTCGACTCGAGGACCAAGCCCCGACAATCCCGCTTCTCACGCCAGCCCCAACGATAGCAGGTCAGACTGGAACGAGGACTGAACGCAGCCTCACCACAAGAGCAAGTCAGACTCGAGGACTGAATGCAGCCTCAGCAACACAGGAGGGTAGGGTGCACCAAGTCCGCCTCGAGCTCCGCCCGGCGCGCCCGGGGCAATTTGCCAAGCAGGCGCAGTAGCCAGAAGCAGCCTAGGACCGGCCTCCGGCGGAATGGCAGCATGCCGTGGCACGCACAGGCCTGCGCCTGCGTGCGCTCACGTCGCATATGCGCTGCTGCATGAACTCTATTCCTAGTGCCCCTGGGATAGACGCAGTCAACTGCGTGCAGGGCCGGCGCAAGGTTTCGGTTCCTGCATACGGGCGCAGCACTACCGGGTCGCCTTGGACCATTTGTGGTGCCACAATCCAAGCAGTAGAGCTGGATTTTCTCTCTAAAACCCCTGTACGAACAACCAACCTAGATTTACTGGGCCGGAAGATATCCTGAAGAGGACACATCTCTACGTGATCGGGCCCGACAACCCAACACTGTTTCTTGGTGAAATGTAGCTGGATTTACCACAACTGACGCAGCTACAACACCACCTCGCCATTCCATACACCGAATCTACACGCCGATGGGTACGCAAATTTACACGTGGCGTACGTCCTTCTGTGCCAGACTTGCTTGAGAAGGTCACTCACAACAGTGCTCTGCCCAAGGCACGGTGCAAAGTACACAAAGAGCAGTGCTGACGATGATACAGCCTGTGGTAGCAGGAACACCTAAAGCTTGTTGGTGCAATCGTATGAGCCCGGAAGTGCCCAAGCACCTTGAACAGCGCCACGTCGATGCCGGTTGTAACAATGCATGCGCCTGTGGGCAGCATTGTGGTGACAAGTGCACCCATGCACGATCGATCTGCGGAACCAGTGCAGGGGTAAGCCGCCAGCGGGATTGTCCCGGAGTAGTGAGAAAGATCCTGCAAGGATCTGCTGTCGTGCCTTGACTGTTCACTATGCATATATGGCTGTGCACACAGATGTAACCATTCTTCTCAATGTTTCACGGTACTAGAATCTCCGCTTTAGCGTTCCTCGGTTCTACCTCTGTGCGCAGCAGGTATGGACCGCTGGCTACCCTGACATGAACTGTACAAAGACTGCACGGCTGACCTGCCAATATAGCGTTTCTGACATGGTATCGGTGAATGTTTGCGTTATATCTGTTATGGTCTTGTTCAGGAAGCCTGTTGACCAAAGTCTGTAAGCAAACACGGCAGGCATTCCACTGTTATGCCGGCGCTCAGACCGCGGTCACAAGCGTAGGCATCATTGAGCGTTCTCGTAGGATATTGAAATTAGATACAATTCGAGACGCTTGTTTTTAAATTATCAGCGCTGGCAAAAGCAAATGCGTTCGCTTAATTTCTCAACCTGTCGGCTTGCGAGCCATCAATCGGTTAACTGTTGCGCGCAACAAAGAATCGTCTATCCTACTGCAGGATGTCTAATCTCGATCTCTCCAATGCTAACCCTCCTCGCGAGGAAGGGCAAGACGAGGCAGATCAGCATCCACTCGTCGACAGGGACGCCGACAAGCAGCTCCCTGACGAGAAGCAGCCCGCGGGCATGTTACTTCGTGGCGGACGAGTCATCCGACCACGAGACTCTTCTCAAACTGGGCAGAGCAGCCAGCAGGTGCCCTTTTCCTCTCATGTGGTGAACGATGCAAGTCACGCTGAGTCGCTTATCACACTCGGAACGTTGACCGAAGCGCTGCGAGCATCTCGGGGACGTAGCGATCCTGATTTGACGAGAGGAAAACGGCCTCAGTGGAAGTGTAAGACCGAAAGCTTCGTTGCGTACGAGCAGAAAGCCTGTGGCTAGGTCAGTTCGAGCTAGACCATCTGTTGCAGAACGTACCGTCCGCGGACGAACAACGTGTCCATGCTAGAGCAAGGACTCAAGTCCTTATGTCTTTGCCTGACGCGGATTGGACAACTGTCTATCGCATGTCACATTTGTGTGAAGCATGGGCCTATCTGACTGCAAAGTATAGGCCTAGCACTGAAGCCGAGATCCACAAATTGTGGAGTCCTTTCAATTCATTGCCACCGAAAAACAGAGATGTTGGGTCTGATTGTGGTGATGTCATGAGTGTGTACACTCAACTGGAGGCACTAGGTGCCGATGTGGGCCAGCGATGGCTTCGATTAAACTGTTAGAAGTGGGGGAGGAGTTCAACGCCGTGCGCGGTGGTTTCTCCGCTCTTTTCCACACGTAATCATCGCACGTTTGACTGAACATGCTAACTTGCTCAAGCAACAGCGGTTGCATGCTATGTCTGGTGCGCCTGCGGGCAAACCAGGCCATGGCTGGCGCAAGCATCCTCACGGCGACAGTCCTAGAGTCGCCGCTCTCGCGGTAGGCCAGTCTCCTCGCGAGGAGATAAGGACATGTTTCTTCTGCAAGAAGAAAAGACATTTACGTGCGAATTGCCCCCAGCGCAAACGGGCTGCGGCCAAAGATGTATGTGATGTAGAAATGCCTGAAGATTATCCAACGCCCGATGCGCCATTGCCTTGGAACTTCATTATAGATAGTGGGTCCGACATGCATATAGTGGCTATTCGCGAAATGTTCACTGAGTACGGTTCGTGCCAGAGGACTGCCAATCCTACGGGACCAGGCAAGCTCCCCATCATGGGCAGGGGAACCATTCAAATGAACCTGCGCACATATGTGGATAGGCATGGGAATAAGCATCCTCTGGATGTGGAAATCCCTGGTTTTTACTATGCCCCTGAGTGTCCATACAACATACTGAGTACAATGGGTCTTCGGCATGAGCAAATGTACTTAGAAACGCATAGGAGTGTGTTGTATGTCCCTGGTCTTGGTGATATGGCTACTGATATTGAGGATGCGTCCAAATATCAAGAGCTGGATCAAGACGGATACAAAGTCTTTGCGTTTAGAATGAGTGTATATACAAAGCCTGTTCTTGTTGGTCACCCGGTGAACAGGGGGGTGATCTGGTCTAATCAGAGCAGCCCAACTTCTGTTGTGGAGGACCAGCAGGCGTGGTGTCATATGGCTGCTGCGGCAATCGACATCCAGCGGCGCAATACTGGGGGAGCTGTTGTCCCACATGACGCCTACCTGCTGGAACCTGCTTTCTTAGCTCACCTTTCATTCCATCAGTCAACGTGGGTTTTGAAAAGAACGCAGTCAAACGCTGATTGTTATGGTGATTTGCGTCTGAAAGTTGATCCCGAGCCAATGGGAAATCGTTGTCATGGATGCATAATTGGCAAAGTGCCTCCGGGCAGATACTCTGCCAATGATCGTGAGCTCATAGGCCAAGCGAAGTTCCCTGGTGAGCAACTGCATGCCGATTTAGCTGGTCCCAGTTCTCCAATAGGAATCGGCGGAGTGAAATATGTTTTGTTTGTGATGTGTGCCTGTACCCGTTATACTTTCGTAGTCGGTCTGCGCAAGAAGAGTGAGGCTGCGGCCATGATCTCTTACATCATTGAGCGCATTCAGGTGAATGTGGTGAAGCCAGGTGAACCGGGTGTGCGCATCCCACACACAGACAAAGGGGGGGAGTTCATGGTCGAGGCCTTGTTGCCCTACCTCCATTGTCGTGGCATCGCTCACCACACTACTCCCACAGCTGATCATCGGCATGATCGAATGGAGGATCGGGAATGCCTTTGAGGCGCTCCAACCTGTGCTGCTTGCGAGCGGTCTTCCTCTTTTCCTCTGGGTTGAATGTCTCGCTAGTGTTATCCATGGTCACAATCTCACGCCATGCTCGGCGCTGTACCATGATAAACTGGCGAAATTGATGAGCTCCCAGAACGCCCAACGAGCAGTCAATACTCTTAAGGATGTTCAGCAGGCTGAGAAAGCAAACAAGCGCATGAAAAAGGCCGAGCGCGATAAGTTGAAGGCGGAGGAAAAACGGAAGTGGCAGTTGCTTGCCATGACGGAGTTAGATGAGTTGTTTGTCAAGTCTTGTGACAGGGATATCATTCCCTATATGTCCTTTTTCCAAGGACACCTCCGTTGAGGGCCAGATGCTTGTTTAGCATTGGCACCAGAACCTCTGCCACTGCCACGATATCCACGGCCACGGCCACGGCCTCGGCCACGGATTCCAAGACCTGCTGCGCTAGTTGCGTCCGTGGGGGGGTTGACGTTTATGCATATTGCGGAAACTCTCCGCACGGGCCATGGTTGCATACTGGGTTGTTGCTGGGTTGGGACCCAGCATGCAGCGTGTGTACGCTCAGGACGTTCTTGGGGGTAGGGTTGTGGTGGTGCGCCTAGTCATGTGCACCACGGATCAGATGATCCGTCACGTACGAAAGTACAATGCGTCCGCTGTGGTGGACATGAGGGAGCCTGCGGAGTTTGAACTTCTACACGGTTGCTTTTGAGGGTGATGATGGAGGTGTCCGCGTGACTGACAGTGACGTCCTTCCATTCATGGATGATGCCACGCACGACGGGGGAGTGTTGCGCCGTCTGCGTGACCAGTTGCACACCCCCCCGGTGTCAGAAATGCTCTCTATCTGTAGGTCAGACGCGCAGTCTTACGTCAGGTCAGGTCAGGCAGCAAGCATCTCATACCTACTGCGCACAGAGGTAGAACCGAGGAATGCGAGGAAGAGAGTGGATACTGCTAGTACCGCAAAACAGTAGAAGGAATGGTTACAGCTCTCTGTGTGCACAGCCATATATGCACACTGAATAGTCAAGATTACGGCGGGAGATCCTCGCAAGATCTCCCTCGCTACTCCGGGACAATCCTACTGGCGGCTTACCCCTACACCTGATCCGCAGACCGATCGTGCATGGGTGCACCTGTCACCACGCTGCTGCCCGCAGGCGTAGGCATTGTGACACCCGGGTCACGGTAGAGTGCCTGTCATGGATATGACGTTCAAGTAGGCCGTCCTGCCTGACACCACAGTGTATTCCCCACGGTTCGGGTCTGGTTCGTCTTCGGAGATGATCCGGCGTGACCCAGCTCGGGACACCCGAGAGGCGGCAAGGCACACCATGCATCGCACGCGTGCGTTTGCTCGTGCTGCTGCGCACCCGGACATCGCCATTCCTCCTCGAGTTGCTGGTCAGGTGCATCAGTCTGAGGCCAGGCCTACCCACACCGTGGAGTACGTGGTGACTCGCAACGCGGAGCTGCACGATCCTGGGGCGGCGGCTGCCTTCCCTGTTCCCCTCACGTCCAGCTCATCCGGATCCGGCATGGACGAGGATGATGATGACGACGAACCAGGCATCTATGATGACGACGATGTAGAACAGATAGACTACACCGTCAGCGATGATGAAGCGGCTGCGGCCCATCAGAATCGCGAGGCTCAGCGGGTCCGCTCTGGGAGTAATTTGGCCGCGGCCTCAGCATGTACCGCGAAAGCAGTAGCGAATCCCCTGCGAGGGGCTGAGGGGCTGAGGCCCTCCTGGGAGGATGAGCCTGATGAAATTGAGATCGAGTCCGGTTCCGAATTAGGGGGACAGATCTAGGCTGCCCCCTCTGCCGCAATTGGGGTTGATTTGCCTGACGAGGTAAGAGCCATTCCAACTGCTTTAGCACTCATCATACTCATTCCCCTTGTACGCACACGCCCTGTTCCACTGGCTGTGGATGTAGCTGCTGTGCATGAGCCTGCGGGCTCTAAACTTGCTAGTAGTGAAACAGTCGTAGCTGCTATTGAGGCTCCAGGTTGCAATCATGACACATCAGCCATGGCTGACTTTGGAGTGTCCTGTGCAGGCCTGAAGCATTAGCATGTGGAGTCTGGCGAGCAGCAGAGTGCTCAGCGTCGTGGGTCGCGCAGAGCAGCTGCCTCCATAAAGCAGAAGCGCTCCGACCCTGATATGCCTTCTTTGAAGGAAGCACTGGCGAGTGCAGGCAGGGATGCATGGCTGCGTGCCATGCAGGAGGAGGTAGATGCACTGGGTGAGTACGGAACCTTCGGATTGTGCAATCAACCTACGGGCAAACGGGTTATCTCAGGCAAATGGGTGCTTAAGATTCGGCGTGGGCCTGCGGGTGAGAATCAGCGTTATAAGGCACGAATTGTAGCTCGTGGTTTTTCTCAAGTAGAAGGGATAGATTTCTTTGAGACTTGGTCCCCCGGCGGTAGTTATGCGACACTGCATGTGTTGCTGTCCATTGCGGCTCAGGAGGATTTGGAGATTAGACACATAGATATTCAGTGTGCTTTTCTGAATGGTGAGCTGGAGGAGGAAGTATCCTTTGAACAGCCCCCGTTCTTCACAGATAACACATGTATGGAGGTTGTATAAAACCTTGTATGGCCTGAAGCAAGCCGCTCGCGAGTGGCATAAAGCTTTAATAAAGGTCTTACCTGAGATGGGATTTGTGTGCGCACAGAGTGATCCCGGACTGTATGTTGGAACACCTGGTCGGTGTTTTATTTTTTGTGGGTTGATGACTTGTTCATTTTCATCAGCTCTGCGGGGCTGTAGGATCTGGTTGATATCATTCTCACGAAATTCAAAGGCAGAGACTTAGGTGAACTTGCATGGGCACTCGGCAAAGAGATCATGCGTGATCGCAAGGCCAAAACAATCATCATGACACAGCGAAACAAAATCCAAACCTGCTTGAAAAGTGAAGTATGTTTGACTATCGAAAATCTCCCACTCCCTTAGTGCCGCGGCAACAACTAACGAGTGTGAAAGAGCATCCTGCCCTGGAGTAAGCCAGTGACGGAATGAGTTCAAGCGGGAGCCCACTGACAAAGCAGGCAAGGCAGGTAGCACCGCGAGCAACAACCAGGGGAATCGCACACCACGCAACAAGCCACACGCATCACACATCAACACACCCGCGCAACGTCAGCAGCCGCGCCGGCTGCAACCAACTCGGAGCGCAATGTGTGTGTGTGTGTGTGTGTGTGTGTGTGTGTGTGTGTGTGTGTGTGTGTGTGTGTGTGTGTGTGTGTGTGTGTGTGTGTGTGTGTGTGTGTGTGTGTGTGTGTGTGTGTGTGTGTGTGTGTGTGTGTGTGTGTGTGTGTGTGTGTGTGTGTGTGTGTGTGTGTGTGTGTGTGTGTGTGTGTGTGTGTGTGTGTGTGTGTGTGTGTGTGTGTGTTGTGTGTGTGTGTGTGTGTGTGTGTGTGTGTGTGTGCGTGTGCGTGTGCGTGTGCGTGTGCGTGTGCGTGTGCGTGTGCGTGTGCGTGTGCGTGTGCGTGTGCGTGTGCGTGTGCGTGTGCGTGTGCGTGTGCGTGTGCGTGTGCGTGTGCGTGTGCGTGTGCGTGTGCGTGTGCGTGTGCGTGTGCGTGTGCGTGTGCGTGTGCGTGTGCGTGTGCGTGTGCGTGTGCGTGTGCGTGTGCGTGTGCGTGTGCGTGTGCGTGTGCGTGTGCGTGTGCGTGTGCGTGTGCGTGTGCGTGTGCGTATGCGTGTGCGTGTGCGTGTGTTACAAGGACAAAGCAAGCAAGGCAGGTAGCACCACCAGCAGCAACCAGGGGAACCGCACATCACGCAACAAGCCACACGCAGCACACACAGGGGGTCATGCACTTCCCACTACGAAGTGATCCTTGTGAGGGCGCGCGAAATCGACGACGAATCTGATAGATTGGGGAACGCTTTAAGTATTATTTAGGTTAGATGAACATAATGGCCGATTTATCTCGAAGGTTTGGGGAAAACCGCCCAAAGTCGCCGATTTAGGCTATTTCTGTGGGGACCAACCCCCCTGTCAAAAATGCTATCTATCTGCAGGTCAGACGCGCAGTCTTAAGTCAAGTCAGGTAACCAGCATTCCATACCTGCTGCGCACAAAGGTAGAACCGAGGAATGCGAAGGGAGAGATCGGATACTTCTAGTACCGTGAAACATTGAGAAGAATGGTTACATCTGTGTGCACAGCCATATATGCACACTGAATAGTCAAGATACAGCGGGAGCTCCTCGCAGGATCTCCCTCACTACTCCGGGACAATCCTACTGGCGGCTTACCCCTGCACCTGATCCGCAGATCGATCGTGCATGGGTGCACCTGTCACCACGCTGCTGCCCGCAGGCGCATGCATTGTGACACCCCCAAATCCGCGTTTTGTTACCCAAACCTCGAGACTGCTCCCCAATCATCCCCAAACTAATTCTATTATGCTTCTGTTGATGATTTACTGGCATAGAGCCCTCCTTAATGTCATGTTGCGTCTCTGTGTGCCTAAGCTCTTCGGACTCATTGTCGAATCGTGGTCAGCATACCTTCATGTAATGTTTGTTGACCTTAGGAAACTCAAATCAACCATTGTGCGGAACTATGTTTGTGTTTAATGTTCCGAGACGTGATTCTCCCATGGCGAGGCGCAGCTGGCCAGCTTACCAGTAGCCTATCCAACTTGAATCTGTGGAATCACGTGTAATACAAGTCGGAGTATTGCAATCGGTTTAGTTACCTCTTGAAGCTACCTTGCCTGTTATTCACGGCCATTGATGTTGACGTCCTATGCCTCTGTAAGTTGATTTGATCGGATCTGTCCATTGAATGGTGTTGCCCGATCACAGTTGTTCAGTAAGTATGACGTCCCCCGCGGCAACACCCCAGGCCTCATAGATGATTCCTCGAAACAACAGTGGCGTATGGCCACGACATTCACCTCGTTTCGCTGCTCGAGAGCTAGCGCCACCACTGTTTTTAGCGACTCCCACGGCTCGACTCCCTGCAACTGCAGGGCCGACACAGGCTCCCGCTTTACTATAGAGGCATTGGATACATCTTGCACGTCACCATATAATATTTGCTGCCTACTGCGTGGACGCGAAGCCATGTCATTCCAGTGCGTTCTGGTCTGCTCGGATGTCACGACGACCACATCAGCCACAGAAGTCGTAACAGTGCGAACATCAACAATATGCACTATCATAGTGACTGTTCTGTGTTGTCACTGCACTATGATCAATGGCGTGCGTTTGGGCGGGAAAAGCTCAGCGAATGCCGGCCTTTGGGGAGAACCGCCTTTATTCGCCAAAAGGGGGGCCTGGGGTGGGGAGAGTCCCCACAGCCGAGATCGCTCAGTACGAGTCCCCAAACGTTCATCAAAATACTCGAAGTTGTCCCTAATTATGAAAGTTCGGCCGTTTGGATGCGCGCCCACACAGGGACCACTTCGTAGCGGGAGTGCATGCCCCCCTGCACACACCAACACACCCGCGTGTGTGGGGCGCGCACACCCCGGGCGCTCACATTCCGCACGCATCTCTACTAGTCATGAACATGAACCCCGCAGAACTCTCTTTGAATTCGAAAATGTAGTTGCGTAATGGTGACAGGGGTCTTACGAAAGCGCCCTGTCGCTCTTCACACTTGAGCCTCAGAAGCCACGTCCGCCGGGTCAAAAGAGCCTCATATTATGTCCTGAGACATTGCCAGAGAGCAGCTTCATGAGACAAACTCTTCAACGCTGGAGTGGTCTTCGAAATCTGTTGCCAGCCATTCTGCGTGGGTGTGTCTCCACGAGTCTCGCCTCAAAATGTTTTCTATTTGAACAGCCAAAGTGCTGATTTCTACTTGCCGTCGGAAAATATGCTGGCTGATAGAAGGGCAGATGTTTTCCAACATCATCTGCCTCTGAGAACGCTCTCATACGCTCATGTTGTGGTGGACGCACCTTATGGATTCAGCATCCTCGCCGCTTCCTTTCTGGCATCAGGTCTGGTGGCGTATATCCAAGGGCTCAATGGCAAGGTACGGATGCCAAGCTGCTTCCCAGCGGTATCGTGCTCGTCGGTCGTTGTACAGATAACGTCAACTTGTTGTTGCCGTCATACATCAACAAGAAGTAGCGCTGTCTTCTATATATAGAGATTAAAGGTCGGACAAGCTATTGCGTTGTTGGCGTGTTGCCGTTCTTTGTTGAGTGGGAATCGCGTGTTGTGTTTGATTTTTCTTGCCTTTTGAGGCACCTCAACTTTCGGTAACGCATCAGCTTTCATGTATGATAATGTACGCATTCTGTTGGGTTTGTGTACAGGAGCAAGGTACACTTTCCAGGATAGCATGTTGGCTGATGATTGGACTGGCTTGCGCTTTTGGGCAAATTTTGTATCACAAGGGAATCGGAGGTACGCGGGTTCGTTTGGAGAACACCATTTGTGGTCACATGGGTCGTAATTCACGGATGACTCCAAGGCAGCTACATGCAATGGCTATGTTGCAGCTTCGCCGAGAGGTATCAACATCTGAAGTGTAATGTAGAAACACCACAAAGTTCAATATCCTTGGACTTGCCAAGTGGTTATAGCCCCACCCAACCCACTAAAATTGCAACTCCATAGAACTACCCCAGTCATGTCAATGTGTTGACCATGTTGTTGTTTTCCGATTCAGTTTGGTGTTCACAGTGGTTCCCCAGGACCTTGATGGCAGGTGCAATTGAGAGCGACATACACACATCACATGTCCTACCAGTTGTGAGAGGTGAGCATTCTCAATTTTTAGGTGGCAGAGTGGACTAGACGGATGTTGATATGTAAATTGGAGCAGTTACGCTCAGAGGGACAGTTCAGAGGGTTGTAACAAAAGGGAGAAGAGTGTTACAAGTAAAGTCCGAAGCTGTGAGACAGTACATGTGCATTGAGACTTCAAACACAAAAATATACCAGTCTCTTCAACTTCTGAAACCCTTGATACCTCAATAGGTCATAATCTCAGTCAAGGACGGAATAACATAACTACTCCCCCTGAAGTCCGCAGACTCACAGTGATCCACTGGGGTAACAAGGCAATAGCACAGCGTCATGCTAGCTCAAATGAATCTTCAAGATCTTCTTTCAAAAGGGTCCTA
Organism: Ulva prolifera; assembly: GCA_023078555.1. NCBI lineage: Eukaryota > Viridiplantae > Chlorophyta > Ulvophyceae > Ulvales > Ulvaceae > Ulva > Ulva prolifera. Next base: position 4,709,513 of record CM041202.1, on the reverse strand, counting down.
AGGTCTTCGTCCAGACGTTATTAAGCAAAACGACGGAGGTCATCTTCTTAGGCAAAACATAGCCTGAAGGAATAAATCTTGCTATGATCTACGGTCGAGCTCCTGGAGCAGCAGTAGGTCGACTTCATCATCAGAGTCCACTTTATGCTCCGCTGTAGCTTCAGAAATGTAGAAAGACACCGGGTAGCAAGATATCTCAGAAATCCTGGGGAACTTCTTATACTTCTTTATTAATTGCTGATCTTCTGGCGCCAGCAGTACAGACTGCGGCAGCCACAGAGTAGAACCATCTTTGCTTACCACGAGATACCTCGCAGGGATGTCCAGCAATGACTGTAAGTCAGCCGGGGTGCGGCCATGCCGTCGCCTGTCCAGCACCTGTACCAAAGGATTGAAGACAAGATGCAGTTCAATTGGCGGAACATCAGGATCAAATTCCCGATCTGAGTCCACACAGTAGGAACGCAAACACTGAACATTGATCATAATGTGAATGCCTGAATAGGTATCTGGAAGCTGGATGCGATAAGCATTTGGTCCGACTACTTCAGTGACAGAGAATGGTCCCACGAAACGTGGAAGCACTTGCGAACCTGCGTATCAACGCAGCGCACTCTCAGGAATGAAGAAGCAATCTTCACAGTATCACCAACCTGAAACGCGATCACAAGTAGCGATGTTTGGTGGACAACACTCATTTGTCTGGAATGCTCTATAAAGCGTAGCCCCTGGCGCAGCATACTGCCACGCTGTCGAAGCCGAGCGCCAACTTCATGACACTCACGCGAAACAGACATCGAATCGCGCAATTCTCTAGGAGACCATACAAGTTTGAGTCGATGAGGGGTGAAAACCTGTTGCACTATGCAGAGTGTTGTGGTATGCATACAAGAGGGAAGTAACAAGCTCTTCCGAGTCTTCTTAATGCTTGGACACGAATGCACGCAACATAAACAAGAATTTACGATGAATATTCTCAGTCAGACCATCCGTTTGAGGACGGTATGCAGTGGAATGAATAGCTTCACAGCTATAGCGTGCGTAACACGCTTCATGCGAATAGCTGTCAATCGCGAGTCACGGTCGCCCAGATTGCAATCAGGCAGACCTACCCATGAGAACGCTTTGTTATACAGCAAATCAATGAACTGCTGAGTGCTCATGTGCTTGGTGCATGGTAAGGCAATAGACCACTTCGTGAAACGATCTAGGATGGCGAGGTAGCCATCATTACCGCACTTGGATTTTGGAAGACCGGATACTCGGTCAAGGGTAATCCAGCCGAATGGTCGCCGGGGAATGGGCTGAGGGTGCAGCTCGGGGGTGGGCTGAGGCATCGACTTGCTCCGCTGGCAGATGGGGCACCTGCGTATGTACAGAGCATACCCCTTAGCTGCCCGATGAAGGGGGTTCGGGCGGGTCGGGCGGGCCCTATATAACGGGGTTCGATGCTAAGCTAAGCTTAGCTTGGTTGCCACCAAAGTGAACGCGGGAGCCACTCTTGCAGCACAGTATGCTTGGTAATGAGTTAATTATTGCATCTGCATGATGTTGGCTAATGTTTGCCGTGTTTTTCTGGGCCCGTGTGAGTTTTTTTTAGTGTGTCTGTCCTCGTGCTCCCACTCGGCGTCGTCGAATAAAGCGAATTCAATATGCTATAGCACTCAATCCAGATTTCTTATTATTTGAGTTGTCATGGAGCTGGATGACGCTGTACCCGGCGACGAATGGTGGCCGGATTTTGAATTTCCCGGTTTTGAATCGGATGCAGACGCAACTGAAGGTGAATTTCCGTGTAGCGAGGCTGGCAATGAGGGTGACAACGAGATGCATTATCTTATGCGACTGGAGGATAGGCTCGCAGGTGTGCACGATTGCGGCCTCTGTCAATTGCTGCAAATCTCTTTGCACCTCACGGAGTGGCCACTGGTGTTTGATATGCAGGGAAGCCTCGATACAAGCCTCTATACATTTCTTTGAAGGACACAGCACTTCACATTTTGAAAGGCAATCTCGATAGTGGTGGGATGAACCATTATCTCATTCAGTTTGCAGCTATGTATTTGGGCATTCACATCGAGGTTGAATGGCTCGACGCCAAAATTTCAGTGAGCTCCTCACCTTCGCTGTGCTCCATGTCTGTGGTTCCGCTACCAATTGAATTTCAGTCATCTTTGTTTGTGTGCAGCCACAAAGATACAGGAACAACCAGCGTTCGTGACAACCTAATGTCTATAGTCAATGATGTGGCCTCGATAGTGTTCGACACAGACAAGCACACTGCTGATAACAAACTCATGAAATACAGCAAGGTCATTTCAGAGATGATGGTGTATCTGTCCATCCAACACCCGGATGCATGGAAATCAGTCACACTGGTCAGGGACGATGGCGAGGTAACATCAAGCTGACCCTAGTCTATGTGCATGTTCTGTGTGTGCTATGTGCTGATGGTCAATGATGACACTCTGCTGCAGGAAGATTTTATGGTGGTGCCAGTGCCGCAGCCTCAGCTGTTGACAACCTACATCGGTTCAGTCAAAAAGCTAAGGGATCATGCTGTGGATCTGAAGCATGCTGCAACGGCAGGTGCCAAAGACAGCGAATGCCTGCGCAAGAGGTTCCTTGCTGATGCCAACATAAAGAATGGGATGGCGGTTGTCCTCAAGGTCGCACTCGGTGACACTGAGGACCGCATGAAGAAGATGTTGAGCGTTGCATTAGATGACTCAGCAGCCACTAACCAGGAGGGCCTGGTGGCTGCCTTCTGGAGTGCATGTCGTGCACCGGTGGGTTCAACAACCGTGGTTATGACTTTTTTCCAGATACATAGCAATAATACTCATCAAGACTACATTTAACATGTTTGCAGAATATAAATGCTGACAACAATGAACCGGACGAGGACAGGCTGCTACCAAGACTGCTCAGAGGTGAATTACATGTGTTGCTGCAACGCCACCAGCCGTCCAAGATAGCCATGGTCCGTCGGAAAGCAATTGTGCAGAAAGTGCGATCTGTGTTCCCCGAAGCATTGGCATATCAGGCCGACTTTTCTCAGGACGGTAAGACATCCTCTCACTGTAAGGTCCACGCTTCAACTTGTATATGTATGATTGTCCAAGCAACATTCAATGTTCAATCAGCATCAAGCTGGAACACTCACAAAGCAGCTGTTTGCAGTCCTTGATGCGCTAGCATGGATGGCCGCCTGTTTGCACAAGGCACAAGTTCCAAGTTCAGAGACGGGGGCCATGCCGTCCGAAGACGTGTGCATTGCCGCCAAGGCATTGCACACTTTGCTGTTTGTACAATTTTTCCAGTATCATCTATGGGGCACAGCCCGCGCAGGTACCTGACTACCTTATTGTCAATGTTTGTGATCATGCTCAGCCTCTTATGTCTCTTGATGTGTGACATTGACTTGTTGTGCAGGTCAGAAATGGCTAGATCTGGGCTTGTCACCACACACCACAGGGGCTTGGGCAATCTTGCTCAACCAGTTTATTGATGAGTGTGGAGATGTTCAAGTGGATGTTACAAGTACAGAAAAGTTGGAAAAGTTGCCTCTTGACGAGGTGTGCCAAGCATCTGATCAAGTGGCTGAACAGCTTGGTGCACAACCAAGCATTCACAGCTTTTTGGAAGCTCTTCACACAGACATGATCCAAGATATGTTGGCATCGCTGAGGGAGTGCCGAGAGACATTTTGCCAGAAGATTGAAGACAAATTCATGAGTATTTACGAGAAGTTCTCAAGCGGTGAAAAATACAAAGGTGCGATTCATTTGTTTTCCAGGTTGCCTGGAGTAAATTGCATGAGATGATGTCATCGCATACAGCCTCTGACCAGCACCGCATTGCAGTGTCAGTGGGATCTCTGGATCCTGAAACTCTGAAGGATATACGTGAATTAAATGATGCCAGCAACATGTTACGGGGTGTTCAATGGAGTGACATGCCCACACTGCGATATCTTGGCGAGCTCAAGCGCGGCAATGTTGCGAACCTTGGGTTTGAAGCGATGTTACTGTCTGGAGGCGTCTGTTTCAGCCAAGCAATCCAAAGCAATGGCTTCTCATCGGTAATGTCCATGTTGATGGACCTCCAAGTGTTGTGTGCATCATGTGATTGTGCCAGCAGTGTGCGGTTGCGTGCAGGGATCACTTTCATTCTACCAGAACATGGCCAATGGAATTGCGCATTGGGGTAAACAGGTGGAAACAATGTATGGAGGCCATTTTCCAGTTGGTGACTTCAGAGGCACAGCGGCATTCAAAAAATTCTGGCCCTCTCTCGCCAAACAGATCGATGCTGGTCGGTGCGTTCCATGCTTCAGTCAAGTACAGTGCTCAACATGTTTAGTCACGGTGACAATCACTGCACACTCCTCAACATCAAAATCTTTGCAATATGAATCAGGGATCCAGCAAGCGTTACCAAAAAGTCGTGCTTGTACTTGGCCACTTTCCGAGAGAAGCTTGAGCAAGCGATGATATTATTTGAGTTGGGCATAAAAGATCAAAGTAAGAGAGGTAATTGCCCTGTTCAAGTTCAGAAGGCAGTGTTTTCTCCTTCGACCCTTCTCGCCCGACTTGCCCTGGAATCTATAGGGTGCGAACACAGATCATCTCGTGTAGGGATAGTGGAGAGCAAGGTCAGTGCACTGTGTTTCCTCATGGCTCAATCACTGCTAGTGTGCAGGCGGCAACAATACATGATGAGAGTCATGTTGCTCAGGGGCAAGGAATTCAGAGACCTTCCAATCGGACATATCTTCACATATACCAACTATTATTCATTGCCTACGGTGATGCCCATGTTGATTTTTGCGATCCATGGTGCAAAGGCGAACAAGGAGGGCAAGCATGCAGATTGTCGAGCTGTTACATATGGCAATGAGCTTCTGCGATGCCCACTGCTGCATTTGGCTATACACGTAGCCTGTCGCCTGTTCCTTGGCAATGGGCAGCCGCTGCCAGAGTCGGTAGCTGAAACTACATCTTGGTAGGCAACCTCAATCGCATTCACAAACATTCACACTTCCGTGAAACTTGTTCACAAGATGACCGTCACCCTATTCATATGCAGGATGCAAGCTCCGCTCGCTACCCACCAATATCCAGAACCCCCATTTGATCCCGACTTGAAGAATCCATCATCTGCTATGGACAATCGGATCCGCAATATGCAGAAGACATGCTTCGGTCGCAACTTACCAAAAAAACAGCACACAAACCGGCGTGATGGAGCAGAGGAGATTGTTGAGCGAGGGTATGTGGAAGAGAACATGCCTGCTGCGTCCGCGATCCTTTGCTGAATGTGATTTGTTGATCATTGGTGCAGTGGGAGTGAGGCAGATGCTGCACATGCTGGGAAGTGGAATCAGACCACCTTGAGCCAGTCCTACAATACATTCCCATCGACGAGCACCGTGTGCTTGACACACGGTTACGAATCAACGAAGCATTTCTTACCAAAGCACGGATATCTGGTTGCCCCGGCTGCAATCAAGGCTAAAGTTTTCACTAAAGTGATCGAGCTGACTGATGGAACCACGCTCAACATCAAGCAGGCAATGGAATGGGTGAAAAGCAAAGAGGTGCGCATGCTTATCCATGTGCATGTGCAGCTCATCTTGTTTCCTTCATCGCTGTCGCAAAAAAAGCCTTAGACAATGAGTGTGCAGGTACAAGAGAAGTTAGCCACCCAAGAGGGCAACTCCCTCGAGAAGTTTTTGGAGGTCTTGGACTTTCTTGCCAATGTATCGGCGCAAGTATGTGGTCCTCGCAGCTGTGGCTAGTGGCCGTCTCGAATGACTCCATGTTGTCTTGATTTTTGACTGATACAGGTTTTACCTATACTGAAGATTCTATACCCCGATCATTGGTTGTTTGATGACCACCCGTTATTCGATGATTTGGATCGATACACGCTGCATGATGACCAGTGGACACCGTGGGCAGACCTTCAGTGGGATGTACGAATGTCTGAATCTCTGTTGTTGCTGGTCAACTTGTGACACGCCCTCGGAAGCGGTTACCGCATGCAAGCTGTGATTGGTGACACTTCATATTGATGTGCAGGTGTTCTGCCTCTTGTTCGCGCATGAGGACGAGTGCAAGAGGTTGCAGATGACATGGCATGAGCTCCCAGCGTTCGTGCCACCGAGCAGTGTGGTCAGAAGAGCAAAAGCAATCGGTGCCACTTTCATCACAGATCAACAGATTCCAGAAGAGGTGATGGACCCTGCAGCCGCAGTTGCAAGGAGATTCAACCGGAAAAAGCAGGCATTGGAGGCTGAGGTGCGGCTTGAACCCCAATCTTAGCACAAGCATTGCTTGTTGAACCCATTCAAGTACACATGCTTGCTGCCACCATTCATGTCGTTGTATTGGCATTCATGCAAGATGCATGTAACTATAGATTGGAATTGGAACTGCAGGTCTTGTTCAGGCAACGCGCACCACCGCAGGAAGATGAATCAGCAGAGGCCATGCTATATCGGAGTCGAACGGCCCTTGAAACGGTGCATCAAAGCCTGACGGTGTGCTGCTTGCATGCCACTACTCGTTCGTGCTTGCTCATATACCGTTCAGATCAAGTGCATGGAATGACAGCCATCTGCATTCTCTTCGCAGGCCTTTGTACAAGCTTCGGACGACCCTGTCGCCCGAGCCCAGGCTGAAGGGACCATGTTGAACTTGAGGACTGCCCAAACGCAGCTTGCTTCACTTGCTCAGACGGTGATCGCAGAAAACCAGGGGTCGATGCTGCTACAACAAGACCGGCGCTTGCAGGTGATGATGTTCTGATGTTGTCGCAATGCTGGGATGTGATTTGTAGCGAAATATAGCAATGTGTGTCTTAGTGTAGGAATGGAGCGGCCTCACAGTCGAAAAACGTCTACACCAGGTGATCATGTCAGTAGGCAAGCTCGCAGCAAGCAATCACAGTGACAGCGTGGCCATGGACATCCGACTGCAAGGAATTGAGAACATGATTATGAAACTGGAAGCAGTTGGAGGTGTGGATGATCCAACACTGCAAACGATCTACAAGATGAGCAATGCGATCGAACATCTGTCACAATGCATGAGCCTGCGGGCAGCAGTGTGGTGACAGGTGCACCCATGCACGAACGATCCGCGGATCTAGTGCAGGGGTAAGCCGCCAGCCGAGATTGTCTCGATGTAGTGAGAGAGATCCCGCGAGGGTTTTCCCGCCGTAGCTGTGACTGTTCAGTGTGCATATAAGCTCGTGCACACTGAGATCTGTAACCATTCTCTTTACTGTTTCCCGGTACTAGCACTTCCCTTCAACATCTCTCGGTTCTACCTCTGTGCGCAGCAGGTATGAGATGTTGGCTGTCCTGACCTGACCTGAACAAGGACTGCGCGTCCTGACCTGCACGTATGATAGCTTTTATGACTTGGTATCGGTGATGTTAGCGTTATGTCTGTTTATGGTCTTGTTCAGGAAAGCCGTCGGCCAATGTCTGCGCGCAGACACGGCGGGCATTCCACTGTTCCGCCGGCGCTCAGACTGCGGTCAAAAGCGCAGGAATCATTTAGCTCTCTCGTAGCATATTGTTGTTAGACACAATTCGAGAAGCTTGTTTTAATGATCAGCGCTGAGAAGAGCGAACGCGTTCGCTTGTTTTCTCAACCTGTTTGCTTGCGAGCAATCCCACTGGTTAGTTGCTGCGCGCGACAAACAACCATCTGTCCTGATGCAGGATGTCTCTCTCGAACGCAAACTCCAACGCCAACTCTCTTCGCGAAGAGAGGCGTGACGATGCTGACCAGCAGCCTCTCGTCGACAGGGACGCTGACCAGCAGCTCCCTGACGGAGAACAGCCTGCGGGTATGTTGCTCCGGGGCGGCCGAATTGTCCGGCCACGACCCTCTTCCCACACTGGGCAGAGCAGTCAACAGGTGCCTTTTTCCTCTCATGCTGTGGACGATCTTGGTCACGCTGAGTCACTCATATCACTCGAGACGTTAACCGAGGCGCTGCGCGCATCTCACGGACGTAGCGAACCTGATTTGACTAAAGGGAAATTGCCTGATTGGAATTACAAGACTGAAAGTTTCGTTGCGTACGAACAGAAAGTCTTTTTGTGGTTAGGTCAGTTCGAGTTAGATCATTTGTTGCAGCACGCACCGTCTGCGGACGAACAGCGTGTTCATGCTAGGGCGAGGACACAGGTCCTAATGTCTTTGCCTGACGCGGATAGGACGACTGTCTATCGCATGTCACATTTGTGTGAAGCATGGTCTTACTTGACTGCCAAGTACAGACCTAGCACTGAAGCCGAGATCCACAGACTGTGGAGTCGGTTCAATTCTTTGTCACAACACAATAAAGATGTCGCGACATATTGTGGTGAGGTGATGAGTGTGTACACTCAACTGGAGGCACTAGGTGCCGATGTGGGCCAGCGATGGCTTCGATTGAAACTGTTAGAGGTGGGGGAAGAGTTCAACGCTGTGCGCGGCGAAGTTCAACACTCCTCCCCTCATGTGATAATAGCCCGTTTGACTGAGCATGCCGATTTGCTCAAACAACAGCGGTCGCTGCAGGCTAGGTCTGGGGCGCCCGCGGGCAAACCAGGCCATGGCTGGCGCAAGCAGCACCGTGGTGACGGCCCTGTGGTCGCTGCTCTCGCAGCTGGCCAGGCTCCTCGCGAGGAGACCAGGACCTGTTTCTTCTGCAAGAAGAAGGGACATTTGCGTGCGAACTGCCCCCAACGCAAACAGGCTGCGGCCAGAGATGTTTGCACTATTGAAATGCCTGCCAAGTATCCACAGCCGGACGCGTCCATGCCGTGGAACATCATTGTTGATAGTGGGTCGGACATGCATATAGTAGGAAATCGGGAAATGTTCACTGAGTACGGCCCGTGTCAGAAAGTTGCCAATCTCGCGGGACCAGGGCAGCTTTCTATCATGGGTAGGGGAACCATTCAGGTGAACCTGGGTGCTTATGTGGACAAGCATGGGAACACGCACCCACTGGATGTGGAAATCCCTGGTGTTTACTATGCACCTGAATGTCCGTACAACTTGCTCAGCACGATGGGTCTTAGATCAGAGCAAATGTTCCTAGACACGCGTAGGAATGTATTATATGTCCCTGGTCTGGGTGATATGGCTACCGGCGTAGAGGATAACGTCAAATTTCAGGAACTAGATGTAGACGGTCATCCTGTTTTTGCCTTTAAAATGGCGGTAGATACGAAACCCATTCTCGTCGGTGCGCCTGTCAATAGGGGGGTAGTCTGGTCTAACCAGAGCAGTCCGACCTCAGTTGTTGAGGATCAACAGCAGTGGCATCATGTGGCGGTCGCGGCCATTGACCTGCAGCGACCCAATGCTGGGGGAGCTGAGGTCCCGCATGATGCATACTTGCTGGCGCCTGCTTTTCTAGCACACTTGTCTTTTCACCAGTCTAATTGGGTTCTCAAGCGCATGCAATCCAACAGTGAATTTTATGGTCTTTTGAATTTGGATGTCGATTCCGAGCCACTGGGGAATCGGTGTCACGGCTGCAGAATTGGCAAAGTGCCTGCGGGCAAGTTCTCTGCAAATGATCGTGAGCTCATGGGCCAGGCCAAGTGGCCTGGTGAGCAACTGCACGCCGATTTAGCTGGTCCTGTCTCTCCAGTAGGAATTGGTGGTGTGAAATATGTTTTGTTTGTGATGTGTGCCTTTACCCGTTATACTTTCGTGGTAGGTCTGCGCAAAAAGAGTGAGGCTGCGGCCATGATCTCTTATATTATCGAACGCATTCGGGTGAATGTGGTGAAGCCAGGTGAACCGGGTGTGCGCATCCTACACACCGACAAAGGGGGAGAGTTTATGGTCGCGGCCTTAAAGCTCTACCTCCAGCGTCGTGGCATCACTCACCGCTTGACCCCCACAGCCGCTCATCGCTGTAATGGCATGATCGAGAGGAGGATCGGAGTGGCCTTTGAGTCACTCCGTGCTGTGCTGCTCGCGAGCGGCCTGCCTCTGTTCCTGTGGATAGAATGCCTCGCCAGCGTTGTCCATGGTCACAACCTCACGCCATCATCGGCATTGTACCATGACAAACTGGCGAGCATCCTCAAGGGCCTGAAAGCTCAGCATGCTGTCAATGCGTCTGCGGACGTTGACGAAGCTGAAAAGAGCCTGGGGAAGGGTAAGCGTATGAAAAAGGCCGAGCGCGATAAGTTGAGGGATGAGGAGAAACGCAAGTACAAGTTGCTTGCGACAACAGAATTAGATGAGTTTTTGGTGCGGTCTTGTGATAAGGATATCATTCCTTATATGGCCTTTTTCCGAGACACCTCCGTTGAGGTGTTCCAAGATCTGCTGCGGCAGCAGCGTCCATGGGGGGTTGAAGTGTATGCATACCCTAGGGATGACAAGCTGCGGAAGTTGTCCCCGCGGGGTGTGCCTGCATACTGGGTCGGGGCTGGGTTGGGCCCCAGCATGCAGCGTGTGTACGCCCAGGACGTTCCTGGGGGTAGGGTTTTTGTTGTGCGTCAGGTGATGTGCACTGCGGATCAGATGATCCGGCACGTACGCAAGTACGATGCGTCCGCCGTTGTGGACAAGAGGGAACCTGAGGAGTTTGCGAACTCCTATACGGTTGCTTTCGAGGGGGACGATGAGGGTGAGCGTGTGACTGACGCAGATGTGCCTCCTTTCGCGGCAGAGCACACGTATGATGGGGGAGTGTTGCGCCGTCTGCGTGACCAGCTTCACACCCCCCCTGGCCATGGTAGGGTTCCTGTCATGGAAATGACATTCCGGCAGGACAACCCTGACCCTGATCCTACTGCGTACTCTCCACGATTTGGAGCTGGCTCCTCTGCGGAGATTATCCGACGTGACCCTGCTAGGGCAACGCCGGAAATAGCCAGAACAGCTTTGCATCGCACGCGTGCAATGTCCAGAGCTGCTGCTCAACCTGCCGTCCCTGCTCCCCCTCGTGTTCCCGGCGAAGTGTATCATCCTGTCGCCACGCCCTCTCGCACCGCGCGGTATGTTGTTACGCGCAATGCTGTGTTGCACGACCCTGGTGTAGAAGTTGCGCTCCCCATTCGAATGTCTGTCAGTGCGTCTGATGACGACATGGAGGATCCGTCCGATGATGACAGTCCTGGCATTTATGACGACGATGACGAACAGCGCATGGACTACACCGTCTCAGATGATGAAAGAGCTGCGGCTCATCAGAATCTGGAGGCTCAGCGGGTCCGCTCTGGGAGTAATTCGGCAGCGGCCTCAGCATCTGGCGCGGGGGCAGTTGCTCAGCCCTTGCGAGGAGCTGAGGCGCCGAGGCCCTTCTGGGAGGATGAGCCAGATGAGGTGGAGACCGGGTCCGAATTAGGGGGAGAGGATCCGGACCCCTCAGCCGCGGTTGGGGTTGATTTGCCTGACGAGGTGAGGGCCATTCCAGCTGCCTTACCTCGTATTAAAATCAATCCTCTTGTACGCAGACGCCTTGTTCCATTGGCTGCGGATGTAGCAGCTGTACAAATGCATGAGCCTGCGGGCTCTGACATTGCTAGTAGTGAAACAGTTGTAGTTGCTATGGATGCTTCAGCTTGCGATCAGGACACATCAGCCGCGGCTGACTGTGGAGTGTCCTGTGCAGGCCTGAAGCCTCAGCATGTGGAGTCTGGTGAGCAGCAGAATGCTCAGCGTCGTGGGTCGCGCAGAGCAGCTGCCGCCAGGAAGCAGAAGGCCTCCGACCCTGATATGCCTTCTTTGAAGGAAGCGCTCGCGAGTGCTGACAGGGATGCATGGCTGCGTGCCATGCAGGAGGAGGTAGATGCACTGGGTGAGCACGGAACCTTCGGGTTGTGCTATCTCCCTGCGGGCAAACGGGCTATCTCGGGCAAATGGGTGCTCAAGATCAAGCGTGGGCCTGCTGGCGAGGTTCAGCGGTATAAGGCACGATATGTAGCTCGTGGTTTTTCTCAGGTAGAAGGTGTAGACTTTTTTGAGACTTGGTCTCCTGTCGGTAGTTATGCGACACTGCGTGTGTTGCTGTCAGTTGCTGCTCAGGAAGACTTAGAGATTAGGCACATAGACATTCAGTGCGCTTTTCTGAATGGCGAGCTAGAAGAAGAAGTGTTCGTTGAACAGCCCCCGTTCTTCACTGACGGGACAGCACGTGTCTGGAGATTGCATAAAACCCTGTATGGCCTGAAGCAAGCTGCTCGCGAGTGGCATAAAGCTTTAATAAAGGGCTGTCAGTGGACACAGCATTAACAGCCAATATGTTGGCACTCTTATTGTCACCCCACAGAGTCGGCTTATGTGGGACGAGTTTCAAATCGAGAAGCAACTGCTTCACCCACATCAACTCGTTGGCTGTTGCACTCATCGCAATGAGTTCAGCCTCTGTTGTATCCCCAGCCACTATACTCTGCTTCTTCGAACGCCAGAGAACACAGTTCCCATACACCCGAATAACCATACCAGACACGCTTTTCAGATCAGCAGAGTTCGCAAAATCTGCATCCGAATAAGCCTCTAACAAACACCCGTGTCCCTCAGAGCCTATAAATTTTATTCCTAAATTCTTTGTGGACTGCAGGTATCTCAGAACATGTTGCACGGCAGACCAATGTTCCTTTAGACTACTAGACATGTGCCGGGCCAGGGCATGTGCCACATAGCTCAGGGGTTAAAAAAGCTGAGATGGGATTTGTGTGCGCACAAAGTGATCCCGGACTGTATGTCAGAACATCTGGTCGCTGCTTTATTTTCTTATGGGTCGATGACTTGTTCATATTTAGTAGCTCTGCGGGGTTACAAGAACTTGTCGACATCATTCTCACAAAATTTGAGGGCAGAGATTTAGGTGAACTTGCATGGGCACTTGGCACAGAGATCATGCGTGATCGCAAGGCCAAAACAATCATCATGACACAACGAAACAAAATTCGAAACTTGCTTGAAAAGTACAATATGTCTGACTGTCGCAAGTCTCCCACTCCCTTAGTGCCGCGGCAACAACTAAGGAGTGCGAAAGAGCATCCTGACCTGGAAAAAGCCAGTGCTGCTGAGCATTCCAGGTTCATGAGTGTTGTAGGAAGCATCCAGTATATTGCAGGAGTGACACGACCTGACCTGAGCTATGTGGCACATGCCCTGGCCCGGCACATGTCTAGTAGTCTAAAGGAACATTGGTCTGCCGTGCAACATGTTCTGAGATACCTGCAGTCCACAAAGAATTTAGGAATAAAATTTATAGGCTCTGAGGGACACGGGTGTTTGTTAGAGGCTTATTCGGATGCAGATTTTGCGAACTCTGCTGATCTGAAAAGCGTGTCTGGTATGGTTATTCGGGTGTATGGGAACTGTGTTCTCTGGCGTTCGAAGAAGCAGAGTATAGTGGCTGGGGATACAACAGAGGCTGAACTCATTGCGATGAGTGCAACAGCCAACGAGTTGATGTGGGTGAAGCAGTTGCTTCTCGATTTGAAACTCGTCCCACATAAGCCGACTCTGTGGGGTGACAATAAGAGTGCCAACATATTGGCTGTTAATGCTGTGTCCACTGACAGATCCAAGCACATTCGTGTGCGGCACTTGCGAGTGCGGGAATATGTCCAGATGGACGAACTTAAGGTAGCATGGGTAGGCACTGTTGATCAGTTAGCGGATGTGTTTACTAAAGTGCTGCCCGGACCTGCCTTGCAAGAAGTTCGTAATAAACTCCAGCTAGTGGAGACTTAGCAGGGTTTATGGGGGAGTGTCACAATGCATGAGCCTGCGGGCAGCAGTGTGGTGACAGGTGCACCCATGCACGAACGATCCGCGGATCTAGTGCAGGGGTAAGCCGCCAGCCGAGATTGTCTCGATGTAGTGAGAGAGATCCCGCGAGGGTTTTCCCGCCGTAGCTGTGACTGTTCAGTGTGCATATAAGCTCGTGCACACTGAGATCTGTAACCATTCTCTTTACTGTTTCCCGGTACTAGCACTTCCCTTCAACATCTCTCGGTTCTACCTCTGTGCGCAGCAGGTATGAGATGTTGGCTGTCCTGACCTGACCTGAACAAGGACTGCGCGTCCTGACCTGCACGTATGATAGCTTTTATGACAACATCATCATCGGCAGCAAGAAGGTGTGGCTGCCACTCATGCAACGTATGATAACCTGTAGCATCAGCTATTCGTTGATGATCGCTTGTGACTAGATCAAGGTATAGGGGTGCTGCTCTGTTGCCCTGTCCAGAATGCAACAGTTGATGCTGTTGCACTGGATGTGTGCTGCTCTGTTGTTCTGTCCCGAATGCAACTGTTGATGCTGTTGCACTGGATGTGTGCTGCTGTGTTGTTCTGTCCAGAATGCAACAGTTGATGCTGTTGCACTGGATGTGTGCTGCTCCGTTGTTCTGTCCAGAATGCAACAGTTGATGCTGTTGCACTGGATGTGTGCTGCTCTGTGCTGCTCTGTTTGCCCTACCCAGAATGCAATAGTTGATGCAGTTATTTATGGTGCGCTGCCGTCGTGCGCGTGCCTTTCCCGCAGTGAATGCAAAGATGGCAACGGTGCGTATCCGGCATGGCCCCCTACGCCACAGTTTACTCAGTAGAAACCTGTGAGTTTGTCGAAAAGTGCATGTCTGGAATTATCGGAAACGACCACATAGCGGATTGCACTTTGCATCAGCAGGGGTTCTATTGAACGATAGCAGCCTATCGGACCGCGTGGGTTATGGACGCAGCGAGCGAGCGTTGGTTTTGTACGAAGTCAACACGCCGAGACCGCTCCATCCCTCAAACGCCGCCCAAAACCTAGTCAACAGCCACAATGGTGTAGATGGACGTCCGACTGGGCATCGATCTGGAGGGGGTGGAGCATTGGCTGGTAGCAGCCCTGGGCAGAGGTTCTACGACGGTGCGGCGAGGCCTGGCCGGACGACCGCCGACGACATCGAAGAGCACGTCCAGCGCTACCTCACCACCAGAGACCTGTATCTCTTCCACCGGTGCGCCGCGCGACGCTGCGGATGTTTTCGGCCAGGGCTGGAGGGCTAAGGGGCTAAGGGCCTACGGGATAACGGGAGCCCGACGCCCGCCACGCGCGAGTCGGGCAAGTAAGATAGCACTCCTGGACGGCAGCTGACATATCAGGCCAATAGAAATGTTGGGTCAGAGCATGATAAGTCTTAGCATATCCAAAATGACCACCTATATCAATGTCATGGTAATCGTGGAGCAATTTGGCACGCAGGTTGCGGAAGAATGGGACAAACAGTCGATGCGCCCCTCGACGGACGAAAGTAAACCAATCCGTGTTTGAAGCTGAAGTCTTTGTAGCGGGGAGAACGCGCTCTTGCAATGATGCGCTTACCTTCCTTGGTGGTGTGCAATCCCTCTAACTTCAGACAGGACGATGTCTTATGGCACACAAGAAGCGACCAGCATAAGACGCAGGTCGTCGCGCCTAGACAAACCGTCAGCAAATGAGTTGACAGAGCCGGGAACGTATTCAACCGACAGATTGAACTCTTACAGAAATTGCTGCCATCTGACCTGTCGAGGAGACAAGTTAGCTTGCGACATGAAGTGTTGCAGAGGCCGATGGTCAGTGCTGCAAGTAATTGTAAATTCCGAGCCATACAAATAGTGATGCCATAAGCAAAGTGCC
Organism: Ulva prolifera; assembly: GCA_023078555.1. Lineage (NCBI taxonomy): Eukaryota > Viridiplantae > Chlorophyta > Ulvophyceae > Ulvales > Ulvaceae > Ulva > Ulva prolifera. The sequence continues at coordinate 4,693,853 of CM041202.1, read as the reverse complement.
AACACAACAGCTAACAGCTCACGCTCGTGCACTGGGTACCTGCGTTCGCGATCAGCCAACGTATGCGAGGAAAAGGCAACTGCTCGTCGACCAGTGAGTGTGTCCTGCTCCAATGAGGAACCTACAGCGTAATCACTAGCATCGGAAAGTATATGGAAAGGGGATTCGGGATCTGGCCTTGCTAATACAGGCGCAGCAAGAATGCTGGCCTTCAGTTTTGCAAAAAGCAGCTACTTCAACGTCCTCCCACCATCGCTAGGGAACATCGCTGCGTAACAAATTGATGAGCAGCGCAAGAATGCGCGCATAATCTGCGATGTAGTCTCGTCAGAGACCGAATGTTCCTTGTAGCGAGTGGTAGCAAGTCCTGCGGGACAGGTTATTGCTGCAATGCTGCAGCACGCTGGGGATTGACAAATTGGCCTGAGCCATCAACCAGATGCCCTATGAACTCAATGGTAGTCTGCAGCCATTCGCATTTGGAAGGCTTGACAAATAAATGATCTTCTCTAAGACATTGCAGAACAGCGCGAAGGTGTATCAAATGTTCCTTTTCGGAAACAGAAAAGATACAAATATCATCAGGATAGATTGCAATGAACGTCGCAACCGGAACAGTGCAGCCACTTAGTAGCGCAACATTTTCGCGAAACGTCTCATCTATCAAGCATTGGAATGTGCTAGGTGCACAACACAGACCCATCGGCAAAACGATGAATTCATATTTGCCGTATGGAGCAGTGAAAGCAGTTTTGGATATATCTGCATCTCCGACCTGGACTTGATGGAATCCGTCCGACAGGTCGAGTTTAGAGAAAAACTTCGCTTTCAACAGGCATGCAAGCAATTCAGAGATGCGAGGCAGTCCATAAGCAATGCGATTAAGCACCTTTGCATTGAGTGCCACATATGAAATGCGCATGCGCCAGGAGCGCTTGCCTGTGACTGGGTCAGGTTTCTTATGCACGAATAACACGGGTACAGCCCAAGGGGACAGGCTGGGTTCGATCCATCCATTCTCGAGGAAGGTGGAAATGTACCTCTTAATTTCAGCATCTTCATCTTCTGTGAAAGGATGCGGGTTGCGCGCGTACGGCTTTGCCGTGGGCGCGGTGTCGATGGTGTGCCCAATAACATAGCCATCACTGGCGTAGCGAATAGGCGGGAGACCTTCAGGGATCGTTGCCTCAAGAAAATCTGCAAATTCCTGCAACAATGGTCAGCCTTGGGATGGTCAGCTCCTTTGCCTGATGGCAAATCTGGGTCGCAGAGCTGTTGCTCTGGCAGTACAACGCCTGCACACGCTTGCGCTGGATCAATGTCACCATTTGACGCAAGCGTATTAGCGAAGGTATCAATGTTGCACAGCTCGATTTTATCACAGCACATGCCAGGGGATGCAGGGGCCTTAAAGGTCTTGATGCAACGTTGTTCACCACTGATATGAACCAACATGCAGCGTTTGCGCCAGCGCAATTGTGGTTCATGCTTAGACAGAAAATCCAAGCCCAAAATGACATCATAATCAGGCATATCTAACACCAGAAAACGTTGCTTCACGGCCAGAGGGCCTATTCGCGACCTTACCTCTCGTGTAACACCGTCTACACTTGGTGTTGAATCGTCAGCCAGGCGCGCGGGAGGAATATCCCGTGCAAGAACACTTACACCATGAGATTTAGCATAAGCAGATGAAGTGAATGAGGCAGAAGCCCCGGAATCAACCAAAGCTAGGCCGTATGCACCGGCAACAGTGCATTCGAAAGTGAGGAGGCGAGTACCAAAGGATGCTGCTGTCCTGAAGGACGGCTTATAGGCCAAAAGGTCATCATCCTGTGGGTCCAGCGGCGCCCATTCTGGGCGCGGAATTGCTGGTTCCCGTTTGCGTGCTACGAAACAAGGCTTTTTACGGCCCATCAGCTGCACAAACAGAGAAAATGAAAGAAACTCTGCGCCTAAGCGTTAAGAGTGAATACGCTCTGCGCCGAAGCGGTACGAGCTGGAATAAGCTCTGCACCCAAGTGGTGAGAGCCGGAATAGGCTCTGCGCCGAAGCGGTACGAGCTGGAATACCCTTCAAGACGGGTGGCCTTATAGCCAAGCTGGTGGCTGTTAAGCTCTGCGCCGAAGCGGTTCGAGCTGGAAATCCCTTGAAGGCGGGTGGCCTTCTTACAGCTAATTGCAAGCTGACAAAAGAAACGCGTAGCAAATGGGCTGGCGCACGAAGCGGCGCCGCCTTAATCGATAACGTCAACGACCCGAATGCACTCCAATGCCGGTACCTTGGCCAAGCTGGGTCCGGAGCTTCCGGAGGGTTAAAAGGCTGTGAAATCATGACCGTGAATTTGTTCGAACGGACATGGCGGCTAGCAGAGGCGAGAGACGGTCTGTGCACGCACTGGCGCGGAGACTGACCGTAGGGTGTACACGTTGACAGAATGCAATGAATGAATCACTCGGGGACTGGAATGTATATGATTAGGACAAGGCTGCCACCTGCAAATGGCCCTTGAACGCACTGATGTTCACCCATAGTGTCGTGCAACTAGAATATTCCAGGTATCGCGGCTGAACTCGAATTGCCGCGGGGTTCATGGGCTTGAACCCTACTCACGCGTGATGTGCGAATGTGCACATAGGAAAATCAAACGTGAGCGAAACCCGAGATAACTACAATGTGACGGGACTCTGATATCTTGCTCATGCATCATATCATGGACAACCAGGCCAGGACTGATTGGCGACAATGCGAACAAGCACGTGGCATACGCGAGAAACAGGCGGCCTAGCCAGACCCTGAATCTTCCTAGGGCGTCCGACTCCCCTTAGTAAACCGTAAACCCGACAGGGTGCGCGTCAGCTAATGGCAGCTACGCGTGATCCTAAAGGCGAGCAAGTGCCAAAACTATAACGTAAAGGTCCACATTACCGCGAAACCGAACTTTCGTGGCGCATTTCGCGCGATCGATTCGAGCCGCGCGCGTGCTCCATGCTAGCATGTCGCCCGTTGTTCAGACCGTCGAGAAGAACAAGCGATGAATGGTCAATGAATGAGATAAGCAAACGAGCAAACACAACTCGGTGAATCGTGTTAGAGTGTGTCACCGGACTGTCACAAACCTTGCAAAGTTGTACTGAAACATGTCGACGATGGACCCACAGGGCCAGCGGCTCATGGCCATCATCGAGAAGCATCAAAGAGCCAAATTTTCTAGGGATTTTCTACCGTTGATGTACAACGTAGAGGCCGTCGTAGCTCGTGGTCTTGACACTGAGGATGTTCTAGAATATCCATCAGCGTTCAGCAATGATGCAGCCTACAACTGGTTGCTGAATAAGCCGACAGCAGCTTGCATAGCAGACGGTTACAAATGTGAGAATAGGATCTCGGGGGAGAGATATGGAGAGCGAAGCAGCATCAATTGTGTGTTGTATACAACTTAATACCTAATGCCTACTAGCAACAGAGCATGGCAACGGAGTGGTCGAGTGTTCAGTGTCCATTACAGTTGACGCCGGTTCGAGTCCGGCCTCAGGCTTGTGCAAGATGAAGTTTGTGTGCAGACATGGCTTCCAGAACCTTCTGTGCGCGCCGCGCTAACATGGACCAACATGACACACGAATCGATCGACAAAAGAGAGCAAAGAAAAAAGTTGACATTACCTAGAGCATACACATTGACTACCCGGTAAGGGGCTACGGGTAGTGCGGGGAGGATTGAGATATCGAGGGTCAGGGCTAAGGCAGCCTTAGCCTGGTGGCAGCCAGACGGAGCACTGCAGTGATCATGAAAGCCTATACGCAGCGCAAATCATCTATGCATATTGTTATCTGTCTTCTCACTGCGTTTGTATGTGGTGCGCGTGCCGTTCAGCGCACAGTGGGCTTTTTGTGACAGCTTCCGCAACGCGTTCTTGAATTGGCTCTGAACAGCAAGCAAGCCGTTGAGAGCCGCTATGTAGTGCTTTTTCAGGTCGTATGGACTGTGTCCCGGCGCTGTCTGGCGAACAGAGCGAGCCAGAATTTGAAAGGCCCGAATGCCACGCGGTAGCAAGTGCAGCGACAGCTGACTATGATGTGACATGCAGCAATGAACAGCGACAGCAAGACGAGCGGGATAACCTGAACCAGTTGATGGACAGGCTTCGGGATGGTGCGCGTGATGCGTCGTTTTCAAACTGTTCCATTTTGTATGTGAAATGATCAGGTCGTGCTCAACATAGGCGGTGTGTAGAAAACGTTCGCCCGAAGGCCTTATATCTCTCTCTGAAGAGTGCATTACATCAGATCATCAAGGGTAAGCTTGTTGGCGGTGATCTGGACTATGAGATAGTTCAGTTTGCAGCATCATACTTGGGCGTCCATGTGGAAGAGAAGTGGCTTGATGCAAAGATTGCAGCGTGAGCTCCGTGCTTGTGCATACAATTGAGCTTGTGTGTTTTGCATGATTGTGTCATTGTGATTGTTCTTGTTGGCTAATGTGTTGTATGTGCAGCCACAAAGACACGGGCACAACCACAGTTCGTGAGAACCTGATGGCCATCGCCAAAGATACCGCCTCAGCGATGTCACCCTCACAAGAAACTGGTGACAACAAGATTAATAAGTACAGCAAGGTGATTTCCGAGTTGATGGTTTGGTTGTCCATTACACACCCCAATGTTTGGCAGAAGGTGGCACTGATCAAAGATGATGGCAAGGTAATCTCGGTCCCATAATGTGTAATTGTGACGTATACATTCAAGGTGAACTGGCTCTCATGTTGCAGGAAGATTTCATGTTGATGCCGGTTCCGCAGCCACAGATACTGACATCTTGGATGGGAGAGGTGAAGAGGATGCGCGATCATGGGCTGGCTTTGAATCGCGCTGCCACACAAGCTGGAAAGGATGCTGAAACGTTGCGCAAAAGATTCCTTGCGAACCAGGATGTCAAGGATGGAATGGCTATAATGTTGAATGTCACTCCCTCCGATGTGGAGGCTCACATGGAGCAGATGCTAAATATCGCATTTGATGACTCATCAAACAAGCACTTGCCTGACATACAAGCAGCGTTTTGGCGAGCATTTCGAGCACCGGTACGCCTGTGCATAGACTGGTCGCAAAGCACAGCCTGCCACAAGATAGCAGATAGCATCATCATTGTTCATTGCTGACCTCAACATGGTCAATCGCATGAACATTTGCAGAATCTGAAAGCAAAGGTCGATGAAAGCGCTGATGAGAAACTGCTGCCGAAGTTCTTGAATGGGGAGATACATGTGCTCTTGCAGCGTCATCAGGCTTCTAGTGTGGCGACTGTTAATGGGAGACACTTTGTTCAGAAGCGCAACTCAGTCTTCCAAGAGGCATTGGCATACCAAGCTGATTATTGTCAAGATGGTCTGATTCCCCTTGGGTAGAATGCTACTGACAAGTGTCTATGTTTAGGTATCTGCCCATGTATCACAATGCTTTGGTATGCAGTCCTTGATTCCCTGGCGTGGATGGCTGGGTGCTTGGTGAAGGCACAACAGCCCCCTTCACACGTGGGAGATGTTCCATCTGAGAGTATACGCATCGGTGCTGCTGCCATAGAGACCTTGTTGTTTGTGCAGTTTTTTCAGTATCAGCTTTGGGGCAGGGCAACAACAGGTATGAAATTGCAATTTAAATTGCATTTCATTACAATATTGGGTGTGACAGTGTTACAGTGATCTCGAGAGTTGTGACATAATGTTGATGTGCAGCCTTGAAATGGTTGCAACTTGGGCTGTCTCCGCACAGTACAGGGGCATGGGCCATCTTGCTTTTACAATTTACTGACCAATATGGCGACCTCTCTGGTCCCATGGTGAATGTGGAGGAATTGGACCTACCTCTGGACCAAGTGTGTGAGGCATGCGCTCAAGTAGCTGTAGTTCTTGGCGAGGAGCCTCGCTCAAAGAGCTTCCTCGACGCTCTTGCGGAGGAACCTGCAAAGAGTTTGTTGGCGTTAATGAAAGAGAGTCGCACTGCATGGCATGCCCGGATCCATTCCGTCTTCATGAGCATATACGATAAGCTCACTAATGATGAACAGTACAAAAGTATGTCAACTAAGCTCCTGTGGCAAGCACGCTTTGTGCCTTTCATGTTGATAGCATCCATTGTCTGCAGTATCCGTTGGCTCGCTGGGTCGGAAAACGCTGGACGAGATTCATGCCCTCGATCGCACAAGCAGCATGCTCCGGAAAGTACATTGGACGGATTGGCCAACTTTGAGGTATCTGGGGGAGCTCAAGCGGCTCGGAGTGGCCACAACATTATACGAGCCTTTGACATTGACAGATGGCATCTGCTTCGGCGTTTACATTCAAAGCAGTGCTTTCACATCGGTACTTCTCGAGAAAGCCCTGTTTTTTTTCATGCCTCACCCCATGTAGCACGAGCCTCAACAATTGTTTGATAGCACATGGCTATGTTGGACATCATGCAATCTCAGATGTATGCATGGTATGCAGGGGTCCCTGTCGTTCTTCAACAACATTACCAATGGCATTGTTCACTTGACAAAGCAATGGGAATTGATTTATGGACACAAGTTCCCTTCCAAGGCATTCAGAAGCACTGCTGCTTACAAAAACCACGCTCAGTCGCTCAGCAAAGAGATTGATGCAGCTCGGTGCGTCAGTTGTAAGTTGTCAGCCCCAGTATCCATGCAACAGCCATTGAATGCGGACACTGCCTCAGGGACCCATTCGCCGTCACAAAAAATACTTGCCTGTACCTACCAACCCTGCGAGAGAAAAAAGAGAGCATCATGATATTGTGGCAGCTTGGCATAAAGAATCGTGAGAATCGAGCCACGTCAGGTGTTCAAGTGAAGAAGGCATACCAGTGTGGTCCAAGTTTGAAAGACCAGCTTGGGAATGAATCAACTGGGTATGTGTTTTGGATGTGTGTGCCTTTTGGAGCTCATGATAACACATCTACATACTCCGACTCGATATGGAGAACAGGAGTCAACGAAGCACTTTAAAAATTCACCTGTTATGTAGGAGGCAGCAGAGCATGTTAAAGCCAACGCTAGGCAGGGGCAAAGAGTTTCGTGACTTCAAGATCGGGATGATGTTTCCATACATCAATCACTATGTGCGACCATGCATCATGCCCATGGTTGTTTTTGCGATCCATGGCGCCAAGACAAACAAGGAGGGGAAGCATGCCGACTGTCGAGCTACAACCTATGGCCACGAATTCTTGTTGTGTCCGTTGGTGCATTTATCAATTCATATGCTCAAACGCCTGGTTGTTGGAGACGGTCAGCCATTGCCCGAGAGTGTGGCTGACAGCAATTCATGGTAAAGCATCCTGGAGTCCCGAATGTTTGTTGCGACTTGTGGAGATCTCTTAACAACATCAAGTGCGTGTAGGATGCAAGCTCGGCTGGTGACATGCCGTTTCCCGGAGCCACCATTCGACCCAGACAGCAACAACCCCACAAACGTTATGGATACACGGATTCGGACAATGCAAAAGGTGTGTTTCGGCCGAAGCTTGCCCAAGAAGCAGCACACAAATCGGCGCGATGGGGCAGAGGAGATTGTGGAGAAGGGGTGTGTCTCATGAACCTGTTGTTGAACATGAGTGGACTGCCACCCTAAAGGCAGGAATGATGATCACTGTTTTAGCACGTAGACCATTCATGAATGCGTATCATGCAGAGGGAGTGAGATGGATGCTGCACGGGCGGGCAAGTGGAACCAGACCACTTTGGGGCACACTTACAACACAACCCCTTCATCAAGCACCTTGTGCTGGACGCATGACTGGCAATCGCCAAAACATTACCTGCCCAAGCATGGGATCCTCGTGCCTCCAGATGCGATCAAGGCCATGATGTACACAACAGTGATCCAGCTGAACGACGGCAACCAGCTTGACATCGTGAAAGCCAAAAAGTGGGTGGAAACAAAGGAGGTGCGACTCACATTGATGTCACCTTGATGCAAATGGTTTACAGTCAACACATCATACATGGTAATAGCAGGTATAACTCTATATATAGGTGCAAGCCCGTCTTGCCGCCCAAGGAGACAACAATCTGGAGAAGTTCATCGATGTTCTATGCTTCCTTGCCATTGTTCTGGCGCAGGTCTGCTTACCTCATTCGACTTTTGGCTTGCTCGTGCTGCATGGCTCTGATCGAATGGTCCCTCCAGGCGCTACCCATCTTGTTAAGAATGTACCGAGAACACTGGTTGTTTTATGATCATCCTTTGTATTTTGATGAAAATCGAGCCTTATTCGATGATGACCTGTGGGGGAAATGGGAGGATCTCCAGTGGCAGGTGGGCACCATTGAATACATGCTTCTCCGCTTCATTGAGCAGTCTGTGTCCGCGTGGCTCTCAGTGATGAATTGCCTGTAGCTCAAATCGAATATTCACACTTGCTCTGTGATCAGGTTTACCGCCTCTCCAATGATCACGAGGACGAATGCAAGCGGCTGCACATGACAGGGCACGAGATGCCACCATTTGAACCTCCAAGCTACATAATTAACAGAGCAGAGGCAATCGGTGCAACGTTTCTGATGGATCAAAGGGTTCCGGACGAGGTGATGGATCCCGCTGCACATGTCGCGCGGCTGGAAACCAAGCGTTTACGAGCACGAGAGTCGCAGGTGCGCCCCCAGTAAACGAAAAGTTGCCGGGAAAATCAATGAGCATGATCGCATGTTTCGTGCAAGTCACGTGATGATGTTACAGGTCGCACGGAGGCACTTATTGGCGACAGAGCACGACGACGATTCGCAAGTGACGATGCAGGTGATGATCGAGCGCAACAAAGCACGTCTCATTGAACTTCATCAAAGCACGATGGTGTGTCCTTCATGATGCTGCTTGACACCAAGCATCAGATCTTCGCATACACATGCATGGTGCTGTGGAGAAGGGGTCATCAAAGGCCTGCTTGGCATGATGCGGTGCAAAACAACGCTGGCCACATGGCATTTCGGTTGCATACACCAATTGCATGTACTAAGTGCCCTGACTGATGCTATTGACATACCTGGCGGCACCACGGCTGAAGTGTCAGACGCGGGCCATTCCGATGGCATCAACACACATCAACTTGATACATGCAATCGACCTCTCCGTGTTTGTATTCAGGCGATTTGTCAGAGGGCTGAGTCTCCCATGGTGAGGTGCATGGCAGAAAGTGTTATGATGAATATGAGAACATGTGAAACACAACATGAGATGCTGGCTCAAGCCGTCGTGGCTCAGGATGAAGGTTCTTTATTGTTGCAATCAGACCGGCGCATGCAGGTGTTATTGCGCTGATGTTATGCCTTGCCTATCAACAGCGGCAATGCCCGCAACAACTTCAACATATGGTCTTTGTTTTGTAGGAGTGGAGCAGTTTAGCAGTTCGTTGCCAGTTGCAACATGTGCTCACTGCAGTGAGGAACCTTGCAGCATCCACTGAAGGCAACTGTGCAGCAACAGACTTACGTCTGGAGGGGATTGAGAACATGGTTGTGAAGTTGAGCGAAGGTCGGACTGTGGATTCTGCCACAGTGCAGAAAATCAACAACATCAACAACACACTCGAGCATCATCATCGCCAGCAACAAGGCATGCCGACCACCTTGGCATGCTATAGCACCTGATGCGCACTTTCCACTAGCTGTAACAGTGATAACTGTTCAGGCTTAATAGCGATCGCCGGGACGGAGCCTCCACCACCCCGAGATCAGATTCGCCACGACATGATGCCAATCAGTGTGTTGAAAAGTCTGGATCAATGGGGCTATCGATGCTCTAGTGTGAAGGTGGGCGTCCTTGCCACTGTTTACAGTGTTGCTTCTTGCAGCCACGACATCTTCCATATGCAGATCGACCATGCTGTGACAGCGGTTCTGCAAGGCTACACCTACAAGGAAGACAAATACGGACCGTTGGGGCTTGGCGACTTCAAGGTTGGTGGGAAACACTTCGGGAGGTTCATCGATGAGGTGTGCAAGAAGGTTGCTCATACAGGTAGATCTGACCAGGTAGCACAAGCACTACGTGCTGACGCCGTGCTGGTACAAGCATCGCAGGTATACCGTCGCCCTGCATGATCGCTGTGATGGCCTGTTTGTATTTCACAATACAACATGCATGTGCTGTACAGCTAAAATTCTGCACGTGGCTCATGTGTGGCATGTGTTGCTTTGCAGGTTGCGCCCTGTGCAGTGGAGTCCGTTCCGCGGTCCACATTTGACACCGCTCATTGTTTGAAACAATTGCGCGTTCTGATCCTGGAGATTTCTGCAATGAGAGTGCTCATGAGCCTGAACCTGCCGTACATGAGCATCACAACAAAGGGGACAGGTGTCCCGGTTGCAAGACTTCCACTTCCCCAACATTATTTGGCAGCTAATTTGTCAAGTATCAAAGGTACTATCAGCCTTGCACGCTGGATTTCAGGAATCCTGGCTGAAGACAATGCGCAATGTGACAAGACCGCTATACGGAGGTTCATCTACTACTGTGCTACATCGCGCAAGAACAATCGGTCGCACATGACCCTAGAAGCCCAAGTGTGCACTTGTTTACCGATAATCTTTATGCTGGTGAAGTAGGCGACGCAGTTGATACCTGCATCACGACCGCGGCATGCAGGTAGATGGCCTGACTGTCCAGGCCCGAGTCCCCAATGAAAGGTATTGTCAGCCGAGAGTTGGTGAGCGAGCTGAGTCCACAGAACATCCTGCTGTCATGAACGAGGCAGTATGCGAGGATGCTGGAGACATTGAGGAACATCACACCCAAGACGAATCCGCAATGCTGTGCAATATGGAGAATGTACCATCGCAGCAAGAGTGCTGGCCTATGGATGAATCCGGAGACAGGCAAATCGACACTCAGACACAAGCTGCTTGCAACATGGCAGAGCCAGAGCTGGCTCAGGGTCACGTCACAGCTGAGTCGCAACAGCTCGGGCCGGATGCAGCTACACCTAATACTGCTGCTGCACCATTGGATCTTAGCATTGCACCTGCTTCGACACCTACTCCGGCCTCATCATGTTTCAACTTCCAAGGTCACGACGTGACTGCTGCAGTGCTTGCAATGTCTGATCGGGCTTTGTCCATGCATATGCCAGGTGCAGTGGATCACTCCTGCACTCATCCTTTGGAGCCGGCTCCTTTCCAGTGCCAAGGTGAGATTGCCAGAATGCGATACGTTCTTTGTTATTTGTTCAGGATGTTCGTGGACGCCCGATTGTGTTACGGATGTGTTGTGTTCAGAGCGCTCACCGACCAGCAGCGATCGGCTTAATTCTCTCACGTCCGCCATAAACAACGCAACAACGTCAGCACGTTTAAAAACCCTGGTAGACTCTGCGAGTCATGAGATCGGCACAGGTATCAGCAATCATGATTGGACGATTGGTCATTTGAAGGCAGAGTTGCTCAAGGCAAAGCAAGATGGCGACAAGCCCATCCGATTCAGGTATGGCAAAGAGAGCATGAAGTATACGTGGAAGAAGCCAAATCCTCCTGGCGGGCAGAGCTGCAGCCAATCAGAGGATGCTGCAAACAGTCGCGTCGTTTTGTTCACCGACCTTTTTGCTGCCGTGGCTTTGCATGGCGGGATCACCAAGGTGTGTGACGAGCTGTCTGTCTGCTCTGTATAAGCAATGATCCAAAGCTCTGTATCAGGCCATTCAATTTTGCAGGTGTTCTCAGGGCAACAAGCACCCAAATATGGAAGCGAAGCGTATGCACGCTCATGCGCGTGTCTGATTGACCTCAAGCTACTGTCATTGCGTGAATCGGTTGCACCGCCATGTGAACGGGACGTTGGGACCGTGAGGTACAGATACCATCAAGTGTGATCACATACATGGGATTGTGTTGTTCATGTGAATCATGCACGTCTGTGATGTGTGTGCCATACAAATGCTACAGTCATCATCGCAGGTCAGAGGTGAATGATATATCAATAGGTTGATGTGTGCAGGTGCCAGATAATGCACTACTTTCTCAAACACTGCAAACTCATCGAGGAGGCAGCGGCGCTCAAGAGAGTTTGTGATCATGCCGCACCTGGAGAAGACAGCCCCACGGTCAAACTCCTAATCGTCTTGATGGAGAGCATGAACAGAGTAGAATGCAAATCGGCAGAAGAAGTTACCCAGCATGAGCCATGCAAACGCCCACGAATTGAGTAGAGTACCCAACTGAGCTGGAGTGTTGTTGTGATTCTAAGGGCGGGCAATATAGGCGCCTTTGCTGTTTGTGTGGGATATGTACAATATAGGATAGAGATTCCCACAGGCACGGCGTCTATGTTGCAACTTTGCCGATAGTTGAGAAGCATTTGCCCACATTGTAATTCGAACCCCCCCCCCCCCGATGCGTGTTCATTGCTGATCAAAATTTCGCTGATCAAATACTCTTGGTAGCACTTGACAATAATGTGCAATTGAGTCCCTGGATGCGGTCCACACACATGTGCATATTGTTACTGCACTGTGACGGCTTCTTCACGAGAAGATGTGCTAGAAACGTAAGCATTAGCCTGCTGCCAGCAGGGCCACACGGTCTGATGTGCAGACCTGCCCTCATAATGCCCGAGCTGTTGGCAAGCAGTGCTGGAATGCTTCAAAGCTGCTGCACACAACCAACTCAACAGCAGTTGTGAGTGTCAGCCCCATGTGGCATCACACACACATACACAGCAGAGGGGCATGTGCAGCTACAAGTGGCAAGCAGTGCTGGAATGCTTCACAGCTGCTGCACACAACCAACAACCCAACAGAAGTTGTGAGTGTCAGCCAGCCCCATGTGGCATCACACACACATACACAGCAGAGGGGCATGTGCAGCTACAAGTGGCAAGCAGTGCTGGAATGCTTCACAGCTGCTGCACACAACCAACAACTCAACAGCAGTTGTGAGTGTCAGCCCCATGTGGCATCACACACACATACACAGCAGAGGGGCATGTGCAGCTACAAGTGGCAAGCAGTGCTGGAATGCTTCACAGCTGCTGCACACAACCAACAACCCAACAGCAGTTGTGAGTGTCAGCCCCATGTGGCATCACACACACATACACAGCAGAGGGGCATGTGCAGCTACAAGTGGCAAGCAGTGCTGGAATGCTTCACAGCTGCTGCACACAACCAACAACCCAACAGCAGTTGTGAGTGTCAGCCAGCCCCATGTGGCATCACACACACATACACAGCAGAGGGGCATGTGCAGCTACAAGTGGCAAGCAGTGCTGGAATGCTTCACAGCTGCTGCACACAACCAACAACCCAACAGCAGCTGTGAGTGTCAGCCAGCCCCATGTGGCATCACACACACATACACAGCAGAGGGGCATGTGCAGCTACAAGTGGCAAGCAGTGCTGGAATGCTTCAAAGCTGCTGCACACAACCAACTCAACAGCAGTTGTGAGTGTCAGCCCCATGTGGCATCACACACACATACACAGCAGAGGGGCATGTGCAGCTACAAGTGGCAAGCAGTGCTGGAATGCTTCACAGCTGCTGCACACAACCAACAACCCAACAGCAGTTGTGAGTGTCAGCCAGCCCCATGTGGCATCACACACACATACACAGCAGAGGGGCATGTGCAGCTACAAGTGGCAAGCAGTGCTGGAATGCTTCACAGCTGCTGCACACAACCAACTCAACAGCAGTTGTGAGTGTCAGCCCCATGTGGCATCACACACACATACACAGCAGAGGGGCATGTGCAGCTACAAGTGGCAAGCAGTGCTGGAATGCTTCACAGCTGCTGCACACAACCAACTCAACAGCAGTTGTGAGTGTCAGCCCCATGTGGCATCACACACACATACACAGCAGAGGGGCATGTGCAGCTACAAGTGGCAAGCAGTGCTGGAATGCTTCACAGCTGCTGCACACAACCAACAACCCAACAGAAGTTGTGAGTGTCAGCCAGCCCCATGTGGCATCACACACACATACACAGCAGAGGGGCATGTGCAGCTACAAGTGGCAAGCAGTGCTGGAATGCTTCACAGCTGCTGCACACAACCAACAACTCAACAGCAGTTGTGAGTGTCAGCCCCATGTGGCATCACACACACATACACAGCAGAGGGGCATGTGCAGCTACAAGTGGCAAGCAGTGCTGGAATGCTTCACAGCTGCTGCACACAACCAACAACCCAACAGCAGTTGTGAGTGTCAGCCCCATGTGGCATCACACACACATACACAGCAGAGGGGCATGTGCAGCTACAAGTGGCAAGCAGTGCTGGAATGCTTCACAGCTGCTGCACACAACCAACAACCCAACAGCAGTTGTGAGTGTCAGCCAGCCCCATGTGGCATCACACACACATACACAGCAGAGGGGCATGTGCAGCTACAAGTGGCAAGCAGTGCTGGAATGCTTCACAGCTGCTGCACACAACCAACTCAACAGCAGTTGTGAGTGTCAGCCCCATGTGGCATCACACACACATACACAGCAGAGGGGCATGTGCAGCTACAAGTGGCAAGCAGTGCTGGAATGCTTCACAGCTGCTGCACACAACCAACTCAACAGCAGTTGTGAGTGTCAGCCCCATGTGGCATCACACACACATACACAGCAGAGGGGCATGTGCAGCTACAAGTGGCAAGCAGTGCTGGAATGCTTCACAGCTGCTGCACACAACCAACAACCCAACAGAAGTTGTGAGTGTCAGCCAGCCCCATGTGGCATCACACACACATACACAGCAGAGGGGCATGTGCAGCTACAAGTGGCAAGCAGTGCTGGAATGCTTCACAGCTGCTGCACACAACCAACAACTCAACAGCAGTTGTGAGTGTCAGCCCCATGTGGCATCACACACACATACACAGCAGAGGGGCATGTGCAGCTACAAGTGGCAAGCAGTGCTGGAATGCTTCACAGCTGCTGCACACAACCAACAACCCAACAGCAGTTGTGAGTGTCAGCCCCATGTGGCATCACACACACATACACAGCAGAGGGGCATGTGCAGCTACAAGTGGCAAGCAGTGCTGGAATGCTTCACAGCTGCTGCACACAACCAACAACCCAACAGCAGTTGTGAGTGTCAGCCAGCCCCATGTGGCATCACACACACATACACAGCAGAGGGGCATGTGCAGCTACAAGTGGCAAGCAGTGCTGGAATGCTTCACAGCTGCTGCACACAACCAACAACCCAACAGCAGCTGTGAGTGTCAGCCAGCCCCATGTGGCATCACACACACATACACAGCAGAGGGGCATGTGCAGCTACAAGTGGCAAGCAGTGCTGGAATGCTTCAAAGCTGCTGCACACAACCAACTCAACAGCAGTTGTGAGTGTCAGCCCCATGTGGCATCACACACACATACACAGCAGAGGGGCATGTGCAGCTACAAGTGGCAAGCAGTGCTGGAATGCTTCACAGCTGCTGCACACAACCAACAACCCAACAGCAGTTGTGAGTGTCAGCCAGCCCCATGTGGCATCACACACACATACACAGCAGAGGGGCATGTGCAGCTACAAGTGGCAAGCAGTGCTGGAATGCTTCACAGCTGCTGCACACAACCAACTCAACAGCAGTTGTGAGTGTCAGCCCCATGTGGCATCACACACACATACACAGCAGAGGGGCATGTGCAGCTACAAGTGGCAAGCAGTGCTGGAATGCTTCAAAGCTGCTGCACACAACCAACAACCCAACAGCAGTTGTGAGTGTCAGCCAGCCCCATGTGGCATCACACATACATACACAGCAGAGGGGCATGTGCAGCTACAAGTGGCAAGCAGTGCTGGAATGCTTCACAGCTGCTGCACACAACCAACAACTCAACAGCAGTTGTGAGTGTCAGCCCCATGTGGCATCACACACACATACACGGCAGAGGGGCATGTGCAGTTACAAGTGGCAAGCAGTGCTGGAATGCTTCAAAGCTGCTGCACACAACCAACTCAACAGCAGTTGTGAGTGTCAGCCCCATGTGGCATCACACATACATACACAGCAGAGGGGCATGTGCAGCTACAAGTGGCAAGCAGTGCTGGAATGCTTCACAGCTGCTGCACACAACCAACAACTCAACAGCAGTTGTGAGTGTCAGCCCCATGTGGCATCACACACACATACACGGCAGAGGGGCATGTGCAGTTACAAGTGGCAAGCAGTGCTGGGATGCTGGTGGGCAGGGATGCTGGTGGGCAGGGAGCCTGGCATTGGAAACTGTACGTGCCGTGAGTTGAACACGGGCCTCTTGGCTTGAAGCCAGCGCTCTTCCACTGAGCTACACGCACTTCTGATCTGATCCTACTGTTTCACGGGATATTGCCATGTGTGGCAGCGGTATGTGTTAAGGGCTTACGGACAATGTGATGTGATCTTGTGCTACACGTGCAGGCTAGATTGAGACCACACCTGACACCTGCTGGTTACCTTCGACACCGATACATCCAGGATTTGGCACTACAGGTCGCGTTACTGCCGACGAGGCGATCGGCTGAGAATCGCACAAGCTCCCCTTAGCCACGTTGTATGCTCTGCCGTCTGCAGCGACACGTTGTGTCCCTGGTCCCGATGGAAAGGACATTGCTCACCAGCACATCTGGAACCTGCGCTGCATGCTATTCTATCGCGCTTTTTTGGGAATGCCTTGACGTGTGGGTGCGCCAAAAGATCGACGAGCATCAACAAGCATTCAAGACGTGCAGCGAACCCACAAATCGCCTTGCAGTTTTCTTGTACACACCATAAGAATTCACGTGCCTTGCATGTGCTAGGATCATGCCGCGCTGTACGCAACGGCATTGCAGCCGGAGTGCAGTATGACGACAGTCAACACGCCGAGACGGCTTCTTCCTCGAGCAATTGCTCCAGCCGTCCGACAGGATGGTTCGCTGGAGGCTGGAGGTCAAGATGAAGGCCAGACTGTGGGTCCAGTGGTGGGAATGCCCGCACAGCTGCCAACCCTCCCACCCATCCACCCACCCATCCAACAGCAGCCCGACGACAACGTTCAGAGATGGCGTTTCAACAGAAACAGAGACATACATATATTCCGCCGGTGCGCCACGCGACGTCGTCGTACGATGCTGTGAGGTTACGTGGAACGTGCGATTACGTGGAGCGTGACCGGAGCCAGTGATCTGCAAGCGACACACACAGGGCCACGCAGACCACCAGAGAGGTAAGAGAGAGGTAAGAGAGGTGTACCTCTGGCCGTACGTCGGTGTCGCGGTGGCCCGGTGTGCGTCGGTGTGCGTCGGCTGGGGGTAAGGGGCTAAGGGGCTACGAGATAGCGGGGCCCCGCTGCCCGCGGCGGCCGAGCGGGCAAGTAAGACAGCCTACATACATACATGCAAAAGAGCCAGGCTTGGGAGCATGGTGCCTGGTCACAACTCCCTATGCCCCCGAAACGGGACAATACAACATCGAAAACCTCAAAGGACTTAATGGCTCACCTAGGGGTTGGGGTGGCCACTTGATGTACTTCTCAACCTGACGATTGCGCATGACATGAAAGTCGTGGCGCACAGACTCCCGGTGAACAGTCTTCATGATCAGTGCAGAAATCGTTTCGTCGAAGCTGATCGCCATGCATGGCGGGACGAACCCCAACCGGGGTTCATGGTCCTCGGCTTGCGCGAATTCAGTCTCGCCACCGATCATTGCGTACGGCAGCATCTGATCAACATAATCATGATGATACTTCCTGTAGGCGTGCTTGATTGCTTGTATAGCACGCTTGCCTTCAGGGTCCAGCACGGAATAGACGTTCGGATGAATGGGCGGCTTGAATGGCATCCGCATGTGGTGGTCATGACGCGGACCGATCACGATGGCGTCATCGTCTTGATTGTGCGCAGTGTCCCGCTTGCGGTGCTGCGTGGACGACTGCTGCTGCGCGAGAATCAACTGCATCTGCTCCTACAGCTCTGGATTAATCACAGGGCTAATCATAATAAGCGGAACATGCGAGTCTGTCTGAATATGGGAATGGGACTGAGGGATGTCTGAATGCCCTTGGGATCCTGAACCGTCATTGTTTATGTTTCTCATCGATACCAATTGATATGTAAGTTGGAGCAGTTAGGCTCAGAGGGACAGTTCAGAGGGCTGTAACAAAAGGGAGAAGAGTGTTACAAGTAAAGTCTGAAGCTGTTAGACAGTACATGTGCATTTTAAGACTCAAGAATGAGGGCTGTAGTTCAAACACAAAAATATACCAGTCTCTTCAACTTCTGAAACCCTTGATACCTCAATAGGTCATAATCTCACTAAGTCAAGGACGGAATAACATAACAGATGTTGCACATGGTCGCTTCATCCAATCATCATCAACGTTTGGACTATCGTTGAGCTAGCAGGACGGAATTACGCAGAGACAGACCTTTAGAGACGCGGGAATATCGACATGGGTACAGAGTCTTCAGACTTCATTAGTTACACGCGGGATTCGGGGACCAACACATGTACAAGACAACAACACTGAGGCAGGACTGTAGCCCATGTATTGGGCGGCACCCCAAGGCAATACTACTGCATAAAGCTAGGCTCCGGCGCACGTTGCATCCGGGTAGCCATACATAGATAGTGGCTACCGGAACCTTCACGATGGCATATAGTTCATCCTCTCCCCCTTGCGCTATGAGTAGAGCTCGCTAAACATGCCGACTAGACTGGGTGTCGAGCATCGTAGGCGTCGATGAGGGAAGGAGACGAATCTGGATCTGCATGAGGAGCTCCTTCTCAATGAGTCAGAAATTTTAGTGGGACACCAGATCTTTGAATCGGATGTGGTAATGGAAGCTGGGTTGTCCTTGGGCAGGCGGGTGCCCACGCGCGCACAGGCGCGCGCACATGCGCGCGCACATGCGCGACACAAGAGTCTCTACAGACCGGTTGGGATCTTCGACCGTGGGATAATCATCTTATGCATGTCGCAGTGGGGTTGTAGACGCCTGCACATGAGATCGCAGCATGTTGGCATTCACTAGATTACTAGTATGCGGGAACTCAGCACCAAAATCAGCCACAAAGACATAAGGTATGTGCATAGAAACAATCTTGAAGGGTCATAAGAATCTAGGTTAAAACTTGATATGCAACACATCACGTGGCAAGTGCTCAGTTAATACAAGTACGGCTTGAAAGGTAGGCAATCGAGAGGGTTTTGGGGTTGATCGCGCATGGCGGCGCTCAGCATCTTCTTCTAAGGCGACATGGGCTCGCGATAGCGCATTTGCGTGGAATCGCCGGAATTCAGAAACGGCCGAAACATTGCTGGAGGTCGAGAATGGCGGGTGTTGGGACGGTAGGAATAGGGCTTCTAGAGACAACGGATGGAATTCATGGACTAAGAAGAACGGGGAGTAGTGATACACCGAGTGCGGCGTGTTGTTGTAAGCGTGGACTAGGTGAGGAAGGGCTTGATCCCAAAGGTGGACTGCGACGGATCTTTGCAGTGGGCGCGCGGTTTGTTAATGATCTCCTTGTTGAAGGCTTCTGCCTGACAGTTCCCCCGCGGACGGTAGGCGGTGGTGAGGCGAAGAGCAGTACCTTATATGCGGACGAACTCATTGTCGATTCGGGACCTGGGGGGTCCCGAACCGGCAACACACGTGCTGAAAGAGGGCTTCAGCTGGCTAGGTCTTCGAAATCTTTTGGTTGCATGGAATGGCAATGGCAAACTTCGTGAGGCGGTCTTTGACGTTGACGAGGAAATCTTGGCCATTTGATGTGGTCGGGAGTGGGCCAACGAATTCGAGTGCAGCTTCTTGAAATGGATGCTTCGGGGTTGGAAAGGTTCGGAAAGGTCCTAGGGGAGCGGCTGGGTAGATGCTGGTTTGATGAGCTGGCACTCACATGGGCGAACGTAGGCATGAACGAACGCAGGCTGCAATGTCATCGTTCATGCGGAGCCAGTAATAGTGGCGGCGGAGTTGTTGAGATATGCGGGCGATGCCAGAGTGGCCGGAGCATGGAGCATCGTGCGCATCTTGAAGGAGGGTGGCTTTTAGTTCGATGGAGTCGGGGATGTATAGGTGTCATGATCGTACAAAGGCCCTAAACCAGGATGGTTCCCAGGCAGCTAGGCATGTGAGTGGCCTAGACAACACAAGCTTATGAGCTCAAGTAATAGGGAGTAAGCTGAACTAAGTTGCATCATGAGAGTTGATACACCCTTAAGTGCTAATACAATGCCCTAACGTACCTATGAGAACGCCATCTTGTTTGATCTTGACTTGGCACTTGACTTGAACTTGAATCTGGTTACCTGATATCTTGATTAATCTGAGTGCACTATATTACACTCCCTTTCACAAGTGCTCCGCACCGACGCCTTTGCTTCTCCATGCATGCTCACCACTCGGAGCACTGCCTGTTTTTCACTGTTTGCTCAGCGCATCGCAACATAGAGTCCGTTCATCCCGATGTAGTTGATAGTATTTTAATTTCGTTCTCAGCCCAATCGGCCGACCATCCTCAAGGATGAGAAGGCTTATGAGCACTGCAACTACACCAAACAGTGCAGAGACAAGCGTGCATCAGAGCTGATGGCACGGCTGAGCGCACAATCGTGCATGCATGCATGTGCCGACGTATGCACGTAACGTGAGTGCATTTATGCGCAGCTGCGCTGGCTAGAGCAATGCTACCAATGAGCAAGGCGCAGTTACACAGCTAGGCCACGACATAGGCTTGTGAGTCAACAAACAAGAGGAGATTATTGATATCGCGATAGGCTGGGTTGGGGTTGGTGTTGCTAGAGGATTGTTGGGATTGTTGGGATTGCAATTGGATCTGCTAAAAAGGCGTTGCGCACATGTTGGAGGAAGTTTGGGTATGGGAAAGGTTCGAAGTTGAACATGGTGTACAGCAAAACTTTGAGGTCTGGTTGGCGGGAAAGCGCGTCCGGCACGACTTTCTAACGGCTAGGCTTGTAGTGGATGTCCAAGTCGAAGGGCGGAAATAGCTCCGTCCAACACATCTATCGCTGGGAGATCTTGGGCTGCCGGTGGCAGAACAAGAGTGTGACATGGTATGTGAGAACCTTGGCCGTGTGTTTGGCGCCGTGAAGGTGATGGCGCTTGTTGCATACGGCGTGGACTATCGCCAGCAGCTCTTTTTCGTGGACATCGTAGTTCCTCCTTGCGGTGGAGAGCTTTCACGAGAGGTAGGCCACCGGCTGCAAGCCGCGGCCATGATCTTGCTGGAGGAAGGCGCCGTATGCATGCGACGCATGCATGATGGGGCACGCACTGCGCTGGCACTTCGCACTGCCAAAAGGCTAAGGCATAAGGTGGCATGACACATGGGATAGGTATGTGAGATTATACATGCTGAGGAATGCTGGTGGCACTTTATGGGCATGTGGAATTATGCACATGTAGCTGTATGCATGCAGCTCATGTGCACAGCTCTGACGTGGTACAGGCTTGCACTCTGAGGTATTCTTTGGGATACTTTTGGCTGACTCATTTTAGAAGGGCACTAGCCTGAGATACATACACATGTATCCACAATCGGTGCCTGCATATCTGGAATATGTGTGCTGCCGAGCAGACAGATTTGGCCATCACAACAGTTTTGATGTCCTTTGGCGCGGGCCAGGACTGCACAACATTGACCTTCGACGGAAGGACATACACACCATCTGGGATGATCATGTGCCCCACATACTCGACGGTTTCGTGATAGAGACTGCACTTTGTTGGTGGCGTATGCAGCTTATGATACCGGAGCCAATTGAGCACCTCATGGACATGACCGTGATGCTCGTCGAGACTTTTCGAGAACACTAGGATATCTTTCATGAACACGGCAACAAAGTATACACCTTTCATGACCGAGCTCATCAGGAGCATGAACTACGCGGTGCATTAGCCAAGCTGACCGGCATGAACTTGAATCCAAATGCACCAAATTGTGTGACTAATGTCGTCCTGGGAATGTCATTGGTTCATTCGAATTTGGTGGAGACGGTCAGCAATATCGATCTTGCTGGCCACCTTGTAGTCGCGCAGACGCTCGAGTAGCTGCTCGATGCGCAACATGGGATATGCAAACTTCACAGTGTTGTGATTCAGCGCACGGCAGCCGATACACATGCGCAGCTTTGCCATTTTCTTGCGTTGAAACAAGACTGGCGAGCCTCAGGGGCTCAGCGACGGGCGTATCCATTGCTGTTCCGCTAGTCGAGTCAACGTTCGGTCGACCTCTTCGAGTTCGTCGGGACTCATGCGATGCGGCTGTTGCAAGACGGGTTGTGCTCCGGGTTTCAACGGGATGCTATGTTCACGGATACGGCCATCATCCACCCGGCGGACTGGCAGCAGGCCTGGTGGAACATTACACCTGACGTCCGCGTGTTCTTTGCAGACTCCAGTTTAAAATTCAGCAAACGCGGCAGGGCGATCGTCATCGAACACTTGCTCAGGTGCATTGCTGATGGACTCTTTGACGTAAGCTATGAAATGCTCACACTCGTGCTTGGATTCGTGGCGATTCATCTGGCTCAGCTTCGCGCCAGTCACAACTTTTACCTGTTTTGTGGACATGGATGGGAAAAAGGCTGCTGCGACGCAGACTTGACAATGATTCGCTCTTTTGGGGAGGGCACGACGACAGAATGACAACGCGGATCGACAACAATGTCATGCGCAGCCAAGAAATACATGCCTAGAACGGCATCCATACCATCCAGGGTTGGGAGCACCTGCAACTTCTGTTTCAAATGACGAGATGCAAGTTTCACCGCGAAGGTTGTGGTGGCTTCTTTCATCTCAACAATTGAGCCGTTTGCCAGTGTGGCAGATTGAGCACCGCGGGCACCACATGCAATGCCTACTTCATCAGCGCAGTTGTTGGCAAGGAAACATGTGTCAGCAGTT
Source organism: Ulva prolifera (assembly GCA_023078555.1). Taxonomy (NCBI): domain Eukaryota; kingdom Viridiplantae; phylum Chlorophyta; class Ulvophyceae; order Ulvales; family Ulvaceae; genus Ulva; species Ulva prolifera. The sequence continues at coordinate 4,670,970 of CM041202.1, read as the reverse complement.
GTGTCGACTAGTGCTCTGCAGGCGCCTGCAACGGCTGCATCAATGATGATGCATCCGTGTACTGTTGGATATGGTACATTTGCATGCGACAGGCGACATGCACGCGGCTCGTGGTGTCATAAATCAGTGTCTAGGTACACCTGCAATGAATGACGCGCAAGTCTGCGCATGGGTATGGTGGCCAGGGCCCAACCCGTGTTATGTTAGGATAGTATGCATGAGCATACTTGGGGCGCTCCGTGAGCGGCTCGCCCCGGGCCATTGTCATTGGGCCACGGTAGACATGCACGAATGGTCGCATATAGTCGTATGCGTCCAAGTCTGAAGTAACCTTTCTCTTACATCTTCCATAGGTTCCTGCACTGTCTTGCATCCAGTGCAGTATACTCCCTGATCTGTGTAGTGACCTTTCGTACGACCTGGCGGCTCTCCAGGTATAGGCACTACTAACCTCCTAATGCACACATAATAGGTTCTCGTTTATAAAATGTGGACCACGGGAGCAATTTCTGGCTGCTTGACATGACTGATGTGGGCGCAGGGGCCATGCCCGACACATGCGCCGGTGTCACAATGCATGAGCCTTCGGGCAGCAGTGTGGTGACAGGTGCACCCATGCACGATCGATCTGCGGATCCAGTGCGGAGGTAAGCCGCCAGCGCGATTGTCCCGGTGTAGCAAGGGAGATCCTGGCGTGGATCTCCCGCCGTAATCTTGACGTGTAGGTGTGCATATATGGATGTGCACACTGTGATGGATGTGCACACTGTGTAAATTTTCTCTCTACTGTTTTACGATGCTAGTATCTCCCTTTAGCGTTCCTCGGTTCTAACTCTGTGCGCAGCAGGTACGGAACACTGGCTGCCCTGACATGCCATGTATAAGACTGCGCGTCTGACCTGCAATAAGATACCGTTTCTGAAAGCCGGTACAAGCAGCCCGGGGGTTTGTCATCGGGTGCACAGGGCGAGAATCACATGACACAGTCTAGATGGGCGCGGAGGCCATGCTCAGCGGCGATGGGCGCCACTGTTACAAAAAATTGCATAATGCGTGGATGACCCAAGTGGGAAGCTGGGGAACTCGCTGGGACAATGCCCCGGTCGACGACATTGAAAGCACAGATTCCGTTCCATGCAACGCTAACGCTCAGCTGTGTCAAACCGCACGATGCACGGTTCTTCGACATAAAACTGCTGCTCTGTAGGTGCAACGACAAGGTGCATGTAAAGTGGCACCGCAGTCCGTCGTGCAACCATGGCAGTATCAGCTATGGCAGTTGAAGTTGCATGCAAGTGAGGAGGAGAGCTATGCATGACATTTGGCTGGTACGGTGAGCCATGCATGTATTTAAAGGTCGGGCGGGGTGCAAGTTGAATGCAAGGCGAGCGTTGTAGCTACCAAATGGGCGCTGGTGACGACCAAGCGCACCACGGCCAAGATGAGGTTGCCGACCATGGCCATTGCCACGGCCTGGTGGTCTGGTTGGTATGTTGCCACGCCCAGGAGCTACGCCGCGTGAACTGCGGACAACGGTCAGTGCGTTTACCGCAGCCGCGTAGGCGTCGTCGAGCGTTGCCGGACCGGCACGGTCCTGCTCGAGTTTGTCAGTGGAAGCGCGTATCATTTCAACAGAGATCTTGTCGACCTCCTTGGAAGGGTCTTCAAGATTCGACAGCAACTCACTCATACGACGGTACTGGTCGTCAAATGACCCGGTGTACTTGCTCACGTCAAATGACCCGGGTGTACTTGCTCACGTCATACAAGGATTCGCGCAGGGCAGCTTGGGCTTTGCGCCCACCAACAAAGCGCGATCTGAAATCCTCAATGAACTCGTTTAGTGTGTGGTTCGGCTTGGTGGCAGAGCATTGCTCGCACCACACGGATGCTGGACCTATAAGTTTGTTCGTAAGCGACACAGCAAGCTTGTGCGCATCAACGCCCGCAGGTGCATAGATGTTGCGGTATACTGTGAGCCAAGACATGCATGAGAATAATAATGCTGGACGCTGTCCAATTACCGAGCTATGCTTAGTTGTGCCTAGTTGTGCTTAGTTGTGTTTACATGTGCCGATCAGTGTTCTTAATAGATCGCGATGAAATCAATACTTCAAGTGCGACTTGAGCGATGAAAGCTAATTATGACATCCCCTCTCGCAAGCGCAGCGAGGAAAATTGTAATTCGCGCAAGATCTTATAGCTTGCTCAGCGATCGCAAAATTAAATTCAGCCAGTCGACCATCGCTTAGAACTTTACTTATTGTGGCTCTGGTTGCTGTTTAGTGCTTGCTAGCAACGGCCGGTCGCCCGTTAAAAGCCAAGCTGCCCATGCACTATCCAACCCGAGGCCTCTTTAGCAAGCGCCCTGACGAATATGCATGTTTTTATGCGTCGTGGTATGTGCACGGCGTGGATGTGATGCACGGAAGTTGGGCATCTCCACCGCAATTTCATTGTGTACGTCAAACTTGGGTTTCGGAGATAGGATGAGAATTGAGTAATGCACCGTGCCCGGCAATGGAGCAATGTGTACCGGGTTTGTGTCCACTGTAGCAAGATTGATTATTATGTTCCGTTGTTGATTCGGTCCCCTCGCAAACGTGCCATCGTAGCGCCGACACTAGGTGTTGTGAGATATCTCTCACACTAGCGCATGCTGGCACAATTAACACCTTTTCTTATATGCGTAGCGACTTGTCCAGCCATGTGGACGGTCGCACACGCATAGCTTTTGAATTACCGATCGAGTTGTACACAGTGTGATCACACGAACGCTCAGTGGGCTTACGTGCCTGCACTCGCCACGTGTGACCGCACGCGTCCACCTGCCTTACGTGCACATTGCATCAGCACTGTGTACAGCCTTCTCCCGGCACAATGTATCCCGTCATAGGCTTATTATGGCTTTATGCGGCTAGCCGAATCGTTACTGCACATATTACGTCTTAATGTGTGCATTACCGCCGTTACACATGGTCCGCCCGGCGGGCTCCGGGGTTGGCATGCACGATAATATCTGTACAGCCACCCAGAGCTGCCCACGAATTACGTGCGCAGCCTTGCTTACACTCATCTCAGGCTCTGTGAGCCACAATTTAAGATCTCCCGCGCTTATGCGGGATCTGGGATCAGTGTGGCAATTATGCGGCACGATTCGGCGAGGCCAGCTTTGACAGGGGGATTGACCTGGGCGCACACACCCCGGTATTTATACCGAGCGCTTGCTGGGACCAGACACGCTTTACAGTAGTCTGGTTTGGGCGCCATCCATTTCTGCACTGCACGTCGCAATCCCTGCGTGTGAGTGTACCCCTGCTCTGTTTGTGCCTATACAGCCCTCGTGCTGCGGCAATCTTGACCCATCACTGCTTCTTCTTACTGCCATCGAGGTCTGTTACCCAAGACCAGACCAATAGGTATCAACACTAGGTGGCCGGTGCTGATGCACGCATAAAATGACTCATGTACGTGACAATTTGTGGAAAAGGACGGCTGTGTACTGATCTCTTATTGCAAACCGGTCAAGGCGTCTAGATGTTAAGCCCGAGTAAGATCCGGGGGTGAATTGTGCACGTAACAACAACTCCGTCACGTGACCGTCTGGACGTATGACGGAATTCGCGTTGAGCCGCCGCATCTGTCACAACCAGTACTCGACTCCCAAAGCTTTGCCGGTCATCCATGGAATCGGGGAAAGGGTGCAACTGCGGTCGCACCTTCAAGGCTTTAAGGTTGTCAGATATCTATATATAGGGATCTAAGAACATAGGCGATAAAGGACTCGTTGCTTCAAGTGAGCCCCAGAGATTAGAGCATGTCGTGTGTACACTGAAGGTCACCGGTTCAATTCTTAATTTCATTTATGCCGCTCAACCATCCCAATGACTTGTACATTTTGTTGCAATCATGGGAAGCATGGCAGTGATCCCACAAAAGCCTACAAAGGCCAGCGACGAAACCTTTATAGACTGTAAGCTATTATTATTTAAATTGTTTAGCAGAAATGTTGTGATTGTCGCTGCTGCAGCGGTCTGCTGGTGTAAGTGTTAAGGACAAGCCACTCGCAGGTACATGCTGAGCCCACCGTATATCTGCCACAAACAGTGCCACAATCTGCAACTGATTTCATTCTCTACTCGCGTCGACTCATCAGCGTGAGATGAGATTTGTGGTGTGGTCACATCACGCAAGCCAACCGGCTCGAACGTACGACCAGCCTAAAAGATGAAAAAGAGATCAGTAAGGTGTATGTTTTCGACTTTTATGCGAGAAACGACGGATCGACGAGCAACAGTCCGATCGGAAGCCTGCTACAGCCATGGCAACACCGATTGGTTGGAGTTTCCGGCAGCAAAGGCAACCCTAGTCCACAATATGGTAGACAAAGGTTTCCCGTGTTTCTGCTGCTGCTTTACTGCTCGTGCTGCTGACTTCCGTTGAGAACCCAAGCCAGCGCGGGTGGCGAGGGCACACCGTGCGGGTAAGAATAATATGGGGGCAGCTGGGCCCAGCAACATGTACTTTCTACTCCTTACAAGTCCGATGAAATAAAATTTGCTACATCTGCCGCGTGTATGATCACATTTTTAGCAGATAAGTTCATTGTGAGAGGCAATAATTCCAGTCATAACGAGCCGCGCAGCTACAAAGGTACTGCTGGAACGAATTAGTCTGCAGACACGACACAGCACGTATCAAAGATTCACTGCCGCCGCGCATTGCGCTGTGTGTATACACATGCATGCCCGATTCTTCGTTGACGGAAGGATTGGGCTGGGTGCAGGGTACTGTTGGCAGTGATAAAAGCCCGCAGTAATTGCATCTGAAAGGGCACCCTGCTTATCAGCCGGCAGCGCTCGGTAGTAGCACAATGGGGATCAAACGGACAGCATGGGATGTAGGTGAATACACCGAATGATTGGTTTGTCTCACCATATAAGTATCTGTCACTTGGTGAGATGCAGTGTCGCATTCATTGCTGTTGATTGTGGTGATTTCTCAACTTCCCGCTTGCTGTTTTGAAAAACCACAACACAGGGTTTTTTGCATCGCTAGTGTCCATGCCATTGATGTCCGTAGCACTGTTCAACGTGGCAACAGCACAGCAAACTAGTCATGGGCGAGATGGACGATTGCACAGGCTGGGCCTGGCACAACTCCCCTGCCGATCACAAATTCTGCTTTTGTCCTCCATACCTACTGATCACGGGCCACTTGGCTCCGCCTTGTAGCTCTTTCGGAGCAGCCTGGCTTTCTTCTACGGAAGTGCCATGAAAGTGGACAATCACTCCAGACAGTGATTTGCGGCTCCCAGGCCAGAGTCCAGACAGAGGCATCAACAAGACCATCATACAAGCAACCGTAGATAAATCATGTCCAGGAGCGGCCAGATCAGGCCAGCCGAAGAACTGATCGAGCTCTGTCGACGTGAACCAGCAGTGCAAGTCTGTGAATTCCCGCAGTGGAGTCAGATCGCTATCCACTCGTGTCATGGCCAAGCATGCTGAAGATTGTAGAGTCTGTTCGCGATTGGGCATTGACAGTGAACACCTGGCATTGCAAATGTGGCCCAACAATCAGCTCAATTACCTGGAGACCAAGACGTTGCCACCGGCGGACACCATTCATGATGTCAACGACATCATCAGAGCAAGACTCGAGTCATGTTGCTCTGCGGATGTCGACTTGCATTGAGTTTTCCTCAAAGCTTTGTGCACCTCTATTGCAGTGGACAGTGTTGCGGCGGGCAACGGACCAGTGCTCTACAGGCCGGCGGTTGTCCCATAGACTTGGTAGTGCTTTCTGGAAATACAGGCAAAACTTGGAGAAACCGACTGTTTTCGCCACTAAAATTGAGCTGTGAGAGCCAGTAACATCTGGAGACAGCGAGCGCATCTCGCTGGCAGCTGTCCCTCAGCGATGAAGTACCGCTCGAATTGATCAGCGGGAATCCCGCCAACCAGAAAAGGCCCTGTGGAGCACTGCAGCTGGCACCGCCGCGGACATGCAGCCTTTAAGCTGAGAAGGCAAAGCCCTCGGCAGTTGACACAACACAGGAGGTTGTTGCGGTCTCGCTGTTTGTTTGCTGGGCGGCCTTGGCTGCTTGTGCTTCCGGGGCTCGTGCGCCTTGCTGTTGGGCGGGGTTCGGGTGGGGATGGGCGTGTGGGCATGGGCGTGTGTGTGGTTGTGTGGCCGTGTCGCTGTGTCCGGCGCGGGTGCTGCCGTAGCGTGGGTGTTTTGGTGTGCGCTTCGTGTGGCTTGCTGCGTGGTGTGCGTTTCCCCTGCTTCTTGCTTGCGGTGCTACCTGCTTCGCTTGCTTTGTCCTTGTAACACAACACAGGAGCCTCGCTGCAATCAATTGTGTAGCTACGTATTCCTGTGATCGGCTCATCGCTGGTTGGCGATTGCAGCCACGGCACAGGCGCTGCCTTCGACTTGTTGCCTGCGCGGTTTGTAGAGTACGAGCTCTGTCGCAGTGATGATGCATCGCGATGTTACGATGGTTCCGATAGGGAGGCCTACGGAGGTTGCGACTGGACGCGTCAACATAAATGTTGCAAGGCCATGCATGACTAACGACCATACGCGTCAGGGCCCTGCAGTGTGGCTGCATGCGTAAGACGCCGACAACTGCAGTCAACTGCTGCGAGCGGTATTCTGAGGCCAAATTCTGGGCTTCCTGCACGGCCAGTAGAGCAACAACACACAGCGTGACGAAGAGTCATTCGCATTGTTCGATGTGTACGCTATGAGTGAATGGCGCGAGTAGGTCTGCCCTTTGCTGCAGGCTTTTCTCATATGTTAGTGGTGGTCTTTCCCAACTGCTATCTGTGGCAATGGACTCAATCCTTAACTTCGTCACGCTTCTGTGTGTTGGCTTGCTGGCCGTTGATGCCAGGGCGTTCGGTCAGTTCTTTCCGAGTGCAGCGGTGACGCGGCGACTACTTCAGGACGACGTCGCCACTGGCATCCGTGTAGCGGATTTTTCAAACCTTCCTGGCAATTTGACCGCTGAAGTGGAGTATAACGTTCCGGAGACACAGCTGAATGGAGCCATCAACATATCCGCAACCAGCTCTGAAAGTGTCTCGTACGGAACATATTTCCTCGGTCCTGAACAAGTCAGGCAGCTCAATGAGACGATCTCTGCTGAAATGGTACGTTCATCACGTCACCACGGTTCGGAGGTTCATCTTGGGAACGTCAGCTATGATGTCGACATTGGTACCAATTAACAGTGTACATGTAATGTGATTTGTGATTTTTATGTCCTTAACCACTGATGCCTGGACACCCCAGCTGAGTTCCTGTGCGTTTGCGCCTTTCTGCGGTCAGGCGCATGCCTGCATTGAGAATACCGCGGCGCTGCTTAGCTTTTGCAACGATCAGCTTTTAGAAGAGATAGATTCATGGCTATCTGGCGTCGGTGTGACCGTACAACGCGAGCAGCGACAGCCGCATACATGCTCCTTACTAGTGGTCACGCAACTGCCTCGAGCTTTGCATAAACCGGGAAGTGGCAACGGATGCTGCTGCGTTAATTCACCTGCGCTCAATGTCGATTGCGGACCTGTTTTCTTCAGCCAGTCCCCGTTGGATGGGTTTTCTTCACGAGGAGCCGTGTGACGGGAACCTGTGACGTACGTTGACGAATTCTTGGCGCCGATCATTCAGAATTTGTTTTTACTACATTCAACTGCAAGGATGATCGCACAGCACGAAGAGATCTTGTTGCCCCATAACGTGGGGTCGAGGGAGCGGAAGGCAACATATTTGCTTGCATCGTGGACGCTCAAGCAGACACGACTCAGTGATCGATGTTTCATTCTGCAACAGTTTCATGTGCCCCCCGCGGCGCATCAAAACATATTCCTTTAGCGCTTTTCAACGTGGCGTGTCGTCTGAGTGTGAATGCCTAGGTCACTCCTCCCGCACACTGTGATTAGCCAACCCTTAAGCCTCCGATATGAACGTGTAGCGCTCTGTTGCAGCCGTTGATACCTCCAGACCAAGCCATGGTAACTCCGATTATCGAGTTCCCGGGCGTGGCACTGAGGGGCGAGTCGGTACTGGACACACTTTCTACGAAGCAGCCCAAGCGTATACCTACAGTGTATTCTCCATTTCACGCCGGCTGGAAATTTCGTGTCGATTCTCGTGAGTCCCCACCAGGCGTAACTCTGAACTTTTCCAATGTGACGCTACTTCTCGCCAACGTGACATATGAAGAGATTTACGAGTCGGGATTCATGGATTTCTTCGATTTAGGCCGTTCTGCACGGTTTTGCTTCACCAACAGGTATGCTGATCTTCACAGATTGCCTGGATTTCGTATCGGTTCTGAAGGCCGATGGCTCCAACTTCTGCGTTTGTGTGTGTGTGCAGTATGCTGGTTCTCAAGTCATGTAATGGATACAATCCCAACATCTACCACATGTGGTGTTGCACAAAGCGGCAATGCAACATTCTTTACACTCAGCAGGCCATCGAAGACCTTGGTTACGACACGATCGACAATCTTGAGTTCATCACATGCCATGCTCTGGAGCCATCTGAAGAGGCTGGCACAGATGGTGGTGGATCCACTGCTGGGGTCAGTCGTGATGTGACTGTGCCGCTGATCGCATCATCAGTCGCTCTTGTCACGCTGCTTTCGCTTGCACTGTTTGTTCTGTGGCGCCATCGACGCTTCCAGCGCCTCAATCGCCATAAAGAAGAAGAGATGCAGATGCAGATTGGCAATTATGAGCAGGAGTTGGAGCATCATCGCGAGCGCAGCAAAAACGAACAGGCAGAACTTCAGAAGGTGAAAATGCAGTACAAAATGTTGGAAATGGACCTCCTAGCAAATACAGCAGGATCTGGAGATAAGCCTCCAAGTGGCGTGGTACGAGCATGCGCACCTTTGTCAGAATTACAGCATTTTTCGCAAGCATGACATTGTATCCAACATGCAGCTGGTCCGAGGCTTTCCAGTCTTCGGAGCTTAGTGTGGTCCGCTGATTGATATGCATGTTTTCAAGTGCGGTACATATGCATGAGGGATCTTTTACTCCAGTTGACTGCAGGCGGACCCTCCAAGCCGCAATCCGCCTCAGCCTTTGACTGTACTTGATGCTGATGAAACACAGCAGAATGCAAAGTCCATCCAGCGTCAACTTCGCAGCGTTCTACATGCAGCAGATGAGCGTACACCCGTGTCAGTGCAAGCTGAGATCGGTCGGGGTGCATTTGGGGTCGTGTACCGCGGTGTTTGGAAGAACATCCAGGTTGCGATCAAGACTGTTCTATTTCAGGCGTCTGGCGATATTCAGAGCGATCCAGTTTTGCGGGAGGCAATGCTCGCTCTGCGGATTGCACATCCAAATCTGGTAGCTACATATCGTGCGAACGTCCGCATGCTGGAGGATGTCAGTGTTCCAACTGGCACTGCTACCAGCGGCGGTGGCGGCGGAGCCCTCCAATTCACGGGCGAGTTCACTCCTAGCTACCAGCTGTTTCTTTTGCAAGAGTACTGTGACAGTGGAACTTTGTATGATTGGTTGTCGCGAGAGCGAATGCACCCTGGCAACGTTCCTGATCAGGTGCGGCCTTGCTGGTCCCGAGTAAGTTCACTGCAGAATATGCTCTTCCTTGGCACATGATCCGTTGCATACCAATCAGACTTGCAGTATCCTTGATGGCAGCCTTTTGAAGGTATGAACGGAGTGCAGGCAGTCATTGTCCGCTGTGCCCTTGATATTGCGCGCGGGGTGCAGCACTTGCACCATTCTGAGATAATCCATGGTGATTTGAAGCCTCAGAATATCATGCTTACAACTGTTCCGGAGGCTGTGCGAACTCAGAGTGACACCCCCTCTCCACCAAGCTTCCCTTATATCGCAAAGCTTACGGACTTTGGGTTGTCATTCCAGATGGACAGGAACAAGTCACACATGTCGAACATGCGTATTGGAACTCCCTTTTACTTTGCTCCGGTGTGAGATCCTGGTATCAGTGTTGATGTTGTGAGTCATGCTACTCTGAAGGCGTCGTTCGTTCGCATGTGCCAGCTCATGTGGAACATGTGTGCTGTCATGGGTTTGTTCATTATTTCCAGAGCCACATAGAGCGTAATGACTCTCATGTCTTTGGCTGCAAGATCACTGTATACAACCCCGAAGTACGAAACTGGTGACATTCAACAGGTTGTAATTGCAGGAAGTGCAAGGAAAGGGGTACTTGTCAAAGGCATCGGACATGTACAGCTTTGGAGTGCTGCTTTGGGAGATGTTCCACGGCATGCCGCCGTATGCTGCCGACAATGGTCATTTAGTCAACAATAACTCTTTTCCCCGCTTCGACCTGCGTCACCGAGAAGATGCACCATTCTCCTACGTTGTTGTCTCCCTGGCGTGCCTGTCTGACAACTACGAAAAGAGGAACGTGTCTGATCGTCTGCTGTGTTCTTGTATGAGATCCCATGCGTGCTAAGTTGTGGTCACACCATCAGGATGGTGCCAGCACTAACTAATAGATTGTGAAGTCGTGACCGATCATGTGACCTGTTCTCTTGTGTTCAGGCCCAACATCGATGATGTGGTGACGGTGTTAGAGGACCTGAACGAATGCCTCAATGGAACCCCAGATGGTTCGCAGTTAATGCGCAATGCATCACTTCGGCGCGTGACGAAAGGCAGCTACAAGGCAGGATTTGCGGCCCCTGCCTCCTTGGTGAAGCAGGTAAGTGCAGCGCCGCCAATCACTCAGCGGCCTGCTGGGGCACGCAGTGCCAAGGTGTCGAAGCCAGATCTTAATGTATCTCAGACGATCTTGAGTATGCTCAGCAAGAGTGGGTTGCACAGAGATACAGATCTTCGCAAGAGGCTGGACGTCACAGATGGTGCCGAATTGGAGAAACTGGCGGGCGTAATGGGACCTTCTGGCGGTGGTGGCCGTGCACCTGAGCGCTGCCTCAAGGATGTTCATGGGAAACATGGTGCGGCCAGTGTCCACGTGAACCAGCAGTGGATGTTTGATGTGTTACCACCATCGAGTTTCACAGAAGGAAGTGGCCGCACTGGTGGGGGTGTTGCAGGGGCTTTGCGCAAGCCCTAGGGGAATGGGTTTACTTGGCCATGCGTGGTGTCTCTGCCATTGCATGTGTCTGGAGTATCTTCCATTCCGCGGTGCATCCGGAATGGCCGAACTGAGAACGCAGTACACGTGAGTTGTACTCAGGTAAGCAGTGTCTTGTACCTACGTAAGCAGTGGGCATCTCAGAGCAACTTATATTGTGGATGTGCCTAAATTGTAGATCGTGTGTCTGAATTACGTGGTCCTGCTGAAAATTCCAAGGTCTGTGCTCTGCATGCATGTTCAGATGGAGATGCATGTTCATGTCGGCGTCTGCACTTGCGTGGCTTTGGTGCATTTGGCGACAGGGCAGGTTTTGATTCCGTGCGAGGTAGGTTTTGATTCCGTGCGAATTTGTGGCATTTTGACGAGACCTTTTGTTACCTGAGTTGAGTATTGGACATTGGACAAGTGCTTGCTAGCCGCAAGTTGTGGCAAATTCAGGTGAAGTTGAGCGGTGTCACGGGGGTTTGTGATGTCAAGTATGGAATTGATTTTTTTTATGAGGCTGCATCACAAATGCGGTGAAACTGGATCGATGGGGTCCCAATCGCCGTGATAGATTGAACGTGATATATGTCACTCTACCGAGTGAACTCCTGCGTGCAATATCTTGGCCGCAACCCGATACACCGTCATCATGGAGGAATGGCACATATGCATTTTCATAAACTGATTTGGCTTCGTTGCCCCCAGCATAGCGACAATGAAACTTTGTTACGTGTTATGCTGGGTAGATCTTCCACGTATGCGCTCGGCGATCGTCACTGTCATGTCCCGCTCGCATTTTATCTGGTGACAATGGCTTTGATGATTATACTATATCATAAGAAGTGCGAGATACATCGAAAAATGTGTAGCTACTACGATAGGAAAGATGACGACACTACAACGGTGTGAGGCGGTGGATCATTTTTGAGCGCACTGATCGAGGAGTGTTGGTGGCAGTCGTGCCACAGGTCGTCGTAGTGGGGTGGCAGTGCTCGTCGACTAGTGTGCGTGCTGACAGGTTGCAGCTTTGTTACATGTTGTTGTACAGTAGAATATCGCGACCAATTTGGTGCTGTGGCATATACTGGCCCGGTCTCATGTGTTTTTGACACACGTCGTTTGTGTCGCGAGTCATGAGTCTCATGACACGTGACTGCTTTCTTAGAGACTTTATCTGATTTCTCTCGATTTTCAAACATAGCAGTCACATTCGAAAGACGAATGCTCTCTGAAGATTCAATGGCCACTTTGACGACATTCATTTTTCATGTAAGATACCATCTTCAGTCCAGCAATGTGCCAGCTAGGCACAGCTCGCACAGCGTCTTAGCACGTTGAATCAATTTGGCTAGCGCCACATATGGGATTGAGTGAACAGTCTGACATCAGACGTCTCATGTAGCCATTGTGCTGATGTGGCTACCGGGGTGCCGTCTGCACCGGAGACGTAGCCTGTGCTGTGTGTACTGCCCTGTCCTGCCCAGGGAGCCCGCCAGTACCGAGCTATAGTTATTCCTCGTGTGCTCTATGTCTGGTGTGTTTTCCTAGACCTCCGCGTGTAACTCAAGAAGCCCAAGAACCCGAGCCCCGTGTCTGTATGTTCCACTGTATGTCCGATAGTTCATCTGGTATAGGTGACCCAGGTTCCTGAATCATTGTATGTCACTCAGTTTAGACACCGAAATCGAAAAGCTCCACGCTTTCATCGAAGCCCATCCATCGTCGACGTTGCCAGGTCGGGTGAACGTCAACCGCGAAGAACTCCTCCAGGTGCTAGCCACAGCTATGGCTGAACCAAATGTCGCTGCCATGCAAGAGCAAATTGCACAACTGTCTGCCCAGGTTTCCGCTCTGCAAGCGGCCCTGGATGCGTCCACTTCCGCGCGGCACGAGGCTAGCCCCGTGCCTGCCGCACATTCGTCCTTGCCGAGTGCACCACCGCTGAATCCACAGTGGATTCGCGACGTAGCAAAGTTCAACGGGGAAGGCTACGATGCCGCCCGTGAGTTTTTGTACAGTGTCAAGAGTGCGCTTGTTTATGTTGGTGATCACGTTGATCGCCACAAGCTTGCTGTATCCGTAAGCGGCAAGTTCTCTGGAGCCGCGTCTATGTGGTATGACCAGTTTACGCAGTCATCGCCAGGTCACACGATCGAAGACCTCGTTGACGCGTTCAAGAAGCGCTATGTGTCCGGTCGCCTGGCGCAGGCCGGCATTCGTGATGCGTTCTTTGATGTTCCGCACTATGAAACCTCAAGTCGCTCGAAGCACAGTACAACCGCAAGAATGAACTGTTGTCGACTCTTGATGAGCCGCCCCGCGAGGTGGACCAGATCGCAGTACTTCGTCAAATCATTCGCGATCCACAAGTTCGCTTAGCCATGTCTGAAAAGAACCCACAGACGCTGGCGGATGCGTATGCCGCGGCTGTCAACGCCATGACGGCAGTTCGCACCTCGCGAGCTCAAGCTCCCACTCGCACACCGACCACGCCGAAGCCACAACCGCGCCCACCACAAGCAGGCCGCGGTGGTCGTCATGGAAGCCACCCGCGCCCGCCGCATGGGCAGTTCAATCCACGTCCGCCCTTTCATGCACGCCCATCGTTCAATCACATGATGATGCCTCCCACTATGCAATATGGTACTGTAGCGCCCCGTCCGCAGCTGCATGCAGCCACCATGCAAGTACCGTCACCTCACACCGCTGCTGCGCCTACGCCGCTGCAAGCAGCTACCGCACCCGCACAGTTGGCAGCGCCTGCCCCGCAGTTCGCGCCACCCACCTATGCACCCCCGATGTATGACACATCATACTATGTCGAAGAACCGCGTCTCGCCCGTCTGCCTGACGCAGAACGGCAGCGATGCATTGACAATGGTTTATGTTTTCGTTGTCGCCAGCCTGGTCACCTGGTCACAGCGCCAAGGCTTGTCCGCAGTCCCAGCAGCCCATGCAAGGAAATTTTCAGCAAGGCGGCGCCCAGCGTCGCTTGACACACACACACACAGCCCACGAGCTGGCACATGTTTCTTATCCACGACCGTCCACAAGCACCACGGCCCCCGAGCCGCAGCAATCAGCCCACGTACTTGTTGAGCAGGGCCCCGAACCTGCTATGGCCCACGAGCCTTCACCCACAGCTCACACGGTGGCCCACGAGCCACAGACATGTCACCTGTCGCACGCAACTGTACCCGAGAATACAATGCACAAGTGCATCATAATTGATGTAGTGGTCGCCGGCGCCCCCTGCCGCGCGCTCGTCGACACTGGAGCGGACACCAGCTTTCTCTCTGGCACATTCATAGATGATGTCGGAATTGCATGCGCCGGACGCGGTGCACACAATGCACCACTTGCAGATGGCTCGACCGTCGAGCTCAGAGGTGTCACCTCGACACTCACGGTTAAGCTAGCCGCTCAAACGTTCAAGCAGCGTTTCCAAGTCTTGCCAGTCCTAGATGGCATAGACGCTGTTCTTGGAATGGATTTTCTCGCTCGGAATAGCATAGTTGGTGAGCCGCGCAAGCGTTCGATCGTAGTCCCAAAGGCCACGGGACCAGCAATCGTTAAGTCTACGCCTCAGCAACCCATGCTTCCAGGCATGTCCACAGCTCACGTGGAAGTAGTCTCTGGAGCCAAGCTGGCTCGCATCATTCGTCATGAATCCAAACACGAATGTGAACACTTCATAAGTTATGTCAAAGAATCCGTCAGTCTTGCCCCCGAGCAGATGTTTGACGATGATCGTCCCGCCTCATACATTGAGTTTGAACAAGAAGTTTGCAAAGAATACGCTGACGTCGTACGCGAATGCCCACCGGGGCTGCCGCCAGTCCGCCGACTAGACGATGGACGCATTCTCGAGCACTCGATCCCATTGAAGCCAGGCGCGGAGCCTGTGTCGCAGCAACCGTACCGTGTCACGGTTGATGAGCTGGAAGAGGTCAACAAACAACTCACCAGACTCACGGATCAAGGATGGATCCGCCCCTCGCTTAGCCCGTGGGGATCACCTGTCTTGTTTCAGCGCCAGAAGAACGGAAAACTCCGCATGTGCATTGACTATCGTGCACTCAACCACAACACCGTCAAGTTTGCATACCCCATGCCGCGCATTAAGCAACTCCTGGAGCGCCGGCGCGACTACAAAGTTGTCAGCAAACTCGATCTTGCCGATGGCTTCCACCAAATCCGCATGAACCCTGCGGATATTCCCAAGACGACATTCGTCACAGCGTTCGGTGCATTCGAGTTCACGGTCATGCCGTTCGGCTTGGCTAATGCGCCCGCGCAGTTCACCTTGCTCATGAACACAGTCCGCAAAGGGCTAGACTTTGTTGTTATCTTCATGGATGACATATTGGTGTTTTCCAAAAGTGTTGAAGAGCATCATGACCACGTTCGTGAAGTGCTCAACCGTCTTCGTTCGCACAAGTTGTATGCACCACCCCAGAAGTGCAGTTTATATCGTGAAGCAGTCGAGTACCTTGGTCACATGATTCGTCCAGAAGGTGTTTGCGTCCTCCCGTCGAAGGTTGACGCAGTGTCACAGTGGCCTACGCCTACTAATGTGAAGTCCTTGCGTCAGTTCCTCGGCCTCACAGGGTTCTATCGGCACTTCATTGCTGAATATGGCACGATTGCATCACCTTTGACTGACTTGCTTAGTGCATCAGTTCCATGGCATTGGAGTGCACGCCAGTCAACTGCATTCCAAAAGCTGAAGGCCGCCTTGTGCGCGGCCCCCGTCCTCTGCTATCCAGATGTGGAGAAGCCATTCGTTGTGGGCACCGACGCGTCCGACTATGCTGTGGGCGCCGTGCTTCAGCAGGACCATGGCCGCGGCTTACAGCCGGTGGCTTTCCTCTCGCGGAAACTCGGCACCGCCGAGAAAAACTACCCGGTCCATGAGAAAGAGCTGCTGGCGATAGTGCACGCCGTACGCAGCTGGCGCCGCTACCTCCCAGGCGCCAGGCACACCGTCAAGGTTCTCACAGATCATGTGACGTTGAAGTTCTTCCGCCGTCAGCCCAAGCTGTCTCAGCGGCAGTTGCGGTGGACTGAGTTGTTCCAGTCGTTCGATCTCGACATCCAGTACAAACCTGGCCGTGAGAACACGTTGCCAGACGCGCTGTCACGCCGTCCAGATCTCAAGGTCGTGCTATGCGCACTCTTCAACTCGCAACCACTCCCAGACCCAGACTTCCTCCAGCAAGTGCGCAGCTCCTACGCAGCCGACCCAATCGTTACCCAGATCCTCGCAGCCCAGAACACCACTAGCCACCCCAACACTTCCACCCGCAGCAACCCAGCCTACAGTCATCAACAACCTCCTCTTCTTCGTTGACGACGCAGCATACCGCCTCTACATCCCAGCCTCACTAGACCTCAAAGCAGCCCTGCTCAAACACGCACACGATGCCCCTGGCGCCGGCCATCCTGGTGTCCAGCGCATGTCGCAGCATCTGCGCCGGCACTACTACTGGCCGCGCATGCACGAAGATGTCGCCGACTACGTCCGCTCGTGTCGTCAATGCCAACTCGTCAAACCATCAACCAGCCCCGCAGCACCGCAGATGACCTTCCCAATCCCGAAGCACCCATTCCAGGAGATCGTTCTCGACTCTGTCGGACCGCTCCCAACAACATCGACCGGATTCGACTTCCTGCTCAATGTCGTCGATCGCCTAACCAAGTTCGCCACCGCCGTCCCGTGCAGCCAGAAGATTTCGAAGATCTAGCTCGCAGAAGCCCTTTTCCAGCACGTCTACTGCCGATTCGGGATCCCCAAGTGATCGTCTCGGATAGAGACCCCGGATCGACAACGAGTTCTTTCGCATTCTCTCACGGATGCAAGGCACGTCACACCGCCTCACCACAGCCTACCGTCCCTGGGGGAACGGTCAGGCAGAAGCTTTCAACAAGGAAATCGTCACACGCGCCTATTGCGCAGCCCCGTCGCAGTCCCATGCTTGGGATCAAGCCCTGCCGCACCTCGTCTACGCCTACAATAACACGCCCAATTCGGCGCACCACTTTACGCCGTTCTATCTACTCCACGGATTCCACCCATCGTCAATTGAAGCCCTGTACCTACCCTCAGAAGACCCCAAGTTCTCGGCGACCGGCAACGCTGCCGCTGTCGCTGAATTCCGGCGATTCCACGCCGACGCGTTATCGCGAGCCCACACTGCCCTCGAAGAAGATGCTGAGCGCCGACACGCGCGCCATACCTCTCACCCCTCTCGATTGCCTTCATTCAAAGTTAGTGATCTTGTTTCTGTTTCTACTGAGCATCTGTGTCAAGACGCGAAGAATTGACGCGAAGAATTGAACCGGTGACCTCATGAGTACACACGACATGCTCTAACCACTGGGGCTCACCTGAAGCAACGAGTCATTTGTTTGACGACTCCTCCCTTGATTATGTCATCTATATTCTTGGATCCCCAGATATGGATATCCCACAACAATCTGCCCCGTGATGCATTGCACACCAAGTTCGAGCCAAGATTTGTAGGACCTTTTAGGATTGTCTCGATGCCCAGACCGTATGTGTATGTTGTTGATTTTGGTTCAAAGTTTCCCCATGCCAGTGACTTAGTGAACGCTGATCTGCTGAGACCTTATGTCCAGACATCCTCCACCCCACTGCGTCATGCATAAGATGATTTCATACCGGTCGGAGACCCCAACCGACTCATAGAGACCCTTGTTGCGCGCGCTCGTGCGCGAGGTCGCCCTCCAGCTCAGGGACGACCAAGCTTCCAGTACCGCGTCAGGTTCAAGCACCTGGATTCTCACTACGACCTATGGCTCACCGAGAAGGAGCTCCACACAAGGCATCATGATGTTGCTCCCTCCCTCATCGCTGCCTGTGATGCTACATACGCCTCTGTATAGCACACTCAGCGAGCGTAGCTCTTATCGCAAGGGGGAGAGGATGAACAGTCTGACATCAGACGTCTCCTGTAGCCATTGTGCTGATGTGGCTACCGGGGTGCCGTCTGCACCGGAGACGTAGCCTGTGCTGTGTGTACTGCCCTGTCCTGCCCAGGGAGCCCGCTAGTACCGAGCTATAGTTATTCCTCGTGTGCTCTATGTCTGGTGTGTATTCCTAGACCTCCGCGTGTAACTCAAGAAGCCCAAGAACCCGAGCTTCGTGTCTGTATGTTCCACTGTATGTCCGATAGTTCATTGAGTACTCAAGCACGTCCACCGGGAATTAAAAAAAAACTAGATTTAGCTCCTCGGAAAGCTCCTGAAATCGCGGGAAAGGTCTATTTACTACTCCGAAATTCCTGAATGCCACTGTATCCGCATTTTGACACTACTTTCTGTCATGACAGCGGGAGCTCAGTGAACACGATTACAGTGTGGGGAGTGACCATTCAGGATATCACAATTATAATGGATATCACACCTGTCATGACAGCGGGAGCTCGGGGTACACGATAGTGTTTACTTGCTACAGTCTACCTATATGCAATCAAATACCCAACGGCCATGACTCTCTGCGGAGACCTAATCAGACCTATGCATGCACATGCATGCCATGCACACAATACACTGGACTACACAGCAACAGAGTAAATCTACACTGCGACACAGTGCTGATGGTAGTCGCTGGTGAGAATGCTTTTGGGACGCACGCTGGAAGGTTCTTCCAGGCCCCGGGTGGGCGCCGCCATATGCAAGTTTGTCGCACAATTAGTCATTCCGGGGTCTTCCTCTCTAGTGACTGTGCGCCTGCATGTGGCTGCTTTACATGGATAGCGGACTACCATCAGGTGGTTTGGGTGCCTGTTGCCTCAACTTGTTCACACCTTTGTGTCTGCTGGTAACGAATTACATGCCTACTGCTTGCAGACCGCCCCTGTATGGACTTGCAACACCAGCGGGTCCCGTTCCCCGTTCAGATTCTGTCATGAATTCCGTCGAAACTAGGTCAAAGCTAGTCAAAGCACTCAACTGTGCAGCGAGATCTGCTCGCACCTCTAACAAACACCTAGTTTGTTACAGGTTCCCCTGTGTCAAGACGCGTGTTAGTCTCATCGAGTGTGCACAGGGGTTAATGCGCGTGCCTGAGCTGGTAAGCATGCTGACTGTGCATGACGACGTAGAGGGGAGCGTACCTTGCCATCGCGTAAAGTCGCGTGGCAGAAATGAAAGTAAGAATTGAACCGGTGACCTTATGAGTACACACGACATGCTCTACCACTGGGGCTCACCTGAAGCAACGGGTCCTTTGTTAGATGACTCCTCCCTTGATTATGTCATCTATATTCTTGGATCCCCAGATATGGATATCCCACAACACTTCCCCCCTTAACGAGGATCGAGCGTAGGGAGATCCAGATCTGATAACTGTGGGATATCTTCGATGCTCCTGATGGAATGTTGGAACCTTCTCTTCGCGTCCCGAGTCCACGGGGGCCCAACCCGCTGTAACCGAACTCATATAACTGGGACTCCCTTAAGCTCGAGAGCTATGCTGACTGGGATGCGATCGCTCGGGAGGAGCTCACACAGCGGAAGGTGTAATGAAGATGGAAGCTGTGAGGCAGATTACGAAGTCTGCTCATCGATACCTGTCAAGACGCGTGTTAGTCTCATCGAGTGTGCACAGGGGTTAATGCGCGTGCCTGAGCTGGTAAGCATGCTGACTGTGCATGACGACGTGGAGGGGAGCGTACCTTGCCAACGCATAAAGTCGCGCGGCAGAAATGAAAGTAAGAATTGAACCGGTGACCTCTAGAGTACACACGACATGCTCTAACCACTGGGGCTCACCTGAAGCAACGAGTCCTTTGTTAGATGACTCCTCCCTTGATTATGTCATCTATATTCTTGGATCCCCAGATATGGATATCCCACAACACTTCCCCCCTTAACGAGGATCGAGCGTAGGGAGATCCAGATCTGATAACTGTGGGATATCTTCGATGCTCCTGATGGAATGTTGGAACCTTCTCTTCGCGTCCCGAGTCCACGGGGGCCCAACCCGCTATAACCGAACTCATATAATTGGGACTCCCTTAAGCTCGAGAGCTATGCTGACTGGGATGCGATCGCTCGGGAGGAGCTCACACAGCGGAAGGTGTAATGAAGATGGAAGCTGTAAGGCAGATTACGAAGTCTGCTCACCGATACCTGTCAAGACGCGTGTTAGTCTCATCGAGTGTGCACAGGGGTTAATGCGCGTGCCTGAGCTGGTAAGCATGCTGACTGTGCATGACGACGTGGAGGGGAGCGTACCTTGCCAACGCGTAAAGTCGCGCGGCAGAAATGAAAGTAAGAATTGAACCGGTGACCTCTAGAGTACACACGACATGCTCTAACCACTAGGGCTCACCTGAAGCAACGAGTCCTTTGTTAGATGACTCCTCCCTTGATTATGTCATCTATATTCTTGGATCCCCAGATATGGATATCCCACAACACCCTGCCAAGAACGCACAAGGCGAGGGGGGGTGGGTGCGATTCTTGTCTCTTTCTTATCAATGCAAGTCCAAAGGCGTTCGAAACAGCAGATAGAGATTCAGCCGATTTCGTTCGCTATGTATCTGCACTATAATTGGTGTATCGGTGCTGCAGTCTGCCTGCCTGCAGTGTTGCCCCTTTGACTCGGGTGTCGGTGGCATCCTGTTCGTCAGGGCAAATGGAGAAATTCACAACACTTTCGAGCAGTCGCCCATTTTTGCGTCGAAATCACATGCATGGCTGGGCAAAAGGCACCAGCGCCCATCGGCCTCAAAACACCCTGAACAGATATCCATGGCTTGTCGGCACGTGATTTTGGTGTTATGTGGTGTTGTGGACGGTCATATCACAGTCAGGAGGTGATAGTTTGATACTACAGCAATACACCGTTACCGCCAGATACGTCCGTGGCATTGGCTTGCCAACATGGCTACCAGCGCCTCTCGTCCTGAGACCAACGTGTACCCTGTCGCAACATGATTGCAAACGTCTTTTTTGCATTTCAAAGCGGTTCGCTGTCGCAAAGTTTGCGCTTTACCTTGCCTGCTTGGCATCGACGATATTCGTGCAGTATGGAACGCCGAACTATGAGTAGCTTGTTCAAGGTGGTATACTCTCGCGGCTCTTTCGCAAATGCAAGTTATTATCATGTCGAGTCTACTGCAGCTTGTGCTGCGCGGAGGCGCCGTTTTTTATGTGGTGTAGGGCCGCATACTTCGCAGCCAGGGCTCTACAAGCCGGTTTTTTCTTGTCGGGGTAAACCGAAGCCATACCCAGTTTTTGTCGGGCTGGCCCCGAAAAGCACCCTGCTGGATATCGGGTTGCCCGCCGACCTCCTCAGGTTCTATCGGGGGTGTCAAAAACAATTTTCAGATGCCATTGGCTACCATGAACGCCACGACGATGATCAAACGCGCGCTTGAATCAAGAGTAATCTTGTAGCGCTCATACTTTGCATTATCACGAGCCTTCTCGAGCCCAGCGGCAAGGACCTGTGCTTCGGCTGCGCACGTGTGGTTGTGTGAGTTCTGATGCTTCCTGAAGTCGTTCCCGTCCTTGAACCTGTATAGTTTCCCTTTGGAGCTTCCCTTACAAGACTCACGAACAGAACAGGTCCAACAGTGAGCTTTATTGACCGGGCCTTGATACACACTCCATGGATACTCAAGCTGGCGTTCGCAAACTTTCTGTTTAGACAATCGTGGCATATCGCCTGAGCGTTCCGCAGCCATCTTCTTCGAACAACTGGCTTCGTTGCTGCCCTGGTCGGCTGATGCAGGAGTTTCGGCCGTGCGCCTGCGCTACGGTGTCTAGGAGCGGAGCTCCGTGGGGGCTTGTTACCTCCGGATGTAGCGCAGTGATGGGCTTTCGTCGCGGTTCGTAGACCTTTGCCGACAGTGGAACAAGCGGGAAATAGGCAATATGCTACGACAGCGTGTAAGCAGTATGCAGAAATAGATGGCACCCCATCTGGACGGAAGAAATGTGTGTCCAGACCCAGCAAGCGCAGGTATAAATACCCGTGACGCGCCCAGGACGACCCCCTGCTTGGCTGGCCTCGCCGAGATGCCGCGCAATCGCGAGCACCCACCAGAGATCCCGAATATGCGAGGGAAATCTGCATGTTGTGGTTGGTATTCATCAGAGCAGGCGCTGCGTTGATATTACGGAGTGCCCGCGCTGGATGTGTGAGCAGCGGTGTATGCATGCGCCCATGTAGGACGCACCCTAAGCCCGCTGTGGCGTGGCATGGTTGCAGGCGCGTGGGGCGCTGATGGCTCGGTGCGAGTGCTGGTTGTGCAGCATCTCGGTAGGAGGACAGATAGGTGTCATCGTCCGTGATTATTGTGTTGATGGACGTGGTGTGCGCTGCTGATGCTGGCTGTAGACGCGTCAAGCGCGTGACTGTTCGTGTCGCAGCGTTCAAGGTTGCCCCGAATGCTTTGAGCCTGGTGCAGTGTTCGAGTTGCGACCAAACGTATTGTGATGAACGGTGTTGCCCGAACTTCATGTATTTGTCTGACACGCATTTGCAGTGTATATTGTGGGTTGTACTTGGACATGCAAGGGTCGCGTCAGCGAGCATGCATGCATCCGAGTCAGCGAGTGACAACACATGTTTTTGGCTGATATTTTCTGAGCGCCAGTGTGAGATGTTCGTCTCACAACACTTCCCCCCTTAACAAAGGAGCGAAGCTCCATATTGCGAAGCACAGACAAACTGGCGCGGAGGAAAAGCACACGTGAGTGACACAACAGGAGTACACCGGAACATAACGCAAAGGTAAGGCCCACTACGTGGGGACGGCAACCGGTCCACGGAACTGGAGCGAATACCGTGTCTGCCTTGCAATCAGGTTACAAGGATGTTAGGATACATTTGTCAGGAAATCAAGTCTGATAAAATG
This sequence comes from Ulva prolifera, assembly GCA_023078555.1. NCBI lineage: Eukaryota > Viridiplantae > Chlorophyta > Ulvophyceae > Ulvales > Ulvaceae > Ulva > Ulva prolifera. Next base: position 4,647,964 of record CM041202.1, on the reverse strand, counting down.
CGAATATGATATCCTCAAGGTATGTTCCCACGACTCTGCCCTTTGAAGCGGCCGTGACGCTGACCAGGTTGGCAATAGCTGTAGACCTACGAACCGCGGCCGAGTCGGCGGCTTCATTGGCGTCGATGACCTCAAGCAGAAGGCGCCGAAACTCTGATATTGAGACGCCAAACATGGGCATTTGGCCCACTTCTTGAAGCAGATGCTTGATATTCTTCAACAACTCAAAGGGCCGCGTGTCTGTGGACGCATGGCCATTGTCGAATGTAGGCAGTGCTGCCACTGCACAAAACCGTCATATTGCGGTAGCTCATGGGGACCACGACGGGCGTGCACGGCCTGTGCACACATTGAAAAATGCGACACGCGTGTTGACACGTGCTACGTGTTGACCTCCTGTTTCTGCCGGCGGAAGCATCGCGGCAGTCTATTAAACCGTGCATGACGAATGCATGAGGATCGGTGAAAAGAGAGGAAATGCCGTGCCACAACACTGACGCATCATATGAACCGACACAAAGGTGTGCGGCGGAGCGGGCAGAACTCGGTCGCAAGTTCTGCGTCATACCCGCTCCTAGCGACCCTGGTATGCCCATGTTAGCGTAACAATTACATTCAGGCGTCCCCTACCGCAACCGACGCTGGGCGCAGCTCAATGCAAGTATGCCGCACATGCGCTACAATAGCGAAAGCGAGCAACGGCTGCATGTTTTGGAGGCATATTGGAAATTCGTTGTGACTTCCGGCGCGTCTTCGTGTGCAGCCGAGGTGGTCGCGACGGAGACTCGCACGTATTGGTATCGCGGTGTGCTGTGCGATGTGCTCGCTGCACCAAATGGGTAAGCTGCAAGCGCGCACGCTTCGGGAATTGGTCTATCATGATGTCGCGTTCTTTGGACGACGCGTGTTGAAATAAGTATCCGGCAACTTTGTCTAAACAATTGCCCAATTCGCCGACCGGGAGCCACATATCGTGTTGCGCAGAGTACCCTTTCCAGCGGACGAGGTAGTGCGGCCCCGCGCGTGCTGTTGTCGCTGTGGCGCGGTGTGTCCGTCTGTAATCTATGACCGATTCAACTTCAAACACCTTGTCAGCATCCATACTCGCGTTAGGTTGCGGCGCGGCGGTACATTCATGATAATGCGCGTCTATGTACGGCTTCAGGCAAGAGAAGTGAAAAACATTGTGTATCTTCAGGGCACGCAAAGTGGCGGGTAGTTGCAGCTTGGCTGCACGTGTGCCCACCAATTCCAAAATTGTGCATGGACCGACCCACCGCGCCGTGAACTTGCGGCGCAACGACGGATGATGCAGTGCCAGTTTAGATATTGACAACAACACCGGTTGCCCACCGCAAATTGTGGCGACGGTTTCGAGTTGAGGGGGCCTGACCACATGCTCTGTTTGGCTTCAGACAAGGCTTGTTTTGCCAAGTGGCAGTACATACGGTGCAAGACAGATGTATGCAACTTACGTGATTCCGGGAGGGAAAATGCTAGTGCTGTGGGGGACAGCGGGGGTGTTATGCGATTGAGCTGAAATGGTGTGCATCCGGTGCTCGCGTTCTTTGCGCTATTGATGCTGAACTCGACGTGGGGGAGGAACGTGTCCCAATCGTCGTGTGCCGGGTTGACGAAATGGCGCAGAGCTTCCTCAATGACTCTATTGAGGCGCTCGACTTGACCATTTGCACGAGGGTGATATGAAAACGTGAGACGCAAGTCGATGCCCATGTGCGAACAGATGCTTTTGAAGAACTTATTGTTCCATTGCGCTCCTCTGTCACTACAAATCCCCAAAGGCAAACCGTAGTGGGGGTATATGTGTGTGAAAAACAGTTGAGCAAAACCAGGCCCATCCAGTGTGTTGACAGTGGGGATCAGGCGAACCATCTTGGAAAATTGGTCGACAAACACGGTGATGCAGTCAAACCCCGATGTCGTGCGCGGTAGTTGTGTAATCATGCCCAGACTAACAACGCGCCAACATGCTGTGGGTATAGGCAACGGTGACAACGTGCTATCAGAGCATCCCGGAGACTTCATTAGTTGGCAAGAATGGCATTGTGTGACAAATGCTGCAATGTCATCACTAATGTTGTCCCAGTGGAATGTGTCCATGATGAGTGCTTGTGTCCTGTGTATACCCAGATGCGCGTGCCATGGGTGTACGTGGTGCCACAACAAGATTCGTTTACGCAAGGCATCGTGGTCGGGCACAACCAGTTTGTGGTCAAGGAAGTATGCTTGAAAATGTTTGTCAAAACGAAATTTCGGGGACGGGTTCCGAAATGCCGGGTCATGTGCATATCCAGTACGGAGGCGTTCCCAAAAATCATCTATCACTGTGTCTAATGTTAGGTGTTTATTGTGCTGGTCGTGGAGATTCGCACCGATTTCTGCAAAAGTTTCTTGGTCAATGACCATTCCCTCTGGCTGCTCGGGCGTGGGCTCCTCGGAGAGCTGCGGAGACTTTTCTGCCGGGAGTGATTCGAGCGCCGAGGTTGCGGCTTTTGGAGGGGCGTTCCGAATCGTCGAGTGAGGTGGCGGCAAGGGCGGCGGCGGCAGCTGCTGTGGCGGCTGCCGTGGCTGTGGCTGTTGCTGAAGGTTCTTTCCCGGGTGTGCTGGGGGAGGGGGTAGAACTTCCTTGGGCGATGTGTGTTGGTGGTAAGAGGGCTTTGGCGAAAGCTGCTGCTGTTGCGGCAGCTCGGGCGGCGGCGGCGTTTGCGTGTGCTGGGCCCGAGGTTGTGATGTCGGCGGAGAACTTCGCAGCGGTAGCTGCAGCCCTGGCGGGGGCGTCGACGGTGGGTGTGACGGGGCCGTCGGCGACGACTGTGGAGGCTGTACTTCCGGGAGACCCGGCGGCAGCCCCAAGGTTTGCGGGAGTATTGAGCGCCTGCCCGATGTGAAGATTGCCGGGAGGATGTTGTCGGCGCTGGCGGCGGGAGTTGGCCGTGCGGGTTGACCCACCATATGTAAAGGCATGCTGCCCATTGTGCCGGTTGACTGACAGGCCTGTTGGGAAGTCTGGCGGTGGGTCGCCCGGGATGTCCCACTTGATGATTCCGACGATGTTGGCAGGGGTGGAAAATCCGTGGGTGTAAGTGGCCTGCGCACTAGAAGATTGGTAAGCGCAAGTGCCCGATATGGTTGCTGGGGATGTTCCGCGCACAATGTCATGCCATCATGAAGGGTCACTTCTGTATTGGGCAAATGTGTAGCTCTACTGACTGCGTCAGCAACCACATTTTTGTCTCCGGGTATGTATGTTATTTTCCAGTCAATACGGGAAAGAGATTCAAGCCATCGGGCATGTTTGCCTGTCAGCTTTTTCTGTGTTTGCAAAAACCGCAGAGGGTTATGGTCTGAATGTATGAACACAGTTTGATTGTTTTCTAAGTAACACCGCCATTGGCGGTATGCGAACACTATGGCCCCGAGTTCTTTCTCGAGGGTGTAATAATTCTCTTCCGACTTGTTGAGCTTGCGACCCACCCAGGCAATCGGAGCCAATTTACCCTCATATTCTTGCGTGAGCACCGCTCCGTACGCGTAGTCGGACGCATCAGTGTACATGTGGAACGGCCGGTTGGGATCGGGGTGACGCATGATTGTGGCATTTATCAACGCGTGTTTAATGTTTTCGAAGGATTGTGTGTGATGCACTGTCCATGGATGTTGCTCCTTAGCACATATGCGTTGGAGCAGCGGGCCCGCCAGGGTGGGAAACTTTGGAATGAATCGTCGAAAGTACCCTGCTAACCCAAGAAATGATCTGATATTGTTTGGCGACTTTTGCAAGTCTTCCAAGGGCCAATCCTTCAAGACCGAGACTTTATAGGGGTCCGGCTTGACCGTGTCAGCCGTGACTACATGACCCAGATACTTGATCTCTTGTAATGCAAATTGACACTTGGTGGTGTTGCAGAAGAACCGGTGTTCAGAGAGTCGCGTCAAAACAACATCTAGATTTTTCGCATGATCTTTCTCGGACGGTGCTAGCACTATGATGTCGTCAAGGTAAGCTAAGCATATTTTTCCTATAAGACCTTTCAAGACAACGTGGACAGCTTGTTGGAATACTGATGGTGCATTGGAAAGTCCAAATGGCATGACAGTCCATTGATATAGACCATCCGGGGTGCGAAATGCTGTTTTGGGGCCTGCTGATTCGGACAATTTGATTTGGTGGTATCCAGACTGTAAATCAAGCGCAGAAAAGAACTTGTGACCCCTGAGTTTGTCAAGCAACGTGTCAATGCGTGGCAGTGGGTATGTGTTTTTGATGGTGTTCTCGTTCAAGTATCGATAGTCTATGCATAGTCTAAGCTTGCCACCCGGTTTTGGTGCAAAAAGGACGCAAGACGCCCACGGGGAGATGGATGGCTGTACCCACCCCATGTCAATCAAATGCTGCAATTGTTTCTCGAGTTCTAGTTGTTCGATAGGTGTCAACCTATATTGCCTGGCAGCCTTAGGGCGAGTGCCCGGCAACAAGTCAATGTCCATTTCAAAACCAGATGCTGATGTATTCGGCGGTGCCGGCCCCAGCGTGCCGCCTTCGTGGGAATGTTTGTCAATGATGGCTTGTATTTGTTTTGGTATCGTGTCAGGTGCTTGTGGCTGGTGCGCTGGAGCCACTTGTTGCGACAAGTATCCTTTCCTGCGCGCACTAGCACAACTGGTACGTATAGACTCGATGGTTGGTTTGATGTGTGCGACATACACGGGATATTTCGCAGCGCGCTTAGAGCTAGTCATGGCTTTGAGTTCACGGGCAGATGTAAAAAAATCATCCATCGTGCTAGTTTCAGTAGTGAACTTATTTGTGCTTTTGTGTATTGCATGCAACCATATCCTGCCCTTCTTGCCACGCTTCGGCTTCGGAGGGGGAATCGTGATCAGTATGTGGGGATGTTTGAATTTGATATGCATGTCTACAGCAGATATCACATCCAATGCAAATAGAGCTTCATTAGGTTGAAAGTCTGCCGCTGCACATGGTAGCGAATCCACCACTGTGTACGTGACGGATATGATGTTTCTGCCGACTCGTGTGTCAAGGGTGACCGTGCCAAGACATGATGCCTCGGTGGCGGAAATTCCAATAGTGACGCTGTGTTGTGGTGTGTAAGCAATGTCATGTCGGTTCAGGAAGGTGCGCGTGATCATGCTATGGTTGGCCGCGGTATCAACCAGTGCCTTCGTGAAATGGCCGTGGATAGACGTGGGCATTGTGCACAGCAGATCCATAAAATCTGCATGTGTGACCGATACGGCAGCTTTTTTGTCAGGGTGGATGGATGCACGCTGATTCGTGATAAAAGTGCAGATATGGTACTTTTGCTTTCCAGGGACAGCTGAGCCAGCTGTATATTCAAGAATATGACATGCTTCATCCACAGTGGTGTGCGAATGTTGGCGTAGGAATGGCAGAAATGCCGATGACTCAAAGATTCGCGCAGGAACAACAATCGTGATGGTATGTTTGTTCATATCAATTGTGTGTATGTGCCTCAACGCAACCTGTGCTTCGTCAGTGTAAGGCAGCGTGACCACAATATTGCTAGATAGCTTGTGAACATCAAATAAAGTTCCTTGTTGGGATTTTAGGTGTGAATCAAAGCGTTGTGCTGAAACAGGGGACAATCGTGCAGCCAATATGTGTGGCTCTACCGCCCATTGAGGGCCTGCGGAGGGCGGCTTGCCTGTTTCTCAGCGTATATGTGGTGCGTCATGCCGTGTCCGCTTGGGGTTACCCTTACGGTTGTTAGGGTCATACCGGTTGCGTTTGCCTCTGTCATGCCGCTGATCGGCTGCTGGTGGTGGAAGCTGGTACCCGGTTGGCAGCGGGGTGAGCGTCCTGTCCCTGTTGGACGGGTCCGCGAAGAACGCTGCCTTAGCTGCTGGCGGCACAAGGTTGGTGAAGCATGGGCAATCGCCCAACTTGTGCATTGCCTGTTGCGGGTTGCTGCGGTTGGGGGGACACATGCCACACTGTTTATACTTGAACATGAAGTATACCTTGCACAACAGCTGAACTGTGCCAAGGGTATCGGCTGTCAATGTGCCCGGGAGGGGGCCTGTTGCGTGGGAGAGGGCGCCGCGGAGCGAGGTGGGCCCGCCGGCGAACTCTTTCTCCACTGCTGCTATGAACGCCGGTGTGAGTTTGACACCAGGAAAATGTTGCAGCTCCTGCCAAAACCGGCGGAGGTCGGTTTCGCTATTAGTGTTGCACATTTCTTTGAGAAACGGGATATGTCCCACTGGTTGAGTGTCCTGTTGAGTCTGCATATGTCGGCCTTTATTAGGGGGTCGTGGAATGTTTGCTGCAGCGGCCTGCTGTGCGGGTTTGTCAGTCATGTTTTTGCGTTTGTTATATAACATGGCATAGTCGAACCGACTTTCAGATGTATCTGCTGAAAATCTTCTGACAGTGTTGGCAGACTCGCGAACCTGAAGCAGCTGCTTGATCGCCCATGACACGAAATTCATTGCGACTGAATCAGCTTTCTCTGTGTTCTCAAGCATGGCCGGTGTCAATTCATTTTGGAATTTATCCAGCAGCTGTGACAAGGGCATGAACATGACAAGTGTGGATGTGACCTGCGATTGGCACGAGGGTGACATGATATGTTGCAGCTTCGTGAACAAAATGCATGCAAACTCAAGACGCGTCTGCTTTCCTGGCATGTGTGCATAATCGAGGAAAATCAGATGATAATAAGATTTGATGTGATGTATGATCTCATTGAAGTCGCAAGCTTCTGTCATGTTGTAATTTTGCCATGCGCGTTCAACATTGTGACGGAACTGGCCATTGGTGAAATAAAAATCACGGATGCATTCCAACCATTGGCGAAGAGTGCAATTTGGACGCAGAGCTGTCTCTTGTGCCACAGCGAAGTGCTGATCAGACTGTTTACATGAGCGCGACATGATATGCTGGATGATCTGTCGCTCAGAAAGTCGCATGCAAGATGCACGTGCATGCAATGCGTCACTCTGGTATTTGTGCCAACGCAACTCCGCCGATTGGTCGCCACGCAAGGCAGCCCCTGTGGGCATTTTAATGTTGTCAAATGTGTACTCTGCTGTTTTAAACCACATAGGAGATTTGTCATCCTCAAAATTAGGCTCTACGTCGGGGAAGGAGGACGTCGTGGGGAGGACAGATTGTACCTGTGTTGTAGCTGGCGTGGTACAGTCCCGATATTGAGTAGCCTCCGACTTCACGAACTCGGCCACATGGACGATCTGGGCGTCTCTCTTGATGCTGTTGAAACAAAATCCTCTAGATTTGAACGCAAAGAAAACGGCATGAATGACTTGGAGCAGCACAGTGTCCGCTGCATCAGCCAAGTGCACGACGGCTGCACCTGGGCTGGTGATGGCTGGTGAAGATTTCAGCTTCGCAGCGCGAGTCTGAACGCTCATATGCATGAGCGCGTCCGCCGTCGCCGGGCACATCAGCCATGCCAGCATAAACGAGGTGTAATCAGTAGCAAAAGCAAAGGCCAGATCGAGCATCGGGGCTGCGAATCGGGGGCCCAACCAGCACATGACAGCCATGTTCGTGGGGCACAAGAGATCACGGGTCACGCCGGGGTTAGGGCCCCACTCAACTTCACAACGTCCACCCTCAGGCAACGCAATAGCTGCCGTCAGCTCAGGTGCATTGGACTTGGGTTCCAGAGGACGGAATGGGAGTTCCGCCTCTGGAAGTTCGGTCTGAAGAAGAACCTGGCGCGCGTCCTTGAATGCTGTGGACGCGACCGCACGTGTACCGCGGCTGGCATCCGCGAGAACATGGCCTAGCCAACGCATGCCAGCTACAGCGCGCCTAATCTTATCAACACTATCATGCGACTGCATACTGATGCCAGGAATCTGTGCCTGGGCGTGGTCTACAGACATGTTCGAATCCCTGGGATCACACAAGGACTGGTTCACCGCCCCCCATTCGGGTGCAACCGGGATGTCTGGTTCGACCATGGTGGCGCCAGCGCTGTTCTATCTGCAGAAATTCGTATGTTCAGGTCAGGAGAATTTTAGCAAATCGATACCTGTCTAGGAGCGGAGCTCCGTGGGGGCTTGTTACCTCCGGATGTAGCGCAGTGATGGGCTTTCGTCGCGGTTCGTAGACCTTTGCCGACAGTGGAACAAGCGGGAAATAGGCAATATGCTACGACAGCGTGTAAGCAGTATGCAGAAATAGATGGCACCCCATCTGGACGGAAGAAATGTGTGTCCAGACCCAGCAAGCGCAGGTATAAATACCCGTGACGCGCCCAGGACGACCCCCTGCTTGGCTGGCCTCGCCGAGATGCCGCGCAATCGCGAGCACCCACCAGAGATCCCGAATATGCGAGGGAAATCTGCATGTTGTGGTTGGTATTCATCAGAGCAGGCGCTGCGTTGATATTACGGAGTGCCCGCGCTGGATGTGTGAGCAGCGGTGTATGCATGCGCCCATGTAGGACGCACCCTAAGCCCGCTGTGGCGTGGCATGGTTGCAGGCGCGTGGGGCGCTGATGGCTCGGTGCGAGTGCTGGTTGTGCAGCATCTCGGTAGGAGGACAGATAGGTGTCATCGTCCGTGATTATTGTGTTGATGGACGTGGTGTGCGCTGCTGATGCTGGCTGTAGACGCGTCAAGCGCGTGACTGTTCGTGTCGCAGCGTTCAAGGTTGCCCCGAATGCTTTGAGCCTGGTGCAGTGTTCGAGTTGCGACCAAACGTATTGTGATGAACGGTGTTGCCCGAACTTCATGTATTTGTCTGACACGCATTTGCAGTGTATATTGTGGGTTGTACTTGGACATGCAAGGGTCGCGTCAGCGAGCATGCATGCATCCGAGTCAGCGAGTGACAACACATGTTTTTGGCTGATATTTTCTGAGCGCCAGTGTGAGATGTTCGTCTCACAACATACGGCCCCTGACCAGTGAACCCGAACGAAAGCAAGGTCATTCTCGCAATGCGCAAGCAGCAAGCAACATTGTTGCGACTCACCTGATGAATGCTCTGTCATTGCAATGTGCATCCGGTGCCTTCAGGCCCGACCGGATTTCGGGATCCCGACAAGCTGTCGGCGTCGGTCGGGGTATCCCGAAAAGCACCATTGGCGGCCGTCGGGCACGCCCGCCGCCCCCCCCCCCCCCCCCCCCTGGCTTGTCGGGGGAAACCGACGACTCGCTTCGCTCACCGTCGGTTTTTTTGCCTTTTTCCATTTTTTCGTCGGGAAACCGATCGGGATGTAGAGCCCTGTTCGCAGCACTGTACAGGTGCGTATTCCGCCTTGTTCTCTGGGCAGTCGATGCTTAGCGCGAAAATCGCTATCTGACACACGAAATTCTGAGAATATATCATAACCCTTTGAATTCTGCCCCGATTCGCGCTGTGTCTGAGGTCCTTGTTTGTATCTGTTGCTGGGGTGCCTGAAGCGGTATGGGCTGCAGTATTTGCTACAACACCTGTCACGCACTCCATGCAAATCCGCAGCCTTGCACGTGTGCTGTTTTTCAGTGTGGGGATTGTATATCGTCAATGTGTGTTCGTTGCTCCGAGCCGGGTGCTGCCTGGCACTTCAAAGTTCCAGTTGCTGACCGGTGAATGGTCACCCTCGTAGCCACATCATGTGGCTGCAGTCTCGTCGCATCCAGCGTTCCATCTGAACCTAGTCGTGCCAACGCAACAAAATACACTGATAGATTCATATGGGAGATCGTTAATGTTGCGCCGGATATGTTTTATTGCTCGTGATGGCTGCATTCTGTCGTGCTCTGCCAAGAACAGTTCGCGATTATATTCTGTATGAAATCGAGTCCGCACTTCGCCGGTGCTTGTCAAAGCTAGGAGCTATTGGATGCGGCTATTGGATGCAACTTTACGAAGATCGTGCAAGCAGCAGCAAGCTTGAATTCTGGCAAGTCGCAGATGTTGTCCTACGCATCGCCCACGCCTTGCTCAAGGATAGATATCATGACGGATGGACTCGAAGTTGCAGCCATAAAGGCAACATGCAGAACTTGGATCACGGAGCTCGGAGGCGTGCATCATGGAAACTCTGGAATGCAGTAAGTACACATCTGAGAAGTTCGTTGGGATAAATTGGCCATAGGCAGGGCGACCAAATTAGATGATCAGCAGACTCGTCAATTCAGCAGTCTGTGGGGCAAATGTCCCGAGTCCGAGCTTGGTGGTCTGTCAACTCAGGACAAGTTCTCACAGCACTCAATAAACGGCAGCACATTGTGAAGACGACGACACTGGAATCCACGGAGCTGCAATTCAGATCAAGTCTTCATCACTGAAGCTTGCTCTCCTTGGACTGAGCGATAGTCTACATGTACAATTGTTGCCAACAATACGTACAGTGCTTCAAATTGAGCATGAAATTGCACTATGCGGGTCAGGCTCACACAGTGGAAAATTTTATCATGGTGAGTCAACGGCCCTGAACTCTGTCAGCGTGTGGTTCTTAGTTCATTGACATCCAAGACATTGCAGCAGCTGCTTTCAACACGTGGTTCATCGACCAGAAGTATCTGGACTGGACCCAAGGACTTAAAAGACAAGCTTCTGTTAGATACAACTGAGAAATGGCTGCGCAGAAACAATGCATCCGCGTCCTGATACATTTCGAATCGTGTTTGCCCGAAGAACTGAAGAGGCAGATACGTGAGCTGCGAGGAACAACGGAAGGTGCACCAGAGTTGCAGATACCACCAACAGAGTTGCAGGTACTGCCAGCCCATACCGATGTTCGCTCAGAGCTTCTATTCCAACGGATCCATGCTCTGTATCTCCAGCCAGAAGTCCCTTGGGAGACTTTCTGCCCATCAGAGCATGCGCAGCGTCAGACCAATGCAGCCCCCAGCACAAGTCTTCCAAAGGTGTGTATAAGTCCAAATTGCTTTCAGGTTACCATGCGTGTGCCGAGGCGTGAACGGATATCGATGTGTTCTTTAGCCCACTGAAATGTATGTGCAAGCGAAGCCCGACCAGCCTCAGAGAACGTATCATCACCGGCTGGCTGCAGCACAAGCTTCACAGCCCGTTGCTGGTCACGCATGCCTGCAGTCATGTTGCAGCCCGATCCCCCCCCCCCCCCCCCCCCCCCCCCCCCCCCCCCCCGTTCAGGCCCAGGTGTGCTCCCCACTGCTGCAGTCCCTGCCTGCGACTTGCCCGTGGTCAGCCTGCTCCAAGGCAACACCGCTGCAGAGGTCATTGGTGCAGGTCGCTGCTCTTCAGCCCGCTGTGGTGCAAGCGGAGCCCGGCCAGCCAGAGGAAATGTGCCAGCAGCGGCTGGCTGCAGCACAAGCGTCACAACCCATTGCTGGTCACGCAGTGCCTGCAGCCGTGCTGCATCCCAATCCCCCCGTCCAGGCCCATGTGTGCTCCCCACTGCTGCTGCCCCTGCATGTGGACGCGCCCGTGGTCAGCCAAGTCACACACTAGAGTGCTGCAGAGGAAATGGTCACCACGGCCTCTGCGTCTCAGCGAGGCGGTGCAGCTGCGTCGCCGGTGCGCAACTCTGACGTGACTGTCCCTGAGTACGATTGCCTGTGCTTGACAATCGCTACACTCACCACTTTGCCATGTAGGGCGCACAGAATATGAAGGGAATATGAAGGCCACAAAAGCTCAAGGTAAGAAGAGTTCAGCAAGGGTGAACAAAGACACCACAGACGCAGCTCAAGCTAGTCCGCAGCCCCGTGTCTCTGCACGGGTACAGGTGTGTGTCAATTGCATCTGTCTCTAGGCTTACAGTACATTGAAACACTGTTGATGTTACCGTGGCACACAACATGCCGAACGTTTCACGACTTCCAGGCACAAGCACAAGCGCAAATGGAAAATGATCAGGACAGTGAGACTCTGAGCATGCTTCTGCATTCGGTCAAGTGTCTTCCAGAGCGAGAATGAGGTATCTTTCTGAACGCCCTGCCAGAATCACAACGCAGCCGCATGCTGGAGAACCTGGCAGCGCCTTGAATCGATGCAACGTCGTTGACTGGCCCTCTAGTGGCGCTGCTGGTAGATGACAGTGCGTTTCGGGAGAGAATTGTCTGCGTGTCTACATCCTTTTCTTGTCTGTAATACTACATGCATGGCTGCGATGCCCGTCTGATACTGCAGAATGCTCCGATATGGCAACGGTTCGGGCTGCTAGCGACCGACTGGCTGAGCTAGCGAGCGTGCAGTTTGCAGGACAATGATAAGTGTGATGATAGATTGTATATGCACGCAGCTAGGATCGACTAGATGCACGATCTGCGGTGGGTATTTGTGCGCGTGTACCGTGGCTCCAATGTGTCTGGATACTGGACTTGTGTCGAGAATACCGTGCGGGGATGCGATACCGGCGACTTCATACCGTCAATACGATGATACTGGCCTAGAGCCTCCTTGGCTGTACCTTGTATGTAACATGTGTATCAATGGTATTGCCACCATATCAAACTTTCAACATCGATATCCGGCTGTATATCATTTCCGCAACCCGCGCCCTTACGCGGAGAGGCAATCACCTGGCCCATAGATAGGTAAGCACGCCGGGTAGGCACCACGGCCCGCAATATGTCACCCGTACCACTCACCGGTAATAATAATTTCTTAGCAACCATATGGCTCATGCATGTGGCATCGAAGATTCGGTCACGGGGAATCGACCTTCACCAGATAAGGCAACAGGGGCGACTGACGCGTGCTCTACCACTTTGACCAGCTTTTCCGTCAATGTGCAAATGGTTTCCACAGCTGCACTTATGACACCGGAGCCATGGAAATTCATCTGTAACAAAGGCGTTCACTTTGAACGGTGCAGCGAAAACGTCCGACCGCGCGGCACTGTCCACAAAGTCGCGCTCTGCCTTGCTCGGTAATATATGTACCTCAGTATGTCTGCAGTAGGGTGATGTGTGCGCACAGCGCTGCACACGCTGACCTTTCACTTTAACATGACGTGTGCGCACACGATACTGGCCACCGACGTGACTTGTGCGTGCACGTTGTCTAGCCTTCTTAATGCTTCACCAGCGTGATGTGTTCGTGCACGAGGGCGCCACGTATCGATCGTGCGTGAGTATCGTATGGATCAGGATCCACCACGTAGTGGGGAGAAGCTTCCATGTCATGCATAGTAAAAATATTATTATCGCTCTGACACCCGAACTCGGAGCGCAATGAATGTGTCTAACACACTCGTGGGCAGGTTAGACACGTAGTCAACCAGGTCAGCTATGCAAGTTGGTTAGTGTGTTCGACACCGTTCTGCGCACACAGGTAGAACAGAAGTGTTCCATATCTCTAGATACCTTTCTGCGCATGCAGTAGAACCGAAGAACACGGAGGGGATACATAAATACACGTCGATGAATATTATACTTTAGATACATATATATACAAGCGACAAGCCCCCCTTCGGGGGGCTCTTGCGCTTTGATACTCGAAGCTGAAGCATGAAGCTGGATGCCGGCGGAGCGCTGCAGCCAGCGTGGCCAGAGGTGCATCGCAGCTGCGGCGCCCTGCTGCTCGATGCAGGGTGCTCGACGCTCGACGCAAGCGATTTCTGTCGCGGTAAATGTAATGCAAAGGTATGATCAGAACATGTGATGTTTCAGCAGCGCCCGAAGTGGCCGCGTCCGTGGCAGAGCGCCGCTGAAAAGCTCGGCAGCCAGTAGACGTGGCCCGACGGGGGGCCTCATGGTCTTCGACGCTTGAGAAAACCGATGCTCGAAGCCGACGCAAGCGAAGCGTGACACGCTGAAAACAATGCAAACGCTACACATAAGTTCTGGTATGCCTCGGCTGGCTCCGAAGCGGCCGCATCCGTGGCGGAGCGCTGCAGCCAGCGTGGCCAGAGGTGCAGCGCTCTGCCGCGCGATGCGTCATGCTCGAAGCTCGATGCAATTCGTTTATGATACATTAGAAATGAAGTATATAATTTAATTAAAATATGCGATGCCTCGGCTGCGCCAGAAGCGGCCGCGTCCGTGGCGGAGCGCCGCTGAAAGGCGCGTGGCCAGAGGTGCAGCGCAACTTCGACGCCCTACAGCGCTGCAGACGCACGACGCGAACGCGAAGCGACCTGCGTCGCGGTGTTTCTGGAAGCAGATGCACCGATGCGAAGCCGACGCCGAGGCCCCGACGCGGACGCGAGGCCGGAATGGAGCAGCCGCCGGACAACGGATACATAGATAGATAGATAGACAAGCGACGAGCCCCCCTTCGGGGGGCTCTTACGCTTTGATACTCGAAGCTGAAGCATGAAGCTCGATGCTGAAGCGGAGCGCTGCAGCCAGCGTGGCCAGAGGTGCAGCGCTCTGCCGCGCGATGCGTCATGCTCGAAGCTCGGTGCAATTCGTTTCTGATGCACTGAACATGATGCATATAATTTAATTAGAATACGCGATGCCTCGGTCGCGCCAGAAGCGGCCGCATCCGTGGCGGAGCGCCGCTGAAAGCCGCGTGGCCAGAGGTGCAGCGCAACTTCGGCGCCCGATACCGCTGCAGAGGCACGACGCGAACGCGAAGCGACCCGCGTCGCGGGGTCTCTGGAAGCAGATGCACAGACGCGAAGCCGACGCCGAGGCCCCGACGCGGAGGCGAGGCCGGAATGGAGCAGCCGCCGGACAACGGATACATACATACATACAGTGATGCTGAATATTATACTTATGATACAGTGATGCTGAATATAATACTTATGATACAGTGATGCTGAATATAATACTTATGATTAAGCCTGGAAAAGCGGTACACCGATTGGGCATTTATTCCCGGTACATCGGAACATATGGAACATGTTCCGGAATATCATACATTTGAGACCCATGCAAATCGAAAACATGAAGCTACCAGCTAGCAAATTTTAAATTAAAGCATTTGGTCTTTTGCAACTGATTTGCAACAGCTTTAGGCACATTGTGACAAGGTTTCAGTTGTGTTGGACCAGAGAGGGCTACTGTAGCGGTTATATACGATTGTCCAATCTCTCAAAACGGAGCTCAATGACATGTTGTGTTGATGCAATTGACACAATGTTATGAGACATCGGATCAACACAAGAAATATATCATTGGAAAGCACAGAACAAGTGCTTTCATAATTACAAAACAACATAATTGAATGATCTGTATGCAAGTAAATATGTGCCTGTGTAGCTGCCCCCTATGTGCAGCTCACTGCGCAGTTGTGTTCACAGCAATGCTCCCACAAAGCACTGAATTGAGCAAGTATATCGTCGAGTAAAGCTCAAGCAGTGAAGGTGGTCAAACATGGCTTTTCGTTGGTCAAACGACTGGTGTTTTATCAGGCTGGTTGTGAGTCTGAGACCTTTGCGACACTGACACCTTGCACACAGCCTATCTTGCCTAGCCGTAGCCACACTGTCTAGAAGCATAGCAACCCCATCCAGTACTGTTCAATGGAGTGTGGCACGGCTCAAGGAAGCTTGGCGAGGACGTTATTGCGGTGTGAGCAATGCTGCTTTCACGCTGGTAATCGTGCGTGTCTTTGAATAAACCAGCATCGATGCTACATTTGGTGCTCTTATTACCTTGGTGCCTAGCGAGAGTATAAAGATGCCGCGTTGCACAGGGACAAACAACTCGCATGCGTGCAACACTCAATTTTGCAGCACCGTTGTGTACCGTACATGAACCTGAACATTTGATAATTGAATTTGATGTGGCTCGAGGCCTCGGTAGCGCTGTTATGTTCACATGTACACCAGCGCTCACACACGGAAAAGCGTAACGCGCACACTGCAATACAAGCACCGCGCGCTCTGCAAACGACCTTAGGACTGACCGCAACCTCATAAATCTGAAGAATATTCCGAACATCGGAACATTGCCACTCCAATATGTACCGGTCAACGGTACATCAAGAGACACCCAAATGTTCCTGGTATCCCGCATTTTGCCAATATCCCGGTAATGTACCGCATATTTTTGTACCGGTACATGTACCTGTACCGGTACATGCCAGCCTTACTTATGATACAGTGATGCTGAATATAATACTTATGATACATACAGTGATGCTGAATATAATACTTATGATATATATATATATATATATATATATATATATATATATATATATATATATATATATATATATATATATATATATATATATATATATATATATATATATATATATGTACTAGTATAAACCAGCAAGATCTATTACCATATATATGTACTAGTATAAACCAGCAAGATCTATTACCATATATAATGTAAAGAGTCGTCCGTGTCCGTCCCAAAATTGATAACGTGAGAACAACGAATTAAATGTTGTGTCCCATCCCAGCGACTCTGAAATTGACGAAATTGCAAACATATGACTTCGTGGTGTCCCGGGTTTCTCGTCGGTGGAGGGACGATCTGCAAAACAATGATTAGTGGTGATGTCCCGTTCCATGTATGCCGGTACAGGAAGCGGTACGAAATGTGTCCTACTTCAGATGCCACTGCACATGCACTTGCCTTACACATCCATCAAAGGCTTTGATAATTGGCCCCTCGTCATCGATAGGCGAGTTATCTTCCACCATATGATCACTATCATACCGCACCGTTTTGCAGGCGAACTCTTCCCCACTTACACTGACGGCACGAGGGCGCAAGGACGCCTCGAGATAACGAGGCCAGATTTCAGCTCAACGTCGAGTACTGAACATGAGATAACAGACAAGGACATGTAGGGAAGAGACAAACAAGCACAGCATCGTTCGTTGCTGATCCTGCATGAATTCCATAGGTCGACCTACTAGCTGGATCCAGCTTAATAAGAAACGCACCCACCCACCACCCGATAGCATAGGAACGGAAACCGCCGGAGCACAGCTCGAAGAAGGAACGTAGGAACAGCCCTGCACACAGCCCTGCACACAGATGAGAAATCAAGAGAGAACCGAGACTCGAGACTGATAAATGCAACCAACACGAGCACAGCCCAGACCTAGAGAAAGTGCCATAAACAGACACGCGATGTTGGTAGCCCGCTAAACAATCCATGCAGCTGTGAAGGCAGACAGCTGGCACATACAACCCGACATGCATGTGCACATGTAGCCACATGTGGCCATCAGTCATGTCGTGGCGGCGCCCACCCGGGGTCAGAAGAAGTTTCCACCGCGGGCCACCGTCTCATGCAAAACTAATCAGCAGCTACCATCAGCTACCGTCATGCGGCACACCTCCCCACACCGTTGCGCCATGCACTTCACGACAGCATTGTTGACCAGTGGATCGCAGTTTCGCGAGACACGTAAAAATTCGCTGGTGATCGCTCTCAATTTGTTGCACCGAGCGCATAGCAACTTTCCGCATAAAGAATGGTGCATCACACACATGTTCGGGGGTGAAAGCACACGCACACGCAGAATAGCTGTTGGAGCTGGTGTGCAAGGAATGAGGCTCACATTCAAACAGGAGATCACATGAGGTATAAGTGAAGTGCTGATTGTCAGAAAGGCTATCCTTCGTACAGGTCAGACACGCAGTCTTACGTCAGGTCAGGAGTCCAGCATCTCATACCTGCCGCGCACAGAGGTAGAACCGGAGAGATGCTGAGGGAGAGACAGAGTACTGCTAGTACCGTGAAACAGTGATAGGAATGGTTACAGCTCTCTGTGTGCACAGCCATATATGCACACGGAATAGTCAAGATTACGGCGGGAGATCCTAGCAGGATCTCCCTCACTACTCCGAGACAATCCTACTGGCGGCTTACCCCTGCACCTGATCCGCGGACCGATCGTGCATGGGAGCACCTGTCACCACGCTGGTGCCCGCATGCATTGTGACACTCCCCCATAAACCCTGCTAAGTTTCCACTAGCTAGAGTTTATTACGAACTTCTTGCAAAGCAGGTCCGGGCAGCACCTTAGTAAACACATATGCTAACTGATCAACAGTGCCAACCCATTCTACCTTAAGTTCATCCATCTGGACATATTCCCGCACTCGCAAGTGCCGCACACGAATGTGCTTGGATCTGTCGGTGGACACATCATTCACAGCCAAGAAATTGGCACTCTCATTATCACCCCACAGAGTCGGCTTATGTGGGATAAATTTCACGTCGAGAAGCAACTGCTTCATCCACATCAGCTCGTTGGCTGTTGCACTCATCGCAATGAGCTCAGCCTCTGTTGTATCCCCAGCCACTATACTTTGCTTCTTCGAACGCCAGAGAACACAGTTCCCATACACCCGAACAATCATACCAGACACACTCTTCATATCTGCAGAATTCGCAAAATCTGCATCTAAAAAAGCCTCTAGTAAACACCCGTGTACCTCAAAGCCTACAAAATTTATTCCTAAATTCTTTGTGGACTGCAGGTATCTCAGAACATGTTGCACGGCAGACCAATGTTCCTTCAGACTACTAGACATGTGCCGGGCCAGGACATGTGCCACATAGCTCAGGTCACGTCGTGTCACTCCTGCAATACACTGGATGCTCCCTACAACACTCATGAACCTGGAATGCTCAGCAGCACTGGCTTTCTCCAGGTCAGGATGCTCTTTCACACTCCTTGGTTGTTGCCGCGGCACTAAGGGAGTGGGAGATTTACGACAGTCAGACATACTGTACTTGTCCAGCAGATTCTGGATTTTGGTACGTTGTGTCATTGTGATTGTTTTGGCCTTTCGATCACGCGTGATCTCAGTGCCAAGTGCCCAAGAAAGGTCACCTAAGTCTCTACCTTCGAATTTTGTGAGAATGACACTGATGATTTCCTGCAGCCCCGCGGAGCAACTGAAAATGAATAAGTCATCTACCCACAGAAAAACAAAGCATCGACCGGTTTTTCTGACATACAGTCCAGGATCACTCTGTGCGCACACAAATTTCCGTTCAGCCAAGACCTTTACTAAAGCCTTATGCCCCTCGCGAGCGGCTTGCTTCAGGCCAAACAGAGTCTAATGCAATTTCCATACACGTGCTGTTGTCAGAAACACTCTCTATCTGCAGGTCAGACGCGCAGTCTTAGGTCAGGTCAGGCAGCCAGCATTCCATACCTGCTGCGCACAGAGGTAGAACCGAGGAATGCGGGGGGAGATCAGGATACAGCTAGTACCGTGAAACAGTGATAAGAATGGTTACAGATCTCAGTGTGCACATGCTTATATGCACACTGAACACTCAAGGTTACGACGGGAAACCCTCGCACGATCTCTCTCACTACATCGAGACAATCACGGCCGGCGGCTTACCCCTGCACCGGTTCCGCAGATTGTGCGTGCATGGGTGCACCTGTCACCACGCTGCTGCCCGCAGGCTCATGCATTGTGACAGCTGTCCCGTCTGTAAAGTACGGGGGCTGTTCAACGAAAACCTCTTCTTCCAGGTCGCCGTTCAGAAAAGCACATTTTATGTCTATATGCCTAATCTCCAGATCCTCCTGAGCAGCAATAGACAGCAACACACACAGAGTCGCATAACTACCGACAGGGGACCAAGTCTCAAAGAAATCAACTCCTTCTACCTGAGAAAAACCACGAGCTACATATCGTGCCTTGTGCCGCTGAATCTCACCAGCAGGTCCGCGCTTGATCTTGAACACCCACTTGCCCGAGATAGCTTTCGTAACCGCAGGCAGATAGCACAACATAAAAGTCCCGTGCTCACCCAGTGCTTCCACCTCCTCCTGCATGGCACGCAGCCAAGCATCCCTGTCTGGACCCGCGAGTCCATCCTTCATAGAAGGCATATCAGGGTCGGAAGGCTTCTGCTTCCTGGCGGCAGCTGCTCTGCGCGACCCACGACGCTAAGCACTCTGCTGCTCACCATACTCCAAACACTGATGCTTCAGGCCTGCACCGGACACTCCACAGTCAGCTGCGGCTGATGTGTCCTGATTGCAGCCTGGAGACTTAATGTCATCTACTACTGTTTCACTACTAGCAAGATGAGAGCCCGCGGGCTCATGCACAGCAGCTACATCCACAGCCAAAGGAACAAGGCGTCTGCGTACAAGAGGATTGATTTTAATGCGGGGAAGAGCAGCCGAAATGGCTCTTACCTAGGGCTGGCCTATACCGGTATAAGGGTTTATACCAGTATGTGGGTATAGGGTATATATACCGGTGTACGTTCAAAGTCAACAGAATAAGGGGTATAATCTCGATATGTCGGTATACCCTTGAGAGGGGTATATTCAGGCTGTCTTACTTGCCCGCTCGGCCGCCGCGGGCAGCGGGGCCCCGCTATCTCGTAGCCCCTTAGCCCCTTACCCCCAGCCGACGCACACCGACGCACACCGGGCCACCGCGACACCGACGTACGGCCAGAGGTACACCTCTCTTACCTCTCTCTTACCTCTCTGGTGGTCTGCGTGGCCCTGTGTGTGTCGCTTGCAGATCACTGGCTCCGGTCACGCTCCACGTAATCGCACGTTCCACGTAACCTCACAGCATCGTACGACGACGTCGCGTGGCGCACCGGCGGAATATATGTATGTCTCTGTTTCTGTTGAAACGCCATCTCTGAACGTTGTCGTCGGGCTGCTGTTGGATGGGTGGGTGGATGGGTGGGAGGGTTGGCAGCTGTGCGGGCATTCCCACCACTGGACCCACAGTCTGGCCTTCATCTTGACCTCCAGCCTCCAGCGAACCATCCTGTCGGACGGCTGGAGCAATTGCTCGAGGAAGAAGCCGTCTCGGCGTGTTGACTGTCGTCATACTGCACTCCGGCTGCAATGCCGTTGCGTACAGCGCGGCATGATCCTAGCACATGCAAGGCACGTGAATTCTTATGGTGTGTACAAGAAAACTGCAAGGCGATTTGTGGGTTCGCTGCACGTCTTGAATGCTTGTTGATGCTCGTCGATCTTTTGGCGCACCCACACGTCAAGGCATTCCCAAAAAAGCGCGATAGAATAGCATGCAGCGCAGGTTCCAGATGTGCTGGTGAGCAATGTCCTTTCCATCGGGACCAGGGACACAACGTGTCGCTGCAGACGGCAGAGCATACAACGTGGCTAAGGGGAGCTTGTGCGATTCTCAGCCGATCGCCTCGTCGGCAGTAACGCGACCTGTAGTGCCAAATCCTGGATGTATCGGTGTCGAAGGTAACCAGCAGGTGTCAGGTGTGGTCTCAATCTAGCCTGCACGTGTAGCACAAGATCACATCACATTGTCCGTAAGCCCTTAACACATACCGCTGCCACACATGGCAATATCCCGTGAAACAGTAGGATCAGATCAGAAGTGCGTGTAGCTCAGTGGAAGAGCGCTGGCTTCAAGCCAAGAGGCCCGTGTTCAACTCACGGCACGTACAGTTTCCAATGCCAGGCTCCCTGCCCACCAGCATCCCTGCCCACCAGCATCCCAGCACTGCTTGCCACTTGTAACTGCACATGCCCCTCTGCCGTGTATGTGTGTGTGATGCCACATGGGGCTGACACTCACAACTGCTGTTGAGTTGTTGGTTGTGTGCAGCAGCTGTGAAGCATTCCAGCACTGCTTGCCACTTGTAGCTGCACATGCCCCTCTGCTGTGTATGTATGTGTGATGCCACATGGGGCTGACACTCACAACTGCTGTTGAGTTGGTTGTGTGCAGCAGCTTTGAAGCATTCCAGCACTGCTTGCCACTTGTAACTGCACATGCCCCTCTGCCGTGTATGTGTGTGTGATGCCACATGGGGCTGACACTCACAACTGCTGTTGAGTTGTTGGTTGTGTGCAGCAGCTGTGAAGCATTCCAGCACTGCTTGCCACTTGTAGCTGCACATGCCCCTCTGCTGTGTATGTATGTGTGATGCCACATGGGGCTGGCTGACACTCACAACTGCTGTTGGGTTGTTGGTTGTGTGCAGCAGCTTTGAAGCATTCCAGCACTGCTTGCCACTTGTAGCTGCACATGCCCCTCTGCTGTGTATGTGTGTGTGATGCCACATGGGGCTGACACTCACAACTGCTGTTGAGTTGGTTGTGTGCAGCAGCTGTGAAGCATTCCAGCACTGCTTGCCACTTGTAGCTGCACATGCCCCTCTGCTGTGTATGTGTGTGTGATGCCACATGGGGCTGGCTGACACTCACAACTGCTGTTGGGTTGTTGGTTGTGTGCAGCAGCTGTGAAGCATTCCAGCACTGCTTGCCACTTGTAGCTGCACATGCCCCTCTGCTGTGTATGTGTGTGTGATGCCACATGGGGCTGACACTCACAACTGCTGTTGAGTTGGTTGTGTGCAGCAGCTTTGAAGCATTCCAGCACTGCTTGCCACTTGTAGCTGCACATGCCCCTCTGCTGTGTATGTGTGTGTGATGCCACATGGGGCTGGCTGACACTCACAGCTGCTGTTGGGTTGTTGGTTGTGTGCAGCAGCTGTGAAGCATTCCAGCACTGCTTGCCACTTGTAGCTGCACATGCCCCTCTGCTGTGTATGTGTGTGTGATGCCACATGGGGCTGGCTGACACTCACAACTGCTGTTGGGTTGTTGGTTGTGTGCAGCAGCTGTGAAGCATTCCAGCACTGCTTGCCACTTGTAGCTGCACATGCCCCTCTGCTGTGTATGTGTGTGTGATGCCACATGGGGCTGACACTCACAACTGCTGTTGGGTTGTTGGTTGTGTGCAGCAGCTGTGAAGCATTCCAGCACTGCTTGCCACTTGTAGCTGCACATGCCCCTCTGCTGTGTATGTGTGTGTGATGCCACATGGGGCTGACACTCACAACTGCTGTTGAGTTGTTGGTTGTGTGCAGCAGCTGTGAAGCATTCCAGCACTGCTTGCCACTTGTAGCTGCACATGCCCCTCTGCTGTGTATGTGTGTGTGATGCCACATGGGGCTGGCTGACACTCACAACTTCTGTTGGGTTGTTGGTTGTGTGCAGCAGCTGTGAAGCATTCCAGCACTGCTTGCCACTTGTAGCTGCACATGCCCCTCTGCTGTGTATGTGTGTGTGATGCCACATGGGGCTGGCTGACACTCACAGCTGCTGTTGGGTTGTTGGTTGTGTGCAGCAGCTGTGAAGCATTCCAGCACTGCTTGCCACTTGTAGCTGCACATGCCCCTCTGCTGTGTATGTGTGTGTGATGCCACATGGGGCTGGCTGACACTCACAGCTGCTGTTGGGTTGTTGGTTGTGTGCAGCAGCTGTGAAGCATTCCAGCACTGCTTGCCACTTGTAGCTGCACATGCCCCTCTGCTGTGTATGTGTGTGTGATGCCACATGGGGCTGGCTGACACTCACAACTGCTGTTGGGTTGTTGGTTGTGTGCAGCAGCTGTGAAGCATTCCAGCACTGCTTGCCACTTGTAGCTGCACATGCCCCTCTGCTGTGTATGTGTGTGTGATGCCACATGGGGCTGACACTCACAACTGCTGTTGGGTTGTTGGTTGTGTGCAGCAGCTGTGAAGCATTCCAGCACTGCTTGCCACTTGTAGCTGCACATGCCCCTCTGCTGTGTATGTGTGTGTGATGCCACATGGGGCTGACACTCACAACTGCTGTTGAGTTGTTGGTTGTGTGCAGCAGCTGTGAAGCATTCCAGCACTGCTTGCCACTTGTAGCTGCACATGCCCCTCTGCTGTGTATGTGTGTGTGATGCCACATGGGGCTGGCTGACACTCACAACTTCTGTTGGGTTGTTGGTTGTGTGCAGCAGCTGTGAAGCATTCCAGCACTGCTTGCCACTTGTAGCTGCACATGCCCCTCTGCTGTGTATGTGTGTGTGATGCCACATGGGGCTGACACTCACAACTGCTGTTGAGTTGGTTGTGTGCAGCAGCTTTGAAGCATTCCAGCACTGCTTGCCAACAGCTCGGGCATTATGAGGGCAGGTCTGCACATCAGACCGTGTGGCCCTGCTGGCAGCAGGCTAATGCTTACGTTTCTAGCACATCTTCTCGTGAAGAAGCCGTCACAGTGCAGTAACAATATGCACATGTGTGTGGACCGCATCCAGGGACTCAATTGCACATTATTGTCAAGTGCTACCAAGAGTATTTGATCAGCGAAATTTTGATCAGCAATGAACACGCATCGGGGGGGGGGGGGTTCGAATTACAATGTGGGCAAATGCTTCTCAACTATCGGCAAAGTTGCAACATAGACGCCGTGCCTGTGGGAATCTCTATCCTATATTGTACATATCCCACACAAACAGCAAAGGCGCCTATATTGCCCGCCCTTAGAATCACAACAACACTCCAGCTCAGTTGGGTACTCTACTCAATTCGTGGGCGTTTGCATGGCTCATGCTGGGTAACTTCTTCTGCCGATTTGCATTCTACTCTGTTCATGCTCTCCATCAAGACGATTAGGAGTTTGACCGTGGGGCTGTCTTCTCCAGGTGCGGCATGATCACAAACTCTCTTGAGCGCCGCTGCCTCCTCGATGAGTTTGCAGTGTTTGAGAAAGTAGTGCATTATCTGGCACCTGCACACATCAACCTATTGATATATCATTCACCTCTGACCTGCGATGATGACTGTAGCATTTGTATGGCACACACATCACAGACGTGCATGATTCACATGAACAACACAATCCCATGTATGTGATCACACTTGATGGTATCTGTACCTCACGGTCCCAACGTCCCGTTCACATGGCGGTGCAACCGATTCACGCAATGACAGTAGCTTGAGGTCAATCAGACACGCGCATGAGCGTGCATACGCTTCGCTTCCATATTTGGGTGCTTGTTGCCCTGAGAACACCTGCAAAATTGAATGGCCTGATACAGAGCTTTGGATCATTGCTTATACAGAGCAGACAGACAGCTCGTCACACACCTTGGTGATCCCGCCATGCAAAGCCACGGCAGCAAAAAGGTCGGTGAACAAAACGACGCGACTGTTTGCAGCATCCTCTGATTGGCTGCAGCTCTGCCCGCCAGGAGGATTTGGCTTCTTCCACGTATACTTCATGCTCTCTTTGCCATACCTGAATCGGATGGGCTTGTCGCCATCTTGCTTTGCCTTGAGCAACTCTGCCTTCAAATGACCAATCGTCCAATCATGATTGCTGATACCTGTGCCGATCTCATGACTCGCAGAGTCTACCAGGGTTTTTAAACGTGCTGACGTTGTTGCGTTGTTTATGGCGGACGTGAGAGAATTAAGCCGATCGCTGCTGGTCGGTGAGCGCTCTGAACACAACACATCCGTAACACAATCGGGCGTCCACGAACATCCTGAACAAATAACAAAGAACGTATCGCATTCTGGCAATCACACCTTGGCACTGGAAAGGAGCCGGCTCCAAAGGATGAGTGCAGGAGTGATCCACTGCACCTGGCATATGCATGGACAAAGCCCGATCAGACATTGCAAGCACTGCAGCAGTCACGTCGTGACCTTGGAAGTTGAAACATGATGAGGCCGGAGTAGGTGTCGAAGCAGGTGCAATGCTAAGATCCAATGGTGCAGCAGCAGTATTAGGTGTAGCTGCATCCGGCCCGAGCTGTTGCGACTCAGCTGTGACGTGACCCTGAGCCAGCTCTGGCTCTGCCATGTTGCAAGCAGCTTGTGTCTGAGTGTCGATTTGCCTGTCTCCGGATTCATCCATAGGCCAGCACTCTTGCTGCGATGGTACATTCTCCATATTGCACAGCATTGCGGATTCGTCTTGGGTGTGATGTTCCTCAATGTCTCCAGCATCCTCGCATACTGCCTCGTTCATGACAGCAGGATGTTCTGTGGACTCAGCTCGCTCACCAACTCTCGGCTGACAATACCTTTCATTGGGGACTCGGGCCTGGACAGTCAGGCCATCTACCTGCATGCCGCGGTCGTGATGCAGGTATCAACTGCGTCGCCTACTTCACCAGCATAAAGATTATCGGTAAACAAGTGCACACTTGGGCTTCTAGGGTCATGTGCGACCGATTGTTCTTGCGCGATGTAGCACAGTAGTAGATGAACCTCCGTATAGCGGTCTTGTCACATTGCGCATTGTCTTCAGCCAGGATTCCTGAAATCCAGCGTGCAAGGCTGATAGTACCTTTGATACTTGACAAATTAGCTGCCAAATAATGTTGGGGAAGTGGAAGTCTTGCAACCGGGACACCTGTCCCCTTTGTTGTGATGCTCATGTACGGCAGGTTCAGGCTCATGAGCACTCTCATTGCAGAAATCTCCAGGATCAGAACGCGCAATTGTTTCAAACAATGAGCGGTGTCAAATGTGGACCGCGGAACGGACTCCACTGCACAGGGCGCAACCTGCAAAGCAACACATGCCACACATGAGCCACGTGGAGAATTTTAGCTGTACAGCACATGCATGTTGTATTGTGAAATACAAACAGGCCATCACAGCGATCATGCAGGGCGACGGTATACCTGCGATGCTTGTACCAGCACGGCGTCAGCACGTAGTGCTTGTGCTACCTGGTCAGATCTACCTGTATGAGCAACCTTCTTGCACACCTCATCGATGAACCTCCCGAAGTGTTTCCCACCAACCTTGAAGTCGCCAAGCCCCAACGGTCCGTATTTGTCTTCCTTGTAGGTGTAGCCTTGCAGAACCGCTGTCACAGCATGGTCGATCTGCATATGGAAGATGTCGTGGCTGCAAGAAGCAACACTGTAAACAGTGGCAAGGACGCCCACCTTCACACTAGAGCATCGATAGCCCCATTGATCCAGACTTTTCAACACACTGATTGGCATCATGTCGTGGCGAATCTGATCTCGGGGTGGTGGAGGCTCCGTCCCGGCGATCGCTATTAAGCCTGAACAGTTATCACTGTTACAGCTAGTGGAAAGTGCGCATCAGGTGCTATAGCATGCCAAGGTGGTCGGCATGCCTTGTTGCTGGCGATGATGATGCTCGAGTGTGTTGTTGATGTTGTTGATTTTCTGCACTGTGGCAGAATCCACAGTCCGACCTTCGCTCAACTTCACAACCATGTTCTCAATCCCCTCCAGACGTAAGTCTGTTGCTGCACAGTTGCCTTCAGTGGATGCTGCAAGGTTCCTCACTGCAGTGAGCACATGTTGCAACTGGCAACGAACTGCTAAACTGCTCCACTCCTACAAAACAAAGACCATATGTTGAAGTTGTTGCGGGCATTGCCGCTGTTGATAGGCAAGGCATAACATCAGCGCAATAACACCTGCATGCGCCGGTCTGATTGCAACAATAAAGAACCTTCATCCTGAGCCACGACGGCTTGAGCCAGCATCTCATGTTGTGTTTCACATGTTCTCATATTCATCATAACACTTTCTGCCATGCACCTCACCATGGGAGACTCAGCCCTCTGACAAATCGCCTGAATACAAACACGGAGAGGTCGATTGCATGTATCAAGTTGATGTGTGTTGATGCCATCGGAATGGCCCGCGTCTGACACTTCAGCCGTGGTGCCGCCAGGTATGTCAATAGCATCAGTCAGGGCACTTAGTACATGCAATTGGTGTATGCAACCGAAATGCCATGTGGCCAGCGTTGTTTTGCACCGCATCATGCCAAGCAGGCCTTTGATGACCCCTTCTCCACAGCACCATGCATGTGTATGCGAAGATCTGATGCTTGGTGTCAAGCAGCATCATGAAGGACACACCATCGTGCTTTGATGAAGTTCAATGAGACGTGCTTTGTTGCGCTCGATCATCACCTGCATCGTCACTTGCGAATCGTCGTCGTGCTCTGTCGCCAATAAGTGCCTCCGTGCGACCTGTAACATCATCACGTGACTTGCACGAAACATGCGATCATGCTCATTGATTTTCCCGGCAACTTTTCGTTTACTGGGGGCGCACCTGCGACTCTCGTGCTCGTAAACGCTTGGTTTCCAGCCGCGCGACATGTGCAGCGGGATCCATCACCTCGTCCGGAACCCTTTGATCCATCAGAAACGTTGCACCGATTGCCTCTGCTCTGTTAATTATGTAGCTTGGAGGTTCAAATGGTGGCATCTCGTGCCCTGTCATGTGCAGCCGCTTGCATTCGTCCTCGTGATCATTGGAGAGGCGGTAAACCTGATCACAGAGCAAGTGTGAATATTCGATTTGAGCTACAGGCAATTCATCACTGAGAGCCACGCGGACACAGACTGCTCAATGAAGCGGAGAAGCATGTAATCAATGGTGCCCACCTGCCACTGGAGATCCTCCCATTTCCCCCACAGGTCATCATCGAATAAGGCTCGATTTTCATCAAAATACAAAGGATGATCATAAAACAACCAGTGCTCTCGGTACATTCTTAACAAGATGGGTAGCGCCTGGAGGGACCATTCGATCAGAGCCATGCAGCACGAGCAAGCCAAAAGTCGAATGAGGTAAGCAGACCTGCGCCAGAACAATGGCAAGGAAGCATAGAACATCGATGAACTTCTCCAGATTGTTGTCTCCTTGGGCGGCAAGACGGGCTTGCACCTATATATAGAGTTATACCTGCTATTACCATGTATGATGTGTTGACTGTAAACCATTTGCATCAAGGTGACATCAATGTGAGTCGCACCTCCTTTGTTTCCACCCACTTTTTGGCTTTCACGATGTCAAGCTGGTTGCCGTCGTTCAGCTGGATCACTGTTGTGTACATCATGGCCTTGATCGCATCTGGAGGCACGAGGATCCCATGCTTGGGCAGGTAATGTTTTGGCGATTGCCAGTCATGCGTCCAGCACAAGGTGCTTGATGAAGGGGTTGTGTTGTAAGTGTGCCCCAAAGTGGTCTGGTTCCACTTGCCCGCCCGTGCAGCATCCATCTCACTCCCTCTGCATGATACGCATTCATGAATGGTCTACGTGCTAAAACAGTGATCATCATTCCTGCCTTTAGGGTGGCAGTCCACTCATGTTCAACAACAGGTTCATGAGACACACCCCTTCTCCACAATCTCCTCTGCCCCATCGCGCCGATTTGTGTGCTGCTTCTTGGGCAAGCTTCGGCCGAAACACACCTTTTGCATTGTCCGAATCCGTGTATCCATAACGTTTGTGGGGTTGTTGCTGTCTGGGTCGAATGGTGGCTCCGGGAAACGGCATGTCACCAGCCGAGCTTGCATCCTACACGCACTTGATGTTGTTAAGAGATCTCCACAAGTCGCAACAAACATTCGGGACTCCAGGATGCTTTACCATGAATTGCTGTCAGCCACACTCTCGGGCAATGGCTGACCGTCTCCAACAACCAGGCGTTTGAGCATATGAATTGATAAATGCACCAACGGACACAACAAGAATTCGTGGCCATAGGTTGTAGCTCGACAGTCGGCATGCTTCCCCTCCTTGTTTGTCTTGGCGCCATGGATCGCAAAAACAACCATGGGCATGATGCATGGTCGCACATAGTGATTGATGTATGGAAACATCATCCCGATCTTGAAGTCACGAAACTCTTTGCCCCTGCCTAGCGTTGGCTTTAACATGCTCTGCTGCCTCCTACATAACAGGTGAATTTTTAAAGTGCTTCGTTGACTCCTGTTCTCCATATCGAGTCGGAGTATGTAGATGTGTTATCATGAGCTCCAAAAGGCACACACATCCAAAACACATACCCAGTTGATTCATTCCCAAGCTGGTCTTTCAAACTTGGACCACACTGGTATGCCTTCTTCACTTGAACACCTGACGTGGCTCGATTCTCACGATTCTTTATGCCAAGCTGCCACAATATCATGATGCTCTCTTTTTTCTCTCGCAGGGTTGGTAGGTACAGGCAAGTATTTTTTGTGACGGCGAATGGGTCCCTGAGGCAGTGTCCGCATTCAATGGCTGTTGCATGGATACTGGGGCTGACAACTTACAACTGACGCACCGAGCTGCATCAATCTCTTTGCTGAGCGACTGAGCGTGGTTTTTGTAAGCAGCAGTGCTTCTGAATGCCTTGGAAGGGAACTTGTGTCCATAAATCAATTCCCATTGCTTTGTCAAGTGAACAATGCCATTGGTAATGTTGTTGAAGAACGACAGGGACCCCTGCATACCATGCATACATCTGAGATTGCATGATGTCCAACATAGCCATGTGCTATCAAACAATTGTTGAGGCTCGTGCTACATGGGGTGAGGCATGAAAAAAAACAGGGCTTTCTCGAGAAGTACCGATGTGAAAGCACTGCTTTGAATGTAAACGCCGAAGCAGATGCCATCTGTCAATGTCAAAGGCTCGTATAATGTTGTGGCCACTCCGAGCCGCTTGAGCTCCCCCAGATACCTCAAAGTTGGCCAATCCGTCCAATGTACTTTCCGGAGCATGCTGCTTGTGCGATCGAGGGCATGAATCTCGTCCAGCGTTTTCCGACCCAGCGAGCCAACGGATACTGCAGACAATGGATGCTATCAACATGAAAGGCACAAAGCGTGCTTGCCACAGGAGCTTAGTTGACATACTTTTGTACTGTTCATCATTAGTGAGCTTATCGTATATGCTCATGAAGACGGAATGGATCCGGGCATGCCATGCAGTGCGACTCTCTTTCATTAACGCCAACAAACTCTTTGCAGGTTCCTCCGCAAGAGCGTCGAGGAAGCTCTTTGAGCGAGGCTCCTCGCCAAGAACTACAGCTACTTGAGCGCATGCCTCACACACTTGGTCCAGAGGTAGGTCCAATTCCTCCACATTCACCATGGGACCAGAGAGGTCGCCATATTGGTCAGTAAATTGTAAAAGCAAGATGGCCCATGCCCCTGTACTGTGCGGAGACAGCCCAAGTTGCAACCATTTCAAGGCTGCACATCAACATTATGTCACAACTCTCGAGATCACTGTAACACTGTCACACCCAATATTGTAATGAAATGCAATTTAAATTGCAATTTCATACCTGTTGTTGCCCTGCCCCAAAGCTGATACTGAAAAAACTGCACAAACAACAAGGTCTCTATGGCAGCAGCACCGATGCGTATACTCTCAGATGGAACATCTCCCACGTGTGAAGGGGGCTGTTGTGCCTTCACCAAGCACCCAGCCATCCACGCCAGGGAATCAAGGACTGCATACCAAAGCATTGTGATACATGGGCAGATACCTAAATATAACAATATGCATAGATGATTTGCGCTGCGTATAGGCTTTCATGATCACTGCAGTGCTCCGTCTGGCTGCCACCAGGCTAAGGCTGCCTTAGCCCTGACCCTCGATATCTCAATCCTCCCCGCACTACCCGTAGCCCCTTACCGGGTAGTCAATGTGTATGCTCTAGGCTGTGATATACCCTTGCAGAACATTATTCCCACAGCAACGGGGGTATAGTGGGACTACGTAGCCTACCAGTGCATTAAATATGTGTGGATCTGTGCTTGAGGCGACTCCATGCGTTACTGTGACATCAGGCACGATAAACATCCGTTCTAGTCGTCAGGGATGCACAGAGGAGACTGAAAACGATCCGCGGTCCGCAATTTAGTTCAACAATGTGGCTTTGTCGTCTTCGTAAGTTGTGCGTAACATACTGACAGTCCTGTCGTCCAAAGCGAAGCCTGGATCAGCTTGGACCAGGCTGTGCGTTGTCGAGGTCCCAAGTGTCCGCACACACGCGTTCAAGTTTGTATGCAGTCATGTTGGCAAGGTTGTCAGCTCGGCAGCCTGTCGAAGTGTCAAGCGAATGACCACACACTCGGGCACGCGTCGCGCAGCTCAGGTTAAAAGAACAGTTGCGAAGTCAAGTGAGCCCTCGTGCGTTAATTGTAACGAAGTATGCCATTTGTGTGCTTTTGGTTGCTGTGTACGTGGACTACGGCCAGTAGCATCGATCGCATGGTGCGCTGTCCAGAGCGAGCTGAGTGTCCGGCACGCACAGATCGGACACATATATCTTGCCATACTCTCAGTATGTATATATATACTGCTATAGTCCCGATATGTATACATACTGCTGCTAGGAATGCCATGTCCCTTGAGCGAGTCAGCACATGATCACGCTTGCTTCAATTGACGAGCTCAGGCAGCTAGCATGGATCACTTAAATAATGCTGAGCACTATAGAACAAGAATAGGTGAATGTGCTGTGCATGCACTGTGAAAGAGCCGTGAACAGGCTGTGAATGGGTTGTGGACGGGCCGGAATAGGTCCTGCTGATACTGTCTCTTGACCATCATACACGTCGCCAGTCAATTCAGTGACTTGTATAGGCGTAAACTACTGTTCATGTAGATTCCAACGATGTTTTTATCTTGCTCTGAAACTTTGTGAGCGAATTAGAATCAATTCTGGAAAGTGAGTGAGTCATTGAATGTTTTTCCACTCTGAACCAAACCATTATTCGATGTCTACACAGTGCCTATTTATATGAACTGACAACTATTGACATCTATACAGACCACAAGAACAAGGGCTTTCTAAATATCTAATTACTTGTGTGATCCGAGTTTTCGTTGCGTCTCTACAATCGATAACGTTCATTATACCTTTATCCTATACTTTTATACCAAGGGTATAAGAATATATACCCTTATACCGATATATGGAACCCAATATACCCCTCAGGGCCAGCCTTACTCTTACCTCATCATGCAAATCAACCCCAACAGCGGCAGAGGGTGCAGCCTGGATCTCTCCCCCTACTTTGGATCCGGACTCCATCTCAATTTCATCTGGCTCATCCTCCCAGGAAGGTCTCAGCCCCTCAACCCCTCGCAAGGGCTTAGCTACTGCTCCCGCGCCAGATGCTGAGGCCGCAACCGAATTACTCCCTGATCGGACCCGCTGAGCCTCGTGATTATGATGAGCCGCATCACGTTCATCATCGCTGATGGTGTACTCCTCCATCTCATCTGCATCGTCCTCGTCGTCATCATCTTCGTCCATCGGATCATCAGAAGACGGCGGAGGCATAGGCGGGACAAATGCAGCCTCGATGCCAGGGTCATGGAGCTGCGCATTTCGAGTCACCACATACTCGATAGTGCGGGCAGGAAGGGCCCGAAATAGGCGCGCCTGGCCTGGGACCCGAGGCGGAACGTCAACGTCAGGGTGGGCAGCTGCACGAGCAAGCGCACGCGATGCATGGTGTGCCTGGCCACCTCCGGTGTGTCCCGCGCAGGGTCACGCCGGAGCACCTCAGTAGAGGAGCCTGCGCCGAAACGCGGAGAGTACACTGCCTCATCAGGCAGTGAATCCTGTCTGAACGTCATGTCCATGACGGGAACCCTACCATGACCTGGGGGGGCGTGCGAGAATTCACACAGACGGCGCAACACTCCCCGGTCATGTGTGGAGTCAACCAGGATTGAGGGGACATCACTGTCTGTCACGCGGACACCCTCATTATCCTGTTCAAAGACAACATGGAGGGAATGCCCGAATGCGCTCTCGGGAATGGGAATGCGCTCAATGATGTTAGAGATCATGGCCGCAACCTCACTCTTTTTACGCAAACCGACAATGAAAGTATAACGGGTGAAGGCGCACATCACAAACAAAACATATTTCACACCGCCGATCCCAACTGGAGTGATGGGACCAGCCAAATCAGCATGCAATTGCTCGCCAGGGTATTTCGCCTGGCCTAAGAGCTCACGATTATTGGCTGAGATTTTGCCCGCAGGCACTTTGCCAATTCTGCAGCCATGACAACGATTCCCCATTGGCTCGGGGTCAACTTTCAAATTTAGGCCACCATAAAAATCACTATTTGACTCTATCCGCTTCAAGACCCAAGTCGACTGGTGAAACGACAAATGAGCTAGGAATGCAGGTGCCAGCAAGTAAGCATCATGTGGGACCACAAGTCCCCCATTATAGGGGCGCTTCAGGTCGATCGCCGCAGCGGCCACATGACACCACTACTGTTGTTCTTCCACAACAGTGGTCGGGCTGCTTTGGCTGGACCACACCACTCCCCTATCAACTGGATGGCCCTCCAGGACAGGTTTCTTGATGGAACACATTTTGAAAGCAAAGACACGACACTTTTCCTCATCCCGCTCCTGGTGTTTGGACGCATCCTCGATATCGGTAGCCATATCTCCGAAACCGGGGACATACAACACACTTCTACGCGTGTTTAAGTACATCTGCTCATGACGAAGACCCATAGTACTCAGTATGTTGTATGGACACTCAGGGGCATAGTACACACCCGGTGTCAGAAATGCTACATCTTGTCAGGTCAGACGCGCAGTCTCAGTTCAGATCAAGTCAGGAGGCCAGTGTTCCATACCTTCTGCGCACAGAGGTAGAACCGAGGAACATTGTAAGAGAGAGATGCTAATACCGTGAAACAGTAAGAAGAAAGGTTACAGATCTCAGTGTGCACATGCTTATATGCACACTGAACACTCAAGGTTACGGCGGGAAACCCTCGCGGGATCTCTCTCACTACATCGAGACAATCTCGGCTGGCGGCTTACCCCTGCACTGGATCCGCGGATCGTCCGTGCATGGGTGCACCTGTCACCACACTGCTGCCCGCAGGCTCATGCATTGTGACACCCGGGATTTCCACATCTAGAGGATGCATATTCCCATGCTCATCCACATAAGTGCCCAGGTTCACCTGAATGGTTCCCCTGCCCATAATGGGGATCTTGCTTGGTCCCGCAGGATTGGCAGTCCTCTGCCACGGACCATACTCGGTAAACATGTTGCGATTGCCTACAATATGAATATCAGAACCGCTATCTATGAGGAAATTCCACGGTTTCAACGCATCGTGATCCGGGAATTCTTCAGGCAGTTCTACAACACAAACATCTTTGGCCACAGCCTGTTTGCGCTGGGAGCAGTTCGCACGCAAGTGTCCCTTCTTCTTGCAGAAGAAGCATGTCATGGTCTCCTCGCGAGGAGCCTTGCCAGCGTCGAGCGTGGCAATTGAAGGACCTTCGCCTCGCTGCTGATTGCGTCAGCCTTGGCATGGTTTGCCCGCAGGCGCCCCAGACCTAGCCTGCAGCCGCTGCTGCTTGAGCAAATCAGCATGCTCAGTCAAACGTGCAATGGTAACATGAGGGGAGGAGTGTAGAACTTCGCCGCGCACGGCGTTGAACTCCTCCCCCACTTCTAAAAGTTTCAAACGAAGCCATCGCTGGCCCACATCGGCACCTAGTGCCTCCAGTAGATTGTACACACTCATCACATCACCACAGTAAGACCCAACATCTCTATTCTTCTGTGACAATGAGTTGAAGCGACTCCACAGTCTGTGGATCTCGGCTTCGGTGCTAGGCCTATACTATGCAGTCAGGTAGGCCCATGCTTCTGTCACAATGCATGAGCCTGCGGGCAGCAGCGTGGTGACAGGTGCACCCATGCACGAACGATCCACGGATCCAGTGTAGGGGTAAGCCGCCCGCTAGGATCGTCTCGATGTAGTGAGAGAGATCGTGCGAGGGTTTCCCGCCGTAACCTTGAGTGTTGAGTGTTCAGTGTGCATATAAGCATGTGCACACTGAGATCTGTAACCTTTATCTTTACTGTTTCCCGGTACTAGCACTTCCCTTCAGCATCTCTCGGTTCTACCTCTGTGCGCAGCAGGTATGAGATGCAGGCTGTCCTGACCTGACCTGAATGAGGACTGCGCGTCCGCCCTGCACAAAGAATAGCATTTCTGACAGCTTCACACAGATGAGACATGCAATACACAGTGGTCCTATCCGCGTCAGGCAAAGACATAAGGACTTGAGTCCTTGCTCTAGCATGGACACGCTGTTCGTCCGCAGATGGCGCGTGCTGCAACAGATGGTCTAGCTCGAACTGACCTATCCACAAAATGACTTTCTGCTCGTATGCAACGAAGCTTTCGGTCTTATAATTCCATTCAGGCAGTTTCCCTTTTGACAAATCAGGCTCGTTACGTCCCCGAGATGCACGCAGCGCTTCGGTCAACGTCTCGAGTGTGATGAAAGACTTAGTGTTGTCACAATGCATGCGCCTGCGGGCAGCAGCGTGGTGACAGGTGCACCCATGCACGGATGATCCGCGGATCATGTGTAGGGGTAAGCCGCCAGCGGGATTGTCCCGGAGTAGTGAGGGAGATCCTGCGAGGATCTCCCGCCGTAATCTTGACTATTCAGTGTGCATATATGGCTGTGCACACAGAGAGCTGTAACCATTATTCTCACTGTTTCACGGTACTAGTTGTACTCTGTCTCCCCGTGCATCTCTCCGGTTCTACCTCTGTGCGCAGCAGGTATGAGATGCCTGGTCTCCTGACATGTCGTAAAGACTGCGTGTCTGACCTGACGAAGGATAGCCATTCTGACATGGTATCGATGAATGTTTGCGCTATGTCTTTTACGGTCTTGTTCAGGAAGCCGTCGGCCAAAGTCTGTGCGCAGACACGGCGGGCATTCCACTGTTCTGCCGGCGCTCAGACCGCGGTCATAAGCGCAGGCATCATTAGGCGATCTCGTAGCACATTGTTATTAGATACAATTCGAGACGCTTGCTTTAATGATCAGCGCTGGGAAAAGCGAATGCGTTCGTTTATTTTCTCAACCTGTCGGCTTGCGAGCCATCCCATGGTTTAGTTTGCTGCGCGCGACAAACCACCGTCCGTCCTACTGCAGGATGTCTAACTCTGATCGTTCCAACGCCAACTCTCCTCGCGAGGAGAGGCAGGACGAGGCTGATCAGCAGCCATTCGTCGACAGGGACGCTGAGCAGCAGCTCCCTGACGAAGAACAGCCCGCGGGCATGTTACTTCGTGGCGGACGAGTTATCCGACCACGTCCCTCTTCCCAGCCTGGGCAGAGCAGCCAGCAGGTGCCCTTTTCCTCTCATGTTGTGAACGATCATGGTCACACTGAGTCATTCATTACACTCGAGACGTTGACCGAAGCGCTGCGTGCATCTCGGGGACGTAACGAGCCTGATTTGTCTAAAGGAAAATTGCCTGAATGGAATTTTAAGACCGAAAGCTTCGTTGCGTACGAGCAGAAAGTCTTTCTGTGGTTAGGACAGTTCGAGTTAGATCATCTGTTGCAGCACGCACCGTCCGCGGACGAACAACGTGTCCACGCTAGAGCAAGGACTCAAGTCCTTATGTCTTTGCCTGACGCGGATAGGACCACTGTCTATCGCATGTCACATCTGTGTGAGGCATGGGCCTATCTCACTGCAAAGTATAGGCCTAGCACTGAAGCCGAGATCCACAGACTGTGGAGTCGCTTCAACTCTTTGTCACAGCGAAATAGAGACGTTGGGTCTTACTGTGGTGAAGTGATGAGTGTGTACACTCAATTGGAGGCACTAGGTGCCGATGTGGGCCAGCGATGGCTCCGATTAAAACTTTTAGAAGTGGGGGAGGAGTTCAATGCCGTGCGCGGCGAAGTCCAACACTCCTCCCCCCATGTCATCATTGCACGTTTGACTGAGCATGCTGATTTGCACAAGCAGCAGCGGCTGCAGGCTAGGTCTGGACCGCCCGCGGGCAAACCAGGCCAAGGCTGGCGCAATCAGCAGCGAGGCGACGGTCCTGCGGTCGCCGCGCTTGACGCTGGCAAGGCTCCTCGCGAGGAGACCAGGACCTGCTTCTTCTGCAAGAAGAAGGGACACTTGCGTGCGAACTGCCCCCAGCGCAAACAGGCCGCGGCCAAAGATGTTTGTGCTGTA
Organism: Ulva prolifera; assembly: GCA_023078555.1. Taxonomy (NCBI): domain Eukaryota; kingdom Viridiplantae; phylum Chlorophyta; class Ulvophyceae; order Ulvales; family Ulvaceae; genus Ulva; species Ulva prolifera. The sequence continues at coordinate 4,610,475 of CM041202.1, read as the reverse complement.
GAACTGCCTGAAGAGTTCCCGGATCATGATGCATTAGCACCATGGAATTTTATCATTGATAGCGGTTCTGACATTCACATTGTTGGCAATCGCGACATGTTCACTGAGTATGGTCCGTGCCAGAGAACTGCCAATCCCGCGGGACCAGGCAAGATCCCCATTATGGGCAGGGGAACCATTCAGGTGAACCTGGGCACCTATGTGGATGAGCATGGGAATACGCATCCTCTGGATGTGGAAATCCCGGGTGTGTACTATGCCCCTGAGTGTCCATACAACATACTGAGTACTATGGGTCTTCGTCACGAGAAGATTTACTTAGATACGCGTAGGAGTGTGTTGTATGTCCCCGGTTTCGGAGATATGGCTACTGGTATTGAGGATGCGTCCAAACACCAGGAGCTGGATGAGGATAAGTGTCGTGTATTTGCTTTCAAAATGTGTTCCCTCAAGAAGCCTGTTCTTGAGGGTCATACTGTTAACAGGGGAGTGGTATGGTCTGACCAGAGCAGTCCGACCTCTGTTGTGGAGGATCAAAAGCAGTGGTGTCATGTGGCCGCTGCGGCGATCGACCTGAAGCGCCCCAATGCTGGGGGAGCTGAGGTCCCACATGATGCTTACTTGCTGGAACCTGCATTCTTAGCTCATTTGTCGTTTCATCAGTCGACGTGGGTTTTAAAACGGATGCAGTCAAATAGTGATTTTTATGGTGACCTGAATTTGAAAGTTGACCCCGAGCCAATGGGGAATCGTTGTCACGGCTGCAGAATTGGCAAAGTGCCCGCGGGCAAAATCTCAGCCAATAATCGTGAGCTCTTAGGCCAGGCGAAATACCCTGGCGAACAATTGCATGCTGATTTGGCTGGTCCCATCACTCCAGTTGGGATCGGCGGTGTGAAATATGTTTTGTTTGTGATGTGCGCCTTCACCCGTTATACTTTCATTGTCGGTCGGCGTAAGAAGAGTGAGGCTGCGGCCATGATCTCTTACATCATTGAGCGCATTCGGGTAAATGTGGTGAAGCCAGGTGAACCGGGTGTGCGCATCCTTCACACCGACAAAGGGGGAGAGTTCATGGTTGAGGCCTTAAAGCTCTACCTCCAGCGTCGTGGCATTACTCACCGCACCACCCCCACAGCTGATCATCGCTGTAATGGCATGATCGAGCGGAGGATCGGTATTGCCTTCGAGGCAGTCCGAGCTGTACTGCTTGCGAGCGGTCTTCCTCTGTTCCTGTGGATTGAATGCCTTGCCAGTGTCATCCATGGTCACAATCTCACGCCGTGCTCGGCGCTGTACCATGACAAACTGGCAATAATGATGAAAGCCCAGAAAGCTCAGCGTGATGCTAATACAGCTGCGGATGTACAGCAGGCTGAGCGGGCTAATAAGCGCATGAAAAAGGCCGAACGTGATAAGTTGCGGGAGGAGGAGAAGCGCAAGTGGGAGTTGCTCACTATGACAGAACTGGACGAGTTTTTGACCAGGTCTTGTGACAGGGATATCATTCCCTACATGTCTTTTTTCAGAGACACCTCCGTTGAGGTGTTCCAGGATTTGGTGAAGCAGCAGCGTCCATGGGGGGTTGAGGTGTATGCGTATCCTAGGGATGATCACTTGCGGAAATTGTCCGCAAGGGGTATGGTCGCATACTGGGTTGGTGCTGGGCTGGGGCCCAGCATGCAGCGTGTGTACGCCCAGGACGTTCCTGGGGGTAGGGTTGTGGTGGTGCGGCAGATCATGTGCACCACGGATCAGATGATCCGACACGTACGTAAGTACGATGCGTCCGCTGTTGTGGACAAGAGAGAACCTGCAGAGTTTGCGAACTCCCTACAGGTTGTCTTTGAGGGTGATGACGAGGGTGTCCGCGTGACTGACAGTGATGTCCCCTCGTTCGTCACTGACTCCACACATGATGGGGGAGTGCTGCGACGTCTGCGTGAATTCTCGCACGCCCCCCCAGGTCATGGTAGAGTCCCTGTCATGGACATGACGTTCAGACAGGACGCACTGCCTGATGAGGCAGTGTACTCTCCACGTTTCGGCGCAGGTTCCTCCGCTGAGGTGCTCCGGCGTGACCCTGCGCGGGAAACACCGGAGGTGGCCAGGCACACCATGCATCGCACGCGTGCGATTGCTCGTGCAGCTGCCCACCCTGACGTTGAAGTTCCTCCTCGGGTCCCAGGCCAGGCGCGCCTATCTGGGGCCCCTCCAGCACGCACTGTCGAGTATGTGGTGACTCGCAATGCCCGGCTCCATGACCCTGGCATCAAAGCTGCATCTGTCCTGCCCATGCCTTCACTGTCGTCTGATGATTCCATGGACGACGATGATGACGACGACGGTCCTGGCATCTATGATGAGGACGATGCGGATGAGATGGAGGAGTACACCATCAGCGATGATGAACGGGCTGCGGCTCATCAGAATCGCGAGGCTCAGCGGGTTCGATCAGGGAGTAATTCGGCCGCGGCCTCAGCATCTGGCGCGGGAGCAGTAGCTAAGCCCCTGCGAGGGGCTGAGGGGCTGAGACCTTCCTGGGAGGATGAGCCAGATGAAATTGAGATGGAGTCCGGATCCGAATTAGGGGGAGAGATCCAGGCTGCCCCCTCTGCCGCTGTCGGGGTTGATTTGCCTGATGAGGTAAGAGCCATTCCAGCTGCTCTTCCCCGCATTAAAATCAATCCTCTTGTACGTAGACGCCTTGTTCCTTTGGCTGTGGATGTAGCTGCTGTGCATGAGCCCGCGGGCTCTGATCATGCTAGTAGTGAAACAGTAGTAGCTGACATCAAGTCTCCAGGCTGCAATCAGGACACATCAGCCGCGGCTGACTGTGGAGTGTCCGGTGCAGGCCTGAAGCATCAGCATGGGGAGTCTGGTGAGCAGCACAGTGCTCAGCGTCGTGGGTCGCGCAGAGCAGCTGCCGCCAGGAAGCAGAAGCCTTCCGACCTTGATCTGCCTTCTATGAAGGAAGGACTCGCGGGTCCAGACAGGGATGCTTGGCTGCGTGCCATGCAGGAGGAGGTGGAAGCACTGGGTGAGCACGGGACTTTTATGTTGTGCTATCTGCCTGCGGGTAAGAAAGCTATCTCGGGCAAGTGGGTGTTCAAGATCAAGCGCGGACCCGCTGGTGAGATTCAGCGTTACAAGGCACGTTATGTAGCTCGTGGTTTTTCTCAGGTAGAAGGGATAGATTTCTTCGAGACTTGGTCCCCTGTCGGTAGTTACGCGACACTGCGTGTGTTGCTGTCCATTGCTGCTCAGGAGGATTTGGAGATTAGGCATATAGACATACAGTGTGCTTTTCTTAACGGTGACCTGGAGGAAGAGGTTTTCGTTGAACAGCCCCCGTACTTCACAGACGGGACAGCACGTGTATGGAAATTACATAAAACACTGTATGGCCTGAAGCAAGCCGCTCGCGAGTGGCATAAAGCTTTAGTAAAGGTCTTGGCTGAACTGGGATTTGTGTGCGCACAAAGTGATCCTGGACTGTATGTCAGAACAACTGGTCGGTGTCTCATTTTTCTGTGGGTAGATGACTGATTCATTTTCAGTTGCTCCGCGGGGCTGCAGGAAATCATCAGTGTCATTCTCACGAAATTTGAAGGCAGAGATCTAGGTGACCTGTCTTGGGCACTTGGCACTGAGATCACGCGTGATCGAAAGGCCAAAACAATCACAATGACACAACGTAACAAAATCCAGAACTTGCTGGACAAGTACAGCATGTCTGACTGTCGTAAATCTCCCACTCCATTAGTGCCGCGGCAACAACTAAGGAGTGTGAAAGAGCATCCTGACCTGGAAAAAGCCAGTGCTGCTGAGCATTCCAAATTCATGAGTGCTGTAGGAAGCATCCAGTATATTGCAGGAGTGACACGACCTGACCTGAGCTATGTGGCACATGCCCTGGCCCGGCACATGTCTAGTAGTCTGAAGGAACATTGGTCTGCCGTGCAACATGTTCTGAGATACCTGCAGTCCGAAAAATCTAGGAATAAAATTTGTAGGCTCTGAGGGACATGGGTGTTTACTAGAGGCTTTTTCAGATGCGGATTTTGCGAATTCTGCGGATCTAAAGAGTGTATCTGGTATGATTGTTCGGGTGTATGGGAACTGTGTTCTCTGGCGTTCGAAAAAGCTGAGTATAGTGGCTGGGGATACAACAGAGGCTGAGCTCATTGCGATGAGCGCAACAGCCAACGAGCTCATGTGGATGAAGCAATTGCTTCTCGATGTGAAACTTGTCCCACATAAGCCGACTCTGTGGGGTGATAATAAGAGTGCCAATAATTTGGCAGTGAATGCTGTGTCCACTGACAGATCCAAGCACATTCGTGTGCGGCACTTGCGAGTGCGGGAATACGTCCAGATGGATGAACTTAAGATAGCATGGGTAGGCACTGTTGATCAGTTAGCGGATGTGTTTACTAAAGTGCTGCCCGGACCTGCCTTGCAGGAAGTTCGTAATAAACTCCAGCTAGTGGAGACTTAGCAGGGTTTATGGGGGAGTGTCACAATGCATGCGCCTGCGGGCAGCAGCGTGGTGACAGGTGCACCCATGCACGGATGATCCGCGGATCATGTGTAGGGGTAAGCCGCCAGCGGGATTGTCCCGGAGTAGTGAGGGAGATCCTGCGAGGATCTCCCGCCGTAATCTTGACTATTCAGTGTGCATATATGGCTGTGCACACAGAGAGCTTTAACCATTATTCTCACTGTTTCACGGTACTAGTTGTACTCTGTCTCCCCGGGCATCTCTCCGGTTCTACCTCTGTGCGCAGCAGGTCTGAGATGCCTGGTCTCCTGACATGTCGTAAAGACTGCGTGTCTGACCTGACGAAGGATAGCCATTCTGACAAGTGTGACCATGATCGTTGACAACATGAGAGGAAAAAGGCACCAGCTGGCTGCTCTGCCCGATCTGGGAAGAGTGTCGTGGTCGGATAACTCGTCCGCCACGAAGTAACATGCCCGCGGGCTGTTCTCCTTCAGGGAGCTGCTGGTCAGTGTCCCTGTCGACGATTGGCTGCTGATCAGCCTCGTCTTGCGTCTCCTCGCGAGGAGAGTTGGCGTTAGAGAGATCGAGGTTAGACATCCTGCAGCAGGACGAACGGTAGTTTGTTGCGCGCAGCCACTGACCGATGGGATGGCTCGCAACCCGACAAGTGGCGTTGTACAAACGCATATACACATTACGAGGGTAGCTGTAGTGGTCTTCGCTGCAACGTTAGGGGTCTACGGGTGTGCCGCACCAGCATGCGCCTTGTTAGATGTATCTCACCACAGATGCGTGGTTGCGTGCCATGCTGGAGGAGGTGGATGCACTAGGCGAGCACGGAACTTTCGAGTTGTGCTATCTGCCTGTGGGCAAACGCGCTATCTCACGCAAATGGGTGCTTAAGCTTCTAGATTAATTAATCTACATTAAGCGTGGGCCTGCGGGTGAAATTCAGCGTTACAAGGCACGATATTTAGCTCGTGGTGTTTCTCAGGTAGAAGGGATAGATTTATTTGAACCTGGACCCCTATCGGTAGTTATGCGACACTGTGTGTGTTGCTGTCTATTGCTGCTTAGGAGGACCGAAGATTAGACATATAGACATCCAGTGTGCTTTTCTGAATGGTGACTTGGAAGAAGAAATGTTCGTTGAACAACCCCCGTACTTCACGGGACAACACGTGTATGGAAATTGCATGACCCTGTATGGCCTGAAGCAAGCCGCTTGCGAGTGGCACAAAGCTTTAGTAATGGTCATGGCTGAACTGGGATTTGTTTGCGCACAAAGTGATTCCTGACTGTATGTGAGAACCACTGGTCGAATCTTTAATTTTTTTGTGGCTAGATGACTTGTTTATTTTCGGCAGCTCTGCGGGGATGCAAGAGATCATCAGTGTCATTCTCAAAATTTTGGTAGATGCCTAGGTGACATGTCTTGGGCACTCAACAATAGCAGCACTGTAGAGGAAGGAGTATGCACCCGCGGGCCCACACCATGTGTCCCTTGCTAGGGGATACAGAGGGCACCTGATATCTCGGATCCGCCCTGGCTCGGGTCGGCCCAGTCATGGGTCACTTGAAGCAATACAAACGGGCAGACGTCTTGACATTGAGCCGCTCGCTATATCGCTAAGCATGTACCATCTTATATGTCTTGAGAACGGCCCTGCGTCGAAAAGACGCTGTTTCGTGTCCTCCCGTGGCAGTGAGCCGCTCGGAAGCGTGTGGCTGTCAGGATCAGCGGTACTGACTACATCAAATTACGCGCCAGACGCGCCACGCCAGCCAGCGCCACGCATCATAGCATACTTGGATAGTGTTGACCGTTCTCTCAAGTGGCTAGGTGGCTTGGAGTCAGGCGCGTGGTGGCGTTTCAAACGCTTCCGCTTCAATGTGCTGCGAAACACAGCCCGTGGCGCTCAGGTCGTCGACAATATGTACCTAAACGACTTCATACAGACTATATATTGCCCATGTATTCTTCATACATACATTGTACTCGTTTATTGGCTGGTAACAATAACATAGACGTCCAGATCGCCTGTTGCAGTGAGGTTCCCGGTGCTGTAAATCACAAGAACCTCGCTGGCCAAGCCCTCTGCTACGATTCTATTAGACTGCTATATATCATTACTTGTTATAAATCTATTCTCGTTGTCCGCGGACGTGTATTCCGGACTATGAACCCCGTGACCCGCGACTGGCAACATGGCTAGAGGGGCTCAAAGTATCGCGCCGTCTGCAGTCACGCGGGCACCCCTTCACGTCACGGGCGTAATAATACAGCCCCTGATACGTGTCGTGATGGGCATCACGTCGAGTAGATGCCCATAATCGCGTCATAGCCTCAGTTCTGACAAGTGACCCGAGCCAGGGCGGATCCGAGATATGTGCCACTCGGGGCAAGGCCAGGAAAGGCCGCGTGTGTGCATGTGTGCATGTGCGTGCGTGCGCATTGGCCCGGTTAGCTGGTTGTGCTCGTGCGGTGCTCGTTGGTTTCGCAATGTTGCCCGCCTTGCCGCCTTCATCCTTGTACCACACCGCATAGCGTCACGTCGCCATCCTCCCGCGTACAGTTCACAACCGTGCGCAGCATCTCCCTTCTGAGGGGCTTCATACCTGCGTTGAGATCCGTGTTTCCCCGCATCGACGAAGTGCTGCCGAAATCTGCACGCGTTGAGGTATTTCACTGAGGCCTACACAAATGTCTTGGAAGGCGCCTCCTCCTTGCCTGGGCACCTAATGGACATGCACACGTTCGACTGCGTTTTGGCGTTGTGGCTTGTATTCAGCGGGCGTCATGACGCATGGTGCTGCATCGTTGGAGGGCACCTAGTAATAGTTAGGAGAGCACCTAGTAAGTCTCTCCTAGTTGCATGATTCGCTGTAACAGCCATCCCTCACAAACTGTCTCAAAAGGCCAGTGACCGGTTTCACCCTACGCCATGTCGCGTTACTCAAGCGGCGGAACATGCAGTGAGTCATATCCGCTTTTGAAGTATATCGTTAACATCAAAGCGACTTGAAATCGAGATCAGCACACTATGAAAGAAAGGGCTGTAACATTTGGATAGGCAGCTTGTTTGGTGCGCAGCGTAGCTCATTGAAGAGGGAAGACATGTGTCGCTACCAATAGATTGCCATTGTCGACAGCATTGGAGACGTGTGCACAGCTGATATTCATGGAAGAGACTGCGATGCTGTGTGTGGGTACGTCATTCCCTTTTCTGCCACCCGTATGGGTGAATCGTTGTCCGGGACATCCCTTTTTCCAAGCCTTTATTCGCGCAGGACCGTCACCACCAAATGCAGAATGCCACTACGGCGGCAGGAGATCCCGTATAGAAGTCGATGATGATTTTGTCAGAATCTCTTACGTGACCGCTGGCCCTCGTGGCCGCCCAAACAGTGCTCTTAGAGGTGGTGCATCCGCGATTTGAGACTGGGGTATCCTTTGCAGGTTTGGTTTTGATGGAACAAATAACGCAATATTCCCTCTGATATGCTGACGCATCGGAGTGATCTGCAGTTCTGATTCGTGAGGTTACTGGCGTGTCTATGCGCTCTGCTCTGCAATCCAGTGCGGCGAACACATGCTGTCGCCATCACGACGGCCCTCTTATGTTGATACATACGTTTCGCAGGAAAAAATTTGACTGGGTCCCTGTCGACCACGCTGTCGAGTTCATGGACGAGGTCTTAGCTAGGCAGTGGACCGACTTGATCCAGTCTTTGCTATATGATCTTGCAGAACGCCCGCTACATCTATTCGTTGTCATCAATCCTTTTGGAGGAAGGCAGACAGCTGATTCTGTCTGGCAAGAAGTGGTGAAGCCAATATTTGAAAGAGCCAATATTACATGCGATGCCTTTCGGACCGGCTACCGTGATCATGCGGTGGAACTTTTGCAGAAAATGCCATTGCAGCAGTTCCAGGGATACAATGGGATTGTTGCCGTCGGTGGAGATGGATTGTTTCAAGAGTGTCTTCGAGGCCTGTTGGCCTTGAGATCTCGAGGGTCTGCATGGCAACAGAAAGCAGCCTCGATCCGCATTGCGCAGGTCCCAGCAGGATCTACGGATGCAGTAGCCTGCACTATCAATGGCTGTCGGTCTGCTGTCACAGCCGCATTGCATGTAGTGTTGGGAGACCGAGCAAAGCTAGATGTTCTAGAGGTTCGTACCCAAGAGGGACAGTGTCGTTACGCATGTTCAACTGCCTCTTATGGTTTCATAGGTGATGTTTTAGGCGCCAGTGAACGGATGCGGTGGATGGGCCCTGCAAGATATGACATATCAGGTATGATGACATTTATGAACTTGAGGTCTTATGCGGTGAGACTGTGGTACAAGATGCCTATTTCGCCCCACTCTAGCAAGGCTGTGTGTTGTTCAGACTGTCAGGTTTGTTCTGAACCTGCTTCCAACTATTTTGATGTCGTGGGCGGCGCTATTAGCGATGTTATGCATTCTGAGCGCTCCGTTGGCAGTAGAGTAGATTATGATGTTGCTTTCAGAGCAGTGCATGATTCTGCTACAATGCCAGAGGCACAAGTGAATGGCGTGGTAGAGAACAGCAGTCAAAGTATGTCTGGTGTTTCCGTCTCACAAGTGAATGGCTCCCAACGTCATAAACCTTTCCATATGCGAGGGGCCTCTGGGTTTGGTGAGCAACTACTGGTAGACAGGCCTGGTAGTGATCATGGCCTTTTTGACTTAAAGGATGGGAGCCTGAAAAACTGCAGTTATAGTTCCATCAGTGTATCGGACGCTTGGTTTGGTGATGTTTGTCCATATGATGCCACTTCAGTAGAAGATCATGAGCGATGGCATTGCTGGGAAGGCGAGGTGACTTCGGTCATGATCGTTGTGACCCCGACTCGCAGCGATAAGTCAAAGCATGGAATTGTCCCACATGCACACCTTTCAGATGGGCGGTTGCATTTGGTGATTGTGCGGAGATGCACCCGGTGGCAGTTTCTTCGTTTTCTGCTATCGTTGTCGCAAGGGGGGGTCGACGAGTCTTTCAGTTTTGTGGACGTGAAGGAGGTCGTGGCATGGCGTTGTGAAGAACTCACAGCAACCCCAGGAAGTGTCTGGAATGTAGATGGAGAGGTCATGCGCTCTCGCTACATGTCGGCAAGGTGCCACCATGGTTTGGTCAATGTGTTTGGTAGGGGACCCGAATTGTGGTAATAATTTGCTGACTTGCAATTGGGAATGTGGCAGTATCTTCACCGTACTGTGTATATATTCATGTATCGGCAATTTTAAATCAATGCAAAGTGCTGCACCGATTTGCAGTGTGTCCTTCTCATGGTACACTAGGTTCCGAATTGAAATGTTCTGCCTCAATTGCAACCCGACATCCGTTAAACATCATCATAGTAATACGTTCTCCGAACAAGGAATCTGTATGCAATTGTTTTTCCAATATGTCATAGTTGTGTCGTGTTGCACACATACGCTTTGGCCGGACGGCTGATGTTGATGGCATGGGTGTGCATGCTTCAATCGCATAAGGTAGTGCCGCGTGCTGTTTTGCTGCCCCCGCACAAAGGGCAGAGTGTCTGGGCGTACATGTGCATGCTTCAGTTGCAGTAGCTTCTACTGTGTTGTTCTGTGTTGTGGTGCCGACATGTCGAGGATTTTAACAGAAATATTACAACAGAATCAATTCTGGTGACATGTAATACCACAAATCCCTCAGGCTTCACGCCTTGCTCCTTGTTTGGATGGGGCAGAACACACACACACACACACACACACACACACACACACACACACACACACACACACACACACACACACACACACACACACACACACACACACACACACACACACACACACACACACACACACACACACACACACACACACACACACACACACACACACACACACACACACACACACACACACACACACACACACACACACACACACACACACAGCATAGCATAGCAATGCATAGAATAGCATAGCACGGGCTAAGCCACAGCGCGAGTCGGTGGGCTGCACATGCATGCCAGCATGTTCTGTGCATGAGGCTGGATCTCCCACAGAATTCAAGGACCTGGATGGGTGGCTGGTGGCCTCTCCACCTGCCATACAAAGGTACCGCTCTTTAGCGACGTGCAGTGGTAGGGCGTGCAGCCGCCCGCCGTGGAGGTGCGCCGTCGCGCCCCACTGCACCACCAACAGGCAGCCCTCACAGGTGGAGTCCCTGAGAACCACGCGGCAAAGCTTGCCCTCGCAATCAAGCATGCCCCCTGCACAGAGTCGGACGGTGTCTGGTGGTAATGCATTGGAGCCCGGCAAGAGGCAGATCTGTGTCGCTGTGCGTTGCAACACCCTGGCAATGTCATGTTTGTGCATATGCAGATGGACGCTTGCTGCAGTGTATATATCACAGCCCTGCGCATGGAAGGCAGGTGGTGTTGACTGGTATGGTGGTACCATAAAATCAGCGAGGCATGAGCGGCATTAGGCTTGATATGTTTGTTTGCTTTGCCATACAATGGCCCGGTATGTGCAACTTGTAACACGTATAAAATCAACGAGACATGGGCGGCTTGGAGGGCCCCCGATGCCGTGGGTAGTCAGGTAAGGTAAGAGCAAGCAGTGGGGATGATGGCAATCTCATAGGCATTATGAAAAAATGAACATGTACAGCCAGAAGTTGGCACAAACGCAGTGCGATCACTGTGGCAGTGCTGTACGGCAATGATGCAGCCGCGCTTGGCGCCAAGTGCACCCACCTTGAACTGTGACGTTGCGGAACTCGACCCGGCTTGATCCGCGGAGGTACATCACACGATCAGCACCACCCAGCACCAGAGTCACGTTGGAGACGACCCCGCAGCCAAAACTCAGCTGGGCACAGGCTGTCACTGGTATGTTCCAATTCGGGCAATGTGTAGCTGAGGAAATAGGAGAATGGTGACGTGGTCGTGAGGACGGTGCGAGGAGGTCTTGAGGAAGAGGTGGCGGAGCCTTGGCGGAGCCCCAGAACGTCGAAAGGACCGTTTTCGGAACGCCCGGAAGGCAGTTTGGAGCTTCAGAGGAAGTTCCTTGAGCGTTCCGGCCGGGCTGTTTCCACGGGCACTCCACGTGGGTGTTCCGCCGGAACGTTTCCGGAGTGGTGCCGGAACGCTCGAAGGATCCGCAATGCATCCAGAGGACTTGTGGAGGAAGAATGCTTAAAATTTCCGAACGGCGTCGGATCCGTTAACGTTCCGGCAGAGCCTTGCGGAAGCCTGGGAGAACATGATGGTCCATGAGAGGTTAACCTCTGCCCGCGTGGGCCGGTGGCCGATGACGTCCGTGGTGAGATAACCAAGGCCATGAATCACTACATGTGTTCCACGTTTCAGACAGAGAATCGCGATTGGTGCACGCTACCTGACATACGGGCAGCCGCAAAGGCCGTTTTGAGTGCATATACAAGCAGGTGTTCTGTACACCGTTGACCCGGACAAGGAATCTTTTGTTGAGGTGGTCTACAAGCATTCGTAGGCAGATAGTCAGGACAGGACTTGCATAGACATTGCTTACATTTAACTCTCTTCACCTTGCGTGACCTCAGCATGTCCATACGGAACGATAGTATTACGATAAGATGTAGTGCCAACTGTAACATGTCTTATACTACACTAATAAATTTTTATCCGATCACTGCATGTGGCGATTGTATCAACTGAGGCCACGTTGGAATACGAAAGTTGGACACACTTCTTCTGGGTCATCTTCAACCCGAGTCTTCACCCCTTTTGCATCAGCATTTGGATCAAGGTCTACTGAAGGGCCCGGCTCTCCTCCTGGTCTCAATGTCGTTCCACATGCGGCAGCTCTGCGCATACTCATTGTGGGAGCACTGAACACAAGACCAGCAGCTAGCGAAAGCTGGAAGGCAATTGATGGCTTCTTCTCATCGAGACCTTGACAGTTGATTCGTTGAGGTGACTGTGCGCAGAAGCTAGCAGGGCCTAGATGCCCATACTGCCAGCACCATGGGGCAACAACCTCTTCATACATGTGACTACATGTACTGAAGCTGCCCGGATGCAGTATAGGAGTCCGCTCGACGTTAAGACCTTGTACATGGGATCAGCTCTAGATCATGCTGCTCTAGCGCGCGCAGAACAGGCTCGTGAAGCTGCCGAGGCTGAGGCGGAAGCTCTACGTGCTACAACCCAGGCTGAAGCTGATGACTCAGGTAATAGTCATCTAAATGCGAACTTAGTTGATGCTAATGCCATAGTTGACGCAATGAGATATATGAACTTCCGTGAGCCCGCGATTGACAAAGGGAAGTCCCCACGTGGGATTTTAGTAAAGGTGAACGATTCTCAACGTTTGAGTTTCGTGTTGAGTTGTGGCTGAAAGGCCATGGCCTTCATCACCTCGTGACAGAATTGCCTACTGGTCCTGAGACTGCCACTCATGACAAGGTCATGGCAGTTGTGTGCTTTGCACTGCCACCACAGGTTTTAGAGTATGTCCGTGTGTTTGTCTCCCTTAAGGATGTATGGAGTGCACTGCGTGCCAAGTATATGCCTAGCAAAGAGGCAGATATCAGATCCCGGTGGGATAGGTTCTCCCGTTCTGTACTCAAAGGTCATAGAGCCATGCAGGTATAAGAATACTGCACATATATTATGTCCTTATTCAATCAGCTGACTGCTTTAGGTGCTCAACTTGCTTAGTACCAGGTTAGCAACAAGCTGTTCGAGCCTCTCGGTAGGGAATTTGTATCATTGCGTAGTGAGCAAGGAGGTCGTGATTTCCTGACTCAGATAGCTACCATCACGAATCACGCGCGGGCATTAGATGCCTGTGGACCTCCCCAAGGGGCAGGGCGTGATCATGGCCCTAGAGGTAGGGACCCACAACAACCACAGTTGCTGCCGTCGCTGCCAATGAGACCCGCACATGCTACGTGTGCAAGAAGACAGGCCATCTCCAGAAGGACTGCCCGGACATCCATCTGGAGGTCAGAAAGTTCCTCTCTGAGCAGGCAGCTCAGCCTCGCCGCATCAACACCGGCCGCGGACGAGGACACGAACGCGGACGCGGACGGGGCAGAGGCCCATTCGTCGCTGCACTGGAGTTTCCAGGTGACGGATTCAGTATGGTTGATGTTGCCCGCCTGGGCGAGCTGTGCAATTTTCTCATAGACAATGTGTCGAGAGAAATAGGTTTAGTCTAGGCCAGTGTGAACATGTATGTAGTTGACTCACTTGTGTGATCATGACAGTGGATCTCAGGCTCATGTGATCCGTCATCTTGAGCTGTTCGTCTGCATACGGAACCCGAGAATCCCGTGCATCCAGCCTGTTGGTGACGAGGACATTCATGTCGTGGGCGAAGGAACAATTTGTTTCAAAGTAGGTTCGTATGTGGCTACGGGTGGAGATGTTAATGAATTAGACCTAGAGATCCCGAGTTGTCTGTATGTCCATGCATGGCCCTTTAACATCTTGTCTACGGAGGTGTTGAAGCATGAGAATATTTTCTTGCAAACGCGTGCTATCACGGAGGGAGGTGATATAGTCATCATCCTTGGTTTCTCAGACTAGGCCCTAGACCACAAGGAGGGTAGGATTAACCAGTTCACAGACGCAGAGAATCGGCATGTGCTTTTCATTGAGACGGATAAGGGCAAGCCCATCCTAAGGGGTGAGCAAGTCAATAGTCCTGGTGCGTGGTCCTCGAGCAATGCCGTGGCAAAGCTCGATAGTGACGAGGCCGATCTCTGCAGAATAGCTGCATTGGCTGGCAATGCACAACATGTTCCGGGTGCTGCCAAGCTGAACACGACATTTTTGACACATTTGAGTCTGCAAACGAGAACATCCATTCTGCAAATGATGTCCAAAGCTGAGGTGTATAAGGGTCTAGGAATTAAATCTGATGTGGTGAAGGAGAATCTAGGTCGCTGCCACGGTTGTCGCCTAGCCTCCCATGATTCCGGCTCTAGTAATCAGCATGGCACAAACGTAGAACATGATGAGGCCCAATGGTCCGGTGCATGGCTGCATGTTGATGTTATGGGTCCCATTTTGCCTGTACGGGTAGGAACAGCACGGTACATTCTCATAGTCGTCGATAAGCATTCACGTTACAGTTTCGCTTGTCCAATGGATGCGAAGTCTAGAGTGCCACAGCTGCTAGTTGAAATCATTGAGCACATACGGACTAGTGTTCTTCCGCATGAGTTCGTTGATGATGAGGGCATTAAGATCACACCTAGAGTCATGGGTGTACACGGAGATCGTGGCGGAGAGTTTGAGTGTCACAATATCCAAGATTATTTCTCAGAGAACGGGATATCGTGGGAAACATGTGCTCCTGGACACCATGAGGGCAATGGTATTGCCGAGCGTACGTGTGGTGTCACCTCTGACAAAATGCGTGCCGCAATTCTCCCCACCGATCTACCCCGCCGGCTATGGCCGGAGGGGGCGATGTGTGTCAACCATTGCACTAATCTTGTGCCTAGCCCTGCTTTGATGACTCGTGATCAGAAAAAGTTCCTAAAGAAGAATTTGTCCAATGCGATTGAAAATCTCAGCAGAGCTAATAGAAGTAGAGTGCTCGCAGTGAAATCGAAAGGTGTGAGTAACAAGCCTGCTCCAGCTAAAGGTGATAAGCTTATGACGGAAGAAGAGATCACGGCACAGGCAAAGCGTGGCGAAAGTGAGCGGTGCAACAGACTCTGGGAAAACACTAATTTTCGACTTGTGGTCCCGTATGTGGTCTTCTACGGGAGATCATTGAATCTTGAACGATTCAAACTGCTTGTAGAGCAGATGCGCCCATGGGGTTTGCCTGTGTATTTCTATCAGAATGGTCAGCATCTACACAGACTAGACGCTAGGGGAGCAAACGCTGTGTGGGTAGGTCCGGGTCAAGGCCCACACATGAACAGGGTTTACCAATCCGTACCGGGGGCGGGCAATGTGATTGAAGTGCGGCAAATGGTGTATAGCGCTGCGATGTTGCGTGAGTGCATCAAGAAATTTGATAGCGTGGAGATAGGGCTCATGCCGTCAGCGACTAGGAGTGAAGCTGAGAAACTACAATTCCAGCCCAAGATGGCGGAAAAGGTGTACGCGCCCCCGTTGTCAGATGTCGATGCAGTTGCTGCTCGCAAGCAGGACATGCAAGTGCACGGCGCTGCTGAGTATGATTTTGACGGGATGGCCATAGGCAAGAATCTTGTTGACCTGCATGATTCGGAGTACATCGACGATAGCCTAGCCGCAGAGTTTGAGCATGTAGTTCCGGAGCTGGGGGATAACCTCGGTTCAGGGGAGCTACAGCGGCAAGCATTTCACCCATGGCTTTGATGTGCCGGTGGATGCTTTTATGGGTTGAGAGCTCTGTTCACGGAGGGTTTGAGGTAGTTGTACTTGGCTGTTGTCCAGGTTGTTGGCTGAGGTGAGC
The DNA here is from genome assembly GCA_023078555.1 of Ulva prolifera. Taxonomy (NCBI): domain Eukaryota; kingdom Viridiplantae; phylum Chlorophyta; class Ulvophyceae; order Ulvales; family Ulvaceae; genus Ulva; species Ulva prolifera. Next base: position 4,594,514 of record CM041202.1, on the reverse strand, counting down.
TTCGCTGGTTGCTTGTGTGGCAGCTGATCAGTTGTTTTGCTTGATGTGTTTGTTTGCTCTGCCATGCAATGGCCCGGTATGTGTAACTTTATCTACAGCGGAAGACTAGACAGACAACTCCAGAGGTAGTGGAGAACGTCCATGCGGTAGTGCGTAGTCAAGAGTTACGCCGAGGCGCTGCTGATTTGCACCTCCAGCCAGGTGAGAACATGGAGTGCGTCAACAATCACTCCGACGTCGACCGCTTTCGGGAGCTTGAGCACTCCAACATCGACATGTCGCCATCGGCCGCACACGTCAGCCAGAGGGCGAAGAGCTTCACATCTCCGGGGAGATCTCTCGCCGGCGACTCTGGCAGAGTAGATGAGGTGAGTGTCCGCGACATGGACATACAACATCAACCTTGCTCTGCCCCAGCGGGATCAGCTGGCCCGCCGCGAGGGGCCATGGAAGATATTGGGGGACCCATCCCCAGGGCTTCAAGCGAACGGGCTACGGCTCGCAGCTTGGAGCATGGGATGGACTATATGCGCGAGCATCTGGGTGGATTTATCTCCAGGGGAGAGGTAAGTCCGGCCCCAAAGTCACCCGTCGCTGGGGAGTCTATGCATCCTGCTAAAAAAAGTTAGTTTTGATTTGCATGACACTGCTGCTGATGCCCAAGGGCAGGAAGCGCAGTCGGCCCCAGTTACACACAAATGGAACCCGCTTGTACGCAAGCGCTTGATTCCACATGCAGATGTTGCTGTCGTAGAAGCTAGTGTTGATATAGAGCATAGCACAGTGAGTGAGCAGACAGTAGCACCAAAGGTAGCCGACACATCAGGCATGTTGGCTACGGTTGACAGTGCAGTGACTGGTGCAGAGGTGACCAAGCATGGGGAGCTTGATGGCGGTAAGTCAGCCCAGCGACGTTCATCCGTCGGGTTGCAGGCATTAAAAGAAGAGGAAGCCTTTTGATACTGATAGCCCGCCTTGGAAACAGGCCTTAGCTGGAGTAGATGCCGAGAAGTGGCATGGTGCTATGAAGGCGGTGACTTCGTTGAGCGAGCACGGAACTTATGAGCTCGTTGAGCTGCCAGTAGGGGCCAAGGCCATTTCTGGTAAGTGGGTCTATAAGATAAAGAGGGGACCCACAAGGGAGATCCAACGGTACAAGGCACGGTATGTAGCCAAGGGTTTTACTCAAGAAGAGAAAATTGATTTCTTTGAAACGTGGGCTCCAGTAGGGAGGTATGCTACTTTGCGTGCATTGCTTTCGGTTGCTGCAGTAGAGGAATTAGAAATGAAGCATGTCGATATCCAGTGTGCCTTTCTGAATGGGGTAATGAATGAGACTGTCTACGTTGAGCAGCCTCATATCCTGAATGACGGTACAAAACGTGTGTGGAAATTGCATAAGACCTTGTATGGATTGAAGCAGGCTGCACGTGAATGGCACAAGGCCCTTGCACGTTTGCTAGGGGAAATGGGTTTTGCGAGATCACATTCGGACCCAGCACTGTATGTCAGAAAAACTGGTAGGTGTTTCATATTTCTGTGGGTTGATGATCTTTTTATCTTTGAAGGGTCTACGGGCCTGAAGGAGTTGATCGATCAGATTCTCAAAGCATTTGAAGGTAGAGACCTCGGTGACTTGTCGTGGGCACTAGGTGCCTCAATCGCTACGGATAGGAAGCAGAAGATCATCTCTCTATCTCAACAGCAGAAAGTAGTGAACCGGCTGAAGAAATTCAGCATGGCAGACTGCAGACCTCGTCCGACTCCGCCCGGGGGGCGTCATGTCATGGTGGACGTGGCGGTGACGCATCCGCTTGGGAAGGAGGATTTGCGTAAGGGGTCGTACAGGGAGGATGCCTCGCCGGCGAAGGTTGCGGAGAAGCTCAAGCGGGATGATTGGGAGAAGTTTGCCGATAAGCCGCGGTATGAGTTTGTTCCGTTTGCTGTTGAGTCTTGTGGGAAGCTCGCGCCGCGGGTGGAGGAGTACATCCAGGAGTTGGGTGAAATTGCTGCGGCATCAGGCCGCGTCTCCAAGTCGGTGTTTGTGATGAATGCGTACAAGTTGCTTTCGTGTGTGTTGCAGAAGGGCAATGCGGAATGTATGCGCACACACTGACGGCCGTCGCCCGGTCGTGCGGCAAGCATTTCACCCATGGCTTTGATGTGCCGGTGGATGCTTTTCTGGGTTGAGAGCTCTGTTCACGGAGGGTTTGAGGTAGTTGTACTTGGCTGTTGTCCAGGTTGTTGGCTGAGGTGAGCTTCGCTGGTTGCTTGTGTGGCAGCTGATCAGTTGTTTTGCTTGATGTGTTTGTTTGCTCTGCCATACAATGGCCCGGTATGTGTAACTTTATCAAACATGACCTTGTTCGACCTATACAGAGAGCTGGAATGTGTCTTCTCATTCGCGGGCTGGTGACTGCCACGTGTCACCCCGTGCGTGCATCCGCATGTGCACATGCCTTGGGCGCTACGAGGTACTTTCACAACATCAGGTCAGGTCGTGTCACTCTTTCAATATACTGGATGCTTCCTACAGCACTCATGAACCTGGAATGTTCAGCAGCACTGGCTTCCTCCAGGTCAAGATGCTCTTTCGCACTCCATAGTTGTTGCCGCGGCACTAAGGGAGTGGGAGACTTTCGACAATCAGTCATGCTGTACTTTTCCAGTAGGTTCTGGATTTTGTTACGTTGAGTCATTAGGGTTGTTTTGGCCTTTCGATCACGCGTGATCTAAGTGCCAAGTGCCCAAGACAGGTCACCTAGATCTCTACCTTCAAATTTCGTGAGAATTACACTGATGATTTCTTGTAGCCCGGCAGAGCAACTGAAAATGAAAAGGTCATCTACCCACAGAAAAATGAGACATCGACCAGTTGTTCTGATATACAGTCCAAGATCACTGTGTGCGCACACAAATCCCAGTTCAGCCAAGACCTTTATTAAAGCTTTATGCGACTCGCGAGCAGCTTGCTTCAGGCCAGAGTCTTATGCAATTTCCATGCACGTGCTGTCCCGTCTGTGAAATACGGGGGCTGTTCAACGAAAACCTCTTCCTCCAGGTCACCGTTCAGAAAAGCACACTGAATATCTATATGTCTAATATCTAAATCTCCCTGAGCAGCAATGGACAGCAACACACGCGGTGTCCCATAATTACCGACAGGAGACCAAGTCTCGCAAAAGTAAATTCCTTCTACCTGAGAAAAACCACGCGCTACATAGCGTGCCTTGTAACGCTGAATCTCACCCGCAGACCCGCGCTTGATCTTGAACACCCACTTGCCCAAGATAGCTTTCTTGCCCGCGGGCAGATAGCACAACATAAAAGTCCCGTGCTCACCCAGTGCTTCCACCTCCTCTTGCATGGCACATAGCCAAGCATCCCTGTCCGGACCCGCAAGTCATTCCTTCAAAGAAGGCATATCAGGGTCGGAGGGCTTCAGCTTCCTGGCGGCAGCTGCTCTGCGTGACCCACGATGCTGAGCACTCTGCTGATCGCCAGACTCCACATGCTGAGCACTCTGCTGATCGCCAGACTCCACATGCTGATGCTTCAGGCCTGCACAGGACACTCCACAGTCAACCGCGGCTGATGTGTCGTGATTGCAGCCTGGAGACTTGATGTCAGCTACTACTGTTTCACTACTAGCAAGATCAGAGCCCGCAGGCTCATGCATATGTACAGCAGCTACATCCACAGCCTATGGAAAAAGGCGTCTGCGTACAAGAGGATTATTTTAATACGAGGTAAGGCAGCTGGAATGACAAAAGTTACACATAGCTGGAATGCCCCTCACCTCATCAGGCAAATCAACCCCGACAGCGGGTTAGGGGTCCGGGACCTCTCCCCCTAATTCGGACCCGGTCTCCACCTCATCCAGCTCATCCTCCCAGAAGGGCCTCGGCGCGTCAGCTCCTCGCAGGGGCTGGGCAACTGCTCCCGCGTTAGACGCTGAGGCCGCGGCCGAACTACTCCCGGAACGAACCCGCTGAGCCTCCAGATTCTGATGGGCCGCAGCCTCCTCATCATCTGTCATGGTGTAGTCCATCCGCGATTCATCATCGTCATCATAGATGCCGAGACTGTCGGCATCATCCTCATCCATGCCAGATTCGGAAAGACTGGCCGACAGCTGAACGGGGAAGGCAGCTTCTACACCAGGGTCGTGCAAAGTAGCATGTCGAGTAACAGCATACTCCACAGTGCGTGAGGGCACAGCCTCAGGGTGATGCACTTGGCTGCGTACACGAGGAGGGACAAGGACATCAGGGTGTGCCGCAGCTCTGGAAGTCGCACGCGTGCGATACAAAGCTATCCTGGCTACCTCCGGTGTGGCCCGAGCAGGGTCACGCCGGATTACCTCCGCAGAGGAGCCAGCTCCGAATCGTGGAGAGTACACGTCAGGTTTAGGCAGGGGGTCGTCCTGCTGGAAGGTCATATCCATGACAGGAACCCTACCATGACCAGGGGGGGTGTGAAGCTGGTCACGCAGACGGCGCAACACTCCCCTGTCATACGTGCGATCATCCATGAAAGGAGGTACATCACTATCAGTCACGCATTCACCGTCATTGTCCCGCTCGAAGACAACCGTGTAGGAGTTTGCTAACTCCGCAGGCTCCCTCTTGTCCACAACAGCGGACGCATCGTACTTACGTACGTGGCGGATCATCTGATCCGCAGTGCACATGACCTGGCGCACTACCACAACCCTACCCCCAAGAACATTCTGGGCGTACACACGCTGCATGCTGGGGCCCAGCCCCGCCCCGACCCAGTATGCAAGAATACCCCGCGGGGACAGCTTCCGCAGCTTGTCATCCCTAGGGTACGCATACACTTCAACCCCCCACAGACGCTGTGGCCGCAGCAGATGTTGGAACACCTTAACGGAGGTGTCTCTGAAAAAAAGACATATAGGGAATGATATCCCTGTCACAAGACCTTGACAAAAACTCGTCAAGCTCTGTCGTTGCAATCAACTGATACTTGCGCGTTTCCTCATCCCTCAACTTATCGCGCTCGGCCTTTTTCATGCGCTTGTTCCCCTTCTCAGCTTGCTCCACATCCGCGGATGCGTTGACATCATGCTGAGCTTTCTGGGATTTTAGAATTCGCGCCAGTTTGTCATGGTTCAACGCCGAGCACGGCGTGAGATTGTGACCATGGATAACACTGGCAAGGCAATCAATCCACAGGAACAAAGGCACACCGCTCGCAAGCAGCACATCACGGAGTGCCTCAAAGGCAATCTTGATCCTCCGCTCGATCATGCCGATACAGCGATGATCAGCTGTGGGGGTTGTGCGGTGAGTGATGCCACGACGTCGGAGGTAGAGCAATAAGCCTTCGACCATGAACTCTTCCCCTTTGTCGGTGTGTAGGATGCGCACACTCGGTTCACCTGGCTTCACCACATTCACCCGAATGCGCTCGATAATGTAAGAGAGCATGGCTGCAGCCTCACTCTTTTTGCGCAGACCGACCACAAAAGTATATCAGGTAAAGGCACACATCACAAACAAAACATATTTCACACCACCAATTCCTACTGGAGTGACAGGATCAGCTAAATCGGCATGCAGTTGCTCGTCAGGGTACTTGGCCTGGCCCATGAGCTCACGATCATTGGCAGAGAAGTTGCCCGCAGGCACTTTGCCAATTCTGCAGCCATGACAACGATTCCCCATTGGCTCGGAATCGACTCTTAGACGTAAATCACCATAAAAATCAGCGTTGGCTTGCATACGCTTCAGAACCCACGTGGACTGGTGGAAAGCGAAATTCGCTATGAAAGCAGGTTCCAGCAAGTGTGCATCATGTGGGACCTCAGCTCCCCCAGCACTGGGTCTAGGTCAATAGCCGCAGCTGCCACGTGATGCCACTGCTGCACAACAATGGCCCGGTATGTGTAACTTTATCGAACTGCTGCTGGTCCTCTATTACAGAGGTCGGATAGCTATAGCTCTGGTTAGACCTATACTAAAGTTACACATACCGGGCCATTGTATGGCAAAGCAAACAAACACATCAAGCCGACCAACTGATCAGCTGCCACACAAGCAACCAGCAAAGCTCACCTCAGCCAACAACTTGGACAACAACAAAGCACAACTACACCAGTTAGACCAGATCACCCCCCTATTGACAGGTTGACCAACAAGAACAGGTTTCGTATCAACACTCATTTTGAACGCAAAGACAAGGTGACCATCTTCATCAACCTCCTGGTATTTGACATCATCCTCAATACTTGTAGCCATGTCACCGAGACCAGGAACATACAACACACTCCTACGCGTATCCAAGAACATCTGCTCATGCCTCAGACCCATTGTACTAAGCAGGTTGTACGGGCATTCGAGGGCATAGTAAACACCAGGGATTTCCACATCCAAAGGATGCTTGTTCCCATGCTTATCAACATAAGTACCTAGGTTCACCTGAATTCGATAAAGTTACACATACCGGGCCATTGTATGGCAAAGCAAACAAACAAATCAAGCCAACCAACCGATCAGCTGCCACACAAGCAACCAGCGAAGCCCACCTCAGCCAACAACCTGGACAACAGCAAAGCACAACTACATCAAACGCTCCGGCAACAGAGCTCTCAACCCAGAAAAGCATCCACCGGCACATCAAAGCCATGGGTGAAATGCTTGCCGCACGACCGGGCGACGGCCGTCAGCGAGTGAGCGTATATTTCCGCATTTCCCTTCTGCAACACACACGAAAGCAACTTGTACGCATTCATCACAAACACCGACTTGGAGACGCGGCCTGATGCCGCAGCAATTTCACCCAACTCCTGGATGTACTCCTCCGCCCGCGGCGCGAGCTTCCCACAGGACTCAACAGCAAACGGAACAAACTCATACCGCGGCTTATCGGCAAACTTCTCCCAATCATCCCGCTTGAGCTTCTCCGCAACCTTCGCCGCCGAGGGGTCGTACAGGGAGGATGCCGACCCCTTACGCAAAGCCTCCTTCCCAAGCGGATGCGTCACCGCCACGTCCACCATGACATGACGCCCCCCTGGCAGGATGGCGAGGATGTCAGCCATGTGCCGCCCCACTTTCCCTGCTCCGTGGTCCTCATGCACGCGTACGGCAGCTCCATGCTCGTGGGCACCGAAGCACAAGAATGAATATGGCGCATTGCAAAAGCAAATTTATCATGGCGCGACGAAAGTCTCTTGTTGTTTCGGGTGCACAGCATAGGATGGTTGCCGCGTCCGATGCTCTCGCCAGAGCAACCGCACGGCGGCATCTCCACGGGGCCTCTGACTCGCTCACTGAGGCAGTGGCGAAGGATGGTGGTGAGAGAGTGGTCACCGATGGTGGTGTCCAGCCGTCGCCGGCCGGGGAGGGCGGACAAGAAGGCGCTACCGGGGGCGCCGCGGGCACTGCGCACACGAGCAGCACCGAGCCTGCCTGCCTCTATGCTCAAGTCCATCCCGTCCAAGAACGCCTTGCCGGCCTTGTCACCCATGGACCTGGACACAGCATGCTGCAAGGAGGGGAGAACATGACGCACGCCTTTGCTGGAGATGTTTGCCGGTGAGCCACCGTCGATCTTCCCGGAGACCTTCGTGACCCACCCCTCGACGTCGGGCAAGATGCCGCGGACGCAGTCCCAGTCGTGCTGCAGGACCGGCGCGGCCGGCCCGTCAAGCCGCTGGAACACGGCGGGGCCGTCAGCGACGACGTTCACCTGAATGGTTCCCCTGCCCATAATTGGGGGCTGGCCTGGTCCCGGGGGACTGGCAGTCCTCTGACACGGACCGTACTCAGTGAACATCTCACGATTGCCTGCGATATGAATGTCCGAACCACTATCAATGATAATATTCCAAGGCAGAGACGCGTCAGGTGTTGGATACTTTTCAGGCATTTCTACGGCACAAACATCCTTGGCCGCAGCCTGTTTGCGCTGGGGGCAGTTCGCACGCAAATGTCCCGTCTTCTTGCAGAAGAAGCACGTCCTGGTCTCCTCGCGAGGAGCCTGGCCTGCCGCGAGAGCGGCGACCACAAGACCGTCACCACGGGGCTGCTTGCGCCAGCCATGGCCTGGTTTGCCCGCGGGCGCCCAGACCTAGCTTGCAACCGTTGTTGCTTGAGGAAATTGGCATGCTCAGTTAAACGTGAAATGATTACGTGTGGGGAAGAATGGAGAAACTTCGCCGCGCACAGCGTTGAACTCCTCCCCCACTTCTAACGGTTTCAAACGAAGCCATCGCTGGCCCACATCGGCACCTAGTGCCTCCAGTTGAGTGTCAACACTCATCACATCACCACAGTCAAACGCAACGTCTCTATTATTCTGTGATAAAGACTTAAACCGACTCCACAGTCTGTGAATTTCGGCTTCGGTGCTACGCCTATACTTGGCAGTCAAGTCGGCAAATGCTTCACACAGGTGTGACATGCGATAGACAGTCGTCCTATCCACGTCAGGCAAAGACATAAGGACCTTTGTCCTTGCCCTAGCATGGACACGCTGTTCGTCCGTAGATGGTGCGTGCTTCAACAGACGATCCAGTTCGAATTGGCCTAAGCACAAGAAAACTTTCTGCTCGTACGCAACGAAGCTTTCGGTCTTATAGTTTCACTCAGGCAGTTTTCCCCTAGTCAAATCAGGCAGTCGCGTTCTGGCCGGAAATCCGCTGGCCGGCGACGGTCAGCGCGCTACATGGCAACCGAACGATAGCACACACGGCCATGACATGCACACACAATGACAATGTACCGTACATAACAATTTAGCATGTGACATCTTATCTTTGATGTTTATCATGCTCTGCAAGCACTGGTGTACGATTGGGGAGGAAAGCCCGACCGGTTGGGGAGAATCGCACTTTTCCGCCAAAAGGGCTGCTTTTGTTGGGGAGGCTCCCCAAAGCCGATATCGCACACTAGGAGTGCCCAATCGACTGAGACAATACTGAAAACCTTCCCCAAAGTGTCAAATTCGCGGTGGATTTTGCGCGCCCACCGGGGTCCCACCATGTAGCGGGAGTGCATGACCCCCTCTGAGAACAGCAAAGCAGATGATACTCCAAAGCAACCGCCTGCAGCCGCTAGCCGGCTCCAGAAGCAGCTCGCAACCAAGTTACGAGTTGATTCTGTGCCAGCTAGCGCTCCGCGGTCGCAGAGGGCGAAGCTGAGAGAGGATCCCGGTGCTCTCTCGGGCCAGCCCTCCCGGAGCTGCTCTGAGGAACCTCCCTGCACTGAAGAAGCAGCCAACGCTGCTCCAGCTGCTGAAGGTCTGTCAAGCACATCAGCCACGCCAGCCCCAGCGCCCACCCTTGCAGCAGCCACCGGAGCAGCGACGCCTACAGATGCACCACCAGCGCACCGACCATCTTCCAACCGCCCGATTCCCTGTTGAGACCTATTGGTCTGGTCTTGGGTAACAGACCTCGATGGCAGTAAGAAGAAGCAGTGATGGGTCAAGATTGCCGCAGCATGAGGGCTGTATAGGCACAAACAAAGCAAGGGTACACTCACACGCAGGGATGCGACGTGCCAGTGCAGAAATGGATGGCGCCCCAACCAGACTACTGTAAAGCGTGTCTGGTCCCAGCAAGCGCTCGGTATAAATACCGGGGTGTGTGCGCCCAGGTCAATCCCCCTGTCAAAGCTGGCCTCGCCGAATCGTGCCGCATAACTGCCACACTGATCCCAGATCCCGCATAAGCGCGGGAGATCTTAAATTATGGCTCACAGAGCCTGAGATGAGTGTAAGCAAGGCTGCGCACGTAATTCGTGGGTAGCTCTGGGTGGCTGTACAGATATTATCGTGCATGCCAACCCTGGAGCCCGCCGGGCGGACCCTGTGTAACGGCGGTAATGCACACAGTAAGACGTAATATGTGCAGTAACAATTCGGCTAGCCGCATAAAGCCATAATAAGCCTATGACGGGACACATTGTGCCGGGAGAAGGCTGTACACAGTGCTGATGCCATGTGCACGTAAGGCTGGTGGACGCGTGCAGTCACACGTGGCGAGTGCAAGCACGTAAGCCCACTGAGCGTACGTGTGATCACACTGTGTACAATTCAATCGGTACTTCAAAAGCTATGCGTGTGCGACCGTCCACATGGCTGGACAAGTCGCTACGCATATAAGAAGAGGTGTTAATTGTGCCAGCATGCGCTAGCGTGAGAGATATCTCACAACACGACATGTTCTACCACTGCGGCGCACCTGAAACAACGAGTCCTTTGTTAGATGACTCCTCCCTTGATTATGTCATATATATTCTTGGATGCCTAGATATGGATATCCCACAACATTCCCGCCAATGATGAACCCGCCGACCGTGGAGCCACAGCCAGCGCAGGCGCCGCGCACCCCGTGGAGCAGCCTCAGCCGGACCTTCCCCCGCCACCACCCCCGCCGCCAGCCCAGCCCGCCCCTGCCGGCCCGCCTGCAGCCACCGCGGAACAGTCAGCGCCTGGCGCGGGTGCCGGCACGCGCGAGCAGCACGCCCGGCCCGCAGCCGCCGCCCCAGGCGCCGGCACGAGCCGCGGTGGCGCCGGCAGAGCGGCAAAGGGACGCGGAGGCGGCCGGAAGCAAGCGCCAAGGAAGCACAAAGGGCTGCGCGCGGCTCAAGCCTGTCCACGCACAGGCCAACAACATGGCGGCGGCACCACTCGCAAGTTCACGAGGCGGGCAGTGTCAGAACAGCTCACCCGCGACTTTAGCCTCTGCTTTGCCCAGGCCCTCGAGGCTATCTCTTCGGCTGCGGCAGAGGCAAGAGGCCGAAGTGCGTTGAACCAGGTGCTAGCCCCCATCGCCGCACTCCTCCGCCTCCCCTCGCTTGTCCTTGCTGAGCCGCGAGGTGGCAGCGACACCGACAAGCGTGACAAACGCATGCTGGCCATCATGGCCAAGTACCGGTGTGGGGAGCTGGAGGACGAGGAGGGAGGCTTCGTGCCATCGGTGACCCATCGGCGGAAGGAGATGACTGAGGAAGCGCGTCTAGCAGAGCGAGTGCAGTCACGAGTGAAAGGTGGGAGCACCCACATTGCCGCCCGTCGCCTGAACGACGAGAAGCCGGCCGACACGACGTCCCCCGCCGTCATGGAGAAGTTGCGTGCGTTGCACCCGGCGGCGGCGCCGCCGCCGCCTCTCGAGTGCGACGTGCCAGCTCTTCAGATTGACAGCACCCTGCTTGTGCATGTGCTTGACCGCATCAAGAACCACAAAAAAGGCCGAGCTGGGGGCCCCTCGGGTTGGACCTTTGAAATGATCCTTGCGGTCACTGGGGGTACTGCCCGGGGGTTCCAAGCGGCCCTTGATTTTGTGATGCTGTCCGGTATGCTGCCCCGCGAGTGCGGACTCCTCGACTCGAAGCTCCTCGCTCTCCAAAAGCAGACAGGAGGTGTCCGGCCCATCGTCATCGGCGAGGTCTGGTACCGCCTTGCAGCGATGTGCGCGATCGAGGCTGTCGGCAAAGCCGCAGGGCGGGACCTTGCGCCCCTGCAGGTGGGCGTCGGCACGGCCGGCGGGACGGAAGCAGTGGCGCATAGCGTCGCGGCGGCGCTGGAGAAGGACCCCCACGCCATCGCGCTGACGGCGGACATGCGGAATGCTTTTAACGAGATCTACCGCACGGCCGTCGCGCGCGGGGTTTTGAAAGCGCTGCCGGAGCTGCTCCCGTTCTTCCAATTCAGGTACGGTGCTGCCACCCAACTCCATGTGGTGGGTGCCGCCAGCGGCACTGTGATCGAATCGCAGCATGGGGTGCGGCAGGGCGACCCGCTGGGGCCGCTACTGTTTGCGTTGGGCTTCCAGGAAGTCTTGACGGCGCTTGCGGCAGCAGTCCCGGAGGCGCCCACCATGTCGTATCTCGATGACTTCACTGCCGTGGGCCGCGGGTCTGCGTTGCGCAAGCTCCTGGGCCGCCTCTGCGGGGACGGTCCGGGCAGCGCGCGCTCGGTCAGCCTCACCATCGTGCCGGGCAACAGTGGCGTGTTTGCGCCTTGTGCCGAGGCGCATGAGGAGTGTCGTGCCGTCCAGCAGTCCACCGGAGTGCCTCACAGAGAGGACGGCATCACAGTGGTCGGCACCCACGTCGGCACTGACGACTTCGTCCGTGCGCGGCTGAAAGCCGCTGCCGCGAAGGCAATCGGGGAGGTCGATCTGCTCATGCGCTTGCCGGTCACCAAGCAGGTGCAGCTGATGCTGCTCCGGCAGTCGTTTGTTGTCCGCTTGGTGCACCACCAGCGCACCACGAGGTGGGAGCTCCTGGCCGAATCGACACGCGCCCTCGAAGGCGCTGTCGTCGCCGCGGTGGCGAGCATTGCGCAGGTGCCGGTCACGCAGGATCTGTCTGGCGCGCTCGTGCAGATGAGCTCGGCAGTGCAGCAGATGTTGTTGCCGATTCGCCACGGCGGCCTTGGGTTGCGCATGACCCACCCAGTTGAGGCGAAAGATGCGTAGCTCACCGGCGTCGCGTTGGCTCACCGGGTCGTCGCTGACAGCCCCGCCGTGTTCCAGCGGCTTGACGGGCCGGCCGCGCCGGTCCTGGAGCACGTCTGGGACTGTCACAATGCATGAGCCTGCGGGCAGCAGTGTGGTGACAGGTGCACCCATGCACGGACGATCCGCGGATCCAGTGCAGGGGTAAGCCGCCAGCCGGGATTGTCTCGATATAGTGAGAGAGATCATGCGAGGGTTTCCCGCCGTAACCTTGAGCGTTCAGTGTGCATGCAAGGATGTGCACACTGAGACCTGTAACCATTGTTATCACTGTTTCACGGTACTAGCTGTATCTTGGTCTTCCCCTCGCATTCCTCGGTTCCACCTCTGTGCGCAGCAGGTATGGAATGCTGGCTGCCTGACCTGACTTAAGACTGTGCGTCTAACCTGCAAATACAGAGCGTTTCTGACAGGGACTGCGTCCGCGGCATCTTGCCCGACGTCGAGGAGTGGGTCACGAAGGTCTCCGGGAAGATCGATGGTGGCTCACTAGCGGACATCTCCAGCAAAGGCGTGCGTCATGTTCTTCCCTTTTTGCAGCATGCGGTGTCCAGGTCCATGGGTGACAAGGCCGGCAAGGTTTTCCTGGCCGGGATGGACTTGAACACGGAGGCAGGCAGGCTCGGTGCTGCTCGTGTGCGCAGTGCCCGCGGCGCCCCCGGTAGCGCCTTCTTGTCCGCCCTCCCCGGCCGGCGGCGGCTGGACACCACCATCGGTAACCACTCCCTCACCACCATCCTTCGCCACCACCTCGGTGAGCGAGTGTGCGGCCCTGTGGAGATGCCGCCGTGCGATTGCTCCGGCGAGAGCATCGGACGCGGAGACCATGCTATGCTGTGCACCCGAAACAACAAGTGTCTTTCGTCGCGCCACGATAAATTTGCTTATGCAATGCGCCGTGTTCACACTTGTGCTGGGGTGCCCACGAGCATGGAGCCGCCGTACGCCGGCGTGCATGGGGATACCGGAGCAGGGAAAGTGGGGCGGCACAGGGCTGACATCCTCGCCATCCTGCCAGGGGGGCGTCATGTCATGGTGGACGTGACGGTGACGCATCCGCTTGGGAAGGATGCTTGCGTAAGGGGTCGCATAGGGAGGATGCCTTAGCGGCGAAGGTCGCGGAGAAGCTCAAGCGGAATCTTTGGGAGAACTTTGCCGATAAGCCGCAGTATGAGTTTGTTCCGTTTGCTATTGAGTCCTATGGGAAGCTCGCGCCGCGGGCGGAGGAGTACATCCGGGAGTTGGGTGAAATTGCTGCGGCATCAGGCCGCGTCTCCAAGTCGGTGTTTGTGATGAATGCGTACAATTTGCTGTCGTGTGTGCTGCAGAAGGGCAATGCGGAAATGTATGCGCACACGCTGACGGCCGTCGCCCGGTCGTGCAGCAAGCATTTCACCCAAGGCCTTGATGTGCCGGTGGATGCCTTTCTGGGTTGAGAGCTCTGTTCCTGGAGCGTTTGATGCACTTGTTTTTGGTTGGTGTCCGGGTTGTTTGTTGGGATGCGTTCTTGGGGTTGCTCGAATGGCGGCCGCTCGCTTGGCTTGTTAGCTTGTTGCGTGTGTTGGCTTGATGTGTTTATTTGCTTTGCCATACAATGGCCCGGTATGTGTAACTTGAAAAACTTGAAAAACCTCAAACCCTCCGTGAACAGAGCTCTCAACCCAGAAAAGCATCCACCGGCACATCAAAGCCATGGGTGAAAGATCACATAGGAACCATCACTGCCACCCCCACAGCACTCGTCATGCTGGGCACGGAATTTCACTGGGTGGAGCCCCAGCACAGCAGCGACTCGCATCTTACTTGCCTTGAGTGTACCATTATGTTTATTCTCTCTACAGGTCCTTATGGGGTTGTTTATTTCATTTGGCGCCGCATCTGGGTGTTTTTGCTCGGTGCGCGATTGCCTCGGCGCGCCTATATTGTGGCATCTCATCGCTCACCTCTGCCGTTGTGCAGTGGCTTCCTTGCCAGACTTACCAGGAGAAGCCGCGTTGGCGGATGGCAGGCTTAAGAGACTCCTGGTCAACATTGACAGAATTATGAAGGACGACCTCCATATTTCCGCGGCTGCTGGCAGCATCGACGAATTTGAGCGCCGTCTTTGCGGCATTCTTAGTGCCGAGCGCACGGTGGTGATGGCTGCTCGCATTCGTGAGCGCACGCTTCATGACTTTATCGAATTTGCCACGCATTCTCATGGCCATGTTTTGGGTCACTACTTAGATGACTTGATCGTGGCCTTCTCGGACATGATGTAACTTGTTTGCAAGGCAGTCACGGCGCCGGCACTTGTTACAAAGTCCCGACGTCGTCCCTGCTCCACAGGCTTTGCCCTTCGTGTTATTTTTATGTTCACTTGCCATCTAGCATGATGCCTTTTTCATGTGTGGTCTCGCCAGCATTTCTGTGCTTCGCTTGTTGAGCTTCGCTCCTCTCTTAAGGGGGGAGGTGTTGTGAGATACATCTCACTGGGCGCATGCTGGCGCGGCACACCTGTAGACACCTAAGGCTGCAGCGAAGACCACAACATGTACCCTCGTAAGTTGGACTGGCGTTTGTACAACGCCACTTATACATTATATACCACGTTAATTTTTATTATGCACATATGTGCACGCAATTTATGTACCGCGTCCTGCACACTCGAATCACAATGATACGTGTATGCCAGACACCTTACTGGACGTGGCTACGAGTGCACCAACTCGGCCTTACACAGCCATGCTTAGTTGGCACTGTATTATATCGGATTACCTGGACCAGCACATTAGCGGTCATGTCCTACCCAAGCCAGACTGGTATCTTAAAGACCGGGTCGCATGCAGACCTCCCATGTTTATTTGCGAACTCACGCATGTTGAGCGGCAGCCTTGGGGCTTCGCATGCATGCCCGCTGTTAGCAGGCACGGCACCCACATCGAGCACGAAATCAGTGTGCGATCAGCCTTCAGGCTCCGAAGGCCACATGTTTACTTTCTCCCGCAGTTACTCGGGATCTTGGGTCTGCGCTCTGCGCGATCCGGCGAGGCCAGCTCTGACAAGGGGATTGACCTGGGCGCACACACCATTGGTATTTATACCGAGCGCTTGCTGGGACCAGGCACGTTTTTACAGTGATCTGGTTGGGGCGCCACCCATTCGTGCATCACATTGTACTGACTTCTTGCCTCTTTTCGCCTGTTTGTTCTATTTCTGTCTGCCTGTACAGCCTTCGTGCTGCGGCGTTTAGCCCATTTATTCAGCTGTCCTCGTGCAGCACCGTAGGTCCGTTCCATCCCGGCGACTTAGAGACCTCAACACACCCGAGCCGACATGCCGTGATGTTGGGGTCTCACCGTCGTGTGTACAAATTGCATGAGACAAACTGTATGGCAGAGCACCGAAATGAACGGCAACTAACCGCAACCAACAACAAATTGTTCTCTGAGTTCGGATGTCATTGCGATAATAACAATTTCACGATGCATGACATGGAAGCTTCTCCCACCGGTGCCCCAAACGCTAGCCGGGCCTTTCAACATAAACATCACCATAAGCAGTATCAGAGGTGGGCAGAGGCTGCACAAGCAGCGCACTAGCACGCACTCTATGTATGTGCATGTTGTATGCAGTTAAAGTGCACGAGAGCAGGCGTGGATGGCCTGATTGAATAGAGGGCGTTTTTGTGAGTCTCATGATCCTCGCACAGGTCGTATGGTGCATTGTGCGGGCCGGCATGACATGTTGAATGCCGTAGTAACACAGGTTCTCGAGCTGCTCATGGCTAGTGCGCTTGCCAAAATTAGATTTCAACACATCTGAGTGGTGCTGCTGTGATTTCTGAACGCCGTCGTGGTGGCCGCGAGGTCCGGAAGTCTGCAACGCCACTAGGCTGGTACAGAGTCCGGTACTGGCGGGATTTTGTGGATTCACAGGCCAGTGGGTTATCTTTACACTGGGAGATTTTCAGCGGGATACCAGCCAATCTGTGTGATCGGGGCTGGTTGCGGTCTCAGTAGGCCTACCCACCACAGGGCGCCTTGCCCGGTATGTGTAACTTTATCACCCACCACAGGGCGCCTTCGATTCTGCTCTAGGGGCAAGACAAACGCATCTGGCAGGTGGGCCCTCCACCCCGCAGATTTTCTGAATTTTCGATGAGATTAGCACAGTGTACGTGTGTGTATGTGGGGCTTGTTTGCCGTGCATTTGGGCTGTTGGTCTGAGGGGTAGGCCACTCGATTCACCTTCCTGAAAGGCCCCATTAGCTTTTCCGGCGCCGCCACTACATGGTGGATCCTGATCCATACGAAACTCACGCACGATCACGGAGCATTTGATGTAGTTGTACTTGGCTGTTGCCCGGGTTGTTGGTTGAGGTGAGCTTTGATGGTTGGTTGTGTGGCAACTGGTCAATGGTTTGGCTTGATGTGTTTGTCTGCTTTGCCATACAATGTCCCGGTATGTGTAACTTCATGATTTTCGTGCGCGCACACATCATTTGAATGTGAAAGGTCAGCGTGTGCAGCGCACACATCACCCGTGCGCACACATCACCCAACTGCAGACATACTGAGGTACATATATTACCGAGCAAGGCACAGCACGACTTTGTGGACGGTGCCGCGCGGCTGGTCGTTTGCGCTGCACCGTTCAAAGAGAATTCTCTAACAAAGGCGTTATCTAACAAAGGCGTTAACGCCTTTGTTAGATACGAATTTCCATGGTTCCGGTGTCATACCTGCAGTTGTGGAAACTATTTGCACATTGACGTAAAGGCTGGTCGATGTGGTAGAGCAGGCGTTTGTTGTCATTGTTGCCTTGTCTGGTGAAGTTCGGTTCCCGGTGACTGTATCCCTAATGCCACATGCATGATTTACATGGTTGTTGGGAAATTATTAGCGGTGAGTGGTACGGGAGACACATTGCGGGCCGTGGTGCCTACCCGGCCTGCTTACCTATCTATGTTGTACCAAAGCTGCAATATGCTAGCACGCGCGTCAGCCGGACAACAACCCAAGGTCCGAGCAGACCACCCGCAACAACCACCCTTGGCACGACTACTACCAACGCTCAACAATGAGAGCACTCACAAGTCATCCACCGCGGCGTCAAAGCCAACTCACTGTCGTGGAATGGTCCTGGATCGCCGATCCTGGATCGCCGCGCCGTCGCTGAAGCGGCTGTCGGCGAGGCAGGCGAGGTGCACGACATCATACACCGCAGTGCGTGCTCGTCGGAGTCACGTCGTCGTTTGGTCGTTAGGCGAGGCCTCGTTGCCGCCCCCGCCGGTCCTCGGCCGTGGCCCAATGTACCAGTCACCGTTCCACCCCCTGCAGATTGGCCTCCAGTCGGACGTCCATCTACACAAACCTGGCTACAAATAATTTTGGGCGGCTGGAGGATGGATCTGTTTGGGGGTGTTGTATGCGGTCATAAGCCACGTTCGCTTGCATCTGCATCAGGTACAGTGATGCCCTGGCCCAGGCCTGGGGCAAATCGCAGCATGGTTACGCACACACACGGCACAATGTTGTTGCTCGCGGTGCCACCTGCCTTGCTTGCTTTGTCCTTGCAACACACAGCACGATGTTCGTCCTTGATAATTTTTAGAGCAGGCGTAGCGTCTCCATCGCGTCTCAGTTGCTGTTGAACCTCGAATTTTGGATCAACGCGCGCTCGGATACAACGGCACCAGCACATCCGATAAGAAAGCCGCTATAAAACCAAATGCCATCATCAAGCTGATCTGTCATTAATTTAAGATTCACTTTATGACGAACCGCTGCAAAAAGCGGAGCATACATTGTGGCGTATGGGCCACGCTAGATGCACATTGCTGCAATGTTTGCATTGTACAGCCGCATTTGCAAGAAAGGCATGACAGACTGCACACCCGCCGGCATAGACATCACTAGGGCACGTCCATGGCCTGTGAAGGAACAGTCTTCTGTGTAGTCTTGAAATGTGACTCAGCACCTAGAAACGTCTGGAAGCTAGCATGCGCCACGGCCTAGAGAGGCGCCACGGCCTAGACAGTGTCCAGGAATAGTTGTCCGTGGTCACTGAGCGGACCTCGATGTGCCTGATGCTGGGAAGTTAAAGGGATATGTATCCGGCGCGGGGACCGATGTGAGCACTAGAATTTATGACAAGAGAGTCAAGGTTTAAGAATGCGTGATAGTCAAAATCAGAACAGAGTGCATAAATGGTTGCTCCCCATCCGATCAGTAGCTAATGTGTCGGACCCAGCAAGCGCGCAATATAAATACTGCTGTGAATGCGCCCAGGACTACCCCCCTGCTAATGCTGGCCTCGCCAAGATGCCACACAGAATGCGAGCACCTCAATGATATCCCGATCATCTGCGGGAATATCAGTAAGTTGTGGTGTATAAGTGTATGTATACGACTTTAAACGCTGAGTGCGCGGAGTCTGTGCTCAGTCGTGCCATGCATGCCGGACAATATTAATGAGGATCCGTGGTCTAATTAGTCTTATACGAGTCCCGATATCCTGGAGTCGGAGTATAACGGGCATGCCGAAAAAGATGAGTCGGACACTTGTTGAGTACATTCTGTGTTCCAACTTGGCACGAGCCGCCGCGGTGCGTGACGCAAGGGCTTGGGCTGTGACCTGCCCGTAGCCTGTGCACACTAGCGCATGCATTGCTGAGTCTGACATGTGAGCATGTGAACCTGAGAAGTTCACAGAGCGCGGCTTAGTCGCCTAGCACGCAAGTAGTGATATAAGCACCTAATTAAAGCGCTCTAAGTTGTGTTCTTGTGCATGATTAAGCGTACTTCCAATTTGAGATCGAATCGTTCAGTCGTTAGCGCAAGTGTGGTCATGTGATTGAGCTGGTCAACATTGTGCACTCGTAGCCACATCGAGAGTCAGCGCGCGATGCTTTGTATGCTCGCATTTCGTGTGCACAATCTTTCAAAATTTTCAGACACGAACATGAGGTTGTACATAAGTTTTACATTGTGAATTTTATGATTAACAATTCTGAAAAGTTGTGCACATCAAACGCAACTAGTTACAATGCCCAGCCTGCGCCAGAGTGAGGTGCCACCTCACGACAGACAGACCTCGACCTAACAGAAGGATCTGGACACACGGATGTGTGTATGCTGTCGAGAGAGCAGTATATCACAGGCATTAGGCCTGGTATGTGGAACATACATAAGCACGCTGCGGTGCTTGTGTTGTTTACCTATCGCAACTCTTCCATTGTTGGTCAGCTGTAACATCGATACAGACCAGTTTTCAACATGTAGGGCAGCTAACCAGGACAACACCATGATGCGATGCACCCACCTCAATGCACCAGGGACTGCTTGTGCTCCTGAAGTAAACTGATGTATCAGTAGAACGGTGAACATTGGCAGACAATATGATCCCTGACATTTTGACACTTCAGGCCTGCGTTATGCGCTATAGCGAGGTGTGTCCACGGCACTGAAGGCCGGCGTTACGCGTTACCGGTGCTCCCCTTTCATTTCGTATCGTATACAGCGCCACTAAGGTATCTTCAACAGCTGAACATGGCCTAGCGTTGGCGAGACGAGGTGGAGGAGGCGGCTCTGCTTGCCGTGAAGAAGGCGCTGCTTTGTGTCGCCAATTCTACGCGTCCAGTGCAATGCTGCCAATGGTTTGTTGTGGCTTCGCTCGAGCAGGACACAGTCGACGTCACTAAATGGCATTCTTCTCACAAAAGATGAAGTTGCCGGACGGCCCCATGCCGCGCATAGGTCAACAAAACGCTGCGGTGGTTGACTAGGCTGCAACACTTGATGTCTCGTGTCAGGTTGATCTAAGGATTCCTATTACATAACCTTGCCTCAACTGCATGACGTAGCTGACATTATCATGATATCAACTCGTATCTAAACAATTGTAGTCACAAACGTGAACGAGTTTCTGGCTACTATGCGGTCGTTGAAGGGTGCAAGTCGAACATCCTGTTCAATATAAAAAAAAAACCCCCACTCCTCAATTTCGCATCTGCGAGAAATATGAGCTAGCCTCTGCCAAACGGTATGTTGCTGCAAAGTGCATCAACTCTGCATCCCTCCTCCAACAAAGCTGCTTCAGCTGATGAATCGCTCCTGGATGATCTTGGCCGTATGACTCGATGTCTGCGTAGGTGTACAAAGCTACCTTGAGTGGTGAAGTCGCCACGACCGTTGCTTTCCTGGCGCGTGATTCTCGAACAAATGCCATTTCACCTGCGCATGCAGGATGCTCTGCTGCTGATGTCACTTACGGTCGTCACTGCTTGCAGCTACTCTGAAACCACACAGCAGATTGCACATCGGCACGCAATCCATGCTGCATCATGGCAGCCGACTGAAATGCAATTTTGATGTGACGACGTCACAGCGCTGAATGAAGCATTCACAGCAACCATCCGCATAAACGCCAACTCCTCAATTTCGCATCTGTCCCCAATTCAACATGTGGGCTTTCACATGTACAGCTTGTTCTGAAGCTGGGCCAGACAGTGATCGCACCCAAAACGTCGCCTGCTTTTCGTTTGGCAATGCAATACAGCCCTTGATCTTTCATCTTCTCGCTTATGCTACGCTTGGCATCCATTGCCCTCTTCTGCAAACTTTCGAGAAGGATCCTATTATGCTGCAATGATTGTGCATCTTCAGTGGACTCCACTCCGTCTCCACCAGGACGTGGCCTCACGCACACATCTGCACTCCCTTCTACAATCAAAGCGAGATAATACCCAACTTCATTTTGCTGGATTACCATTGTCCCCGTTGCAAAAGTGACATAGCGGTGCTTCAATTGGAGCATTTGCTTCAAATAATTGGTGATGGGAGGGTCAAGGTCATATTGCAATAGTCCCTGCTTGAATAAATCTTTGAAAGGTCGCATGGGAAAGCTTCCTTCACACGTGACCCATGGGTCTTTGCGGAGTTCAGAAATGCTTATCCGCTTTTTAGGATCTTTCGCAAGCATTCTCTCCAACACATTAGTGAGCGCTGGACTCACGCTTGGGACTGTTGGAAATCGGACTGGCTCTTCTTGTACCTTTTGAAACAGCTTGTAAAGATTGCTAGCTGAAAATGGAATGGTCCCAAAAACGAGCGCATACAAGCAGACACCCATGGCATACACATCCACGGGCCTACCACGATAATGCGTTTGATGCTTCATAATCTCAGGAGCCAAAAATGCTGGTGTGCCTCGAAAGCGGTCAAAGTACTCGTTTCCGGTCACAAAAACTCGGGAACAACCAAAATCTGACAACTTGACTATCCCATCAGATGTGAGCAGGATATTCTCTGGCTTGAGGTCGCCATGTATGATCTTCTGAGCATGTAGATACTCTAATGAGCGAAGTATGTCTCGAAAGTAATGCCTGGACAATATTGGGAGCACAAACTTCAAGGACTAGGTGCATCCAGATACAGTCAACACAGTGCAAAAGAAGCATGCATTCCACACAAAAAAGAGAAAAGGCAGACACCTGCATATGTCTTCAGGGAGCATCATTCCTTGTGCAATGGCTTTCCGGGGCAGGATAGGACCACCTTCAGCATAGTTCATCACAATCAGAACCTTGTTCCTTTGGGGATCATCGACAACTTCACGAAGGCAGACCATGTTGGGATGAGCCACCCTCCCCATGATAGCGACCTCAGCGCGAAGATCTTCAATCGGGTTCTTGCTCACTTTTCCGTCCTTCGATTTCTTCGTGAAGTCCGTTTTCTGTGTAATCTTGAGAGCGTATAGAATGTTGTCCAATGTGTCCATGACAAGGTAGACCTTCCCACAGGCACCCTTGCCCAGGAACTTCACCACCAAGTACTGATTGAAAAACACGCAGCCTTGGTAGACCGCTACGCACAAGCTATCTGTCATCCTGCAAAACAGTCACCATATCACTGAAACATATGAACATTGCGCATCGGCGTATCTGACACATGTACATTAGAACGCTGACATGGCTTGTTGCACATGGGCGATACTTACTTGAACGTTTCATTCTGACTCGACATAGCGGGAACGACATGGGTCACGTGTTCTTGATGTGCCTTTTGAAAGTCGCCATTGCCAGTGCTGGGCTCAAGTGATTTCCTTTGTTTGATGTCCATTTCCTCTTCTCCCCAGACCTGCAGAAACCACATATGGCATTCGTGCTCAGCCATATACACTCGCATTCAGAGGGCAAGCAGCAAACGCAGACATCGTGCGTGTATGGCATTCGATGTGATGGCAACAACAATGGGTCACACTGTTGAAGAAGCCATATTTTATCGCACACTCGCGCGATGCTTTACCAAACAGATTGGCATTGTCTGCACGGAACATCCTATTGTGTCGACGATAAACTTTTAAAGTACATGAACTGAAGCACTAGAATCAGCATGCTCCGGTCCCCAATGAAAGGTACATGATGCAGATGCACCAGATAGCACGATGAGGCCTAGGGGGCCTGACGGCGTACATCGGGTGTTCAAGTCAAATTTTACATCTCATTGCACTTGGCAGGAAATCATAAACACTGAACACATCACACCTGCATGGATAAGAAAAAGCGCATGCTGCAGCATTCTACATTCGCGAGTCAGGGTGGCTACCCATGATGCGGAAACTGCAACACTGAGCCGTGGTCACAAATTGGAAGAGGATGTATTTGCTGCTGTGGCTCAGAATGCAATGTAGCATGCTGAACCGCATCGCATCATGCATGGCAGAAGCCAGCAATCCAATTGCGTCCATGATAGTGGTCAATCACAATTGGCACGCGTGTGGAGTGTATCGCATATACCCAACCTCCCCTGATTCCGGTTCACATACGTTGACACAGCCATGCACAACTTCACACAGATTCCCACACATCACCCAGGATCTCTCGAAGTCAAGGCATGATGCATCTGTAGACATGAAAATCTTTCTGCAGAGCCTTGGTACCCGCACATCGGTGACATCAGCCACTACATTCATGGCCATTAGCACGATGCAACATGTTTCCATGGACAGGACATATCAGACACACCATATCGACGTGAAGGGAATGTTTCACCAATGGATGTGTTCCTGTTGGTCATGTGTCGGTCAGGTGACCATTACCGCATCGAGATGACCAGCGCAGTGACATTGTTGGTGAACTTCTGTATTGCTGGTGAGCACTTAACTGAAAGCCTGCGGTGTCTCCAGCATGTTGCCCAATGGAACCCCGAATGTGCACAGTGTGTTACATAGGCCGACCGACCGGGGGGGGGGGGGGGGGGGGGGGGGGGGGGGGATTGAAGGAGTCTGACGCTCATATTGTGACCTGAGTATTGCAGTGATGCCAAAGCCACAACAAACATCCTGTCCGTAACAGGGCCAAACCTGTCCGCAAGAATTCCGTGTGGGAGTCTGTCACGCCCACACGTGCACGCAATTTTCTACATGATCCCACTTGATATGTTCTTTCGATACTGAAGGGGTAGGCAAGACAATGGCTTCTGAAGTCCATGCAAGAGCTTGTTTGACAACATTAGCCGGGAAAGTAAACAACCTCTGAGGAACCTGAGGACCGCCACAAGATGGAATGCACAATTTCAAAGATAGCAACAAATATTGCACAAACAGATGAGTGGCGTGAAACATTATGGACTCAAGACATGCTAATGCTGCACAGTCACTGATTCCCAGCTTCATGCAGACTCAGCACATGCGCTGGTTGTAACGCTGATGATGGCCAAGCGGACAGCACACCTGTTGAACTGTATGATGATACTCTTCATTGTCAAGAGCATCCAAATCATCATTCTGTGCCGGTTGCTCTAGTTCATCTGTGAGATTTTGAAGATATGCTTGCGGATCCAGATTCTGGACTTCCTGATTGTCCCACTCCTCCCCCTCTTCTTGATTAGACATGGCCGCACCTTGCAGAACATGATAACTTTGAGCTGCCATGCACACTTGACAAAGCTGGACTTGAACCTCAAAACGCTGACAAAGCGGGACTAGAGAACGGAAGGATCCACACCAGTAGATACTTGGTCCACATTGTCAACGCTCAAGGCGTGCGCATCTTGGATGTCTCTGCATTCAGCAGGAACGACACCATGTGATTCAAAGGCATGGCTGTATAAATGTGCATCAAGCACTGCATTCGTATTCGGTTCATGGCCATGCACGAATTCAAGCAATTTCAGAAGAATATGCTGCGTACATCACATGATTGGCGTGGTCGCAGGTGTCAACACCTCAATCATAATGACATGAAAATTGAGAGTTACTGTGATGATTAATCTTGCAAGGTGGCAGTAGTTTTGGAGTGTTTTGAAATGAGGCAATAGTCCGGTAAAAAGTACTTGCCTGCGCTTGTAGGCACACCACAGTGTTAACTTGATGGGCTGGCAGGCACAAGATTGCTCATAATAGCAAGAATCCACAAACATTGGATGTAAGATTAATCCCCCAACTTGTTTGATCCTGTATCCTTGACATTGCCGCAACCACATTGGTTGCAGGCGATGGCTACAAAATACATTAATTGTTGCCAATTGACATGCCCATTGAACACAGCCTGGAGTGAGTCACATGATGTGTTGTGCAGTGTGCTTTCGCTGTTAGCTATTCAGAAGTGCTCCCGAATGTTGTGTCGATGCACATGATCATGCAGAGATGGCTGGTGGATTCAGACAAGCTATTTAGAAGTGCTCCCCAAAGTTGCGTCGATGCACATGATCATGCAGAGATGGCTGGTGGTTTCAGGCAAAGCCAAGAAGATGACAGAGCAGATAAGCGAATCATGTGAGCAGGGTCACAATGACACACTTGAGTAGGTGCTCTGCCATACAATGGTCTGGGATCTTGTAGCATCTATCACACAATGACTACATGTCCGCAGAATTCGTGGAGCTAGCGGGTCTGCAGCATGTAGAGCACAGATATGCCATCACAATACCATTGTGTACGGCAAAGCACAAGATTCTGCGTATGGATGAGTCCATCTTGTCACTCATACATGCTAGGTCTTGAGCAGCGAAGGCTGACTACTGTCCTTGTGAACATTCTGATGTACAGCGTACGAAATGAACACTGATGTGACGTTGGCACATCATGAAGGCATCAGATACAGTGACCACCTGTAGGGTTTCACTGCAAATGCTTCCAGGTTGGCATGGCGGGTCAGGCAGATGCATGCATTCCCTTACGTAGGGACGGCCCGGGTGCACCGCAGCCAGGCAGCTAGTGCCAAACCTGTAGCGCCAGGCTACAGGAGGACCAATGTCGTATCATTATCACTTGTACTTGAGAAAGATGTTGTAGCTTGTGTGAAGATTACACGACTGCCCACGTGAAATTTGCATACGACAAGTAATGTACATTTGAATTCACTTGGCCGTACCCTGGACAGGTTATTGACAACGACCAGGACCACGTACTGAAGGGGGGGGGGAAATCACTTGGAGTTCCCCTTGGACAACTGTAAAAAACTCACAGGGCCTTCTCCTGTGCAAATCGAGGTGGTCACGAACGCCGATTGCGATGCCCCAATGTGCACACAGAATTAAACCCACGACCTCCTGAAAAGGAGGGAGTAGCTACATCAGTGTGCCAATCGCAGCAGTATGCATATGCATCAACCTTATGATACCTTACTGCAAGCCTATCCTCTGCTGCAAATAGTTTTCACCAAGTTTTCGGCATATGCGGTCCCGTTCACTCGGAGTTGTCAATGTCCAACAGGATGCGGCTCAGTAAATTCAGATTTACTTTAATTTACTTTACCAAGTATGGCCGTGACACAACGTGTTCCACATAAGTACCATGAGAAAACATGAGACCTACCTGTCCACGAACATCAACTTGTCTATATATACTTTATAAAGCACACCACCACACACAGACGCTGCAATGTCCTGCTGATTTCAGGCAAGGACAAGTACGCAGACAGAGCCACCTGCATGTGTACCTGGAGATGTGCGCAGTGAGAGGACCAGGCATGCATGTGTGGCAATGCTGAAGTGATGACGGTTGTGACGAACGAAATTTACAATTACTGGGGCCATTGCATGGCAAAGCCCAAGATGGCACAGCACCCAGGACAGTTGTATCGGAATTGCACATTGCTCATATACACACCGAAGTCAACGTAAAGAGCAGTGGAAGTAGTTGCCAGCAGGACTGAAGGGGCGAAGCAGTAAATGCGCGAACGGCTGGAACGGCGAGGGCGCCAGAAACGATTTCGTTCTGGCGCGGGCATCTCGTCGCTGGCGCGGTGGAATGCTGGACAATTCTGAACGTCCCGTCCATGCCAGCGCTATCACGACAAAACTTCGACAAGTTTCTGTTCCTCCGGTGTTCTGTTCTCGCAGGGCAGGTCAGAACTGAGGCGCGGAGCGCTATCATGTACTACACGTTCGACGGCGGGCTCCGTAGCTGTAACTCATCATGACCGATAGGCGTATCATACTCTGACACATCAATGCTGTCATCAGGCAAGCTCAGTCCAGGCAGGCTGAAATCTACGGCGCGCGCAAGGCCGCCTGCACAACCGCCTCATCGTCCTCACACCGGGGGTGCCCGATCTGGCGCTGATGGGAGTCGGCGAGCGACCTCTGAATGCTCTGATCAAGGAGAGTGGACAGTAGTTGTGCCAGGAGTTGTTGCGTGCGGTCCGCCCGGTAGTCTGGTGCTTCGGCTAAAGCATGTATTGATGGATTTCTCCTTGAGTTGATAATGGTCAGTGCGTTCCGTCATAAGTATGTGTTGGTGCGCTGCCACACAATTGCCCATGCCATTGTACTTTGAAATCTGGCGCAACCCAGCTTAGTGATGAGTCAGCACTGCTGACGGTTGCCCAGCTTGTCGCAAGCTTGCGCTGGCCAAGGTAATTATGACACCCCCGCTATAGCAAGCGAACCGAGCTCGGCCGAGCAAAAAAACATTCACGCAATATCCTCTTGCTTCGCTGACCGATCGCGAAATTCATTCAGCGTTCCGGAAATTGCTAGTCAATCCACGCCCTCGTGTGCTGGCTGCTGTTGCATTCTACATCATCGATACCAACGTCAGGTCATCCGCCTAAAACCAAGCTGCTCAAGCACTATCCGACTAAATATATGTTTGGAAAGCACTTAGACGGACATGTGGGCGTCATTGACGTAGACATTGCGCGATAGCATGGTCCCAAATCGTGCACCCGATGCGTCGTCCGCGATGAGCATCCTGTAACAGGATTCCTGTTGCTAGTGCTGAGCATGGTGTTGGTGAGCAGCAGCTGGCAGCAGTGGAGGGAGCAACACCAGCTATGAGTTGCATATACCGTATGTAATGTAAAGAGTCGTTGTGGGTTTCACTGGGACTGGACGCGGAAAGAAATTTTTTTTGCGCCGTCGTTGACATGGCTAGAGGGACAGACGGGTTGTTTAATATTTACGTGGTTCGTCGGCCACATGCTGTAAAGGATGGGACAAACGCATTCTCTTGTGTGGACGCTCGCTACACCGATACTGCTTATCTGCTCATTCTGTTTGGTTCAGCGCATGCGAGCAGATGCTATGAGTGAATCGAGTTCGATTGAGGTTACAGAAGGCGACGAGCCAGCTAGCAAGGTTCCAAAATTGATCACAGGCTTCTTTACGAGACATGATCCCACCGATCCTGAGCATGTCGCTGCAAAAGCAAATAGGGGTCGCACGGAAGCTGAGCGTGCGCAACTGCGACGTACGGAAGCGGCACTTGCCCAAGCACAGAATCAACTAAAGCAACACGACATACGGAAGAAAGATGCATGGTCCACAACACTCAGTTGCCCTTTTGTGAAAGTCATGCTTCTGGTACATGTGCTGTACTGGCGTTAATTAGGACGGGACAACGGCACAATCTCGTTTTGCAAGTCGTCACAACAGCGCCGAGAAGCCGGGACATCACGATACAATATAAATTATACAATATAAATTATAGTAGTCGATTCGGCTCGGTGCAGGACGAGACAGCGCAATTAATGCCGTAAATTTTTTTTTTGGGACAGACTCTGATGACTCTTTACGTTACATACGGTAATTGTATCTGTTGTATCATAAATATGCTTGCTCAACCAATCTGTTTGAACCGAGCGCCGGTAGTAGTTCGACAACGACGGCTCAGCCAGCTCGTATGAAATGCACAATCTGCAACACCCACCTGGGCACGGCGACGAGCCTCCGCCACAAGGAGCACGAAATCGAATAAGCGTAGAATTCGGCTAGATACGCACTTAGAGCTATGTATGCGTGCGAGGCTACAGCGATGTTCACTCGACATACCTTCCCGTCTGCGGACGTTTTTGCCGTGTGGAAGGCCAAGGGCCGATATGGAGCAGTCACTGAGTAGTTCTACGTGCAAGTGCTAAGCTGTTGGAATATTCCGCCTAGAGACGACCTATAGCTTAGCAAGCCACAGCTTGATTGCCGCTGAGGGCCTCCTATATGGAAGTAAGCTAAATTTACTCAAACGAAATTTTAAACACTGCAGCAGCCTGTCCACATTGACACATACCATGGCCACTCCTAAAACAGTGCACATAGCGCTGGCTAATCCGCTCAGTGAAGATCTGGAGTGGAGGATGAGGATGCAGGCAGTAACATGGAGTGGAAAATTCAGGCAGGTGTTGAAGGTTCTACTGTTTGTAGATTAATTTGCTGATAATGAATATTCAGTACATTGGTACTGCTGAATGCCAAAAGAAAAATGGTGCTCTTTCACCAACCTGCCAGCGGGAACGGTCTGTATACAGACTCATCGATCAAGGCAGCCATAAAGAGGCGACAATTAGCCAAGCTTTTGTGCAATTTTGACTTGCCATTGAAGCCGCCTGTAGATGTGGTGTGCGCAATCCCAGCATCAAGCTCTGCATAATGTATGACTTCCATGTCTGAGCTACAGCAGACTTGCAATGCTGCATAACGTGGGTGGCTGCAGCATACTCCAACATTAAGCATGGCATCTCAGACAGCGACACGAGGGGAAGGAAAGATATATATATATCCATTGATTGCATGGCAAATTCACACATACATGCCACAACCCACAAACATGGCAGACGGCATGTCTAATATAAGAGCAGCTAGCACACCAGTGCAATGTACAGTGAGTTTCCTGCAGCATCAGTTGATGCCTTCGCCTTCCTGGGGGTTCAGCGGCTGTGATGCTGACCGGCATATGAGTGCAGAATAGCTGCTGAATATCATGAGTCCTTGTGTTGCAACAACAAAATATCCCTCCTGGGGGTGCCAGTACCTAACACAAGCGTCAGCCACGAATGACACACTGCAAGCATTACTGCAACAAGTACCTTGCAACACAAATACATACATTTACCAAACGAAATCAGCCAATTCCATTCAGCCATGCGTGTACAACATAAAACAAAGCGACTTTGCAACAGGATTTCCGTTCTGGCATACTGACACTTGTGCAGTGCACTCATGCTTTCACAACGGTGTGAGGCTTTTGGTCAAAGTGGGAAATGTCTGCCACAGCAATTCGTCACAAAACCATGCAAAATTTGTAACGCGCACGGACACAGATGTGCTTTATGCACATACTCCCTTGCAGTTGTGTATGAAGGCATATCATACCTCTCCTGAAAGCACGCACTAGGGCAGTGACATTAACCTTTGTGCTTTCACATTTGGCATATGTTTTTCCGTTCATTCGGAGTTGTCCATGCCCTTTCAAGATACGGCTCAGAAAATTCATATTTACTTTACATTTGAAACAGAGAGCTCGTGCTGCTGCACTGAGCGAGAATCTGCATCCACAATCAGATCGTGTCCAGCATAGGGCACATTCAGCAAAAACAGCAAATAAACAAATGGTGCAAGGAGAGTCCAGTTGATCCGGAAGGGCATATAATGATCGACGGTCAACAACACCAACGACAGGAAGCGTATGTATATGTATATGTATTATTATAATTATTATGTATTATGATTTATTATTATAGATTATATTATATATATTATGAATATTAGCCGATCCTGCGTAGCAAATAAGTGCCACTACGAATGGAAATTCGCCAGTCAGCCAAACTGCACAGACATGCGATAGCTTTCGGTGCGTGCTTGAAGCCGCTCGAAGCACAGTTCGTAGGCAGGTGCATAAACATAACGACACGCCTGGACGTTCGACAAACGTGAGACTAGATTCACTAGACTCAAAACCGTAAGATGATAAATGAAGCCGATGCAGACTCTTCACATGAGGTCCCAGGTGTGTCAACGTCAACATCGACCGCCCTGAGGCGAATTTGAAGTGACGTACCGGAATGATTCATGGGATGGAGTGCTCGAGCAGCAGCCCATGACTTTCAGTACGGCGAGCACCAGATAGTGTCACCCAACCTGATACAGAATCGTGGCACCGTCGAGAGGCCTTGATAATGCTTCCGTCAGACAAGTCTGGTATCAGATACGCACAGGATCATATCAAAAAACAACGAATGCTTGTATTTCAACAATTGCAGCGGCCCAGATGAGAGGCATTGCGCTCTGCTGCCCGGCCCCAGTTGCAGAGCCAGTGTCAAGGACGACGACCAGTGCTTCGAAGACATTCATGCGTGTGGTCTGAGACAGCGTCTCGCAAAGCATGATGTAGGCGGGACACTGGGACGTAGTCGACATTGACTGATGTGGCCACATGTTTTAGGAGGCAGGCAACACCTTATGCATGGAAGGCTTGCGCTTGCCATGAGAGCGCCCTGAAGGGCGTTGCAGACCTGAAGTCGTCAATGACCATTTCGCATTTTTAGGCGGATACCTTGTAATGAACAGGGCTTCGTACTGGCGAAGAACCACAGCTGCAGCAGGACAAGAGTCAGCCTCGAGCTCGATAACCAGGCGTGCTCAGAAGACATGCATATATAGGCTACGGAGCTATACCAATGTAATCTCTGGCAGATTGGAGGCATTTATGAGGGCCCTGGCGAACGGCGCGAGCTGCTCAGCAAGCGTCGATGCAGAGTGCGGTACGCTCCCCTCAGCATGGCGGATTTCCAACTCACCTGGCAGGGCTGCGCTCACGCCAAGATCTGTGACGTGCACAATTTATGTACATTTACTCGATGCTTCCTGTTTACTGTCGCAACCGATTGCAGGTACCTCCGTGGACACGCAGACCAGAATCACAGGCTGCATCAGTCGCTGAGTTACAGTGTAAATTTGATGAAGATAGCCAGTGCTGAATTCCAGTCACTGTTGCAGCCAGTGATGAAGTACGATAAGTGCATAGGCACCTGACTCATCAGCCGACCGCACTCGGTGGCAGGATACTGTCCCGTGACCCTGTTTGGCGTAGCAACGGGACAGCACCCTAGCTATGAGGAAGGCACTTAGTCTGCACCTGCTCACCCCCCACTCTTAGACCTTTTAATTACCTGTTGTGACAAATGTAGGGGCACACCTTCAAGATGTTCGACCCCTCGTTATAGCCTGTTCAGAGCAGCCAACACTAATGCCATGTACATGGAAAAGCTGAGTATGCAAATATGTTGTAAAAATCTGACAGATTCTTGACAACGCTGTTGCACAGTCCAACTTGCGAAGCTACTAATTTCCAGATGCCCGGGCGAGCCAACTGCAGACCATGAGATATCTCGATGTGACTGATGCGATTGGGATCAAAGGTCAAGCTTACACGAGATGACGAATAGAGATACTGAGTCGAAATCCGACGTTAACCTGTGGCGTTCGCCTGATTAAACTAACGTGCTCAGGTAACTGCACCAGGCAGTGCTAGGCTGGCTGGCATAGCAGGGAGAAAGCAGCGCAGGTGTTAGGAAGTCACTTATCAGTCCTCGACTTAGAGAGGCTGACTGTGTTCGACATATAGGGATTGACCATACTACTGTGTCAGTGTACTGGTCTGTGTCTAACGGCACTATATATTGAGTATACTAGGTCAATTACTTCGGATTGTACCTGAGTCGATACTGACATTACGATCCCACTTTGCATGTACTGCTGAGTCTCAATTGTCCTCGTAACAATTTGGTATCGGTGAGCGAGTTTTGAGATATTCCTGTAACATGGGTGATGCAAATATGCAAGACGTATTTGGTCAGCTCTCCTAGGATCAGAAAGAGCAGCTTGTTGCACTTGCTAAGCAGCAGAGCCAGCAAGGGGGCACATCTAACAGAGGTTCGAACAAGCGTAGCCGTGATCGTGTTGTAATGGCCAAGTCTGTCTGCTCAGAAGCACACCTATTCCAGATATGCAGGCACCAATTGTGGATACATGTGTATGTATCTCAGGCTAGTGCCTTGCAAAACTTGAGCCAGGCGAAAGTATACCAAAGAATACCTCAGAATGCCAGCATGTACCACGTCACAGCTGTGCACATGAGCTGCATGCATACAGCTACATGTGCATAATTCCACATGCCCAAAAGTGCCACTAGCATTCCTCAACATGTATAATCTCACATACCAATCCCATGTATCATGCCACCTTTTGCCACAGCCTTTTGTCAGTGCGAAGTGCCAGCTCAGTGCATGACACGTCATGCATGCGGCGCATGCATACTCCTGGTCTGCGCTTGCGCACGCCAAGGGTGCAGCGTCAAAGACCATGCCAGCCAACCTACGTCTGCGTATCCATGCAGCACGATGTTGCTGCATTGGATTGACGGAGGATGATACATGCCAAATCCCAATGCCCGCAGCAGATCGCCAGATCTCGCGGGATGCTGCACCCTGATCCGTACAGAGATCAACGAGCAGCGCGATTCCACAGTTCCACAGAGCTATCAGTAGCGAGGACAGCACAAAGCAGGGATGGACCTGGGCACATATATTCCAAGTGTTTTGCTGTGATCGACACAATTACCTTTGGTCGATTGGGGCGCTCCTGTTCCAGTCATTCCACTGTGTGCTACATTGTTACCCGAGTCCTTCTCTCCTGTCGTTTCTGTACGCTCGCTAGGGTGCCCAGCTCCCTGCGCTACCCGACAATTCAACAGGTATCGGTGAAATGCCGAACATGCCGAACCTGTGGACCACTCCCACCTGGACTTCCCTGCCCTCGCCTTGCGCGTCACGTCGCATCGCGCAAGAAGCACCAGCTCCAGCCCCGCGGCCATGGTGTCGCAGCTCGCCACCCTCGCCGTCAGCGCCATTGAGCCGATCGTACGGTCCATGTACACAGCAGCGTCTATCCTACCTGGGACTACAGCGAACTACTTCGAGGAGCAGCTGTTCCGCGCGACATCCGCGCAGGTGGCAGCAGCGCCCGCGCTGCAGTACGCCGGCATCGTGCGATCGAACCTGGTGCTGTCATCCCTGCCTCACGTGTCGAGCCTGCCATCGTACACCCCGAACTTCACAGACGACTCGAGTGCAACCTGGTTTAGGTCTGCTGATTATTTCTTCGCATCCATACATTTTCCTTTGTCTGATGCGGTTCGCGGCGATGCATCCGCTGAGCGAAAGTGGCATCACTACGTGTGCGAAGTTTTGAACAACCGCGTCTTATGCATGAAACTATCTGAGGCCCAGGTGATCAAACATTTGTCCAAGGGTTTCACTCGTGATGCCATGCACTACCAGGTTGCCACAGAAAAAGCCATGTCTCCTGAGTGCACCGTTCGTGAATGGCTGGATGCCATACGTGACTTTTTCTTTACCAACGGGCAATTCAGAATGCATATCGAGGGAGCCTGGAGCAAATACCGTGCTGGAAAAGCCTCCAGCTTCAATGACTTGGTGCATCATGTCCGCATATATTACCA
The DNA here is from genome assembly GCA_023078555.1 of Ulva prolifera. Lineage (NCBI taxonomy): Eukaryota > Viridiplantae > Chlorophyta > Ulvophyceae > Ulvales > Ulvaceae > Ulva > Ulva prolifera. The sequence goes on along the minus strand of CM041202.1, from coordinate 4,560,298 downwards.
ATTGATCTTTCTCGATTATGTGGACTTGCCAGGCAAAATGTCCCTGCAAGATTTTGCATGGAACTTGTTTGACAAATTGCAGCACCTCATGTCCCCTGAGTGCACCTCAGAATTGTCAGCCACAGTCAAAATGTTCATGCCACTACCAGACCTGCTACAAAAATTGACCACACATCTGGAGAACAGCCACACATGGCCGACCGAGCGCGCAAATTCACATGCCATAGCATTTGTCACATGGTGTGTGGACAAGCTGAACACAGCCAAGGAGACAGCCAACACAGCCAAGCGCTTTGCCACATTCTCTGCCAACCATTACCAGGGTGTAGATTTTGCATCCACCAGCACCCATACCACCCCCACCCGTGAGATGCCAGCCCATGGCCACACATCAGCACCAAAACGAGGCCAGCGGCAGATTGCCATGGCATATACCAATACCCAAAGACCAGGCCAGAGTCGCAGCCAATTTTCTAACAACCGTTCAACATATGTGCAGCCATCTACGCCATGTTCCAGCGTCACCCGGGAGCGCTTACCAGGCCTCCGGGACGCCCGTAAGCTTCCATTCCAACAGAAGCAGGCCTGGCTCGATAATGCCATGGACAGCCCCACCGTACCACAGTGGATCAAAGATGTGTATGCGTTTGAAGTTGCCAACCACAACGCGCCATTCACCATCCACGGTCTTGCGGCAGCCTGCCATAAAGAGCTCCCTTACTACCTTCCATTCACACCCGTGGCCGTCGGGATATTCCTCTTGGAAGCAACTTTCCACCACCGCAAGCGAGTTTGCGGCATCTGCCCCTCCTCCATGCCTGACAGCGACAGGTACCACCGCATCGCGGACTGCCCTACCGCGCGTTCCATTGCGCCGGAGGCACTCGCAACCTGGGCGCAACACCCTGCCAACAAGAACAAGTGCCTGATGGCAGTGGAGCCCGCCGACGAGCTACCGCCGCCACCACCCCCGCCGCCGCAGCCGCAGCCGCAGAGCGCGGCAAACACTCCAAATTCCGCGGGCCCCCGCAATCGCAAACGGTATGATGATACCCCTCAGACTCCGAACAAACGAGCACGTGCCCCTGGCAACCATATCCGTTGAGAAACTGGCAAGCCGCCTCTTGGCTGCCCATCTTGGGCGGTGGAGCCTTTTGTACTAGCGGCTGACCACGCCTCAGGCCACGGCATTGTTTTTCCTTCCTCGCTCAGCACAGCTGACAAGTCATTATTCGATATTTCCACGCTATCCTGCCCTATTGTTGTTACCTTGCCATACACTGATGATGCACACGTAGCATTGAGACATTTACATGCCATCAACCTGAATGGGCACCATGTCACAGTAGCCATCCCTGGCCGCTTGTTTGATAGTGATGCGTTCGTGCCGTACACTAGCAGACACAGCTACAGCACAGTGGACAAAGCCAATGCATTGTTGTCCTATACGGACGGCCGCCCAGTGCCAGGTCACCAGACGTTCCATGTTTTGCGATTGATGTCCAACCAGCAGAGCCTAAATACATCTGCTATGTCTTGTGCTAGTCAGAAAATTGACGCTGTCGATCTGATCTGCACAGTCCCCATCCACATCAAAGGCAGCCGCTTGAAGGCGCTTGTACACACAGCCTCCAATCACAGCATGATTACAGTAGAATTCCTACAGGCCAATGCCATACCATATCACCAAAGCGCATCCACGTCGCATGGCATCTCTGGGAGTGCAGCACCCTGCCTCGGTACTGTCACATTATGCACAAGCATAGGCCGCCAGCGTCACGATGTCACGTACACTGTGGTAGCAAGTTTGCCGGCTGCAGAGTGGCATGCACCCAATCACGCGCTATTGGGTCTTGATGTGATTGCCGTCACGCACATGAAACTCGAGTTTGATGATCCGGACATTCGCATCATCGTGCCTGGCCGTAAGGCTGGCCCCCGAAAGCATTCTCGTGATTGGCAGCATGTCGTGCACATACCCAAACGCACACCTGCTTCACAGGGAACATCAGATGAGTATGCATGCACCAGCCGTAAGCTGAAATCTATGGTCAATCGTGCTAAATGTGGTAAGTCGCCTCTGTACGTGGTGCATGTCAAACCAGCACATGCACGCGTCGAGCCTTCCAGCGATATGCATGTATGTGCGGCGTCGAAAAAGAAAGGTTTTCTGTCCCAGCAGCAAGTACCAGCACCAGTCCAGCAAGATGTAGCCACCATCCCACAGTGTGTTCAAGAGATAGTACACAAACATTCTAGGTCCGGAGGCACGCTCGGGCCTGCACCCCCAAATACCACAGCCTTAGGCTTTGAGATGAATATTGAGAATCTGCCTGGCACCAGACCACGTGCTGCCCGCCAGTACAGATTGACTCCACTGGAACACTCTGAACTGGAAAAGCAGGTACAACACTTGCTTGACATGGGCTGGATTCAGCCGTCCATCTCCCCTTGGGCAAGCAGCGTCCTTTTTGCTCCCAAACCCGGAGGTAAACTGAGACTGTGTGTCGACTACCGCTACCTGAACGAGAACACAGTAAAGAATACATACCCATTACCACGCATAGATGCCTTGCTTGATAAATTGCAAGGCCAGAGATACTTTTCTGCATTGGATCTTGCTTCTGGATATCACCAGATCAGACTAGCCCCGACATCCCAGCCAAAAACTGCATTCCGCACCCCTGATGGCCTGTACGAATGGACGGTGATGCCATTCGGTCTCACCAATGCACCGAGTGTTTTCCAACAAGCAATGCACGTGGTTTTGCGTGGACTGATTGGCAAGATTTGCCTTGCATACCTCGATGACATTATCATCATTTCCAGAACTGCTGAGGATCATGCCATCAATCTTGATCGTGTGTTGACTAGGCTGCATGAACACAACTTTTTCTGCAATGCTGTCAAATGCCAATTTGCCATGCAAGAAGTCAAATACTTGGGCCATATTGTTACAGCAGATACCGTGAAGCCAGACCCACACAAGGTTTCAGTGTTGCAACAATGGCCTGAGGCTGATTTAAAATCGTCAACCAATACCATCCGATCATTCTTGGGTCTTGCTGGCTATTTTCGCAGATTTATTCCAAAATTTCCCACCCTTGCTGCCCCACTCCTCGAGCGCATGAAAGCCAAAGGCAAGAGCGCATGGACTGAACAATGCACTCGAGCATTCAATGACATCAAACATGCTCTGATCAATGCCACAGGCCTGCGCCATCCCAATCTCAACCAGCCCTTCCATGTATACACAGATGCCAGTGATTATGCCTATGGAGCTGTCTTGATGCAAGACCATGAAGCAGCTCTGCATCCCATTGCATGGGTAGGCCGAAAAATGAATTCCTCTGAGGTCCACCATGCCACTTTTGAAAAAGAGCTGGGCGCCATTGTTTTTGCTGCACGCCAATGGCGTTGCTATCTGGAAAATGGCCACCCCGTGTATGTCCACTCTGACCATAATCCACTGAGATACTTGCAGACCCAGCAACGCTTGAATAACAAGCAAGCGCGTTGGGTAGAGACGCTGTCCCGCATCAACTGGCACATCATGTACGTGCCTGGTGACAAGAACGTGGTGGCTGATGCAGTGTCTCGTGCCACGCACCTGCCTACCATGACAGTACAACTGCATGATGACCATCCCATTTCTTGTGCCTCTCGTGCGGGAAATGCCATTCCAGTGCAAGTTTCTTATGCATTTCCGGCCGTAAGTCTGACCACGGCTATAGCACGCAGATGCCACTCTTCCCCATCCCCGGATCCAAGCGGATACGAGCTTCCAATCGCCAGCACTGGATCAACGGCCATATCATCTGGCCAGTCGCCGATGAATCAGGCCATTCCATACCACCAGACGTTGCCAACAATCTCTCCCCAGCCCTGCGACTACTCCCGGCTACGGGAGAAGTTCGGTTCACCCCCGCCCGGCCTGTCCCCGCCCATGCCAGACCTGCGTTCCCAGTCGCAATTTCCACCTCTGTCCCAGCCACAGGACCCACGGCGGCCCACGCAGCCGCCGCCATCAGTGATTTCCATCAGCTCGGGGTCCAGCCCCCGCATGGGCGAGCAGCTGGAGTCTCAGCGGTCCCCGGTGTTGATGCCAACGGGATCTCCGCCAGCGCTGCCACCGCCCCCATCCCCACTTCCCCGCCGGCCCATGCCAACGCCGACCCGCCGCCGTTCTCTGCGACCGCTCCTGGTTGCCTCCGCACCCCATCTCCAATGTCAGACATTGACTTCGCGCCTACAGCGGAGGAGGCCGAATTCCTCGGCCTCACCCCTCCACCAACAGCCCGCGCGTGAGGACGACGTAGCAACCGCGCAGCCGGATGCTTCCGCGGTGGACTGGGTCGACCAGGAGGACCTGGTGTGTGACGGCCGCGCAGTCGACGCACAGCGTGTGGGTACGCACTCACAAGCAGAGCTGCTTCTGAAACAATCCAACAAATACTTGACTCTAGATCTGCACGCGGACGACTTCTGGCAGCGATTGCGTAGTGGCTATGCACATGATTCTGATTTTGCCGAGCCACCTGCATCATACCATTACGACCCTAAGCACCAGATTTATCTGCACAAGAACAAGATTGTTGTCCCTGATCATGATCACTTGCGCCGGCAAATTCTGTTGTGGCACCACGTACACCCCTGGCATGCACACATGGGTGTCTCTCGCACAGCATCATTGATCACAGACTCATTTTACTGGCCAGATATACACAAAGATGTCAAGAAATTTGTGTCACAATGCCATAGCTGTCAGACCATGAAGTCCCCGTCGGAGCGGGAGGCAGTCATGTCCCCACTACCTGTACCTTCTGCATGCTGGCGTGTCGTGAGTGTAGACATGATCACGCAACTGCCTAACTCCACGTCTGGTCACAATTGCATTGTTGTATTTGTTGATCAATTCAGCAAGATGGTAAGATTGATCCCCACAGTGTCTACTCTGAATGGTCCCGGATTCGCTGCATTGTTTTTCCAGCACATATACCCCCATTATGGCCTGCCACTTGGCATTTGTAGTGACCGCGGTACGCAGTGGAACAATAAATTTTTCACATCCCTTTGTGATCACCTAGGCATTGCATTGCAGCTGACATTCTCCTACCATCCTAGAGCCAACGGGCAAGTTGAGCGTTACAATCGCGTTGTGGAAGAAGCTGTTCGGCATTTCATCGGTCCTGCACATGATGATTGGGATGCATTCCTGCCACATATCGAGTTCAGTATGAATAGCTCCAAGTCGGCAGCCACGGGCTGCACGCCGTTCTCTTTGAACCGTATCACTCCGCCGCTGTCTCCCACAGCCCTTGCGCTCAAATTGCCACAGCATCAGCAACCAGCTCCAGCTGTGATGCACCGCATGTATTACTTCCTAGCAAAGCAAGCTCTGGTAGAGGCCAAGCAGTCAATGTGGTCGGATTTCAACAGGAAATCTGCTTGGCCGACCTTTTCTGTGGGTGATTTGGTCCTGCTATCTATACGTAAGGTTGCTCTGCATCATCCATCTCTCCGAAAGAAGTTTACTCCGCGTTGGTTGGGTCCCTGTAAAATTCTGGAAGTAGTGGGCCGGGCCGCGGCCCGTATATCATTGCCGACCACGCTGCAGCGTCTAGGTCTACATGATGTCTTTCACTTCTCTGTGCTGAAACCTTACAATGAGTCCTTCGATGCTGCATGCGCCACCAGCCCTGAAGCTGCCAAGTCATCGGCCACTGTGGACACGACCACTTATGAAGTTGAATGTGTAGTCAATTACATGCAGTCGCGGCATCGCGATGACGACATCTCCATCGCGTGCCCTCACTACCTGGTGCGCTGGGTTGGCTACGATGCATCTCATGACTCTTGGTTACCAGTTGATGAGTTGTCCGGATGCCTGGAGAAAGTTGCCGATTATCTGTTCCACAATGCCTCCAGTACTCAGAGAGCGCACATGATTCATGAGTTTCCGCGTGAAGCGCGGCTACATCTGTCCCATATAGCAGCCAAGGCTGAATCCACCAGGCGTCCCGTCGCTGGGGGGAAGGTGCCCGCGGGTGGCAGCAACATCGACGATCCCAAACGCAAACCGCGTAGACGTAGTTCTCGGTTGAGCGAATCCCATAAGGCAGCACTTTCCAGGGTCACCTACTGCAGTTATTGTGGTAGGATGCGGACTGAGTCCGCAAAGCGCATGTGCGCTAATGCTGCCCCCCCGCTGTGATGCTGAAGGGGATGCCTGGATGTAAGCAGACTGCCTCTGTGAGGCCGGGGATTTCCAGGCCATAGGTGATGTGAGGAGGGGGCTCCCGGGAGCAAGGCCAACCCCTGCCTAAATCTGATCCGCCAGGTTGCATGTCGCGGGGCACCAACCTGTTTTTCCATCATGTGACTTCCATAAAACCCGACAGACCCAATTCCATCATCTGAACCCACCTATGTGTGCAGTTAGAAACTTGCCAGTCCCTGAGATCCCACAAGATCCGACATCCCATTCCCTCGTCCAGCGTCGACGCTTTCTCCAGAACGTCCGCCAGTTGATGCTAGATGCCACTACAATGCCAGCGCTTGGAGACTACCACTCTCAGTACCTCACTGACCTCTGCCATGTCAGAAGAGTTACTCGCAGGCTGCATGATGCAGTCCTAGACCTAGATGAGGCCATGAGTGAAATGATAAACCGCTACTCAGGTCGTCAATTGTAGCCAGAGTATTTCCACGATCTCTGCGATGAGTTCCCCAGCCAGCTCTAGAACTAGCCTTAATTCCAACAAGGTCACTCATCCGTATTCCAGATGAGTAGACCCTTCTCTGTAAATACCACATTGCCCCGGTCTTATGATGTACCCTACCATTCAAGTCAATGTGCTGTCTCCATTTATCTGCTTACCTGAGCTTCCAGACTTGCCCTGAGCTTGCAGAGCATACTCTTGTTTGCCCTGCTCCGCTCCCGTGTGTGGGGGGAGGTGTTGTAATGGCCAAGTCTGTCTGCTCAGAAGCACACCTATTCCAGATATGCAGGCACCAATTGTGGATACATGTGTATGTATCTCAGGCTAGTGCCTTGCAAAACTTGAGCCAGGCGAAAGTATACCAAAGAATACCTCAGAATGCCAGCATGTACCACGTCACAGCTGTGCACATGAGCTGCATGCATACAGCTACATGTGCATAATTCCACATGCCCAAAAGTGCCACTAGCATTCCTCAACATGTATAATCTCACATACCAATCCCATGTATCATGCCACCTTTTGCCACAGCCTTTTGGCAGTGCGAAGTGCCAGCTCAGTGCATGACACGTCATGCATGCGGCGCATGCATACTCCTGGTCTGCGCTTGCGCACGCCAAGGGTGCAGCGTCAAAGACCATGCCAGCCAACCTACGTCTGCGTATCCATGCAGCACGATGTTGCTGCATTGGATTGACGGAGGATGATACATGCCAAATCCCAATGCCCGCAGCAGATCGCCAGATCTCGCGGGATGCTGCACCCTGATCCGTACAGAGATCAACGAGCAGCGCGATTCCACAGTTCCACAGAGCTATCAGTAGCGAGGACAGCACAAAGCAGGGATGGACCTGGGCACATATATTCCAAGTGTTTTGCTGTGATCGACACAATTACCTTTGGTCGATTGGGGCGCTCCTGTTCCAGTCATTCCACTGTGTGCTACATTGTTACCCGAGTCCTTCTCTCCTGTCGTTTCTGTACGCTCGCTAGGGTGCCCAGCTCCCTGCGCTACCCGACAATTCAACAGATCGTTTGAAAGTCCTGTTGAATGGATCTGTATGGGAAGCTCTGTCAAGAGATTGCCAGCAGCATCTTACATACATAGAAGATGAGTATTACGTTGCGGTTTCTAAAATCCCTTACGAATTGCTTGATGTACCCTTCGGCAGTAAGCAGCCACATGGGCAACTCCCAGCTTCCGTTGTTAGGACACGCCGTCACATGCCTCTGGGTATGGAGGGTAGGATCACCCCGGGCATGTCTGGGATAAAATCTGCCTATTAAAATGTGTCACATACACCGACACAGTACGTGGGACTCGCCACGAGTATCGGGGTGCTCTGGAAAAGCTCGTCAAAGAGCTGGAGGCTCTGAATAAGGCCGACAAGCTGGAAGCCAGCTTGAAGCTTCTGCTTCCTGGAGCCCGTGAAGCGTTTGACATCATTGACAACGTCATGGATGCGGGTGTGTACAATCGTCACATCCGGTACCCGCCTATCCCTGATGACCCGGCACCTGAGGAGGCTGGTTAATCAGGTGAGACATCACATGTAGCTGCCATGCTAATAATGCGCGGTTCTCCCCCGGGGAGTCTGACTAATGCCTTGTAGGTATCATTATGTGATGTAAATGTCATAAGAGTATCACTCATTACTAGTCTTTCCCCATCGGAGTGCCTGTGTGTGACATCCCGGTGCCCACAGAGCACCGCCCGTTCTAATTGCCCGCACACCCGGCGTAACAGTTTCACATTGCATGTGCTCGCTTGAAGCTTTCAATGCATTCGTGTTAATCGGCGTTTACCCTGTCTGGTTTAAGGATTTCTATGGTAGTCGAGCGACATAGTGCGCAGCGAGGTCTGGCTTGGCCGCTCGTAGCCATGCGCGGGGCTGCGGCCTTTTCATGCATATAGGTGACATCCGGGTCAGTCGTTGCCCATTGTGTATGCATGCAGAAGGAATCGGATTCCGATGCTACGTGTTTGTTGCGTTATGAGTCACGAGCGGGAGAATGATCTAATCCCAGGTTCACTTGTGATAGCTCAAGTTTGCAGAGCTGAATTTGGCGACATGCCAATTGTCGGACTAGTAGAAACGCGTCTACGAATGCATGCAAACATTTGCGCACTAGGTCTGCAGTCGAACAGTTGCACCACCCTGGCTCTACATAAGTCCACGCACAGACACTTTATGTTCTGTTCACTGCCATGGTGACTACGAGAGCAGGTAATCTCTACGGCTTTCCCGCACCATTACAGCAACCGGCACCTATGGTTGACGAAGCGCAACCTGACGCGAATGCACCCCCTGTAAACCTCCCTTTAGGTGTTCTGCCACAAAATGCAGGAAACGCAGGTCTTGTGCCTTATGTTCAACAAGTGCCTAACCTTAACGTGCCTGGTCCTCCTAGCCTGTCGCAGGGTTCGGAAGGGGTGGGTCCAGGCCATGCACTGCATCAAGAGCAACTTGTGCAGCAACTTGCGCACCTAGTGCAGCACCAGGGCGGGGGAGGTGCCCCGCCGAAAGATGCCTTCAGCATCCCGAAATTCAGAGGTGAGCCATCTGAATTGCCCCATACGGCGTCGATCTTGAATCGATTCTCGCTGTACTTCAACTGTCTGCCTTGGTATAACGCAGAACCGATGTCATGGCAGCGGCGCAGTGCAGCACTTGCATTGAGTGCATTTCCGCCGGGATCTGCCGCGGCTGTTTGGTTTTGAGCAGCTACTGCCAAACTTGCATTCGTATGAGCAGTTCGTAACCGAGCTCCGTGACCGCTTTGTGTCCAGCGGGGTGGATCTGCTTACGTTGCAAGAGAAGTGGCAAAACGCGAAACAGCGGGGGTCAGATAGTGTGTCGTCGTATTATACGTTCCTGTTGCGTTTGCAAGCGCAGATAAACGCGTTGGGAGGTGATGTGACCTCCGACCAACTGTTTCTGCGCATGCTTTATGGGCTGCAGCCGGCTCTGCTAGAGCGTATTAAGCCCCATGTTATGTTATGGGCACCTGCACAGCAGACACCGAATAACCTTAAGTCGTTAGCCGAGACGTTTTCGACTAAGCCTAGGGCTACCCCACCTGCGCCTGCGGCTGCATTGAACGCAACAGTCGGGCCTAAGAAGTTCTCAGGTAAAAAGCAAAAGTTCTGTTTCTTTTGCAAATCCAGAGAGCACTCGCACGAGCCATGTCCTAGGATTGCTGCTAGGAAAGCCGCAGGCACTTGGGAGGACCGTCCCCGTGCGCAGTAGTGCGCCTTCTTGTGTGCACGACTACGGTGTGCACACCTGCGTCGCGTACTGACATATTGTCCATTGGACGTTAAGCCGCCTGCGTGGCGTATTGTCCCTTGGACGTTAAACCGCATGCGTGGCGTACTGTCCCCTGGACATTAGACTCGTCCTAGTGACGAAGTTCTGCGGCAACGCCGTGTACATGGCTGGTACCATGACTGATGCTGACGCGCAGCCATGCTTTGTAGCGAAGCGGGCGCCCAAGCCGAAGCCGTCCAAGGAATGGGCGCCACTGGATCCGTCCGAGGATGATCACTTGGTGTACGCTCCGTCATTGAGTACCACTGCTATATTCGGCACTCGTTTGCTGAAGTTTGAAGGCCTGTTGGCTGGTGTGTATGCACATCTCATGGTTGATTCCGGTGCATCTACTTCGTTTATTTCCACCGGCTTTGCGCGCGACAATGGCATTGCCATTGAGCGCTGCAATCTCGCGCCTGCGCGTTTAGCGGACCAGTCCACATTGCCGATCGATGGTGTGACTGGAGCGATTTTTACTCGCATGGGTACTTTCAGAATGAGGCACAAGTTTTTAGTTGTTGATATGCCAGACTACGATGTCGTCCTCGGCCTTGACTTCCTGTCGGCACACGATCCGCACATCAAATGGCGCAAGCGCTGTATGACACTCAAGGTCCGGGGCTCGCCTGTCACGTTGACGGCATTCAAAGAGCCAGATGTCCCCACGGACCTGCATTCTGACACAATTGAATTGTGCAACATTGAGACATTTGCTCGCACGTGTGCCACTGACAAATCGCTTAACACTGCTGAAACCTGCATAGGCTGCGTGTTTCCTGAGGACACAACACTGTCCCCGGATCTGCTTGCTGGTAAAGGAGCCACACATCCGCTAATATCCCCTCTGTTGGAGGAGTATGCAGATGTTCTGAAGTCCAAAATACCGGGCGGTTTGCCGCCTCAGCGCTATGCAGCGGACGGCTCGGAAATACACCACACCGTCGACCTGAAGGAGGGCGAGAAGCCGTATTCGCGTACTCCTCGGCCTTTCACCCGGGAGGAGGATGAAGAGGTGAGACGATACCTCAAAACGTTCATCGAGAACGGCTGGATACGCCCCTCACTCTCTCCCTGGGCTGCGCCTGTCCTGTTTGTGCCAAAGAAGCCGGATCCGGTAACTGGCAAGGTCGCATGGCGCATGTGCATATCGTACGTGGCATTAAACGCTAAGACGTTGAACAGAATAGCGTATCGGTTGCCTCGCATCTCTGAACTGCTCGCGCGCATCAGCACTGCTAAGTTCTTCTCCAAAATGGACTTGCTTGATGGATTTTACCAAATCCGCATGCGTGAGTCTGATTTCGAAAAGACTGCTTTTACGACTCCGTATGGTAACTTTGAGTTTAAAGTCATGCCAATGGGTCTCTGTGGTGCGCCTAGCACGTTTCAGTACCTCATGGACAACACGTTCCGTGAGCCGGTTACGCTCAGCAATGGCAGCACAATTTCGTTCGATAAGTTTATTGCCATATATCTTGACGATGTATGCATCTTCTCTTCCTCCGAGGAAGAGCATATTGTGCATCTTCGCGCTGTTTTACAACGGCTGCGTGAACACAACCTGTATGTCAAGCCTTCCAAGTGTGAATGGCTTCAGACTACCATTGAGTTCTTAGGGCACATGGTAGATGGGGATGGACAATATGTCAACCCCACGCGTGCCGCTGCCCTGCAGAACTGGCCTACGCCTGATGGCGTACCGGCACTTCGCTCATTGCTAGGCACTTTTGGTTTCTGGCGCGACTATATCGTGACTTATTCCGCAATTGTTGCTCCGTTAACTGATCTGTTGAAAAAGGATATTGCATGGAAGTGGCGCGCTGAAGTTGAATGTGCAGCGCTGGGGAAGTTGAAGGTTGCTGTCCTTTCAGCGCCTGTCCTAGCGCGCCCTGACACCAAACGGCCTTTCTATGTAGTTACTGACGCCTCAGATTACGCCGTTGGTGCATCCCTTGAGCAAGACACTGATACTGGCCGCAGACCTGTCGCATTCTTTTCCCACAGGTTAAGTGACAGGGAGCGCAAGTATCCCGTGCACGAATGTGAGTTGTTTGCCATTGTACTTGCGCTACGTGTGTGGCGGCATTACCTTTATGGTTCAGACTTCACTATGCACTGCAGCACGGACCATCGTCCCTTGCAGCATTTCATGACGCAGAGCAACATGTCGCCTCGCCAAGTGCGGTGGCAGCAGCACCTGTCGGAGTTCAATCTCCAAGTGCATTATGTGCCTGGGTCTACGAATTCATTTGCTGATGGATTGTCTAGGAGATGTGATCTGCGGTTGATGCTTGTCTCTGCATTTGTGCCATACGACGACGTTCTGACGCAGATCAAGGATGGTTTGCATAAGACGTTTGAGGGTAAGCGTATGCTTGGCAAAGCTAGGTCTAAGACTCGCTCTGATCTCCAGTATAGACATGGTCTATTGTACTTTACCCGTGATGGCAAGCATCGCTTGTACGTGCCGGATTATCACGGACTTAGGTCTAAACTGCTGCATGACTTCCACGATTTGGAAGTAGGTGGTCATTTTGGTTTCGCAAAAACGTTTGACGCACTTGCTCAGCATTATTATTGGCCTGACATGACCACTGCCGTTCAGGACTATGTGCGCAGGTGTCCCGTCTGTCAACGGACCAAGTCGACCCAACAGCCTAAGCCTGAGATCCACCCCCTTCCGGCCCCGCGACAGCCATTTGTGTGGATCACACTCGACTGGGTCTCCGGTCTTCCCAAATCGAAAGGCGGTAACGACGGCTACCTTGCTATCATTGACAGGTTCACGAAATATGCCATCGTGATTCCATGCACCAAGACAATGTCTACTGCTGGTCTGATTGAGCTGTTGTATGAACGGGTCTTTTCATGGGTTGGTCTGCCTGAGTCCATCCTTGGCGATCGTGATTCGCGCTTGACTGCTGCACGCATGAAGCGCATCATGCGCAGCATTGGTGTGAAGTTGTTCCATTCAACTGCATACCATCCGCAGACTGATGGTCAGACTGAGAACTTTCATAGGACTTTTCTGTCTATGCTTCGTTCCTTTGTGTCCCAGCATCAATCTGATTGGGAAGAGTTGATTCCTTCGCTGCTGTATGCTTATCACAATACCATTCATTCTGCTACAGGATTCACACCACATATGTTGCTATTTGGCTGGTCACCTCGTGACTTGCGTGCTCCTATGATCGTTTTGCTGAGTGACTCTGATCCTGACATGGATCTGTGGCTTCGCGAGCGTGGTAACATGCTTGCACAGGGCCAGCCCAGTCTTGAACATGCGCGTCGTGCCATGATCAAAGCTCACAAAGCTGCCAGTAATCCTCCTGTTTTCAAAGCGGATGATTTGGTGAAGATTTCATCTTCATTCTTGCGTGTCCGGCCCGTGGATGGCCAGGTCCGCAAGTTGTTGCCCAAGTTTGTGGGCCCGTTTACTGTTGTAGAAGCAGTTGGCCCCAATGCTTATCGCATCAAGTTGCCTGAAGTGTATTCTGGTATACATGATGTGATCAATGTGTCGCATCTGCGACCATATTTCCCTGATCCGGACAGAGAGTTCGAGCCAACTCTGCCTCCCATTGATCTACATCCTACTTTCATTCCTGTTGTACAGATTATAGATCGACGTCGGCATGGCCGGGCGCCTCGGGATCTGGACAGCTTCCTGGACATCCCTGCTCAGTACCTCGTAGTGAGGAAGGATGGCTCCACACTCTGGCAGCCGCAGTCCGCTCTGCTGGCGCCTGAAGAGCTACTTTTAATAAAGAAGTTTGAGAAGACATTTCCACGAAGCGAAGAGAAGCAATGCGACTCTGTTTCGTCGTACATCTCCAAAGAGACACTGGAGCATGAAGTCGACTCTGATGATGAAGTTGACCTCCTGCTGCATCAACAGCTAGACCAGCGCTATGGTCCTGGCTGATATTGAAGGGGTTTATAGGATTCATGCCTACTGGCATCGCCTTTTGAGGCTGCTGTTGTCTACAGCTTCTGCATTGTTTTGCTCTAACTGGATTGGTTAAGAGAGGAAGTTGACCTATTATTGCCTAAGCTTTTATTGTGCTTGTCTGGCTTTTCCTCTTGCGTCTGAGGACTTAGGGGGGAGCTATTGTTAGGAAGTCACTTATCAGTCCTCGACTTAGAGAGGCTGACTGTGTTCGACATGTCGTGAATGTGGGAAGCTCTGCTTGTGCTGCAATTGCTTGCGCCCATGACGTATATGTCGATCTCATAAGTCACACATATCTGGCCAGTGTATGGCAAAGCAAACAAACAACATCAAGCCAACCCAGCGACCGGCTGCCACACCAGCAATCACAAGACAGCAACACAGCAAAAAAAACCCCAGACAACAACCAACCACAAATGCAGCAAACGCAACGACGTATATGAGGATTCATCTAAAGCTGCAAGGAAGACTAGAACAAATTCTTCTTCTTTCAACATCTGTGCTGATGCTAGTTCAGCTCGGAGCTGCTCTGCTCTCGTTATGAACTGATCGAGTGACTCATCTGCAGACTTTCGGAAGCAAGCTTGGCTGCGAGATAAAGCCATCTTCCGTGCTGCGCTCACGCCTGAGAACTGCTTCTTCAGGGCATCCCATATCTCTTTGGGAGTAGCTGACGTGCTGACAATATGTATCAGGTCGTCTCCGACGTTGCATGAGATTGCAAGCCGGGCAGCATTTTTGATCGACTCTGTGCCTTCGTCCTCTGTGACCACCTTCCAGCAACTGACGCTGCGCAGCAATAGCTCCATACGATGGAACCATTGGACTGCGTTGGTGGGAGTTAGATCTAAGCCTAACTTCACATCTTTGAGATTCATCGCAGTGGATCCGTAAAAAGGCCCATAACCTGTCGTGACAGAGGGAAGGTCAGTGAGACTCGATTTACAGAGACAGGAGCATGACATGAACGATGCAGAGACATGGACATACCTGTCGTGACAGAGGGAAGGTCAGTGAGACTCGATAGAGCTCACTGCCCACATCTAGACTATATATGCAGAGTACGCCCTTCTGTCACGACCCTCATGATCACACAAGTGCGTCAACTACATGCATGTTCACACTAGCCTAGACTAAACCTATTTCTCTCGACACTCCCACGTAGTCTAAGGCACAACTCCTAGGGTCTGGCGATGCTTCTCAAACAACTGTTGAGGCAACGGCTTCGTCAATATGTCAGCTGGGTTATCAGCTGTTGGCACTTGTACAAAACGCATCTGCTTGCGCTTGACCTTCTCCCTGATGTCATGATAGATCGTCTCAATGTGCCTCGTACGTGCAGCAGACAATGGGTCCTCAATCAAACTTTTCGCTGCTTGATTGTCAATACCTATTGCAATACAATAAGAAGGCAGCCCCATTTGAGGGACCATGTTGTAAAAATACTGCACTTCTTTCGCAATTTCTCCTGCTGCAATATATTCTGCTTCGGATGAAGACCTGCTCAAGGTCGGCTGCTTGGCCGATTTCCAGGCAATGGAACCTAACCCACATTTCACAACATACCCGGTCGTCGACTTCCGTGTCAACGTGCAACCTGCCCAATCTGAGTCACAAACACCATGAAGAGCGCACTCTGGTCCTCCTAATCTCAAGCTGTATGAGGCTGTGCCTTTGAGATACAACAAAACATCTTTCAGTCTTGCAAAGCTGCTACCTGTAGGCTGAGCAGTGAACCTAGCAAGAAATGACACAGCAAATGCAATATCAGGACGAGTGTTGTTGGCAATGTGGAGCAGGGCTCCGACGATGGACTTGTATTGCGAGACAGCTGCAACATCTGTGATGGTTGGACCTGCGGGGTCTTTGCTGAGATTGGTGATCATCGGGATTGCAATCGGCCATGCGTCCTTCAGTCCGTGCTGATCAATGAGCTTCTCGATGTGTCGTTGCTGCTTCAGGTGAATCGTGCGGGCTGCTCTGTTGCGTTGCATTGTCATCTGCAGGAAATACTTGGAATCTCCTGTGTCTTTGCCTGGAAACTTCGTCAAGATGGCTTTCTTGATGTTCTGAACACTGGTGAGTTGCTTTGCTGCGATCTGGATGTCGTCAACGTAGCAGAGGATCAAAACGAAGCCAAGCTGTTCTGTGTACAGCATGAAGAGTGCTCCATCACTCTGGCTCTGAACAAATCCCAGAAGCGCGAAGTAGGCCGTGATTGTCTTGTTCCACACACGTGGAGCCTGCTTCAGCCCATACAAGCTCTTGTTGAGCATGCAAACCTGACCTGAGTCATCATCATACCCGTCTGGCTGCTTCATGAATATCTTCTCTTCAACGGCTCCTTGGATGAATGCATTCTTGATGTCAATGGAATGACACACAAGATCAAAAGAGGCAACGATGGAGAGAAAAAGGCGAACAGTGCTGGCACGCACAACGGGGGCAAAGACCGCATTGTAGTCTATACCTTCTCTCTGATAAAACCCTTTTATCACCAAGCGGGCTTTGTAGCGTTCAATGGAGCCATCTGCATTGAGTTTCCGTTTGAAAACCCACTTGCAAGGAATGGCGTTTTTGCCTGATGGCAGCCGCACCAGCTCCCACGCATTCATGGAAACCAGGGAGGTGTACTCCTCTTCAACCGCCGCTTGCCACATGGGTGCCTCAGGTCCGGCGAGAGCTGCTGTCAGCGTCGTGGGCTCCGGGGGGAGCCCTACAGGTGAAAATTTACGTGAGAACTTTGCGGCAAGCCATGGAGAGAGTGGTCATAGAGAGGATCTTAACCTCCATAGACGCAGGTTCGAATCCGGGTAGCTGCACCCGGATCCGCGTCCGCCCCCAAGTTTGTCTCCTCGGATCCTAGTCAGCGGTCCTTGAGTGAGGGGGGGTGTCATGATGAGTCATCGAGCACTCAAGTATATATATGACCAGATCCTCGATGGAAGTAGTACACCTTCGGGTGGGCGCTTTTCCTGACACGACATATAGGGATTGACCGTACTACTGTGTCAGTGTACTGGTCTGTGTCTAACGGCACTATATATTGAGTATACTAGGTCATTACTTCCGATTGTACCTGAGTCAATACTGACATTACGATCCCACTTTGCATGTACTGCTGAGTCTCAATTGTCCTCGTAACAGCAGGGCTCCAGGACTCAAGATAACGGGGTAACCTGGCGGCAGCTGCAGCGAATGGCATCAGTCCTCCCCCCTACATGGAAGCTGCAAAGGAGAAGACAGCACTCAAAATAAGAATAAAACAATAGCAGAGCAGACATGGCTCAACTCAAGCCTCTCGGTCAGGGCCGAAATAATCATGGAGAGTATTCTCCCACACTACATCCACTCCATCATCACTCCCATGGTCTTCATCGACTTCTTCATTTATTGACGAACCGTAGCACTTCACTGACGCACACTTCAGCTTCTGTGTGCGCTTAAAATTCCTCTCAAACATCTTCACCAACTTCCTTTCTTCTGGCCCCTGTAGCTTGCTCTGATGAAGCCACTCAACACCGTCATCATGGCTCACCACGAACTACTCCGCAGGAATGTCCAGCAAGGATGATAGACGATTAGGAGCTCTTCCAGCAGCCCGCTTGCGATCTAAGATCTGCACAATCGGATTGTATGAGGGCTGAGGATGCAAAGCCGGATAGGAAACCTCAATTTCGCTAGTCCCATCATGTAGCCATGGGCGCACATCACAAACATTGAAGACGTTGTGTATGCGAAAATACGCCTCAGGCAAATTCAACGTGACTGTGCCGTGTCCTGTTGTAGAGACAACCTGAAACGGACCAACGTACTTGGGTAGCAGCTTGGGCACTTGCGTAGATGTGCGAACAACATCCAATACCTTTGAAGATACCTTGACCAAATCACCTGTCTGATAGACATGTGCTCGATCAGATGCTTTGTGAGCGCGGATCATTGCCTGTCGTGTCTGTTCGAGAGTGAGATGAACTCCTTTGAACTCGGAAAAGCGCTCGCGTAGCCACAGCTCAACATCGACATGAGGCGACTTCGGCAACACAGCTGTGCACAGCCAGAGGCGCACGCAAGTTACGAGGACACCAGCCAAACAACAACCTGTGAGGCGTATATCCAGTAGCTGTGTGCACTGTTTGATGTTGTTTGTTTGCTTTGCCATACAATGGCCAGATATGTGTAACTTATCAGCTGTGTGCACAGTGTTGTGGTACGCGAATGGGAACGCTGGAACACGACGTACCCAGTCAGTCTGGTACTGGTCTACGTATGAACGCATAGACGAGAGAAAAACACGATGGAACTGCTCAGTCTGACCATCCGTTTGTGGGCGATACCCAGAGGAGAGCCGTAGCTCAACCTGGAGGAAACTCTTAAGAGCTTGCATCATAGTCGCAGTAAGCCTAGAGTCGCGGTCACCAATGATCACCTCAGGTAACCCAACCCAGCTAAAGACTCGTTCGTCCTTAGTGGTCGAGTGCGTAGCGATCGGGACGACAATAGCCTACTTGTTGAACTTGTCGACGATGTTCAGAACTGAATCGTAACCTTCAGCGGTAGTTGGGAGTCCCTTGAACCTAGAACCTCCAACGGATGCAGCGGAGGCTTTGGCTGAACGGTTGGCTTGTTCAACTGGCACTTCGAGCACCGCAGGACGTAATCTTTCATTTCCTTGCGCATGGTAGGCCAATAATAATGCTGTGAGATCGCGTGGAGACTCTTTTCCCAGCCGAAGTGGCCAGCCAAAGGCGAGTCGTGATACTCAAGACAGCAACGAGCGACGAAGCAGGCCTTGGTCAGGCACTTACACAGCATGCACTTTGTCGCGGACATTATACAGAACGCCATTGTGAAGCGCGTAATGCGATGTCTTAGATACATGCACTGGGCCCTGCAGCGCTCGTTTGTAGAGCCTCTGTTTTGTTTGACTGCGGTCTGGATGCGACCGAGCCAGCCATCATACGGCGCGACTGCACCGATGATAATGAATTTGAGATCTGGGCGACGATACAAACTATCAGCAAAATCGTTCGAGTCACCTGGAATGTATTTGACAGTGAGGTTGAATTCTGACAGATATTGCTGCCAACGCTGTCATGATGAGTCATCAAGCACTCAAGTATATATATGACCAGATCCTCGAAGGAAGTAGTACACCTTCGGGTGGGCGCTTTTCCTGACAAACGCACTTGACGTGCTGAAAGCAATGACTGTGTCATGAAATGCTATAGCGGTCGGTGATCGGTCTGACAGATGACCTTGAATTCTGACCCGTGCAGGAAATGTCGCCAGACACGAAGTGCTAGAACGATGGCGAGTAACTGTCGTTCATGCACTGGATAGTTACGTTCAGCCGGATTCAGGCTGTGAGAGAAGAACGTCACCGGACGTCGCTGCTCTGGAACAGGTTCTTGCTCGAGGGATGCACCGACCGCATAGTTTGATGCGTCTGTGACAATAAAGAATGGTTTCGAAGCGTCTGGGTGCATAAGCACTGGTGCGTCTGGGACAGCTTCCTTGAGCTTGCTCATGGCAGCTCGCTCGCGATCACCCCAGCGCCAAGGCATGCTTTTACTGGTGAGCTCTGTTAGAGGGGCAGTGATGTCTGCGTAGTGCTTTATGTACGCTCGCCATAACCCGAAAGTTCCGAGCAGAGAACGTACTTCAGACACATTGGTCGGCTCAGGCCAACGATGTAGTGCCTCCCCCCGGAGAGGGTCGATGGCCATGCCATCGGCGCTGACAATGACCGAGAATATCGAGCGTAGTCTGCAGCCACATGCATTTGGACGGCTTAACATATAGTTGCCGTTCACGCATCCGTTGTAAAACAGCCCGATTGTGCATCAGGTGCTCTTCACGAGAGCGACTGAATATGCAAACATCGTCAAGATAGATTGCGATGAAATGCAAGAAGGACAAATACTGGCCAGGCATCAGCAGCAGTATATTATCCCGAAAAGCATCGTCTATAAGAAACTGGAAAGTTGACGCTGCACCGCACAATCCCATAGGCATGACAAGGAACTTGTCTAGGAGCGGAGCTCGGTGGGGGCTTGTTACCTCCGGATGTAGCGCAGTGATGGGCTTTCGTCGCGGTACGAAGACCTTTGCCGACAGTGTGACAAGCACAAAATACGCAATATGCTACGACAGCGTGTAAGCAGTATGCAGAAATAGATGGCACCCCATCTGGACGGAAGAATGTGTGTCCAGACCCAGCAAGCGCAGGTATAAACACCCGTGACGCGCCCAGGACGACCCCCTGCTTGGCTGGCCTCGCCGAGATGCCGCGCAATCGCGAGCACCCACCAGAGTTCCCGAATATGCAAGGGAAATCTGCATGTTGTGGTTGATATTCGTCAGAGCAGACGCTGCGTTGATATTACGGAGTGCCCGCGCTGGATGTGTGAGCAGCGGTGTATGCATGCGCCCATGTAGGATGCACCCTGAGCCCGCTGTGGCGTGGCATGGTTGCAGGCGCATGGGACGCTGATGGCTCGGTGCGAGTGCTTGTTGTGCAGCATCTCGGTAGGAGGACAGATAGGTGTCATCGTCCGTGATTATTGTGTTGATGGACGTCGTGTGCGCCGCTGAGCTGGCTGTAGACGCGTCAAGCGCGTGACTGTTCATGTCGCAGCGTTCAAGGTTGCCCCGCATGCTTTGAGCCCGGTGCAGTATTCGAGTTGCGACCAAAAGTATTGTGGTGAACGGTGTTGCCCGAACTTCATGTATTTATCTGACACGCATTTGGAGTGTATATTGTGGGTTGTACTTGGACATGCAAGGGCCGCGTCAGCGAGCATGCATGCATCCGAGTCAGCGAGTGACAACACATGTTTTTGGCTGATATTTTCTGAGTGCCAGTGTGAGATGTTCGTCTCACAACACTTCCCCCCTTAACAAAGGAGCGAAGCTCCATATTGCGAAGCACAGACAAACTGGCTTGGAGGAAAAGCACACGTGAGTGACACAACAGGGGTACACCTGAATGTCAGAAAGTCTATCCTTCGTCAGGCCAGACGCGCAGTCTTATGTCAAGTCAGGAGGCCAGCATCTCATACCTGCTGCGCACAGAGGTAGAACCAGAGAGATGCTGAGGGGAGACAAGATACAACCAGTACCGTGAAACAGTGAAGAGAATGGTTACAGTTCTCAGTGTGCACATCCTTATATACACACTGAACACTCAAGGTTACGCCGGGAAACCCTCGCAGGATCTCCCTCACTACATCGAGTCAATCCTGGTTGGCGGCTTACCCCTACACTGGATCCGCGGATCGCCCGTGCATGGGTGCAACTGTCACCACACTGCTGCACGCAAGCGCATGCATTGTGACACTCCCCCATAAACCCTGCTAGGTCTCCACTAAGTTACACATATCTGGCCATTGTATGGCAAAGCAAACAAACAACATCAAGCCAACCCAGCGACCGGCTGCCACACCAGCAACCACAAGAAAGCAACACAGCAAAAAAAACCCCAGACCACAACCAACCACAAATGCATCAAACGCCCCACGGCCACAGCACTCAACCCACAAAGTCATCCACCGGCACGCTAGGTCTCCACTAGTTGGAGTTTATTACGAACTTCTTGCAAAGCAGGACCGGGCAGCACTTTGGTAAACACATCTGCTAGCTGATCAACAGTACCAACCCACTCTACCTTAAGTTCATCCATCTGGACATATTCCCGCACTCGCAAGTGCCGCACACGAATGTGCTTGGATCTGTCAGTGGACACAGCATTCACGGCCAAGATATTGGCACTCTTATTATCACCCCACAGAGTTGGCTTATGTGGGACAAGTTTCACATCGAGAAGCAACTGCTTCATCCACATGAGCTCGTTGGTTGTTGCACTCATCGCAATGAGCTCAGCCTCTGTTGTATCCCCAGCCACTATACTCTGCTTCTTCGAACGCCAGAGAACACAGTTCCCATACACCCGAACAATCATACCAGACACACTCTTCCGATCTGCAGAATTCGCAAAGTCTGCATCTGAAAAAGCCTCTAGTAGACACCCATGTCCCTCAGAGCCTACAAATTTTATTCGTAAATTCTTTGTGGACTGCAGGTATCTCAGAACATGTTGCACGGCAGACCAATGTTTCTTCAGACTACTAGACATGTGCCGGGCCAGGGCATGTGCCACATAGCTCAGGTCAGGTCGTGTCACTCCTGCAATATACTGACAAGCATTTCACCCATGGCTTTGATGTGCCGGTGGATGACTTTGTGGGTTGAGTGCTCTGGTCGTGGGGCGTTTGATGCATTTGTGGTTGGTTGTTGTCTGGGGTTTTTGCTGTGATGCTTTCTTGTGGTTGCTGGTGTGGCAGCCGGTCGCTGGTTTGGCTTGATGTTGTTTGTTTGCTTTGCCATACGATGGCCAGATATGTGTAACTTATCAACCTGCAATATACTGGATGCTCCCTACAGCACTCATGAACCTGGAATGCTCAGTAGCACTGGCTTTCTCCAGGTCAGGACGCTCTTTCACACTCCTTAGCTGTTGCCGCGGCACTAAGGGTGTCGTGACAGAGGGAAGGTCAGTGAGACTCGATAGAGCTCACTGCCCACATCTAGACTATATATGCAGAGTACGCCCTGCTGTCACGACCCTCATGATCACACAAGTGAGTCAACTACATGCATGTTCACACTGGCCTAGACTAAACCTATTTCTCTCGACACTCCCACGTAGTCTAAGGCACAACTCCTAGGGTCTGGCGATGCTTCTCAAACAACTGTTGAGGCAACGGCTTCGTCAAAATGTCAGCTGGGTTATCAGCTGTTGGCACTTGTACAAAACGCATCTGCTTGCGCTTGACCTTCTCCCTGATGTGATGATAGATCGTCTCAATGTGCCTCGTACGTGCAGCAGACAATGGGTCCTCAATCAAACTCTTCGCTGCTTGATTGTCAATACCCACTGCAATACAATAAGAGGGCAGCCCCATTTGAGGGACCATGTTGAAAAAATACTGCACTTCTTTCGCAATTTCTCCTGCTGCAATATATTCTGCTTCGGATGAAGACCTGCTCAAGGTCGGCTGCTTGGCCGATTTCCAGGCAATGGAACCTAACCCACATTTCACAACATACCCGGTCGTCGACTTCCGTGTCAACGTGCAACCTGCCCAATCTGAGTCACAAAAACCATGAAGAGCGCACTCTGGTCCTCCTAATCTCAAGCTGTATGAGGCTGTGCCTTTGAGATACAACAAAACATCTTTCAGTCTTGCAAAGCTGCTACCTGTAGGCTGAGCAGTGAACCTAGCAAGAAATGACACAGCAAATGCAATATCAGGACGAGTGTTGTTGGCAATGTGGAGCAGGGCTCCGACGATGGACTTGTATTGCGAGACAGCTGCAACATCTGTGATGGTTGGACCTGCAGGGTCTTTGCTGAGATTGGTGATCATCGGGATTGCAATCGGCCATGCGTCCTTCAGTCCGTGCTGATCAATGAGCTTCTCGATGTGTCGTTGCTGCTTCAGGTGGATCGTGCGGGCTGCTCTGTTGCGTTGCATTGTCATCTGCAGGAAATACTTGGAATCTCCTGTGTCTTTGCCCCCGTTGTGCGTGCCAGCACCGTGCGCCTATTTCTCTCCATTGTTGCCTCTTTTGATCTTGTGTGTCATTCCATCGACATCAAGATCAGAGGGAAGGTCAGTGAGACTCGATAGAGCTCACTGCCCACATCTAGACTATATATGCAGAGTACGCCCTGCTGTCACGACCCTCATGATCACACAAGTGAGTCAACTACATGCATGTTCACACTGGCCTAGACTAAACCTATTTCTCTCGACAAAGGGGGTGGGAGATTTACGACAGTCAGACATACTGTACTTGTCCAGCAAGTTCTGGATTTTGGTACGTTGTGTCATTGTGATTGTTTTGGCCTTTCGATCACGCGTGATTTCAGTGCCAAGTGCCCAAGACAGGTCACCTAAGTCTCTACCTTCGAATGTCGTGAGAATGACTCTAATGATTTCCTGCAGCCCCGCAGAGCAACTGAAAATGAACAAGTCATCTACCCACAGAAAAACAAAGCATCGACCGGTTTTTCTGACATACAGTCCAGGATCACTCTGTGCGCACACAAATCCCAGTTCAGCCAAGACCTTTACTAAAGCTTTATGCCACTCGCGAGCGGCTTGCTTCAGGCCATACAGTGTTTTATGTAATTTCCATACACGTGCTGTCCCGTCTGTGAAGTACGGGGGCTGTTCAACGAAAACCTCTTCCTCCAGGTCACCGTTAAGAAAAGCACACTGTATGTCTATATGCCTAATCTCCAAATCCTCCTGAGCAGCAATAGACAGCAATACACGCAGTGTCGCGTAACTACCGACAGGGGACCAGGTCTCAAAGAAATCAACTCCTTCTACCTGAGAAAAACCACGAGCTACATATCGTGCCTTGTAACGCTGAATCTCACCAGCGGGTCCGCGCTTGATCTTGAACACCCACTTGCCCGAGATAGCTTTCTTACCCGCAGGCAGATAGCACAACATAAATGTCCCGTGCTCACCCAGTGCTTCCACCTCCTCCTGCATGGCACGCAGCCAAGCATCCCTGTCTGGACCCGCGACGCCTTCCTTCATAGAAGGCAGATCAGGGTCCTTCATAGAAGGCAGATCAGGAAGGCTTCTGCTTCCTGGCGGTCACCGCCGCCTCTCGAGTGCGACGTGCCTGCTCTTCAGATTGACAGCATCCTGCTCCGCAGGGTGCTTGACCGCATCAAGAACCACAAAAAAGGCCGCGCCGGGGGACCCTCGGGTTGGACCTTCGAGATGATCCTTGCGGTCACCGGGGGTACCGCCCGGGGGTTCCAAGCGGCCCTCGATTTTGTGAACTTGATGTTGTCCGGCATGCTGCCCCGCGAGTGCGGCCTCCTCGACTCGAAGCTCCTCGCTCTCCAGAAGGATGCAGGGGGTGTCCGGCCCATCGCCATCGGCGAGGTCTGGTACCGCCTTGCAGCGATGTGCACGATTGAGGCTGTCGGCAAAGCCGCGGGGCGGGACCTCGCGCCCCTGCAAGTGGGCGTCAGCATGGCTGGCGGGACGGAAGCGGTGGCGCACAGCGTCGCGGCGCCGCTGGAGAAGGACCCCCACGCCATCGCGCTGACGGTGGACATGCGGAATGCTTTCAACGAGATCCACCGCACCGCCGTCGCGCGCGGGGTTTCGAAAGCGCTGCCGGAGCTGCTCCCGTTCTTCCATTACGGGTACGGTGCCGCCACCCAACTCCATGTGGTGGGTGCCGCTAGCGGCACTGTGATTGAGTCGCAGCGTGGGGTGCGGCAGGGCGACCCGCTGGGGCCGCTGCTGTTTGCATTGGGCTTCCAGGAAGTCTTGACGGCACTAGCGGCAGCAGTCCCGGAGGCGCCCAGCATGTCGTACCTCGATGACTTCTCTGCCGTGGTGTTGAGAGAAGTGTGTTTAGCCTAGTGCTGAGCTGAAAGTTCAATTGAGCGCTACAAAGCGCGCCTTGTGATCAAAGGCTTCTTTCAAAGACCTGGAGTAGACTACAATGCAGTCTTTTCTCCAGTTGTGCGTGCAAGCACAGTCCGCCTGTTCTTCTCTATCGTGGCGAGCTTCGATCTTGAGTGCCATGCCATTGATATCAAAAATGCCTTCATCCAGGGCGATCTAGAAGAGCAGATATTCATGCAACAGCCAGCGGGATATGATGATAACACAGGCCGTGCTTGTCTCTTGAACAAGAGTCTGTATGGCCTCAAGCAGGCTCCACGTGTGTGGAACAAGCTGCTTTCAGCCCACATTGTCTTCCTGGGATTTGTCCAGAACAAGAGCGATGGTGCATTATTCATGTTGTTCTCTGAGCAACTCGGCTTTGTCCTCCTCCTTTGTTATGTGGACGACATTCAGATTGCTGCCAAGAAATTGAGCAGCGTTCAGAAGATCAAGCAAGCAATCTTGCTCAAATTCCCTGGGAAAGATCTGGGTGAGTCAAAGTTCTTCCTGCAAACGTCAATTCAACGAAATCGCCAACAGAAGCTCGTCTACTTAAAGCAGCAACGCCACATTGAAAAGCTGATTGATGAGCACAATCTTCAAGATGCATGGCCAGTGTCAATCCCAATGATCGTCAATGTATATAAAGACCCATCAGGTCAAACAATCACAGATCCAACCGCCATTTCGCAGTACAAGTCTATTGTGGGAGCTCTTCTCCACATTGCCAACCACACCAGGCCAGATGTTGCGTTCGCTGTCTCCTACCTGGCCAGATTTACTGCTCAGCCAACATGCAGCAACTTTGCTAGGCTGAAAGATGTGCTGCTATACCTGCATGGCACTGCTTCCTACAGCTTGAGACTAGGAGGCCCTGAATGTGCATTGCATGGTTTCTGTGATTCTGATTGGGCTGGTTGTGTGTATACAAGGAAATCAACGACAGGCTTCATTGTGAAGTGCGGCATAGGTAGCATTGTTTGGAAGTGTTCCAAGCAGGCCACCGTGAGTCGCTCATCATCAGAAGCAGAATACATAGCAGCTGGAGAGATTGCAAAAGAAGTACAGCATCTGTACGACATGGCTCCTCAAGTGGGCCTTCCTCCTGCTTGTATACCAATAGGGATTGACAACAGGGCAGCGAAGAGTTTAATTGAAGATCCACTTTCAGCTGCCCGGACTAAGCACATAGAAATTGTTTTTCATCATGTGAGAGAGAAGGTGAAGCGACAGCAGATGAGATTCATACCAGTTCCAACAGCTGACAATCCAGCTGATGTTTTAACGAAGCCACTGTCGCAACAGATGTTTGAGAAGCATCGTCAGACGCTTGGCGTTGTGCCCTAGACTATGGGGGCGTGTTGAGAGAAGTGTGTTTAGCCTAGTGCTGAGCGCCCGCTGAGTAGACATGCTGACTCGCGCTGACTCGCGCTGACTCGTGCTGAGTCAATGTAGCGGCTAATGCATATCATGCAGCAACAGTGTGCTAGTGGTCATGACTGTGGGATATTGATCTGCATATAGTGTAGCTGTAGTTAGTGAGCATCACAGAGTGCTTGCTAACGACCCACATGTCGTGACAGGTGTGACCTCAAACTCATTGCATAAATATGTCGCCCTCTCTCATGTAAACACAGAGTGCTTGCTAACGACCCACATGTCGTGACACGTGGGCCGCGGGCCTGCGTTGCGCAAGGTCCTAGGCCGCCTCTGCGGGGATGGTCCGGGCAGCGCGCGCTCGGTCGGCCTCACCATCGTGCCGGGTAAGAGTGGCGTGTTTGCGCCCTGTGCCGAGGCGCACGAAGAGCGTCGTGCCATCCAGCAGTCCACCGGCGTGCCCCACAGAGAGGACGGCATCACAGTGGTCGGCACCCACGTCGGCACCGACGCCTTCGTCCGCGCGCGGCTGAAAGCCGCTGCCGCGAAGGCAATCGGGGAGATCGACCTGCTCATGCGCTTGCCGGTCACCAAGCAGGTGCAGCTGCTGCTGCTCCGGCAGTCATTTGCTGTCCGCTTGGTGCACCACCAGCGCACGACCAAGTGGGAGCTCCTAACCGAGTCGACACGCGCCCTCGAAGGCGCTGTCGTCGCCGCGGTGGCGGGCATTGCGCAGGTGCCGGTCACGCAGGATCCGTCTGGCGTGCTCGTTCAGATGAGCTCGGCAGTGCAGCAGATGTTGTTGCCGATTCGCCACGGCGGCCTTGGGCTGCGTATGACCCACCCAGTTGAGGCGAAAGCAGCGTTGCTCACCGGCGTCGCGGTGGCTCAACGGGTCGTTGCTGACGTCGAGGAGTGGGTCACGAAGGTCTCCGACAAGATCGACGGTGGCTCACCGGCGGACTTCTCCAGCAAAGGAGTGCGTCATGTTCTCCCCTTTTTGCAGCATGCAGTGTCTAGGTCCATGGGTGACAAGGCCGGCAAGGCGTCCCTGGATGGCATGGACTTGAGCACAGAGGCAGGCAGGCTCGGTGCTGCTCGAGTGCGCAGTGCCCGCGGGGCCCCTGGCAGCGCCTTCTTGTCCGCCCTCCCTGGCCGGCGGCGGCTGTACACCACCATCGGTAACCCTCACCACCATCCTTCGCCACCGCCTCGGTGAGCGAGTCAGCGGCCCCGTGGAGATGCCGCCATGCGATTGCTCTGGCGAGAGCGTCGGCCGCGGAGACCATGCTATGCTGTATACCCGAAACAACAAGGATATTTCGTCGCGCCATGATGATTTTGCTCTTGCAATGCGCCATCTTCATTCTTGTGCTTCGGTGACCACGAGCATAGAGCCGCCGTATGCCGGCGTGCATGGGGAGCACGGCGCAGGGGCCGTGGGGGAGCACCGAGCGGACATCCTCGCGATCTTGCCGGGGGGGCGTCATGTCATGGTGGACGTGACGGTGACGCACCCGCTCGGGAAGAAAGCTTTGAGTAGGGGGTCGCACCGGGAGGATGCCTCAGCGGCGAAGGTCGCGGAGCAGCTCAAGCGGAATGATTGGGAGAAGTTTGCTGATAAGCCGCAGTATGAGTTTGTTCCGTTTGCCGTTGAGTCCTATGGGAAGTTCGGGCCGCGGGCTGAGGAGTACATCAGGGAGTTGGGTGAGATCGCTGCGGCATCAGGCCGGGTCTCCAAGTCGGTGTTTGTGATGAATGCGTACAGGTTGCTTTCGTGTGTGTTGCAGAAGGGCAATGCGACAATGTATGCGCGCACACTGACGGCCGTCGCCCGGTCGTGCGGCAAGCATTTCACCCATGGCTTTGATGTGCCGGTGGATGACTTTGTGGGTTGTGTGCTGTGGCCGTGGGGCGTTTGATGCATTTGTGGTTGGTTGTTGTCTGGGGTTTTTTTGCTGTGTTGCTTTCTTGTGATTGCTGGTGTGGCAGCCGGTCGCTGGGTTGGCTTGATGTTGTTTGTTTGCTTTGCCATACAATGGCCAGGTATGTGTAACTTAAGACATGCTTCCTGGCGGCAGCTGCTCTGCGCGACCCACGACGCTGAGCACTCTGCTGCTCACCAGACTCCCCATGCTGATGCTTCAGGCCTGCACCGGACACTCCACAGTCAGCCGCGGCTGATGTGTCCTGATTGCAGCCTGGAGACTTGATGTCAGCTACTATTGTTTCACCACTAGCAAGATCAGAGCCCGCGGGCTCATGCACAGCAGCTACATCCACAGCCAAAGGAACAAGGCGTATACGTACAAGAGGATTGATTTTAATGCGGGGAAGAGCAGCTGGAATGGCTCTTACCTCATCAGGCAAATCGACCCCAACAGCGGCAGAGGGGGCAGCCTGGATCTCTCCCCCTAATTCGGATCCGGACTCCATCTCAATTTCATCTGGCTCATCCTCCCAGGAAGGTCTCAGCCCCTCAGCCCCTTGCAGGGGCTTAGCTACTGCTCCCGCGCCAGATGCTAAGGCCGCAGCCGAATTACTCCCTGAGCGAACCCGCTGAGCCTCGCGATTCTGATGAGCCGCAGCCCGTTCATCATCGCTGATGGTGTACTCCTCCATCTCATCTGCGTCGTCCGCACTGTAGAGACCAGGGCCGTCATCATCATCATCATCGTCCATCGGATCATCAGATGATGGCGGAGGCATGGGCGGGACAAACGCGGCTTCGATGCCAGGGTCATGGAGTTGAGCATTACGAGTCGCCACGTACTCGACAGTGCGTGCTGGAGGGGTCCCAGACAGGCGCGCCTGGCCTGGGGCCCGAGGAGGAACCGCAACGTCAGGGTGGGCAGCAGCACGAGCAATCGCACGCGTGCGATGCATGGCGTGCCTGGCCACCTCCGGTGTGTCCCGCGCAGGGTCACGCCGGAGCACCTCAGCAGAGGAGCCTGCACCGAAACGCGGAGAGTACACTGCCACATCAGGCAGTGAGTCCTGTCTGAATGTCATGTCCATGACAGGGACCCTACCATGACCGGGCGTATTAAGTTACACATATCTGGCCATTGTATGGCAAAGCAAAAAAACAATATCAAGCCAACATGTGTGGAGTCAGTGACGAACGAGGGGACATCGCTGTCAGTCACGCAGACACCCTCGTTATCACCCTCAAAGACAACCTGTAGGGAGTTCGCAAACTCTGCAGGGTCCCTCTTGTCCACAACAGCGGACGCATCGTACTTACGTACGTGTCGGATCATCTGATCCGTGGTGCACATGATCTGCCGCACCACCACAACCCTACCCCCAGGAACATCCTGGGCGTACACACGCTGCATGCTGGGCCCCAGCCCAGTTCCAACCCAGTATGCGACCATACCCCGTGCGGACAACTTCCGCAAGTGATCATCCCTAGGGTACGCATACACCTCAACCCCCCATGGGCGCTGCTGCTTCACCAAATCATGGAACATCTCAACGGAGATGTCTCTGAAAAAAGCCATGTAGGGAAAAATATCCCTGTCACAAGACCTGGTCAAAAACTCGTCCAGTTCTGTCATAGTGAGCAACTCCCACTTGCGCTTCTCCTCCTCACGCAACTTGTCACGTGCGGCCTTTTTCATGCGCTTATTAGCCCGTTCAGCCTACTGTACATCCGCAGCTGCATTGGCAGCATTGGCAGCTTTCTGGGCCTGCATCATTATTGCCAGTTTGTCATGGTACAGCGCCGAGCACGGCGTGAGATTGTGACCATGGATGACACTGGCAAGGCATTCAATCCACAGGACCAGAGGAAGACCACACGCGAGCAGTGCAGCTCGGACTGCCTCAAAGGCAATACCGATCCTCCGCTCGATCATGCCATTACAGCGATGATCAGCTGTGGGGGTGGTGCGATGTGTAATGCCACGACGCTGGAGGTAGAGCTTTAAGGCCTCAACCATGAACTCTCCCCCTTTGTCGGTGTGAAGGATGCGCACACCCGGTTCACCTGGCTTCACCACATTCACCCGAATGCGCTCAATGATATAAGAGATCATGGCCGCAGCCAGACTCTTCTTACGCAGACCGACAATGAAAGTATAACGCGTGAAGGCGCACATCACAAACAAAACATATTTCACACCGCCGATCCCAACTGGAGTGATTCCTCGCACTTTGCGGTTGGTTGTTGTCTGGGGTTTTTGGCTGTGATGCTTTCTTGTGGTTGCTGGTGTGGCGGCCGGTCGCTGGGTTGGCTTGATGTTGTCTGTTTGCTTTGCCATACAATGGCCAGATATGTGTAACTTAATACAACTGGAGTGATGGGACCAGCCAAATCAGCATGCAATTGCTCGCCAGGGTATTTCGCCTGGCCTAAGAGCGAACGATTATTGGCTGAGATGTTGCCCGCAGGCACTTTGCCAATTCTGCAGCCGTGACAACGATTCCCCATTGGCTCGGGGTCAACTTTCAGATTCAAATCACCATAAAAATCACTATTTGACTGCATCCGCTTCAAGACCCAATTTGACTGGTGAAAGGACAAATGAGCGAGGAATGCAGGCTCCAGCAAGTAAGCATCATGTGGGACCTCAGCTCCCCAAGCATTGGGGCGCTTCAGGTCGTTTGCCGCAGCAGCCACATGACACCACTGCTGTTGATCCTCCACAACAGAGGTCGGACTGCTCTGGTCAGACCAGACCACTCCCCTGTTGACAGGATGACCCTCAAGAACAGGCTTCTTGATGGAACACATTTTGAAAGCAAAGACACGACACTTATCCTTATCCAGCTCCTGGTATTTGGACGCATCCTCAATACCAGTAGCCATGTCTCCGATACCGGGGACATACATCACACTTCTACGGGTGTCTAAGTAAATCTGCTCATGACGAAGACCCATAGTGCTCAGTATGTTGTATGGACACTCAGGGGCATAGTACACACCCGGGATTTCCACATCCAAAGGATGCTTGTTCCCATGCTCATCCACATAAGTGCCCAGGTTCACCTGAATAGTTCCCCTGCCCATAATGGGGATCTTGCCTGGTCCCGCGGGATTGGCAGTCCTCTGGCACGGGCCATATTCAGTGAACATGTCGCGATTGCCCACAATGTGAATGTCAGAACCACTATCAATGATAAAATTCCACGGTGCCAATGCATCATGATCCGGGAACTCTTCAGGCAGGTCAACAGCACAAACATCTTTGGCCGCGGCCTGTTTGCGCTGGGGGCAGTTCGCACGCAAGTGTCCCTTCTTCTTGCAGAAGAAGCAGGTCCTGGTCTCCTCGCGAGGAGCCTTGCCAGCGTCGAGCGCGGCAACCGTATGACCGTCGCCTCGTTGCTGGTTGCGCCAGCCTTGGCCTGGTTTACCCGCGGGCGGACCAGACCTAGCCTGCAGCCGCTGCTTGAGCTGCTGCTTGAGCAAATCAGCATGCTCAGTCAAACGTGCAATGATAACATGGGGGGAGGAGTGTTGAACTTCGCCGCGCACAGCATTGTGTTGAGGGGGGGAGGGGGGGAGCACAAGCAGGGTGCTGTCAATCTGAAGAGCAGGCACGTCGCACTCGAGAGGCGGCTGCGGCGCCGCCGCCGGGTGCAACGCACGCAACTTCTCCATGACGGCGGGGGACGACGTGTCGGCCGGCTTCTCGTTGTTCAGGCGACGGGCTGCAATGTGGATGCTCCCACCTTTCACTCCTGACTCCACTCGCTCTGCTAGACGCGCTTCCTCAGTCATCTCCTTCCGCCGATGGGTCACCGGTGGCACAAAGCCTCCCTCCTCGTCCTCCAGCTCCCCACACCGGTACTTGGCCATGGTGGCCAGCATGCGCTTGTCACGCTTGTCGGTGTCGCTGCCACCTCGCGGCTCAGCAAGGACAAGCGGGGGGAGGCGGAGGAGTGCGGCGATGGGGGCTAGCACCTGGTTCAACGCACTTCGGCCTCTTGCCTCTGCCGCGGCCAACGAGATAGCCTCGAGGGCCTGGGCA
The DNA here is from genome assembly GCA_023078555.1 of Ulva prolifera. NCBI lineage: Eukaryota > Viridiplantae > Chlorophyta > Ulvophyceae > Ulvales > Ulvaceae > Ulva > Ulva prolifera. The sequence continues at coordinate 4,527,466 of CM041202.1, read as the reverse complement.
GAGCAGAGGCTAATGTCGCGGGTGAGTTGTTCTGACAATATTGGAACATGAACTGTTTGTGTGCCTCCAACACCACCGGGTCGCCCTGGCAGCCCCGGCTAAGTGTTGGTAGGCCGCACTTGTCAAGATCCGTCCCATGCTTGGCTGCATAAGCATTAAAGGAACATCCGCACGCACGCTCGCATGTTTCCGGAGTGAAGTGACACGTCCCGCGCGTATCTTGTGGAACAGGCGGTATGGACATGGCACCAGTTGGCTTAATTTTCGCTCTGAACATGTTGAGAGAAGTGTGTTTAGCCTAGTGCTGAGCGCCCGCTGAGTAGACATGCTGCCTCGCGCTGACTCGTGCTGAGTCAATGTAGCGGCTAATGCATATCATGCAGCAACAGTGTGCTAGTGGTCATGACTGTGGGATATTGATCTGCATATAGTGTAGCTGTAGTTAGTGAGCATCACAGAGTGCTTGCTAACGACCCACATGTCGTGACAGGTGTGACCTCAAACTCATTGCATAGATATGTCGCCCTCTCTCATGTAAACACAGAGTGCTTGCTAACGACCCACATGTCATGACAGAACACATCAAATGCAAGAACATTGTACGTGCATCATGCTTATAGTGTCCAATCGTTTTGAAAGATGCCAGCGTGGGATAGAATGCCGACGGTGTTGATGTACGTGGCACAGCTGTTACGTCATCAGTGGTTGTGCACAGGCGCAGCGGCAGGGTGGCCATGCGGCCGTGTTTGCGCCGGGTGCGGCGCCACCTGATCACTGAATCGCGCAATGCACAACATCCCCGAGGCGCATGAGCAGGCAGAATCTGCAACGGACTCTTGATCTAGATTTTAGGATTCTGAATACGGTGCCCGAAACGCTAATGGGGCCTTTCAACATAAACATCACCATAAGCAGTATCAGAGGTGGGCAGAGGCTGCACAAGCAGCGCACCACCACGCATTCTATGTATGTGCATGTATGCATGGAAGTGTGACGACCAGAACCACAGGCATTTACAGTGCACGAGAGCAGGCGTGGATGGCCTGGTTGAATAGAGGGCGTTTTTGTGAGTCTCATGATGCTCGCACATGGGCATATGGTGCAGTGAGTGGGCCGGCATGGCATGTTGACTGCCGTAGCAACACAGGTTCTCGAGCTACTCATGGTTGGTGCGCTTGCCAGAATTAGATTCCAACACATCCGAGTGGTGCTGCTGTGATTTCTGAACGCTGTCGTGGTGGCCGCGAGATCTGGAAGTCTGCAACGCCACTAGGCTGGTACAGAGTCCGGTACCGGCGGGAGTTTGTGGATTCACAGGCCAGTGGGCTATCTTTACACTAGGAGATTTTCAGCGGGATACCAGCCGATCTGTGTGATCTGTGCTGGTTGCGGTCTCAGTAGGCCTGCCCACCACAAGGTGCCTTCGATTTTGCTCTAGGGCAGGACAAACGCATCTGGCAGGTGGGCCCTCCACCCCGCAGCTTTTCTGAATTTTCGATGAGAGTAGCACAGTGTACGTGTGGGGCTTGTTTGCCGTGCATTCGGGCTGTTGGTCTGGGGGGTAGGCCACTCGATTCAGCTTCCGTTTCGGCCCCATTAGCTTTTCTGGCACAGTGTTGACGCATGACTATGCATGTGCACATGTGTACTACAGTTGACTTGATTTTGTAGAATGCACAAAGCAATCATGCTAACACATACAGTAGTGCATAGCATATACTCTGCCATTAAGTTACACATAGCTGGCCATTGTATGGCAAAGCAAACAAACAACATCAAGCCAACCCAGCGACCGGCTGCCACACCAGCAACCACAAGAAAGCATCACAGCAAAAAACCCCAGACAACAACCAACCACAAACTGCCTCATGGACATCATTCCGAAACTTGAAAACAAGAACGATTCGAAAGTACAGTACATGCGGTTTGATCGAGATGCATTGTTCCTCTCAAACCGCATGAAAGCATGGTTCAAAAGCATTCATATTGAGCCACAGCCTACATCTGGCTACAGCCCACCGGAGAACGGGCATGCTGAGCGCGGCACCGGCAGCACCTCGGACATTCGTGATGCCCTATTGTCAGATTCCGGTTTGAAGAATATATATTGGGCAGAGGCCGTGGTGCATGCTGCAAACCTCTCCAATATCATGAGCAGCAATGGCGGTCCGTCCGCATGGGAGCTGCTCAAAGGCAGCAAGCCAGACATCAGTGACTTGCATGTGTGGGGCTGCACATGCCACTACAAGATTCCAGCGCACAAGCGCAAAAAGGGTGAGCTTCCGCCCAAATCTTCAGTGGGCAAGTTCCTTGGGTTTGCCCAGCCAAACTTCCAAGCATACAGAGTTTTGTTGCCCTGGTTATAAGTTACACATATCTGGCCATTGTATGGCAAAGCAAACAAACAACATCAAGCCATTCCAGCGACCGGCTGCCACACCAGCAATCACAAGAAAGCAACACAGCAAAAAAACCCCAGACAAGTTTTGTTGCCCAGTGGTTCAGTCATCATCTCAAGGGATGTTAAGTTTGGTGAATCAGCAGCACCTGCCAGCGATGCCCGGATTTACAACGACTGCTCCAATCTGATGGAGACAGCAATGCCGCATCCGCAGGTCAACCAGCAACCAGAGCAGCCACCGCAACAGCCACAGCCTTCCGTACAACCACAGCAGCAACAGCCTGCCGTGCAACCGGATCTTGTGCATCTCATGGCAGTAAATCCTTTGTGATGCAGCGCAAGGCAATACTGCAGCGCCAGACTCCCAACCGAACACACCACGGCGCAATCCACCTCGAGCAAAACAGCCTCCTCAGGATCCATATCAGAAATATCTCCATGGCTTGCCGCAAAGTTCTCACGTAAATTTTCACCTGTAGGGCTCCCCCCGGAGCCCACGACGCTGACAGCAGCTCTCGCCGGACCTGAGGCACCCATGTGGCAAGCGGCGGTTGAGAGGAGTACACCTCCCTGGTTTCCATGAATGCGTGGGAGCTGGTGCGGCTGCCATCAGGCAAAAACGCCATTCCTTGCAAGTGGGTTTTCAAACGGAAGCTCAATGCAGATGGCTCCATTGAACGCTACAAAGCCCGCTTGGTGATAAAAGGGTTTTATCAGAGAGAAGGTATAGACTACAATGCGGTCTTTGCCCCCGTTGTGCGTGCCAGCACCGTGCGCCTATTTCTCTCCATCGTTGCCTCTTTTGATCTTGTGTGTCATTCCATTGACATCAAGAATGCATTCATCCAAGGAGCCGTTGAAGAGAAGATCTTCATGAAGCAGCCAGACGGGTATGATGATGACTCAGGTCAGGTTTGCATGCTCAACAAGAGCTTGTATGGGCTGAAGCAGGCTCCACGTGTGTGGAACAAGACTATCACGGCCTACTTCGTGTTTCTGGGATTTGTTCAGAGCCAGAGTGATGGAGCACTCTTCATGCTGTACACAGAACAGCTTGGCTTCGTTTTGATCCTCTGCTACGTTGACGACATCCAGATCGCTGCAAAGCAACTCACCAGTGTTCAGAATATCAAGAAAGCCATCTTGACGAAGTTTCCAGGCAAAGACACAGGAGATTCCAAGTATTTCCTGCAGATGACAATGCAACGCAACAGAGCAGCCCGCACGATCCACCTGAAGCAGCAACGACACATCGAGAAGCTCATTGATCAGCACGGACTGAAGGACGCATGGCCGATTGCAATCCCGATGATCACCAATCTCAGCAAAGACCCTGCAGGTCCAACCATCACAGATGTTGCAGCTGTCTCGCAATACAAGTCCATCGTCGGAGCCCTGCTCCACATTGCCAACAACACTCGTCCTGATATTGCATTTGCTGTGTCATTTCTTGCTAGGTTCACTGCTCAGCCTACAGGTAGCAGCTTTGCAAGACTGAAAGATGTTTTGTTGTATCTCAAAGGCACAGCCTCATACAGCTTGAGATTAGGAGGACCAGAGTGCGCTCTTCATGGTTTTTGTGACTCAGATTGGGCAGGTTGCACGTCGACACGGAAGTCGACGACCGGGTATGTTGTGAAATGTGGGTTAGGTTCCATTGCCTGGAAATCGGCCAAGCAGCCGACCTTGAGCAGGTCTTCATCCGAAGCAGAATATATTGCAGCAGGAGAAATTGCGAAAGAAGTGCAGTATTTTTTCAACATGGTCCCTCAAATGGGGCTGCCCTCTTATTGTATTGCAGTGGGTATTGACAATCAAGCAGCGAAGAGTTTGATTGAGGACCCATTGTCTGCTGCACGTACGAGGCACATTGAGACGATCTATCATCACATCAGGGAGAAGGTCAAGCGCAAGCAGATGCGTTTTGTACAAGTGCCAACAGCTGATAACCCAGCTGACATATTGACGAAGCCGTTGCCTCAACAGTTGTTTGAGAAGCATCGCCAGACCCTAGGAGTTGTGCCTTAGACTACGTGGGAGTGTCGAGAGAAATAGGTTTAGTCTAGGCCAGTGTGAACATGCATGTAGTTGACTCACTTGTGTGATCATGAGGGTCGTGACAGCAGGGCGTACTCTGCATATATAGTCTAGATGTGGGCAGTGAGCTCTATCGAGTCTCACTGACCTTCCCTCTGTCACGACAGGTATGTCTACGTCTCTGCATCGTTCATGTCATGCTCCTGTATCTGTAAGTCGAGTCTCACTGCCCTTCCCTCTGTCACGACAGCCAGCACCGTGCGCCTTTTTCTCTCCATCGTTGCCTCTTTTGATCTTGTGTGTCATTCCATTGACATCAAGAATGCATTCATCCAAGGAGCCGTTGAAGAGAAGATCTTCATGAAGCAGCCAGACGGGTATGATGATGACTCAGGTCAGGTTTGCATGCTCAACAAGAGCTTGTATGGGCTGAAGCAGGCTCCACGTGTGTGGAACAAGACAATCACGGCCTACTTCGTGCTTCTGGGATTTGTTCAGAGCCAGAGTGATGGAGCACTCTTCATGCTGTACACAGAACAGCTTGGCTTCGTTTTGATCCTCTGCTACGTTGACGACATCCAGATCGCAGCAAAGCAACTCACCAGTGTTCAGAACATCAAGAAAGCCATCATGACGAAGTTTCCAGGCAAAGACACAGGAGATTCCAAGTATTTCCTGCAGATGACAATGCAACGCAACAGAGCAGCCCGCACGATTCACCTGAAGCAGCAACGACACATCGAGAAGCTCATTGATCAGCACGGACTGAAGGACGCATGGCCGATTGCAATCCCGATGATCACCAATCTCAGCAAAGACCCCGCAGGTCCAACCATCACAGATGTTGCAGCTGTCTCGCAATACAAGTCCATCGTCGGAGCCCTGCTCCACATTGCCAACAACACTCGTCCTGATATTGCATTTGCTGTGTCATTTCTTGCTAGGTTCACTGCTCAGCCTACAGGTAGCAGCTTTGCAAGACTGAAAGATGTTTTGTTGTATCTCAAAGGCACAGCCTCATACAGCTTGAGATTAGGAGGACCAGAGTGCGCTCTTCATGGTTTTTGTGACTCAGATTGGGCAGGTTGCACGTCGACACGGAAGTCGACGACCGGGTATGTTGTGAAATGTGGGTTAGGTTCCATTGCCTGGAAATCGGCCAAGCAGCCGACCTTGAGCAGGTCTTCATCCGAAGCAGAATATATTGCAGCAGGAGAAATTGCGAAAGAAGTGCAGTATTTTTTCAACATGGTCCCTCAAATGGGGCTGCCCTCTTATTGTATTGCAGTGGGTATTGACAATCAAGCAGCGAAGAGTTTGATTGAGGACCCATTGTCTGCTGCACGTACGAGGCACATTGAGACGATCTATCATCACATCAGGGAGAAGGTCAAGCGCAAGCAGATGCGTTTTGTACAAGTGCCAACAGCTGATAACCCAGCTGACATATTGACGAAGCCGTTGCCTCAACAGTTGTTTGAGAAGCATCGCCAGACCCTAGGAGTTGTGCCTTAGACTACGTGGGAGTGTCGAGAGAAATAGGTTTAGTCTAGGCCAGTGTGAACATGCATGTAGTTGACTCACTTGTGTGATCATGAGGGTCGTGACAGCAGGGCGTACTCTGCATATATAGTCTAGATGTGGGCAGTGAGCTCTATCGAGTCTCACTGACCTTCCCTCTGTCACGACAGGTATGTCTACGTCTCTGCATCGTTCATGTCATGCTCCTGTATCTGTAAGTCGAGTCTCACTGACCTTCCCTCTGTCACGACAGCCAGCACCGTGCGCCTTTTTCTCTCCATCGTTGCCTCTTTTGATCTTGTGTGTCATTCCATTGACATCAAGAATGCATTCATCCAAGGAGCCGTTGAAGAGAAGATCTTCATGAAGCAGCCAGACGGGTATGATGATGACTCAGGTCAGGTTTGCATGCTCAACAAGAGCTTGTATGGGCTGAAGCAGGCTCCACGTGTGTGGAACAAGACAATCACGGCCTACTTCGTGCTTCTGGGATTTGTTCAGAGCCAGAGTGATGGAGCACTCTTCATGCTGTACACAGAACAGCTTGGCTTCGTTTTGATCCTCTGCTACGTTGACGACATCCAGATCGCAGCAAAGCAACTCACCAGTGTTCAGAACATCAAGAAAGCCATCATGACGAAGTTTCCAGGCAAAGACACAGGAGATTCCAAGTATTTCCTGCAGATGACAATGCAACGCAACAGAGCAGCCCGCACGATTCACCTGAAGCAGCAACGACACATCGAGAAGCTCATTGATCAGCACGGACTGAAGGACGCATGGCCGATTGCAATCCCGATGATCACCAATCTCAGCAAAGACCCCGCAGGTCCAACCATCACAGATGTTGCAGCTGTCTCGCAATACAAGTCCATCGTCGGAGCCCTGCTCCACATTGCCAACAACACTCGTCCTGATATTGCATTTGCTGTGTCATTTCTTGCTAGGTTCACTGCTCAGCCTACAGGTAGCAGCTTTGCAAGACTGAAAGATGTTTTGTTGTATCTCAAAGGCACAGCCTCATACAGCTTGAGATTAGGAGGACCAGAGTGCGCTCTTCATGGTTTTTGTGACTCAGATTGGGCAGGTTGCACGTTGACACGGAAGTCGACGACCGGGTATGTTGTGAAATGTGGGTTAGGTTCCATTGCCTGGAAATCGGCCAAGCAGCCGACCTTGAGCAGGTCTTCATCCGAAGCAGAATATATTGCAGCAGGAGAAATTGCGAAAGAAGTGCAGTATTTTTACAACATGGTCCCTCAAATGGGGCTGCCTTCTTATTGTATTGCAATAGGTATTGACAATCAAGCAGCGAAAAGTTTGATTGAGGACCCATTGTCTGCTGCACGTACGAGGCACATTGAGACGATCTATCATCACATCAGGGAGAAGGTCAAGCGCAAGCAGATGCGTTTTGTACAAGTGCCAACAGCTGATAACCCAGCTGACATATTGACGAAGCCGTTGCCTCAACAGTTGTTTGAGAAGCATCGCCAGACCCTAGGAGTTGTGCCTTAGACTGTGTGGGAGTGTCGAGAGAAATAGGTTTAGTCTAGGCCAGTGTGAACATGCATGTAGTTGACGCACTTGTGTGATCATGAGGGTCGTGACAGAAGGGCGTACTCTGCATATATAGTCTAGATGTGGGCAGTGAGCTCTATCGAGTCTCACTGACCTTCCCTCTGTCACGACAGGTATGTCCATGTCTCTGCATCGTTCATGTCATGCTCCTGTCTCTGTAAATCGAGTCTCACTGACCTTCCCTCTGTCACGACAGGATGGAATGGCCTTTTTGTCACGTGGCACTGCCATGAGTTCCCACGCATTCATTGACACGAGAGAATTGTACTCCTCATCAGCTGCAACTTGCCAAAACGGCGCTTATATGACGGAGACTTGCCAAAACGGCGCTTCAGGTCCAGCAAGTGCTGCTTCAATGGTCAAGGGCTCAGGAGCAAGCTCTACAGCCGAAAATTCACATGGGCATTGCGTGGGAGACCGTGCATGAATTGCCGATAAGGATCTTGAGGTGGCTGCCGTTTGCGCGGAAGATTGCGCCGTGGCATGACGGGTTGCACGGCGGACTCATCAGAAGGTTCCTCTTCTGGAGCTGCATCCTCAGGCGCTTGCTCTTGTTCATCATAGAGCGGATTTGTCGACATGAGTGGCTGCACATGCGCCGGCGGCAACGGCAGAGAAATTTGCTGCTGCAATTGCTGCTGAGTCTGAGGCTGCGATTGCGATGCTGCTTGTGGTGGCGCTTGCGGTGGCGCTTGTGGCGGCGATGCTGCGTCCATCACATCTGACAACATGTCGAAGCGATCATCGCTTGCTGGTGCTGCCGACTCATCAAACCTCACATCTCTGGAGATCTGGACCTTGCCATCAGGAAGCAGAATTCTGAATGCTTTGAAATTTGGCTGAGCATAGCCAAGATGCTTACCCACGACTGCTTTGGCTGGGAGTTGACCTTTCTTGCGCTTCTCAGATGGGACTCGCACGAAGCACGTGCAGCCCCAGATGTGCAAATTGCTAATGTCAGGCTTGGTGCCTTTCAGGAGCTGCCATGATGATGGCTCACCCTCGCTGGACATGATGTTGGACAGGTACACGGCATGCATTGCTGCCTCTGCCCAATACTTCTTCTTTAAGCCTGCATCTGCCATCAGAGAGTCACGCAAAGCTGAGCAAGAGCCGATGCCTCGCTCTGCATGCCCATTCTCAGCTGGGCTTTCTTGTGGTTGCTGGTGTGGCGGCCGGTCGCTGGGTTGGCTTGATGTTGTCTGTTTGCTTTGCCATACAATGGCCAGATATGTGTAACTTAATAACTCAGCTGGGCTGTAGCCTGATGTTTCTTGTGACTCAATGTGCCTGTCATTGAGGAAGGACTGCACTTTGTTGGACAGAAACACTGTGTCGCGATCAAAGCGCACGGCACGAACAGTGGCATTGTACTTCTTCTCAAGTTTCGGAATGAGATTCTGTCAGGAAAAGCGCCCACCCGAAGGTGTACTACTTTCCTTTGAGGATCTAGTCATATATGTACTTGAGTCATCAGCACTCAAGTATGTAGCACTCATATACATAGTAGCACTCATATATGTACTTGAGTGCTGATGACTCATCATGACACCCCCCCTCACTCAAGGACCGTTGAGTAGGATCCGAAAGCTTGGAAGGCGGACGCGTATCCGGGTGCAGCTGCCCGGATTTGAACCCGCGTCTATGGAGGTTACGATCCTCTCTATGATCACTCTCATTGATACCATGTCAGGAAAAGCGCCCACCCGAAGGTGTACTACTTTCCTTTGAGGATCTGGTCATATATGTACTTGAGTGCTGATGACTTATCATGACAGATTCATCAGTGCATCTGCTGCATCAGATTTTCTGGCAATCGGGACGATGACTTTATAGCCACTGAAGTCATTGTTGAGAGAAGTGTGTTTAGCCTAGTGCTGAGCGCCCGCTGAGTAGACATGCTGACTCGCGCTGACTCGCGCTGACTCGTGCTGAGTCAATGTAGCGGCTAATGCATATCATGCAGCAACAGTGTGCTAGTGGTCATGACTGTGGGATATTGATCTGCATATAGTGTAGCTGTAGTTAGTGAGCATCACAGAGTGCTTGCTAACGACCCACATGTCGTGACAGGTGTGACCTCAAACTCATTGCATAAATATGTCGCCCTCTCTCATGTAAACACAGAGTGCTTGCTAACGACCCACATGTCGTGACAAGCCTGTATCACCTGATCTGAGATGATCGGCTCACACTGTACACAGTAGAGACGATTGACTTTGTCGCCTTTTCAATGTGGCGTTGCTGCTTTAAGTAGACGAGCTTCTGTTGGCGATTTCGTTGAATTGACATTTGCAGGAAGAACTTTGACTCACCCAGATCTTTCCCAGGGAATTTGAGCAAGATTGCTTGCTTGATCTTCTGAACGCTGCTCAATTTCTTGGCAGCAATCTGAATGTCGTCCACATAACAAAGGAGGAGGACAAAGCCGAGTTGCTCAGAGAACAACATGAATAATGCACCATCGCTCTTGTTCTGGACAAATCCCAGAAAGACAATGTGGGCTGAAAGCAGCTTGTTCCACACACGTGGAGCCTGCTTGAGGCCATACAGACTCTTGTTCAAGAGACAAGCACGGCCTGTGTTATCATCATATCCCGCTGGCTGTTGCATGAATATCTGCTCTTCTAGATCGCCCTGGATGAAGGCATTTTTGATATCAATGGCATGGCACTCAAGATCGAAGCTCGCCACGATAGAGAAGAACAGGCGGACTGTGCTTGCACGCACAACTGGAGAAAAGACTGCATTGTAGTCTACTCCAGGTCTTTGAAAGAAGCCTTTGATCACAAGGCGCGCTTTGTAGCGCTCAATTGAACCATCTGCGTTCAACTTGCTCTTGAACACCCATTTGGATGGAATGGCCTTTTTGTCACGTGGCACTGCCATGAGTTCCCACGCATTCATTGACACGAGAGAATTGTACTCCTCATCAGCTGCAACTTGCCAAAACGGCGCTTCAGGTCCAGCAAGTGCTGCTTCAATGGTCAAGGGCTCAGGAGCAAGCCCTACAGCCGAAAATTCACATGGGCGTTGCGTGGGAGACCGTGCATGAATTGCCGATAAGGATCCTGAGGTGGCTGTCGTTTGCGCGGAGGATTGCGCCGTGGCATGACGGGTTGCACGGCGGACTCATCAGAAGGTTCCTCTTCTGGAGCTGCATCCTCAGGCGCTTGCTCTTGTTCATCATAGAGCGGATTTGTCGACATGAGTGGCTGCACATGCGCCGGCGGCAATGGCAGAGAAATTTGCTGCTGCAATTGCTGCTGAATCTGAGGCTGTGATTGCGATGCTGCTTGTGGTGGCGCTTGCGGTGGCGCTTGTGGCGGCGCTGCTGCGTCCATCACATCTGACAACATGTCGAAGCGATCATCGCTTGCTGGTGCTGCCGACTCATCAAACCTCACATCTCTGGAGATCTGGACCTTGCCATCAGGAAGCAGGATTCTGAATGCTTTGAAATTTGGCTGAGCATAGCCAAGATGCTTACCCACGACTGCTTTGGCTGGGAGTTGACCTTTCTTGCGCTTCTCGGATGGGACTCGCACGAAGCACGTGCAGCCCCAGATGTGCAAATTGCTGATATCAGGCTTGGTGCCTTTCAGGAGCTGCCATGATGATAGCTCACCTTCACTGGACATGATGTTGGACAGGTACACGGCATGCATTGCTGCCTCTGCCCAATACTTCTTCTTTAAGCCTGCATCTGCCATCAGAGAGTCACGCAAAACTGAGCAAGAGCCGATGCCTCGCTCTGCATGCCCATTCTCAGCTGGGCTGTAGCCTGATGTTTCTTGTGACTCAATGTGCCTGTCATTGAGGAAGGACTGCACTTTGTTGGACAGAAACACTGTGTCGCGATCAAAGCGCACGGCACGAACAGTGGCATTGTACTTCTTCTCAAGTTTCGGAATGAGATTCATCAGTGCATCTGCTGCATCAGATTTTCTGGCAATCGGGACGATGACTTTATAGCCACTGAAGTCATCAACGACCATCAGGTAGTAATTGGCACCACCTGCGGATGTTTCAAATGGTCCTGCAATATCAGTGTGCAGACGCTCCAGCTTGGCAGATGCTCTGCGGTGTGTTGCGGGAAATGATTCTCTCTTCATCCTCCCTATTGCACACGGGGTGCATACAGCTGTTGACTTGAGCTGTTCATCAAACACACGAGCTGGGGGCAGGCCTTGCACAGTCTCTCCTCGGGACATCTTTGCCAAGGTGCTGTGGCCTGCATGGCCGAATCTGCGATGCCATATGATGGCATCATTCACATGGGATGCAGCAGCAGCCTGTATCACCTGATCTGAGATGATCGGCTCACATTGTACACAGTAGAGACGATTGACTTTGTCGCCTCTCAAGAGCTGCTTGGAGCCATTGCAAAGAATAATCTTGTCTTTCTCGCCTGTGTACGAGAGCCCTGCTTCATCAGCACGGCTGAGAGATATCAGAGATTGTCTTGCAGCTTCGGAACAAGCAGCACATTCTTCAGCTCGACCTCTTCACCGCAATGATTGGTCAGCTTGACTGTGCCAACGGCTGAAACTTCCTCGGTCTGGTTGTTGGCTACAGTACATGTTGATTGCATGGCAGTAATGTCATGCAGATACTCAGCTCGATTCACCATGTGATCGGTAGCTGCTGAATCAAAGAGCCATGTGGACTCTTGTGAGGACGCAGCATTTGCAATGCAAACAAATGCGCTGGTGCTTGGAGGGCCGGATGCTTGATTAGCATTGGCACCAGAACCTCTGCCACTGCCACGATATCCACGGCCACGGCCTCGGCCACGGCCTCTGCCACGGCCTCTACCACGGCCTGCGCCTCGGCCAGCATTGGGATCATTCTCATAGGAAAGCTGATCATTCTTCAGTTTGAAGCACTGGAGAATCTGATGGCCTGGTCTGTGGCAATACTCACATTGAGGTCTCTGATCTGAGCTTATCTGATAAGCTCCGGACCGGGATGATGATGACGTGTCATGCAGCTTCTGATAGAAGGTGCCTCTGAGATTCTCAGTCACGTCATCAAATGAGGGCAGAGTGGGCCGAGCCGATGTGGCTTGAGCCCATGATGAGAAGTCAGATTCATCAAGAGCAGCTAGAAATGTGAGAACAAACTCGTCTTCCTTGTGCATTTGTGCTGAGATCAATTCAGCACGTAAATGCTCTGCTCTGGTGATGAAGGTGTCGAGTGACTCATCAGCATTTTTCCTGAAGCTGGCTTGAGCTCGAGATAAGGCTATCTTCCGAGCCGAACTGACACCGGAGAACTGCTTCTTCAGCACGTCCCATATGTCTTTGGGAGATGCTGTGGGGCTGACTTGATGTATTAAATCATCTCCGACATTGCATGCAAGTGCAAGTCGAGCTGCGTTTTTATGAGCAACGTCACCAGCATCATTGGCAACGGCGGTCCAGCATTCAAGGCTTCTAAGCAGGATTTCCATCCGCTGAAACCATTGGACAGCATTGGCTTGAGTGAGCTCAATGCCAAGCTTGACATCTTTAAGATTCATTTCAGATCTTTGAAACGCAGTGGATTCGTCAAAAGCCCATAACCTGTCACGACATGTGGGTCGTTAGCAAGCACTCTGTGTTACATGAGAGACGGCGACATATTGATGCAATGAGTTTGAGGTCACACCTGTCACGACATGTGGGTCGTTAGCAAGCACTCTGTGATGCTCACTAACTACAGCTACACTATATGCAGATCAATATCCCACAGTCATGACCACTAGCACACTGTTGCTGCATGATATGCATTAGCCGCTACATTGACTCAGCACGAGTCAGCGCGAGTCAGCATGTCTACTCAGCGGGCGCTCAGCACTAGGCTAAACACACTTCTCTCAACAATGCCAACCTTGGAGCCCGCCGGGCGGACCCTGTGTAACGGCGGTAATGCACACAGTAAGACGTAATATGTGCAGTAACGATTTGGCTAGCTGCATAAAGCCAATCTGATATCTCTCAGCCGTGCTGATGAAGCAGGGCTCTCGTACACAGGCGAGAAAGACAAGATTATTCTTTGCAATGGCTCCAAGCAGCTCTTGAGTGTCATTAAGTTACACATATCTGGCCATTGTATGGCAAAGCAAACAGACAACATCAAGCCAACCCAGCGACCGGCCGCCACACCAGCAACCACAAGAAAGCATCACAGCCAAAAACCCCAGACAACAACCAACCACAAATGCATCAAACGCCCCACGGCCAGAGCACTCAACCCACAAAGTCATCCACCGGCACATCAAAGCCATGGGTGAAATGCTTGCCGCACGACCGGGCGACGGCCGTCAGTGTGCGCGCATACATTGTCGCATTGCCCTTCTGCAACACACACGAAAGCAACCTGTACGCATTCATCACAAACACCGACTTGGAGACCCGGCCTGATGCCGCAGCAATCTCACCCAACTCCCTGATGTACTCCTCAGCCCGCGGCCCGAACTTCCCATAGGACTCAACGGCAAACGGAACAAACTCATACTGCGGCTTATCAGCAAACTTCTCCCAATCAGCCCGCTTGAGCTTCTCCGCGACCTTCGCCGCCGAGGCATCCTCCCGGTGCGACCCCCTACTCAAAGCTTTCTTCCCGAGCGGGTGCGTCACCGTCACGTCCTCCACGATATGACGCCCCCCCGGCAAGATCGCGAGGATGTCCGCGCGGTGCTCCCCCACGGCCCCTGCTGCGTGCTCCCCATGCACGCCGGCATATGGCGGCTCCATGCTCGTGGTCACCGAAGCACAAGAATGAAGATGGCGCATTGCAAGAGCAAAATCATCATGGCGCGACGAAATATCCTTGTTGTTTCGGGTACACAGCATAGCATGGTCTCCGCGTCCGACGCTCTCGCCGGAGCAATCGCATGGCGGCATCTCCACGGGGCCGCTGACTCGCTCACCGAGGCGGTGGCGAAGGATGGTGGTGAGGGAGTGGTTACCGATGGTGGTGTACAGCCGCCGCCGGCCAGGGAGGGCGGACAAGAAGGCGCTGCCAGGGGCACCGCGGGCACTGCGCACTCGAGCAGCACCGAGCCTGCCTGCCTCTGTGCTCAAGTCCATGCCATCCAGGAACGCCTTGCCGGCCTTGTCACCCATGGACCTAGACACTGCATGCTGCAAAAAGGAGAGAACATGACGCACTCCTTTGCTGGAGAAGTCCGCCGGTGAGCCACCATCGATCTTGTCGGAGACCTTCGAGACCCACTCCTTGACGTTTGGGTTGGCTTGATGTTGTCTGTTTGCTTTGCCATACAATGGCCAGATATGTGTAACTTGATCGACTCCTTGACGTCGGGCAAGACGCCGCGGATGCAGTCCCAGTCGCGCTGCATTGCCGGCGCGGCAGGCCCGTCGAGCCGCTGGAACACGGCAGGGCCGTCAGCAACGACCCGTTGAGCCACCGCGACGCCGGTGAGCAACGCCGCTTTCGCCTCAACTGGGTGGGTCATACGCAGCCCAAGGCCGCCGTGGCGAATCGGCAACAACATCTGCTGCTGTCAGGAAAAGCGCCCACCCGAAGGTGTACTACTTCCTTCGAGGATCTGGTCATATATATACTTGAGTGCTTGATGACTCATCATGACACCCCCCCTCACTCAAGGACCGCTGACTAGGATCCGAGGAGACAAACTTGGAGGCGGACGCGGATCCGGGTGCAGCTACCCGGATTCGAACCTGCGTCTATGGAGGTTAAGATCCTCTCTATGACCACTCTCACCGATTCCATGTCAGGAAAAGCGCCCACCCGAAGGTGTACTACTTCCTTCGAGGATCTGGTCATATATATACTTCAGTGCTTGATGACTCATCATGACAGCTGCACTGCCGAGCTCATCTGAACGAGCACGCCTGACGGATCCTGCGTGACCGGCACCTGCGCAATGCTCGCCACCGCGGCGACGACAGCGCCTTCGAGGGCGCGTGTCGACTCGGCCAGGAGCTCCCACCTGGTCAGCAGCTCTTGAGAGGCGACAAAGTCAATCGTCTCTACTGTGTACAGTGTGAGCCGATCATCTCAGATCAGGTGATACAGGCTGCTGCTGCATCCTATGTGAATGATGCCATCATATGGCATCGCAGATTCGGTCATGCAGGCCACAGCACCTTGGCAAAGATGTCCCGAGGAGAGACTGTGCAAGGCCTGCCCCCAGCTCGTGTGTTTGATGAACAGCTCAAGTCAACAGCTGTGTGCACCCCGTGTGCAATAGGGAGGATGAAGAGAGAATCATTTCCCGCAACACACCGCAGAGCATCTGCCAAGCTGGAGCGTCTGCACACTGATATCGCAGGACCATTTGAAACATCCGCAGGTGGTGCCAATTACTACCTGATGGTCGTTGATGACTTCAGTGGCAATAAAGTCATCGTCCCGATTGCCAGAAAATCTGATGCAGCAGATGCACTGATGAATCTCATTCCGAAACTTGAGAAGAAGTACAATGCCACTGTTCGTGCCGTGCGCTTTGATCGCGACACAGTGTTTCTGTCCAACAAAGTGCAGTCCTTCCTCAATGACAGGCACATTGAGTCACAAGAAACATCAGGCTACAGCCCAGCTGAGAATGGGCATGCAGAGCGAGGCATCGGCTCTTGCTCAGTTTTGCGTGACTCTCTGATGGCAGATGCAGGCTTAAAGAAGAAGTATTGCGCAGAGGCAGCAATGCATGACGTGTACCTGTCCGACATCATGTCCAGTGAAGGTGAGCCATCATCATGGCAGCTCCTGAAAGGCACCAAGCCTGATATCAGCAATTTGCACATCTGGGGCTGCACGTGCTTCGTGCGAGTCCCATCCGAGAAGCGCAAGAAAGGTCAACTCCCAGCCAAAGCAGTCGTGGGTAAGCATCTTGGCTATGCTCAGCCAAATTTCAAAGCATTCAGAATCCTGCTTCCTGATGGCAAGGTCCAGATCTCTAGAGATGTGAGGTTTGATGAGTCGGCAGCACCAGCAAGCGATGATCGCTTCGACATGTTGTCAGATGTCATGGACGCAGCAGTGCCGCCACAAGCGCCACCGCAAGCGCCACCACAAGCAGCATCGCAATCACAGCCTCAGATTCAGCAGCAATTGCAGCAGCAAATTTCTCTGCCATTGCCGCCGGCGCATGTGCAGCCACTCATGTCGACAAATCCGCTCTATGATGAACAAGAGCAAGCGCCTGAGGATGCAGCTCCAGAAGAGGAACCTTCTGATGAGTCCGCCGTGCAACCCGTCATGCCACGGCGCAATCCTCCGCGCAAACGACAGCCACCTCAGGATCCTTATCGGCAATTCATGCACGGTCTCCCACGCAACGCCCATGTGAATTTTCGGCTGTAGGGCTCGCTCCTGAGCCCTTGACCATTGAAGCAGCACTTGCTGGACCTGAAGCGCCGTTTTGGCAAGTTGCAGCTGATGAGGAGTACAATTCTCTCGTGACAATGAATGCATGGGAACTCATGGCAGTGCCACGTGACACAAAGGCCATTCCATCCAAATGGGTGTTCAAGAGGAAGTTGAACGCAGATGGTTCAATTGAGCGCTACAAAGCGCGCCTTGTGATCAAAGGCTTCTTTCAAAGACCTGGAGTAGACTACAATGCAGTCTTTTCTCCAGTTGTGCGTGCAAGCACAGTCCGCCTATTCTTCTCTATCGTTATTAATTCTTCTTCTCTATCGTGGCGAGCTTCGATCTTGAGTGCCATGCCATTGATATTAGAAATGCCTTCATCCAGGGCGATCTAGAAGAGCAGATATTCATGCAACAGCCAGCGGGATATGATGATAACACAGGCCGTGCTTGTCTCTTGAACAAGAGTCTGTATGGCCTCAAGCAGGCTCCACGTGTGTGGAACAAGCTGCTTTCAGCCCACATTGTCTTCCTGGGATTTGTCCAGAACAAGAGCGATGGTGCATTGTTCATGTTGTTCTCTGAGCAACTCGGCTTTGTCCTCCTCCTTTGTTATGTGGACGACATTCAGATTGCTGCGAAGAAATTGAGCAGCGTTCAGAAGATCAAGCAAGCAATCTTGCTCAAATTCCCTGGGAAAGATCTGGGTGAGTCAAAGTTCTTCCTGCAAATGTCAATTCAACGAAATCGCCAACAGAAGCTCGTCTACTTAAAGCAGCAACGCCACATTGAAAAGCTGATTGATGAGCACAATCTTCAAGATGCATGGCCAATGTCAATCCCAATGATCGTTAATGTATATAAAGACCCATCAGGTCAAACAATCACAGATCCGACCGCCATTTCGCTGTACAAGTCTATTGTGGGAGCTCTTCTCCACATTGCCAACCACATCAGGCCAGATGTTGCGTTCGCTGTCTCCTACCTGGCCAGATTTACTGCTCAGCCAACATGCAGCAACTTTGCTAGGCTGAAAGATGTGCTGCTATACCTGCATGGCACTGCTTCCTACAGCTCGAGACTAGGAGGCCCTGAATGTGCATTGCATGGTTTCTGTGATTCTGATTGGGCTGGTTGTGTGTATACAAGGAAATCAACGACAGGCTTCATTGTGAAGTGCGGCATAGGTAGCATTGTCTGGAAGTGTTCCAAGCAGGCCACCGTGAGTCGCTCATCATCAGAAGCAGAATACATAGCAGCTGGAGAGATTGCAAAAGAAGTACAGTATCTGTACGACATGGCTCCTCAAGTGGGCCTTCCTCCCGCTTGTATACCAATAGGGATTGACAACAGGGCAGCGAAGAGTTAAATTGAAGATCCACTTTCAGCTGCCCGGACTAAGCACATAGAAATTGTTTTTCATCATGTGAGAGAGAAGGTGAAGCGACAGCAGATGAGATTCATACCAGTTCCAACAGCTGACAATCCAGCTGATGTTTTAACGAAGCCACTGTCGCAACAGATGTTTGAGAAGCATCGTCAGACGCTTGGCGTTGTGCCCTAGACTATACGTCATAAGTTACACATATCTGGCCATTGTATGGCAAAGCAAACAGACAACATCAAGCCAACCCAGCGACCGGCCGCCACACCAGCAACCACAAGAAAGCATCACAACCAAAAACCCCAGAGAACAACCAACCACAAATGCATCAAACGCCCCACGGCCAGAGCACTCAACCCACAAAGTCATCCACCGGCACATCAAAGCCATGGGTGAAATGCTTGCCGCACGACCGGGCGACGGCCGTCAGTGTGCGCGCATACATTGTCGCATTGCCCTTCTGCAACACACACGAAAGCAACCTGTACGCATTCATCACAAACACCGACTTGGAGACCCGGCCTGATGCCGCAGCAATCTCACCCAACTCCCTGATGTACTCCTCAGCCCGCGGCCCGAACTTCCCATAGGACTCAACGGCAAACGGAACAAACTCATACTGCGGCTTATCAGCAAACTTCTCCCAATCAGCCCGCTTGAGCTTCTCCGCGACCTTCGCCGCCGAGGCATCCTCCCGATGCGACCCCCTACTCAAGGCTTTCTTCCCGAGCGGGTGCGTCACCGTCACGTCCACCATGACATGACGCCCCCCCGGCAAGATCGCGAGGATGTCCGCTCGGTGCTCCCCCACGGCCCCTGCTCCGTGCTCCCCATGCATGCCGGCATACGGCGGCTCAATGCTCGTGGTCACCGAAGCACAAGAATGAAGATGGCGCATTGCAAGAGCAAAATCATCATGGCGCGACGAAATATCCTTGTTGTTTCGTGTACACAGCATAGCATGGTCTCCGCGGCCGACGCTCTCGCCGGAGCAATCGCATGGCGGCATCTCCACGGGGCCGCTGACTCGCTCACCGAGGCGGTGGCGAAGGATGGTGGTGAGGGAGTGGTTACCGATGGTGGTGTACAGCCGCCGCCGGCCAGGGAGGGCGGACAAGAAGGCGCTGCCAGGGGCACCGCGGGCACTGCGCACTCGAGCAGCACCGAGCCTGCCTGCCTCTGTGCTCAAGTCCATGCCATCCAGGAACGCCTTGCCGGCCTTGTCACCCATGGACCTAGACACTGCATGCTGCAAAAAGGGGAGAACATGACGCACTCCTTTGCTGGAGAAGTCCGCCGGTGAGCCACCGTCGATCTTGTCGGAGACCGTCGTGACCCACTCCTCGACGTCGGGCAAGACGCCGCGGATGCAGTCCCAGTCGCGCTGCATCGCTGGCGCGGCAGGCCCGTCGAGCCGCTGGAACACGGCAGGGCCGTCAGCAACGACCCGTTGAGCCACGGCGACGCCGGTGAGCAACGCTGCTTTCGCCTCAACTGGGTGGGTCATACGCAGCCCAAGGCCGCCGTGGCGAATCGGCAACAACATCTGCTGCACTGCCGAGCTCATCTGAACGAGCACGCCAAACGGATCCTGCGTGACCGGCACCTGCGCAATGCTCGCCACCGCGGCGACGACAGCGCCTTCGAGGGCGCGTGTCGACTCGGCCAGGAGCTCCCACCTGGTCGTGCGCTGGTGGTGCACCAAGCGGACGGCAAATGACTGCCGGAGCAGCAGCAGCTGCACCTGCTTGGTGACCGGCAAGCGCATGAGCAAGTCGATCTCCCCGATTGCCTTCGCGGCAGCGGCTTTCAGCCGCGCGCGGACGAAGGCGTCGGTGCCGACGTGGGTGCCGACCACTGTGATGCCGTCCTCTCTGTGGGGCACGCCGGTGGACTGCTGGATGGCACGACACTCTTCGTGCGCCTCAGCACAGGGCGCAAACACGCCACTCTTACCCGGCACGATGGTGAGGCCGACCGAGCGCGCGCTGCCCGGACCATCCCCGCAGAGGCGGCCTAGGACCTTGCGCAACGCAGGCCCGCGGCCCACGGCAGAGAAGTCATCGAGGTACGACATGCTGGGCGCCTCCGGGACTGCTGCCGCTAGTGCCGTCAAGACTTCCTGGAAGCCCAATGCAAACAGCAGCGGCCCCAGCGGGTCGCCCTGCCGCACCCCACGCTGCGACTCAATCACAGTGCCGCTAGCGGCACCCACCACATGGAGTTGGGTGGCGGCACCGTACCCGTAATGGAAGAACGGGAGCAGCTCCGGCAGCGCTTTCAAAACCCCACGCGCGACGGCGGTGCGGTGGATCTCGTTGAAAGCATTCCGCATGTCCACCGTCAGCGCGATGGCGTGGGGGTCCTTCTCCAGCGCCGCCGCGACGCTGTGCGCCACCGCTTCCGTCCCGCCAGCCGTGCCGACGCCCACCTGCAGGGGCGCGAGGTCCCGCCCCGCGGCTTTGCCGACAGCCTCGATCGCGCACATCGCTGCAAGGCGATACCAGACCTCGCCGATGGCGATGGGCCGGACACCCCCTGCATCCTTCTGGAGAGCGAGGAGCTTCGAGTCGAGGAGGCCGCACTCGCGGGGCAGCATGCCGGACAGCATCAAGTTCACAAAATCGAGGGCCGCTTGGAACCCCCGGGCGGTGCCCTAGACTATGGGGGCGTGTTGAGAGAAGTGTGTTTAGCCTAGTGCTGAGCGCCCGCTGAGTAGACATGCTGACTCGCGCTGACTCGTGCTGAGTCAATGTAGCGGCTAATGCATATCATGCAGCAACAGTGTGCTAGTGGTCATGACTGTGGGATATTGATCTGCATATAGTGTAGCTGTAGTTAGTGAGCATCACAGAGTGCTTGCTAACGACCCACATGTCGTGACAGGTGTTACCTCAAACTCATTGCATAAATATGTCGCCCTCTCTCATGTAAACACAGAGTGCTTGCTAACGACCCACATGTCGTGACAATTACCAAGGCTGAGGCGCTTCAGTACCGAGATTGCTCGGCCAGCGTCGCAGCGCAGGTGCAGACCGTCTTACCCATTACATCATCTCTGCCAGAATGCAACCCAAATTTTGCAGACGATCAGTCTCACAATTGGTTTCGTAGCGCACAGTATACGTTTTCAGCCATTAAAATGCCCACAGCCGCCGCTCTACGCGGTGACCCTTTGTCAGAGCTGCGGTGGCACAAGTTTCAGAGTGACGTTTTGCATGCGCGTTCGAATTGTCGACAGCTTTCTGAGCGCCAGGTTATTCAACACATCACGACCACAATGGGCGGCAGCGCCACATGTACTGGCACCTCATTTATCTCCACCACATGCAACTTGTTTTGATTCGTCCTTCATGTCAGGCTCGGCATCGTTATTTGACCTGCACAAACTCAATGAGAACATTGTGGTTACACTGCCTTGCACTGCCGAAGCGCAAGTGGCCATTCGGCACATACACACCATTGATATGCATCAGCACAAAATCACGGTGGTAGTGCCCGCTCGTATCTTTGAGTCTTCCACCTTTATACCGTTCCTAAGACAACACACGCAGACACGGGTGGATGAGGCACGCAACTTATTGCAATTCACTTCCGGCGCTCCCGTCCCCGGGCACCAGAAATACCATGTGTGCACAATGGTGAGCAACCAGCGGTTATCAATATTACCAGACTAGACTCACTTGTGAATTTCGAATGACCAGCATGGATAATATGGAAGTAGGGTTTGTCCTTCTTACGACGCCCACTCCGTCGCCCGGTCGTGCGGCAAGCATTTCACCCATGGCTTTGATGTGCCGGTGGATGACTTTGTGGGTTGAGTGCTCTGGTCGTGGGGCGTTTGATGCAT
This sequence comes from Ulva prolifera, assembly GCA_023078555.1. Taxonomy (NCBI): domain Eukaryota; kingdom Viridiplantae; phylum Chlorophyta; class Ulvophyceae; order Ulvales; family Ulvaceae; genus Ulva; species Ulva prolifera. The sequence goes on along the minus strand of CM041202.1, from coordinate 4,505,347 downwards.
TTGTGGTTGGTTGTTGTCTGGGGTTTTTTTGCTGTGATGCTTTCTTGTGGTTGCTGGTGTGGCAGCCGGTCGCTGGTTTGGCTTGATCTTGTTTGTTTGCTTTGCCATACAATGGCCAGATATGTGTAACTTACGAGGTCACCTACCGCGTTAGCATTTGGCTTGCCACAAACACGTCGTGTGCAGACATCTATTTTGCACAGAATGTATTATCATTTGGCCAAGCAAGCACTCTCAGAGGCCAAACAAAGCATGTGGTCTTCCACAGTTCACAATGAGCACTCACAACACTTCCAAGTAGGTAAAGATGTGCTGCTGTCATTGTCCAAGCTTGCGTTGCATCACCCGGCGCTTAGACGCAAATTCACTGCCAGGTGGGCTGGCCCTTGTCGCATCTTGGCCTTGATTGGGACAAGGGCTGCGCGGCTGCAACTACCTGCTACATTGCGAGAACTAAGGATTCATGATGTATTCCATTTCTCGTGCCTTATGTTGATGCTCATTTTCATGAGTGTAGCACCTCCCCTGCGACGGGCCCAGATACGGACGCTGACAATGTCTTCGAAGTCGAGGCCGTCTTAGATTATAGGCGCACGCACACGCCGACGGCACAATCACATGACACGGGGCCCCTTAAAGGTCCGCATTATCTTGTCCGGTTGTCACGACATGTGGGTCGTTAGCAAGCACTCTGTGTTTACATGAGAGAGGGCGACATATTTATGCAATGAGTTTGAGGTCACACCTGTCACGACATGTGGGTCGTTAGCAAGCACTCTGTGATGCTCACTAACTACAGCTACACTATATGCAGATCAATATCCCACAGTCATGACCACTAGCACACTGTTGCTGCATGATATGCATTAGCCGCTACATTGACTCAGCACGAGTCAGCGCGAGTCAGCATGTCTACTCAGCGGGCGCTCAGCACTAGGCTAAACACACTTCTCTCAACACGCCCCCATAGTCTAGGGCACAACGCCAAGCGGCTGACGATGCTTCTCAAACATCTGTTGCGACAGTGGCTTCGTTAAAACATCAGCTGGATTGTCAGCTGTTGGAACTGGTATGAATCTCATCTGCTGTCGCTTCACCTTCTCTCTCACATGATGAAAAACAATTTCTATGTGCTTAGTCCGGGCAGCTGAAAGTGGATCTTCAATTAAACTCTTCGCTGCCCTGTTGTCAATCCCTATTGGTATACAAGCAGGAGGAAGGCCCACTTGAGGAGCCATGTCGTACAGATACTGTACTTCTTTTGCAATCTCTCCAGCTGCTATGTATTCTGCTTCTGCCGCCGGCGCATGTGCAGCCACTCATGTCGACAAATCCGCTCTATGATGAACAAGAGCAAGCGCCTGAGGATCCAGCTCCAGAAGAGGAACCTTCTGAAGAGTCCGCCGTGCAACCCGTCATGCCACGGCGCAATCCTCCGCGCAAACGACAGCCACCTCAGGATCCTTATTGGCAATTCATGCACGGTCTCCCACGCAACGCCCATGTGAATTTTCGGCTGTAGGGCTCGCTCCTGAGCCCTTGACCATTGAAGCAGCACTTGCTGGACCTGAAGCGCCGTTTTGGCAAGTTGCAGCTGATGAGGAGTACAATTCTCTCGTGTCAATGAATGCATGGGAACTCATGGCAGTGCCACGTGACAAAAAGGCCATTCCATCCAAATGGGTGTTCAAGAGGAAGTTGAACGCAGATGGTTCAATTGAGCGCTACAAAGCGCGCCTTGTGATCAAAGGCTTCTTTCAAAGACCTGGAGTAGACTACAATGCAGTCTTTTCTCCAGTTGTGCGTGCAAGCACAGTCCGCCTGTTCTTCTCTATCGTGGCGAGCTTCGATCTTGAGTGCCATGCCATTGATATTAAAAATGCCTTCATCCAGGGCGATCTAGAAGAGCAGATATTCATGCAACAGCCAACGGGATATGATGATAACACAGGCCGTGCTTGTCTCTTGAACAAGAGTCTGTATGGCCTCAAGCAGGCTCCACGTGTGTGGAACAAGCTGCTTTCAGCCCACATTGTCTTCCAGGGATTTGTCCAGAACAAGAGCGATGGTGCATTGTTCATGTTGTTCTCTGAGCAACTCGGCTTTGTCCTCCTCCTTTGTTATGTGGACGACATTCAGATTGCTGCCAAGAAATTGAGCAGCGTTCAGAAGATCAAGCAAGCAATCTTGCTCAAATTCCCTGGGAAAGATCTGGGTGAGTCAAAGTTCTTCCTGCAAATGTCAATTCAACGAAATCGCCAACAGAAGCTCGTCTACTTAAAGCAGCAACGCCACATTGAAAAGCTGATTGATGAGCACAACCTTCAAGATGCATGGCCAGTGTCAATCCCAATGATCGTCAATGTATATAAAGACCCATCAGGTCAAACAATCACAGATCCAACCGCCATTTCGCAGTACAAGTCTATTGTGGGAGCTCTTCTCCACATTGCCAACCACACCAGGCCAGATGTTGCGTTCGCTGTCTCCTACCTGGCCAGATTTACTGCTCAGCCAACATGCAGCAACTTTGCTAGGCTGAAAGATGTGCTGCTATACCTGCATGGCACTGCTTCCTACAGCTTGAGACTAGGAGGCCCTGAATGTGTATTGCATGGTTTCTGTGATTCTGATTGGGCTGGTTGTGTGTATACAAGGAAATCAACGACAGGCTTCATTGTGAAGTGCGGCATAGGTAGCATTGTTTGGAAGTGTTCCAAGCAATTTGCTGCTGCAATTGCTGCTGAATCTGAGGCTGTGATTGCGATGCTGCTTGTGGTGGCGCTTGCGGTGGCGCTTGTGGCGGCGCTGCTGCGTCCATGACATCTGACAACATGTCGAAGCGATCATCGCTTGCTGGTGCTGCCGACTCATCAAACCTCACATCTCTGGAGATCTGGACCTTGCCATCAGGAAGCAGGATTCTGAATGCTTTGAAATTTGGCTGAGCATAGCCAAGATGCTTACCCACGACTGCTTTGGCTGGGAGTTGACCTTTCTTGCGCTTCTCGGATGGGACTCGCACGAAGCACGTGCAGCCCCAGATGTGCAAATTGCTGATATCAGGCTTGGTGCCTTTCAGGAGCTGCCATGATGATGGCTCACCTTCACTGGACATGATGTTGGACAGGTACACGGCATGCATTGCTGCCTCTGCCCAATACTTCTTCTTTAAGCCTGCATCTGCCATCAGAGAGTCACGCAAAACTGAGCAAGAGCCGATGCCTCGCTCTGCATGCCCATTCTCAGCTGGGCTGTAGCCTGATGTTTCTTGTGACTCAATGTGCCTGTCATTGAGGAAGGACTGCACTTTGTTGGACAGAAACACTGTGTCGCGATCAAAGCGCACGGCACGAACTGTGGCATTGTACTTCTTCTCAAGTTTCGGAATGAGATTCATCAGTGCATCTGCTGCATCAGATTTTCTGGCAATCGGGACGATGACTTTATAGCCACTGAAGTCATCAACGACCATCAGGTAGTAATTGGCACCACCTGCGGATGTTTCAAATGGTCCTGCGATATCAGTGTGCAGACGCTCCAGCTTGGCAGATGCTCTGCGGTGTGTTGCGGGAAATGATTCTCTCTTCATCCTCCCTATTGCACACGGGGTGCACACAGCTGTTGACTTGAGCTGTTCATCAAACACACGAGCTGGGGGCAGGCCTTGCACAGTCTCTCCTCGGGACATCTTTGCCAAGGTGCTGTGGCCTGCATGACCGAATCTGCGATGCCATATGATGGCATCATTCACATAGGATGCAGCAGCAGCCTGTATCACCTGATCTGAGATGATCGGCTCACACTGTACACAGTAGAGACGATTGACTTTGTCGCCTCTCAAGACCTGCTTGGAGCCATTGCAAAGAATAATCTTGTCGTTCTCGCCTGTGTACGAGAGCCCTGCTTCATCAGCACGGCTGAGAGATATCAGATTGTCTTGCAGCTTCGGAACAAGCAGCACATTCTTCAGCTCGACCTCTTCACCGCAATGATTGGTCAGCTTGACTGTGCCAACGGCTGAAACTTCCTCGGTCTGGTTGTTGGCTACAGTACATGTTGATTGCATGGCAGTAATGTCATGCAGATACTCAGCTCGATTCACCATGTGATCGGTAGCTGCTGAATCAAAGAGCCATGTGGACTCTTGTGAGGACGCAGCATTTGCAATGCAAACAAATGCGCTGGTGCTTGGAGGGCCAGATGCTTGATTAGCATTGGCACCAGAACCTCTGCCACTGCCACGATATCCACGGCCACGGCCTCGGCCACGGCCTCTGCCACGGCCTCTACCACGGCCTGCGCCTCGGCCAGCATTGGGATCATTCTCATAGGAAAGCTGATCATTCTTCAGTTTGAAGCACTGGAGAATCTGATGGCCTGGTCTGTGGCAATACTCACATTGAGGTCTCTGATCTGAGCTTATCTGATAAGCTCCGGACCGGGATGATGATGACGTGTCATGCAGCTTCTGATAGAAGGTGCCTCTGAGATTCTCAGTCACGTCATCAAATGAGGGCAGAGTGGGCCGAGCCGATGTGGCTTGAGCCCATGATGAGAAGTCAGATTCATCAAGAGCAGCTAGAAACGTGAGAACAAACTCGTCTTCCTTGTGCATTTGTGCTGAGATCAATTCAGCACGTAAATGCTCTGCTCTGGTGATGAAGGTGTCGAGTGACTCATCAGCATTTTTCCTGAAGCTGGCTTGAGCTCGAGATAAGGCTATCTTCCGAGCCGAACTGACACCGGAGAACTGCTTCTTCAGCACGTCCCATATGTCTTTGGGAGATGCTGTGGGGCTGACTTGATGTATTAAATCATCTCCGACATTGCATGCAAGTGCAAGTCGAGCTGCGTTTTTATGAGCAACGTCACCAGCATCATTGGCAACGGCGGTCCAGCATTCAAGGCTTCTAAGCAGGATTTCCATCCGCTGAAACCATTGGACAGCATTGGCTTGAGTGAGCTCAATGCCAAGCTTGACATCTTTAAGATTCATTTCAGATCTTTGAAAAACGCAGTGGGCCCATAACCTGTCACGACATGTGGGTCGTTAGCAAGCACTCTGTGTTTACATGAGAGAGGGCGACATATTTATGCAATGAGTTTGAGGTCACACCTGTCACGACATGTGGGTCGTTAGCAAGCACTCTGTGATGCTCACTAACTACAGCTACACTATATGCAGATCAATATCCCACAGTCATGACCACTAGCACACTGTTGCTGCATGATATGCATTAGCCGCTACATTGACTCAGCACGAGTCAGCGCGAGTCAGCGCGAGTCAGCATGTCTACTCAGCGGGCGCTCAGCACTAGGCTAAACACACTTCTCTCAACACCGGTGGAAAGGATACTCTTGTCAACACGACCTCTGGTTGCCTGTTGGTGAGTTGGATAATTGTTTAGACAAGGTCGCGGATTACCTGTTTCAAAATGCGTCCGCGAAACAACGCGAGGTGATGATTGCACAATTCCCGCGCGGTGCACGCGCACGGCTGGCACACCTCTTAGTAGTACACGTGCGCATAGTACACGTGGCGTGGACACTGCACCGGCCACAATGTCGAGGCCACCGCGCTTAGTGCCGAGGACGCGCCGCGAATCAGCGCGCTTGCGTAAGTCCAAGCCGACGCTTGTTGCAGCAGTTTCCAGCCAACAATTCTGCTCATGTTGTGCTGCGAGCCTATGCTAGGCCATTGCTGTGCCCTGCTATTTATTGAAGGGGACGCCTGGATCCATATAGCACTTACCTGGGCGTTACCGGTCATGAGGAGTTGGGTCCGACGCAGGATATTCTTGACCGTATCCTGCCTGCTCCGCCGATACTTCTCGGTCTTAGGTCCATGTGCACGATCACATCGGAACCACTTATGCCATCCCTGCAGCACTCGTCATGCTGGGCACGGTCATTCACCGGGTTGGAACCTCGGCATGGTAGCACCTAGTCGCCATAGAGCGTGTTACACTACCTGAATGCACCGTACAGGTTGCTTTCGTGTGTGTTGCAGAAGGGCAGGTTGCTTTCGTGTGTGTTGCAGAAGGGCAATGCGACAATGTATGCGCGCACACTGACGGCCGTCGCCCGGTCGTGCGGCAAGCATTTCACCCGTGGCTTTGATGTGCCGGTGGATGACTTTGTGGGTTGAGTGCTGTGGCCGTGGGGCGTTTGATGCATTTGTGGTTGGTTGTTGTCTGGGGTTTTTTTGCTGTGTTGCTTTCTTGTGATTGCTGGTGTGGCAGCCGGTCGCTGGAATGGCTTGATGTTGTTTGTTTGCTTTGCCATACAATGGCCAGATATGTGTAACTTATGACCTGAATGCACCAGTTACATCCTTGATGTGCCGGTGGCCTTGATGTGCCGGTGGATGACTTTGTGGGTTGAGTGCTCTGGCCGTGGGGCGTTTGATGTATTTGTGGTTGGTTGTTGTCTGGGGTTTTTGGCTGTGATGCTTTCTTGTGGTTGCTGGTGTGGCGGCCGGTCGCTGGGTTGGCTTGATGTTGTCTGTTTGCTTTGCCATACAATGGCCAGATATGTGTAACTTAATAACCAGTTACATCCTTGATAGGCACTTATGGGGTTATATTCTTGTGAATGTGAGCCGGTGTTGCCGCACATTACGTCATGCCGTTCACACTGCTGCGCACGTGCAACCTTTGTGGGATTTGCCACCTTCTCTGACTTACGGCTGCTATGCAGTGGCATCCTTACCTTCCGCGTCGGAGGGCTCTGCCTTGACCAGCTCCAAGATTAAGCGGTTGCTGGTTAACGTTCAGAAGTTAATGAATGATGTCTCCAAGACCCCCACCTCCGGCGTTAGCGGGGATGAATTTAGGGCCAAGCTTGTCGCTATTGTGCGGGCCGAGCGGTCTGCTGTTGCTGCCGCCCGCGCCCGTGAGCGTAGCTTGCATGAATTTATTGAGCTGGTCACCCACTCACACGGCCGTGTGTTGGGCCATTATCTGGATGATCTGGTGATGTCCTTCTCGGACCTTATGTAACCCGTTTGCTGGGCAGACGCGGCACCGGCTCTTGTTACAAAGCCCCGGTCTCGCCCCCACCTCGTGGGCCCTTGCCGTGATTACGCCTTGCGTTCTGTGCTTCGCGCCAGGGGCGCTGTCGTGTTCATGGCGTCGCTGCGCTTGTGATGTGGTATTCTGCCACCATTTGCGTGCTTCGCTTCCGGAGCTTCGCTCCTCTGTTAAGGGGGGAGGTGTTGTGAGATATCTCTCACGCTAGCGCATGCTGGCACAATTAACACCTCTTCTTATATGCGTACCGACTTGTCCAGCCATGTGGACGGTCGCACACGCATAGCTTTTGAATTACCGATCGAGTTGTACACAGTGTAATCACACGTACGCTCAGTGGGCTTACGTGCCTGCACTCGCCACGTGTGACTGCACGCGTCCACCAGCCTTACGTGCACATGGCATCAGCACTGTGTACAGCCTTCTCCCGGCACATTGTTTTTGGCTGTGATGCTTTCTTGTGGTTGCTGGTGTGGCGGCCGGTCGCTGGGTTGGCTTGATGTTGTCTGTTTGCTTTGCCATACAATGGCCAGATATGTGTAACTTAATACCCATAGCCTTACGTGCACATGGCATCAGCACTGTGTACAGCCTTCTCCCGGCACAATGTGTCCCGTCATAGGCTTATTATGGCTTTATGCAGCTAGCCGAATCCTTACTGCACATATTACGTCTTACTGTGTGCATTACCGCCGTTACACGGGGTCCGCCCGGCGGGTTCCAGGGTTGGCATGCACGATAATATCTGTACAGCCACCCAGAGCTGCCCACGAATTACTTGCGCAGCCTTGCTTACACTCATCTCAGGCTCTGTGAGCCACAATTTAAGATCTCCCGCGCTTATTCGGGATCTGGGATCAGTGTGGCAGTTATGCGGCACGATTCGGCGAGGCCAGCTTTGACAGGGGGATTGACCTGGGCGCATACACCCCGGTATTTATACCGAGCGCTTGCTGGGACCAGACACGCTTTACAGTAGTCTGGTTGGGGCGGCATCCATTTCTGCACTGGCACGTCGCATCCCTGCGTGTGAGTGTACCTCTGCTCTGTTTGTGCCTATACAGCCCTCGTGCTGCGGCAATCTTGACCCATCACTGCTTCTCCTTACTGCCACCGAGGTCTGTTACCCAAGACCAGACCATTAGGTCTCAACACCTGTACCCGTGCGAGACACGGGGCTGCGGATTAGCTTGAGCTGCATCTGTGGTGTCTTTGTTCACCCTTGCTGAACTCTTCTTACCTTGAGCTTTTGTGGCATGTCTCCCCTTCATATTCTGTGCACCCTACATGGCATAGGGTTATTAAGTTACACATATCTGGCCATTGTATGGCAAAGAAAACAGACAACATCAAGCCAACCCAGCGACCGGACATGGCATAGTTGTGAGTATAGCGACTGTCAAGCACAGGCAATCGTACTCAGGGACAGCCACGTCAGAGTCGCGCACCTGCAACGCAGCTGCACCGCCTCGCTGAGATGCAGAGGCTGGTGACCATTTCCTCTCCAGCAGTCTAGCGTGTGACTTGGCTGACCACAGGCGCGTCCACATGCAGGGGCAGCAGCAGTGGGGAGCATATCTTGGGCCGAAAGGGCAGTGACGCTCGTGCTGCAGCCAACCGCTGCTGGCACATTTCATCTGGCTGGCCGGGCTCCGCTTGCACCACAACGGGCTGAAGAGCAGCGACCTGCACCACCGACCTCTGCAGCAGTGTTGTCCTGGAGCAGGCTGACCACGGGCAAGTCGCAGGCAGGAACTGCAGCAATGGGGAGCACACCTGGGCCTGAACGGGGGGATTGGGATGCAGCACGGCTGCAGGCACTGCGTGACCAGCAATGGGTTGTGACGCTCGTGCTTCAGCCAGCCGCTGTTGGTACATTTGCTCGGGCTGGCGTGTTGGGCTGATAGTCTCCCATGGGACTTCTGGCTATTAAGTTACACATATCTGGCCATTGTATGGCAAAGCAAACAAACAACATCATGCCAACCCAGCGACCGGCTGCCACACCAGCAACCACAAGAAAGCATCACAGCAAAAAACCCCAGACAACAACCAACCACAAATGCATCAAACGCCCCACGACCAGAGCACTCAACCCACAAAGTCATCCACCGGCACATCAAAGCCATGGGTGAAATGCACACATAATAGGTTCTCGTTTATAACAATTGCGTAGTGAGCAAGGAGGTCGTGATTTCCTGACTCAGATAGCTGCCATCACGAATCATGCGCGGGCATTTGATGCCTGTGGACCTCCCCAAGGAGCAGGGGGCGTTTGATGCATTTGTGGTTGGTTGTTGTCTGGGGTTTTTTGCTGTGATGCTTTCTGGTGGTTGCTGGTGTGGCAGCCGGTCGCTGGGTTAGCTTGATGTTGTTTGTTTGCTTTGCCATACAATGGCCAGATATGTGTAACTTAATGGACCCAAGGAGCAGGGCGTGATCGTGGCCCTAGAGGTAGGACCGCACAACAACCACAGCGCCCTGCAGGTGCTCCCGTCGCTGTCAGAAACCGTTGCAGCTTGCCAGGTCAGACGCGCAGTCTCAGTTCAGGTCACATCAGGTCAGCCAGCGTTCCATAGTGTTATTAAGTTACACATATCTGGCCATTGTATGGCAAAGCGTTCCAAACCTGCTGCGCACAGAGGTAGAACCAAGGAACGCTTCAGAGGGAGATAAGTGCTAATACCGCGAGACAGTAATGATAATGGTTACAGATCATAGTGTGCACATCCTTATATGCACACTGAACACTCAAGGTTACGGCGGGAAACCCTCGCAGGATCTCCCTCACTACATCGAGACAATCCCGGCTGGCGGCTTACCCCTACATTGTATCCGCGTTCTTGTGGTTGCTGGTGTGGCGGCCGGTCGCTGGGTTGGCTTGATTATGTCTGTTTGCTTTGCCATACAATGGCCAGATATGTGTAACTTGATACATTGTATCCGCGGATCGTGCATGGGTGCACATGTCACCACACTGCTGCCCGCAGGCTCATGCATTGTGACAGTCGCTGCCAATGAGACCCGCACATACTACGTTTGCAAGAAGACATGCCATCTCCAGAAGGACTGCCCGGACATCCATCCGGAGGTCAGAAAGTTCCTCTCTGAGCAGGCAGCTCAGCCTCGCGGCAACAACACCGGCCGCGGACGAGGACGCGGACGCGGACGGGGCACAGGCCCATTCATCGCTGCACTGGAGTTTCCAGGTGACGGATTCAGTATGGTTGATTTTGCCCGCCTGGGCGAGCTGTGCAATTTTCTCATAGACAGTGGATCTCAGGCTCATGTGATCCGTCATCCTGAGCTTTTCGTCTACATACGGAAACCGAGAATCCCGTGCATCCAGCCTGTTGGTGACGAGGACATTCATGTCGTGGGCGAAGGAACAATTTGTTTCCAAGTAGGTTCGTATGCGGCTACGGGTGGTGATGTGAATGAACTAGTCCTAGAGATCCCGAGTTGTCTGTATGTCCATGCATGCCCCTTTAACATCTTGTCTACGGAGGTGTTGAAGCATGAGAATATTTTTCTTGCAAACGCGTGCTATCACGGAGGGAGGTGATATAGTCATCATCTCAGGTTTCTCAGACTAGGCCCTAGGCCACAAGGAGGGTAGGATTAACCAGTCCACAGACGCAGAGAATTGGCATGTTCTTTTCATTGAAACGGATAAGGGCAAGCCCATCCTAAGGGGTCAGCAAGTCAATAGTCCTGGTGCGTGGTCCTCGAGCAATGCCGTGGCAAAGCTCGAGAGTGACGAGGCCGATCTCTGCATAGTAGCTGCATTGATTGGCAAGGCACAACATGTTCCGGGTGCTGCCAAGCTGAACACGACATTTTTGACACATTTGAGTCTCCAAACGGGAACATCCATTCTGCAAATGACGTCCAAAGCTGAGGTGTAAAAGGGTCTAGGAATTAAATCTGATGTGGTGAAGGAGAATCTAGGTCGCTGCCACGGTTTTCGCCTAGCCTCCCATGATTTCGGCTCTAGTAATCGGACTCTTTCACTCCTGACTCTTCGTCCATTGTATTCGTGACGCTACTGTGGCGCTCTGCTACTGTGCGCCGCAGGCCCGCGAACACGATTCGCAGTAGATATTGGCATCTGATTAATTAGATTTGTTTAATGGTCCATTTGTCTGTGTTTAGAGCTGCGATGTGGAAGTTTCGAGTGCTGTAACGACAGCGGTCGTACAGCCCAGCGCCTAGGAGCACGAGCGTTCTCGTGAATTCAATGCCAATATGCTTTATCTGTTTCGTTAAATAGACTGCTGCGTTTAGTTTAGGTCCTCGCGTTCCGGACGGTGCCTTGTTGCCGTGGCTGTAAGTTGCAGTCCCGGTGGCTCTGTCTGTGAAGCGACTAGGAGCGGAGCTAAAAGAACCCGCCCGCGAAGCACAAAAAGAAAACAAAGTGCCAGGATCACATTTTATGACGACGCTCGGTTAGAGCATGTCCTCGACGTCGAAGAGAAGGCGTTCTGGGACGCCTGAAGGCGTCGCAGCTCCAGCACGCTCGCCCATCAAGCTCCAGCGCGCTGTGCTACATCCAGAAGCAACAGATGAAGCAGCAGCTGCAAGATCTGATTGCGAGTGCTGCTTGCAAGGCAGCCCCGTAGAGGTCGAAGCTGAGGACAGCAAAGCAGATGAGACTCCACATGAACCGCCAGCAGCCGCTAGCCGGCTCCAGAAGCAGCTCGCAACCAAGTTACGAGTTGAATCTGTGCCAGCTAGCGCTCCGCGGTCACGGCGGGCGAAGCTGAGAGAGGATCCCGGTCCACCCTCGGGCCAGCCTTCCCGGAGCAGCTCTGAGGAACCTCCCTGCACTGAAGAAGCAGCCAAGGCTGCTCCAGGTCCGTCAAGCACATCAGCCACGCCAGCCCCAGCGCCCACCCCTGCAGCAGCCACCGGAGCAGCGACGCCTACAGACGCACCACCAGCGCATCGACCATCTTCCGACCGCCCGATTCCCACCAATGATGAACCCACCGACCGTGGAGCCACAGCCAGCGCAGGCGCCGCGCACCCCGTTGAGCAGCCTCAGTCGGACCTTCCCCCGCCGCCACCCCCGCCGCCAGCCCAGCCCGCCCCTGCCGACCCGCCTGCAGCCACTGCTGAACAGTCAGCACCTGGCGCGGGTGCCGGCACGCGCGAGCAGCCCGCCCGGCCCGCAGCCGCCGCCCCAGGCGCCGGTACGAGCCGCGGTGGCGCCGACAGAGCGGCAAAGGGGCGTGGAGGCGGCCGGAAGCAAGCGCCGAGGAAGCACAAAGGGCTGCGCGCCGCCCAAGCCTGTCCACGCACAGGCCAACAACACGGCGGCGGCACCACCCGCAAGTTCATCAGGCGGGCAGTGTCAGAACAGCTCACCCGCGACTTTAGCCTCTGCTCTGCCCAAGCCCTCGAGGCCATCTCGTCGGCAGCGGCAGAGGCAGGTGGCCGAAGTGCGCTGAACCAGGTGCTAGCCCCCATCGCCGCACTCCTCCGTCTCCCTTCGCTTGTCCTTGCTGAGCCACGTTGTCTTAAGTTACACATATCTGGCCATTGTATGGCAAAGCAAACAAACAACATCAAGCCAACCCAGCGACCAGCTGCCACACCAGCAATCACAAGAAAGCAACACAGCAAAAAAACCCCAGACAACAACCAACCACAAATGCATCAAACGCCCCACGGCCACAGCACTCAACCCACAAAGTCATCCACCGGCACATCAAAGCCATGGGTGCTGAGCCACGTGGCGGCAGCGACACCGACAAGCGTGACAAGCGCATGCTGGCCATTATGGCCAAGTACCGGCGTGGGGAGCTGGAGGATGAGGAGGGAGGCTTTGTGCCTTCGGTGACCCATCGGCGAAAGGAGATGACCGAGGAGGCGCGTCTAGCAGAGCGCGTGGAGTCAAGAGTGAAAGGCGGGAGCATCCACATCGCCGCCCGCCGTCTGAAGAATGAGAAGCCGGCCGATACGACGTCCGCTATCGCCATGGAGAAGCTGCGTGCGCTGCACCCGGCGGCGGCGCCACCGCCGCCTCTCGAATGCGATGTGCCTGCTCTTCAGATTGACAGCATCCTGCTCCGCAGGGTGCTTGACCGCATCAAGAACCACAAAAAAGGCCGAGCTGGGGGCCCCTCGGGTTAGACCTTTGAGATGATCCTTGCGGTCACCGGGGGTACCGCCCGGGGGTTCCAAGCGGCGCTCGATTTTGTGAACTTGATGTTGTCCGGCATGCTGCCCCGCGAGTGCGGCCTCCTCGACTCGAAGCTCCTCGCTCTCCAGAAGGATGCAGGGGGGGTGTCCGGCCCATCGCCATCGGCGAGGTCTGGTACCGCCTTGCAGCGATATGCGCGATCGAGGCTGTCGGCAAAGCCGCGGGGCGGGACCTCGCGCCCCTGCAGGTGGGCGTCGGCACGGCTGGCGTGACGGAAGCGGTGGCGCACAGCGTCGCGGCGGCGCTGGAGAAGGACCCCCACGCCATCGCGCTGACGGTGGACATGCGGAATGCTTTCAACGAGATCCACCGCACCGCCGTCGCGCGCGGGGTTTTGAAAGCGCTGCCGGAGCTGCTCCCGTTCTTCCATTACGGGTACGGTGCCGCCACCCAACTCCATGTGGTGGGTGCCGCTAGCGGCACTGTGATTGAGTCGCAGCGTAGGGTGCGGTAGGGCGACCCGCTGGGGCCGCTGCTGTTTGCATTGGGCTTCCAGGAAGTCTTGACGGCACTAGCGGCAGCAGTCCCGGAGGCGCCCAGCATGTCGTACCTCGAAGACTTCACTGCCGTGGGCCGCAGGCCTGCGTTGCGCAAAGTCCTAGGCCGCCTCTGCGGGGATGGTCCGGGCAGCGCGCGCTCTGTCGGCCTCACCATCGTGCCGGGCAAGAGTGGCGTGTTTGCGCCTTGTGCCGAGGCGCATGAGGAGTGTCGTGCCGTCCAGCAGTCCACCGGCGTGCCCCACAGAGAGGACGGCATCACAGTGGTCGGCACCCACGTCGGCACTGACGCCTTCGTCCGCGCGCGGCTGAAAGCCGCTGCCGCAAAGGCAATCGGGGAGATCGATCTGCTTATGCGCTTGCCGGTCACCAAGCAGGTGCAGCTACTGCTGCTCCGGCAGTCATTTGCCGTCCGCTTGGTGCACCACCAGCGCACGACCAGGCGGGAGCTCCTGGCCGAGTCGACACGCGCCCTCGAAGGCGCTGTCGTCGCCGCGGTGGCGAGAATTGAGCAGGTGCTGGTCACGCAGGATCCGTCTGGCGTGCTCGTTCAGATGAGCTCGGCAGTGCAGCAGATGTTGTTGCCGATTCGCCACGGCGGCCTTGGGCTGCGTATGACCCACCCAGTTGAGGCGAAAGCGGCGTTGCCCACCGGCGTCGCGGTGGCTCAACGGGTCGTTGCTGACGGCCCTGCCGTGTTCCAGCGGCTCGACGGGCCTGCCGCGCCGGCGATGCAGCGCGACTGGGACTGCATCCGCGGCGTCTTGCCCGACGTCGAGGAGTGGGTCACGAAGGTCTCCGACAAGATCGACGGTGGCTCACCGGCGGACTTCTCCAGCAAAGGAATGCGTCATGTTCACTCCTTTTTGCAGCATGCAGTGTCTAGGTCCATGGGTGACAAGGCCGGCAAGGCGTTCCTGGATGGCATGGACTTCAGCACAGAGGCAGGCAGGCTCGGTGCTGCTCGAGTGCGCAGTGCCCGCGGTGCCCCTGGCAGCGCCTTCTTGTCCGCCCTCCCTGGCCGGCGGCGGCTGTACACCACCATCGGTAACCACTCCCTCACCACCATCCTTCGCCACCGCCTCGGTGAGCGAGTCAGCGGCCCCGTGGAGATGCCGCCATGCGATTGCTCCGGCGAGAGCGTCGGACGCGGAGACCATGCTATGCTGTGTACCCGAAACAACAAGGATATTTCGTCGCGCCATGATGATTTTGCTCTTGCAATGCGCCATCTTCATTCTTGTGCTTCGGTGACCACGAGCATAAAGCCGCCGTATGCCGGCGTGCATGGGGAGCACGGAGCAGGGGCCGTGGGGGAGCACCGAGCGGACATCCTCGCGATCTTGCCGGGGGGGACCACACTGCTGCCCGCAGGCTCATGCATTGTGACACTCCCCCGGGGTAAGCCGCCAGCCGAGATTGTCTCTATGTAGTGAGAGAGATCCCGCGAGGGTTTCCCGCCGTAACCTTGAGTGTTCAGTGTGCATATAAGCATGTGCACACTGAGATCTGTAACCATTCTTCTTACTGTTTCCCGGCGCTAGCACTCCCTTTAAGCGTTCCTCGATTCTATCTCTGTGCGCAACAGGTATGGAACGCTGGCTGCCCTGACCTGACCTGTACTAAAGACTGTGCGTCTGACCTGACAAGATAGAGCATTTCTGACATGGTATCGATGAATGTTAGCGCTATGTCTGTTTATGGTCTTGTTCAGGAAGCCGTCGGCCAATGTCTGTGCGCAGACACGGCGGGCATTCCACTGTTCTGCCGGCGCTCAGACTGCGGTCAAAAGCGCAGGCATCATTTAGCTTTCTCGTGGTATATTGTTGTTAGACACAATTCGAGAAGCTTGTTTTAATGATCAGCGCTGAGAAACGCAAACGCGTTCGCTTATTTTCTCAACCTGTCGGCTTGCGAGCCATCCCATCGGTTAGTTGCTGCGCGCAACAAACAACCGTCTGTCCTGATGCAGGATGTCTCTCTCTAACGCCAACTCTAACGCCAACTCTCCTCGCAAGGAGAGGCGTGACGATGCTGACCAGCAGCCTCTCGTCGACAGGGACGCTGACCAGCAGCTCCCTGACGGAGAACTGCCCGCGGGCATGTTACTCCGTGGTGGACGAGTTGTCCGGCCACGTCCCTCTTCCCACACTGGGCAGAGCAGCGAGCAGGTGCCTTTTTCCTCTCATGTTGGTGACGATCACGGTCACACTGAGTCATTCATCACGCTTGAGACGTTGACCGAAGTGCTGCGTGCATCTCGGGGACGTAGCGAGCCTGATTTGACCAAAGGGAAATTGCCTGAATGGAATTTTAAGACCGAAAGCTTCGTTGCGTACGAGCAGAAAGTCTTTTTGTGGTTAGGCCAATTCGAGTTAGATCATCTGTTGCAGCACGCACCGTCTGCGGACGAACAGTGTGTTCATGCTAGGGCGAGGACACAGGTCCTGATGTCTTCGCCTGACGCGGATAGGACGACTGTCTATCGCATGTCACACCTGTGTGAAGCATGGGCCTATTTGACTGCAAAGTATAGGCCTAGCACCGAAGCCGAAATCCACAGACTGTGGAGTCGGTTTAATTCTTTATCACAACATAATAGAGATGTCGCGACATATTGTGGTGATGTGATGAGTGTATACACTCAACTGGAGGCACTAGGTGCCGATGTGGGCCAGCGATGGCTTCGTTTGAAATTGTTAGAAGTGGGGGAGGAGTTCAACGCTGTGCGCGGCGAAGTCCAACACTCCTCCCCTCATGTGATCATATCGCGTTTGACTGAGCATGCTGACTTGCTCAAATCACCGCGACAGCTGCAGGCTAGGTCTGGGGCGCCCGCGGGCAAACCAGGCCATGGCTGGCGCAAGTAGCACCGTGGTGATGGTCCTGTGATATAAGTTACAGTGATGGTCCTGTGGTCGCCGCTCTCGCGGCCGGCCATGCTCCTCGCGAGGAGACCATGACCTGTTTCTTCTGCAAGAAGAAAGGACATTTGCGTGCGAACTGCCCCCAACGCAAACAAGCTGCGGCCAAGGATGTTTGCACTATAGAGATGCCAGCCAAGTATCCCCAACCAGACGCGTCCCTGCCATGGAACATTATTGTTGATAGTGGGTCGGACATGCATATAGTAGGAAATCGTGAAATGTTCACTGAGTACGGTCCGTGCCAGAAAGTTGCCAATCTCGCGGGACCAGGGCAGCTTTCTATCATGGGCAGGGGAACCATTCAGGTGAACCTGGGTACTTATGTGGACAAACATGGGAACAAGCATCCATTGGATGTGGAAATCCCTGGTGTTTACTATGCGCCTGAATGTCCGTACAACCTGCTCAGCACAATTGGTCTTAGACATGAGCAGATGTTCCTAGATACGCGTAGAAATGTGTTGTATGTTCCTGGTCTGGGTGATATGGCTACCGACGTAGAGGATGACGTCAAATACCAGGAACTTGATGTGGATGGTCACCCTGTCTTTGCGTTCAAAATGGCAGTAGAGACCAAACCCATTCTCGTCGGTGCGCCTGTCAATAGGGGGGTAGTCTGGTCTAACCAGAGCAGTCCGACCTCAGTGATTGAGGATCAACAGCAGTGGCTGTCATAAATCAGTGTCTAGGTACACCTGCAATGCATGACGCGCAAGTCTGCGCATGGGTATGGTGGCCAAGGGCCCAACCCGTGTTATGTTAGGATAGTATGCATGAGCATACTTGGGGCGCTCCGTGAGCGGCTCGCCCCGGGCCATTGTCATTGGGCCACGGTAGACATGCACGAATGGTCGCATATAGTCGTATGCGTCCAAGTCTGAAGTAACCTTTCTCTTACATCTTCCATAGGTTCCTGCACTGTCTTGCATCCAGTGCAGTATTCTCCCTGATCTGTGTAGTGACCTTTCGTACGACCTGGCGGCTCTCCAGGTATAGGCACTACTAACCTCCTAATGCACACATAATAGGTTCTCGTTTATAACCTGGTATCGATGATGTGTTGTGTCGCTGCATTAGTTGCGCGATGAGGTGGTTGTCATATGATTGCGCGCGGCTACGGGCAACCGCATTGTCATCAGTGCGTAATCAATGACCAGATCAACCGTCATTATGTCACAGGTTGTCACATGTTTGATTGTGAACTGAATGACGACGGTTTAGGAATGTGCGTCGTTAAAGCCTACGGGTTTGATCGACTTGACCCTTAGCGAAAGCAGATTTGTTTCGCTGCAAGTAGATGTCTAATCCTGAATCAGTCGAGAACTTTGATGCTGAAGCTATGGCTGATGCACAAAGACTCGAGGCTGAGCGCTCAGCCATGGCTGTAGCTGCTCAAGCCACAGGTAGGGCTGCAGGAGCTGGTGCTAGCTCACTAGGCCCTGCAGCCGGCACCCGAGGGCATGCTGCTGCTGCCCGAGCTGCCTCTCAGCTTGAGGCTGCCAATGCTATGGCAATGCGCGCCCAGGTTGAAGCAAACTCTCTCCGTGATGCTTTACAGCGAGCGGAACAGGCACGATCGGATGCTGAGGCTCAGGCTGCTGCGCTGCGAGCTATGGCTCAAGGCAATGCTGGCCCTGTCGCTGATCTCCATCCGCCTGGTACTGTAGTCGATGCTAATGCTATTGTAGATGCAATGAGAGCTGTGTCTGTGCGTGAACCCGCAATAGACAAAGGCAAGACCCCGTCTTGGGATTCTGCAAGGGGCGAGAGGTTCTCAACCTTTGAGTTCCGTGTCGAGCTATGGTTGAAAGGCCATGGCCTGTACCATTTGCTCACTGTTTTCCCCACTGGACCTGAGACAAGTGTCCATGATAAGGTGTTGGCTGTAGTCTGTTTTCAGCTGCCTGCACAGGACTTAGAGTATGTCCGGGTTCATACTACGCTGTGTGATATTTGGGCTGCCTTGAGAGCCAAGTATATGCCCAGCAAAGAGGCTGAGGTTAGGAGTCTCTGGGATAGGTTCTCTCGTGCCACGCTCAGAGGTGCCAGGGCAAAACAAGTTGAGGATTATTGTACACTCATCATGTCTCTGGTGAACCAGCTTACTGCTCTCGGTGCTGCGCCTGCTCCGTATCAGGTCAGCAACAAGTTGTTTGAGCCTCTCGGCCGAGAGTATGTATCATTGCGTAGTGAGCAGGGCGGAAAAGATTTCGTGACTCAAATAGCTGCCATTACCAACCATGCCCAGGCTTTAGATGCCTGTGGGCCCGCACATGGTGGTGTCATAGCAGGCCGAGGCCACGGCCAAGGCCATGGCTACAGAGGGGGCAATGGGAACCGAGGACAACCGGCAGCTGTCGCCGCGATCGCCAATGGCGAGACGCGCACCTGCCACGTATGCAAGAAGACTGGACACCTCCAGAAGGACTGCCCGGATCTGCATCCGGAAGTCAGGAAGTATCTTCAGATCCAGGCTGCCAACAACGCCAGCCGCCAGGGACGAGGCGCCGGCAGAGGACGCGGACGAGGACGAGGCAATGGCAACTCTGTTGCTGTCGTGCGATTTCCTAGCGACGACTTCTCCTTGACGGATGTTGCGCACCTGGGCGAAAGCCTGAACTTCCTGGTGGACAGCGGATCTGATGTCCATGTCATTAGGAACCCCGAGCTGTTCTTGTCAATGCATGCTGCATCTGTAGAGTGCATTCACCCAATAGGGGATGATGATATTCCAGTTCTGGGGGAGGGAACTATATGTTTCCGTCTGGGGTCCTATGTCACGATGGATGGGGAGATCAAGGATCTGACCATTGAGATCCCGAATTGCTTGTATGTGCCGCACTGTCCTTTCAACATTTTGTCTACACATTTGTTGAAGAATGTCGGCATCACCTTGCAAACGCGTGTGGCGACAGAAGGAGGTGATCTTGTTTTTGTACCTGGGTTTTCTGACCAGGCCATGGGCCACACGGAGGGTCGGATTACTCAATCGCATGACCACCAGAATCGGCCAGTGTTTGTTGTGACTACAGATGTGGGAAAGCCAGTCCTATGGGGCTCGCGAGTTAGTAATCCCGCTGTTTGGTCTGCTGCCAATTCGGTTGCGAAACTAGAGGATGACGAGGTCTCGTACAGTCGTGTAGCTGCTTTAGTTGGGTCTCCAAATGTGCCTGGACAAGAAAAATTGAATACTACATTCTTGTCTCATGTTAGTTTCCTCACAGAAGCCACAAACCTGCGTCTGATGGCTAAGGCCAAGATGTACCAGGGCTTGCGTATTGATCCAGCAAAAGTGAGCGCTGAGATAGACAAATGCCACGGCTGTATGATTGCTAGAAATGGTACCGGGTCTAGTAGCCAGCACGGCGAGACAGTCACGCACTCTTGTGCGACGTATCCGGGGGCGTGCTTGCATGCGGATGTTCTAGGTCCCATTACACCTATGGGAGTTGGGAAAGCAAAGTATGCGCTGATTGTAGTTGATGAATTTTCCCGTTTTAGATTCACTATCCCTATGGATGCAAAGTCCAGAGTCCCTGAATTGCTAGTAGAGATCATAGAACACTGCAATTCTACAGTTGTTCCTGGGCAAGTTGTCATCAAGAAAGGCCAGCCGCCTGTTCCAGGACGTGTTAGATTCCTGCGTGGTGACCGCGGCGGAGAATTTCTGGGCCATGTCTTCCAGGCCTATCTTCGTGACAAGCACATTGTTTGAGAAGCCTGTGCACCAGGCAATCATCAGGGCAATGGCATAGCTGAGCGTGAATGTGGTGCCACTTCTGATAGACTGAGAGCGCTCATGTGTCCAACCAACATAACACGCCGTGCATGGCCTGAGGGGATGTTGTGTGGGACCGCTGCAGCGAATCTGGTTCCTAGTTCCGCTGTCATGAACCGCCTGAAGAGGGAACATCTTGCGGACAAGCTTGAGCGCCTTTTGGCCAATTTAGGTAGATATAGGAATGCGACGGGTAGGGATATCAATACAGTGCAGTCTGGGGGTGTCCATAAGACCACTACCGACATTTCGTCTGTCGAACCTAGCAAAGAAACTATAGAACGAGTTAAGCAACAGATAGATCAAGCAAAAGAATACGAAATGTTGCGGAAAGAGTGGATAGACAATGATCTTGCAGATGTCATCCCGTATATGTTGTTCTACAAAGAGACATATGACTCTGAGCGTGTCAAGCTCATGATTGCGCAGATGCTCCCATGGGGGCTGCCGGTCTACGTCTACCTTGATTCTGATAAGTTGCGTAGGTTAGACCCCAGGGGTGAACTTGTACTGTGGATGGGGCCAGGGCAAGGGCCCCACATGAATAGAGTCTTCCAGCGTTGCCCCGGGGGTGGCAGAGTGCTGGAGGTGCGGCAAATGGCATACAGTGCTGCCATGTTGCGTGATCACTTGCGTACGCTAGATACTGTGACGCGGGGAAATGTGCCTCTGGTGCCTATGGGCCCGGAAGAGGAGCTGACGTTTGGTCCCGATCTGGATAAGTGTGTGATGTCTGGTGCCCCTCCGTTTCCCGATCTGGATTTGATTGAGTCCCGCAAAGAGCACATGCGCGTGCATGGCGCTGCTACTTTTGATTTCGATGGGTTCGCCATAGGTAGACAACTTGGTGAATTACATGACAGTGATTTTATCCAGCTGGCGCCCGCGCAGCATATGGAGGACACGCCAGAGTTGCGTGACTTGCGTGAGGAATTGCAAGTAGGTCGTAGCATCGCGCCCAGAGTCGGTGCGCCGGACGGTCCGGTAGAGTTGCAGGGAAGAACTAGGATGTCCACACCTGAGGTGGTAGAAGGAGTGCATGATGTCGTACGCACGAAAGTGTTGGGGCAGACAGCAGTGCGCTACCCTCCTCAATCGGGGGAGATGTATGCCAATAGGGACGCTCTCAACTATTCAAACGTCCACAACTTCCGGGACTTGAGTGGCGCTCAGATCGACATGAGGCCCGTCACCAGGAGCCGTGCCCAGCAGGGGAGACCTCGGGAATCTGGCAGCCCCGCCAGAGCTGCGAGGTCAAATGCCCCACAGACTGATGAGGTGAGCGTCATGGACGGCGTTGAGGAACAACATCCGCTGCCAACTGCCGCGGCGGGAGCAGCTGCCCCGCCGCGAGGTGACGCAACTGATGTTGGGGGACCCTCCCTTGACATGCCCGGGTTTGGCCAAGCTATGGCTAGCCGCCTGGGTCCAGGGGAGGAACTCATGTTCAGTTCAGGAGGCGGATTTGTCCCTAGGGGAGAGGTAAGTCCGCCCAGCTCACCTGTCGCTGGAGAGTCCATGCATCCTGCTAAGGAGATTAGTTTGCATGATGACGCTGCTGCTGATGCCCATGGGCAGGAAGCGCAGTCTGGTCCAGTTAGACAAAAATGGAACCCGCTTGTACGCAGGCGCTTGATTCCACATGCAGATGTTGCTGCGATAGATACTGTAGCTTGTGATGATGAGCATAGTGATGTGAGTGAGCAGACAGTAGCACCAAAGGTTGCGGGCAGTTCAAGCATGGCAGCTACGGCTGACAGTGCGTTGCTTGATGCAGAGGTAGCTGAGCATGTGGAACATGGCGGTGGTCAGTCAAGCCGGCGACGTCCATCCCGCCGGGTTGCTGCTGTCATGAAGAAGAAACCTGCTGATCCAGACAATCCACCCTGGAAGGCAGCGTTGGCTGGGCCTGATAGGGAGAAGTGGATGGTAGCTCTGGAGGAAGAGGTGAACTCTTTGAGTGAGCATGGCACCTATGAATTGGTAGAATTGCCAGTAGGGGCTAAGGCCATCTCTGGTAAATGGGTCATGAAGATTAAGAGGGGACCTACAGGAGAGATCCAGCGTTACAAGGCGCGGTATGTTGCTAGAGGGTTTACCCAGGAGGAGGGTGTAGATTTCTTTGAGACGTGGGCTCCAGTAGGGAGCTATGCCACTCTTCGTGTTGTTCTGTCAATAGCTGCAGTGGAAGATTTAGAGATGAAACACGTAGACATCCAGTGTGCTTTTCTCAATGGGGTCATGAATGAGACTGTTTATGTAGAACAACCCCAGGTTTTGAACGATGGCACCAGTCGAGTGTGGAAACTGCTTAAGACCCTGTATGGCTTGAAGCAAGCAGCACGTGAATGGCACAAGGCGCTTGCACGTCTACTGGGTGAGATGGGCTTTGTTCGCTCACACTCAGATCCTGCACTGTATGTTAGGAAAACTGGTAGATGTTTCATCTTCCTATGGGTTGATGATTTGTTTATCTTCGGACGGTCCACGGGCCTGAAGGAGTTGATAGACCGAATTCTCAAAGTGTTCACTGGAAGGGACTTAGGCGATTTGTCTTGGGCATTAGGCGCCTCTATCAAGCGTGACAGGAAGAAGAGGACGATCACGTTGTCCCAAGAGCAGAAGATTGTGAATCTGCTAGAAAAGTTTAGCATGGCAGATTGCAGACCCAGTCCGACTCCACTGGTGCCACGGCAACAGTTGAGGAGTGCGAAGGACTACCCTGACCTTGAGGTTGCCACTCAGGCAGAGCACGCTCAGTTCATGAGTGCTGTAGGGGGAATCCAGTACCTGGCTGTAGTTACGCGACCTGATATTTCTTATGCCTGTAATGCTTTGGCCAAGCATATGGGGTGTAGCTTAAAGGAGCATTGGTCAGCGGTGCAGCATGTGCTGAGATACCTGCAGTCCACGAAGGGACTTTGTATGGTGTTTAAGGGCTCGTCTGAGAAGAGCTGTTTGCTTGAGGGATACACTGATGCTGATTTTGCAAATGACAAGAGTTTGAAGAGCATAAGTGGCCTACTCCTACGGGTGTATGGCAATACTGTGTTCTGGAGGTCAAAGAGACAAGCGATCACAGCTGGTGATACGACCGAGGCAGAATTGATAGCAATGAGTAGTGCAGCAAACGAGTTGATGTGGGCCAAGCAATTGTTGCTAGACTTGCATCTTCGTCCAGAAAAAGCGGTGCTTTGGGGAGATAATAAAAGTGCGAATATCCTTGCAAACAATCCAATCTCTAGTGATAGGTCCAAACATATTCGAGTGCGGCACCTACGGGTCCGAGAATTTGTAGAGGCGGATGAGATCCAAGTGCAATGGGTAGGGACCAAAGACCAGTTAGCTGATGTCTTCACTAAGGTTTTGCCTGGACCTGCATTGAAGGACGTTCGAGAGAAGCTGCATCTAATTCAAGATCAGAAGACCTTCTAGGGGAGTGTCATAAATCAGTGTCTAGGTACACCTGCAATGCATGACGCGCAAGTCTGCGCATGGGTATGGTGGCCAAGGGCCCAACCCGTGTTATGTTAGGATAGTATGCATGAGCATACTTGGGGCGCTCCGTGAGCGGCTCGCCCCGGGCCATTGTCATTGGGCCACGGTAGACATGCACGAATGGTCGCATATAGTCGTATGCGTCCAAGTCTGAAGTAACCTTTCTCTTACATCTTCCATAGGTTCCTGCACTGTCTTGCATCCAGTGCAGTATTCTCCCTGATCTGTGTAGTGACCTTTCGTACGACCTGGCGGCTCTCCAGGTATAGGCACTACTAACCTCCTAATGCACACATAATAGGTTCTCGTTTATAACAGTGGCATCATGTGGCGGTCGCGGCCATTGACCTGCAGCGACCCAATGCTGGGGGGGCTGAGGTCCCGCATGATGCATACTTGCTGGAACCTGCTTTTCTTGCACACTTGTCTTTTCACCAGTCGAATTGGGTTGTCAAGCGCATGCAATCCAACGCTGAATTTTATGCTCATTTGAATTTGGATGTCGATTCCGAGCCACTAGGAAATCGGTGTCTCTGATCGTGGGGCGTTTGATGCATTTGTGGTTGGTTGTTGTCTGGGGTTTTTTGCTGTGATGCTTTCTTGTGGTTGCTGGTGTGGCAGCCGGTTGCTGGGTTGGCTTGATGTTGTTTGTTTGCTTTGCCATACAATGGCCAGATATGTGTAACTTAATGAGGAAATCGGTGTCACGGCTGCAGAATTGGCAAAGTGCCTGCGGTTAACTTTTCTGCCAATGATCGTGAGCTCATGGGTCAGGCCAAATGGCCTGGTGAGCAACTGCACGCCGATTTAGCTGGTCCTGTCTCTCCAGTAGGAATTGGTGGTGTGAAACATGTTTTGTTTGTGATGTGTGCCTTTACCCGATATACTTTCGTGGTCGGTCTGCGCAAAAAGAGTGAGGCTGCGGCCATGATCTCTTATATTATTGAGCGCATTCGGGTGAATGTGGTGAAGCCAGGTGAACCGGGTGTACGCATCCTACACACCGACAAAGGAGGGGAGTTCATGGTCGCGGCCTTAAAACTCTATCTCCAGCGTCGTGGAATCACTCACCGCTTGACCCCCACAGCCGCTCATCGCTGTAACGGCATGATCGAGCGGAGGATCGGAGTGGCCTTTGAGTCACTCCGTGCTGTGCTGCTCGCGAGCGGCCTGCCTCTGTTCCTGTGGATCGAATGCCTCGCCAGTGTTGTCCATGGTCACAATCTCACGCCGTCGTCGGCACTGTACCATGACAAATTGGCGAGCATCCTAAAGTCCCTGAAAGGTCAGCATGCTGTCAACGCATCTGCGGATGTTGACGAAGCTGAGAAGAGCCTGGGGAAGGGCAAGCGCATGAAAAAGGCCGAGCGCGATAAGTTGAGGGATGCGGAAAAACGCAAGTACAAGTTGCTTGCGACGACAGAGTTAGACGAGTTTTTAGTGCAGTCTTGTGATAAGGATATCATTCCTCATATGTCTTTTTGCAGAGACACCTCCGTTGAGGTGTTCCAAGATCTGCTGCGGCAGCAGCGTCCGTGGGGGGTTGAAGTGTATGCATATCCCAGGTGTCAGAAAAGCTATCATATGTGCAGGGCGGACGCGCAGTCCTCGTTCAAGTCAGGTCAGGGCAGCCAGCATCTCGTACCTGCTGCGCACAGAGGTAGAACCGAGAGATGCTGCAAGGAGAGTGCTAATACCGTAAGACAGTAATGAGAATGGTTACAGATCTCAGTGTGCACATGCTTATATGCACACTGAA
Source organism: Ulva prolifera (assembly GCA_023078555.1). NCBI lineage: Eukaryota > Viridiplantae > Chlorophyta > Ulvophyceae > Ulvales > Ulvaceae > Ulva > Ulva prolifera. The sequence goes on along the minus strand of CM041202.1, from coordinate 4,479,646 downwards.
CACTCAACACTCAAGGTTACGGCGGGAAACCCTCGCACGATCTCTCTCACTACATCGAGACGATCCTAGCTGGCGGCTTACCCCTACACTGGATCCGCGGATCGTTCGTGCATGGGTGCACCTGTCACCACACTGCTGCCCGCAGGCTCATGCATTGTGACACCAGGGACGACAAGCTGCGGAAGTTGTCCCTGCGGGGTGTCCCTGCATACTGGGTCGGGGCTGGGCTGGGCCCCAGCATGCAGCGTGTGTACGCCCAGGATGTTCCTGGGGGTAGGGTTTTTGTTGTGCGCCAGGTCATGTGCACTGCGGATCAGATGATCCGCCATGTACGCAAGTACGATGCGTCCGCCGTTGTGGACAAGCGGGAGCCTAAGGAGTTTGCGAACTCCTATACGGTTGCTTTCGAGGGGGACGATAAGGGTGAGCGTGTGACTGATGCTGATGTTCCTCCTTTCGCGGCAGAACATACGTATGACGGGGGAGTGTTGCGTCGTCTGCGTGACCAGCTTCACACCCCCCCTGGTCATGGTAGGGTTCCTGTCATGGAAATGACATTCCGGCAAGACAACCCTGAGCCCAGTCCTGCTGTGTATTCTCCACGATTTGGAGCTGGCTCCTCTGTGGAGATAATCCGACGTGACCCTTCTCGGGCCACACCGGAAATGGCCAGATCAGCTTTGCATCGCACGCGTGTGACATCCAGAGCTGCTGCTCACCCTGGCGTCCCTGTCCCCCCTCGTGTGCGCGGCGAACTGCATCACCCTGTCGCTATGCCCTCTCGCACTGCGCAGTACGTTGTCACGCGCAACGCTGCGTTGCACGACCCTGGTGTAGAAGCTGCCTTTCCTGTTCAAGTGTCTGTCAGTGCGTCTGACGATGACATGGATGAGGACGGCTCTAGTCCTAGCATCTATGATGATGACGATGAACAGGATATGGACTACACCGTCTCAGATGATGAACGGGCTGCGGCCCATCAGAATCTGGAGGCTCAGCGGGTCCGTTCCGGCAGTAATTCGGCAGCGGCCTCAGCATCTGGCGTGGGGGCAGTTGCTCAGCCCCTGCGAGGAGCCGAGGCGCCGAGGCCCTTCTGGGAGGATGAGCCAGATGAGGTGGAGACCGGGTCCGAATTAGGGGGAGAGGATCCGGACCCCTCAGCCGCAGTCGGGGTTGATTTGCCTGACGAGGTGAGGGCCATTCCAGCTGCCTTACCTCGTATTAAGATCAATCCCCTTGTACGCAGACGCCTTGTTCCATTGGCTGCGGATGTAGAAGTTGTACAAATGCATGAGCCTACGGGCTCTGACATTGCTAGCAGTGAGACAGTTGTAGCTGCCATTGATGTTTCAACTTGCGATCAGGACACATCAGCCGCGGCTGACTGTGGAGTGTCCTGTGCAGGCCTGAAGCCTCAGCATGTGGAGTTTGGTGAGCAGCAGAATGCTCAGCGTCGTGGGTCGCGCAGAGCAGCTGCCGCCAGGAAGCAGAAGGCCTCCGACCCTGATATGCCTTCTTTGAAGGAAGCACTCGCGAGTGCTGACAGGGATGCATGGCTGCGTGCCATGCAGGAGGAGGTAGATGCACTGGGTGAGCACGGAACCTTCGGGTTGTGCTATCTGCCTGCGGGCAAACGGGCTATCTCGGGCAAATGGGTGCGCAAGATTAAGCGTGGGCCTGCGGGGGAGATTCAGCGATATAAGGCACGTTATGTAGCGCGTGGTTTTTCTCAGGTAGAAGGAGTTGATTTCTTTGAGACTTCGTCTCCTGTTGGTAGTTATGCGACACTGCGTGTGTTGTTGTCAGTTGCTGCTCAGGAAGATTTAGAGATTAGGCATATAGATATTCAGTGTGCTTTTCTGAATGGTGAGCTGGAGGAGGAAGTGTTCGTTGAACAGCCCCCGTTCTTCACTGACGGGACAGCACATGTATGGAGATTGCACAAAACCTTGTCTGGCCTGAAGCAAGCTGCTCGCGAGTGGCATAAAGCTTTAATCAAGGTCTTAGCTGAGATGGGATTTGTGTGCGCACAAAGTGATCCCGGACTGTATGTCAGAACATCTGGTCGCTGTTTTATTTTCTTGTGGGTCGATGACTTGTTCATTTTTAGCAGCTCTGCGGGACTGCAAGAACTTGTCGATATCATTCTCACGAAATTCAAAGGCAGAGACCTAGGTGAACTTGCATGGGCACTTGGCACAGAGATCATGCGTGATCGCAAGGCCAAAACAATCATCATGACACAACGAAACAGAATTCAGAACTTGCTTGAAAAGTACAGTATGTCTGACTGTCGCAAGTCTCCCACTCCCTTAGTGCCGCGGCAACAACTAAGGAGTGCGAAAGAGCATCCTGACCTGGAGAAAGCCAGTGCTGCTGAGCATTCCAGGTTCATGAGTGCTGTAGGAAGTATCCAGTATATTGCAGGAGTGACACGACCTGACCTGAGCTATGTGGCACATGCCCTGGCCTGGCACATGTCTAGTAGTCTAAAGGAACATTGGTATGCCGTGCAACATGTTCTGAGATACCTGCAGTCCACAAAGAATCTAGGGATAAAATTTATAGGCTATGAGGGACACGGGTGTTTATTAGAGGCTTTTTCAGATGCAGATTTTGCGAACTCTGCTGATCTGAAAAGTGTATCTGGTATGGTTATTCGAGTGTATGGGAACTCTGTTCTCTGGCGTTCGAAGAAACAGAGTATAGTGGCTAGGGATACAACAGAGGCTGAGCTCATCGCGATGAGTTCAACAGCCAACGAGTTGATGTGGGTGAAGCAGTTGCTTCTCGATTTGAAGCTCGTCCCACATAGGCCGACTCTGTGGGGTGACAATAAGAGTGCCAACATTTTGGCTGTTAATGCTGTGTCCACTGACAGATCCAAGCACATTCGTGTGCGGTACTTGCGAGTGCGGGAATATGTCCAGATGGATGAACTTAAGGTAGCATGGGTAGGCACTGTTGATCAGTTAGCGGGTGTGTTTACTAAAGTGCTGCCCGGACCTGCTTTGCTAGAAGTTCGTAATAAACTCCAGCTAGTGGAGACGTAGCAGGGTTTATGGGGGAGTGTCACAATGCATGAGCCTACGGGCAGCAGTGTGGTGACAGGTGCACCCATGCACGGACGATCCGCGGATCCAGTGCACGGGGTAAGCCGCCAGCCGAGATTGTCTCGATGTAGTGAGAGAGATCCCGCGAGTGTTTCCCGCCGTAACCTTGAGTGTTCAGTGTGCATATAAGCGTGTGCACACTGAGATCTGTAACCATTCTTCTTGCTGTTTCCCGGTGCTAGCACTCCCTTTAAGCGTTCCTCGGTTCTACCTCTGTGCGCAGCAGGTATGGAACGCTGGCTGCCCTGACCTGACCTGTACTAAAGACTGCGCGTCTGACCTGAAAAGATAGAGCATTTCTGACATAAACACCCGTGTCCCTCAGAGCCTACAAATTTTATTCCTAAATTCTTTGTGGACTGCAGGTATCTCAGAACATGTTGCACGGCAGACCAATGTTCCTTCAGACTACTAGACATGTGCCGGGCCAGGGCATGTGCCACATAGCTCAGGTCAGGTCGTGTCACTCCTGCAATATACTGGATGCTTCCTACAGCACTCATGAACCTGGAATGCTTAGCAGCACTGGCTTTCTCCAGGTCAGGATGCTCTTTCACACTCCTTAGCTGTTGCCGCGGCACTAAAGAAGTCATTAAGTTACACATATCTGGCCATTGTATGGCAAAGCAAACAAACAACATCAAGCCAAGCACTAAAGAAGTGGGAGAATTACGACAGTCAGACATGCTGTACTTGTCCAGCAAGTTCTGGATTTTATTTCTTTGCGTCATTGTGATTGTTTTGGACTTTCGATCACGCGTGATCTCAGTGCCAAGTGCCCAAGACAGGTCACCTAGATCTCTGCCTTCAAATTTAGTGAGAATGACACTGATAATTTCTTGCAGCCCCGCAGAGCAACTGAAAATGAACAAGTCATCTACCCACAGAAAAATGAGGCATCGACCAGTTGTTCTGACATACAGTCCAGGATCACTTTGTGCGCACACAAATCCCAGTTCAGCCAAGACCTTTACTAAAGCTTTATGCCACTCGCGAGCGGCTTGCTTCAGGCCATACAGAGTCTTATGCAATTTCCATACACGTGCTGTCCCGTCTGTGAAGTACGGGGGCTGTTCAACGAAAACCTCTTCCTCCAGGTCACCGTTAAGAAAAGCACACTGTATGTCTATATGCCTAATCTCCAAATCCTCCTGAGCAGCAATGGACAGCAACACACGCAGTGTCGCGTAACTACCGACAGGGGACCAAGTCTCGAAGAAATCTATCCCTTCTACCTGAGAAAAACCACGAGCTACATAACGTGCCTTGTAACGCTGAATCTCACCAGCGGGTCCGCGCTTGATCTTGAACACCCACTTGCCCGAGATAGCTTTCTTACCCGCAGGCAGATAGCACAACATAAAAGTCCCGTGCTCACCCAGTGCTTCCACCTCCTCCTGCATGGCACGCAGCCAAGCATCCCTGTCTGGACCCGCGAGTCCTTCCTTCATAGAAGGCAGATCAAGGTCGGAGGCCTTCTGCTTCCTGACGGAAGCTGCACTGCTCGACCCATGACGCTGAGCATTCCGCTGCTCGCCAGACTCCACATGCTGAGGCTTCAGGCCTGCACAGGACACTCCACAGTCAGCCGCGGATGATGTGTCCTGATTGCAAGCTAGAGCATCAATAGCAGCTACAACTGTCTCACTACTAGCAATGTCAGAGCCCGCAGGCTCATGCATGTTAACAGCTGCTACATCCGCAGCCAGTGGAACAAGGCGTCTGCGCACAAGAGGATTGATTTTTATGCGAGGCAAGGCGGCTGGAATGGCCCTCACCTCGTCAGGCAAATCAACCCCAACAGCGGCTGAGGGGTCCGGGACCTCTCCCCCTAATTCGGACCCGGTCTCCGCCTCATCCGGCTCATCCTCCCAGAAGGGCCTCGGCGCGTCAGCTCCTCGCAGGGGCTGAGCAACTGCTCCCGCGTTAGACGCTGAGGCCGCGGCCGAATTACTCCCAGATCGGACCCGCTGAGCCTCCAGATTCTGATGGGCCGCAGCCTGTTCATCATCTGAGATGGTGTAGTCCATGCGCTGTTCCGATCGGGCAAATTTCCCGATTTATCGGGCCCGATGAGAAAAATCCCGATTAATCCCCCGATCTGGTCATCTTCGAGCTAAAATGGACTCTGTTGACGATGATTGAGGTGCCATATGATCGATAAACATGTTCCCGGATTGTTGCCAAGTTTTCTGTCGAAGAAATCAACCTGTGGACGTTTTGTGTGCGAGTAAGCTCACCATGGACCGATACACGACCACAGGTACTCAGCGACGCAGGCTTGGGCGACATTTGAAAGCTCAATTTGCTCTCATAGACTGTGTGAGCGCTGCACCCAATTCGTGGCATGGCGTGCAAGTGTTGCTCATGGTCTCGTCAGGAGCTGGCACGAACGAGTGCATGGCTCGCTCGGCTGGCGAACTGAAAAAAAAAAATCAGGAATGCATTCGAAAAAAATATTTTGGTTCGAAGAAGTCTTTCGCAATAGATTTGTTGGTTCAGGCCCGTGGCTGCGGCAAGTATTCGTGTCATTAGCAGTCTATGAGGCTACGCACGACCATCAGAGGGCAGCAATCGATCAAGAATTAATGTATCTGGTGTCTTTAAATGCATTTAATATCTCGGACATTCGTAATGCCATCGCAATCGTGATCCGAATTGGACCTGGTTTGTGTATATCATCACACAAGTGTGTCAGCTCTGTCATGGATTAAACAAACATATGTATATAGAGAAGCAATTGCTAAGTATTCATCAGGTGGCTTTGCACCCACCGAATTGCATTGTAGAGTGTTGTTGTGATCTTATGATTGGACAGATCCGAGCAGTCTGTCATTGCAGTGCCATCAATGAATGATGCTCAGGTCAATCCATCACAACTCATGCAATACCACAAGTGCAGCGGAATGTTGTTGTGTTCTCGCTTCATTGGCATCAAATTTCTGTCAAACTTTGGGCAATTGCGTATAGTTGTGGTCTCTAAATATTCAATTTGCTTACCCGGATCTAACCGAAAATTCCCGATTTATCGGACCCGATTTGAAAACTCCCGACATCAGGGGATCGCGACCGACCCAACCCTGCTAATAACAATATGCTACGAGATCGCTTAACGATGCCTGCGCTTGTGACCGCGGTCTCAGCGCCGGCAGAATAGTGGAATGCCTGCCGTGTCTGCGCACAATCTTTTGACCAACGGTTTCCTGTACAAGACCATATCCGGCAGAACGCAAACTATATAGTTTATATCATTGATACGATGTCAGAACACCCTTCTATGCAGGTCATACGCTCAGTCAGACATATTCATGTCATGTCAGGAAAGCCAATACTCCACACCTGCTGCGCACAGAGGTAGAACAATGGAGTACTTAGAGAGGAGACGTGTCGTGAGGCGGCACCTCACTCTGGCGCAGGCTGGGCATTGTAACTAGTTGCGTTTGATGTGCACAACTTTTCACAATTATTAATCATTAAATTCACAATGTGCAACTTATGTACAACCTCATGTTCGTGTCTGAAAATTTTGAAAGATTGTGCACACGAAATGCGAGCATACAAAGCATCGTGCGCTGACGCTCGATGTGGCTACGAGTGCACAATGTAGACCAGCTCAATCATGACCACAATTGCGCTAACGACTGAACGATTTGATCTCAAATTGGAAGTACGCTTAGTCATGTACAAGAACACAACTTAGAGCGCTTTAATTAGGTGCTTATATCACTTCTTGCGTGCTAGGCGACTAAGCCGCGCTCTGTGCACTTCTCAGGTTCACATGCGCACATGTCAGACTCAGCAATGCATGCGCTAGTGTGCACAGGCTACGGGCAGGTCACAACCCAAGCCCTTGCGTCACGCACCGTGGCGGCTCGTGCCAAGGTGGAACACAGAATGTACTCAACAAGTGTCGGACTCATCTTTTCCGGCATGCCCGTTATACTCCGACTCCAGGATATCGGGACTCTTAGATCACGGATCCTCATTGTCCGGTATGCATGGCACGACTGAGCACAGACTCCGCGCTCTCAGCGTTTAAAGTCGTATACATACACTTATACACCGCAACTTACTGACATTCCCGCAGTTGATCGGGATATCATTGAGGTGCTCGCATTCTGTGTGGCATCTTGGCGAGGCCAGCCTTAGCAGGGGGTAGTCATGGGCGCATTCACATCAGTATTTATATTGCGCGCTTGCCGGGTCCGACACAGTAGCTACTGATCGGATGGGCGCAACCATTTATGCACTTTACTCTGACTTTGACTATCTCGCATTCTTAAACCTTGACTCTCTTGTCATAAGTTCTAGCGCTCACATCGGTCCCCGAGCCGGAGCCATATCCCTTTAACTTCCCAGCATCAGGCACATCGAGGTCCGCTCAGTGACCACGGACAACTAGTCCTAGACAAGACGCTAGTTGTCATGAATTCCGTTGAAACTAGGTCAAAGCTAGTCAAAGCACTCAACTGTGCAGCGAGAGCTACTTGCACCTCTAGCAAACACCTAGTTTAAAAAGAGCAAGAATAAGCAACGGTCCTCTAAGGCACACGCGGACATATAAAGCTAATGTCCGCGCTGGCTGTGACCCGCATCGCACAGCCCACGGGCGTGACACCCGATGACACGGCTTACGCCAGGTCACCGTAAGGGATGACACTTGACCCCCGCTAGCCACCACTTTGCCTAGCTTGTTGTACCATGACACGTGTCACGTAACACTGTGCATGACACTAGTACCGTGAAACAGTAGAGATAGTGGTTACAGCTCTTAGTGTGCACATCAGTATATGCACAATGAATAGTCAAGATGACGGCGGGAGATCCCTTCAGGATCTCACTCGCTGCTCCGGGGCAATCCCGATGGCGGCGAAACCTTGCACTCGATCCGCGGATCGATCGTGCATGGGTGCAGCTGTCACCACGCTACTGCCCGCATGCTCATGCATTGTGACACTTCGTGTGTCGTATGGTTGTGGTGAACCTGATTTTACAAAGGGGAAATTTCCTCAATGGGATTTAAGACTGAAAGCTTCGTTGTGTACGAGCAGAAGGTCGTTTTGTGTTTAGGATAGGTTAGCCTAGAACATTTGTTGTAGTGTGCACCGTCTGCGGACGAATTGCGTATTCATGCTAGAGCAAGGACTCAAGTCTTGATTTATTTGCCTTATGCGGAAAGAACAACTGTCTATCGCATGTCACAATTATGCGCGGCATGGGCCTATCTGACTGCCAAGTATAGGCCTAGCACTGATACCGACATTCATAGATTGTGGAGCCGTTTCAACTCGCTGTCACAGAACGATAGGGATGTTGGGTCCTACTGCGGTGAAGTGATAAGTGTTTATACTCAACTGGAAGCACTAGGTGCTGATGTGGGCCAAAGATGGCTGTACATTGAAGTTGCTTGAAGTGGGAGAGGAGTTGAATGCCGTGCGCGGCGATCTCCTCTACACAACCCCACATGTAATCATTGCACGATTAACGGAACACGCCGATTTGCTTAAGCAACAAAGCCTGCAAGCTATATCTATGTTGCCTGTGGGCAAACTGGGTCATGGCTAGCGCAAGCAACCTCGGGGAGATGCTCATGGGGTGGCCGCCATTGGTGCAGCTCTGGCTCCTCGCGAGGAGACCAGGCCGTGCTTCTGCTGCAAGAAGAGAGGACATCTCCGTTCGAAGTGCCCCCAATGCAAGAAGGCCAAGGATGTTTGTGCCATAGAAATGTCTGAAGAGTATCCTATGCCTGATGCGTCCAAGCCATGGAATCTTCTTGTAGATAGCGGCTTGAATATCCACATTATTTGTAACCGGGAAATGCTCATTGAGTATGGTCCTTGCAATCGGACAGCCAACCCTGCGGGGCCTGGCAACTTGCCGATTGTGTGTTGTAAAAGTTCCTCATAGAGCCCAAAGCATGTGCACATGAGAATGCACACAGCGAGTGACACGTGGCAGTCACCAGCCCGCGAGTGAGAAGACGCATTCTAGCGCGCTGTATAGGTCGAACAAGGTCGTGGTTCAAGTATCTCACGCAGAAACTGACCATGCTGGTGTGATCCCAGGTCTCAGGCGTCATGTGCTAAGTACTTCACACATATACTCAACATTTCTTAACTAAATGAGTTAAGTAAACAAACGGTATGACGCTTCCACTCGCGCTTGCATTCGAAAATTGTGGGGCGGGGCACTATTTTGGTGAACATGGGTTCCTATGTCAATCTTCATGGGAACAAGCATCCTCTGGATGTGGAAATCCCCGGTGTCTATTATACGCCCATGAATGCCCACACAACATAATGAGTACCTAAGAACAGCGCCTTGAGAAAATTTTATTGACACGCGTAGGAGTGTAATGCATGCCCCTAGGTTTGCGGACATGGATGTCGGTTATGAGGATGCGTCCAAACACCAGCAGTTGGATGAGGACGGCAATCGTGTCGGTGCTTTCAAGTTGGATACCAAGAAAAAGTATGTTTTAGAGGGTCATCATGTCAACATAGAAGTGTGATGGTCCAATCAGGGTGTCCGACGTCTTTTTTGGGGTAACAGTAAAAATGGTGCCATGTGGCCGCTGCAGCAGTGGATCTCAAATTGCAAGATGATGGGGGAGCTGAGATTCCCCATGACGCTTATCTACTGAATCATACTTCCATAACTCATCTATCTTTTCAGCAGTCAAACTGGGTGTTGAGGCGCATGCAGTCTAATGCGCCGTTGTATTATTTGTCTTTCAATGTCGGTGCCTAGGCGATGGGATAGCGCTGCCATGGGCGCAAGATTGGCAAAGTACTTGTGGGTAACTTCTCTGCCAACAATCGTTCACTCGCATGCCAGGCGCAGTAGCCGGGTGAGCACTTGCATGCTGATTTGGCCGGCCCCATTACCCCTGTTGGGATTGGCGGTGTCAAATATAGTCTTGCCTGTGATTTGTGCCTTCACAAGGTATACTTTTGTTGTCGGTCTGTGCAAGAATAGTGAGGCTGAGGCCATGATATCTTGCATCATTGAGCGCATCCGTGACCATGTGGTGAAGCCGGGTGAACCGGGTGTGCGCATCCTTCACACCGACAAATGGGGTGAGTTCATGGTTGCGGCCTTGGGCGTATATATGTATTGCCGGGGCATCACCCATCGGAAGCCCACCAACAGTTACCGTGAAAACGGTATGATCGAGCAGAGGATCGGAATTGCTTTCGAAGCAATCCGAGCTGTGCTGCTTGTGAGCGGCTTGCCTCTGTTTCGGTGGATTAAGTATTTGGCCAGCGTTATACACGGGCACAATCTCATGCCGTGCTCGGCATTGTACCATGACAGGCTGGCAAAGCTCATTAAGGACGGGAAAGCAGCCAACAAGTCTCGGACATCCGTGGATGTCCAGATCGCCACGAGGGTCCAGCGCATGGAGAAGGCCGACCAAGAGAAGCTGAAGGAGGTAGGGAAGGAGAAGGGGGAAGAATTCGTGATGACTTAGCTGGATGTTATTTTGTTGAAGTCATCGGACAGGGACATCATCCCACACCTCTTTTCAGAGACATCCCCTTGGAAAAGTTTCAGGATTCGCTGCGGCCATGGGAGGTGTATGCGTGCCCTCGGGATGACAAGTTGCGGAATTTGGCCCCGCGGGGACTCGTCGCATACCGGGTTGGGGCCGGATTGGGTCCAGGCATGCGGCGGCTTTACACCCAGGTGGTGCCAGGGGGTAAGGTCATTGTTGCCAGGGGGTAAGGTCATTGTTGCCAGGGGGTAAGGTCATTGCACGCAAGATCAGATGATCAGGCCTGTACGCAAGTACGACGTCTGTGCTGTGGTGGATCAACGGCAGCGTGTGCAATTGGCGGACGCCCATGTTGTCACGTTTGAGAAGGATGATGTTGTGGGATATCCATATCTGGGGATCCAAGAATATAGATGACATAATCAATGGAGGAGGCATCTAACAAATGACTCGTTGCTTCAGGTGAGCCCCAGTGGTAGAGCATGTAGTGTGTACTCATGAGGTCACCGGTTCAATTCTTACTTTCATTTCTGCCGCGCGACTTTACACGATGGCAAGGTACGCTCCCCTCCACGTCGTCATGCACAGTCAGCATGCTTACAAGCTCAGGCACGCGCATTAACCCCTGTGCACACTCGATGAGACTAACACGCGTCTTGACAGATGATGAGGGCGTCAAAGTCACTTATGAGGATGCTTCCCCCTTTGACGATGCTGCCACTTATGATGGGGGGGTGCTGTACACTCCCCCGGGACATGGTAAGGTCCCTGTGATGGATCAGACCCACCACTCTGCGGATGAGTGCTCGCCGCGGCCTGGAGCCTCTGCGGAGGTGCTCTGCCATGATCCCTCTCGGGACACTCCGGAGATGGCCAAGCACACCATGCACTGCTTGCGAGAAATTGCACATGCTCAGGCACACCCTGCCGTTGATAGACCTCCGCGTAGGGCTGGGCTGGCTTCCAACAGCCGGCAGCTGCCAGTCCGGAATGCTGACCTTGTGGTGACTAGGACTGTAAATTTAACATCTAGGGGCATGAATTAACGTTAATAACAAAGCTAAAGTAAAGCAAAAGTAAAATAGGCTCAAAGCTTTACTTTAAACGTGTTTCAAACTTGTGTTGTGCTGCTTTACCAGTAAAACTGTTAAACATGACGAGGAGGAAGTTTCAGCCAATTTCAAGGCACAAACACGGCACAAGCACGTCCACAGCCACTTCGATACACCTATTGCACCACATATCAACTATCTGCATCTGCTGAGCAACTTGACAATGGTGGAGATGCTCCTATGCTGTTAGACTGTAGGCCACATGATACAACACAACACCCTTGTTCGGTGTGCGGCATGTCATAATACATTTCAGATACAATGTGACAAGGGGCTGGGGGACCCGCGGTAGGCCGTGTATTCACATGCATGGGTACAATCACATGCATGGGTACATTAGTGACATTTCACACATGTACATGTACCTCTGCAATTTTGAGAGGATATTCTGGATTTGTATACATGTACTTGGATTAGCGCGAACATTCATGCTCTATTGATATCTAAGCACCATTGTGCATGCATGTTGTCGGTACGGAAAGATCTTGGACTTCATGTTGTATTTCTTCTGGAAATGGACCCGTGTATAACACTTCACAATCAATGCATACGTGCATAGTACACAATGCCGCATGGACACGCAACGCGTTCGATTAAGAATGAAACTGGAACTCAAGTGTTGCGTACGTTTCACACAACCTGGCACTCACCACGCATATGGCAAAATAACACAGCTGTGCAGCCCTGCAACCACCGCTCAATGATCGGGTAGTCAGTGACTTCTGCAAGAAGCGGCGGCACACGCAAGTCCCTAGGTGTCCAGCCAAACATCAACTGATGTGGTGTGTAGCCAGAAGAAGAATGAATTGTGTTACGATATGCATAGAACAGTGATGGAATCAGTTATTCCCAGTTGTTGGAGCGGTACTTGCTGAAGAATCCACGAAGCATACTCAACAACGTGCGATGAAAGTTTTCAGTCTGACCATCAGTTTGTGGGTGGTAGGCTACATTGCTGATGACACGTGTTCCTAATGCTTTGCAAAGCTCATTCATTCTGGAGGCAGTCAGCCGAGAGTCACCGAACTGAAAGGCTGAGGGACATGGGGTATTGCTTGAGGGTTTGACTGACAGACATTTTTCTATTTCTGTTGATTTGAAAACTGTCTTATGCATGATTGTTCGAGAGCATGGGAACTGCATGTTCTGGCGCTCGAAGAAGCACAGTATAGTGGTTGGGGCCACAACTGAAGCTGAGCTCATTGCTATGAGTGCTGCTGTAAATGAGCTCATGAGGATGCATAGTACTAAATTCCCACAAGACGCATGATCAATTTTACCCCCACAGAGTCGGGCCATGCCTCCCCCGAATATCATCGAAGCATGACTAGGTTGCTCGACACATGCAGCCAGCCGCAGACCGAAGGTACCGACGGCCCGCACAGTGGCTCATGTCCCGAGTTGGGAGTGCGGTTGCCAAAACGAATGGACGTGATGACATGGGCTAGTATGATGTCGAGGGCATTGACGAGGCCAAGGAAAAGCATTCTGCTCGACAGCGTCGTGACGACACGGCATTCTGTAGGAGATTTTAGGGATGCATTCCTGCACCTGCCGGCATCGACAAATACTCATGCCGCGGGTTTGTTATGCGACTTCGTTTGCTGGCACTGGGAGTTCACTTGCAGAGAAGCTAAAGTGGCAAAGTTACATTAGTATATATTCAATGACACAAGTTACATTAGTATATATTCAATGACTTCACCGACCAAACATAATTGTTCGATAAGGTGGCCCGTCGGCTATAATCGACACATAGATGACCATTGTCATGATCTTTTGCCTAGACCTCCGGCAAACACATAATGCTGCTCGGGAGAAATCTTGAGTATCGGTCACCACAGCTTGCAAGTAGGTAGACTGACCGTATTACCATGTTCCCATGTCGAACCAGTTATGATGACGATTGTAGTTGCATCACAGTATGAAATCAATTATGCCCTTGTCATCTCGGATGTCGCAGGTAACACGTAACAAGAGCACCAACCTCAATATACCTTGATTCAACTTGAGGACCATCTGTACTTCAGAAGCCCCACATACAAAACCAGAGTCAAAGACAATTCGGGTTGGTAGTATATTTGTTGCAACGTAAAAAGTTAAGACGGGGTGGCAAGACTGGAGGCATTACACAACGTCAGCAACATCTCGCAACCCCACCACATCGACACTGCACCCCGATCAATTGATGCAAGATGCCAAATAACGCTAGCCATGCACCGTCTTGGCCTTGATTCTGGCACAGGCCACGAGGTGAGCACACAAGCTCTTGTACCTTGCAGCTCCACATGGGCACTTAAAGTCCACTTGAAGTCATGCCCGCTAACAAAATTGCTATGGCATACTGTTTGCAGTCCCGACAGGGTGGGACAACGGCCAGAGGGCACTCTGCTGAACAGCCTCATGAATGTGCCTTGAATAGCATCTTGACTGGACTGCGTCTTTTATGATCTACGGACAGAGCCACCTCAAAACAAGAACGAACAAGATGTGACGCCAACATGTGTCAAGCCCACGCATACATAGTACCTCTCTGAGATACAAGAGCGGCGGCGGCAGCTAGATTTCAGGGCAGATCTCATGGGCTTCTAAGCAGGCGCTTTGGTCGCTTGTGTACATATTGTGCACGCCTTGTCGTCGCATTATGCGTTGTCGCTTTGGTGCCCGCACGCCTCCGGGACATTCTTGCACCTAGGAAACACAATAACTTCACAACAGTCTTGCACACTCATTATCAGCAAGGCAGTGGCCCTGCCCATGAGGGCGGCCCGCACCAGCCAATGTATGGTGAGTACAGACTGTCGTCAACATGCATTAGTCACTTGACTAGGGTACAGGAGTGGCACTCGAGTGTCATTGCGAGGAACGAATTCTTGAAGAGCGACAGAGCTGAACCATGTTCTGAAGCCATGCAGAACACATTGCCATGCAAACCATGCTTGAACAAAACCATTGACACCTGAACTATCGGTAAAGATACTGTAGGAAGGTGACCAGGATGACCAATCACGTGGAGTTCAGTTATGTCTGAGTTTCCAATGCACCTGTCTGACCAGCGTTCTATTGACAGATTTTGATTGGAAAAGCTCTCCGACTCAGGATACAGAAGTGGTCCTGATAGTGCAACACGACTCCTGGTATTTCACGACGGCAGCAAGGCGCCCACATATGGACACTTTGCCTAGAGATCCCACGAAGCCTCTCTGCTCTTCGTCCCCTCACAGTTGCATCGCGATTCACGGTCTATGGAAAGCAAGCCCAAATGCCTGACTAATCAAGGGTACAACACTTGAGAAGAAGACGCGTCTTGGTTGTCTCTCAATGCATGGGTAGCCCCAGACTCCACAGCCGCTTCGAGGCCCTGCAGAAGCGCGCCTCCCAATTCTTGTTGCTGTCTACACACGCTAAATTCTGATGCCCCTAAGAGGTTGCAGAGGATGATTAGCAATGCATTATGCAATCATGTGGCAGGACCGTAGAGGTCAAATGCAAGCAGCATTCTGATGCCGACAGCAGCTTACCACAGAGCTTTGTGGAACATGGGTGACTTTGCCTCCAGCGCGGACAGCGTCCCATAATACAAATATGGCTTGCAGCTGACCTGTGCATGTGGCAGAGAGTGTAAACGCTGCAGCCGCAAGGCTGCCAAGCAGTGGGCGAAGTCGCACGCATTTCAGCTGCCGCGCATGTCAGCTTTAACAGCTCAACTTGCAGCTTTGGGTTGCCAGATCATTCCACTGGATCAGGTCAGCTCATTCACTTCAGTGCGATGCCGGCAGCACCGTATAAATGTGGCATTGAACATATGGCTCCGAACGAAAAAAGCCGCCAGTATATTAAATATCTCAGACAGTAAATATCTCAGACAATACAGCGCTTGAGCTGCGCAGCCTGATGGCTGCTCTACATATATGCTGATACAGATGAGCTTGCATGCTTGGAGAGATGCTGAACAAGTTGACCAGATAACAGGTGAATGGCATGGCCAGGCTGCCACTCCAAGGGGGGGGGGGGGGGGGAACCACTTGCACAAACATGGTCTGTTCAACCATAAGACAGCGGTTTTGACTGACATGTATGGAAACTTGATAGTGCGTCTGTTCAAGTGAAGATATGAAGCGGCCCGAACACTAATTTTCACGTCGTGTCCACAGCTCCATTAAAAGGATTTGCACGTCAGTGGGAAGGATCCATATTGCCGATTGCGTGCTGCGGTCAGTTCTGTTGCATGGTTAGTTTTTTGCACAACAATATCTCACTATGAGCAGAAGGTGGCAAACTTGTTTAGTGAGAATTTCCACCCCACTGCTACTGACCATAACTGGCACAGGTAACAACCTGAGCGTACAGTGCATGTTGTCATATCTACTCATCTGACGTACAGAAGATAGATCACACCTCTCTTTGGGTTGCCACATGCGTTGCCCCAGGAATTGTGTGCTGCTGGTATGGGTCCTTCAGGATGTACGTTGCGTGCCTGAAAACACCTGATGGCTGCGCATCACGTAGATCCCCTTCCATGTCCTTGTAACACGTGTAAGTGTTGTATTGTGGTTTGAACTGCAGGACAGAATCGGCTAAAGAGATTCTGCAGAAGTGCGAATTAAAATTAGCACACAAAATGTGATCGTACCTGATGGTTAAGGTCGGTGACAACGTCTGTGAACATTGCGACTCTCCCTACATTCTGAACTGCCATCATCAGACCCCCTTCTTTCCTACTGCGAGCAGCCCTGATGTACTGTGCAGCAGGGAAAGCAAACCACATAGCACATGCTGCTGGCAGCATCTCTACGCATAACATCCATGTCTGCAATGATCTAGCATCTTCCATTGCATGCCTCAACAGCAGTGAGATGAAGAAACCCTGCCAAAATGTGCTGAAAACCACAGCCTTGATGGTAACAAACTTCCAGACCGGTTGATATGGCTTCAGCATGTCTTTCGTCCCCGCCCAGAAGTGGACCAAGCCCAGGAGCGCAGCACCGTAACAAAAATTGTAGATTACTTGAAGATACAGGTACCTGTGATGCGGATTTTTTGTTGCATCAGACGTCTTGACCTCAAAGAGCAACAATTACAACAAACTAAAAAAACCATCTCAATAAATATTACACGCACCATCCACTGAATGACCAGCTCCCATCATGATAGCGCCCTTGTGAATACAGAACCAATGTGAGCAACACAATGAGCGGCTTAAGAATTACAAATTGCAGAACCAAGCGCTTGCAGAGTTTCACAAACTGGCCATCAATCTGCATTACCGTCACAATCAAGACAAAGGCATATGCCCTTGATCGGCGCACGTGTTCTTTATATGGTATCTGGTGAGGAACATTTCAAGTTATCATATATTCAAGCACAGCACACCCACGGTCATGGGAAACACCGACAGGGCTTCTGATGACTATTACTCAGCTATGGCTTGTAGTGACACATACGTGTGGGTGAACAATGGGGAGGGAGCCGACATAAAGCAGACGTGCTATGTTTTTGATCGGCTGCCATGACCGTCACTACACTTGTTGTTCAAAAGTGAAAGAATGACATACTCCGTCAAGAGTACATGACTCCAACAGGTTCAGGACATGTGTTGCACCGCAGAAAGCAACAGAATGCCACACATCCGAAATGACAATAACAGAGAAAGTGCCATGAAAGACCTTGAATGATGTATGCCTTACATGTGCGCACGTTCTCATTCGCTGCGACGCAACATGTTCACAAGGTCGACGAGTAATTCGAAGCAGGTGGGTTGACTGACAGATGTTGCTAAACAATGGTCTGAAAATACTTGAGACACAGTATACTCGTGTAGTGGACTGTAAGCAGCAGAGACCCGTTGCAGGCGGCTTGCAACGACGGTGGAAATTGTCCACACCTGCATTGCTGGGAAGCAGCATGTGCCGTACATGCATGATCCATTCACAATTTCGTCGCGGGCAATTGCTTCTACCTGCCCAGGGCCTCCAATGTACTCCAGCAGAAGGGACATGAACGAGTATATGACGAACGCCTCATACCTACAAAAAATCCTGGGTTCGGTCAATTTGGTTTGTCGATCTTTGCAGTATAGCATAAAACACCCACTGGCGCGTGGGGGCTGGGACGCACATGTCACGCACTGTCTCAATGTATAGAGCATTTTCACTGAAAGTCAGGGACAGGAAAGAGCTGATTGCATAATTTGGTATCAGAAAAATGATACGTATGTAGAATTTCTGCACCGCAACAGGTTCACCATTCAAAAGGAGAAGATATGCATTCCAGCCTATTACACAGGAAATGATGTAACAGGAAAATTCAAGTAGATATGCACTGCACCTGAACCGTCGGATCTTCATAGTTTGTGGCATGAAGTGCCATCTACATAACAACGGTGCTCACGCTTAGAGAATTGCTGGCAATGAAGGCAAGCCCATTGTGCCATCGCCATACCTGCACACCCGAAATGACTGTAGCAGCACAGGCGCACGCTCCGGCACCAGCGAGCCCTGAAGACGTCAATGTCCATCCCTGGCTCATTGCCTTTGCCACATCCTCAGAGTCTAGCAACGATCGCATATCTTCGAAGTCTAGCAATGGAATATGTCAGCCAGCTACAAAGACAGGCGGCTTGTGACTGCGGGTCTTAATGCGCACCCTCCGTGTAATGTCGCAGTGGTAAATCGGATTAGGTGCAGTTCACAGGTGCGTCTGCGGTCAAAGCTGTCTACCTTTAACGCAATCAGCATGCGTGAGCGTCTTCAGTAGCACCTGCAGAATGATGCACAGGCAATTCGCCAGCTGTTGCCGGGTGGGCAGCAAGGTGGTCTCAGGTGCGTCTGGGCATGGCCCAATGTGCCATGGCTTGCATCTATTTGATACCGAGTATCCTTTGCTTTGCCGAAGCTTCGAACTGCGCTACTCTGAATTAACTCGTATAAAAAAAACCGCAACCAGAATGACTGTGAAGTGCAAAAAGTGCTCCCGTCGCAGCGATGAACTCCGCGGATACAGGAATGTTCAACAACCCCGTCAGGGATCGAGCTGCGACGACGATTTCGGTGTCAAGAACGTGCTTGAGTGAGCGGGCGCCAGTGTCCACGCTGGAGTTGGTGAGCCGAGGCCGTTGGGACCTGCACGCATCACATGCAGACGTGAGCGAAGCGAGCGGGGTGTGCTGGCAGCGAGTGGAGCGAGCGAAAGTTGTTGGGGCACTGCCTGGTCACTACATCTAAAAAACAGCTATACAACTAGCCCTTTGGTCATCTTCGTCCCTCAGCGGTGCAGTCCCGCTTGATGTTGACCAAGCTCAGCAGGAATGCCTCCGGAGGCAAATGGCCCTGTAGTGCACTGCGTAATACAGTAAACGACTTACTACAATACAATGCATTACAATTTCAACTACGCAGTATTTAACAGGGACTTTCGTCGGAGTTGCATGTGCGTCAGGCCACATGTACAGTGTTGCCCGACATGACATGCCCTTTCGACTTTGGAAGACGATCTGTATAAAGGTGATATTACGCGGCGTGGCAATGGTGCTGTCAGAATTTGCGAATTTGGATGAGTGGCGATCGTGAGCAGCGTCCGACTGGTCACGCAGGCCTTGCACTGATCAAGCGCGAATGCTCCCACATTGGTTATATTGGCCCTACCGCTGTATGGTAATTGTGGCTGGCGACCGTGATCGCAACCACATTCATGTTAGGCAGCGTCATGCCGCCGTCGCCTGTTGTGGAGATCCCTGTGTGGTCGCGTTCAGCAATATGCACGCTGCACGTGTGTTATCGAAGCTCGTCTCGAGTCATGGGGGTACTAGAGGACAGATAGTATCCTGACTAGGTAAGTGTCCACCGGCTTCGTGTTCGAGAACGGCGGCGCGCAGCTGCGTACATGGTTGAGATAGTGCTCCGCACAAGTCCACCTGATGGCGTGCAACGCAGATTTGTAGTGTGAAGGAAGCTTTTGCAGAAACCACATTTTTCTGTAGTCTGCGTTGCTCCGTCAGTTGATCAGACGACATAGTGAATACAGTCTGACGATGAGTCACACAGCTGAGGGCAAAGAGCCAGATCTGTCAGACGTATGTCTTACAGCTTGAGGTATCATTGGTGAACTCAGTGATGATCATTGCAGTCAACGCCACTCCCTGCTGCAGACTGGCGTCGTCACGAAGTACAAGGCCGCCGCAGATGTGTGCAATCGTGCGTCCTTCTCGTCGCTGAACGGGTGTTTGGTTCTTGTAGTCTTTTATAGGTGGCGCCAATCACCAGCTCACCTACAACGTTCACGATGTGGGACCTGCAGACGTGCTCGCCTGCCTCAAGGGTGACTGCAAGACAGGCGCGAAGATTGTCGACTTGGCTCAGAAAGGGGACGATCTCATTGAAGAGTCCGCTCTCAGCGCTATCAAGCTCCTTTTGGTCATGGTCAACGCTGCATCTTGTTGTCCTCTCAATGAATCGTCCTTTGTCCGTTTGTACCAAGGACCCCTGCGTTGAATGCAACGATTTGACTGCTTTGCATCTGATTTTGCAGATCATGCTCAAAGATTTTCAAGGGCAAGCCAATCGAAAAAGGAATCGCGTTTCCAACTTGCCTCTCAATAAACAAGTGCGCAATATCTTGCATGCGCGTGGCCATCCGTCAACCGCATCCAGTTCCTTGGCCACTCCGCCGCCTAGCCTGCTTACCGAATGAACAATTACTGACCGCTTGCATACCGCCCCACTGTATTGTCAAGCCCCTGCAGGATTGCGTGTCATGAGTTGTGTCGGCTTACTTGCATCCGGGGTTCAGCAACATTTTGTTCAAGTGCCTTACCAGCACAGATGAGGCATGCCACAAGCAGCTCAAAACAGCAGCCACCTGTCAATTTAATTGCCTCATGGGGAAAACATAATTGGGTATTGAATCATAAGCGTAACCAACTTCGGGCCATGTCTCTCTTTGCATTCCGATTTATGATTTTATGAGGACTTGCAGTTGCAGTTTTGTCTAATATATGCAAGCGACGTTCTTTGACAGCACAGAGTTTCCGAATATGCAAACCCTTGTTGTGCAAGCTGCAAGGCATGCATTTTCAAGCTTCATATCTGCGAGGTGTTGAGACAAATGTGGAACATGCCTTCCCATCTATGCAGTGGCCCGATATGTGACACATTTGCATACTGCAACCATTTCATTTTGTTGAGATCCAAATTGATGTGCAGCTGTGTGGGTCATTTCTCCCCCCTACTTGGCGAGACCTTATCGCTGGAGCAAGGCGACCTTGTCAAGATGTATGATTCCTGTGGCTTCCAAATGCCCTGCGTGTGTCAGGTCCATGCTTTGGTTTATGTCATTCGCCCTGGCAACGCATGCTACCAAGGTGAAGGGACGCCACTGTATGGTTTTGTGCACCCAAACAAAGTATCGTTCCTGCCTGCTGCTGTCTGGCAGTTACAGTTTTAGTTCTGCTGCTGGCTGCAGACTCATTTAAAGCCGTTGCAAGTCTTGCATGCTTACCTGGCATCTATTCAACAGTGAGACTGCACTTTGCAGTGACTTGGGGGTCCATATTGATGGTTTCATTGCTGTCCAAGCTACTACGCTCGTAGTCGGGGGATCTGACGAGACTCCTGTGACAGGCCGCGTCGCAGATGTTCTGGCGTGCGCTCAGACATGCTTTGACGCCGCAATGCGCTTGATACGGCCTGGCAACAGAGTGAGTGACGTTTCTGGTCCTTTAAATTCTTTGGCCCAGTCATTCAATTGCACTCTCGTTGAGGGTGTGATGACACACAACATGAAACAGTTTGTCATTGATGGCAACAAATGTGTCCTCAATCGGCCATCTGCGGATCAAAAAGTGGATGACAGTGTTTTTGAAGAGCATGAGGTTTACGCGATTGATGTGGTCGTAAGTACAGGTGCGACTGTAACTAGTTGTGGCTTACGATGTGGGCATTCTCTTCTGTGCTGTGACCTCACACATGTGTCGATCCAGGTGAAGGAAAGGCAAAGGTTCTGAACGAAAAACAGACCGCAGTTTTCAAGCGTGCTCTGAATGTTGAGTACAGCCTGAAATTGAAAGCTTCCCGTGCTATTTTGTCAGACATCGATAAACGGTACCCGTGCATGCCTTTTCCTTTGCGAAAGTTACTGGAATCAAGTTCTTCCTCGAAATTTGGGCTTGTTGAGTGCTTGCAGCATGGACTGCTGCATGCTTACCCGGTGTTATGGGAGAAAGACGGAGAGCTTGTTGCACACATCAAAGGAACTATCCTGTTGATGCCAAATGGATCAGATCGGGTGACCGCATCATCATTACCAGCATTTGTGACAGATAAATGCATACAGGTATGCCACTTCCACACCTGGTATCATACAGGATTGTTCAAAGCGTCACTCACCAGCAGTAGCTTCCAAGCTGTGTACAACGTGTCAAGGCAAAGCTGCTTCACTCCTGCATTGCTACGTTAGCCGTCCGTTGACCTGACCGCGAACGTGCAGTGCCAAATGGCTCACGATGACGCACTTTTGGCCATGCCAGCCACTGGGTGTAATAGGGTGTCAAGGTTCCCAGAATCAGAAAAGGACTGTGGTGACATAATTCCGTTCCATGTCTACACTGTTTGTGTCAAATCGGTACCTTACATGTATCATCTTATCGTAGTACCATGTGTGATAAGTAGTGTAGCGGTTTACTGTCCTCCTTCCTCCTTCGCGGTTATGACAAGATACTGGTTATTGCTGCGGGAGCTTGTCTGACGACAAAGGTCGAATATGTAGTCACACCTGGTCTTTGACGCCAGATGCATTTAGCCGCAGATATTGGCAGACTGAACTGTCCGAACAGGAATGTGCAATTGAAGTGCACCCCTGAAAGACATGGAGCTAACAAACTTCATCATAATCCCTCATGCCTGCCACACAATGGTCATTCCGACGGCGCATACATATCATGTGCACTGATTCAGTGCGCACAGAGCGCATGCCCTGTTCGCAGGGTAATTTGCATCAGTATGCATCGCTCAAGTAGTACTCTAAATCTAGGTACCAGTCCCATCATTGGAGTGAGGCGAGCTTCATCAATCATCGGTACAGCACGAGTCATATCAGTCACCAGACCGCACAAGGTGTTGCGCGCTTGAGCTTTGGGAGCTCTGTAGGTCTGGCGGGTCGCTGATATTGTTCACAGTGCATACAGGCAACGCCAAGCTTGGTCTTTGTGACGCTACTGTGGTCCCTCCCGACAATTAACATGTATTGAAACCATTTATGAGCTCTGAGAACGTCCCCTCGTACACAATGCTTTGACCCATTGCTCCGGCTCCGTCAGCGTCGTTGGCTTGCCCCGCGTCCACCTGATGCAGAATTGTGCATGCGGCCTAAGGTATACATTGATTTGCGCCTGCTGCTGTCACATGTTACAACAATAGCGTCACATGAATGCCTGTATCGCCACTGAAGCAGGGCTAACCCCCTGGATTTTGTGCTCAGGCACTGCATCACAACGGAAGGCTGTGTGGCAGTTCGCCAATGTTTGATCACATGCACATGTGCTGTCAGTCTCGGGACAAGCCAATGTCACAGCACGAGAGTCCAGCTTGCTACCACAAAGTAGCTAAACCTTTTGAAGATGAGTATTTCGGGTCAAACCCATTGTCCATCGTGATGTTGCTCACCGCAGAGGTCAAAGGTGCACTGCCACTTGACAAGTACCAGCACAGGCACAACATAATTGATTAATGTTCCCCGATACGCATTTAATACTACGAATTACATGTTTAGATGCTTGCTGTTCTTTAGTTTGTGTGATCTGCGGTCACAACATATTTTAGTTCTCCACGACCGGCGGCTCCCCGGTCACGACCGGCTGCTCCGTGAGCAAAGCCTTCGCCAGGCCTGGCACCATCTGCATTGCCGCAGTACGCGCGGCTGTTCGCCGAAACCCGAAATCCGCACGTGTTTGGCGATATATGTCACATAGTTCGGGGTGAGGGCTGCCTTGTTGTGTGCCATGTGCAGTGTGGCGTTGCTCAAACGCCCACATCCGGCAGGCATGGCATAGGAGCCACTTATCTGCGGCTAGGTGATGACACATATCTACGTTCGGCGTTACAAAGCAAACAGTACATATATAAATCTAACTCAAGCTTGGTGAGGCTAATCTGAATGTATTTTTGTGTTTGAATCCGTGGAGACGGGGCCCATGGTTGATCTGATGTCAGTTGGGCTGACCCGAGATATCTGTCTCAGGCCCTCCATTATCGAAATTTGCTCGAATACGTGCCTTGTCTTTTGTATCCCAATTGTTTGCTACGCAACTGCATGCTTCCTTGGCGGCGTTGCGTCGGAATATCTGTCGTGACTCCCTAGGCTACTGGGTCATAGTGGCCTGTATTTGGCTTGCCGTAATACATGTTCAACAAGCCCCGACTGCTATGCCATGTGTGAACTTGGATAAGTATTTGACAGTAGTCGGAGCAGCCTGAGGAGGTCAATCTGAGATTGTAGAGTTTGTGCAGGACCCTGAATTGCTGAAGTTGCTATCGTCTAGTTTAAAGACAAAGAAGCGACCGAACAAAAAAAAGGCAAAGAGTCCATGAGTCCAACATGGCGAGAGAAAAAAAAGCTTGTGCTCTGAGAGTTTTGCCAGATTGCAGCAAGCTATTGAGTTGCCCTGGCTGCTACACTATCACACCACCAGAAGGAGAATTTTTACAGCGCACCGGCCTTAGCCATGGATGCCACGGGTGCCCATGCCCACAAGGACCTCGGGTGACAAGCACTCTTGCTCAGATCTTGGACCGTCCCAACCGCATTCTTCTGTTGTTTCGTGATACACTAGAGCAGCCCCATGTCCTATTGAGAACCTCTCGTGGGTGATGCGATTGGGATCAAAAGGTCAAAGCTTACACGGGATAACGAATAGATGGACCGAGTCGAACCCCGATTTAACCTGTGGCGTTCGCCTTATTAATCTAACGTGCTCAGGTAACAGTACCAGGCAGTGCCAGGCTGGCTGTGCCAGGCTGGCTGGCACAGCAGGAACACAGCAGCGCCGAGCTCCAGGACTCGAGAAAACGAAGTAACCTAGCGGCAGCTGCATCGAATGTCATCACTGGGCTGCACCATCATTGCAGGAGGTTGGGTTGCAGGATCGTTTGCTCAGCCTTGTATTGTGAGTGTTCTAGGCAGCCCTGAATCGTGCGAAACGTGAGACTCGACATGCGACTCGACAATGCAGCATGAGACTCGACAATCTCAAGACTCTTTGATCAGACACCGTGTATAATGATCTTTCAGAAATTGCATAGGGCTGAAACAAATCGCAGTAATGTACTTCGCTTACAAAGGTAGCTCTGTCGATAAATCACATCAGATCTAATCCTTATAAACAGTAATGGTATCCACTACATGTTGGCAAGACAGCACCATAGCCAGGTGTGCCTCTGGCCACTATCCCAGTATGTCAGGACTGCTGCAGTGTTCCAAAACACTCCTCCCCACAAGCCCTGACATATCGACTGGAAGCAAGAAAACAAAACAGTCTTCAGTCCTAGGGGATGAAAGAAAAGATCAGAACAGGTATCAGCTGGTCTGAGGCTGAATAATCATCAAATCAGGTGACAGCTCCTCAGAGAATGTATACTCATCTACTCCCCAGTTGGATTATTGACTAGCATCAAACCCAAATACCCAAGCAATCTCAATGAGTAGTTCGAGGGCCTTATCGCTCCTTAAGCTCCACAGCCAATGGCACGTTGACTTCATCATTAGACTACACATCTTCATCATCAATACAATCAGCAGCCGGATATGCGGAGACCGAATCACAAGGTAGAGCAGCTGATCGGGGAAACCGATATTCGAAACGCTTCACCAGCTCTCTTTCATCATCATCAATGATATGTAAATTGGAGCAGTTAGGCTCAGAGGGAACAGTTCAGTGGCAGTGGAAAAGAAAGAGAAGAGATTTACAAGTAAAGTCCGAAGCTGTTGGACAGTACATGAGTATTTATAGACTCCAGAGTGGGGCCTATGTTCAATACAAAAATATACCGGTCACCACAACTCCCGTATATCCCTTGATACCTCAATAGGTCCTAATCTCACTAAGTCAAGGACGGAATAACATAACAATCAACAAGTCGGTTGTGTCGGATCCACTGTGTAGAACCATCCACACGAACGACTAGCTACTGTGCCGGGATGTCCAACGGCTCAGCGCCCCGTGGCGCTTGCCGGTAACGCTTACGATCCAGCACTCCTTGTTGCATCACGAGCCTTGCCCATCAGACGCTTAGCTTCATGACTGTGGCGACATCCGTCCTTGATATCCTTCAAGAATTCATCAACGACAGCGACAGCAGAAACTAGCATGAGCTTGAGATCCGGACGGCTAGATCAACCGTCGACGAAGTTGTTCTCACGACCAGGCGTGTATTCGACAGACACATTGTACTCAGACAAGAACTATTGCCATCTAACTTACCTAGGAGAAAGGTTAGCGTTAAGAATTGATGAAGCGGACGGTAATCCGTCGTACACAACACATGGAAGTCGGAACCGTACAGAAGATGGCGCCAGACCCGCAAAGACAAAACAATAGCAAGAAACTAACGTTTATGAACAGGATACTTGCGGAAAGCATTGCTCAGCTTATGAGAAAAGAAAGACACAGGGCGTCGTCGACCACTTTCGTCACACTGTTCAAGAGAAGCTCCGATAGCAAAGTCAGATGCATCCGACACAATGACAAATGGTTTGGAAGTGTCCACATGCATTAAGATGGGAGCATCTTTTGCCGCAGACTTGAGCCAATCAAACGCGGCCTATTCGACGGCCATACGCCACCGCCTGACGACGCCTTAAGACAAAAGCGCCGATAAGGGCGAAGTGATGTCCGCATAATTGCGAATGTATTGTCGCCAAAAGCCAAATGTACCTAGCACCGAGCGAACACCTGCAACACAAGTAGGCGCAGGCCAAAACCTGTAGAGCATCAGCTTTGGTCGGGTGCACAGACATACCATCAGATGATACAATGTGACCCAGGAACTCAACTTGCTGTTGAAACCATTCACATTTGCTTGGCTTAACACACAGCTTGTGATCACGCAAGGGGGGGGGGGGGGGGGGGGGGGGGGGGGGGGGGGGGGGGGGGTAAACTTGCCAAGGGCACATTTCCCGAGGACGAGGTCGAGGACGCGAACCAGGACGCATGCCTCCGTGAGTCGTCCGGAATGGCCTCTGATCACTGATATACAAACAGAGACAACTTTACAAGTAACATTACTACAGTATACCAATTTGCCGTCTCCACTGATCGTTCTTCTTTTCCTTTTGCCTGTGAATCTAGCCATGACAGCGTCTACCACCATATCATACAAGTCATCAAAGACAGCTGGTGGCATATGGCACAGGTCCATCCAACGACGCCTCCTCCCGTCCGGAGGTAAATTATCCCAGCTCATGCCCGGAGTGGGGTGATCGCCTTCGATGCACTGCAATAAATTACCGCTGTACATCCAAGTCAATACTCTCCTTCCTACCCGGATCCGACGCAATTCGCGTATGTACTCGAGATCTATCGGCTCAAGATCGTCAAGCCATCTATTTGCACTATTCATGTACTCGTGGATCATGATGTTGTCGTCGCTATCAGACCAAGAGGCATCAGGCCAGCGCACGATGTCGCCATCATGTACATTCGCGAAATTCATCTCGAAACGATCGAGAACAACTCCAAGCATCAACAGGTGTTAAGTAGAGCATGTTACCATGTTTTTAGCTTGCTTACAACTCTTTTCGCCTTCATGGGCCATTGCGTCCTCGTGACGCTATTCGCCAATGAACACAGCACGCAATGTGACCGGTCACATCACCCGCGCCCACCCCATGCGTCCTTGATACGGCGCGTTCCGCTGAACACGGCCTAACCATTCTATTACAGTCTTACGTGGTTCATGTATTGCCTCACTGCATTACAGTACATCCCCTGATCTATGCATTGCCGACGTACGACCTGAGTGCTCCATAGGTAACGGCCTCTGCAGCCCACTAGCTAGCTTGATGAATGTTGCGCATAGGTCCTTGCTTATAACATGGTATCGGTGAACGTTTGCGCGGTTGCATACGTTGTGCGTAATAGTGGTGTGTCATATGACCGCGCATGCCCAAGGGCATCTACGCTGTTTTAGTGCGTAGTCATATGACCAGATCAACCGCATGATAGTCAACAGTAGTAATTCGCATGTTTGATTGCGAGCTGTGTGGCTGCGGTTTACATTAGATTTGTCGCGACGGTCCACGGGCCGGCCGACGAAGCTGCCCGCGCGAGAGAAGAGATCGCTCGCTGCAGGTAGACCATGTCATCACCAGAAGAGGAAGCTGCTCTTGAAGCTGAGGCTACGGCCGAAGCTGAGAGGCAAGCTGCTCCCTTGCATGCTTTGGGCGATGCACCTGGTGGCGTTCCCACTACTAGCCGTGCTGATGGCCAAGCCGCTGGTACTAGACGTGCACAAGCTGCACAAGTTGCCTCTCAGCTTGAAGCTGCTAACGCTACGGCGGAGCAAGCTCGGGTTGAAGCAAGCAATGTTCGTGCTGCTCTAGCGCGCGCAGAACAGGCTCGTGAAGTTGCCGAGGCTGAGGCAGGCCTCTGCGTGCTACGGCCCAGGCTGAAGCTGATGACTCAGGTAATAGTCATCTGAATGCGAACTTAGTTGATGCTAATGCCATAGTTGACGCAATCATATATATGAACTTCCGTGAGCCCGTGATTGACAAAGGGAAGTCCCCACAGTGGGGTTTTAGTAAAGGTGAACGATTCCCAACGTTTGAGTTTCGTGTTGACCTGTGGCTCAAAGGCCATGGCCTTCATCACCTTCTGACAAAATTGTTTACTTGTCCTGAGATTACAACTCATGACGAGGTAATGGCAGTTGTGTGCTTTGCACTGCCACCACAGGTTTTGGAATATGTCCGTGTGTTCGTCTCCCTTAAGGATGTATGGAGTGCACTGCGTGCCAAGTATATGCCTAGCAAAGAGGCAGAGATCAGATCCCTGTGGGATAGGTTCTCCCGTGCTGCACTCAAAGGTCATAGAGCCACACAGGTAGAAGAATACTGCACATATGTTATGTCCTTAGTCAATCAGTTGACTGCTTTGGGTGCTCAACCTGCTCAGTACCAGGATAGCGACAAGCTGTTGGAGCCTCTTGGTAGGGAATTTGTATCATTGCGTAGCGAGCAAGGAGGTCGTGATTTCATGACTCAGATAGCTGCCATCACGAATCACGCGCGGGCATTAGATGCCTGTGGACCTCCCCAAGGGGCAGGGCGTGATCATGGCCCTAGAGGTAGAAACCCACAACAACCACATCGCCCTGCAGTTGCTGCCGCCGCTGCCAATGAGACCCGCACATGCTACGCGTGCAAGAAGACATGCCATCTCTAGAAGGACTGCCCGGACATACATCCGGAGGTCAGAAAGTACCTCTCTGAGCAGGCAGCTCAGCCTCGCGGCAACAACACCGGCCGCGGACGAGGACGCGGACGCGGACGGGGCACAGGCCCATTCATCGCTGCATTGGAGTTTCCAGGTGACGGATTCAGTATGGTTGATGTTGCCCGCGTGGACGAGCCGTGCAATTTTCTCATAGACAGTGGATCTGATGCTCATGTGATCCGTATGTTATAAGCAAGGACCTATGCGCAGCATTCATCAAGCTAGCTAGTGGGCTGCAGAGCCGTTACCTGTGGAGCACTCAGGTCGTACGTCGGCAATGCACAGATCAAGGGATGTACTGTAATGCAGTGAGGCAATACAGGAACCACGTAAGACTGTAAGAGAATGGTTACAGTAGACTTGGAGGCACATGCCTATATGCCACCAATCAATCAAGTCTACGGCGGTCTTAATCACAGTGACCGCACACAAACCTCACATGGATTGTGCTGGATTATGCTCATGCATATGATCATGCATATGTCCTAACATAACAGGGGTTGGGCCCGTGGCCACCACACTCATGTGCGTACTTGCACGTCATGCATTGTGTCCCAGGATGGACCTCATTTATGACACCGTAATCCTGAGCTGTTCGTCTGCATGCGGAAATCGAGAATCCCATGCATCCAGCCTGTTGATAACGAGGACATTCATGTCGTGGGCGAAGGAACAATTTGTTTCAAAGTAGGTTCGTATGTGACTACGGGTGGTGATGTGAAGGAATTAGTCCTAGAGATCCCGAGTTGTCTGTATGTCCCTGCATTCCCCTTCAACATCTTGTCTACGGAGGAGTTGAAGCATGAGAATATTTTCCTGCAAACGCGTGCTGTCACGGAGGGAGGTGATATAGTCATCATTCCAGGTTTCTCTGACCAGGCCCTAGGCCACAAGGAGGGCAGGATTAACCAGTCCACAATCGCGAAGAATCGTCATGTTCTTTTCATTGAGACGGATAAGGGCAACCCCATCCTAAGGGGTGAGCAAGTCAATAGTCCTAGTGCGTGGTCCTCGAGCAATGCCGTGGCACAGCTCGAGAGTGACGAGGCCGATCTCTACATAAAAGCTACATTGACTGTCAAGGCGCAACATGTTCCGGGTGCCGCCAAGCTGAACACGACGTTTCTGACACATCTGAGTCTGCAAACGGGCACATCCATTCTGCAAATGATGTCCAAAGCTGAGGTGTATAAGGGTCTAGGAATTGAATCTGATGTGGTGAAGGAGAATCTAGGTGTTGTGGGATATCCATATCTGGGGATCCAAGAATGTAGATGACATGATCAAGGGAGGAGTCATCCAACAAAGGACGCGTTGTTTGAGGTGAGCCCCAGTGGTTAGAGCATGTCGTGTGTATTCATGAGGTCACCAATCAATTCTTACTTTCATTTTTGCCACGCGACTTTACGCGATGGCAAGGTACGCTCCCCTCCACGTCATCATGCACATTCAGCATGATTACCAGCTCAGGCACGCGCATTAACCCCTGTACACACTCGATCAGACTAACCAGCGTCTTGACACTAGGTCGCTGCCACGGTTGTCGCCTAGCCTCCCATGCTTCCGGCTCTAGTAATCAGCATGGCACAAATTTAGAACATGATGAGGCCCAATGGTCTAGTGCATGGCTGCATGTTGATGTTATGGGTCCCATTTTGCCTGTAGGGGTAGGAAAAGCACGGTACATTCTCATAGTCGTCGATGAGCATTCACGTTACAGTTTTGCTTGTCCAATGGATGCGAAGTCTAGAGTGCCACAGCTGCTAGTTGAAAACATTGAGCACATACGGACTAGTGTTCTTCCACATGAGTTCGTTGATGATGAGGGCATTAAGATCACACCTAGAGTTATGGGTGTACATGGAGATCGTGGCGGAGAGTTTGAGGGTCACAATATCCAAGATGATTTCTCAGAGAGAACGGGATATCGTGGGAAACATGTGCTCTTGGACATCATGAGGGCAATGGTATAGCAGCGTGTACGTGTGGTGTCACCTCTGACAAAATGCGTGCTGCAATTCTCCTCACCGATCCACCCCGCCGGCTATGGCCGGAGGGGGCGATGTGTGTCAACCATTGCACTAACCTTGTGCCTAGCACTGCTTTGATGACTCGTGAAAAGAAAAAGGTCCTAAAGAAGAATTTGTCCAATGCGATTGAAAATCTCAGAAGAGCTAACAGAAGTAGAGTGCTTGCAGCGAAATCGAAAGGTGTGAGTAACAAGCCTGCTCCAGCTAAAGGTGATAAGCTTATGACGGAAGAAGAGATCACGGCACAGGCAAAGCGTGGCGAAAGTGAGCGGTGCAACAGACTCTGGGAAAACACTAATTTTCGACTTGTGGTCCCGTATATGGTCTTCTACGGGAGATCATTGAATCTTGAACGATTCAAACTGCTTGTAGAGCAGATGCGCCCATGGGGTTTGCCGATGTATTTCTATCAGAATGGTCAGCATCTACACAGACTAGACGCTAGGGGAGCAAACGCTGTGTGGGTAGGTCCGGGTCAAGGCCCACACATGAACAGGGTTCACCAATCCGTACCGGGGGGCGGCAAAGTGATTGAAGTGCGGCAGATGGTGTATAGCGCTACGATGTTGTGTGAGTACATCAAGAAATTTGATAGCGTGGAGATAGGGCTCATGCCGGCAGCGACTAGGAGTGAAGTTGAGACACTAGAATTCCAGCCCAAGATGGCGGAAAAGGTGTACGTGCCCCCGTTGTAAGATGTCACGACTAATCTAATATAAACCGCAGCCACACATCTCGCAATCAAACATGCGAATTACTACTGTTGACTATTATGCGGTTGATTTGGTCATATGACTACGCACTAAAGCAGCACAGATGCCCTTGGGCATGCGCGGTCATATGACACACCACTATTACGCACAACGTATGCAACCGCGCAAACGTTCATCGATACCATGTTATAAGCAAGGACCTATGCGCAGCATTCTTCAAGCTAGCTAGTGGGCTGCAAAGCCGTTTCCTGTGGAGCACTCGAGTCGTACGTCGGCAATGCACAGATTAGGGGATGTACTGTAATGCAGTGAGGCAATACGGGAACCACGTAAGACTTTAAGAGAATGGTCATGGTAGACGTGGAGGCACATGACTATATGCCACCGATCAGTCAACATCGGTCATAATCACAGTGACCGCACACAATCCTCACATGGATTGTGCTGGATTATGATCATGCATATGTCCTAACATAACAGGAGTTGGGCCCGTGGCCACCACACTCATGTGCGTACTTGCACGTCATGCATTATGTCCCACGATGGACCTCATTTATGACATCCCGCTGGCGGCTAACCCCTGCACTGCATCCGCAGATCGATCGTGCATGGGTGCACCTTCAGTCACCACTCTGCTGCCCACAGGCGCATGCATTGTGACAGCCGGTGGGTCTGTGTGGTGCACCTAACACGTTCCGATACTTGATGGATAAGATGTTTCGCGAAAATGTTGCGCTACCAAGTGGCTGCACTCTTCCGTTTGCGACGTTCTATCTTAATGATATTCGTATCTTTTCTATTTCCGAAGAGGAACATTTGATACACATTCGCGGTGTTGTGCAATGTCTTAACACATTGAACATCATTTGTTTGTCAAGCTTTCCAAATGCGAATGGCTACAGACTACCGTTGAGTTCCTAGGGCATATGGTTGATGACTCAGGCCAATTTGCCAATCCCCAGCGTGCTGCAACATTGCAGATTTAACCTTCCCTGCAGGACTTGCCACTCGCTATAAGGAACATTTGGTTGTTGGCGAGACTACATCGCAGATTATGCGCACATCAATGCGACGCTAATCAATTTGTTACGCAGTGATGTTCCTTGGCGATGGTGGGAGGAGGACGAAGCAATTGCTTTGCAAAAACTGAAGGCCAACATTCTTGCTACGCCTATATTAGCAAGGCCAAATCCCGACTCCCCTTTCCACGTACTTTCCGATGCTAGTGATTGCGATGTAGAAGCCTCATTGGAGCATGACACGCCCACTGGTCGACGACCAGGTGCATTTTCCTCGATGTTGAAGTTGGCTGATCGCAAACGCAAGTACCCAGTGCACGAACGTGAGCCGTTAGCTATTGTGTCAGCACTTCGCTTCGCGTCACTATTTGTATGGCTCGGAATACACAGTTACTTGCAGCACTGACCATCGGCCTCTGCAACACTTCATGTTGCAAGCTAACATGTCTCCTTGACAGGTCAGATGGCAGCAGTTTCTATGTGAGTTCAATTCGTTGTTTGAATACGTTCCTGGCTCTGTCAACTCATTTGCAGACGATTTGTCTAGCCGCGATAAGTTGCGTCTTAAGTTGGTTGCTTCGGTTGTGCCATACGACACCGTCCGGTCTGAACATAAAGAGGGACTACATCATTGGTGGGCGCATCATTGCGAGTGCGCATTCCCCCCTGCTGCAAACACTTCAACTTCAAGCACGGATTGCTTCATTCAGTCCGTGGAGGGACGCATCGACTCTGTGCCCCATTCTTCTGCGACCTGCGTGCTGAGTTGCTCCATGACTATCATGACAATGAAATGGGTGGTCGTTTCGCAGTCGATGCTAAGACTTATCATGTTCGGGCCCAACATTTCTATTGATCTGACATGTCAACTGCCTTCAAGGAGTACATACGTGTTCAAACGCAATTGCGGCACGCTTGCGCTTGCGCACAAGCGCAAGTGGAAGCGTCATACCGTAAGTTTAGTTCGGCGAAATGTTAAGTATGTGTGCGGAGCACTTAGCACATGACCCCTGAGATCTGAGATAACTCCTGCATGGTCAGTATCTGTGTCAGATACTTGAAACATGACCTTGTTCGACCTGAACAGGGCGTTGGAACTCGTATTCTCACGCGCGGGCCGACGACTGCCACGTGTCACCATCTGCGTGCATCACCACGTGCACTTGTCTTCGGCGCTACGAGGCACTTTCACAACAATACGCACGTGCCCTATCGGTCAGCGGACCAAATCGATGCCGTAGCCCACCCCCGAGCAGCACCCTCTGCCGATTCCCCGGCGACCATTTGGTTGGATCACCCTTGATTGGGTATCTGGACTGCCAAAATCCAAGTGCGGTAATGATTGGTTACCTCGCCATCTTATAGCGCTTGATGAAATGGTGTATTGTCATACCATGCATCAAGCACATGAGCACTCAGCAGCTGATTGATCTGCTGTATGAGAAATTGTTCTCGTGGGCAGGTGTGCCTGATTGAATTCTGGGCGACCGTCACTCGCGATTGACTGCTATTCGCATAAAGCGTGTTATGCATGTTGTAGCTGTGAAGCTATTTCATTCCACCGCATACCATCCTCAGACGGATGGTTAGACTGAGAATATCCATCGTACATTCATGTCTATGTTGCGTGCATTCGTGTCCAAGCATCAAGCAGACTGCGAAGAGCTTGTTCGTTCCATCTTGTATGCATACCACAATACTCTGCACAGTGCAACAGAATTCACCCATCATCGACTCATATTTGTATGTTCTCCTAGAGACTTGCGCGATCGATGTCTATTTCGCGTGACTTCGAGTGTCATGAAGTTAGCGCTCGGCTGCCACAGCGCGGCAGTATTCTGCGGCAAGGGCAACGCTTTATGGAGCATTGCAGACGGCAAACGATTGCTGCCCATAAGGCATCACTACTTGTGATCGTGTTTCAAGTTGGTGATACTGTGATAATTGCTTCCTCGTTCTTGGCAGTGCGCTGTGTTGATATGCAGGTTCGCAAGTTGCTTCCTCATTTCGTGGGGCCATCCTCTGTCGGTGAAGTAGCTGGACCTACTGCTTATCGCATTAAGCTTCCGGTTGCCTATTCAAGCATTTACGTTGTGGTCAATGTGTTCAGTATTTGTGTCCCTGCTTTGTGGACCCAGATCGGGAGTTTGATCCTGACGCTCCGCCAATTGCAGTGCATCCTGTTTTCAATCCTTTGGTACAGGTGCTGGGCAGGAGACGGCATGGCCGTACCCCTGCTGACTTAAAGTCTTTGTTGGAGAGAGGTATCTCAGTTACGCAAAGATGGTTCTACTCTATGGCAACCGCAGTCTGTACTTCTGGCGCCAGAAGATCAGCAATTAATAAAGAGGTTTGAGAAGAAGTTCCCCAGGAGTTCTGAGAGACCTTGCGACCCGGTGTCCTCCTACATTTCTGAAGCTACAGCGGAGTATCAAGTGGACTCTGATGATGAAGTCGACCTACTGCCGCTCCAGGAGCTTGACCGTACATTTGTGCCAGATTTATGAGTGCTTCAGGCTATGTTTTGCCTAAGAAGAAGACCTCACCCGTTGGTTTAACAACAGCTGGAGGAGACCTAAGGACCCATTTGAAAGAAGATCTTGAAGATTCATTTGAGCAAGCATGATGCTGTGTCGTTGCCTTGGTACCCCAGTGGATCACTAACAATCTGCGGACTTCTGGGGGAGTAGTTGTTATGTTGTTCCGTCCTTGACTGAACGAGATTACGACCTACTGAGGTATCAAGGGTTTCATAAGTTGAAGAGATTGGTATATTTTTGTGTTTGAACTGCAGGCCTCATTCTGGAGCTTGTAAACATATTTACTATCTACCAGCTTCGGACTTAACTTGTAAATCGCTTCTCTCTTTTCCACAGCCCTATGAACTGTGTAGTCTGAGCCTACCTAGTCCAGTTTACATCACAGTGTGCAAGAAGTCTCGACTGTGCATCAAGGAGGCTGAGCTCCACCCACACGCGCGCCATCCTCTCCTCTGAGGTGCATAGTACAAACGATTTCTTATATACGGAAGTGACATGATTCACAGCTTGAAGCAATCTGTACAAGATAATTTTTTTTTGAAAGCATTTGTGGGCATGTGGTCGCAGCATTCACCTAAAACCCATTTCACATTCCTCACGTGACACCAAATCCCTGACTGAACTGATTTTACCTAGCCAATGCGTCTGGCTTGTGAGATAATCACAACCCCTGCTCCAAATCGTAACATGTACTTTGTTAAAAGCAGCTTGACATATCTTCTGTTGCCGTTGGCTTCCCATGCCAACATATACATGGTGCGGCACACATGTGAAACAGTCGATGTGCTTCAACGTTGTAGCGAATCAGAATGCTCGAGCATTACTATATACGAGGATGAAGCCTTGCGGGAATGCCTGTGGGATGACCTTTCACCAGCGTCACGATCCGCGTGGCATCTTCCCGATCCATCTCGATACGGTTGACTAGCCTCCCAATAACAGCCAATGCTGTGACCAGCTCCACAATGGCCAGATACTTTCCAACGCAGACACGAGCTCCCGCTCCAAACTGAAAGCAGAGTAAGCATCAGACTTTGTTATGCATAGAAGGGCAAAATGGACAATCAATAAGCCACTGCGATTGAGAACGCAGACGATGCCTCTTGGCATATCTCAGAAGGTGCCAACCCTGTTATCAACCTTGTGCAATAGAGCTTTCAAGAGTGGGAGGGCGTGCAAGTGTCATTTGAGTCACCGTGGAAGACAAGTGAAAAGGGGATCTACCTTTGTTATGCATTGATGACCATGTTCTCAACCAAAGCAATGTAATCAACAGACAAGTGCGGTTATTTCAATATCAGATCTGGCTAGAGCGACTGAAGTGAAGGGGGGGGGGGGGGGGGGGGGGGGAATACGGGGGATAGGCATGTTTGGATACTTACAATATGCTACCAGCAGCTGGGCTTCTACTTGGCCATTCAAGTTTACCAGACGGACGCTTGCGCAAGCTGTTGTGAGGTTCAATGACTGTTGAGCAACACAGGTGTCATCTTCAGAGAACAAACTAGCTCAACACAGCTGCGCTCATGAACACACGAAATTCACCAGGCTAATTTAAAGTCGTCAACTGACAGGCAGGATAGCGCAGGTCAACTATCAGTTGGTATAATTGCAGCTCAAGAGAAAAAAAAGGTGGCCCGCAGACCCACAGCTGTCTTCCTGGTCAAGCGGGCAGGAGCCATGTGTGCCTACTCGGCCAGATATACGTGCAACTATTGTATGGTTTCAACTGTGGACATTCTTCTTGGTGTGGGTCAGATATGAGCAGGCTGTTGCAACGTTATATTATGGGTACTCCTGTGATGATGATGTCTGAAATGGCAACTGTAATGAATACAGCATGCTGTGCATACGCGAGTGCCATATGCAAGTTTTCACCATGGTCATGGACATCTGAGGCTCACTTTCTTGATGCTTGCTGCATTCTATCACGTCGACTGCCAGTGAGT
Source organism: Ulva prolifera (assembly GCA_023078555.1). Taxonomy (NCBI): domain Eukaryota; kingdom Viridiplantae; phylum Chlorophyta; class Ulvophyceae; order Ulvales; family Ulvaceae; genus Ulva; species Ulva prolifera. Next base: position 4,442,187 of record CM041202.1, on the reverse strand, counting down.
AGTGAAAATTCGAGTGAGGTGGGCGCGCCTGCATGCTGTTGGGGTCATCATTTGTTTGACATGTGCGGTGATCCTCCGACAGCCAGTACTCGGGTCGAAATTCTTCAATGCCTGGCCCTGTAGCAAGAGTTGCAGGGTGCCAGTAAGCCTGCACAACGGTTCTTGGTGGCACTTTCACGCCGGCTACGATTGCTTCATCAATGGCAACCCGGTACGTGGACTTGACAGCCTGCTTTAATCTCACCGTCTCCTGAGCAATAGCGGTGGCCACAGCACTCGCTTCAACTGCCTGCAGAACAAGTCATCGGAACTTGATCGCTGATGCGAAGTCTAAATATCTTATGCAAGTACATGCAGTGCGCAGCTACTACGTACAATGCCCTGAGCACAGAAAACCTTAGCATCATCATCGATGGTATGAATGGTTCCTCTCAACGAAGACCGAATTGGTCGACGTTGGTTAGCCTCCGAAAAACGCTCCACAAAGTCTGAATGCACACAATATGCTGGTGCTCAGCTACAAACCTAGCGGGCATGTCGTCAACGCTCAAATGCTGATTTGCTCTAGAGGTCGCCTCACTGGAGTGCACAGGTTGCGATTATGCACCGCATAATTGAGTCCACGGGCAACAGAGTTCAACTTATGTTTGATTTTCTGAAAACAAACCTGTCGTCCAATAGTATCTCCCAGCTCCGCAACTACCCTGTCCTGCTCACTATTGAGTGCAGCCAGCCATTCTGGATGTAGATACAGCAGTGGTAGGACTGCCGTCAAAGAGTATGCAGTTGTGTCTGTGCCAGCAAACATGAGCATCACCGCCTCGCCTACTAAAGTTTTGGCTAGCTGATTCTGACGCTCGTGTTCATTCTGGGGAGGCTGCCATGTCCTTGATGCCTTCCCAAACGAGGTCAGGTGCTCAGCGCGCATGTAGTTCATGAGCTTTGTGATCAACAAATCACTAGACAAGGAGCTGCCGCTTGACACAGCATCTGCAATCCTTGGCGCGAGGAAGTCCACTAGCCTCCGCCGTGCAGCACAACCTCTGTTGTAGGCTGTAAAAGGCAGTCCCTCTTCGAGGCCAAAGTCCTGCACGATCACGCGGGCGGTGCAACTCTACCCAGTAGATTTGTGCAATTGTAGGTAGCACAGTTTGCTAACTATATGCGTCCGGGGAACTGCGTGTCCACCATGCTCACTGTAGATCGTCACAGAAGTGTCCCAGCCTGTTTGTTGCAAGGCATACACCAAAACATGTCAAAAGTTGTAGCAAGTCCACAAGTGTGACCATGCAGAAAAGATGATGCTGCAGCCAAAAAGGATAAATACTCAACTTGCTGGCGAGGTGACATACCTGTGCGAACCTGCAAACAACAAGCATCACCCACAGGTGCGTCACCGAATTCCTGGTCCAGGTCCGATTCTGTACATGCAGGCTGTACCTACCAAGCAGACAGGTGATGCAATTGTGCAGATGCACTGAGATTTAGGTGCCGCACCGTTTGAAACGCGCCTTGTGCATATATCACATAGTCATCATAGAGTGCATCAATTTCATCCTCTGTTATCAAACTGCCCATGATTGCTCGTGATGCCACACCAAAAGTTAGTCGCCGAGATGTGTCTACCCATCGAACAGGTGTGTCCGCCGATACAAGGACGCGCATGTGGCGCTCAAATGCAGGAGCAAACAAGGGCAACAGCATGTGTGCCACAGCACTTGGGGATGTGATGTTGGCAAGGGCAGCTCTCCACGGACGCGCCTCCTGATTGCTCATGCTACCCCGCTCCGGTGCCAGCATACGCATCACGGACGCTGCATACAATAGTTGATTCTGCTGGGGCAACATGCGTTACAAGGACGAAGACGGGGAGGCAAGTAGCACCACAGGACCTGCGCGCAGCACAAGAACAAATTCACATCTCACACGTGCCACAACAAACACCCCGCGCAAGACAACCAGCCGCACAACGTAACTCTCGTCAACAATGGCGCACCCCATACGCACAGAGATCCATGCATGCACGGCCATGTATACAAAACACCATGCGCAATATAAATCTGTCAAATATGCAGCTTCCCTCGAAAGTCTGTGATATTGTTACACGACACATCCGGAACTGTTCTGTATTTATGGCGTATAGAGGCGACAAATAGACAACAGTATACACTTTGATACAATGAGGTACACATGAAGGATGCTACTCTAGCTTCTGGCACACATAGCTCTGCAAACTCCATGCCTACCATGTTGGGGACTACGCCGGCATACATTCATCCGACTGATGCCACGTGGCCCATGTGACATGGTTTTACCTTAGACTGGAATGCACGGCATACACTTGCGTGAAAAGGTAACGGCGCATTACACAGTATCAGACATATGAGAGTCTCGATGTTTTCAAAAACGAGTATCTACCTCATGCGTGATTTGACATGACTTTCCACATGTCATGACGTAGTGAGCTGCATGTGATGCGCATGAAACCTGAATACGCATGAAACTTATAGGAGGTATGTGTGGCGACGATATACAGTCAAAAAGTGGCCAGGGCCTGCACCGAAGTTGAGCATGCAATATTTCCCAGGCAGTGGGTGTTGTGATAGCGTTGATTTCGTCAAAGTGAGGTCAACAGCTGGTCAAAGCACTCAACCACTCATACCAAACACACAGTTCGTAATAAACATGTTAGCCCTTGTCCTGACTGAAGAGTGTAGATGATTTCCAGCAGTGTCCCATTCATCAACGCACATGAATTGGTACATTTGCCGCAACGTCAACAAAAGCTTGAACCTGAATCAGACTCAATGCTTCCTGCACATTTCTGACTACCACAGTGTCGTGTTTTCCTAGCATGATGTCTGCAAGAAACACATGAAAGGATATTAACAACGGTTTATCGTTGCAGGGCTGGAACACCAAAGGTGGTGTAATGCCAAGACTGGGACATTTTGTGTGTGCATCAAGTTTTCAAACATCGAAGGATGTGCGCTCAACATCAAACAAGCTAGGATTATGGGAACAGTCTCAATCAAGTGGCACAGACCCGTGTGTACGACATGTTCCCTGCGGGCGTGGCTGTAGGTAGCAGCATAGTGAGCTGGCTGGCAATGCAGTGGGGATGCCCGGTGAATGGATGCCTCAGCGGTGCATGTGTGTCTGATTCGACACAACTCGTAAATTGCACGCTGGACTGAACATGTGGACTTGATGTGCCATTGAATACCTCATGGAAGCCAGTGCAAACGTGCCGCTGCCGAGCTGATTTGGGATCCCATTGCCAACATTCCCATTTGCGATGCTAAATGCGGCAATGCAACCTAACGAACACATTATCTTTGACTCCATCATGGGTCAAATTTCATAGAAAATGCAGTGGCCACAGGGGGTGACCTGCACAGTGCCTGGAACCGCCATATGTTTCACACTTTCAGCGCCGACACATCATCGAGTCAAGTCACATTGGTCAACACAGCCTGAAAGCGGAGCCAGCACGCATGAGTTGCAGAACACACGCCAAACACAACTCATCACAAGTGTATAGGTGCCCGGTAAACAAGTTGCGGATGCAATGACGCTGCGATTTGTTGTGCATGGGCATTGGTTCGGGCTAGGGGTTACTACTACTATGATACGGGCACGACTGTGATCTTGATTGCAAATCAGAAGTCGTCATCGCAGCAGACCAGTTATGCTGTAAATCTAGCCACGTCTCGTGCGTCTGATATGCAAGGGAGCTAAGGCAACACTGGCCTGTTGGGGCAGCATGCTCTTGCATGTACAAAACGAGCACCAATATGATGGTCCACCTTCACTAAATGCCATTTGAGAGTCGCATACAGAGCTTGTGGCCGCCCCGATGCGAGAGTACTTGTGTTTGAGCCCAATACACAACATTCTCGAGCGATTGGATACTAAATCCTGACGTTGTCGACAGCCATGGCACGTCACAGTGTGGGCTGACATTGAGCACATGCACCCATCCCATGCTCTGTTGCTTTTCGGGATCAAGACAGCCGTGTAATCGTCTGCTGCATCAGAGAATACATTTCCACGTACCATACTACCGAAGCACCGTGGGGGCTTAACGCCCAGGCTGTACATACGGCTCCTGCTTGATGGGTGCAGATGAGTTGTTGGCAGGGCGATGTATGCGTGGCGAATCATCATGGGAATTGGGCCGCAGATTCCTATGGGGTTCCTGTGATTGTACTGACATCACTGGGTACCGCAGTGTCAAGTGACTCCTGACGCCATCGACTCGTCTCGAGCACGCATAGAGGTGGTGAATGGACAACGAATCGTTCTGCTGCACCTTCAGTGCAGCGGCCCAGATTTTTTTGCATCAATGTAGTGGCATATATAGTGGCACGTGCATAAAGCCTGGTGTATGTATGCATGATTACATATAGCCGCATCCATTTCGACGTTGACATTGGCGTCTCTACATGTTGTGCATCATCCTCAGCGTTGCGGTTGCTACAGCCTATCAAAACAACAGATTCACTTGCGCGGTAGATGCCTGGGTTTGAGACGACCTGAAACTAAGAGTATCAAGGCATGCTTTGCACATATCTGTCCTGTCTAACCGTGCGCAAGCCACCGACAATCAGCGCATGACACGAGCCTGGCTAGTTCGAACATTCGCAACAAACATCTATTATTTGATTGTACACAGGCCTGAAGTTTAGCTTCGAGTTTTCCGGACAAAGTGCCAGCGTACATGAGCCCCGGTCGCCGCAGAATAAGTTTGCAGATGGGTGAGTGTTCAAGCTGCCAATGGAACTTGCCAATGAAACGCTTGTGGAAATGATCCTGCTTCCGATTGCAAGGCTGATGTGACGATACTGTTGATCATTTCGGATCCTTGCCGCAGCAAGGGCCTAATGCCCCTGCGGAGGTCGCTGCAGGTCTATAGCAGTGTAAGCAAGAATGGGCACGCACGTGGCCATGCTGGCATGAACGCTTTACTGTTCAGGACTGTGGTAATATCTTCTGGGCGGTCGATACAAAGCACCTGTGATCGGGGGCCTGTTTTCATGACGAAGGCGTGCCCGTACTTCTCAAATTTATCCCTCATATCGCCATCCTTACCGGAATATCCGATTACGTTGCCAATGAACGGCAAACCTTGGTCAACTGCATAAACAGGCGCTCGAGCGTCACCAGGTGAACGGCCATCTTTGTCATTGGTTCCGGGCACTAGCCATTCTCAGACAACCCAGATGCAAAATTGCTGCTATTCAAGCCGCTTCGTAGCCCTCCGATAACACGCGCGACTAATTTTGCTGAAAACTAGTGTGCTTGCTGACTGCTTGAAGCCTGAGCCCTTGAAGCCTGCGCCCGGAACATGACGACGTGGGACACTGCGGGTGCAACTCACAGAAGGCCAATCACCATGGCAATGAGGGCGGCTGTGCGCGTATTCAGAGCGAAAGCAATTTCAGCCTGTCTACACCTGGAAGAGTCTCTAAATCAACCGGCTGACCGGAGCCTTCCCCTGCTGCTCGAAGCAAAGACATGCACCTACTGCGCTTGGAGCAAGCTGACATCCTGACCGCGAAATGTCGAGCTGATGAATTGTGCCATGATGCACCAACCGCAACAGCCATTGTCCGCTTGTGAGGTATCCTCCTTCGTTTCGAACGGAACGCGATTTTTTGCGCATTCATGTTAAATATGGTCATATTTCATGTGGTCATCTTGCACAATTGAAACCAAAAATATAATGGCAGAAGCGTTCCTTTGCAGAGGTCCAACCTTCACAGGCCTTCGCGTCAGGCTGGTGCGCCCATGGCGACGGTGCGATACAGTGCATCAAGATTTTAAGAGCATCGAGGCAGCAATGCTGTGACTCATGAATCATTGATGGTTGCAAAGTCTAAGGATTTGTGATTCTTGCAAAGCACGCGAATGATCCACGCTCGAGCAACTGCGCACCTGCATGCGTTCCGCACGTTGGACCAACGTGCTGTCTTTCCCCGGGCTCAATTGCACACAATAGCGCACGTCCACTCAGATTATTTAAATTGATTCATAGTATCTCGAGATACGCACGTCTATCTGCGTCCAAAGATGCATGCACTCCCAGTGTTCCTTGCGCTATGCGTCGTGCTGAACCTTACAGACTCTGGCTCATGGTCAACACTCCTCCTGCATGAGTTTCATCCGAACATTCACCTTCTTGACATCTTAATGAGACTTAGCTCGGTCCTACGATATGCGAGCTGCTGCCTCTGTACAGCTTGGTCCACGCATCAGCAACAATCGTCGTGGCACCGCCTGAACAGCCTTCTTCTGGCGCACTATAAACTTGCACTTCTGCCACATGGCATCATCATCATTGACACAGGAATCCGCTGCGGCCGGGTACCATTGCGGAGGCGCTGTGTCCCCCCCTGGGACACTTTGCTATGGCGAAGCATGGCAAGCATCAATTTCATGATGGCGCATAGTGACATTGAAGTCCCTGCATGGAGGACTGGCTAGTGCGAGAACCACGTGCCGTAAAGTAGTTGCACCACCGAGCTTGTGATGACCCGTGTTGCGGAAGTGTGATATGGAGTGTGCTGTGCTGTCCTTCTTCTAGCTTTTAAATTGCCTCTAATGTTTTTTTGTTGTTCTAATGATGCTTTGTCTGTCTATAGGTGCACCCATGCTCCCCATGTTTGTATCCGGGTGTCTTGATGGAGATGAGGACATGAATTCCATGACGAGCAACAATGGAGCAGCCGCCGCCCATTCCACCGACAAGCCTTTCCACCGCTCGGGCTCCGTTAGGGCACCACTCGGGAACATTATCTGAGATGTTGAAAGGGGTGTGGGGGCCGAAGCATGCTTGGGAAGAGAAGCGTAATGATGTCGAGGAGTCCAACACCAGGGAGAGAGACTGTGGATCCCCCGCATGCCGTGGCAAGGACTTGCCTTCACACAGTTGTGCCAACTCAATTGCTTGCACGGAAACTTGAGATCCTTGTCCGTAGGCGCCATGAACCTTTGGCTATGGATGTGAATGTTGCGAACCCGCGGAGTTCGATATCAGTAGCGAGATTGTTGTGCTGAACAAGTCTCCAAGCTGAAATGTGGTCGACGTTGACCGTGGGGTTTCCGGTGTGGGCCTGAAGCATGAGTGTGAGGAGTTGTTCTGATGCCCAAGTTCTTCCGATTATGTGCACCGTATGTTGTGAAAGTGCCTTGTAGTGCACATGCGAATGCACGCACGGGGTGACACGTGGCAGTCACCAGCCCGCGCATGAGAAGACACATTCCAGCTCTCTGTATAGGTCGAACAAGGTCATGGTTCAAGTATCTGACTCGATTACTGACCATGCAGGTGTGATCCCAAATCTCAGGCGTCATGTGCTAAGTACTCCGCACACATACTTAACATTTCGCCCAACTAAACTTACGGTATGACGCTTCCACTCGCGCTTGCATTCGAACACCGTATCTAGGCAACATCGAAGATGCATGAACACATCGTGAAATTCCCTGCTAGATACATATGTATTAGCCACATATCAGAGATACCAGAGGTGATTAATACCTCAATAATAAGTGCCAGCATCACACCATGTACCACATCACAACCGTGCACGTGTGTTACATTCTGTCATATATGAGGTCCATCCTGGGACACAATGCATGACATGCAAGTACGCACATGAGTGTGGTGGCCACGGGCCCAACTCTTGTTACGTTGGGACATATGCATGAGCACAATCCATGCGAGGATTGTGTGCGGTCACTGTGATTATGACCGCCGTAGACTTGACTCATCATTGGCATGTAGTCATGTGCCTCCAAGTCTACTGTAACCATTCTCTTATAGTCTTACGTGGTTCATGTATTGCCTCTCTGCAATACAATACATCCCCTGATCTGTGCATTGCCGACATACGGCCTAAGTGCTCCACAGGTAACGACTCTGCAGCCCACTAGGTAGTTTGTCTAATGTTGCGCATAGATCCTTGAGTATTACACATTCATGCATTTATGCATACCACATTCACACCAGATAAGCCCACCCATATTGTCCCAGCGTGTCTAATCGGACATACCACTCCGTCATTCGATGCGACATCATGCAGCAGATCTTTTGCAGTATGGCATGTGTTGTGTGATATATCTCACTAGGCGCATGCTGGCGCGGCACACCTGTACACACCTAAGGCTGCAGCGCAGACCACTGCAACTACCCTCGAAATTTAGACTGGCGTTTGTACAATGCCACTTATACATTATATATCACGTGCATTATTATTATGCACACATGTGCACGCAATTTATGTACAGCGTCATGTACACTCGAATCACAATGATACGTGTATGCCACACCTTACTGGACGTGGCTACGAGTGCACCAACTCGGCGAGCTTACGTAGCCATGCTTAGTTGGCATTGTATTATAACAGATTACCTAGACCATCGCATGAGCGGTCATGTCTTGCCCAAGCTAGACTGGTATCTGACAGACCGGGTCGCATGCATACCTCCCATGTTGATTTCCGAACTCACGCATGTTACGCGGCAGCCTTGGGGCTTCGCATGCATGCCCGCTGTTAGCATACACAGCACTCACACCGAACACGAAATCAGTGTGCGATCAGCCTTCAGGCTCCGAAGGCCACATGTTACTTTCCCCCGCAGTTACTCAGGATCTTGGGTCTGCGCTCTACGCGATCTGGCGAGGCCAGCTTTGGAAGGGGGACGACCAGGGCGCACACACAATCGGTATTTATACCGAGCGCTTGCTGGAACCAGGCACGTTTTACAGTGATCTGGTTGGGGCCACCCAGTCGTGCTTCAAATGTGTATTGATTTCTTGCCTCTTTTCACATCTGTTTGTTTTGTATATGTTCGCCTGTACAGCGTTCGTGCTGCGGCGTTTAGCCCAGTTATTCAGCAGACCTCGCGCAACACCGTAGGTCCGTTCCGTCCCGGCGACTCAAAGAATTCAACACGTATCGTGACCTCAAGATCTCTGTCCTGATTATTCTTTTATTACTTGTAGATGGCCAGCGAATTAGCTACCCAAGCCATGAAGGACCCGGTTACGTGGGACTCCGCTCGTGAGTTGATCGTTACATGTGTTGATTCGAATTTTTCTTTAAAACAATGCCAGGATCCTGGCTAGCTTTCCCCAGGAAGACTTATACTTTATTCGACGTCTGTTTAGCATGCTGCTGTGGCTGTACAACGTTATGGTGAATTGTGCCGCTCACTTTGACACGCGTTCATTGCTGTGTGCCGGGATGCTAGACAGATTTTCTTAGAGTCTGACCTGCCGGTGAAAAGGTACCCTTCCGACCTCTGAAGAAGAAGGTGTCTTCGAAGGCTATTAAGCGTGCCCTTAAGGCGCCAGGTGGAGTGGATATTTATGCGCAGCTGATTGGGGCCCCGTGGACGGCCCCGTGCGCAACTTACTTAGCCCGGCGGCCATGACATTGTTGGTCTAGCTCGGCCCTAGGTTCGCCAAGCCCTTGCTTGATCTGAATTATGTTTTTGCCACCAACTACAAGTCGTTCACGCTTGCCATGTTGGCATGCCCTGTCCGTACCGACTTGTTAGGACTGCTTGGCGTGAAGGAGCGGGCTGCGAAGTTACGCGCCACTAAGGTTCTGCTGATTTCACTCCTGACTCTTCGTCCATTGTATTCGTGACGCTGCTGTGGCGCTCTGCTCCTGTGCGCCGCAGGCCTGCGAACACGATTCGCAGTAGATATTGGCATCTGAATATTTAGTTTTGTTTTTCAGTCCGTTGGTCTGTGTTTTGAGCTGCGATGAGGAATTTCCGAGCGCTGTACCGACAGCGGTCGTGCAGCCCAGCGCCTAGGAGCACGAGCGTTCTCGTGAACTCAATGCCAATATACTTTTTTTATTTCGTGAAATAGACTGCTGCGTTTAGTTTAGGCCCTCGCGTTTAGGACGGTGCCTTGTTGCTGTGGCTGCAAGTGGCAGTCCCGGTGGCTCTGTCCTTGAAGCGACTAGGAGCGGAGCAAAAGAACCCGCCCGCGAAGCACGGAAAGAAAACAATGTGCCAGGATTGTATTTTATGACGGCGCTCTGTTAGAGCATGTCCTCGACGTCGAAGAGAAGGCGCTCTGGGACGCCTGAAGGCGTTGCAGCTCCAGCACGCTCGCCCATAAAGCTCCAGCGCGCGCAGCTGCATCCAGAAACAGAAGATGAAGCAGCAGCAGCAAGATCTGAGGGCGAGTGCTGCTTGCAAGGCAGCCACGCAGAGGTCGACGCTGAGAACAGCAAAGCAGATGATACTCCAAAGCAACCGCATGCAGCCGCTAGCCGGCTCCAGAAGCAGCTCGCAACCAAGGTACGAGTTGATTCTGTGCCAGCTAGCGCTCCGCGGTCGCGGAGGGCGAAGCTGAGAGAGGATCCCGGTGCTCTCTCGGGCCAGCCCTCCCGGAGCTGCTCTGAGGAACCTCCCTGCACTGAAGAAGCAGCCAACGCTGCTCCAGCTGCTGAAGGTCCGTCAAGCACATCAGCCACGCCAGCCCCAGCGCCCACCCCTGTAGCAGCCACCGGAGCAGCGACGCCTACAGATGCACCACCAGCGCACCGACCATCTTCCAACCGCCCGATTCCCGCCAATGATGAACCCGCCGACCGTGGAGCCACAGCCAGCGCAAGCGCCGCGCACCCCGTGGAGCAGCCTCAGCCGGACCTTCCCCCACCACCACCCCCGCCGCCAGCCCAGCCCGCCCCTGCCGACCCGCCTGCAGCCACCGCTGAACAGTCAGCACCTGGCGCGGGTGCCGGCACGCGCGAGCAGCCCGCCCGGCCCGCAGCCGCCGCCCCAAGCGCCGGCACGAGCCGCGGTGGCGCCGGCAGAGCGGCAAAGGGACGCGGAGGCGGCCGGAAGCACGCGCCAAGGAAGCACAAAGGGCTGCGCGCCGCTCAAGCCTGTCCACGCACAGGCCAACAACATGGCGGCGGCACCACTCGCAAGTTCATCAAGCGGGCAGTGTCAGAACAGCTCATCCGTGACTTTAGCCTCTGCTCTGCCCAGGCCCTCGAGGCTATCTCGTCGGCTGCGGCAGAGGCAGGAGGCCGAAGTGCGTTGAACTAGGTGCTAGCCCCCATTGCCACACTCCTCCGCCTCCCCTCGCTTGTCCTTGCTGAGCCGCGAGGTGGCAGCGACACCGACAACGGTGGCAAGCGCATGCTGGCCATCATGGCAAAGTACCGGTGTGGGGAGCTGGAGGACGAGGAGGGAGGCTTCGTGCCATCGGTGACCCATCGGCGGAAGGAGATGACTGAGGAAGCGCGTCTAGCAAAGCGAGTGGAGTCAGGAGTGAAAGGTGGGAGCATCCACATTGCCGCCCGTCGCCTGAACGACGAGAAGCCGGCCGACACGTCGTCCCCCGCCGTCATGGAGAAGTTGCGTGCGTTGCACCCGGCGGCGGCGCCGCCGCCGCCTCTCGAGTGCGACGTGCCTGCTCTTCAGATTGACAGCACCCTGCTTGTGCGTGTGCTTGACTGCATCAAGAACCACAAAAAAGGCCGAGCTGGGGGCCCCTCGGGTTGGACCTTTGAGATGATCCTTGCGGTCACTGGGGGTACTGCCCGGGGGTTCCAAGCGGCCCTCGATTTTGTGAACTTGATGTTGTCCGGTATGCTGCCCCGCGAGTGCGGACTCCTCGACTCGAAGCTCCTCGCTCTCCAGAAGCAGACAGGAGGTGTCCGGCCCATCGCCATCGGCGAGGTCTGGTACCGCCTTGCAGCGATGTGCGCGATCGAGGCTGTCGGCAAAGCTGCGGGGCGGGACCTTGCGCCCCTGCAGGGACCTTCTGACAAAATTGCTTACTTGTCCTGAGATTACAACTCATGACGAGGTAATGGCAGTTGTGTGCTTTGCACTGCCACCACATGACTTGGAATATGTCCGTGTGTTCGTCTCCCTTAAGGATGTATGGAGTGCACTGCGTGCCAAGTATATGCCTAGCAAAGAGGCAGATATCAGATCCCTGTTGGATAGGTTCTCCCGTGCTGTGCTCAAAGGACATAGAGCCACGCAGGTAGAAGAATGCTGCACATACAATATGTCCTTAGTCAATCAGCTGACTGCTTTGGGTGCTCAACCTGCTCAGTACCAGGTTAGCAACAAGCTGTTCGAGCCTCTCGGTCGGGAATTTGTATCATTGCGTAGTGAGCAAGGAGGTCGTGATTTCCTCACTCAGATAGCTGCCATCACGAATCACGCGCGGGCATTAGATGCCTGTGGACCTCCCCAAGGGGCAGGGCGTGATCATGGCCCTAGAGGTAGGAACCCACAACAACCACAGTGCCCTGCAGTTGCTGCCGTCGCTGCCAATGAGACCCGCACATGCTACGGGTGCAAGAAGACATGCCATCTCCAGAAGGACTGCCCGGATATCCATCCGGAGGTCAGGACGTTCCTCTCTGAGCAGGCAGCTCAGCCTCGCGGCAACAACACCGGCCGCGGACGAGGACGCGGACGCGGACGCGGACGGGGCAGAGGCCCATCCGTCGCAACACTGGAGTTTCCAGGTGACGGATTCAGCATGGTTGATGTTGCCCGCCTGGGCGAGCTGTGCAATTTTCTCATAGACAATGTGTCGAGAGAAATAGGTTTAGTCTAGGCCAGTGTGAACATGTATGTAGTTGACTCACTTGTGTGATCATGAGGGTCGTGACAGAAGGGCGTACTCTGCATATATAGTCTAGATGTGGGCAGTGAGCTCTATCGAGTCTCACTGACCTTCCCTCTGTCACGACAAGTATGTCTACATCTCTGCATCGTTTATGTCATGCTCCTGTCTCTGTAAATCGAGTCTCACTGACCTTCCCTATGTCACGACAGGTTATGGGCCCATCACGCTTCCACTGCGATGAATCTCAAAGATGTGAAGTTAGGCTTAGATCTAACTCCCACCAACGCAATCCAATGGTTCCATCGTATGGAGCTGTTGCTGCGCAGCGTCAGTTGCTGGAAGGTGGTCACAGAGGACGAAGGCACAGAGTCGATCAAAAATGCTGCCCGGCTTGCAATCTCGTGCAACGTCGGAGACGACCTGATACATATTGTCAGCACGTCAGCTACTCCCAAAGAGATATGGGATGCCCTGAAGAAGCAGTTCTCAGGCGTGAGCGCAGCACGGAAGATGGCTTTATCTCGCAGCCAAGCTTGCTTCCGAAAGTCTGCAGATGAGTCACTCGATAAGTTCATAACGAGAGCAGAGCAGCTCCGAGCTGAACTAGCATCAGCACATATGTTAAAAGAAGAAGAATTTGTTCTAGTCTTCCTTGCAGCTTTAGATGAATCCTCATATACGTCATGTGTGCAAGCAATCGCAGCCCAAGCAGAGCTTCCCACATTCGCGGATGTGACAGAGAATCTTCGTGGTACGTTTTTTAAGTTGCACACCACCGGTAGCACCTCGCAATCCGAGGCTCACCAAACAGGTAGTACCCACTCTCAGCAAGAGTGTGGCTACTGCCACCACAAGGGTCACCATATCCTTCAATGTTTCAAGTTGAAAAATGATCAGCAAGCAGCACAGAGTGATCCCGGGTACAAGCAAGGCAGAGGCCGTGGTAGATGTCTAGGAGCGGAGCTCCGTGGGGGCTTGTTACCTCCGGATGTAGCGCAGTGATGGGCTTTCGTCGCGGTTCGTAGACCTTTGCCGACAGTGGAACAAGCGGGAAATAGGCAATATGCTACGACAGCGTGTAAGCAGTATGCAGAAATAGATGGCACCCCATCTGGACGGAAGAAATGTGTGTCCAGACCCAGCAAGCGCAGGTATAAATACCCGTGACGCGCCCAGGACGACCCCCTGCTTGGCTGGCCTCGCCGAGATGCCGCGCAATCGCGAGCACCCACCAGAGATCCCGAATATGCGAGGGAAATCTGCATGTTGTGGTTGATATTCATCAGAGCAGGCGCTGCGTTGATATTACGGAGTGCCCGCGCTGGATGTGTGAGCAGCGGTGTATGCATGCGCCCATGTAGGACGCACCCTAAGCCCGCTGTGGCGTGGCATGGTTGCAGGCGCGTGGGGCGCTGATGGCTCGGTGCGAGTGCTGGTTGTGCAGCATCTCGGTAGGAGGACAGATAGGTGTCATCGTCCGTGATTATTGTGTTGATGGACGTGGTGTGCGCTGCTGATGCTGGCTGTAGACGCGTCAAGCGCGTGACTGTTCGTGTCGCAGCGTTCAAGGTTGCCCCGAATGCTTTGAGCCTGGTGCAGTGTTCGAGTTGCGACCAAACGTATTGTGATGAACGGTGTTGCCCGAACTTCATGTATTTGTCTGACACGCATTTGCAGTGTATATTGTGGGTTGTACTTGGACATGCAAGGGTCGCGTCAGCGAGCATGCATGCATCCGAGTCAGCGAGTGACAACACATGTTTTTGGCTGATATTTTCTGAGCGCCAGTGTGAGATGTTCGTCTCACAACACTTCCCCCCTTAACAAAGGAGCGAAGCTCCATATTGCGAAGCACAGACAAACTGGCGCGGAGGAAAAGCACACGTGAGTGACACAACAGGAGTACACCGGAACATAACGCAAAGGTAAGGCCCACTACGTGGGGACGGCAACCGGTCCACGGAACTGGAGCGAATACCGTGTCTGCCTTGCAATCAGGTTACAAGGATGTTAGGATACATTTGTCAGGAAATCAAGTCTGATAAAATGCGAATATGATATCCTCAAGGTATGTTCCCACGACTCTGCCCTTTGAAGCGGCCGTGACGCTGACCAGGTTGGCAATAGCTGTAGACCTACGAACCGCGGCCGAGTCGGCGGCGTCATTGGCGTCGATGACCTCAAGCAGAAGGCGCCGAAACTCTGATATTGAGACGCCAAACATGGGCATTTGGCCCACTTCTTGAAGCAGATGCTTGATATTCTTCAACAACTCAAAGGGCCGCGTGTCTGTGGACGCATGGCCATTGTCGAATGTAGGCAGTGCTGCCACTGCACAAAACCGTCATATTGCGGTAGCTCACGGGGACCACGACGGGCGTGCACGGCCTGTGCACACATTGAAAAATGCGACACGCGTGTTGACACGTGCTACGTGTTGACCTCCTGTTTCTGCCGGCGGAAGCATCGCGGCAGTCTATTAAACCGTGCATGACGAATGCATGAGGATCGGTGAAAAGAGAGGAAATGCCGTGCCACAACACTGACGCATCATATGAACCGACACAAAGTTGTGCGGCGGAGCGGGCAGAACTCGGTCGCAAGTTCTGCGTCATACCCGCTCCTAGCGACCCTGTTATGCCCATGTTAGCGTAACAATTACATTCAGGCGTCCCCTACCGCAACCGACGCTGGGCGCAGCTCAATGCAAGTATGCCGCACATGCGCTACAATAGCGAAAGCGAGCAACGGCTGCATGTTTTGGAGGCATATTGGAAATTCGTTGTGACTTCCGGCGCGTCTTCGTGTGCAGCCGAGGTGGTCGCGACGGAGACTCGCACGTATTGGTATCGCGGTGTGTTGTGCGATGTGCTCGCTGCACCAAATGGGTAAGCTGCAAGCGCGCACGCTTCGGGAATTGGTCTATCATGATGTCGCGTTCTTTGGACGACGCGTGTTGAAATAAGTATCCGGCAACTTTGTCTAAACAATTGCCCAATTCGCCGACCGGGAGCCACATATCGTGTTGCGCAGAGTACCCTTTCCAGCGGACGAGGTAGTGCGGCCCCGCGCGTGCTGTTGTCGCTGTGGCGCGGTGTGTCCGTCTGTAATCTATGACCGATTCAACTTCAAACACCTTGTCAGCATCCATACTCGCGTTAGGTTGCGGCGCGGCGGTACATTCATGATAATGCGCGTCTATGTACGGCTTCAGGCAAGAGAAGTGAAAAACATTGTGTATCTTCAGGGCACGCAAAGTGGCGGGTAGTTGCAGCTTGGCTGCACGTGTGCCCACCAATTCCAAAATTGTGCATGGACCGACCCACCGCGCCGTGAACTTGCGGCGCAACGACGGATGATGCAGTGCCAGTTTAGATATTGACAACAACACCGGTTTGCCCACCGCAAATTGTGGCGACGGTTTCGAGTTGAGGGGGCCTGACCACATGCTCTGTTTGGCTTCAGACAAGGCTTGTTTTGCCAAGTGGTAGTACATACGGTGCAAGACAGATGTATGCAACTTACGTGATTCCGGGAGGGAAAATGCTAGTGCTGTGGGGGACAGCGGGGGTGTTATGCGATTGAGCTGAAATGGTGTGCATCCGGTGCTCGCGTTCTTTGCGCTATTGATGCTGAACTCGACGTGGGGGAGGAACGTGTCCCAATCGTCGTGTGCCGGGCTGACGAAATGGCGCAGAGCTTCCTCAATGACTCTATTGAGGCGCTCGACTTGACCATTTGCACGAGGGTGATATGAAAACGTGAGACGCAAGTCGATGCCCATGTGCGAACAGATGCTTTTGAAGAACTTATTGTTCCATTGCGCTCCTCTGTCACTACAAATCCCCAAAGGCAAACCGTAGTGGGGGTATATGTGTGTGAAAAACAGTTGAGCAAAACCAGGCCCATCCAGTGTGTTGACAGTGGGGATCAGGCGAACCATCTTGGAAAATTGGTCGACAAACACGGTGATGCAGTCAAACCCTGATGTCGTGCGCGGTAGTTGTGTAATCATGTCCAGACTAACAACGCGCCAACATGCTGTGGGTATAGGCAACGGTGACAACGTGCTATCAGAGCATCCCGGAGACTTCATTAGTTGGCAAGAATGGCATTGTGTGACAAATGCTGCAATGTCATCACTAATGTTGTCCCAGTGGAATGTGTCCATGATGAGTGCTTGTGTCCTGTGTATACCCAGATGCGCGTGCCATGGGTGTACGTGGTGCCACAACAAGATTTGTTTACGCAAGGCATCGTGGTCGGGCACAACCAGTTTGTGGTCAAGGAAGTATGCTTGAAAATGTTTGTCAAAACGAAATTTCGGGGACGGGTTCCGAAATGCCGGGTCATGTGCATATCCAGTACGGAGGCGTTCCCAAAAATCATCTATCACTGTGTCTAATGTTAGGTGTTTATTGTGCTGGTCGTGGAGATTCGCACCGATTTCTGCAAAAGTTTCTTGGTCAATGACCATTCCCTCTGGCTGCTCGGGCGTGGGCTCCTCGGAGAGCTGCGGAGACTTTTCTGCCGGGAGTGATTCGAGCGCCGAGGTTGCGGCTTTTGGAGGGGCGTTCCGAATCGTCGAGTGAGGTGGCGGCAAGGGCGGCGGCGGCAGCTGCTGTGGCGGCTGCCGTGGCTGTGGCTGTTGCTGAAGGTTCTTTCCCGGGTGTGCTGGGGGAGGGGGTAGAACTTCCTTGGGCGATGTGTGTTGGTGGTAAGAGGGCTTTGGCGAAAGCTGCTGCTGTTGCGGCAGCTCGGGCGGCGGCGGCGTTTGCGTGTGCTGGGCCCGAGGTTGTGATGTCGGCGGAGAACTTCGCAGCGGTAGCTGCAGCCCTGGCGGGGGCGTCGACGGTGGGTGTGACGGGGCCGTCGGCGACGACTGTGGAGGCTGTACTTCCGGGAGACCCGGCGGCAGCCCCAAGGTTTGCGGGAGTATTGAGCGCCTGCCCGATGTGAAGATTGCCGGGAGGATGTTGTCGGCGCTGGCGGCGGGAGTTGGCCGTGCGGGTTGACCCACCATATGTAAAGGCATGCTGCCCATTGTGCCGGTTGACTGACAGGCCTGTTGGGAAGTCTGGCGGTGGGTCGCCCGGGATGTCCCACTTGATGATTCCGACGATGTTGGCAGGGGTGGAAAATCCGTGGGTGTAAGTGGCCTGCGCACTAGAAGATTGGTAAGCGCAAGTGCCCGATATGGTTGCTGGGGATGTTCCGCGCACAATGTCATGCCATCATGAAGGGTCACTTCTGTATTGGGCAAATGTGTAGCTCTACTGACTGCGTCAGCAACCACATTTTTGTCTCCGGGTATGTATGTTATTTTCCAGTCAATACGGGAAAGAGATTCAAGCCATCGGGCATGTTTGCCTGTCAGCTTTTTCTGTGTTTGCAAAAACCGCAGAGGGTTATGGTCTGAATGTATGAACACAGTTTGATTGTTTTCTAAGTAACACCGCCATTGGCGGTATGCGAACACTATGGCCCCGAGTTCTTTCTCGAGGGTGTAATAATTCTCTTCCGACTTGTTGAGCTTGCGACCCACCCAGGCAATCGGAGCCAATTTACCCTCATATTCTTGCGTGAGCACCGCTCCGTACGCGTAGTCGGACGCATCAGTGTACATGTGGAACGGCCGGTTGGGATCGGGGTGACGCATGATTGTGGCATTTATCAACGCGTGTTTAATGTTTTCGAAGGATTGTGTGTGATGCACTGTCCATGGATGTTGCTCCTTAGCACATATGCGTTGGAGCAGCGGGCCCGCCAGGGTGGGAAACTTTGGAATGAATCGTCGAAAGTACCCTGCTAACCCAAGAAATGATCTGATATTGTTTGGCGACTTTTGCAAGTCTTCCAAGGGCCAATCCTTCAAGACCGAGACTTTATAGGGGTCCGGCTTGACCGTGTCAGCCGTGACTACATGACCCAGATACTTGATCTCTTGTAATGCAAATTGACACTTGGTGGTGTTGCAGAAGAACCGGTGTTCAGAGAGTCGCGTCAAAACAACATCTAGATTTTTCGCATGATCTTTCTCGGACGGTGCTAGCACTATGATGTCGTCAAGGTAAGCTAAGCATATTTTTCCTATAAGACCTTTCAAGACAACGTGGACAGCTTGTTGGAATACTGATGGTGCATTGGAAAGTCCAAATGGCATGACAGTCCATTGATATAGACCATCCGGGGTGCGAAATGCTGTTTTGGGGCCTGCTGATTCGGACAATTTGATTTGGTGGTATCCAGACTGTAAATCAAGCGCAGAAAAGAACTTGTGACCCCTGAGTTTGTCAAGCAACGTGTCAATGCGTGGCAGTGGGTATGTGTTTTTGATGGTGTTCTCGTTCAAGTATCGATAGTCTATGCATAGTCTAAGCTTGCCACCCGGTTTTGGTGCAAAAAGGACGCAAGACGCCCACGGGGAGATGGATGGCTGTACCCACCCCATGTCAATCAAATGCTGCAATTGTTTCTCGAGTTCTAGTTGTTCGATAGGTGTCAACCTATATTGCCTGGCAGCCTTAGGGCGAGTGCCCGGCAACAAGTCAATGTCCATTTCAAAACCAGATGCTGATGTATTCGGCGGTGCCGGCCCCAGCGTGCCGCCTTCGTGGGAATGTTTGTCAATGATGGCTTGTATTTGTTTTGGTATCGTGTCAGGTGCTTGTGGCTGGTGCGCTGGAGCCACTTGTTGCGACAAGTATCCTTTCCTGCGCGCACTAGCACAACTGGTACGTATAGACTCGATGGTTGGTTTGATGTGTGCGACATACACGGGATATTTCGCAGCGCGCTTAGAGCTAGTCATGGCTTTGAGTTCACGGGCAGATGTAAAAAAATCATCCATCGTGCTAGTTTCAGTAGTGAACTTATTTGTGCTTTTGTGTATTGCATGCAACCATATCCTGCCCTTCTTGCCACGCTTCGGCTTCGGAGGGGGAATCGTGATCAGTATGTGGGGATGTTTGAATTTGATATGCATGTCTACAGCAGATATCACATCCAATGCAAATAGAGCTTCATTAGGTTGAAAGTCTGCCGCTGCACATGGTAGCGAATCCACCACTGTGTACGTGACGGATATGATGTTTCTGCCGACTCGTGTGTCAAGGGTGACCGTGCCAAGACATGATGCCTCGGTGGCGGAAATTCCAATAGTGACGCTGTGTTGTGGTGTGTAAGCAATGTCATGTCGGTTCAGGAAGGTGCGCGTGATCATGCTATGGTTGGCCGCGGTATCAACCAGCGCCTTCGTGAAATGGCCGTGGATAGACGTGGGCATTGTGCACAGCAGATCCATAAAATCTGCATGTGTGACCGATACGGCAGCTTTTTTGTCAGGGTGGATGGATGCACGCTGATTCGTGATAAAAGTGCAGATATGGTACGTTTGCTTTCCAGGGACAGCTGAGCCAGCTGTATATTCAAGAATATGACATGCTTCATCCACAGTGGTGTGCGAATGTTGGCGCAGGAATGGCAGAAATGCCGATGACTCAAAGATTCGCGCAGGAACAACAATCGTGATGGTATGTTTGGCCGGTGTCAATTCATTTTGGAATTTATCCAGCAGCTGTGACAAGGGCATGAACATGACAAGTGTGGATGTGACCTGCGATTGGCACGAGGGTGACATGATATGTTGCAGCTTCGTGAACAAAATGCATGCAAACTCAAGACGCGTCTGCTTTCCTGGCATGTGTGCATAATCGAGGAAAATCAGATGATAATAAGATTTGATGTGATGTATGATCTCATTGAAGTCGCAAGCTTCTGTCATGTTGTAATTTTGCCATGCGCGTTCAACATTGTGACGGAACTGGCCATTGGTGAAATAAAAATCACGGATGCATTCCAACCATTGGCGAAGAGTGAAATTTGGACGCAGAGCTGTCTCTTGTGCCACAGCGAAGTGCTGATCAGACTGTTTACATGAGCGCGACATGATATGCTGGATGATCTGTCGCTCAGAAAGTCGCATGCAAGATGCACGTGCATGCAATGCGTCACTCTGGTATTTGTGCCAACGCAACTCCGCCGATTGGTCGCCACGCAAGGCAGCCCCTGTGGGCATTTTAATGTTGTCAAATGTGTACTCTGCTGTTTTAAACCACATAGGAGATTTGTCATCCTCAAAATTAGGCTCTACGTCGGGGAAGGAGGACGTCGTGGGGAGGACAGATTGTACCTGTGTTGTAGCTGGCGTGGTACAGTCCCGATATTGAGTAGCCTCCGACTTCACGAACTCGGCCACATGGACGATCTGGGCGTCTCTCTTGATGCTGTTGAAACAAAATCCTCTAGATTTGAACGCAAAGAAAACGGCATGAATGACTTGGAGCAGCACAGTGTCCGCTGCATCAGCCAAGTGCACGACGGCTGCACCTGGGCTGGTGATGGCTGGTGAAGATTTCAGCTTCGCAGCGCGAGTCTGAACGCTCATATGCATGAGCGCGTCCGCCGTTGCCGGGCACATCAGCCATGCCAGCATAAACGAGGTGTAATCAGTAGCAAAAGCAAAGGCCAGATCGAGCATCGGGGCTGCGAACCGGGGGCCCAACCAGCACATGACAGCCATGTTCGTGGGGCACAAGAGATCACGGGTCACGCCGGGGTTAGGGCCCCACTCAACTTCACAACGTCCACCCTCAGGCAACGCAATAGCTGCCGTCAGCTCAGGTGCATTGGACTTGGGTTCCAGAGGACGGAATGGGAGTTCCGCCTCTGGAAGTTCGGTCTGAAGAAGAACCTGGCGCGCGTCCTTGAATGCTGTGGACGCGACCGCACGTGTACCGCGGCTGGCATCCGCGAGAACATGGCCTAGCCAACGCATGCCAGCTACAGCGCGCCTAATCTTATCAACACTATCATGCGACTGCATACTGATGCCAGGAATCTGTGCCTGGGCGTGGTCTACAGACATGTTCGAATCCCTGGGATCACACAAGGACTGGTTCACCGCCCCCCATGCGGGTGCAACCGGGATGTCTGGTTCGACCATGGTGGCGCCAGCGCTGTTCTATCTGCAGAAATTCGTATGTTCAGGTCAGGAGAATTTTAGCAAATCGATACCTGTCTAGGAGCGGAGCTCCGTGGGGGCTTGTTACCTCCGGATGTAGCGCAGTGATGGGCTTTCGTCGCGGTTCGTAGACCTTTGCCGACAGTGGAACAAGCGGGAAATAGGCAATATGCTACGACAGCGTGTAAGCAGTATGCAGAAATAGATGGCACCCCATCTGGACGGAAGAAATGTGTGTCCAGACCCAGCAAGCGCAGGTATAAATACCCGTGACGCGCCCAGGACGACCCCCTGCTTGGCTGGCCTCGCCGAGATGCCGCGCAATCGCGAGCACCCACCAGAGATCCCGAATATGCGAGGGAAATCTGCATGTTGTGGTTGATATTCATCAGAGCAGGCGCTGCGTTGATATTACGGAGTGCCCGCGCTGGATGTGTGAGCAGCGGTGTATGCATGCGCCCATGTAGGACGCACCCTAAGCCCGCTGTGGCGTGGCATGGTTGCAGGCGCGTGGGGCGCTGATGGCTCGGTGCGAGTGCTGGTTGTGCAGCATCTCGGTAGGAGGACAGATAGGTGTCATCGTCCGTGATTATTGTGTTGATGGACGTGGTGTGCGCTGCTGATGCTGGCTGTAGACGCGTCAAGCGCGTGACTGTTCGTGTCGCAGCGTTCAAGGTTGCCCCGAATGCTTTGAGCCTGGTGCAGTGTTCGAGTTGCGACCAAACGTATTGTGATGAACGGTGTTGCCCGAACTTCATGTATTTGTCTGACACGCATTTGCAGTGTATATTGTGGGTTGTACTTGGACATGCAAGGGTCGCGTCAGCGAGCATGCATGCATCCGAGTCAGCGAGTGACAACACATGTTTTTGGCTGATATTTTCTGAGCGCCAGTGTGAGATGTTCGTCTCACAACAGTAGAGGCCGTGGCCGAGGCAGAGGCCGAGGCAGAGGTCGTGGCCGTGGCTCCTATGCCAACCACACCAGTGCATTTATGTGCATCGCTGCAAACAAGGTTGCAACTGACAGGTCCAAGTGGTTATTCGACTCAGCTTCGGCTGACCACATGGTGAATGACCCCACCGTTCTCCATGATGCCAAGCCCTTCAGCTCCAAGTGCACAGTTGCCAACAAATAGACAGCCGAAGTCAACGCAATTGGCACTGTGCAGCTCACCAACCATCATGGTAACCAGGTCACTCTCAAAGGCGTCTTGCTCGTCCCCACTCTACAACACAACCTCATCTCTCTCAGCCGTGCAGACGAAGCAGGTTTGTCCTACTCTGGCCAAAACAACAAAATCATCCTCAGGGATCAGCGGACAGAGCTGCTGGTAGGGCCTTTGACAAATGGTCTCTACGAGGTGCGATGCAAGCCCGTGCTCTCGGGCTCCGCGCCTGACATACAAGCTGCCAACGTGTCCCACTCAGACAATGCCATCCTATGGCATCGCAGACTTGGCCATGCTGGCCACAGCACCCTTGCAAAGATGTCAAGAGGTGAAACAGTGCGCGGATTGCCGCCACAACAAGCATTTGAACAGCATCTCCAATCAACAGCCGTATGCACACCATGTGCTGAAGGCAAGATGAAACGCAAATCATTTTTAGCCTCACACCAACGCGCAACCAAGAAGCTAGAGAAGCTTCATGTGGACATTGCTGGTCCTTTTGTGACGACACCGAGCAAGGCTAATTACTTTCTCATGATTGTTGATGACTTCAGCAACTACAAGCTCGTCACTCCAATTGCTCGCAAGTCAGATGCTGCAGACTGCCTCATGGACATCATCCCGAGGCTTGAAAGCAAGTACGATTCGAAAGTACAGTACATGCGGATTGATCGAGATGCAGTGTTCCTCTCAATCCGCATGAAAGCATTGTCCCTTAAGTTACACATACCGGGCCATCGTATGGCAAAGCAAATCAATACATCCACCTCACACACACAACAAGCTAACAAGCCAAGCGAGCGGCCGCCACACGAGCAACCACTAGAACTTGGGTAACTAGAGCGCATCCCAACAAACAACCCGGACACCAACCAATAACAAGTGCATCAAACGCTCTAGGAACAGAGCTCTCAACCCAGAAAGGCATCCACCGGCACATCAAGGCCTTGGATGAAATGCTTGCCGCACGACCGGGCGACGGCCGTCAGCGTGTGCGCATATATTTCCGCATTGCCCTTCTGCAGCACACACGAAAGCAACTTGTACGTATTCATCACAAACACCGACTTGGAGACGCGGCCTGATGCCGCAGCAATCTCACCCAACTCCCGGATGTACTCCTCCGCCCGCGGCGCGAGCTTCCCATAGGACTCAACAGCAAACGGAACAAACTCATACTGCGGCTTATCGGCAAACTTCTCCCAATCATCCCGCTTGAGCTTCTCCGCGACCTTCGCCGCTGAGGCATCCTCCCTATGCGACCCCTTACGCAAAGCCTCCTTCCCAAGCGGATGCGTCACCGTCACGTCCACCATGACATGACGCCCCCCTGGCAGGATGGCGAGGATGTCAGCCCTGTGCCGCCCCACTTTCCCTGCTCCGGTATCCCCATGCACGCCGGCGTACGGCGGCTCCATGCTCGTGGGCACCCCAGCACAATTGTGAACACGGCGCATTGCACAAGCAAATTTATCATGGCGCGACGAAAGACACTTGTTGTTTCGGGTGCACAGCATAGCATGGTCTCCGCGTCCGATGCTCTCGCCGGAGCAATCGCACGGCGGCATCTCCGCAGGGCCGCAGACTCGCTCACCGAGGCGGTGGCGAAGGATGGTGGTGAGGGAGTGGTTACCGATGGTGGTGTCCAGCCGCCGCCGGCCGGGGAGGGCGGACAAGAAGGCGCTACCGGGGGCGCCGCGGGCACTGCGCACACGAGCAGCACCGAGTTAGCCTGCCTCTGTGCTCAAGTCCATCCCGGCCAGGAAAACCTTGCCGGCCTTGTCACCCATGGACCTGGACACCGCATGCTGCAAAAAGGGAAGAACATGACGCACGCCTTTGCTGGAGATGTCCGCTGGTGAGCCACCGTCGATCTTCCGGAGACCTTCGTGACCCACTCCTCGACGTCGGGCAAGATGCCGCGGACGCAGTCCCAGACGTGCTGCAGGACCGGCGCGGCCGGCCCGTCAAGCCGCTGGAACACTGCAGGGCCGTCAGCGACGACCCGGTGAGCCAACGCGACGCCGGTGAGCAACGCAGCTTTCGCCTCAACTGGGTGGGTCATGCGCAACCCAAGGCCGCCGTGGCGAATCGGCAACAACATATGCAGCACTGCCAAGCGCATGAGCAGATCGACCTCCCCGATTGCCTTCGCGGCAGCGGCTTTCAGCCGCGCACGAAGTCGTCAGTGTCGACGTGGGTGCCGACCACTGTGATGCCGTCCTCTCTGTGAAGCACGCCGGTGGACTGCTGGACGGCACGACACTCCTCATGCGCCTCGGCACAAGGCGCAAACACACAACTCTTGCCCGGCACGATGGTGAGGCCGACCGAGCGCGCGCTGCCCGGACCGTCCCCGCAGAGGCGGCCCAGGAGCTTGCGCAACGCAGGCCCGCGGCCCACGGCAGTGAAGTCATCGAGATACGACATGGTGGGCGCCTCCGGGACTCCTGCCGCAAGCGCCGTCAAGACTTCCGGGAAGCCCAACGCAAACGGTAGCGGCCCCAGCGGGTCGCCCTGCCGCACCCCACGCTGCGATTCGATCACAGTGCCGCTGGCGGCACCCACCACATGGAGTTGGGTGGCAGCACCGTACCCGAATTGGAAGAACGGGAGCAGCTCCGGCAGCGCTTTCAAAACCCCGCGCGCGACGGCCATGCGGTGGATCTCGTTAAAAGCATTCCGCATGTCCGCCGTCAGCGCGATGGCGTGGGGGTCCTTCTCCAGCGCCGCCGCGACGCTATGCGCCACTGCTTCCGTCGCGCCGGCCGTGCCGACGCCCACCTGCAGGGGCGCAAGGTCCCGCCCCGCGGCTTTGCCGACAACCTCGATCGCGCACATCGCTGCAAGGCGGTACCTGACCTCGCCGATGGCGATGGGCCGGACACCTCCTGTCTGCTTCTGGAGAGCGAGGAGCTTCGAGTCGAGGAGTCCGCACTCGCGGGGCAGCATACCGGACAGCATCAAGTTCACAAAATCGAGGGCCGCTTGGAACCTCCGGGCAGTACCCCCAGTGACCGCAAGGATCATCTCAAAAGGTCCAACCCGAGGGGCCCCCAGCTCGGCCTTTTTTTGTGGTTCTTGATGCGGTCAAGCACACGCACAAGCAGGGTGCTGTCAATCTGAAGAGCACGCACGTCGCACTCGAGAGGCGGCGGCGGCGCCGCCGCCGGGTGCAACGCACGCAACTTCTCCATGACGGCGGGGGACGACGTGTCGGCCGGCTTCTCGTCGTTCAGGCGACGGGCGGCAATGTGGATGCTCCCACCTTTCACTCCTGACTCCACTCGCTTTGCTAGACGCGCTTCCTCAGTCATCTCCTTCCGCCGATGGGTCATCGATGGCACGAAGCCTCCCTCCTCGTCCTCCAGCTCCCCACACCGGTACTTTGCCATGATGGCCAGCATGCGCTTGTCACGATTGTCGGTGTCGCTGCCACCTCACGGCTCAGCAAGGACAAGCGAGGGGAGGCGGAGGAGTGCGGCAATGGGGGCTAGCACCTAGTTCAACGCACTTCGGCCTCCTGCCTCTGCCGCAGCCGACGAGATAGCCTCGAGGGCCTGGGCAGAGCAGAGGCTAAAGTCACGGGTGAGCTGTTCTGACACTCCCCGCTTGATGAACTTGCGAGTGGTGCCGCCGCCATGTTGTTGTCCTGTGCGTGGACAGGCTTGAGCGGCGCGCAGCCCTTTGTGCTTCCTTGGCGCGTGCTTCCGGCCGCCTCCGCGTCCCTTTGCCGCTCTGCCGGCGCCACCGCGGCTCGTGCCGGCGCCTGGGGCGGCGGCTGCGGGCCGGGCGGGCTGCTCGCGCGTGCCGGCACCCGCGCCAGGTGCTGACTGTTCAGCGGTGGCTGCAGGCGGGTCGGCAGGGGCGGGCTGGGCTGGCGGCGGGGGTGGTGGTGGGGGAAGGTCCGACTGAGGCTGCTTCACGGGGTGCGCGGCGCTTGCGCTGGCTGTGGCTCCACGGTCGGCGGGTTCATCATTGGCGGGAATCGGGCGGTTGGAAGATGGTCGGTGCGCTGGTGGTGCATCTGTAGGCGTCGCTGCTCCGGTGGCTGCTACAGGGGTGGGCGCTGGGGCTGGCGTGGCTGATGTGCTTGACGGACCTTCAGCAGTTGGAGCAGCGTTGGCTGCTTCTTCAGTGCAGGGAGGTTCCTCAAAGCAGCTCCGGGAGGGCTGGCCCGAGAGAGCACCGGGATCCTCTCTCAGCTTCGCCCTCCGCGACCGCGGAGCGCTAGCTGGCACAGAATCAACTCGTAACTTGGTTGCGAGCTGCTTCTGGAGCCGGCTAGGGGCTGCAGGCGGTTGCTTTGGAGTATCATCTGCTTTGCTGTTCTCAGCGTCGACCTCTGCGTGGCTGCCTTGCAAGCAGCACTCGCCCTCAGATCTTGCTGCTGCTGCTTCATCTTCTGTTTCTGGATGCAGCTGCGCGCGCTGGAGCTTTATGGGCGAGCGTGCTGGAGCTACAACGCCTTCAGGCGTCCCAGAGCGCCTTCTCTTCGACGTCGAGGACATGCTCTAACAGAGCGCCGTCATAAAATACAATCCTGGCACATTGTTTTCTTTCTGTGCTTCGCGGGCGGGTTCTTTTGCTCCGCTCCTAGTCGCTTCAAGGACAGAGCCACCGGGACTGCAACTTGCAGCCACAGCAACAAGGCACCGTCCTGAACGCGAGGGCCTAAACTAAACGCAGCAGTATGTTTCGCGAAATAGAAAAAGTATATTGGCATTGAGTTCACGAGAACGCTCGTGCTCCTAGGCGCTGGGCTGCACGACCGCTGTCGGTACAGCGCTCGGAAATTCCTCAGCGCAGCTCAAAACACAGACCAAAGGACCGAAAAACAAAACTAAATATTCAGATGCCAATATCTACTGCGAATCGTGTTCGCAGGCCTGCGGCGCACAGGAGCAGAGCGCCACAGCAGCGTCACGAATACAATGGACGAAGAGTCAGGAATGAAAAGGCATGTTGATGTTATGGGTCCCATCTTGCCTGTAGGGGTAGGAAAAGCACGGTACATTCTCATAGTCGTCGATGAGCATTCACGTTACAGTTTTGCTTGTCCAATGGATGCGAAGTCTAGAGTGCCACAGTTGCTCGTTGAAATCATTGAGCACATACGGACTAGTGTTCTTCCGCATGAGTTCGTTGATGATGAGGGCATTAAGATCACACCTAGAGTTATGGGTGTACACGGAGATCGTGGCGGAGAGTTTGAGGGTCACAACATCCAAGATTATTTCTCAGAGGACGGGATATCGTGGGAAACATGTGCTCCTGGACATCATGAGGGCAATGGTATAGCAGAGCGTACGTGTGGTGTCACCTCTGACAAAATGCGTGCTGCAATTCTCCCCACCGATCTACCCCGCCGGCTATGGCCGGAGGGGGCGATGTGTGTCAACCATTGCACTAATCTTGTGCCTAGCACTGCTTTGATGACTCGTGAAAAGAAAAAGTTCATAAAGAAGAATTTGTCCAATGCGATTGAAAATCTCTGCAGAGCTAATAGAAGTAGAGTGCTCGCAGTGAAATCGAAAGGTGTGAGTAACAAGCCTGCTCCAGCAAAAGGTGATAAGCTTATGACAGAAGAAGAGATCACGGCACAGGCAAAGCGTGGCGAAAGTGAGCGGTGCAATAGACTTTGGGAAAACACTAATTTCCAACTTGTGGTCCCGTATATGGTCTTCTACAGGAGATCATTGAATCTTGAACGATTCAAACTGCTTGTAGAGCAGATGCACCCATGGGGTTTGCCAGTGTATTTCTATCAGAATGGTCAGCATCTACGCAGACTAGACGCTAGGGGAGCAAACGCTGTGTGGGTAGGTCTGGGTCAAGGCCCACACATGAACAAGGTTTACCAATCCGTACCGGGGGGCGGCAAAGTGATTGAAGTGCGGCAGATGGTGTATAGCGCTGCGATGGTGCGTGACTACATCAAGAAATTCGATAGTGTGGAGATAGGGCTCATGCCGTCAGCGACTAGGAGTGAAGTTGAGAAACTAGAATTCCAGTCCAATGTCACAATGCATGCGCTTGCGTGCAGCAGTGTGGTGACAGGTGCACCCATGCACGGGCGATCCGCGGATCCAGCGTAGGGGTAAGCCGCTAGCCAGGATTGACTCGATGTAGTGAGGGAGATCATGCGAGGGTTTCCCGGCGTAACCTTGAGTGTTCAGTGTGTATATAAGGATGTGCACACTGAGATCTGTAACCATTCTCTTCACTGTTTCACGGTACTAGTTGTATCTTGTCTCCCCTCAGCATCTCTCAGGTTCTACCTCTGTGCGCAGCAGGTATGAGATGCTGGCCTCCTGACTTGACATAAGACTGTGCGTCTGACCTGACGAAGGATAGACTTTCTGACATGGTATCGGTGAACGTTTGCGTTATGTCTTTTACGGTCTTGTTCAGGAAGCCGTCGGGCAAAGTCTGTGCGCAGACACGGCGGGCATTCCACTTTTCTGCCGGCGCTCAGACCGCGGTCATAAGCGTAGGCATCATTAAGCGATCTCGTAGCACATTGTTATTAGATACAATTCGAGAAGCTTGCTTATAATGATCAGCGCTGGGAAAAGCGAATGCGTTCGCTTATTGTCTCAACCTGTCGGCTCGCGAGCCATCCCATGTGTTTAGTTGCTGCGCGCGACTAATCACCGTCTGTCCTACTGCAGGATGTCTAACTCTGATCGCTCCAGATCCTTTGGATGTGGAAATCCCGGGTGTGTACTATGCCCCTGAGTGTCCATACAACATACTGAGCACTATGGGTCTTCGTCATGAGCAGATTTACTTAGACACCCGTAGAAGTGTGTTGTATGTCCCCGGTATCGGAGACATGGCTACTGGTATTGAGGATGCGTCCAAATACCAGGAGCTGGATGAGGATAAGTGTCGTGTCTTTGCTTTCAAAATGTGTTCCATCAAGAAGCCTGTTCTTGAGGGTCATCCTGTCAACAGGGGAGTGGTCTGGTCTGACCAGAGCAGTCCGACCTCTGTTATGGAGGATCAACAGCAGTGGTGTCATGTGGCCGCTGCGGCGATCGACCTCAAGCGCCCCAATGCGGGGGGAGCTGAGATCTCACATGATGCTTACTTGCTGGAACCTGCATTCCTCGCTCATTTGTCGTTTCACCAGTCAAATTGGGTCTTGAAGCGGATGCAGTCAAATAGTGATCTTTATGGTGATTTGAATCTGAAAGTTGACCCCGAGCCAATGGGGAATCGTTGTCATGGCTGCAGAATTGGCAAAGTGCCTGCGGGCAGAATCTCAGCCAATAATCGTGCGCTCTTAGGCCAGGCGAAATACCCTGGCGAGCAATTGCATGCTGATTTGGCTGGTCCCATCACTCCAGTTGGGATCGGCGGTGTGAAATATGTTTTGTTTGTGATGTGCGCCTTCACCCGTTATACTTTTGTTGTCGGTCTGCGTAAAAAGATCGAGGCTGCGGCCATGATCTCTTACATCATTGAGCGCATTCGGGTGAATGTGGTGAAGCCAGGTGAACCGGGTGTGCGCATCCTTCACACCGACAAAGGGGGAGAGTTCATGGTTGAGGCCTTAAAGCTCTACCTCCAGCGTCGTGGCATTACACATCGCACCACCCCCACAGCTGATCATCGCTGTAATGGCATGATCGAGCGGAGGATCGGTATTGCCTTTGAGGCAGTCCGAGCTGCACTGCTCGCGAGCGGTCTTCCTCTGGTCCTGTGGATTGAATGCCTTGCCAGTGTCATCCATGGTCACAATCTCACGCCGTGCTCGGCGATGTACCATGACAAACTGGCAATAATGATGAAGGCCCAGAAACCTGCCAATGCTGCCAATGCAGCTGCGGATGTACAGCAGGCTGAACGGGCTAATAAGCGCATGAAAAAGGCCGCACGTGACAAGTTGCGTGAGGAGGAGAAGCGCAAGTGGGAGTTGCTCACTATGACAGAACTGGACGAGTTTTTGACCAGGTCTTGTGACAGGGATATTATTCCCTACATGGCTTTTTTCAGAGACATCTCCGTTGAGATGTTCCATGATTTGGTGAAGCAGCAGCGCCCATGGGGGGTTGAGGTGTATGCGTACCCTAGGGATGATCACTTGCGGAAGTTGTCCGCACGGGGTATGGTCGCATACTGGGTTGGTGCTGGGCTGGGGCCCAGCATGCAGCGTGTGTACGCCCAGGATGTTCCTGGAGGTAGGGTTGTGGTGGTGCGGCAGATCATGTGCACCACGGATCAGATGATCCGACACGTACGTAAGTACGATGCGTCCGCTGTTGTGGACAAGAGGGAGCCTGCAGAGTTTGCGAACTCCCTACAGGTTGTCTTTGAGGGTGATAACGAGGGTGTCTGCGTGACTGACAGCGATGTCCCCTCGTTCGTCACTGACTCCACACATGTTGGCTTGATGTTGTTTGTTTGCTTTGCCATACAATGGCCAGATATGTGTAACTTAATGAACACATGATGGGGGAGTGCTGCGACGTCCGCGTGAATTTTCGCACGCCCCCCCCGGTCATGGTAGGGTCCCTGTCATGGACATGACATTCAGACAGGACTCACTGCCTGATGTGGCAGTGTACTCTCCGCGTTTCGGTGCAGGCTCCTCTGCTGAGGTGCTCCGGCGTGACCCTGCGCGGGACACACCGGAGGTGGCCAGGCACGCCATGCATCGCACGCGTGCGATTGCTCGTGCTGCTGCCCACCCTGACGTTGCGGTTCCTCCTCGGGCCCCAGGCCAGGCGCGCCTGTCTGGGGCCCCTCCAGCACGCACTGTCGAGTACGTGGCGACTCGTAATGCTCAGCTCC
Source organism: Ulva prolifera (assembly GCA_023078555.1). Classification (NCBI taxonomy): domain Eukaryota; kingdom Viridiplantae; phylum Chlorophyta; class Ulvophyceae; order Ulvales; family Ulvaceae; genus Ulva; species Ulva prolifera. The sequence continues at coordinate 4,410,561 of CM041202.1, read as the reverse complement.
ATGACCCTGGCATCGAAGCCGCGTTTGTCCCGCCCATGCCTCCGCCATCATCTGATTATCCGATGGACGATGATGATGATGATGACGGCCCTGGTATCTACAGTGCGGTCGACGCAGATGAGATGGAGGAGTACACCATCAGCGATGATGAACGGGCTGCGGCTCATCAGAATCGCGAGGCTCAGCGGGTTCGCTCAGGGAGTAATTCGGCTGCGGCCTTAGCATCTAGCGCGGGAGCGGTAGCTAAGCCCCTGCGAGGGGCTGAGGGGCTGAGACCTTCCTGGGAGGATGAGCCAGATGAAATTGAGATGAAGTCCGGATCCGAATTAGGGGGAGAGATCCAGGCTGCCCCCTCTGCCGCTGTTGGGGTCGATTTGCCTGATGAGGTAAGAGCCATTCCAGCTGCTCTTCCCCGCATTAAAATCAATCCTCTTGTACGTATACGCCTTGTTCCTTTGGCTGTGGATGTAGCTGCTGTGCATGAGCCCGCGGGCTCTGATCTTGCTAGTAGTGAAACAGTAGTAGCTGACATCAAGTCTCCAGGCTGCAATCAGGACACATCAGCCGCGGCTGACTGTGGAGTGTCCGGTGCAGGCCTGAAGCATCAGCATGGGGAGTCTGGTGAGCAGCAGAGTGCTCAGCGTCGTGGGTCGCGCAGAGCAGCTGCCGCCAGGAAGCAGAAGCCTTCCTGATCTGCCTTCTATGAAGGACCCTGATCTGCCTTCTATGAAGGAAGGCGTCGCGGGTCCAGACAGGGATGCTTGGCTGCGTGCCATGCAGGAGGAGGTGGAAGCACTGGGTGAGCACGGGACATTTATGTTGTGCTATCTGCCTGCGGGTAAGAAAGCTATCTCGGGCAAGTGGGTGTTCAAGATCAAGCGCGGACCCGCTGGTGAGATTCAGCGTTACAAGGCACGATATGTAGCTCGTGGTTTTTCTCAGGTAGAAGGAGTTGATTTCTTTGAGACCTGGTCCCCTGTCGGTAGTTACGCGACACTGCGTGTGTTGCTGTCTATTGCTGCTCAGGAGGATTTGGAGATTAGGCATATAGACATACAGTGTGCTTTTCTTAACGGTGACCTGGAGGAAGAGGTTTTCGTTGAACAGCCCCCGTACTTCACAGACGGGACAGCACGTGTATGGAAATTACATAAAACACTGTATGGCCTGAAGCAAGCCGCTCGCGAGTGGCATAAAGCTTTAGTAAAGGTCTTGGCTGAACTGGGATTTGTGTGCGCACAGAGTGATCCTGGACTGTATGTCAGAAAAACCGGTCGATGCTTTGTTTTTCTGTGGGTAGATGACTTGTTCATTTTCAGTTGCTCTGCGGGGCTGCAGGAAATCATTAGAGTCATTCTCACGACATTCGAAGGTAGAGACTTAGGTGACCTGTCTTGGGCACTTGGCACTGAAATCACGCGTGATCGAAAGGCCAAAACAATCACAATGACACAACGTACCAAAATCCAGAACTTGCTGGACAAGTACAGTATGTCTGACTGTCGTAAATCTCCCACCCCCTTAGTGCCGCGGCAACAGCTAAGGAGTGTGAAAGAGCGTCCTGACCTGGAGAAAGCCAGTGCTACTGAGCATTCCAGGTTCATGAGTGCTGTAGGGAGCATCCAGTATATTGCAGGAGTGACACGACCTGACCTGAGCTATGTGGCACATGCCCTGGCCCGGCACATGTCTAGTAGTCTGAAGGAACATTGGTCTGCCGTGCAACATGTTCTGAGATACCTGCAGTCCACAAAGAATTTAGGAATAAAATTTGTAGGCTCTGAGGGACATGGGTGTCTACTAGAGGCTTTTTCAGATGCAGACTTTGCGAATTCTGCAGATCGGAAGAGTTTGTCTGGTATGATTGTTCGGGTGTATGGGAACTGTGTTCTCTGGCGTTCGAAGAAGCAGAGTATAGTGGCTGGGGATACAACAGAGGCTGAGCTCATTGCGATGAGTGCAACAACCAACGAGCTCATGTGGATGAAGCAGTTGCTTCTCGATGTGAAACTTGTCCCACATAAGCCAACTCTGTGGGGTGATAATAAGAGTGCCAATATCTTGGCCGTGAATGCTGTGTCCACTGACAGATCCAAGCACATTCGTGTGCGGCACTTGCGAGTGCGGGAATATGTCCAGATGGATTAACTTAAGGTAGAGTGGGTTGGTACTGTTGATCAGCTAGCAGATGTGTTTACCAAAGTGCTGCCCGGTCCTGCTTTGCAAGAAGTTCGTAATAAACTCCAACTAGTGGAGACCTAGCAGGGTTTATGGGGGAGTGTCACAATGCATGCGCTTGCGTGCAGCAGTGTGGTGACAGTTGCACCCATGCACGGGCGATCCGCGGATCCAGTGTAGGGGTAAGCCGCCAACCAGGATTGACTCGATGTAGTGAGGGAGATCCTGCGAGGGTTTCCCGGCGTAACCTTGAGTGTTCAGTGTGTATATAAGGATGTGCACACTGAGATCTGTAACCATTCTCTTCACTGTTTCACGGTACTAGTTGTATCTTGTCTCCCCTCAGCATCTCTCTGGTTCTACCTCTGTGCGCAGCAGGTATGATATGCTGGCCTCCTGACTTGACATAAGACTGCGCGTCTGGCCTGACGAAGGATAGACTTTCTGACATTCAGGTGTACCCCTGTTGTGTCACTCACGTGTGCTTTTCCTCCACGCCAGTTTGTCTGTGCTTCGCAATATGGAGCTTCGCTCCTTTGTTAAGGGGGGAAGTGTTGTGAGACGAACATCTCACACTGGCACTCAGAAAATATCAGCCAAAAACATGTGTTGTCACTCGCTGACTCGGATGCATGCATGCTCGCTGACGCGGCCCTTGCATGTCCAAGTACAACCCACAATATACACTCCAAATGCGTGTCAGACAAATACATGAAGTTCGGGCAACACCGTTCACCACAATACGTTTGGTCGCAACTCGAATACTGCACCGGGCTCAAAGCATGCGGGGCAACCTTGAACGCTGCGACATGAACAGTCACGCGCTTGACGCGTCTACAGCCAGCTCAGCGGCGCACACCACGTCCATCAACACAATAATCACGGACGATGACACCTATCTGTCCTCCTACCGAGATGCTGCACAACAAGCACTCGCACCGAGCCATCAGCGTCCCATGCGCCTGCAACCATGCCACGCCACAGCGGGCTTAGGGTGCATCCTACATGGGCGCATGCATACACCGCTGCTCACACATCCAGCGCGGGCACTCCGTAATATCAACGCAGCGTCTGCTCTGACGAATATCAACCACAACATGCAGATTTCCCTCGCATATTCGGGATCTCTGGTGGGTGCTCGTGATTGCGCGGCATCTCGGCGAGGCCAGCCAAGCAGGGGGTCGTCCTGGGCGCGTCACGGGTGTTTATACCTGCGCTTGCTGGGTCTGGACACACATTCTTCCGTCCAGATGGGGTGCCATCTATTTCTGCATACTGCTTACACGCTGTCGTAGCATATTGCGTATTTTGTGCTTGTCACACTGTCGGCAAAGGTCTTCGTACCGCGACGAAAGCCCATCACTGCGCTACATCCGGAGGTAACAAGCCCCCACGGAGCTCCGCTCCTAGACAGGTATCGATTTGCTAAAATTCTCCTGACCTGAACATACGAATTTCTGCAGATAGAACAGCGCTGGCGCCACCATGGTCGAACCAGACATCCCGGTTGCACCCGAATGGGGGGCGGTCAATCAGTCCTTGTGTGATCCCAGGGATTCGAACATGTCTGTAGACCACGCCCAGGCACAGATTCATGGCATTAGTATGCAGTCGCATGATAGTGTTGATAAGATTAGGCGCGCTGTAGATGGCATGCGTTGGCTAGGCCATGTTCTCGTGGATGCCAGCCGCGGTACACGTGCGGTCGCGTCCACAGCATTCAAGGACGCGCGCCAGGTTCTTCTTCAGACCGAACTTGCAGAGCTCCCATTCCGTCCTCTGGAACCCAAGTCCAATGCACCTGAGCTGACGGCAGCTATTGCGTTGCCTGAGGGTGGATGTTGTGAAGTTGAGTGGGGCCCTAACCCCGGCGTGACCCGTGATCTCTTGTGCCCCACGAACACGGCAGTCATGTGCTGGTTGGGCCCCCGGTTCGCAGCCCCGATGCTCGATCTGGCCTTTGCTTTTGCTACTGATTACACCTCGTTTATGCTGGCATGGCTGATGTGCCCGGCGACGGCGGACGCGCTCATGCATATGAGCGTTCAGACTCGCGCTGCGAAGCTGAAATCGTAACCAGCCATCACCAGCCCAGGTGCAGCCGTCGTGCACTTGGCTGATGCAGCGGACACAGTCTCTGCTGGCGGTACAAGGTTGGTGAAGCATGGGTGTCATGATGAGTCATCAAGCACTCAAGTATATATATGACCAGATCCTCGAAGGAAGTAATACACCTTCGGGTGGGCGCTTTTCCTGACATGGTATCGGTGAGAGTGGTCATAGAGAGGATCTTAACCTCCATAGACGCGGGTTCAAATCCGGGCAGCTGCACCCAGATACGCGTCCGCCTCCCAAGTTTGTCTCCTCGGATCCTTGTCAGCGGTCCTTGAGTGAGGGGGGGTGTCATGATGAGTCATCAAGCACTCAAGTATATATATATGACCAGATCCTCGAAGGAAGTAGTACACCTTCGGGTGGGCGCTTTTCCTGACAATGGGCAATCGCCCAACTTGTGCATTGCCTGCTGCGGGTTGCTGCGGTTGGGGGGACATATGCCACACTGTTTATACTTGAACATGAAGTATACCTTGCACAACAGCTGAACCGTGCCAAGGGTGGTGGCTGTCAGTGTGCCCGGGAGGGGGCCTGTTGCGTGGGAGAGGGCGCCGCGGAGCGAGGTGGGCCCGCCGGCGAACTCTTTCTCCACCGCTGCTATGAACGCCGGTGTGAGTTTGACACCAGGAAAATGTTGCAGGTCCTGCCAAAATCGGCGGAGGTCGGTTTCGCTATTAGTGTTGCACATTTCTTTGAGAAATGGGATATGTCCCACTGGTTGAGCGTCCTGTTGAGTCTGCATTTGTCGGCCTTTATGAGGGGTCGTGGCATGTTCGTTGCGGCGGCCTGCTGTGTGGGTTTGTCAGCCATGTTTTTGCGTTTGTTATGTAGCATGGCGTATTCGAACCGACTTTCAGATGTATCTGCTGAAAATCTTCTGACAGTGTTGGCCGACTCGCGAACCTTTAGCAGCTGCTTGATCGCCCATGACACGAAATTCATTGCGACTGAATCAGCTTTCTCTGTGTTCTCAAGCATGGCCGGTGTCAATTCATTTTGGAATTTATCCAGCAGCTGTGACAGGGGCATGAACATGACAAGTGTGGATGTGACCTGTGATTGGCACGAGGGTGACATGATATGTTGCAGCTTCGTGAACAAAATGCATGCAAACTCAAGACGCGTTTGCTTTCTTGGCATGTGTGCATAATCGAGGAAAATCAGATGATAATATGATTTGATGTGATGTATGATCTCATTGAAGTCGCAAGCTTCTGTCATGTTGTAATTTTGCCATGCGCGTTCAACATTGTGACGGAACTGGCCATTGGTAAAATAAAAATCACGGATGCATTCCAACCATTGGCGAAGAGTGCAATTTGGACGCAGAGCTGTCTCTTGTGCCACAGCGAAGTGCTGATCAGACTGTTTACATGAGCGCGACATGATATGTTGGATGATCTGTCGCTCGGAAAGACGCATACAAGATGCACGTGCATGCAATGCGTCACTCTGGTATTTGTGCCAACGCAACTCCGCCGATTGGTCGCCACGCAAGGCAGCCCTTGTGGGCATTTTTATGTTGTCAAATGTGTACTCTGATGTTTTAAACCACATAGGAGATTTGTCATCCTCAAAATTAGGCTCAACGTCGGGGAAGGATGACGTCGTGGGGAGGACAGATTGTACCTGTGTTGTAGCTGGCGTGGTACAGTCCCGGTATTGAGTAGCCTCCGACTTCACGAACTCGGCCAAATGGAGAATCTGGGCGTCTCTCTTGATGCTGCTGAGACAAAATCCTCTAGATTTGAACGCAAAGAAAATAGGATGAATGACTTGGAGCAGCACTGTGTCCGCTACATCAGCCCAGTGCACGACGGCTGCACCCGGGCTGGTGATGGCTGGTTACGATTTCAGCTTCGCAGCGCGAGTCTGAACGCTCATATGCATGAGCGCGTCCGCCGTCGCCGGGCACATCAGCCATGCCAGCATAAACGAGGTGTAATCAGTAGCAAAAGCAAAGGCCAGATCGAGCATCGGGGCTGCGAACCGGGGGCCCAACCAGCACATGACTGCCGTGTTCGTGGGGCAAAAGAGATCACGTGTCACGCCGGGGTTAGGGCCCCACTCAACTTCACAACATCCACCCTCAGGCAACGCAATAGCTGCCGTCAGCTCACGTGCATTGGACTTGGGTTCCAGAGGACGGAATGGGAGCTCTGCAAGTTCGGTCTGAAGAAGAACCTGGCGCGCGTCCTTGAATGCTGTGGACGCGACCGCACGTGTATCGCGGCTGGCATCCACGAGAACATGGCCTAGCCAACGCATGCCATATACAGCGCGCCTAATCTTATCAACACTATCATGCGACTGCATACTAATGCCAGGAATCTGTGCCTGGGCGTGGTCTACAGACATGTTTGAATCCCTGGGATCACACAAGGACTGATTGACCGCCCCCCATTCGGGTGCAACCGAGATGTCTGGTTCGACCATGGTGGCGCCAGCGCTGTTCTATCTGCAGAAATTCGTATGTTCAGGTCAGGAGAATTTTAGCAAATCGATACCTGTCTAGGAGCGGAGCTCCGTGGGGGCTTGTTACCTCCGGATGTAGCGCAGTGATGGGCTTTCGTCGCGGTACGAAGACCTTTGCCGACAGTGTGACAAGCACAAAATACGCAATATGCTACGACAGCGTGTAAGCAGTATGCAGAAATAGATGGCACCCCATCTGGACGGAAGAATGTGTGCCCAGACCCAGCAAGCGCAGGTATAAATACCCGTGACGCGCCTAGGACGACCCCCTGCTTGGCTGGCCTCGCCGAGATGCCGCGCAATCGCGAGCACCCACCAGAGATCCCGAATATGCAAGGGAAATCTGCATGTTGTGGTTGATATTCGTCAGAGCAGGCGGTGCGTTGATATTACGGAGTGCCCGCGCTGGATGTGTGAGCAGCGGTGTATGCATGCGCCCATGTAGGATGCACCCTAAGCCCGCTGTGGCGTGGCATGGTTGCAGGCGCATGGGACGCTGATGGCTCGGTGCGAGTGCTTGTTGTGTAGCATCTCGGTAGGAGGACAGATAGGTGTCATCGTCCGTGATTATTGTGTTGATGGACGTGGTGTGCGCCGCTGAGCTGGCTGTAGACGCGTCAAGCGCGTGACTGTTCATGTCGCAGCGTTCAAGGTTGCCCCGCATGCTTTGAGCCCGGTGCAGTATTCGAGTTGCGACCAAACGTATTGTGGTGAACGGTGTTGCCCGAACTTCATGTATTTGTCTGACACGCATTTGGAGTGTATATTGTGGGTTGTACTTGGACATGCAAGGGTCGCGTCAGCGAGCATGCATGCATCCGAGTCAGCGAGTGACAACACATGTTTTTGGCTGATATTTTCTGAGTGCCAGTGTGAGATGTTCGTCTCACAACACACGGATTCCGGTCGGGACTAATTCGCCCTGCAACAAGCTCTAGGCTGGGCATGAAATGTACAAACAACATGATCACAATTGATGTGTGATAAGCATGGTGCTTGTATGTAAGAAAGTTAAGCAAACCTCAACCTGTTTAGAGATGTTGTTGGCGAGGAAGAGTGTCATTTCGAACATATGACACATGTGTGAAGCAATGCTTGTCATGCATTTGCTGACTGTTCAGCCAATGCTCCCGCGGCTGAAGGATGTCAATCATGGGCTGGAAAGTCTGGTCGAAGACCAATAGCTCAATCCGTCTTAAATTTCTTGCACGTCGTTATAGAGTTGTGGTAGCAGTCTGTGGCTCGAAAGCACGCAAAGCCACCGGCCCGAGCATGTCACGATGTGACACAGACCTAGCACAGTCTGGAGCAAAATGAATGGGTGTGTATACAGGAACCGTGTATCATAAACTTGCATTATCGTGAATGGGCCCAGCTGAGGCTTTGTTGCATGGTGGTCATGGCACGCCGACGCAGGCATTCCCGCGGGGGCCCCATCAGGGCTCTACATCCCGATCGGTTTCCCGACGAAAAGTTGGAAAAAGGCAAAAAAACCCGATGGCGAGCGAAGCGAGTCGTCGGTTTCCCCCGACAAGCCAGGGGGGGGGCCGGCGGGCGTGCCCGACGGCCACCAATGGGTTTTCGGGATACCCCGACCAACGCCGACAGCTTGTCGGGATCCCGAAATCCTGTCGGGCCTGAAGGTGCCGGATGCAGATTGCAATGACAGAGCATTCACCAGGTGAGTCGCAACAATGTTGCTTGCTGCTTGCGCATTGCGAGAATGACCTTGCTGGGTTCACTGGTCAAGGGCCGAAGCGCAGGCGCACGGCCGAAACTCCTGCATCAGCCGACCAGGGCAGCAACGAAGCCAGTTGTTCGAAGAAAATGGCTGCGGAACGCTCAGGCGATATGCCACGATTGTCTGAACAAAAAGTTCGCGAACGCCAGCTTGAGTATGCATGGAGTGCGTATCAAGGCCCGGTCAATAAAGGTCACTGTTGGACCTGTTCTGTTTGTGAGTCTTGTAAGGGAAGCTCCAAAGGGAAACTACACAGGTTCAAGGACGGGAACGACTTCAGGAAGCATCAGAACTCACACAATCACACGCGCGCAGCCGAAGCACAGGTCCTTGCCGCTCGGAAAGGCTCGTGATAATGCAATGTATGAGCGCTACAAAATTAATCTTGATTCAAGCGCGCGTTTGCTCATCGTCGTGGCGTTCATGGCAGCCAAGGGCATCTGAAAATTGTTTTTGACACCCCCGATAGAACCTGAGGAGGTCGGCGGGCAACCCGATATCCAGCAGGGTGCTTTTCGGGGCCAGCCCGACAAAAAATGGGTATGGCTTCGGTTTACCCCGACAAGAAAAAACCGGCTTGTAGAGCCCTGGGCCCCATACGCAGATCAACTACCCACATGTCACATGGGCTGTTGCCTAACACAAAATGTAGCTATGCATCCGCGAAAATCGAGCAATATACATACGCACAATCAGACACGTAGGGCACGTACGCTATCGCTGCGTCTCGGCGCCGACCCCCAGAGGATGCCACGCACGTCATGGCGATGGCGGTGACTTGCGAGAGCCCAAATAATCGCTTTTTCGATGTTGGTGCCTGTCGTGTTACGTATCTTTGTTTGCTTGTCCTTGGAACTCCACGAGTGCCTGCCTGCGTCATGGCCTGCGTCCTTATCTGTGGCAGGGGGCCCCACGCCATGTTTGGATCATGACGTTGTCGCGCCATCGCTTGCCTGATGAACAGGACTGCTTGCGCTGCCCCATAATGCCGTTCCGGAAGACTTCGATTGTCGAGCTGTGTTTCTGTAAGCTGGTCCCTCAAATTCATCGAGTCCAACGGCCTAGCGATCCACGCTTCGTCTGTTGCCAGTCTGTAAAGAACGGCTGTGACTGGCGTTGCTTGGTCATACACAGAGATACCCAGGAAGCAGCCATGCCAAGCCAATCTGACGATGAGTGCGTTTCAGCCTGTTTCGACTGACTCCCGCGTGGATTAGCAAGCACCGGTCATTTACTATCTTGATTCACACTGTCCTACCGCACAAATATTTCCACGCCATGGCTGTTTTGCTGCAACATCGAGCCCCTGGCCGACCTGGGCGATGTCACCTTCCGATGTTTGTGCGTGCGGCAGGTCAGCGTCCAGGAACATCACACAGCAGGTTTCGCCCGCGTGTTGGACGTGGTCCTCAACACTGTGTTTCTGCTGAATTTTTTTGCAACGAGGTATGCACACTTACGTGAAAGTGTACATGCGCAGTGGTGGCCATATCGTTAACGACGTTCATTGATACCGCGGAATCGCTAATACTTTACTGAAATAGTGGTCTATTCAAATGTTCGACCACATCTGCCATGTCTCCGTACATGTCAGAGCCATCTGAGTTAATTTGGCGAACTTGCAAGAGTTTCCACGGCCACTGTGGATACAAAGCCACCATATGTGATGTGCTGTGACCGGAACGCTGGGCCAGGCACGACATGACGACAGGCAATAGCCAATCGCGACCATCGTGATGACTCACTGATGAGTGCTGTTGCCTCCACACATATATATCAAATATGTTTCGGAAACAATGGAACACCACTGGTTTGGCTGTGTCTGATGCACTGATGCCAACCACATATGCACCAAACGACGGACCACAGGGTGCCTAGCCGGTGCAGTCGCTCTCCATATCGTCCAGTAATGATATTTCTTATTTGGCGTGGACAGGCCATGATCTATTTTAGTCAGGCCGTGGATATGTGTATTCATCGGCCAGCCCCTTTGCTGCAGCTAAGTGCTGGATATGCCATCGTCCGCATTGAATCGGTCCATGTTGTCATGCTCACGTACACATCTGTCCCCACAATCCTGTATGTGGCGAGATCGAAATCTATGGACATCGATGCATTACCCAGATCATGCTGCAGTGCATTCCATGCAGTGCAGTTGATCTTGGTCCCCTGACTTTGTCCTGGCCGTTAGCGTATAGAGGTATTGATGCCCATGTACGAACCTCTGTATTTTTCAATACTCGTGACCAAACAGGCCGTATCTGGCAGTGTCTTGAGCATGGCCTGCACTTCAAATTTTACGAGTGTAAATTCAAACATTGAGCTGTAAATGTGCAGTTATGATTACCTGTTCAAGGTCGTTCTCATTGGAGACTCAGGAGTTGGAAAATCCAACCTCCTGAGCCGCTTTACCCGGAATGAATTCATGCTTGAAAGCAAATCTACTATTGGAGTTGAATTTGCTACAAGAAGCATCCAGGTGGATGGGAAAACTATCAAGGCGCAGATCTGGGATACTGCCGGGCAGGAGCGGTATCGCGCTATCACATCTGCATACTATCGTGGTGCAGTCGGCGCTCTGCTTGTGTACGATATTACAAAGACAGGTATGGGAAGCTCATTGATAATGAATGCAGCATTGTTGTGCTGATGCAAAGTTTCAGTCCGCAGGTTTCCGTCCGCAGATACATATCACTTTGCAGCATGATCATAACATGTGATGACTCCCATTTGATTCACCTCGAGCTTTTCTCAGATGTTTGTGTCGGCGGTCGTGTTGGCTGGTACGTCCATTTGAGCAAAATCACCTACCATTGCTGTATGGTTGCAGTCACATTTGAAAATGTGGAGAGATGGCTCAAGGAGCTGCGTGAGCATGCTGATCCAAACACAGCGATCATGCTGGTGGGAAACAAGTCTGACCTGAGACATTTGCGCAGTGTGCAGCCAGAAGAGGCAGAGGTGTGTCATCAACAGATAGGCACCACCCAGTCTATACTGCAGAAGCCATGAGCGCTGGCGTAGTTGCTTGATCTTCATACAGTGTGGTGGACCTGCTTTGCGCACGGTGCACCAGCGTCATGTGGATTCATAGGTCTATGTATGTATAGCACATGTGCTGGCAGGGTGGTGGTGTTATGTATCTAGACCTGCCTTCTTCGTGCGGTGGCCTGGCCATCAGACCTGATGTGGCCCACAACTAATTTTCTCACGCTCATCTTGATGTATGTCATGTGTCCTGTATGCTGGAGGCCTGCGCGGCAAAGCAGGCATACTTCCTGTGTATAGCAGTCTACCTGATGACGCATGTGTCTACTTTGTAGTTGTATCGTCCCATCCCAGTCTGTATACAATACGCTCGGCCACATGCTTGCAACATGCGTGTGGCCCATACCTTGTAGAAGGTTGTTCACTTGAAGCTGGTGGTGCCGTCTATCTTGGTAGGCTTGTCATGGTGGGTACTTAGACAGGTGGTGTGATCATTGCCATTGCGCTGTCCGGTCAGCCCCTAGATTAGAGGACACAGTGCTGTGTACCTGTCAGTGATCCTGCAGTCTAACAGGCACAAAGTGAAAAGGATAGCTGAGACTGGCTTCCAGGTGAGCATTTGCATCCCAGCAGTAAATACTGCTTGTGCAGCTGCGCTGGCATGTGAGCATCTCATGGGTGTGGGTGTGGAGATGGCTGATGCAGCGCTCATGTACTTATCTGCAATAACGTCAACCTTTCGTCCAGCTACCGCCAAGACAGGTTCAAAGATCATGGCGGCCGCTTTGCTCACTTGGGGCACATGTGTTGTGCATGCTCAGGGTCCATGTTGTAAGCATGCAGCCATGCAGTCGGTCTGACGTCTCGTATACTGTGGCCAGCTGAAGAGATGCCAGGCAAAGGCCAGAGGGCTAGCAGAAAAACACTGCTGTGCCTTTGCTTTAAAGCTGCTCACAGCTGTGGCCTGGATGACTGACTTGCACATGCAATTTTATGAAGTCTATCCCTTCAATGTTGCTGAGTGTACTTCATGATGGATTTGATGCAGGCATTTTGCCAACGAGAAGGTCTGTCTCTGATTGAGACTTCGGCGCTGGAAGCAACCAATGTTGAAAAGGCATTTCAGCAAATTCTCACGGACATTTACAAGATTGTGTCCCGAAAGCAACATCCTGATGTTGCAATGGGTGCGCATGTGAAAGATGGCGAAACCATTGAAATTGGGTCTGGAGATGTCTCAAATGCGAAAAAAACATGTTGCTCTCAGTAGCATGCTCAGAGCAATATATGGGATTTGAAGAGCACACCCTCACTATTGGGAATACTTACTGTCACCTTTGTGTGGCCCAGTTTTTCCAACGTCAATCCACATATGTACATTCCCGATGACATGCACTGTGACCAAACTCGGTTAATATGTGCATCGTCCGCTGTGCAGAAGTTGTTACAGGCAATTGTAGACGTGTGCTTGGTGGATGCCACCCCTGATATTGCGTAGGAGGGCGAACGATGCCGTTACAGGTATGCCTAGTCCGTAGACTGTTCCTACGAATGGGTTTTTGTAGCCTGACGTAAAGATTACACATTTTGTGGAAACTGCTACACATTACGCAGCAGGGCATCTGCAATGCTTTCGTATGTCCGCCTCTCACATCCCTCCCCAACCCCTGCCCGGCTGGCGTGTGCGTCTCTGAGACAGTTCCAAAGAGAAGAAGGTTGGCAGTAAATAAATTAAATGTTTCCGATAAATTCGGCGTACAGCTGAGCAAAAATGTGTTGTCGAATTTTGCGCATTTTCGAATTGACTTATTAATAGGCCCAGGAACAACCCCAATTATCTTCATTGTCATTCTTCCCGGCAATACGATCAATCCATAGCGTCAGCTCAGTCCGCGAGGGCCTGAACAAGGAATTCTTCTAGAGTCCACCAACTCAACATTGGATCCATCATCAATACCGAAATCTTTAGTATCAACACGATCCTCAGGAGGGTACGTGCGTTAGCACCACGCGTGTGGTTGGTGCGATGCCGCCTCGAGATTGGCTGTTATGACACCGGCTGCAGATCTTCAGACTCTGAAAATATGCGTCACGGCGGCATAACCTGTCGAACATTTGCTTCAGTTGAGAGACCAGGTTTTGACGCACCTGCCACTGCGTGACCCGCCCAAGCCTGGCCAAGCTCCCACACTCCTGGTGGCGAGGCAGGATGACGGACGCGATGTGCCATAGAATGCAGGCTACTTCGAAGTGACACACATACCTTTTCTCAAGTGTCTCGGTGGCTGTCTTCGTACTCTTCCCAGTCCGTTTGCAGGTTCATGTCTCCTTCTGCCAGGCAGCGCGCCACCGGCGTTGCTCTGGGGTCTGCAGGGGCGTTCCAGTGGACGCAGGTGCTGACAAAAATAGGCTTTTTGCGTACTGAAAACACCTCTACTGGTCTTCACATTTCGATGGTGAGCTGTATTCGTAGGACGCTCCAGAAAACAGGGACGCACCAACGCCGGGTGGAAACGAACTTCCCGAACATGGAATCTTTGACAACGCAGCAGAATTCGGGCTCCTTATTACAGAGGAACGTGATTTTGGCTGCAAGTTTAGCCCACAGTCCGAGTTTCAAGAATGGATAGCCCAGCTCAGTGCGCAACCTCAGCAAGATGTGCGCCATTGTCCCGACAGTCTTGCAGCATCATTGTCAATGATACATGCATGCTGTGCATTTTGTTCATGACCTCGGCCTCTTCGTATGTGTACATGTCCTCACATCGCTGACTGATGGATAAGCGGTGCATGTGCAACAGGCTTGCTGTATGCACGTGCTATGTAACTGGTGCCACTCTTCCCTGCAGCGATGCATTCAGCCGGACAGTCATGCATGCAGAGCAGACGTAGGGCAACGTCTCGCCCGCACTCCTCTGGCGCCGTGGAGCAGGCTGGGCGAGATCAGTTGTGTGCTGTTCGGGAGCAGCTGTTGAGTGCTCAAGCTGCGATGCCTGCCGATGCAGGACTCGAACAAGCAGGTGCCTGCACCAAGCTAGAATATGACACGTCTCCAGCTCATTGCCGACCGGTCACAGAAGTGCATGCGCGTTCCTTTGACACCTGGATGGCATCTCACCAGCCACCAGCTGACATGCGAAGGTGTGCGCAGACGTTCAACAGCCCGGTCCTGTTCATATCACCATGCAATTTTCATAGCACGTCCTGTAATTGCATAGCACAACCTCTGCAGGACTGCATGGTGTCACACTGTATCAGGAAGTGGTCAGCAGCCTTGTCAAAAAAATTTGTGTGTTGTGAACTTTATGACCAGGATGCCTCATGACATGCCACAGCAAGACGCTGACATCATCATGCACTCCACATTGCACTACACCTCGTCCAAGCAGTGTAGGTGGCTTTTTCTTGCCGCACCTATTTTCAATGTCAGCCTGCGTTTAAACTTTAGAAAGGACCATAGTGCAGCCAGCAGGCACACAGCTGCACTCAGAGATTCATCATGTCTCGCTTATCTAGGGTGTTGGCGCCTCCACTGCAGCTCTGTGAAGGCAGATTGGGAGAGATCCGCAGTGGCCGGAAAATGGCAGCTGATGACGCCATCTCCCGCACAGTGCACAAGCTTGCCCGCCGCGCCCCACCAACGAGTCAAGCCATGGCCATGGTTCAGCAGCTGGCTGCTCAACATGCGGCAAGTATCAGCACCTCCATGGGCCTGGTGAAAGAGATACTCACCTCAGGTGTGACCAATCCTGCTGTTCCATGTGCATTTGCATGCAGCTAAGTGACTGCTTCCTCCGGCACAATTCAATGCTGGGTTGGCACAATTGTCTCTGTTACAGTGCAACAAGGACGTGTATGTTCCAGTTGCTAGCCATGTCCGCCTTCTTCAGCCATCAAGCTGCCACATTGCAGGCATGTCGCAGGCGCTGCAGGACTGGGTCGACGGCATTACAGATGCATCACAGTGCTGTAGCATCTCACGTCCAGCTGCATGCTGGCACTGTTCGAGCGACATTTCAGCGCAGCAGGATGCTGCGGCGGGCCTGCGTGCAGCATGGGCGTGGCTGATGTTGTTTGTCAGCCACCTGGACGAGTGTGGTGTGTGCCTGCACCGACTGCCAAGGCTCTCTGCCCTGTTCTGCCTTGGGATTTCAAGCAACCCAATGCAACTTGTGTGTTTTCCAAGGTTTTTTTTCCATAGGCTGCCTCATGCGACCTACACAATGGCGGCGGATTTCAAGATCACATAGCCTCTTTTGATCTGAACAGATGTCGCGGTCGACCAATTCCCAGTCAATGAGTGCCCCGATGTAACTGTGGTGATGCAAGAACACTAGTCACTTTTTATATACTCCCGCTCATACTGCAGGGGTCATCGATACGATCACGGTGGCGTCTGTCACCATCACCCATGCAATGGAGGCGCATGCTGCGCATCCAGCCACCGCCTCCCTCATGATGCCCCTGCTTCGCCTCCAGCACAGCTGCTCTGGAAATGTGTCTCATCCCGTCAACATCGTTCCATTGCTGCGCGTACTGAGTGCGCTGCAGCGGCTGCTCGCGCTTGCTTTGCACAGTGCTGCCGGCTCTTCCGCCCCCGCTCTTCATGCAAAGGATGATCCATTGACAGCCATTGATGCCACGCAGCTGCATACCCTGATGACAGTAGAGCTGCCAAGAGCTAGGCATGCTGCATGCAGCGTTTGCGTCCCCTGTCTGCGCACAGCAACAGCAGAGACTCTGGTTATGGCAGTCGCCGGGGTTGCACGCGCCCCTGAGGCTGCTGCATCGAACGCTGTCTCCCAGCAGATATTGCAGATCCTTAGCAGCAAAAATCTTGTGGCTTCAGCGGCTGCTACGCTGGGTGACTCTGGCCTTCCAAAGCGCGCTCGAGATGCCATCTCTGCATCTCTAGCCGTCTTCCGTGAGGCCGCCGCTGCAACCACCGTTCGCAAGTGCGCATAATTTTGCACCTCAATCGTTGTCTGTGTGGCACCGCATAACATTTGGTGGTACTATTCACCTCAATTTATCCTGTGAACGCCAGGTCTAAGCAAATCCGGAACTGTGTCGCCAGGCCTGATGTCCCAGATCTGGATGATTAACATGCATGCAGCTGCAAGTGATTACGACAGGGTGTTGGATGCAGGAGTGTAGATGTACACATGATGTACGCTCTTCAGTTGCATACTCCTGACGTTCCGGCCGCGCTCAACGCACTGCATCGCTGCCTCGCAGATGCAGGTGCGCTTCGACGGCGCGGCCGCTCTACGCTCGTTCGGTGGGTGTGCGATTGGGCGTGCTGCCCCGTCCTGTCCCTCCGCCCGCATGGCAGTGCTGCAGATGCTCCGTGTCGGAATTTGAAGCAGCAGCAGCGGACGGGATCCCGGTCGATCACACCCACCGCGCCCCCGATTGCCAACCCAAATGGGGGCGTCAGGATGGATGCGTGGGCACATGATGCAGTCGCTTGTGTCCTGCCAGATGTCCTCACATCTGCCCGTGGCTGGTTTGCCGTGCGATTGCTCCAGTCCATCGCAGCCGATGCGCAGCAGGACCAGCCGGACGCTGATGCATGGCTTGTGCTTATGGGGACGCCCTCAAGTCACCTTGGTCCGCCGCTCGCACCCCTCCCAACGTGCTAAAACAAGCGTGCAAGGAATTCACCATCCCCGTATGCCTCATGCATCATGTAAGGCCAGTCATGTTTGCTTATAGCCTTGGTTTGGCGCTATTCATGTTGGAATTACGAGCATCGCATACAACTGGAACATGTACCAGGAACAATGGGGTTCGTGCAGGCAAGGGTCGCAGCCTAAAGCCTATTGATGGGGCTGCAGCCGCCCCGTCGCGTCCATGTACACCATGTAATGTCCAGCCAAGTACGCCAGCCACCCCAACTGGAGGCAGAATTGCGGCGGACATGGCCCCTGCACCAGTAGCAGCTCCCATTATGGTCTCGACGGCAGAGGCTGCGCCGAGTCGGGAGCGTTACCCCTTACAGGAAGCTCTGCTGGACTGGATGGCTGACTCATCTGTCTTGGCAGCCACGGTATGCTCCCTTGCTTCCCACATGTTGTCTCGAACATATACACATACTTCAGTTTAATTGCTGTGAACAGTCTCAGGTTTGCTGCAGCGAGCCCGTATTAAAAATTTTATCTTATATTTAACCTCCAGGCCTTGCATCCCATGCATGGTGTGCACATCGCAGTCCGACATGGCAACGAGCTCAGAGAAGCATGTAGGCATTGGTTGGGGAGCATGGGCGCACAGCGGCAGCTTTTGCTGTCCTGCTCGTAGAAGCTGGTCTGCTGTGTGTGGACGGGCTCGAGCGGCAGTGGGCTGCAGAGGCTGGCGCTCAACACACCATCAGGGCAGAAGCCTCAAATTTGAGCAAGCGCAACTCACATATTGCCCGCCATGCATGGTGCGCGTCCGATGTGCCAAGAAATGTGGCTAGTGCTGCCTGCAATGTGTAATGAAAGTTTGTCTAGATCCCTGCCTTCTTGAGCTGCCATGAGTTGGCGCTTGCCTTATCGCATACCGTACAATTTCACAACCCATGCCATATATTTCAGAATTTCAAAGATCCAACACTTGTGCTCACATCGTGCTTCTGTCGTTGCTGCACCCATGCCTGTAGCCATGGCATCGTTACTTGGTGCCTGTCCGGGTAAATGCTTGTCGAGGAATTGCCACACCTTGCCGATTGCAGCGCCTGTTACGCGAACTTTCCACGCACGCAACTGCATGATCACCCCAGTGGAGGCGCATTCATACATGAGCGCTCAGGGATTGAATTTGGGCTGCGATTTTCAGGTTTCTGCACTCCTTGGACCCACGCCTCCTGGAAGCCATACCCCCAAACAACCCACCAGGCGGATGCAATCCTGGACCTTCGCCGCCGTTCTCTCCTGTCGCTGCGGGTCCTGATTCCCCAGGCCCCCCCTCCAGTGTTTCGTCCCCTGCCTCGGGGCCATCGCAGAGCCGTACAGCGTCGGCAGAGCCTCTCTCCGTTCCACCTCCCGCGCCCCCCGCCCTTGTTCCTGATTCCCCGCCTGTGATTCCCCCACTCCCGTTTGCCGTGTGGCTGCGCGACCGCGGGCTTCGCATGAGCGATGAGTTAGCCCCAGACGGTGCACCAGCTGCAGCCTGCACACCCATGATCACCGGTGCGCGCAAGCGGCAACGGCCAATTGAGCAGGCTAATCATAGCCCTGCCGCGCAAGCCCGCAAGGTATCATTCATTGGCATGGTGTCAGGTGCCGCTCAAAGACACACAGATCATCCCTCTGGGCACGCTTTGTGCCCGCTGAGATGCCGTCTGGGGCTGGATGCACAGGCGATGCACGTGTCTCTGCAGCTGCAGACGTGGCTGTCGGACGCCACAGGCACATTTCAGGCCCCGCATTGCGCCGATACCTGCCTGTCAGCATGCAGACAGCTGCCGCCTGCGCACCAGCGTCTAGTAGCCGCATGGCTGCTACAGAACCTGGTGTGCTTTGCACCACCGCATCTGAAGCCTGTCGCCTCATGTATGCGATCAGTGTCAATTACGACATGGCTTGCCTGCGTGAAGCGCAGCTGGTGGCGCATGCCTTCCGAAGCGCATTCAGGTAAGAACAGTCCCGGCCGCTACGCTTACAGCGCCCGCGCGCGACTGCCCGCGTGTGCCGATGCAGACTACCTTTCCGCTGCACCCCCGCATACAGAGTGGTTTCCAGCGGTTGTCTCCACACTGATCGCGCTGCGTGTGGACGCGCACGCTGCGATGCTTGCATCGTGTGTAGTGCTCCGCAGCATGGAGTACCTCGCAAGCGTGCCGGCCGCGGTGCTGCTGCGCCTCTGCTGCACTCTTCATGCACTGCTGCCAATCATCAGCACTCTTGGAGTCGCGTTACCGCTCGCAGATGCGCTGCGCTGGGCGGCTGAGCGCTCTGCCGCAACAGCAGTCCGCTCTAGCACCCTGCAACGTGCCGCAGCTGTGCTGTCAGTTGCGCTTACACCACCGGCGTCTTCACTGGACCCGACTGTTCCGACCAAGCCGCCTGTTGAGAAGCGCCTGCCAGCAAACTTGCCGTGGGCACGTCCCGCAAGCGTGGCCGCAGCCCCCTGCGTGCTGCATGTACGACCGCCGGCAGAGTATCAGGCTCCCGACGCTGAGGCAATTACAGCCGTCATGCAGGCCCTCCAGCTGGCAGCTTCTGCAAATGAGCTCCTACAGCCTGCAAATGGGGATGTGGAGGTAGCTGTGTCCAACGCAGCAACCGCATGCGGCCTGGAGGGCACCTCGGTAGTGTTTGGCGTTGCTGAAGTCGCTGTTTCCGCTTATGTGAAGGTAATGGAAGAGGGCAGGGTTGCATGTTGCACACTCCTGCTCACGCCGCTGCTAGCCGCGGTCGTGTCTGCCGCTGATGCCGCACTAGCAGCAGAAGACATGCCGGGACCGCGGCCCGCACTGCAGGTTCTGCTTACAAGTGCAACCGTGTGTGCATGCTGCGCCGCGCTAAGCAGTGCCGGGTCGTGCACTGCCGGCGCAGCTGTTGCTGAGTTCATCCTGGCCGCGTGCGGCCAGGGCCTCTGCGACGTAGCGGCCGCAACCCGGCACTGCCTTGATGCGTGGCAAGAAGAGCCCACAGCTAGGGTGTATGCTGCTTTTTTGGCCGCGATGCATGGCTGTGATGGCGCAGCACGGATGTGTATACACTGCATGATCACACTGGCCGATTCAGTGACACACAGCGGCCCGTTGGCTCCGCAACAGGAGCAATTGCTGCTGCCCCTCTTGCAGCGGATTGTGCCGGTTGAAGTCCTTCGCATCATGACTGAGAAGGCGCAGGGTTTACTGCACACAGCAGTGCAGAAGGATGGCGATGCCTCTTCCATCGCCTGCGCAGCATGCAACGTGCTCCTGGCGGCACCTGCACTACGCCTTGCTCTATTTGATGCTGCATCACACCTGCCACAGAGCTCTCCAAGCATGCCTACCATGCCTCCGGCAGCAACGTACGCGTGCATGGCGTCTCTTCACTTTGGCCATGTTGTATCAGTGGCGGACGCCTCAGCAGCCAGCTGGCAGCTAGTGTTCATGCGGGCACTGGCTCTGGCCACGCCAAACAGACAAGCGCACCTGCGGCCAATGCTCTCTGCTGCCTTGGAGTGCCCGGCCGAAGTTCTTGACACAGGCGGCGGCCTTGCTCAGCAGCAGCAGCAGCTGGTGCAGACGATCATTGCAGCCCTGCTACGATATGATGGCTGCGCGCCTGTGGCAATTTCGCTTGCACTCGAGGCCGCCGCGTCGCCTCAGCGGGGCAGTAGGAGCCTTCATGCTGCCGTTCTAGGTGCACTGCAGCGTGTCATTGAGGCTCCAGCAGGCGCGGGGTTGGCGCATCAGGCATGCATGCTTGGTGGCGGCGTGTCGCTGTCGGGGGAGCTCATTGCAGAGCTCCCCGCCACGCTTGTCGCAAGCATGCCAGGAAGTCGGCAGCCTCACATCTGCATGAGCGCGCTCATCGACACATCCTTGGTGCTGCTGAGCCGCACGGACGTGCACGAGTGGCGCGCGCATGCGCGGCGACTTGTGCAGCAAATCGCACACATTGCCAATGCAGTTCACCGCGTTTGTGCAGCCCCGGAAGCGCCGCTGGCGGTGGCAGATGTGGTACTGCAGCTCTCAGATCAGCTGCTACAGAGCTGCAGTAGCCGCAACTTGTTGCGGGCCTTGTGGTTGCGCCTAGAGTTGCTGATGCCAGTGATGCCCATTGTTTACCACGATGCCACACAGCCGGCTGCAGCAAATTTGCGGCACTGCCTTGCATGCGCGCTCGTCAAGCTCGTTGCGCATGGGTCGGCGCTGGCTGCGGGGATGCACGTGCAAGGCATGGGCGATGGGGTAGATGTGACGCAGGTCGAGAGGCGGATGGTTGTGCTGCTCCAGGCTCTGTTTTCTGAGCAGTGGTCACGATGGATCGTGTGCCACGAGTCGCGGGGGACCCCCAAGGTCACTGGAAGGATGCTTGAACAAGATTCAATTGTGGTGCTGTTGCGAAAAGTTTCCATGCCACCTGGCGTGCGTTTGCGGCTTGAGGGAACATTACCGGCACAGATCCCAGGGACACAAACTCTGGTGCCTGTTACGCGTTTGGCTGCAGTAGCATCCAAGGTCACAAGCGTAGGTGGATGGACATCTAGCTTTCTTTGCGCACCTTCTGATAGCATGGCGTAATGGGGCTTGGAGAATGGGGTCACCTAAGTTGCCACCAAATGAATGCTCACAGATCATCTGGGGCATGGAAGTTGTACAACCGTTGATCATCTCAACGTTTATGCAGCTCGACGGTGCGAGAGGTGGGCGTCGTAGTTGCAACAGATCGAAATGTGTACCTCATTTACAAAGGTAGATTTGTTTAGATCCCACCAGATTATTCATTTTAAACAATACAGGTATTTCATACTTTTTCATTAGCAAATAACACAGCCCGGTATGCCCTCTGGCCACTGCCCAAACATGTCGGGACTGCTACAGTATTCCATATTAGTAGGTTTGAGACACCTCTAGGAACAGCGAATTTATTTATTATTATCATCACCATTGGAAATAGCTTTTATAAGCCATGAACGTCCAAGATGTTGTATGTAGGAGAGACTGCTCACTCCGGCTTGTGATATGAATCCAAATGTGCCAAATGGAAGCCATGTTTGCGATGTGTCTATTAGCAGGGATTTCCCGTATACTGGAAGGTAGTGTATATATTTGTTATGTTACTCCGTCCTTGACTTAGTAGTGAGATTAGGGCTTATTGAGGTATCAAGGGATACAGGAGTTGTAGTGACTGGTATAGTTTTGTATTGAACATAGGCCCCACTTTGGAGTCTATAATTACATATGTACTGTCCAACAGCTTCGGACTTTACTTGTAAATCTCTTCTCTTTCTTTTCACTGCCTACTCAACCGTGTCCCTGTGAGCCTAACTGCTCCAGTTTTACATATCAATATTCCGGATTATCATACATTTCGGACACAATATATACACAAACATGCAGTTACCAACCAGCACAGATTGAATCGACACATTTGGTGTTTTGAACATCGTTTGCAACACCTTGGGGCACATTTAGGGCTATTGAATCACAAGAAAGCTATATTAAAGCAAGATTTACAGTGATTCAACATCCCGTCATTCGCCGTTAATTCGAGAATCTCATATTAATCAGAAGCATTGCAAATAACTCTGTGCCGCAACTACATTTTACAACATAACTTTTAGGCAAAGAAAATCTCAATGTAAACAGTCAATTTCTGTCTCCGGACAGTAATTTGTCAATGATGACGTTTTTTGGGACTATCATCCCTCAGTGAACCATATACCACAAGACATGTCTTCCACAATGCCCGGAATTGGTGCTGATGGTGGTGATGCTACTGCAGCTTGACATGTGCCGTAGTATCGTGTCCCTCTATTCAACATCAGCCATGGCCACCAGTTGTGCACACCGTGCTCAGGGCATGCTTGGAAACGGTGGTGCTTGTTGCGGAGCTTCTAGATATAGCTCTGATGAAATTTGTGCATGCGCCATCAGTGTGTAGATTTGTCCATGGCTAGGCTCGGCTAAACGTATTTGCAATACATGCAGCTCGAATGCAGCACCTCCTCCGTCCAATTGGGCATGCGAAATAGTTTTGTGAACAGAACATTCTTCCCCAATTCCGGGGTGCGGCTGCCAAGCAAACATCATATCCTCCAGTCTCATGCACACCACATGCTGTCATGCATGTGTAACCCACCGACTCGTGGTGTGGCTTAGCCCGTGCTATGCTATACTATATGAGCGTGTGTGTGTGAGAGCGTAGCCAGTCATCGTATCGCTGGTCTACGCAGGTAAACTGCAGCCCGATCGCGTTCAAGGACCTGACCTTGAACTGCGGGCCCCTAACCAGCAGTAATCTCGATGTCTGGCAAACTTACATCGAAGCATTTGCGATGACTCTCGGTTGCGCACAAGCGCTCACCAATGATCGCGCTCCCGCGGATCAGCAGCAAGCTGCAAAACTTCTTATGCTAAAAAATGCTGAACAGATCACAGAAATCAGTTTGTTTTCGCAGCCGACCCACACGGCGAAAAAGATTTTTGACAAGCTGTAAGAATCCAAAGCCTCGGGTGCTGTGGCATGACAAGCCATGCTCGTGTCAAAGGAAGCGTCATTTGCACCAGCGGATAATGAGACGCTGCAGAATTATGTGACGAGAGCCAAGGAGCTCTATGCAGAACTTGAACGTGCCAAGTTACTCGATGATACCAGATTTATGCTGCGTTTTCTGACCTCCTTGTCATCAGTGTCAAGCTTGAGTTCGTGGGCACAAACTGTTGATCACACGACGTCAAAGTTTTCTGAAGTAGCAACAACAATGATTGCCAGATTCTGGGACAAAGCTGATGAGCCGCTGAAGGGCATAGGGAGACTATCGGGAACACTATCTGCAATGAATGGATCTGGCAAAAAGTATTGCGACTTTTGCGAGATGGCTGGTCACACTGAGACTGAATGCAGAAACAAAAAGGCAACTAAGGATCAGTTCAAACAGAAACAAGCTG
Source organism: Ulva prolifera (assembly GCA_023078555.1). NCBI lineage: Eukaryota > Viridiplantae > Chlorophyta > Ulvophyceae > Ulvales > Ulvaceae > Ulva > Ulva prolifera. Next base: position 4,386,466 of record CM041202.1, on the reverse strand, counting down.
AGAAGAAAAATCAAAAGAATGGAAATGGTTCCAATCACCAATCCAATCACTCAGCATTCATTGCTGTCAATGCGGCCTCAAAGCAATCCTCAGACAAGTGGATCATCGATAGCGGATGTACAGATCATATGACAAATAATCTTGATGCACTTTCGCAGGTCAAACGCATCGACGGTGTATGCACTTTGGCGAACAAACAGAAAGTTCCCATTGTGGGCAGAGGCAATGCAAAAATGAAGGACAGTTGTGGGCGCGAGTTCACACTCAAGAAAAATCTTTATGTGCCGGACCTTCATGTCAATCTCAGCAATCTCTCAAAGGCGCACAAAGCTGGAGTTCACTACCAGCGCACAGGTCAAGGATTACAGCTTTCCACAGACAAACTGAAGCTGAAATCCACAATCAAAGATTATTTGTTTGTGGTGCAGTGTAGAGTTGCCAAATCCCTAGCGGCAAAGCCTGCGAGTGACGATGCATGGCCCAGGAGGTCCTATGCAACAGTTGTGAAAGAAAGTGCAGCTCGATTGTTTCACCGGCGTCACACAGGGATGAGCACCCTGGAAAAGATGTCATCACACGGTGCACTGACTGGTCTCCCCGAGCAGCAGTTCTTCAAAGAAGAATAACAGTCACATGCAGTGCGCGCTCCATGTGCGAAAGGCAAGCACAAGCGAAACAATTTTCCTGAGACTAGTGTTCGGTCAGAGCGACCACTTGTAAAGATTCATGTTGACATTGGCACAGGCCTCTCACCAACAAATGAGGGACACAAAAACTTTGGTGTGCACTTCTTCAAAGTGACCAAAACACTCAAACCAAAAAGTGATGCCCCAGAGTTTGTGAAGCAAGCCATTGGTATCATGCAAAAGAAGTATGAGGCCAAAGTTGCTATGCTCAGGTCAGACAAGGACTCAGTCTTCACGTCAAATGACTTTTGTTCGTGGCTATCTGCCAACATCAAGTTGAGTTTCAGCCTACATCGGGATACAGTCCACAAGAGAATGGCCATGCTGAGCGAGCTATTCGTACAATTGCAGAAAAGTTGCAGCCACTCCTTTCTGACAGCGGCCTCAAGTCCAGGTACTTGGGATATGGTCTCACCCATGCTACCTATCTCTCCAATATCACCTCCAGCGATGGCTCAATGACTCTGTGGGAGAAACTGAAAGGTGAGAAGCCACATGTTTCTAGCCTTCCCATCTGGGGTTGCACTGCATGGGTCAACGTCACAAAGCAGTTGCGTACTAAAGGACAGCTGCCACCAAAAGCTCGGGCTGGGAAGTTCTTAGGCTTTGATACTCCAAACATGAAAGCCTACAAAGTGCTAATGCCAGACGGAAAGATTGTCACATCACGAGCTGTACTGTTCGACGAATCCGTAGCTCCAGCAAGTGCAGTGTCTGATGACACATTTGACCAATTCATGCTGCCAATCCCACCAATTGAGCAGACACAATACCAACACATGCCACAAGAGCAGGAATCAAGAGCAGCCTCCTGCCGAATCTCACGTCGAAGATGAGCAAACAGAGCAGGAATCTTTGCAGGAGCCAGAGCAGGAGCCACCAGCTACTCGCATTCCCTCTCCTCTTGCAGCTCAGCCTCGTCGCAGCTCCCGTCAAAAGAAAGTACCACAAGATCCATATTCGAAGTGGACTAAATGGCCTGAGAATCGTGCGAATGTAGCTTCAATCGATGCAACAGTATCAATGCCTTTTTTTGCCTGTGGGCTGCCTCCTGAGCCCACTTCACTAGAGGAAGCAATCAGAGGACCAGAAGGCCCCCACTGGCTCAAAGCCGCTGAAGAAGAGATCAAATCATTGCAGCTGATGGGTACGTGGGAGCTCTGCGAGCTGCCACACGGCCGGAAAGCAATACCCTGCAAATGTGTGTTCAAAAGGAAGCTCACAGCTGATCGTCAAATCGAAAGATATCAGGCTCGGCTAGTGATTAAAGGTTTCCATCAGAAGCTTGGCATTTACTATGGCATGGTTTTTGCTCCAGTTGTCATGGCAGGCAGCATCAGAGTATTCTTCACAATAGTTGCAGCTTTTGATCTTGAGTGTCACACGATTGACATCAAGAACGCCTTTGTGCAAGATCACTTGACCGAGCAGATCTACATGCAGCAACCAACAGGCTACTCAAATGGGAGTGGGAGACTTTGCAAACTGATCAAGTCGCTTTACGGCTTGAAACAGGCCCCCAGGGTCTGGCACGAGACACTTAAGGATCATCTTGTGTTCCTCGGCTGCATTCAGTGTCTTTCAGACGGCGCACTCTTTCTATTCCACAGCGAAGAGCATGGATTCATCATCATATTAATGTATGTTGACGATCTTCAAATTGCCGCTGCTCAGCTTTCCTCTGTCAACTTCATGAAAAAGCGCATTCTCGACAAGTTCCCAGGTTCTGACCAAGGCGACACCGACTACTTCCTACAGATGTCAGTCAGTGACTAGGGCTGCTGATTACATTCTCCAGATCTCAGATTAACACCTAATTACAAAATATAATTACACTTTCAATTATCTGTAAACGAAATTATCGAAATTAACATCGTTTACATTAACTTAATGAGCTTTTTCGGTGTCAAATTAACACTTAATTATGCGGTTAATTATTTCCTATAACTGCCCTAAGGCATGTCAGCTACTCAGCATTTGCGAGTTCAATCGACACAGACATTGGCCATTGCTACATAACACACACTACTTGTGTCAACGTGCCAGGGGGGGTGCTGTGCAGCAAGCTGAGCGGTGCAGCTGTGCTCGCCAGGAGTGTATCAAGCTGTGTGACAATGCCTGCAATAGATGCAACACTGCCAGCAGTCTAGTATAAGCTCTAGTGAAGACTTCTTCACCGCCGGGCACTGTTCTCGTCAATGACACAGATGCTGGGCACTGCAAAACAGCATCATGGGCACAATGTTGCAGTTCAATGGTATAGCGGTCATATCACAGGACTGCAACAAAAGCTGGGGAACCCTCACAAAGCAATAATGTGTCCTGCTTGGAAATTATCGAAGAGAAAGCCGTTCTTTTGGATCATACCGGCCATGCTAGCATGATAACAGCTCCACTATATGACTGGGTGCACAACACACTGCATGCTGGTTGTACACAGAGGTAAAGTACGGCTGCACCTACTCATGGTGACAACTGAACAGTAAAGTCAACTTAAATTACACAAACACAGACAAATACAGTCTGTCCAACTACACATCAGAGTGAACTGCATCAGCGTATGGAAACAAGTGCGGATCCACCATCACTGCATGCACGGAGCAAGGGCTCGATTGCTACCGAATGGAGTGATACATAAGCATGGCACACATGACTTTGCAACAGCGTCATTGCCAGCAGCACCAGCGACAGGCCCTCTGCATTGCATGTACAGCTGGTCGGCATGGATGCATTCGGTTCTCCACTTAATTATGATGTGCACTGTAATCGGAAGACAAAATTAATAATAATCGGCTTTGAGTTAATCACACATTTTCAAAGTAACACTTAATTACAACAGCATAATTTTCTGTAATCTCTGGTTTAATCCGTGCTTAATTGTAATTCAGCAGCCCTATGTCAGTGGTTAGGGACCGCCCCAACAAAAGCATCATTTTGAAGCAGAAGCGCCACATTGACGATGTTGTCGAGGAACTTCGGTTGACGAATGCCCATCCAAGAAGTGTGCCTATGATTGAAAAAGTGCACAATGATCCCGCAAACACTCCATTCACTTCAGCGGATGACAGCACCAGATACCAAAGGTTGAGCGGTATCCTGATTCACATTGCGCATTACACAAGACCTGATGTTGCTTACGCAGTTGGCTACCTATCAAGGTTCAACCAATGCCCAGATTCAGGGAAGCTAGCAAGAGCTTTTGATCTCGTTAGGTACCTCAAGGGAACCAACGACACGGGTTTCCACCTTGGCGGTGACGCTGACCTCCACGGATTTTGTGATGCGCATTGCAAAGACAATGAGCCTGCAATTGACGACATTCGCAGGCAATCCACCTCTGGATATGTTGTTCAAATGGGTCATGGCTCCATCCTATGGCGCTCTCGCAAGCAAGCCACCGTGTCCAGCTCTACAGCTGAAGCTGAATACATTGCTGCAGGTGAAGTTGCCAGAGAAGCTTCATATGTATACCAACTCTCACATTAATTGTTGTTGCAGCCCGACTATTCCAATCGGGATTGACAACTCAGCTGCAATATTCATGACCGAAGATCCTCTTTCTGCTAAACAAACAAAGCATATAGACATAGCTTACCACTTCGTCCGGAAAAAGTTGAAGTACGGGTTGGTGAAGATGCATCATGTCAAGGGGACAGACAATCCGGCAGACATGTTCACAAAGCCTCTAGGGCGACAGCTCCTAGAGAAGCACATACATGCGCTCGGTGTTAGAGCCTGAGACTGCGTGGGAGTGTTGGAGATCCAGTCTCATGCACACCACATGCTGCCATGCATGTGCAACCCACCGACTCGCGCTGTGGCTTAGCCCGTGCTATGCTATGCTATATAAGCTTGTGTGTGTGTGTGTGAGAGCGAAACCAATCATCGTATTGCTGGTCTACACAGGTATGGTAATTTTGTTTCATGCTTGGTTATGTTGGTGATGATCGTGGGGTTATCACGGTTTATGAAGTTGTGCAGGTAGACTGCCGTATGCCGTGTGTTCTACCCGTCAATACTGAGCCGTGTGCATATTCCAACAATCCTCTTCCGAAAGTGGTCCAGGCAGGAACACGACGCTTTATGCGTGACCATTTAGTACACATGGTGACATGGCAGCCATACTATGTGATGGCCGGCACGTGCTGGCATGAAGTTGTCAGCGGCTTCCTACTGTACTTGAGTGGTACGTTTCGCCCATCTTTGCTGTTGCTGCAGCCCCAATTGGCAGTACTAAGTGGTCCTTAGCCAAATGTGTCCATGGAAGAAAGTTGGATGTGACATGTTGGATTCCAGCTTGTACCACACATCTGTGCTAATGTAGAAGCTCCTGGAGCTCGAAGTAAGTTGCCATGTGCAAACGCAATTAATTTGCCTTGAGGCTGATCATGAGTATGACAGCTGCATCTGGCGACCTCTGCTTTCGTCTGCGGAGCATGATATCATGCCACAAGCGGCCCTTGAGATCCAGAAAGCTCAACGTCAATGCACTAATTTACCGCGAACAGTCTTGCATGCACTACATCCAGTGTAAGGCTGCCAGTGTGCCCGTCGCAGCTGATCTTCCTTTGACAAACGTATCTCTGAGATAGTTGCAACACCGCTGCACATGACCTCTACACGCTGCTGACACACACACACACACACACACACACACACACACACACACACACACACACACACACACACACACACACACACACACACACACACACACACACACACACACACACACACACACACACACACACACACACACACACACACACACACACACACACACACACACACACACACACACACACACACACACACACACACACACACACACACACACACACACACACACACACACACACACACACACGCACGCACGCACGCACGCACACGCACGCACGCACGCACGCACGCACGCACGCACGCACGCACGCACGCACGCACGCACGCACGCACGCACGCACGCACGCACGCACGCACGCACGCACGCACGCACGCACGCACGCACGCACGCACGCACGCACGCACGCACGCACGCACGCACGCACGCACGCACGCACGCACGCACGCACGCACGCACGCACGCACGCACGCACGCACGCACGCACGCACGCACGCACGCACGCACGCACGCACGCACGCACGCACGCACGCACGCACGCACGCACGCACGCACGCACGCACGCACGCACGCACGCACGCACGCACGCACGCACGCACGCACGCACGCACGCACGCACGCACGCACGCACGCACGCACGCACGCACGCACGCACGCACGCACGCACGCACGCACGCACGCACGCACGCACGCACGCACGCACGCACGCACGCACGCACGCACGCACGCACGCACGCACGCACGCACGCACGCACGCACGCACGCACGCACGCACGCACGCACGCACGCACGCACGCACGCACGCACGCACGCACGCACGCACGCACGCACGCACGCACGCACGCACGCACGCACGCACGCACGCACGCACGCACGCACGCACGCACGCACGCACGCACGCACGCACGCAAGCGGTATGCGCTGAACGCGCAGTCGACCAAGTGATCGCGCTGGCTGGCGCGATTCCAGAGGTCTGCCCTGACGACGAATCTGAGCACGGAGACGACGTATTCCTAGTGAAGGACGTGGGAGCCTACAAGGAGCACGTCAAGAAGTTTAAAGAAGACTGGAAGGCGCTGGTCGACGGATTCGACGTGACGAGCAAGGTCCACACTGGTGGCTTGCTCAAGCGGCAACAATGAAGGTTCGCGATCTTGTCTGAGTAGCATGCGCAGCAGTCAAGCTGCATTTATTCGAAATATTAACCAATTGTGAGTCATTTCACAATCCCCAGTCGAAGTGGTATGGGATGCTTCTGCTAGGCACCCATGCTGCCGCCTGCATAGCATTGATGCGTGCGAGAGTGTTTGTTTTTGCTGCCGGTCGTTCGAATTGCCGTTCAGTACCGTGCACAATTACCTCCTGTCGATACGTATGGTACACGTTAGGGAGACGTAAAGTCTTGATCTTTGTCGCTGGATTGTGCCAGGACAATGGTTACATGTAGGCGAGTGCACCGTACCCTACATAGAGCACGCTTTCCACGTTCGCACGCCGACTTTTTTAGCGGCCCCGCACACACGGGTCCGTTCCATGCCGGATTGCCTCCTGCATCGTAATCTTCGGAAGTGTGTAAGATGTTTTCGACTGTCTATTCGCTAGGGCTGAATGTTGGGCGGTCGCTACTCCCCGTCGGCGCACCACACCTAGTTGTACTCCACTGCCAGCGGCCACTGGCATACATGCCACGAATCACGTGTGGACCTCAAGAGATCTTCCGAATCTCCACTGCACTCTACTACATCGAATCTCGGCTCGAGGTTCTTCCAGACCCGAGACCGAATGCATGTGCATTGCGCAAAATTCATGCACACACACGCACTATATTTCACAGTGCATGTTCGTGGTTATCACCAAATGACGGTGTCGTTGCATTTTGAGTACGCACGAAGAACACGGTCCAATCGACCACCTCGCGTCTTCATAGCAATTCACCCTACACCCGACATGATTGTCGGAAACGCTGCTGCCGACTCCACGCATCAAGGCAACGTATCTGCAGGAGCCCCCTCGCACTCTACGGCGACTGTGTCTCTGAACCAGTTTCTCCCCACAGGTGCTACATCCTTACCAGTATTCACTGGCACACCTGAGACCATGGTGCATGCATCACATTTTCTGGCTCGCGCTAAACGCGCTTTTGACCTCACACCTCAGCTACAGGACGATCACAAGCTCGTCTCGCTGCAAAGTTGTTTTCCGCTTGACTCACCTGCGTCCACATGGTTCCAACTCAAGTTCCACGAGTTGAGTACCTTCGGCGATTTCGAGTATAAAATCAGATCGCGCTTTGGTGCATCCGAGATTGACACGTCATACTTGCGCCGTCAATTCCGTCGATTCGGCCAACGCGATAGTGACTCCGTCAACAAGTACTACACGGCGCTACTGCAATGAATGTGCCAAATTGGGTTGAACAATATCGGCTTGTCGGACGACGAGCTCGTCGACCAATTTGTCAACGGGTTGAAGCCGCAGTTGTCCGATCTTGTTTTCCATGAGCAGATATGTGCTGGCCGCAAGTATAACTTAGACGAAATTGTTAAAATTGCCGAGGACATAGAGCGCAGTGAACGTCTCAAGGGTCGTAAGACGCCTGCGCATGCGGGCGGTCAGGGCCACGGTGCCACCGCTCCGTTCAATGCGTTCCAAAAGACGGGCAAGTTTTGTGCGTATCATAAAACTCCTTCGAATAATACCGACGAGTGTAAGCGCGTCATCCAGCTTAAAAAGGAGGGTAAGTGGCGGGGCAAAGCCAGTGACAAGACGTAGAGTAACTAAGGCCGTGTTTAGTGGAGCGTGACCGGCAAAAAAAAAAAGTAAAAAGGACCCAGGTCACATCGTCCGCTCCATCGCTCCATCGCGAGACCCCACAGGACATCATGTAGCACCGAAGGCATTCAAGATCAAGTGTTAGAGTGTTATGAAGGTGTTTCAAAGCGGTTTCTACAGTCAAGGAGCAGTTCATGTTGCATTATTCGCCACTAAACACGGCAAGCAATGTGACCGGTCACATCGCCTTTTGACCGCCAATGTGACCGCTCGCCACTAAACACGGCCTAGCTGCTGTCATGCGCGGTTCGGTTGTCTTCGAGGCATTCAAGCAACCACCGCCGGAACTCGAATACGAGTTCGCGCCCCTCGAGGGTGCTCACAGGGATGACAACCTCGTCTACGAAGTGTCTGATTCACCTTCGAGTGATGCTTGTCACACTCACGCCCGTCTCTCTAGAGAACGTGGCTCGCGTCCCACTCCCCGGCACGCTTTGCCTCCGGGCAAGCCAAGCCGCAAGGCCTAGAGCGCAAGCGAGGAGAAATCCTCAGCTTCAGAGCAGGGTGATATCACCATATGCTCTTTGCCGGTGGGCAAAAGGTCTATGACCTTCGAAGAACAAGCACTCCATGAGTATTGCCTCTTCCTGGCCGACAACGGCGCGTCACAATCTTTCATTTCGAAAGAATTCTATGACCCAAGAGGAATTCGCTTTCGCGAATATGCCTCTACGGCCAGGTTGGCCAACGGGTCTCACGCACCCATCATCGGACAAGTTCATTCCATGTGGGTGAATATTGGTCCGTTCAGAACAAAACATAACTTCCTGGTGGTCGACATGCCACAATTTCACGCCATACTGGGTATGAATTTCATGGATGCGCATCATGCGGTGCTTGCACCACGAGCACGTACTATGCGCCCGAATTACAACGGCAGCACCGTCGTGCTTCACGCACACCTTGAGGATGCGCTCCTAGAGTTCACGTCAGAGTTTATTGAGCTCTACTCGTTCCAGCAGTTCGCTGCGGACGCCAAGCACTTGCCTGCTGAGTAAGCGCAGCAAGCATTCGTTGCTTGTGTAACACCAGAGCTGCGCGCTGTCACAACGGATCCGGCACCTGGAGCCGACGATCCGACATGCGCCAGCTACTCGACGAGTTCAAGGACGTACTAGTCCCTTAAATTCCAGGCGGTCTGCCAACCCGTGCGTACCGCTGCTGACGGGTCCATCATTGAACACACCATTGACACCGCTCCGGATGTCACGCCCTCATCGCGGCCTCCACTGCCGTTCACGGAAGAAGAACATGAGATAATTCAGCAGTATCTAGCTGACTTTATCGCGAAGGGCAGGATCAAGCCTTCGCTGTCGCCGTGGGCAGCGCCAGTGCTGTTCGTGCCGAAGAAGCCAGATCCGGTTACCGGCAAGCGCTCTTGGCGCATGGTGATTTCCTATGTAAAACTCAATTCGAAAACAATCACCAGAATTGCGTACCGGTTGCCGTGTACCGAAGACCAGCTCGCACGCATGTCTGGTGCATGCTATTTCAGCAAGCGGAAGTTGCTCGATGGGTACCATAAAATCCGAATGAAAAAGAATGATATACCTAAGACTGCGTTTACCACGCCGTATGGGAACTTCGAGTTCCTTGTCATGCCTATGGGATTGTGCGGTGCAGCGTCAACTTTCCAGTTTCTTATGGACGATGCTTTTCGGGATAATATACTGCTGCCTGGCCAGTATTTGTCCTTCTTGCATTTCATCGCAATCTATCTTGACGATGTTTGCATATTCAGTCGCTCTCGCGAAGAGCACCTGATGCACATTCGCGTTGTTTTACAACGGCTGCGTGAACGGCAACTATATGTTAAGCCGTCCAAGTGCATGTGGATGCAGACTACGCTCGATTTTCTCGGTCATTGTCAGCGCCGATGGCATGGCCATCGACCCTCTCCGGGGGGAGGTGTTATAAGCAAGGACCTATGCGCAGCATTCATCAAGCTAGCTAGTGGGTTGCAGAGCCGTTACCTGTGGAGCACTCGGGTCGTACGTCGGCAATGCACAGATCATGGGATGTACTGTAATGCAGTGAGGCAATACAGGAACCACGTAAGACTGTAAGAGAATGGTTACAGTAGACTTGGAGGCACATGACTATATGCCACCGATCAGTCAAGTCTACGGCGGTCATAATCACAGTGACCGCACACAATCCTCACATAGATTGTGATGGATTATGCTCATGCATATGATCATGCATATGTCCTAACATAACAGGAGTTGGGCCCGTGGCCACCACACTCATGTGCGTACTTGCACGTCATGCATTGTGTCCCAGGATGGACCTCATTTATGACAGGTTGCACTACAACGTTGGCGTGAGCCGACCAATGTGTCTGAAGTACATTCTCTGCTCGGAACTTTCGGGTTCTGACGAGCGTACATAAAGCACTACGCAGACATCACTGCCCCTCTAACGGAGCTCACCAGTAAAAGCATGCCTTGGCGCTGGGGTGATCGCGAGCGAGCTGCCTTGAGCAAGCTCAAGGAAGCTGTCCTAGACGCACCAGTGCTTATGCACCCAGACACATCGAAACATCCTTTATTGTCATAGACGCATCAAACTTTGCGGTCGGTGCATCCCTCGAGCAAGAACCTGTTCCAGAGCAGCGACGTCCAGTGACGTTCTTCTCTCACAGCCTGAATCCGGCTGAACGTAACTATCCAGTGCATGAACGAGAGTTACTCGCCATCGTTCTAGCACTTCGTGTCTGGCGACATTTCCTGTACGGGTCAGAATTCAAGGTCATCTGTCAGACCGATCATCGACCGCTATAGCATTTCATGACACAGTCATCGCTTTCAGCACGTCAAGTGCGTTGGCAGTAGGGCTGTAAATTTAACATCTGGGGGCATGATGTAACGTTAATCAACAAAGCTAAAGTAAAATAAAAGTAAAATAGGCAAAAAAAAAATCTTCACTTTAAACGTGTTTTAAACTAGTGTTTTCTTGCTGTACCCGTAAAACTGTTAAACATGTCGAGGAGGCAGTTTCGGCCAATTACACGGCACAAACACGGCACAAACACGTCCACAGCCACCTAGATACACCTATTGCACCGCCTATCAATTATCTGCGTCTCCTGAGCAACTTGACGACGATGGAGATGCTCCTAGGCTGTCAGACTGTAGGCCACATGCTACTGCACCCTCGTTCTGGCACACCAGATCCATAATAGTCTTCCTCATACACTTCATCAACAATGCCAAGCAGATGTTCAAAACATCGAATTTCGTCAATAGCTGCATCATTATCGCCTAGGTGATAGAGGTTGATTTTGGTGTACTATGTCGTTGCCAGCGTACTGTTTTTCATTGACCTTCTCTTGGAGGTCGAGTTGTCTAGAAGTATATTCCACAGCCTCTCCACAGTTGCACAGCAGGGCTTCGCAGACATCATTTCGATGGCAGCCTCTCTCGAGCTCGGCAAACTTTTCAACACCACGAGACACAACAGGAGTCGCAGCTGGCTTTTTGCGCAGATTGGAGCCACCTACATCTGCCGAATCAGCCAGATTTGCCTCATCGGAACTTTCAGTCTCTTGCAGAGATTCAGCAGGACGTTTGTCTTGTGCCATGTCTGGAAGTGGCTCACTGCCAAATCAATGACAGGTGCACACGGGCTACGGAAACTGGCTCCCACAGCATGAGCAAGCGCATAGCGACACGGGTTTAAGTACTGGGAGCCAGCAACAGGTTTGCTGCGAGGTATATCATGACCACCGTGCTTTGTTAGTGATGTTTGTCCTATGACGTCGGTCAAAGCCATCAGAATACAACCCTTTTTGGCTTCAACTTTGATGTTAAAGCACCCTTAAAGGTAAAATGCGTTAAAGTAAAATAAAAGTAAAATGACCCCTTTAAAGCCCCGAAATCGGTTTAACGTTAAAATTGTAAAGTAAAATAGCATTTTAAAGTACATTAAAATGGGGGAAAGTTTAAATTTACAACTCTAGTTGGCAGCAATATCTGTCAGAGTTCAACCTCACTGTCAAATACATTCCAGGTGACTCGAACGATTTTGCTGATAGTTTGTATCGTCGCCCAGTTCTCAAATTCATGATCATCGGTGCAGTCGCGCCGTATGATGGCTGGCTCGTTCGCATCCAGACCGCAGTCAAACAGAACAGAGGCTCTACAAACGAGCGCTGCAGGGCCTAGTGCATGTGTCTAAGACATCGCATTACGCGCTTCACAATGGCGTTCTGTATTATGTCCGCGACAAAGTGCATGCTGTGTAAGTGCCTGACCAAGGCCTGCTTCGTCGCTCGTTGCTGTCTTGAGTATCACGACTCGCCTTTGGCTGGCCACTTCGGCTGGGAAAAGAGTCTCCACGCGATCTCACAGCATTATTATTGGCCTACCATGCGCAAGGAAATGAAAGATTACGTCCTGCGGTGCTCGAAGTGCCAGTTGAACAAGCCAACCGTTCAGCCAAAGCCTCCGCTGCATCCGTTGGAGGTTCTAGGTTCAAGGGACTCCCAACTACCGCTGAAGGTTACGATTCAGTTCTGAACATCGTCGACAAGTTCAACAAGTAGGCTATTGTCGCCCCGATCGCTACGCACTCGACCACTAAGGACGAACGAGTCTTTAGCTGGGTTGGGTTACCTGAGGTGATCATTGGTGACCGCGACTCTAGGCTTACTGCGACTATGATGCAAGCTCTTAAGAGGTTCCTCCAGGTTGAGCTACGGCTCTCCTCTGGGTATCACCCAGAAACGGATGGTCAGACTGAGCAGTTCCATCGTGTTTTTCTCTCGTCTATGCGTTCATACGTAGACCAGTGCCAGACTGACTGGGTACGTCGTATTCCAGCGTTCCTATTCGCATACCACAACACTGTGCACACAGCTACTGAATATACGCCTCACAGGTTGTTGTTTGGCTGGTGTCCTTGTGACTTGCGTGCGCCTCTGGCTGTGCACAGCTGTGTTGCCGAAGTCGCCTCATGTCGATGTTGAGCTGTGGCTACGCGAGCGCTTTTCCGAGTTCAAAGGAGTTCATCTCACTCTCGAACAGACACGACAGGCAATGATCCGCGCTCACAAAGCATCTGATCGAGCACATGTCTATCAGACAGGTGATTTGGTCAAGGTATCTTCAAAGGTATTGGATGTTGTTCGCACATCTACGCAAGTGCCCAAGCTGCTACCCAAGTACGTTGGTCCGTTTCAGGTTGTCTCTACAACAGGACACGGCACAGTCACGTTGAATTTGCCTGAGGCGTATTTTCGCATACACAACGTCTTCAGTGTTTGTGATGTGCGCCCATGGCTACATGATGGGACTAGCGAAATTGAGGTTTCCTATCCGGCTTTGCATCCTCAGCCCTCATACAATCCGATTGTGCAGATCTTAGATCGCAAGCGGGCTGCTGGAAGAGCTCCTAATCGTCTATCATCCTTGCTGGACATTCCTGCGGAGTAGTTCGTGGTGAGCCATGATGACGGTGTTGAGTGGCTTCATCGGAGCAAGCTACAGGGGCGAGAAGAAAGGAAGTTGGTGAAGATGTTTGAGAGGAATTTTAAGCGCACACAGAAGCTGAAGTGTGCGTCAGTGAAGAGCTACGGTTCGTCAATAAATGAAGAAGTCGATGAAGACCATGGGAGTGATGATGGAGTGGATGTAGTGTGGGAGAATACTCTCCATGATTATTTCGGCCCTGACCGAGAGGCCTGAGTTGAGCCATGTCTGCTCTGCTATTGTTTTATTCTTATTTTGAGTGCTGTCTTCTCCTTTGCAGCTTCCAGGTAGGGAGGAGGACTGATGCCATTCGCTGCAGCTGCCGCCAGGTTACCCCGTTATCTCGAGTCCTGGAGCCCTGCGCTGCTTTCTCCCTGCTGTGCCAGCCAGCCTAGCACTGCCTGGTACTGTTACCTGAGCACTTTAGTTTACCCACCCCCTTGATAAGGCGAACGCCACAGGTTAACGTCGGATTTCGACTCAGTATCTCTATTCGTTATCTCTAAATCCTACAAGATGACCACTTGTCGTCGGGCCAACAAGGGGTCGTCGGGGCCAACCGCCGTTCCTCTTGAAAGCAGGAGACGTTTGCGCATGCACACTCGCTTTAATAAAGCTCGGGCGGTGGGGCTGGGTACTGAAGTTGTGATTACACATAATGGCCCCCAAAATTGAACCACAGATGTATCAACAGCATGCACAATCCATGTGCACTGTGAGAGGTGTGTATGTGTGCATGGCATGGCGACGTTTGTTGGGCTACCCTAGGTTCAGATACGGCACAGAGGGGCGGTTCAATGCATGTGTAATCCAACGTTCTTACTGATTAGTGCCACTTCGCATGACTCCGTGACGCTTGTACCATATGCCTCACCATAATGACAGCCATACCCATGCCTGTGATAGCACACACTAGCAAGACAAATGAAAAATCTTCCCCAAGAGTGTCAAATCCGAGACTTGGACGCACAGTTGAGAAGTATACATCTGATCCCCATGCCATCAAATATACAGTGCTTTCCAGCTGTGATGGTGCTGTTCGCATGCATCGTAAATCTTCGATCACCTTGTCATATGTAGCAAATGATTGCGTAGACAACCCTAACTGCACAACACTTGCACGTATGTTATGATGTATGTTGTGATACGTAAGCTCATATTGACATACACCGCTGCATGATCGGAATGTGATATCATGGACACGGGGCACGCCTGCAGTGTACGCATTATTGCGCTCTGATCTTGCTTCTTTGGATGGGAACGGGACGATCTGATTCGATCAGCATCGAGGACATTGGTGTCTAAATTGTAGACCTACAATTTGTACCAAGGCAACTTAAGTGCATTCAAACCACCAGTCGCCAAGCACTGATGAGTTGTACATGTGGACAGCACAGAGGAGAACAGCTTTTGGTGATTTCATTATTGGTCCCTTCACACCTGATTGACTGACGTTGCGAGCAGAACATGCTTAGGCATGACGCCAAATCTTGTCTGAATTGGGTGAATTGTACGCACTCCCATGCGTGCAAACACACTTGAACGTGTAACTTTTAGCAGCACTGGGTCAATGGCACCTGCTACAGCTGCGCCAGGCGTTCTTCCACTCACAGCACCTGAATACAAGATTCACCATATTCACATCAACTAGTGAAATGCAATGTATCGTTCTTCCAGATTGCCCCGCCTCGTGAATCAGGCGAGATCAACAGCATCTTGTAGGACATGGCAAGAGTGCCAGGACACGGACAATGCCAAGTTATGAAGGGGCTTCCTGATTCCCATCAGTGCGCATGAATCAGACCGACCGACAAAATCGAGGTGAAAAAATTCTCATATACACCATTTGCAGAAAAAATCCTCAGCCTGGTGCTGGGTTGATGCGCTGTCATTGGTGTGGATCACGATGCAAAGTCTGAAGAGTCAGGCAAACTGGAGGAGTGGAAGATTGCCGTGTGATTTTCGGGATGGCCGGGGGCCCCAGGCAGAGTCGGCTACCTTGATGCGTTGTAGGGAGGCTCTGAATTCTTACGCCTCGGCACCTTGATCTAGCGTTACGGATCTTGGCCAGTCAGCAGGGTACACATGCAGCTGCAGCTTCGGGTGTCGTGGCCAAGGTTGGACAGGGAAAATGTTTGAATGAGATGCCTCAAAGCCACTGTCATGTCGCTGCGGTCTCACAGAATCAAGCATGCCATCTGCGTCTTTATGCACACAAAAAACAAGACATAATTATGACCCTTTCTGCTGTTACATTCGCCACAGTGATTTGCACAGGCTGACTTGTTGTAGACATGCCGGCCGAAACTGTCACAGCAACAGTCACAAATTGTGTGCACAAAATCGTGAATGCAAAATGTGAATATACGTGTCCAGTGTATTACAGGAGCACCGCAGCAACTTCTCGTGATGCAACGGGCACGCACGGACATGGCAATGACACTCGCAACAACCAGCAAGCAGCTCAATCCTCAAATACGGTGCGCCACAGGTGATGTTGCACGCATCACACAATCAATGCTCGAAAACAGTCTCCAGGGCAGTTGAATAACTGATGTCCATGGTGCTGCAACACTGAGCACCTCTGCAAGCAACACTGAAGGAGCCTCTTCAAGGATTGCCTGACAGGCTTTGTGTACAGGCCATCGCAAAGCAATCCATTACTACTTTTCAGAAGGACGGGCTGTCTCTTACAGAAACAAGAGACAAATTAATGCGCGAGCAAGAGAGAAACGCAAGCAGGACTGAAGTAAACCTGCTAAGAGTCTACTGCTGAGAATAGCCTCTCGGGGCACATTCAGTGAAGCTGTATAGGAAATTTTGCAAAATGTGCGATTATTTATCTGATAACCAATCAAACCCTCTTACCACGACGACGCAAGGCTCCGCCAACGGCTTGTCAGCTGAAGGAGTCAGCGACACAAGGAGGTGCTCGGGCAGAATATTCAGTAATCGTAATGTGAGCGCAGCATCGAGCGACAAGATACGTGATTCAAGACTCCAACCAAAAGCATGCACCATCACACTCGCCCGTAGCAAGCTGATCTTCTGCTCAAACAGTTTCGATCGAAACTGATCCCGGCTTAGGCGACTCATGTCTGCAGCCACTGCATGTTCTGCAATAATCCCCCGCCAAGCGGAACACCGACCCCTCAGATAGATGTGCGTAACCCCGGCTGCAATAGGTACCAGTACAGGGCTTCACAACCGGCACACCCCCTATGCACAAATGATCATCGGGCGGCACAAACATGATATCCCCCACCTTCTCGTGGGCCATCGTCATGAGCACCTCCTCCAACCCCTCCTCCCACGAGTGTATGTATGTAGTTACAAAGGATATAGGCCATTTCAACGGAGCCGGTTTTCGAAATCCACACGCAAAACCACTCACTATTTCATGGCAATATGCCGCGCACGAGCGCCTACCACCGCCCTGCTGGTTATGTATGTATGTATGCAGGATTACATAGCCGTATCTATTTGGACATTGACCACTCCAAAATCCGGGACCGAACGAGGCATCCAAGCAACATGCCGCCGCAGACTCTGACTTGCGCCACAGAATGCAACAACAGAAGCCAACTCTGCGAGACGAGACGGGCGGATTGCAACACCCGGCACCCCAGCATCACCATCAAAACCCACAACATCTACATCAGACCACCAAACCAGAGGCATTGTCAT
This sequence comes from Ulva prolifera, assembly GCA_023078555.1. Taxonomy (NCBI): domain Eukaryota; kingdom Viridiplantae; phylum Chlorophyta; class Ulvophyceae; order Ulvales; family Ulvaceae; genus Ulva; species Ulva prolifera. The sequence continues at coordinate 4,369,172 of CM041202.1, read as the reverse complement.
AAGGACCAGGCTGTGCGCACAACTGCCGCACCAAATCCGCAACGCGGAGACACGCCGAGCACAATGTGCCGCCGGGACAGGTGGCAGCACTGCCCCGATCGGTCTAACTTCGATGTATGTCGTGAAGACATCAGCAGCCTATGTATATTCCATATGCTCAATGCGGTAACTGCACAACAAAAGAGACAGACCAGAACGAGAAGACATAAGAACACGCACAAGACCGGGCTCAACGGAGTCCAAAAAACAGGGCAGGTGACCCTAGTTTGCGTGTTATCACACTCAGCAACCACTCTCCAGTGACCTCATTGTCGCGACCATGTTACTTGAAGGATCGTTCAAGGTATGCCAACCACATAACTCAACATTGTATCATACTGTAAGGGTGGTACATTATATCGACTGTGCAGTCTTGCGCCCGTAATGATGTATCCATGCGTACTACATTTACTTGCACCAGGCACACTCGATACACCAACACTCGATGCTTTCTGTCACGCGTATCACATTTGTTCATGTCAATGCTCTGGGCTTGAAGACCTGCCCATCATAAGGACAACATCAGAACTGAAAAGTGAGGCGAAGATTGCCATAAAGATTGCATCAGTCAGAGACAAGAATGAGGCCTGACAAGGCATGTGCACATATGACACCTGTGAAATCTTCGGTACTGGGAGCAAGGGATGGTGATCTCAAGTTGAACTGAGTTGTTGATCGCACCCCAAAACATTTGCCAGGTTGAGGGTCCAGAGGTAGACATGTCATACAGTTCCATCGCTGTGACCTGCCATCTCCATGTGCGCATGTCCAAGAAGTGCACCATGGCTACGTTGTCATAAAATGTAGCTGCAGTTGGACCACTCGCAAATGGATGGAATTGACTGTGTAGCAAGTGGCCAGAAACTGTGTCTAGAATGGCGATACTTAGTCCAGGTGATGTCAAGTCTGCAACATAAGACGCATGCTGATTGAAATTGACTCTGAGGACTCCGACACACCATTTACACAGGAACAATACCTGTGTGAGCCTGACTAACCAGAAGGGCCATGTTGGGACTCAAGTATCGAAAGCTTATGGATCTGTCCCCGTGAACTTTTACGTGATGCCCAGTTTGTGCTGATTGAGTGACAGGAACTGCCTCTAGGAGCCTGGATCTCATTGAAAATGACCACAAATGCTCAGCCACGATGTCTGTACCCTCAGCACTGGGTGCTCCTGGAATGACTGTATATCCAATTACTTGACCTGCACAAAAAGATGATTTCCTGAGACACGGCACAGAACAGTGCGGTCGGTAATGGTGAAGCGCTGGTGCATGAGACTGCAGCTCGACGTTGAGACCAGCCTGGCTTGGCGTATGCACCGAAGCCGTCAAAATCAGGATGGCGCTAAGTTGCTGAACTATGCTATGCATATCGCTTGCGCCCAGCTTTCTCCTTGCAGCAGTCCTGATATGTGAGCATGATCAACGACAGCGATGTCAGGGAAAATGCGGCGGGCAAGAGGCAACTTTTTCGGTCGAACGATACATGCAACAACGAAAAAAACACCGAATCACTTGGGGAGAGTCTACTTTGTTATGTTTGAGTGCACACTCATCTGCCAGGAATAAAATACAGACACAGGCTGTCCGGATTGAGGGCACGCCTGAAACACCATCTGACAGCCAGATCCTGGTCTTCTGTTCAGAAGGGAGCTGCACGTACTCGGGAAACATGTGTACTGCCACAGACTCAGGGAAAGGTATGCCAGCATCAACCATCAAGAATCCAGATACATCATTCCTGCCATGTTCAAGCGAGTGTACGTGAGTGATCTGGTGTGGTATCTGAAGTATGTGATCAAATTCTCCCGTCTGTGCGTCCAGCAAAGCAGCCAATGACTTACTGCTGCTGCTTAGCACAAGCATTACCTGCACACGTTGCTTCAGGCATTGGCAATGTACTTTGCAGAAGTGCAATGTTCGAACCGATCGACGTCATCAGACACGCAGCCACAATCGGCATGCGCGTTCAATTCAGTGACATGATGGCATGAGAATTGATGTGATATCTGCACCAAGATGAACCTGGTATCAGATCAGAATAATTGCAATGTCATACCTGAATGTCTGCACTGGTACTGTTGATGCTTGTATACGTATCCATGGCAACTAAGCTCATGCCTCGCTGAATTATTCTGGCCCAGATGCGCTGGCCAGTGCCAGCATCCAATGCATAAAACATACCATTCCGGCACGCTGCAATGAGAATTTTTCGTCTGGCCTGGACTGCATTGATGTTCAGAAGGTTCTGCTTCAACGAGCGTCTCACCAGTGACAGTGAGTATTCCGCAGTCAAGTTGCCATACCCCATGAAGGCCTGCACGTCAGGCAATTCACCATAGCCTGAAGGAAAGAATTCTATTTCGGACCCATCACACCGATTTTTTTTGGCACAAGCTTGCACATCCACAAGATTCACCCAAATGTGTACATGTCCATGTTACTACGATGGAATATAATGATCATTTCAACACATGTTCATCGTTATTGCAAGCATCATGACATTCAAGTGTAACCAGGTAGTCCCAGGTCTGTAAGAAATCATGTTGATTCACATAACCACATCTTGTGTTGCAGTTCATGCGTGGTGTGCTTTTCCTTCAAGAAATCCACATACTTGCACGGGCCAATTCTGGTATTAAACAAATCATTGATCAAAAGTGCTTACTTCTTGCTGCCATCACACGTTGGGCGCTCAACTACATACTCAGCTGCATGATAAAGCAAGCATGTCTGGGATCACAGATCCAGACCTTACCACTCAGCACACACTACCCTCATGAGAAAACCACTGCAAGCTGTACCCTGGTATGAAAGGTTGTTTCGTATGTAAACGAGGCGTATGTGAGTTGAATGCGAGCAAAGTGAAGATGTGACAAAGTGCACAGGCACGACCAAGAGGACGGCAAGTGATTTTCTGTTCCATGACTACCACTGCATATACTGCAATACTGGGCGGGAGCCAGAATTTATCAGACGAGTTCAGACAGTTATATAGTGTCATTCAGGCCCATCGCAGCTGCGAACTCGTTTATAATTTATGCCAACAAAATGGCCGGCCACACTACCGGTGTCAACCGTGACCCGCACTTGCCAAAGCCCCAGGTATTCCTAGACTGTGAACTTTACGATGGCTGATGCACTGTACTCACTAAGTATTAATGGAGACAAGGAATTGAACCATGCCATGCAAGAATGGCGCAGATGATTCGCACCATGTCCTGACCGTTGCCATCAGCATATACTGTGCTCAGTCCTGTACCGTGAACTGAAGAACTGTATAAGTCAAGTGCTGTATGTGCAACGTCTAACACTGTCATCTCCAAAACTTCTGCAAGAGCTTCGTCGCGACCCCACTGCCATTCACCACCAGAATAGTACCACAGGGACATGTCTTCAGCTTTCATCAAAAATCTGCACCAGGAGAAGACACTAACTCCACTTTTTGTTGACACAATTCCTATAAATATATTCCAATATATATACCTATATATATATATATATATATATATATATATACCTCCGGGGCTGGAGTTGAGAGTTCGACGACGTTTCAAGTTCAGTCACCTCAGGTGCCTTGGATGACGTACAGCAATTGATCGATTGTTTCACCTGAATGATCCAGGACTGATAAACTGAGGCAGACGCGCACCCGACTGAGGAGTTCACAAGTCTCCGTTCCTGGGCAGACGGCCAGACCTGAACAGGCTGTGAGACAGTCCCATCCGCATGCACTGCTGGATAGTTCTGGATCAAGCTGCTATGAATCTCATCACCAGTGGCAATATTGATCACTGACAGGCGTAGGCTGTGGGGGCTCTCCACACGCGCAAGCGCCAAAACCGCAGTTGTGCCACCGAATTGAAAGGGTTCAGACACGGCCGAGACGGGCTGTGAAAGTGGATGGAACACTTGTCTTGATTTCGATGGGATAGCGAAATACTGAGTCCCAGCTAACCATGGTATCTTCACAATTGCACCAGCTTTTGACTGGTAAAGTGCAGGCATACCTGAAGCATGCAATGGTAGTGGGACGCAGAACGACGTATGCGGCACTGGTACGGCCGTGCACAAATGCTGGGCGTCTCTGGAGAAGATCATCAGGGATTCATTCAACCAGAGGGCTCGGTTTGATACAGGCATCTCGAATTCCAGCTTGGTAGACATGTCGACTGAACCGGTGCGAGCGTTTACTCGCATAAACTTAACGTGGCCAGCTTCCTGCATTAGTACAGCTACAACAACTTCGGCTCCCATCGCCGAACAGAAAGCAGGGTGGAAGGCGCTCGCTCCGACTGGCGTGCTCCATCGGAGCTCTCCATTAGCAGCATCAATACATGATACATTGCCTGAATGTATAGATACAAGAGCATCATGCATTGGGCATGTTGCTTGAAACGTCCCGTCCGCCTGCGTGCCTTTGTCCCAAAGCAGCTGGCCTGATCTCTGTGACCACATCTGGATCTCTGAGCCAGAAACGGTTACTACTCGGTCCTTACTGTCGAACACGTGCATCCATTCGACTTCAACTTTGCGTCTCCATCGCAATGTACCATCGAACATGCTGATCGCTGCAAGTCCATGACTAGAATGGACCAAAGACAGTTGCCGTACTTGTGACAAAACTGCATGCTTAACATCACCCAGAAATTCTCTGATCCACGATGTTGATCCTTGTTGGTCTTCGTAAAGGGAAGATGCGAATGTGCCACAGGACACACACAGGCAGGCGACAGCTGTCAGCAGGACAACCACGCACTGGCGACGGATGGACATCATATAAACGAGGCTTTACTTCACCACATATTATCGGAAGCGAGCGGGCGCGGCACAGAAGTGGCGATCTCACTTTGTGTACAGTCGTGGCGTGGGCCAAGGAGTTGCGACGATGCGCAATGGGCGGAACAACAGGTACCACATTGCCAGGAGGAGGTGTACCTACGGGCCGTAGTGCCAAGCCTCCGCAAGCATACACGTTGCCATTGAAGTCGAGATTTGCCCTGGTGGCGATGGTGCGATGCTCGCATCGCTGGAAGCATCGAGCCAACCGACGTGGTGATCTTGGGTATGATCTTGCTGCTGATGAGTATGCTGAAATTCACATGATGCTAATCAGTATTGAAATTTTGCATGTGCTGAGCTTGTATATGCTACTGTGCGCTGACTACCGTACGAAATGTAAAGGTTCGATGCAAGATCTGCGGGGACGGGACGGGAAAAACATTTTCATTGTTTTTGCAGCCGTCGCTGCCGTGCCTACAGGGACATACAGGCATTTTCATATTATCGAAACTCGTCAGAATTGTGCTGTGAAGGTCGGGACACGCGAATTCATAGTTTAGACGCTCGTCAACACTAGGATGGCATACGCTGTTCACCTGATAGTACCTACGAGTTTTCGCTATGCGCGAGAGTCTTGTTGAAGTGACGACAGACGACGATGCGTCGTCGATGAGCCACAGCGCCTAGGACAGGGCATAGGACAGCGCATGTACCGTCACCGTACCATAAAAGCTCTGCAAGGACGGGGCAATACTACATAATCATTGTTTTGCTATTCGTCGCGACATCGACGAGAAGCCCGGGACAAATATTTAGCATATTTTGCCACTTCGTCGTTTCTGTGGCTACAAAACGGGACGGCCGACTAAATCTCGTCGAACTCTCGATTTTGGGGACAGACTCTGACGAACCTTTACATTTTCTACGGTATGTGTGTTTGCAAAGCAACTAAGACCTGTAGCCAACACATTTGCAGTTGCAACGATGCTATATCTTCGGGCGCTGGTAGCCCTTTGTCATGAATTTGTTTCTGTACACAAATTCTGCTTCGATGTGGTAAGTGTGCCGCAAGGCAGTTGAGAAATAAGCAGTGCTTGACGTCCAGCATGGACCGCACAGCAGTGTAGTGGCCCGGCCGGACGGACGGCTTCGCCTACCGGAATGTGTGTGAACCCCCCCCCCGATCCGTCGGTCGATCGACGTCACTAACGCCACCACCCATGCATAGACAATCGGACTGCATAGACAATCGGACTGGGATTCGAACGCTAGACCTCAGGAAATGTCGAAGCGTGCGTGCTCTGCCACGCAGACAGCATGCTAACATGCTCCTGCGCCTTGCGCGAATCATGCACATATCAGTTTATGCCGCCGTAGATATCCGATCGTGGCCTAAAGCTCACGGCAGTGTACCAGGAATCGGCTGCATGATGGCATAGCGATAAGCCACCTGCATCAGCTACACACGAACTGCTGTGAATCATTGCCAGGCCACCTCTGCAGCTGAGGAGGTCAATGCAGGCACCGTGGTCATCAGCTTGAAGTGAGTGGGTTAGGTGCTAGCAACATTTCTTGGCTGCTGGCAAGGCAGTTTATCCATTGCTGCAACAGCGCCAGTGTGGCTGTCTCAATGCACAACGGGCGCTTGAAGCTTCTCTGGGGAAAGCGACGTGTCCATTCCATCATGCCCAACATACTGAAGATGCCTGCCCGGTGCCCAAAGAGCCCAGCCTCACAGCTCGGACTTCACATCAACGAGGAAAACCTTTCGCTTCACCGATGAGAAATGAACTGATCACTTGCATCGTGACAATGTGAAAGCGCGTCAGGTATCCTTTTTGCCATCTGCAGAGTGGCTTTATGAAGGCTCGGAATCAACAGCGGCACAGCGGATGCAGACGGCATGCCGGCAGTCAGTAGTAAACATTAGAGTCATCTACACGACCCAAGAATATCATGTTGTCTGATGGTCGTTCTTGTACTTATATACGTAGCACACGGCTCCGCTTCGAGGTGCAATGAACGCGGTAGCGGAGTGAAAGGTCGATTGCACATGCGAGGTGACTGAAACAAGAATCGTTGTTTAAAACATTCGCCTACCCGCCGAATGCTCTTGGTGCGGCATCGCAAAGGAGGCTGCGCTGCAACCGACGCGGGCATCAACCCATGAACGACCCAGCAAACGCCCACGACAGACACAGCCCACACATTTTTTATGTCGGTAGTAAGCTCGTCCAACGGTGTCTTCAGGACCAAAAGCCCCTGCCATTTTTGTATGCCATTTTCTTCTTGCGCCTGCGCACTCAGAATCGCATCCGCGGCACAAAACAGCAGGCAACATGAGGCAAAGAACGTACAAGCAAAAGCTGCACACCAACGCTGCTGTTCTTTCAAGGTTCCATAATGCAGCGCACTGTAACATTGATCTGCAGCTGGAATGGACAATTGCGAGCGCGGTGAGAGATCTGGCTGACTCATGACGGCGCCGCATCGACATGTCGAACATCGATCGACCGACCAAAGTAAACAGGTGTCTCGGGCGGAATGTGTGGTGTCTTTGCTACGCAGAAGTGCTTGCATGCGGCGCATGTATGCATTCAAGTGTAATACACAAATCTTCCTTGCAACTGTGTCCAGCATTCTTGTCGGCACGGTCGCATGGCTGTGAATCACAATTGTGATGTATGGACGGAGACACCGCGTTGCAGTTGCGTACAGACCACACGCAGTATCACCAAGACAGGATCAGCGACATCCCCGTGGCCCGACCCGCACCCCAGCTGAGCCCGGAGCGGCGGCGCCAGCGCCGGCGGCACCGGCGGGCCACATGCGTGACGTCCCTGCCCCTCGGCGGCCTCGGGCGGCCGGGCAGCATTCGCAGCGATCGGCCACCGTCCGGAGTCCCCCTTCGGCTCCTCCTCCCCGGTCGCGCAGAGGCGCTCAGCGCGGTGACATTCTCGCCTTCTTCCCCGGCAGTCGCCGGTGATCGGCGAGGTGTGCGTGTCTCACCCGCTGGCCGGCTCCAATTTCCGCTCAGCGGCAACCTGTGAAGGTGTCGCCGCGGCGAACTCCGACCAGCGCAAGCACGACAAATATAGCCGGGCGGGCTCCGGCGCATTCACCCTGGTGTTCATCCTGGTGCCGCTCTCTCACGAGACGTACGGGAGGATCGGCCCGGCTGCATTCGCCTTCCTGAACCGGCTTGCTGACGTTGCTGCACGTTCGGGTGCAGCCTCCCGGCGGCTGTTCTTGGAGAACGCGATGCGTGACATGTCCAGAACGCTGTGCCGCGCGGCGGCTCGGCAAGTGCACGCCGCTGCCCCGCTGATGGCACGTCATGCGGGCAAGGCAATTTTGACGGGGCTGGCATTCCCGTCCGATGACCTCACACCGCTCACAGGCCACCCGGCCTGAGCGGCGCTGCGCGCCCGCCCGGGCTGCCTGATAGGCGGTCGTCGCTGCGTGCGCTCGCGGCCTCGTCTGCTTTGTCGTAGTGGCGGCTCTGGCGTACCGCGCTTCGCCGTTGTCTTCCCCGTGCGTCTGCGTGTGGCCCGCCATTGGGGCGCAGCCGGGTGGTTCGGGCAGGCTGGGCTGGACTTTGGGGGTTGCGGGTATGGGTTCGCGGGTGGGTGGGGTGGGTTGTGCTGGGGGAGGCGGGGGCCTCCCCGGGGCGGGGGTTGTTGTTGGGGTTTCGCTGTTTCTTTGCTCGGCGGCCTTGGCTGCATGTGCTTTCGGGGGTCTTGCGCCTGGCTGGTGGGCGGGGTGCGGGTGGGGGTGTGCTTGTGGGTGTTGGGTGGGAGGCTTGTGTTGTGGGATATCCATATCTGGGGATCCAAGAATATAGATGACATAGTCAAGGGAGGAGTCATCTAACACAGGACTCGTTGCTTCAGGTGAGCCCCAGTGGTTAGAGCATGTCGTGTGTACTCTAGAGGTCACCGGTTCAATTCTTACTTTCATTTCTGTCACGCGACTTTACGCGATGGCAAGGTACGCTCCCCTCCACGTCGTCATGCACAGTCAGCATGCTTACCAGCTCAGGCACGCGCATTAACCCCTGTGCACACTCGATGAGACTAACACGCGTCTTGACAGCTTGTGTGTGTTTGTGGGTGGGTGTGGTCGTGTGTGTGGCTGTGTGATTGTGGCCGGCGCGGGTGCTGACTTTGCGTGGATGTGTTGGTGTGTGTTGCGTGTGGCTTGTTTTGTGGTGTGCGGTTCCCCTGGTTGTTGCTCGCAGTGCTACCTGCCTTGCTTGCTTTGTCCTTGTAACACACAGGCATGATCAGCGAGGCGCATGGCACCACAACATAGCAAGTCAGCCACGACCAAGGCACACTGCAGATTCTTTGAAGTTGAACTCGAAGCGTCCATTAGATACCGTACTAAATTAAACCCATTGACACGTAACGCAGGCCTGCAGTGGCGTTGAAACACCTCGCTGTAACGCATCACGGTGGCCAGATGGGCTGTATCTCCAGGAATACACTTCGTACACCCTCAACGTTTGGGGCCCCTCACGTCACGTACTGTATGTCGCAGCTCACCGTCTAGCACGTTTGCACTCCGAAGAACAACACGCAATTTGCTCATTCAATCATCCTCATCATGGAACTGCGTCTGTATCGTGTCATCATCAGCCATCCCCTGGTGTAGGTACACCGCTACAGACATATGCTCTTGCGTCTCGTCCTCGCCAACCTCACAAGCTCGCATGAGCTCAAGCATAAACATCTGGATCATAGTTGACGTACTCATCGTAGGTACTCTACACCACCCCCAAGTAGTCAGACCCGAGCCCCGCACACAAGATCCCCTCACCGAGACACTAGGTGCTCGAGCTTCACCGAATTAAGGGACGCCTCAGCAGAAGCCCGTTGTTGAAGGCGTTGTAGATGAGATTGAAGTAGCAAACTACGGTCACATGCATGGCCTCCGCAAGGCCCAAGACATTGTGCTAGACATGCCGCCTCGCCCTAGCATACAAGTTGTTCCACATTGTGAGTGATTTTAGCCTCGACCTTGTGGCAGAATCACTTTTGCACGCCGAAGCCACATCTGGTGGCAAGACGCGTGCTAGTCTCATCGAGTGTGCACAGGGGTTAATGCGCGTGCCTGAGCTGGTAAGCATGCTGCCTGTGCATGATGACGTGGAGGGGAGCATACCTTGCCATCGCGTAAGGTCGCGTGGCCGAAATGAAAGTAAGAATTGAACCGGTGACCTCTAGAGTACACACGACATGCTCTAACCACTGGGGCTCACCTGAAGCAATGAGTCCTTTGTTAGATGACTCCTCCCTTGATTATGTCATCTATATTCTTGGATCCCCAGATATGGATATCCCACAACATCTGGCCTCCGCCGTTTGTTGTGCGGTTCACAAAAACACCTGACCACGGCTCTGTGTGCAGTCGCGCGTGCAAAAACTTGGTCTGAAAGTTTCAGGACGTTTGGCAATGGTGGCCATTTGGTCATTCGTTTAGCCGCGTAGTGTTTGGCGGAAAGCGGGTACACACGCCGTATAGAAACTTTGCATCATGGCTTTGTAAACGCATAGAATCTTCAATGTATGTCCTCAAATTGTTGAAAACAACGCAAATTCTCGTTTGTGCCGTCCCGGGACGACTGTGACGACGAATGTGCAAAGGAATGTTCAGTAACCTGGGGTCCTCGTCGCGTATGCGAAGAATCGCAAAACAATGAAACTGCGGTACTTGTCCCATCCCGGTCATTGTTGGTAGGGAACCGGTACAGAAGGGGACGAGATGCAAGATACAAGTAAATGTTCTGTCCTTGCCAAAGCTGGCATGACAGTACAAAATGGATTGCCTCGCCGCTTGCAAACGTCGCAACCGTTGCGGTTCCGCCTCGTTGCACATTCACAAGAACGCTCGGTGTTCGCGGTGTTGTGAAGCTCAAAAACGCCCCATAAACCATCATGTTCAAGCCCGTACGGTGCACTTCTTCCGGCACGCACAAGCAAAACCCCGAAATGCTTTCCCAATGAGGTTGTGTTGTCAGAATCGGCATTCTCAAGGCCAAACATGTTGAGACCTATTGGTCTGGTCTTGGGTAACAGACCTCGATGGCAGTAAGGAGAAGCAGTGATGGGTCAAGATTGCCGCAGCACGAGGGCTGTATAGGCACAAACAGAGCAGAGGTACACTCACACGCAGGGATGCGACGTGCCAGTGCAGAAATGGATGGCGCCCCAACCAGACTACTGTAAAGCGTGTCTGGTCCCAGCAAGCGCTCGGTATAAATACCGGGGTGTATGCGCCCAGGTCAATCCCCCTGTCAAAGCTGGCCTCGCCGAATCGTGCCGCATAACTGCCACACTGATCCCAGATCCCGCATAAGCGCGGGAGATCTTAAATTGTGGCTCACAGAGCCTGAGATGAGTGTAAGCAAGGCTGCGCACGTAATTCGTGGGCAGCTCTGGGTGGCTGTACAGATATTATCGTGCATGCCAACCCTGGAGCCCGCCGGGTGGACCCTGTGTAACGGCGGTAATGCACACAGCAAGACGTAATATGTGCAGTAACGATTCGGCTAGCTGCATAAAGCCATAATAAGCCTATGACGGGACACATTGTGCCGGGAGAAGGCTGTACACAGTGCTGATGCCATGTGCACGTAAGGCTGGTGGACGCGTGCAGTCACACGTGGCGAGTGCAGGCACGTAAGCCAACTGAGCGTACGTGTGATCACACTGTGTACAACTCGATCGGTAATTCAAAAGCTATGCGTGTGCGACCGTCCACATGGCTGGACAAGTCGCTACGCATATAAGAAGAGGTGTTAATTGTGCCAGCATGCGCTAGCGTGAGAGATATCTCACAACACCTCCCCCCTTAACAGAGGAGCGAAGCTCCGGAAGCGAAGCACGCAAATGGTGGCAGAATACCACATCACAAGCGCAGCGACGCCATGAACACGACAGCGCCCCTGGCGCGAAGCACAGAACGCAAGGCGTAATCACGGCAAGGGCCCACGAGGTGGGGGCGAGACTGGGGCTTTGTAACAAGAGCCGGTGCCGCGTCTGCCCAGCAAACGGGTTACATAAGGTCCGAGAAGGACATCACCAGATCATCCAGATAATGGCCCAACACACGGCCGTGTGAGTAGGTGACCAGCTCAATCAATTCATGCAAGCTACGCTCACGGGCGCGGGCGGCAGCAACAGCAGACCGCTCGGCCCGCACAATAGCGACAAGCTTGGCCCTAAATTCATCCCCGCTAACGCCGGAGGTGGGGGTCTTGGACACATCATTCATAAACTTCTGAACGTTAACCAGCAACCGCTTAATCTTGGAGCTGGTCAAGGCAGAGCCCTCCGACGCGGAAGGTAAGGATGCCACTGCATAGCAGCCGTAAGTCAGATAAGGTGGCAAATCCCACAAAGGTTGCACTTGCGCAGCAGTGTGAACGGCATGACGTAATGTGCGGCAACACCGGCTCACATTCACAAGAATATAACCCCATAAGTGCCTATCAAGGATGTGACTGGTGCATTCAGGTAGTGTAACACGCTCTATGGCGACTAGGTGCTACCATGCCGAGGTTCCAACCCGGTGAATGACCGTGCCCAGCATGACGAGTGCTGCAGGGATGGCATAAGTGGTTCCGATGTGATCGTGCACATGGACCTAAGACCGAGAAGTATCGGCGGAGCGGGCAGGATACGGTCAAGAATATCCTGCGTCGGACCCAACTCCTCATGACCGGTAACGCCCAGGTAAGTGCTATATGGATCCAGGCGTCCCCTTCAACAAATAGCAGGGCACAGCAATGGCCTAGCATAGGCTCGCAGCACAACATGAGCAGAATTGTTGGCTGGAAACTGCTGCAACAAGCGTCGGCTTGGACTTACGCAAGCGCGCTGATTCGCGGCGCGTCCTCGGCACTAAGCGCGGTGGCCTCGACATTGTGGCCGGTGCAGTGTCCACGCCACGTGTACTATGCGCACGCTGTAAGAGGTGTGCCAGCCGTGCGCGTGCACCGCGCGGGAATTGTGCAATCATCACCTCGCGTTGTTTCGCGGACGCATTTTGAAACAGGTAATCCGCGACCTTGTCTAAACAATTATCCAACTCACCAACAGGCAACCAGAGGTCGTGTTGAGAAGAGTGTCCTTTCCACCGGACAAGATAATGCGGACCTTTAAGGGGCCCCGTGTCATGTGATTGTGCCGTCGGCGTGTGCGTGCGCCTATAATCTAAGACGGCCTCGACTTCGAAGACATTGTCAGCGTCCGTATCTGGGCCCGTCGCGGGGGAGGTGCTACACTCATGAAAATGAGCATCAACATAAGGTTTAAGGCACGAGAAATGGAATACATCATGAATCCTTAGTTCTCGCAATGTAGCAGGTAGTTGCAGCCGCGCAGCCCTTGTCCCAATCAAGGCCAAGATGCGACAAGGGCCAGCCCACCTGGCAGTGAATTTGCGTCTAAGCGCCGGGTGATGCAACGCAAGCTTGGACAATGACAGCAGCACATCTTTGCCTACTTGGAAGTGTTGTGAGTGCTCATTGTGAACTGTGGAAGACCACATGCTTTGTTTGGCCTCTGAGAGTGCTTGCTTGGCCAAATGATAATACATTCTGTGCAAAATAGATGTATGCACACGGCGTGTTTGTGGCAAGCCAAATGCTAACGCGGTAGGTGACAGTGGCGGTGTAATGCGGTTGAGTTGGAAGGGGCTGCAGCCGGTGCTTTCGCTCTTTGAACTGTTAATGCTGAATTCAACATGCGGCAGGAACGAGTCCCAATCGTCGTGTGCGGGGCCGACAAAGTATCTGAGCGCCTCCTCAATGACTCTGTTGAGCCGCTCCACTTGGCCGTTGGCTCTAGGGTGATATGAAAACGTCAAACGGAGTTGAATGCCCATGTGCTCGCAGACAGATTTGAAAAACTTGTTATTCCACTGCACGCCCCTATCGCTGCATATGCCCAAAGGCAGACCATAGTGTGGATAGATGTGTTGGAAAAACAACTTAGCAAAACCCGGACCATCGAGTGTGCTCAGCGTAGGTATAAGCCGGACCATCTTGGAGAACTGGTCAACAAAAACAACGATACAGTCATACCCAGAGGCAGTGCGCGGTAAGTGAGTGATCATATCCAAGCTCAGCACCCGCCAGCACGCTGTGGGGACAGGTAGCGGGGATAAAGTGCTATCAGAACAGCCCGGAGATTTCATTATCTGACATGAATGACATTGTGAAATGAATGATTTAATGTCCGTGCTAATGTCAGGCCAATAGAATGTGTCCATAATGAGTGCTTATGTGCGATGAACTCCCATGTGTGCATGCCACGGGTGTACATGATGCCACAACAAAATCTGTTTTCGCAGTCCATCATGGTCCGGAATCACTAGCTTGTGGCCCCATAAATATGCTTGGAGATGTTTGTCGAAACTATACTTGTGTGGAGGTGCACGGAATGCGGGGTCATGAGCATATCCCTGACGCAACCGTTCCCAGAATGAGTCTATTGTAACATCAAGAGTAAGGTGTTGGTTGTGCTGCGAATTCAGGTCCGCACCGATCTCCTGGAACGTCTGGGGGTCCAGATCAATGCCCTCGAGGTCAATCACCTCTGAGGGCAGCTCGGAGCTCACGCTGCTTGGGGTCGGGCTGCTCGCCAAGTTCACGACTTTCGGCCGCGGGCTGAGGGAAGCTAAGGTGTTGGGCTGCTGACGAGACGGTGCTGCCCGGCGACTGGAGGATGGCTTGACCGGCTGAGAGGACGCTGCCGCCTGGAGGGGGGGCAGCGGCTGAGAGGGACCCCTGATGGTGGCCGTGGGGGTGGCGGTTGCCTGCCGTAACATGTCCCGGATTACCGGGTAAGCGGGGTTGCTTGGGTTGAGCAGCCCCAGCGCCCGGCGCAGGTCCTGACGATCCTGTGTCCTGGGGGAAAATATAGTCGTGGCGGCCGGTCTGTCGGCAGTATGCCATGCCGATGGGGAACCCCGGGGGGAGTCCATAATGACCGTGCCACGTGAGGGTGGCTGTGATAATGCCAGCGGTGGAAAACCCTCCGACAATGCCGGCGCCTGGCCAGGCGACCTGCGTACTAGAAGGCTGGTCAGTGCCAACGCTCTGTAAGGTTCATGCGGCCGTTCAGCGGCCAAAGTATGACCATCATGCAGCACAACTTCCGTTGTAGGCAAGTGTGTGGCACGACTAACAGCATCAGCCACAACATTCTTGTCACCCGGAATATAAGTTATTTTCCAGTCAATGCGTGATAATGACTCGAGCCAGCGGGCATGTTTGCCCGACAGCTTTTTCTGAGTCTGTAAAAACCGAAGGGGGTTGTGGTCTGAATGAATAAAAACCGTATGGTTATTTTCCAAATAACATCGCCACTGCCTGTATGCAAATACAATTGCCCCCAGCTCTTTTTCAAGAGTATAATAATTTTCCTCGGCTCTATTCATCTTGCGGCCTATCCAAGCAACAGGACAAAGTGTGTCCTCATGTTGCTGGGTAAGTACAGCTCCGTAAGCATAGTCCGATGCGTCGGTGTAAATGTGAAATGGTTTGTTAAGGTCCGGGTGCCGCATAACTGTAGCATTGACCAGTGCATTTTTTATGTTCACAAATGCTGCATCACATTGCTTCGTCCAGGGGATGCTTTCCTTGGAGCTAATGCGCTGGAGCAAGGGTGCAGCTAGGGTTGGAAATTTTGGAACAAATCTCCTAAAGTATCCGGCTAAGCCCAGGAACGACCGAATACTGTTGGTGGACTTTTGCAAGTCTGCTACCGGCCAATCTTGCAGCTTGAACTTTGTATGGATCAGGTTGGACCGTGTCGGCAGTGACAACATGCCTTAAG
This sequence comes from Ulva prolifera, assembly GCA_023078555.1. Classification (NCBI taxonomy): domain Eukaryota; kingdom Viridiplantae; phylum Chlorophyta; class Ulvophyceae; order Ulvales; family Ulvaceae; genus Ulva; species Ulva prolifera. The sequence goes on along the minus strand of CM041202.1, from coordinate 4,353,499 downwards.
TATTTAATTTCTTGCAAGGCAAATTGACACTTGTCTATATTGCAGTAAAACTTGTGTTCAGCCAATCTGGTTAACACAAGGTCAAGGTGTTTGGCGTGTTCTTCCTCAGAACGTGCTAATACGACAATGTCATCAAGGTAGGCCAAACAGATTTTTCCTATGAGCCCCTTTACAACAACGTGCATTGCTTGCTGAAACAGTGAAGGGGCATTTGACAGACCAAAAGGCATGACTTTCCATTCATACAAACCGTCGGGTGTTCGAAAAGCAGTCTTAGGTCCCGCCGCTGACGACAACCGGATTTGATGGTAACCCGAATGCAAATCAAGTGCTGAGAAAAATTTATGTCCTTGTAATTGGTCTAACAGCGTGTCAATGCGTGGTAACGGGTAGGTGTTTTTAACAGTGTGTTCATTCAGATACCTGTAATCAATGCAAAGGCGAAGCTTGCCCCCAGGCTTGGGTGCAAATAGAACACAACTCGCCCATGGAGATACAGAGGGCTGCACCCAGCCCATGGTAAGCAAGTGATTGAGCTGCTTCTCTAACTCCAGAGTCTCGCGGGGTGTGAGTCTATACTGGCGCGCGGCCCTCGGGCGGGTGCCCGGCAACAAATCAATATCCGTTTCAAAACCGGATGCAGACGTGTTCGGCGGGGGAGGGCCTAAAGTGCCGCCCTCGCCTTTATGTTTGTCAACAACCGACTTAATGCAGGCGGGAATGTTCGATGTGTCTGGCGGGACATGAGCGGGAGCAACCTGCTCCGACAAATAGCCCTTCTTCTTTGTGCCAGCACAACAGATCGGGGATATCGCGACTGTGGGCCTAATATGAGCCACATATAAGGGTTGCTGGCCGTGTTTGGCCTTGCTAGTTAATGCTTGCAGCTCACGCTGCGAACACATAAAATCATCTTGTGTGCTAGACTCACTTGTGAATTTCGAATGACCAGCATGGATAATATGGAAGTAGGGTTTGTCCTTCTTACGACGCCCACTCCGCAGCGGGGGTACATATACGACAATGCGCGGGTGTTTGAATGTGATGGACATGTCGACTGCAGATATGACATCCAAAGCGAACAAGGCCTCGTTCGGCTGATATGATCCGGTGGCCGCGGGTAGCGAGTCCACCACAGTAAATTTCACACTAATAACACGGCGCCCAACTCGCGTATTTAGAACAACCTTGCCCAAGCATGATGCCTCAGATCCGGAGATACCGACCGTGACACTCTGCGAAGCAGTGTATGCAATGCTATGGCGATCCAAGAATCCGCGCGTTACCATGCTATGATTTGCTGCCGTGTCGACCAGTGCTTGGGCAAAGTGGCCATGAATGCGAGTCGGCATTGTGCACACCAAATCAACAAAGGCTGCTGGTTGGACAGACACCGCCGCCTTCTTCGATGGTAATATTGATAACCGCTGGTTGCTCACCATTGTGCACACATGGTGTTTCTGGTGCCCGGGGACGGGAGCGCCGGAAGTGAATTGCAATAAGTTGCGTGCCTCATCCACCCGTGTCTGCGTGTGTTGTCTTAGGAACGGTATAAAGGTGGAAGACTCAAAGATACGAGCGGGCACTACCACCGTGATTTTGTGCTGATGCATATCAATGGTGTGTATGTGCCGAATGGCCACTTGCGCTTCGGCAGTGCAAGGCAGTGTAACCACAATGTTCTCATTGAGTTTGTGCAGGTCAAATAACGATGCCGAGCCTGGCATGAAGGACGAATCAAAACAAGTTGCATGTGGTGGAGATAAATGAGGTGCCAGTACATGTGGCGCTGCCGCCCATTGTGGGCACGCAATGGGAGGCTTGCCTTCGTCTCAGCGGACATGTTGCTGTGGCTGATCATTGCGTGTCCGCTTGGGGTGATTGCCAGTCCCTTTGCGGATGGGGTCATACCGGTCCCTCTTGCCATCTCGACGCCGGGCTGGGGGGCTGGTGTACTGCGGGGGCATCGGAGTAAGAGCCCGCTGCTTGTTGAATTCCTCCACGAAGAATGCCTCGCGGGCGTCCCGTGGCACGGCTGATAAGAAGGCGGCGCAATGGCTGAGCTGGTGTAACCCCGCCTGCGGGTTCTGCCTCGCAGATGGGCAGAGGTAGCATTGCTTAAAGGGGTACAGGTAGTACATGCGCAACATCATGGTGGCACAATAAACAAATGTGGCCTGCACGCCCGGCGGTAAGGGGGTGGTCGCCCTCGCCAAGGCACCATGAACAGAAGTGGGGCCACCCTGTAATTCTAGGCTAAGTGCCTTGCGCAAATCCTGTGGTGCCGCCGCATTTCTGCAGAAGTCCTCGACCCACGGCCTAACGACCGCCTCTTCTGTGGAGCTGGCCACCTCCTTAAGCCCCGGGAAGTGTGCCGCTCTAGCCGCCTTTGGCTGGCCCCCACGGCCTGGCTGCACACCAGTGTCGCGATGAAGAGGAGGGCCGGGTAATACAGCAGCCGCCGCCTGTAACTTGGCGTCGCCGGGGGTATGTGGCTGCGGTTTGCGCTTTGAGTGCAACATATGTTTGCGCTTTGAGTGCAACATATATGCATATATGGCATAATCAATATTATAATCCGGTGTGTCACCAGCAAAGCGCTTAACTGTGTTTGCTGACTCACGCACTTGTTGTAGCTGCGTGACGGACCATGTGATAAAGTGAACAGCAGTCGCGTCCGCGCTCTGTGCACAACCGCCCATCGCAGGTTTAAGCTCTACATTAAATTTCTCCAACAGAGTAGACAATGGCATAAACATGCGCAGAGTACCAGCCAACGCCGATGTGCACACAGGCTGCATGAGGTGCTGGAGCTTCGTAAACAATATGCATGCAAAATCCAGGAGGCTTTGCTTGCCTTGCATGTGTGCATAATCCAGGAAAATTAATCTGTAATAAGTTTTAATATGATGAATAAGCTCATTGAAATCGACAGACTCAGCGGCATCATAACGTTGCCATGCCAATTCGATGTTATGCCTAAATTGGCCACTTGTAAAGTAAAAATCACGTATGACCTCAAGCCACTGTCTAAGCGTGCACGACGGATTCAGAGCGGCCTCTTGCGCTGCCGAGAAATGCTGGTCAGTGCGTGAAAATGTGGTCGTGATGTGTTGAATAACCTGGCGCTCAGAAAGCTGTCGACAATTCGAACGCGCATGCAAAACGTCACTCTGAAACTTGTGCCACCGCAGCTCTGACAAAGGGTCACCGCGTAGAGCGGCGGCTGTGGGCATTTTAATGGCTGAAAACGTATACTGTGCGCTACGAAACCAATTGTGAGACTGATCGTCTGCAAAATTTGGGTTGCATTCTGGCAGAGATGATGTAATGGGTAAGACGGTCTGCACCTGCGCTGCGACGCTGGCCGAGCAATCTCGGTACTGAAGCGCCTCAGCCTTGGTAATCTCGGATACGTGCGCCGTGGGAAACAGCTCGGACACGTTCTTAACACAATACTTTGCACTTGTAAACGCGTGCCAGACTGCGTGAGTAATGTCATAAATGATAGGCTCGGCCGCCTTGGCCAAGCTAACAATGGCTGCTCCGTGGCTGGTCACGGCAGACGAGGTTCGGAGCTTCAAGGTCCTCTCCTTTGCGCCCAGCAACCCTAAGTGGTCATTCTTGACGGGACAAGACAGAAACGCCAGCGCAAAGCTCTTGTAATCAGGAGCAAACGCATAGGCCATATCCAGCAACGGCTGGGCAAACTTCGGGCCTAGCCAGACCATAAGGGTCATAGCGGCCGGGCTGAGCAGATCACGCACCGGGCCAGCGCAAGGGCCCCACTCCGTGCCGCATGTAAACGCCGTAGCCGGCTTCAATGCACGCTTGAGCACCTCAACCGACTGCTTACGCTCAAGTGGCTGGAATGGCACTTCATCAGCAGACAGGGCAGACTCGACGAACAGTTGACACGCGTCTCTACTCACAGTCTGGAACGCAGATTTGTCAAACTCGGCCGCGCTCGCCACTAACAACGACTGTAACCACGACAACATACTGAACCGCCGCCTGATATAATCCAACTCCGACTGGGGAAACGCAGACAGCCCCGGATTCTGGGATTGGTCGAGCGAATAATTGCACTCAGACGGAGAGACCAGCGAGTCGCGAGCTGTTTCCCACGTAATCGCGGTGTCGCCCATTGTGACGTCGTCGCCAGCCATCTGCAGAGCCTCGGTCGAGTTAATCAGGCCAGGGAACTTAGCAGAATCGATACCTGTTGAGACCTATTGGTCTGGTCTTGGGTAACAGACCTCGATGGCAGTAAGGAGAAGCAGTGATGGGTCAAGATTGCCGCAGCACGAGGGCTGTATAGGCACAAACAGAGCAGAGGTACACTCACACGCAGGGATGCGACGTGCCAGTGCAGAAATGGATGGCGCCCCAACCAGACTACTGTAAAGCGTGTCTGGTCCCAGCAAGCGCTCGGTATAAATACCGGGGTGTATGCGCCCAGGTCAATCCCCCTGTCAAAGCTGGCCTCGCCGAATCGTGCCGCATAACTGCCACACTGATCCCAGATCCCGCATAAGCGCGGGAGATCTTAAATTGTGGCTCACAGAGCCTGAGATGAGTGTAAGCAAGGCTGCGCACGTAATTCGTGGGCAGCTCTGGGTGGCTGTACAGATATTATCGTGCATGCCAACCCTGGAGCCCGCCGGGCGGACCCTGTGTAACGGCGGTAATGCACACAGTAAGACGTAATATGTGCAGTAACGATTCGGCTAGCTGCATAAAGCCATAATAAGCCTATGACGGGACACATTGTGCCGGGAGAAGGCTGTACACAGTGCTGATGCCATGTGCACGTAAGGCTAGTGGACGCGTGCAGTCACACGTGGCTAGTGCAGGCACGTAAGCCCACTGAGCGTACGTGTGATCACACTGTGTACAACTCGATCGGTAATTCAAAAGCTATGCGTGTGCGACCGTCCACATGGCTGGACAAGTCGCTACGCATATAAGAAGAGGTGTTAATTGTGCCAGCATGCGCTAGCGTGAGAGATATCTCACAACACGTTGCCACGTAGGGCTTTCTTGGTCTTGTTCTGATTGTCAAGCAATACAATAAAATACATCTTGCGGAGCACAAAGCTGTCAAAATCATACATAGAGCAATCTCAGAATTCCTCCTCCAACATACCCTCCGCCAGCATCTTCCCAAGCTCCTCGATAGACATGCCAATGTCTTCAATTGTGTCTGCATCCCACTCCGGCGACTCTGGGCCAAGTCATTGCAACACGCAAGCCAATACTTGTCATTGATGAATTCCGTTGCCTCATGCAGCTTTTCAAATAGCCGCTTCTCACGGTCCAAGTTCCATCCACCAAGCACAAAATTCTCGTAGATGTGAAATGCAGAAGGGTGACCTGCCAAGATTGTGCGTGTGGTGAAGAGCACCACACCATGCTGCATGTGCGCCCTACTCAGTATGCGCCTAATGGGATATAGTTGTCAAGACGCCAGTTAGCCTCATCGAGTGTGCACAGGGGTTAATGCTCGTGCCTGAGCTGGTAAGTATGCTGATTGTGCATGATGACGTAGAGGGGAGCATACCTTGCCGCTTATGGTCGCGAGTGGCAGAAATGAAAGTAAGAATTGAAACGGTGATCTCATTAGTACACACGACATGCTCTGATCACGGGGGCTCACATGAAGCAACAGGTCATTTGTTAGATGACTCGTCCCTTGATTATGTCATCTATATTATTGGATCCCTAGATATGGATATCCCACAATAGCTAGTTGCTGTGGAGTTTGCTTTGAACAATTCGTGGCATCACAACATCCGCAACACTCCCTTTATGTTGAACTATGGGCCCATAGTTCAAGGATGTTGCCGGCAACATCTTGACGACCCAACGGTGGCCAAATTGCGAAGATTGAATCCTGAAATTACCCAATTCGCGGGACGCTGGTCTAAGCAGTTGTCTCGTGCTAAAATGTGCTTGGAAGCGGCTCAACAACGGATGAAGCATTATGCTGATCGGAAACGTTCCCCTGCACCGGCTTTCCGGCCCGGGGATGGGCTTGTGCCGTATGACACCACCTGCTTTCGATGATATGCAGGGCATGACATGGTGGTTGATCACATCCCTAACACCAAGCCTGTGATCCCCAACCTCGGACAGTTTTCGGAAAAAATGAAATTGCTAGTTTCAATGTACTTTCTGGCTCATGTTCCGACATTGAGATGCATTGTTTGGCATTCCTCACAATAGTGATTCATAGGTATGTGTGAAATTGGTGCTAGGCGCACCAAATCATGCCCTGCTAGTGGTTCCAGAAACGAAACAGATTGAATTCCCGCGTACAGATGCAGACTTGAGACAAGTAGTGCGTCGGTTCAAAAGTAGGTGAAAGTGTCCAGCCATGGGCACCAGCGTTTTTCTTATGCTTTTTGCACCTCTGTCTTGATAAGCGATTGCACCACATTGAAGTATTCATTCTACATTGAAGATTAGCGATGTCGGCTTGGATTCTGAGTTCTTCCATGTCCTGGGCTGCGACACTTCGCAAGTTAACTGCGAATTCGCAGTTACAGTGACAGTTGACCTTACGGACGCAAGTTCTGTCCGTGGGATCAGATGGATTGCCGAGTCTTAGGTTCTTCCAGATGATTATCGAATGAGTTGAACGGTACGCGCTGTTGTCTCGGTGAGCTCGGCGTTAGTGGTGCCGGCGACTTCAAGAGATCATGCTCTGTGGGCTGCTCATTGTCAAGAGCATGTGCATTCGTAAAGCCCCGGGCTGCGCCGGTGTAAAGACTAGCGAATTGGAAGTCCCGGGCCGGCAGCCTCAGCCTGACCTTCTTTGAGCGTCCCATTTGTGTTGGTTCGCAGGTCAATGTCAACGATGCTGCTCACTCCAATGGGTATGCATTATTTGTCAGCAGATGTAAACGAGTGAGGCACGTAATGGTTTCCGGTCGCTCGCTTTGCTAGCGACAAGTGGGTGGGATATTGTGAATGCTCGCTTCGCTCGCGAAATGGCGAGCTACACATTTCGCTGTTGCGAGATGAAATTCACCGAACTGTCTACTTTTTCGCTGACAAGCTATATATCGCGTGTAGAAAAATAATCCTGGGCGCTGGGCGCAGTAGACGGTGGCCTCATCCCACATCGCAAGCCGTCAAGAGAGAATTGCATGGTAATTTAGCTGCGTTTTGCAGCTACAAGGGTAGCCCAGGAGGCCTGCTCCTAGCTACTTGACGTAGATGGTCGGTTGATGTATTGTGGAACGAAGGCGCTAGGGACAATGGGTGATGTTGGCCTTTGGGCCCGCTCGGACATGTGCCAGCTCTTTGAGGGTGGCCTCTTCCATGGTGCTGCACAAGGCTGACTATGGAGGGCCATACACAAAGTGCACATGGTTTCCTAGTGTCAGAAAACGCAGTTGTTCAGGTTGGACGCGCAGTCTATAATCAGGTAAAGGAGGCCAATATTCCAAGATATCTGTACTCATAGTATCACCCCACAGAGTTGGCTTGTGGGGCAGTAGCCTCACATCCAGAAGCAAATGTTTCATCCACATGAGTTCTTTGGCTGCAACACTCATTGCGATGAGCTCAGCCTCTGGTATATCCCCATCCACAATACTCTGCTTCTTTGATGTTCGAATGCAAGCGCAAGTGGAAGCGTCATATCGTAAGTTTAGTTGGGCGAAATGTTAAGTATGTGTGCGGAGTACTTAGCACATGACGCCTGCAATCTGGGATCACACCTGCATGGTCAGTATCTGAGTCAGATACTTGAACCATGATCTTGTTCGACCTATACAGAGAGCTGGAATGTGTCTTCTCATTCGCGGGCTGGTGACTGCCACGTGTCACCCCGTGCGTGCATCCGCATGTGCACATGCCTTGTGCGCTACGAGGCACTTTCACAACATTCGAGCGCCGGAAGACGCTAGAAGGCCAGAACACGCAATTCCCATACACTCGATCAATCATTCTCGAGACATTTTTCAAATCAGCAGAGTTCGCAAAATCCGCATCAGGATAACCCTCAAGTAATATCCCATGTCTAAGGCTGGCCCTGAGGACTATATTGGATTCCATATACCGGTATAAGGATATATATTCTTATACCCTGGGTGTAAAAAATAGGATAAAAAAAAAAAAAAAGATGAAGGTACAATGCACGTTATCGATTGTAGAGACGCAACGAAAACTCGGATCACAAAAACAATTAGGAATTCAGAAAGCCCTTGTTCTTGTGGTTCGTACAGATTTTAATAGTTGTCAAATCATATCAATAGGTGCTGTGTAGATATCGAATAATGGTTTGGTTCAAAGTGGAAAATCATTCAATGCCTCACTCACTTTACAGAATTGATTGTAATTCGCTCACAAAGTTTCAGATCAAGATAAAAAACAGTGTTGGAATCTACATGAATAATAGTAGTTCACGCCAATGCAAGTCACTGAACTGACTGGCGATGTGTATGATGGTCAAGAGACAGTATACTATATCAGCAGGACCTAATCACGGCCCGTCCATAACCCATTCACAGCCCTTTCACAGTGCATGCACAGCACATTCCCCTATTGTTGTTCTACAGTGCTCAGCATTAGTTAAGTGATCCATGCTAGCTTCCTGAGCTCGTCAATTGAAGCAAAGCGTGATCATGTGCTGGCTCGCTCACGGGACATGGCATTCCTAGCAGCAGTATGTATACATATCGGGACTAGAGCAATATAGGTATACATACCGAGAGTATGGCGGGATATATGTATCCGATCTGTGTGTGTCGGATACTCAGCTCGCTCTGGACAACGCACCATGCGATCGAAGTCACAATGCATGAGCCTGTGGGCAGCAGTGTGGTGACAGGTGCACCCATGCACGATCGATCTGCGGATCCAGTGTAGGGGTAAGCAGCCAGCGGGATTGTCCCGGTGTAGCGAGGGAAATCCTGCGAGGGTTTCCCGCCGTAACCTTGAGTGTTCAGTGTGCATATAAGGATGTGCACACTAAGATCTGTAACCATTCTCTCTACTGTTTCACGGTATTAGCATCTTCCCTTCAGTGTTCCTCGGTTCTACCTCTGTGCGCAGCAGGTATGGAACACTGGCCTCCTGACCTGACCCCACGTAAAGACTGCGCGTTTGACCTGCACAAATCAAGCATTTCTGACAATCGATGCTACTGGCCGTAGTGCACTTACACAACAACCAGAGCCCACAAATGCCAGACATTGTAACAATTAACGCACAAGGGCTCACATGACGTCGCAGCTGTTCTTTTAACCTGAGCTGCGCAACGCGTGCCCGAGTGTGTGGTCATTCGCTTGACACTTCGACGGGTTGTCGAGCTGACAACCTTGCCCACATGACTGCATACTAACGTGAACGCGTGTGTGCGGACACTTTGGACCTCGATGTCACAATGCATGCGCCTGCGGGCAGCAGTGTGGTGACAGGTGCACCCATGCGCGAATGATCCGCGGATCCAGTGCAGGGTAAGCCGCTAGCGGGATTGTCCCGGAGTAGTGAGGGAGATCCTACGAGGATCTCCCGCCGTAATCTTGACTATTCAGTGTGCATATATTATTGTGTACACAGAGTGGTGTAACCATTCTTTCTACTGTTTCACGGTACTTGCAGTATCCACTCTCCTCCTAGCATCTCTCTGGATGTACCTCTGTGCGCGGTAGGTATGAGATGCTGGCTGCCTGACCTGACCTGACTGCAAACTGCGCGTCTGACCTGCAGATAGATAGCGTTTATAACACTCGAGACCGCTCAGCATGGTCCAAGCCGATCCAGGCTTCCCTTTGGACGACATGACTGTTATTATGTTACGCTCAACTTACAAAGACGACAAAGACACATTGTTGAACTGGATTGAGGAATGTGGATCGCTTTCGGTCTCCTTTGTGCATCCCTGACTGTCATAAATCAGTGTCTAGGTACACCTGCAATGCATGACGCGCAAGTCTGCGCATGGGTATGGTGGCCAAGGGCCCAGCCCGTGTTATGTTAGGATAGTATGCAAGAGCATACTTGGGGATACTTGCGGATGCACGAGCATACTTGGGGATACTTGCGGATGCAGGGGCACACTTGGGGATACTTGGGGATACTTGCACTCCGTGAGCGGCTCGCCCCGGGCCATTGTCATTGGGCCACGCTAGACACTAGGTTGGGTCGAGCCCGATCCCCCGATGTCGTGATTTTTCAAATCGGGCCCGATGAATCGGGAAATTTCGGCTAGATCCGGATAAGAATATTGAATATTTAGGGATGTCTACAACTGGACGCACTTCAGTCGAGCTGCCCAAAGTTTGACATAAATTTGATTCCAATGAAGCGAGAACACATCATCATAGCGCTATATTTGTAGTCTTGCATGATTTGTGATGGATTTATATGAGCAGCATTCACTGATGGCATTGCTATGACTGGCTGCTCGGATGTGTCCAATCATAAGATCACAACAGCACTCCACAATGCAATCCGGTGGGTCCAAAGCCACCTGATTAATAATTAATCATTGCATCTTTATATACATATGCGTGTCTAATCTTAGAGAGAGCTGACACACTTGTGTGATGATACACAGAAACCAGGTCCAATTCTGATCACGATTGCGATGCAATTACGAATGTCCAAGATATTAAATGCACTAAGAGACACCAGATACATTGATTCTTGATCGGTTGCTGCCCTCTCATGGTCGTGCGTAGCCTCATAGACTGCTGATGACACGAATACTTGCCGCAGCAACGGGCCTGAACTAACAAATCTATTGCGAAAGACTTCTTTGAAACATAATGGATTTTTGCAATGCATTCCTGATGTTTTTGTCTGTTCGCCAGCCGATTGAGCCATGTACTCGTTCGTGCTAGCTCGTTGACGAGACCATGAGCAGTACTTGCACGCCATGCCGCAAATCGAGTGTAGCGCTCACACAGTCTTTGAAGGCAAATTGAGCTTTCAAATCTTGCGCAAGCGTGCGTCGCTGAGCACCTGTGGTCGTTAATAGGTCCACGGCGAGCTTAGTCGCACACAAAAACGTCCACAGGTCGAATTTTTTGACAGGAACACTTGCCACAATCTGCAAACATGTTTATCTATCATATGACACCTTGAAAGTCGTCAACAGAGTTCATTCTAGCTCGAAGATGACCAAATCGGGAGATTAATCGGGATTTTTCTCATCTGGCCCGATAAATCGGGAAATTTGCCCAATCGGGCCCGATGACCCAACCCAGGCTAGACATGCACGAATGGTCGCATATAGTCGTATGCGTCAGGTCTGAGGTAACCTTTCTCTTACATCTTCCATAGGTTCCTACAATGTCTTGCATCTAGTGCAGTATACTCCCTGATCTGTATAGTGTCCTTTCGTACGACATGGCGGCTCTCCGGGTATAGGCTCTACTAACCTCCTAATGCACACATAATAGGTTCTCGTTTATAACATGGTATCGGTGATGTGTTGTGTCGCTGCATTGGTTGCGCGATGAGGTGGTTGTCATATGATTGCGCGCGGCTATGGGGAACCGCACTGTCATCAGTGCGTAATCAATGACCAGATCAACCGTCATAATGTCACAGGTTGTCACCTGTTTGATTGTGTTCTAAATGACGACGGTTTAGGATTGTGCGTCGTCAAAGCCTACGGGTTTGATCTTAACCCTTAGCGAAAGCAGATTTGTTTCGCTACAGGAAGATGTCTAATCCTGAATCAGAAGAGAGATTTGATGCTGAAGCTATGGCTGATGCACAAACACTCGAGGCTGAGCGCTCAGCCATGGCTGCAGCTGCTCAAGCCACAGGTAGGGCTGCAGGAGCTGGTGCTAGCTCACAAGGCCCTGCAGCCGGCACCCGAGGGCATGCTGCTGCTGCCCGAGCTGCCTCTCAGCTTGAGGCTGCCAATGCTATGGCAATGCGCGCCCAGGTTGAAGCAAACTCTCTCCGTGACGCTTTACAGCGAGCGGAATAGGCGCGATCGGATGCTGAGGCACAGGCTACTGCGTTGCGAGCTATGGCTCAAGGCAATGCTGACCCCGTCGCTGATCTCCATCCGCCTGGTACTGTAGTTGATGCTAATGCTATTGTAGATGCAATGAGAGCTGTGTCTGTTCGTGAACCCGCAATAGACAAAGGCAAGACCCCATCTTGGGATTTTGCAAGGGGCGAGAGGTTCTCAACCTTTGAGTTCCGTGTCGAGCTATGGTTGAAAGACCATGGTCTGTACCATTTGCTCACTGTTTTCCCCACTGGACCTGAGACGAGTGTCAATGATAAGGGAGGGAACTATATGTTTCCGTCTGGGGTCCTATGTCACAATGGATGGGGAGATCAAAGATCTGACCATTGAGATCCCGAATTGCTTGTATGTGGCGCACTGTCCTCCAACATTTTGTCTACATTTTTCTTGAAGAATGCTGGCATCACCTTGCAAACGCGTGTGGCGACGTAAGGATGTAATCTTGTTTTCGTACCTGGGTTTTCTGACCAGGCCATGGGCCACAGGGAGGGTCGGATTACTCAATCGCATGACTACCAGAATCGGCCAGTGTTTGTTGTGACTACGGATGTGAGCAAGCCAATCATATGGGGCTCGCAACTCAGTAATCCCGCTGTTTGGTCTGCTGCCAATTCGGTTGCGAAGCTAGAGGATGACGAGGTCTCGTACAGTCGTGTAGCTGCTTTGGTTGGGTCTCCTAATGTGCATGGATAAGCAAGATTGAATTCTACATTCTTATCTCATGTCCGTTTCCTCACAGGAGCTACAAACCTGCGTCTGATGGCTAACGCCAACATGTACCACGGCTTGCGTATTGATCCAGCAAAGGTGAGCGATAAGATAGACAAATGCCACGGCTGTATGATTGCTAGAAATAGTACCGGGTCTAGTAGCCAGCACGGCGAGACAGTCACGCATTCTTGTGCGACGTATCCGGGGGCGTGCTTGCATGTGGATGTTCTAGGTCCCATTACTCCTATGGGAGTTCGGAAAGCAAAGTATGCGCTGATTGTAGTTGATGAATTTTCCCGTTTTAGATTCACTATCCCTATGGATTCAAAGTCTCGAGTCCCTGAATTGCTTGTAGAGATCATAGAACACTGCAATTCTACACTTGTTCCTGGGCAAGTTATCATCAAGAAAGGCCAGCCACCTGTTCCAGGACGTGTTCGATTCCTGCGTGGTGACCGGGGCGCAGAATTCCTAGGCCATGTCTTCCAGGCCTATCTTCGTGACAAGCACATTGTTTGGGAAGACTGTGCACCAGGCAATCATCAAGGCAATGGCATAGCTGAGCGTGAATGTGGTACTTCTTCTGTCAGGCTTAGAGCGCTCATGTGTCCAACCAACATAACACGCCATGCATGGCCTGAGGGGATGTTGTGTGGGACCGCTACAGCGAATCTGGTTCCTAGTTCTGCTGTCATGAACCGCCTGAAGAAGGAACATCTTGCGGACAAGCTTGAGCGCCTTGTGACCAATTTAGGTAGATACAGGAATGCGACGGGTAGGGACATCAATACAGTGCAGTCTGGGAGGTCCATAAGACCACTGCCGACATTTCGGCTGTCGAACCTAGTGTTGTGGGATATCCATATCTAGGGATCCAAGAATATAGATGACATAATCAAGGGAGGAGTTATCTAACAAAGGACTCGTTGCTTCAGGTGAGCCCCAGTGGTTAGAGCATGTCGTGTGTACTCCAGAGGTCATCGGTTCAATTCTTACTTTCATTTCTGCCACGCGGCTCTATGCGGCGGCAAGGTACGCTCCCCTCCACGTCATCATGCACAGTCAACATGCTTACCAGCTCAGGCACGCGCATTGACCCCTGTTCACACTCGATGAGACTAACCAGCGTCTTGACACCTAGCAAGGAAACTATAGAACGAGTTAAACAACATATAGATCAGACAAAAGAAAACGAACTGCTGCGGAAAGAGTGGATAGACAATGATCTTGCAGATGCCATCCCGTATATGGTGTTCTACAAAGAGACGTATGACTCTGAGCGTGTGAAGATTGCGTAGATGCTCTCGTGGGGGCTGCCGGTCTATTTCTACCTTGATTCTGACAAGTTGCGCACGCTAGACCCCAGGGGTGAACTTAAACTGTGGATGGGGCCAAGGCAAGGGCCCCACCTGAATAGAGTCTTCCAGCGTTGCCCCGGGGGTGGCAGAGTGTTGCAGGTGGGGTAAATGGCGTACAGTGCCGCCATGTTGCGTGATCACTTGCGTACGCTAGATACTGTGACGCGGGGAAATATGCCTCTGGTGCCTATGGGCCCGGAAGAGGAGTTGACGTTTGTCCCAATCTGGAGAAGTGTGTGATATCTGGTGCCCCTCCGTTTCCCGATCTGGATTTGATTGAGTCCCGCAAAGAGCACATGCGCGTGCATGGCGCTTCTACTTTTGATTTCGATGGGTTCGCCATAGGTAGACAGCTAGGTGAATTACATGACAGTGATTTCATGCAGCTGGCGCCCGCGCAGCATATGGAGGACACGCCAGAGCTGCGTGACTTGCGTGAGGAATTGCAAGTAGGTCGTAGCATCGCGCCTAGAGTCGGTGAGCCGGATGGTCCGGTAGAGTTGCAAGGGAGAACTAGGATGTCCACACCTGAGGTGGTGGAAGGAGTACATGATGTCGTGCGCACCAAAGTGTTGGGGCAGACAGCAGTGCGCTATCCTCCTCAGTCAGGGGAGATGTATGCCAATACGGACACTCTCAACTATTCCAACGTCCACAACTTCCGGGACTTGAGTGGCGCTCAGATCGACATGAGGCCCGTCACCTGTCAGAAACGCTATCTATCTGGAGGTCAGACACGCAGTCTTACGTCAGGTCAGGTCAGGCAGCCAACATCTCATACCTACTGCACACAGAGGTAGAACCAGAGAGATGCTAGGAGGAGAGTGGATACTGCTAGTACCGTGAAACAGTGAGAAAAATGGTAACAGCTCTTAGTGTGCACAGCCATATATGCACACTAAACAGTCAAGATTACGGCGGGAGACCCTCGCAGGATCTCCCTCGCTACACCGGGACAATCCCGCTGGCGGCTTACCCCTGCACTGGATCCGCAGATCGATCGTGCATGGGTGCACCTATCACCACACTGCTGCCCGCAGGCTCATGCATTGTGACACTCCCCCATAAACCCTTCTACGTCTCCACTAGCTGGAGTTTATTACGAACTTCTTGCAAAGCAGGTCCGGGCAGCACTTTAGTAAACACATCCGCTATTAGTGTCAACCCATTCCACCTTAAGTTCATCCATCTGGACATATTCCCGCACTCGCAAGTGCCGCACGCGAATGTGCTTGGATCTGTTAGTGGACACAGCATTCACAGCCAAAATGTTGGCAATCTTATTGTCACCCCACAGAGTCGGCTTATGTGGGACTAGCTTCACATCAAGAAGCAACTGCTTCATCCACATCAACTCGTTGGCTGTTGCACTCATCGCAATGAGCTCAGCGTCTGTTGTATCCCCAGCCACTATACTCTGCTTCTTCGAACGCCAGAGAACTCAATTCCCGTACACCCGAACAATCATACCAGATACACTTTTCAGATCCGCAGAATCGCAAAGTCTGCATCTGAGAAAGCCTCTAGCAAACACCCATTTCCATCAGAGCCTATAAATTTAATTCCTAAATTCTTCGTGGACTGCAGGTATCTCAGAACATGTTGCACGGCAAACCAATGTTCCTTAAAACTACTAGACGTGTGCCGGGCCCGGGCATGTGCCACATAGCTCAGGTCAGGTCGTGTCACTCCTGCAATGTACTGGATGCTTCCTACAACACTCATGAACCTGGAATACCTACCATGACCAGGGGGGGCTAGGGGGGCCATGACCAGGGGGGGGCCCTCAGGTATGGTAAATTTGGTAGGTATGGTAAATGGCCCTCAGTCTCTACCTCCGGAGTCGTGGCATTACTCATCGCACACCCCCCACAGCTGATCACCGTGCAAACGGGATGACTGAGCGGAGGATCGGCATTGCCTTTGCGGCAGCAAAGCTGTGCTGCTTGTGAGCTGCCTTCGTCTGATCTTGTGGTTCGAATGCCTTGCCAGTGTCATCCATGGTCACAATCTCACGCCGTGCTCGGCGTTGTACCATGACTGGCGAAGCTTATGGAAGCTCAGAAAGCCACTCGTGCGGCCAACACGTGCGGATGTTCGGGCAGCCGAGAAGGCTAAGAAGCGCCTTGTTCGGGTCTGTAACTATTCTCTTACAGTCTTACCGGTGCCCGTACTGCTTCACTGCAGTACAGCATTTCCCTGATATGTGTATAGCCGACGTACGACGTGAGTGCTCCACATGTAACGGCTTTGAAGCCCACTAAGTAGCTTAACAAATGCTGCGCATAGATCCTTGATTACAATACCATGCTTGCAGCATATTTGTTGCACATCAAACATCTTGAAGACCCTGCATGTATGGTGGATCTCAAGGTACAGACGCAAGCTCTATTTATTGTGATGTGCAATTCACAGACAAGGCGTGTGCGGAGTACTTAGCACATGACGCCTGAGATCTGGGACCACACCTGCATGGTCAGTATCTGAGTCAGATACTTGAACCATGATGTTGTTCGACCTACACGGGGAGCTGGAATTCGTCTTCTCACTCGGGGGTTGGTGACTGCCACGTGTCACATTCTGCGTGCATCACCTTGTGCACTTGCCTTGGGCAGTACGAGGCACGTTCACAACAGTAACACACTTTTCCATGTAGACATTCAGCTCACGACCGGGAGATCCCGCTTCTGTGGCTGCGGTCTCCGGGGGAATCCCGGTGAAGAGCGCAGACTGTCACGGGGATTCCGGCCAGGAACAAGGGGGATGGAACAGCCCTAGTCCCGTGTCTTGCTGCACTGATGCGTTCAGCCAATTCTGCCGGCACCCCGCTGCTGCGTACAGGTGTCAAGTGTGGATGTTCTGATCCGATGTGGATGCGCTACGATACCCCGCTCTCTGAGATTTGGTGTTGCGTGAGGAGATGGTTTCCTACTAGCTGTAAGCAAGCATTGTTTGCTGCAAAGGCTTTGACGTTCATGCGACGATGGGCTGCGTGGTTGATGGCTAGCTGCTTCCTTGTGAAGATGGATGCCTGCGTTTTCTCTAATTGTGAAGACGCTTTTGTAGTTTCTCATGTGCAGTCCAATTGCCCATAGTGGGCTTGAACGGAAACGGTGAATAACTGAGTGGTTTTTTTAGTGGATTCCGAGCCACGGCTCCATGCCCGACCTCTGTCCTTTGTAACTACATACATAGACACCGCCTAGCCCCCCGGGCGATGTCTCACTTGCTCGCATTCTCGAAGGACGCGCACAAGGCCCGAGTGCAGACCCCCCCTATCTCGGATCCGCCCTGGCTCGGGTCGGCCCAGTCATGGGTCACTCGAAGCAATACAAACGGGCAGACGTCTTGACATTGAGCCGCTCGCTATATCGCTAAGCATGTACCATCTTATATGTCTTGAGAATGGACCTGCGTCGAAAAGACGCTGTTTCGTGTCCTCCCGTGGCCGTGAGCCGCTCGGAAGCGTGTGGCTGTCAGGATCAGCGGTACTGACTACATCAATGTACGCGCCAGACGCGCCACGCCAGCCAGCGCCACGCATCATAGCATACTTGGATAGTGTTTACCGTTATCTCAAGTGGCTGGGTGGCTTGGAGTCGGGCGCGTGTTGGCGTTTCAAACGCTTCCGCTTCAATGTCCTGCGAACCCAGCCCGTGGCGCTCAGGTCGTCGACAATATGTACCTAAACGACTTCATACAGACTATAGATTGTCCATGTATTCTTCAAACATACATTGTACTCGTTTATTGGCTGGCAACAATGACAGAGACGTCCAGATCCGAGCAAATTAGTGCGCGCGCCAGAGATGTCGTGCTGGCGATCAAATCTGTGAGATGTGGGGTATCGTGGCTAAACAATGGCGCCCCGATCTCGCAAAGAGAGGCGGGCAGGCAGTTCGACAACATCTCGAGCTCTGCGCTGCAAAGGAGGACAATGGCACTATGTGACATCACTAACCGGCGCTAAATAACTTGATTATAGGCTGTATATGTATATCACTAAACTTCTCTAGCTGGATTGCTTACGAGGTAGCGATGCCTCGTGTTTACGCTGGCCTGTTGCAGTGAGGTTCGCGGTGCTTTAAGTCACAAGAACCTCGCTGGCCGAGCCCTCTGCTACGATTCCATTAGACTGCCATATATCATTACTTGTTATAAATCTATTCTGGTTGTCCGCGGACGTGTATTGCGGACTATGAACCCCGTGACCCGCGACTGGCAACATGGCTAGAGGGGCTCAAAGTATCGCGCCGTCTGCAGTCACGCGGGCGCCCCTTCACGTCAAGGGCGTAATAATATAGCCCCTGAAACGTGTCGTGATGGGCATCACGTCGAGTAGATGCCCATAATCGCGTCATGGCCTCAGTTCTGACAAGTGACCCGAGCCAGGGCGGATCCGAGATATTGGGACCAAGCACATTTTCATATAATGTGGTTGAGGGGTCACCCAATCTTGCCGTGTTGTTTTTGAATTGTCATTATCCAGCTCCTAGATGCGCACTATACCATGTTGACATTCTATGTTGACACCGGTTTTCAGCTAGACTAGGGGTGTTGGAATGGTGCGTTTTCCATACTGAGGAGGAAAGCCACTCTAATTAGAAGGAAGTGCCGAGATAAAGGGGTCAAATGAAATTCAAAAGCCTAGGCAGAACAGAGCATAGACTGCCGGACTTGAATGTACGCACGAGTAGGCGGCAGCTCCCATTTGTAGGGCTGGCCTATACCGGTATAAGGATTTATACCGGTATATGGGTATAGGATATATATACCGGTATAATTTCAAAATCAACAGAATAAGGGGTATAATCTCTATATGTCGGTATACCCTTGAGATGGGTACATTCAGGCTGCGATATACCCTTGCAGAACATTATTCCCCCCAGCAACGGGTATAGTGGGACTGCGGAGCCTAACAGTGCATTAAATATCTGTGGATCTGTTCTTGAGGCGACTCCATGCGATACTGTGACATGAGACACGATGAACATCCGTGCTAGTCGTCAGCGATGCACAGAGGAGATTGAAAGCGATCCGCAGTTCGCAATTCAGTTCAACAATGTGTCTTCGTCGTCTGAGTAAGTTGTGCGTAACATACTGACAGTCGATAGGATCCTGTCGTCCAAAGCGAAGCTTGGATCGGCTTGGACCAGGCTGAGCGTTGTCGAGGCCCCAAGTGTCCCCACACACGCGTTCAAGTTAGTATGCAGTCATGTGGGCAAGGTTGTCAGCTCGGCAGCCCAAGGTTGCCTGCTCGGCAAGGTTGCCTGCTCGGCGTCAGCTCGGCAGCGCTAGCCCGTCGAAGTGTCATGCGAATGACCACACACTCGGGCACACGTCGCGCAGCTCACGTTAAAAGAAGAGCTGCGAAGTCAAGTGAGCCCTCTTGCGTTACTCGCAACGAAGTATGCCATTTGTGTGCTTCTGGTTGCTGTTTACGTGCACTACGGCCAGTAGCATCGATCGCATGGTGTGCTTGCCAGAGCGATCTGAGTTTCCGACACGCACAGATCGGATGAATATATCCTGCCACACTCTCAGTCTGTATATATATACTGCCATAGTCCCGATATGTATATATACTGCTGCTAGGCATGCCATGCCCCTTGAGCGAGCCAGCACATGATCACGTTTTGCTTCAGTTGACGAGCTTAGGAAGCTAGCATGGATCATTCAACAATGCTGAACGCTTTAGAACAAGAATAGGTGAATGGGCTGTGCGTTGTGAAAGGGCTGTGAACGGGCTGAGAATGGGTTATAGACGGGCTGTTAATAGGTCCTCATGATACTGTCTCTTGGCCATTATACACATCGCCAGTCAATTCAGTGACTTGTATAGGCGCAAAATAATGTTCATGTAGATTCCAACGATGTTTTAATCTTGCTCTGCAACTTTGTGAGCGAATTTGAATCAGTTCTGGAAAGTGAGGCATTGAATGTTTTTCCACTCTGAACCAAAACATCATTCGATGTCTACACAGCGCCTATTGATATGAACTGACAACTATTGACATCTGTATAATCCACAAGAAAAAGGGCTTTCTAAATATCTAATTACTTTTGTGATCCGAGTTTTCATTGCGTCTCTAAAAAAATATACCCTTATACCGGTATATGGAACCCAGTATACCCCTCACGGCCAGCCTTACCCATTTGTTGTTTGTGGAGACTGCATTCTAGGCTTTCAAAAATTCAGAAGCCCCCCCCCCCCCCCCCCCTTTCCCCTTGACTTGTGCGCTTCTGAGCTGGGCTCTTTCCCTTTCATGGCTGGCAGGAGAGAGCGAGAGCGAAAGCCCCCGGAGTAAATGCTGGCAAACAACACGATCACGGTTCGTAACTATACAGGGATCGGGTACATCGTGCGTGGAAGCACGGGAGCTCACTCACAACGCGTTAGCAATCAGCTAAAGGTAAAGAATTAGCCGGAGAGAGAGTTAGACCACCGTGCAAGGAGCAATGAGTGCCGCCAAACAGAAGTAGGCCAGTGACTCATTCATGCAGCAAAGTTGCACGTGGCGGCGTTCTCCCGAGGGCTTGGGAGAAGATTACATCGCAACCCTACAGGTGTCCGAATGCAAGCGTGAGTGGAAGTGTCATACCGTAAGTTTAGTTGGGCGAAATGTAAGTATGTGTGCGGAGAACTTAGCACATGACGCCTGGGATCTGGGATCACACTTGCATGGTCAGTATCTGAGTCTGATACTTTGACCATGACCTTGTTCGACGTATACTTGGCGCTGGAATGCGTCTTCTAATTCGCGGAACAGCGCCACGTGTCACTTTCTGCGTGCATCACCATGTGCACTATGCCTTAGGTGCTACGAGGCATTTCCACAACTATAGCACTCCTCACCAGCGACTACCATCAGCGCTGGCTCGTAGTGCAGAAGTTTTTATGCAGTATGCGTCACGCGTCACCACTGCCACTCCCGCTTCGCCATGCAGTGCACAAGAGCATTGTTGACATCTGGATCGAAGTTTCGCGATGCACAGGAAACCATGTGCAGGTGAATGCATTTGATTTGTGAGACCGAGTGCACAACAACTTTCCACATAAGGAACGATCAAACAACAAGTTTTCGGCGATGTACCACGCGCAGAACGCCATTTGGAGATGGAGTGCAAGGTGAGAGGCTCTGCTTCGAGCGAAAAATAACTTGAGGCACATATGAAGCACTGCTAGGGCGGTTTTGGGAGATGCAGCATGTTGGATGTTTTGTTGTGAGATATCTCTCACGCTAGCGCATGCTGGCACAATTAACACCTCTTCTTATATGCGTAGCGACTTGTCCAGCCATGTGGACGGTCGCACACGCATAGCTTTTGAATTACCGATCGAGTTGTACACAGTGTGATCACACGTACGCTCAGTGGGCTTACGTGCCTGCACTAGCCACGTGTGACTGCACGCGTCCACTAGCCTTACGTGCACATGGCATCAGCACTGTGTACAGCCTTCTCCCGGCACAATGTGTCCCGTCATAGGCTTATTATGGCTTTATGCAGCTAGCCGAATCGTTACTGCACATATTACGTCTTACTGTGTGCATTACCGCCGTTACACAGGGTCCGCCCGGCGGGCTCCAGGGTTGGCATGCACGATAATATCTGTACAGCCACCCAGAGCTGCCCACGAATTACGTGCGCAGCCTTGCTTACACTCATCTCAGGCTCTGTGAGCCACAATTTAAGATCTCCCGCGCTTATGCGGGATCTTGGATCAGTGTGGCAGTTATGCGGCACGATTCGGCGAGGCCAGCTTTGACAGGGGGATTGACCTGGGCGCATACACCCCGGTATTTATACCGAGCGCTTGCTGGGACCAGACACGCTTTACAGTAGTCTAGTTGGGGCGCCATCCATTTCTGCACTGGCACGTCGCATCCCTGCGTGTGAGTGTACCTCTGCTCTGTTTGTGCCTATACAGCCCTCGTGCTGCGGCAATCTTGACCCATCACTGCTTCTCCTTACTGCCATCGAGGTCTGTTACCCAAGACCAGACCAATAGGTCTCAACAGGTATCGATTCTGCTAAGTTCCCTGGCCTGATTAACTCGACCGAGGCTCTGCAGATGGCTGGCGACGACGTCACAATGGGCGACACCGCGATTACGTGGGAAACAGCTCGCGACTCGCTGGTCTCTCCGTCTGAGTGCAATTATTCGCTCGACCAATCCCAGAATCCGGGGCTGTCTGCGTTTCCCCAGTCGGAGTTGGATTATATCAGGCGGCGGTTCAGTATGTTGTCGTGGTTACAGTCGTTGTTAGTGGCGAGCGCGGCCGAGTTTGACAAATCTGCGTTCCAGACTGTGAGTAGAGACGCGTGTCAACTGTTCGTCGAGTCTGCCCTGTCTGCTGATGAAGTGCCATTCCAGCCACTTGAGCGTAAGCAGTCGGTTGAGGTGCTCAAGCGTGCATTGAAGCCGGCTACGGCGTTTACATGCGGCACGGAGTGGGGCCCTTGCGCTGGCCCGGTGCGTGATCTGCTCAGCCCGGCCGCTATGACCCTTATGGTCTGGCTAGGCCCGAAGTTTGCCCAGCCGTTGCTGGATATGGCCTATGCGTTTGCTCCTGATTACAAGAGCTTTGCGCTGGCGTTTCTGTCTTGTCCCGTCAAGAATGACCACTTAGGGTTGCTGGGCGCAAAGGAGAGGACCTTGAAGCTCCGAACCTCGTCTGCCGTGACCAGCCACGGAGCAGCCATTGTTAGCTTGGCCAAGGCGGCCGAGCCTATCATTTATGACATTACTCACGCAGTCTGGCACGCGTTTACAAGTGCAAAGTATTGTGTTAAGAACGTGTCCGAGCTGTTTCCCACGGCGCACGTATCCGAGATTACCAAGGCTGAGGCGCTTCAGTACCGAGATTGCTCGGCCAGCGTCGCAGCGCAGGTGCAGACCGTCTTACCCATTACATCATCTCTGCCAGAATGCAACCCAAATTTTGCAGACGATCAGTCTCACAATTGGTTTCGTAGCGCACAGTATACGTTTTCAGCCATTAAAATGCCCACAGCCGCCGCTCTACGCGGTGACCCTTTGTCAGAGCTGCGGTGGCACAAGTTTCAGAGTGACGTTTTGCATGCGCGTTCGAATTGTCGACAGCTTTCTGAGCGCCAGGTTATTCAAC
The DNA here is from genome assembly GCA_023078555.1 of Ulva prolifera. Classification (NCBI taxonomy): domain Eukaryota; kingdom Viridiplantae; phylum Chlorophyta; class Ulvophyceae; order Ulvales; family Ulvaceae; genus Ulva; species Ulva prolifera. The sequence goes on along the minus strand of CM041202.1, from coordinate 4,330,292 downwards.
ACATCACGACCACATTTTCACGCACTGACCAGCATTTCTCGGCAGCGCAAGAGGCCGCTCTGAATCCGTCGTGCACGCTTAGACAGTGGCTTGAGGTCATACGTGATTTTTACTTTACAAGTGGCCAATTTAGGCATAACATCGAATTGGCATGGCAACGTTATGATGCCGCTGAGTCTGTCGATTTCAATGAGCTTATTCATCATATTAAAACTTATTACAGATTAATTTTCCTGGATTATGCACACATGCAAGGCAAGCAAAGCCTCCTGGATTTTGCATGCATATTGTTTACGAAGCTCCAGCACCTCATGCAGCCTGTGTGCACATCGGCGTTGGCTGGTACTCTGCGCATGTTTATGCCATTGTCTACTCTGTTGGAGAAATTTAATGTAGAGCTTAAACCTGCGATGGGCGGTTGTGCACAGAGCGCGGACGCGACTGCTGTTCACTTTATCACATGGTCCGTCACGCAGCTACAACAAGTGCGTGAGTCAGCAAACACAGTTAAGCGCTTTGCTGGTGACACACCGGATTATAATATTGATTATGCCATATATGCATATATGTTGCACTCAAAGCGCAAACATATGTTGCACTCAAAGCGCAAACCGCAGCCACATACCCCCGGCGACGCCAAGTTACAGGCGGCGGCTGCTGTATTACCCGGCCCTCCTCTTCATCGCGACACTGGTGTGCAGCCAGGCCGTGGGGGCCAGCCAAAGGCGGCTAGAGCGGCACACTTCCCGGGGCTTAAGGAGGTGGCCAGCTCCACAGAAGAGGCGGTCGTTAGGCCGTGGGTCGAGGACTTCTGCAGAAATGCGGCGGCACCACAGGATTTGCGCAAGGCACTTAGCCTAGAATTACAGGGTGGCCCCACTTCTGTTCATGGTGCCTTGGCGAGGGCGACCACCCCCTTACCGCCGGGCGTGCAGGCCACATTTGTTTATTGTGCCACCATGATGTTGCGCATGTACTACCTGTACCCCTTTAAGCAATGCTACCTCTGCCCATCTGCGAGGCAGAACCCGCAGGCGGGGTTACACCAGCTCAGCCATTGCGCCGCCTTCTTATCAGCCGTGCCACGGGACGCCCGCGAGGCATTCTTCGTGGAGGAATTCAACAAGCAGCGGGCTCTTACTCCGATGCCCCCGCAGTACACCAGCCCCCCAGCCCGGCGTCGAGATGGCAAGAGGGACCGGTATGACCCCATCCGCAAAGGGACTGGCAATCACCCCAAGCGGACACGCAATGATCAGCCACAGCAACATGTCCGCTGAGACGAAGGCAAGCCTCCCATTGCGTGCCCACAATGGGCGGCAGCGCCACATGTACTGGCACCTCATTTATCTCCACCACATGCAACTTGTTTTGATTCGTCCTTCATGCCAGGCTCGGCATCGTTATTTGACCTGCACAAACTCAATGAGAACATTGTGGTTACACTGCCTTGCACTGCCGAAGCGCAAGTGGCCATTCGGCACATACACACCATTGATATGCATCAGCACAAAATCACGGTGGTAGTGCCCGCTCGTATCTTTGAGTCTTCCACCTTTATACCGTTCCTAAGACAACACACGCAGACACGGGTGGATGAGGCACGCAACTTATTGCAATTCACTTCCGGCGCTCCCGTCCCCGGGCACCAGAAACACCATGTGTGCACAATGGTGAGCAACCAGCGGTTATCAATATTACCATCGAAGAAGGCGGCGGTGTCTGTCCAACCAGCAGCCTTTGTTGATTTGGTGTGCACAATGCCGACTCGCATTCATGGCCACTTTGCCCAAGCACTGGTCGACACGGCAGCAAATCATAGCATGGTAACGCGCGGATTCTTGGATCGCCATATCATTGCATGCACTGCTTCGCAGAGTGTCACGGTCGGTATCTCCGGATCTGAGGCATCATGCTTGGGCAAGGTTGTTCTAAATACGCGAGTTGGGCGCCGTGTTATTAGTGTGAAATTTACTGTGGTGGACTCGCTACCCGCGGCCACCGGATCATATCAGCCGAACGAGGCCTTGTTCGCTTTGGATGTCATATCTGCAGTCGACATGTCCATCACATTCAAACACCCGCGCATTGTCGTATATGTACCCCCGCTGCGGAGTGGGCGTCGTAAGAAGGACAAACCCTACTTCCATATTATCCATGCTGGTCATTCGAAATTCACAAGTGAGTCTAGCACACAAGATGATTTTATGTGTTCGCAGCGTGAGCTGAAAGCATTAACTAGCAAGGCCAAACACGGCCAGCAACCCTTATATGTGGCTCATATTAGGCCCACAGTCGCGATATCCCCGATATGTTGTGCTGGCACAAAGAAGAAGGGCTATTTGTCGGAGCAGGTTGCTCCCGCTCATGTCCCGCCAGACACATCGAACATTCCCGCCTGCATTAAGTCGGTTGTTGACAAACATAAAGGCGAGGGCGGCACTTTAGGCCCTCCCCCGCCGAACACGTCTGCATCCGGTTTTGAAACGGATATTGATTTGTTGCCGGGCACCCGCCCGAGGGCCGCGCGCCAGTATAGACTCACACCCCGCGAGACTCTGGAGTTAGAGAAGCAGCTCAATCACTTGCTTACCATGGGCTGGGTGCAGCCCTCTGTATCTCCATGGGCGAGTTGTGTTCTATTTGCACCCAAGCCTGGGGGCAAGCTTCGCCTTTGCATTGATTACAGGTATCTGAATGAACACACTGTTAAAAACACCTACCCGTTACCACGCATTGACACGCTGTTAGACCAATTACAAGGACATAAATTTTTCTCAGCACTTGATTTGCATTCGGGTTACCATCAAATCCGGTTGTCGTCAGCGGCGGGACCTAAGACTGCTTTTCGAACACCCGACGGTTTGTATGAATGGAAAGTCATGCCTTTTGGTCTGTCAAATGCCCCTTCACTGTTTCAGCAAGCAATGCACGTTGTTGTAAAGGGGCTCATAGGAAAAATCTGTTTGGCCTACCTTGATGACATTGTCGTATTAGCACGTTCTGAGGAAGAACACGCCAAACACCTTGACCTTGTGTTAACCAGATTGGCTGAACACAAGTTTTACTGCAATATAGACAAGTGTCAATTTGCCTTGCAAGAAATTAAATACTTAGGGCATGTTGTCACTGCCGACACGGTCCAACCTGATCCATACAAAGTTCAAGTGCTGCAAGATTGGCCGGTAGCAGACTTGCAAAAGTCCACCAACAGTATTCGGTCGTTCCTGGGCTTAGCCGGATACTTTAGGAGATTTGTTCCAAAATTTCCAACCCTAGCTGCACCCTTGCTCCAGCGCATTAGCTCTAAGGAAAGCATCCCCTGGACGAAGCAATGTGATGCAGCATTTGTGAACATAAAAAATGCACTGGTCAATGCTACAGTTATGCGGCACCCGGACCTTAACAAACCATTTCACATTTACACCGACGCATCGGACTATGCTTACGGAGCTGTACTTACCCAGCAACATGAGGACACACTTTGTCCTGTTGCTTGGATAGGCCGCAAGATGAATAGAGCCGAGGAAAATTATTATACTCTTGAAAAAGAGCTGGGGGCAATTGTATTTGCATACAGGCAGTGGCGATGTTATTTGGAAAATAACCATACGGTTTTTATTCATTCAGACCACAACCCCCTTCGGTTTTTACAGACTCAGAAAAAGCTGTCGGGCAAACATGCCCGCTGGCTCGAGTCATTATCACGCATTGACTGGAAAATAACTTATATTCCGGGTGACAAGAATGTTGTGGCTGATGCTGTTAGTCGTGCCACACACTTGCCTACAACGGAAGTTGTGCTGCATGATGGTCATACTTTGGCCGCTGAACGGCCGCATGAACCTTACAGAGCGTTGGCACTGACCAGCCTTCTAGCCTGTTGGTGAGTTGGATAATTGTTTAGACAAGGTCGCGGATTACCTGTTTCAAAATGCGTCCGCGAAACAACGCGAGGTGATGATTGCACAATTCCCGCGCGGTGCACGCGCACGGCTGGCACACCTCTTACAGCGTGCGCATAGTACACGTGGCGTGGACACTGCACCGGCCACAATGTCGAGGCCACCGCGCTTAGTGCCGAGGACGCGCCGCGAATCAGCGCGCTTGCGTAAGTCCAAGCCGACGCTTGTTGCAGCAGTTTCTAGCCAACAATTCTGCTCATGTTGTGCTGCGAGCCTATGCTAGGCCATTGCTGTGCCCTGCTATTTGTTGAAGGGGACGCCTGGATCCATATAGCACTTACCTGGGCGTTACCGGTCATGAGGAGTTGGGTCCGACGCAGGATATTCTTGACCGTATCCTGCCCGCTCCGCCGATACTTCTCGGTCTTAGGTCCATGTGCACGATCACATCGGAACCACTTATGCCATCCCTGCAGCACTCGTCATGCTGGGCACGGTCATTCACCGGGTTGGAACCTCGGCATGGTAGCACCTAGTCGCCATAGAGTGTGTTACACTACCTGAATGCACCAGTTACATCCTTGATAGGCACTTATGGGGTTATATTCTTGTGAATGTGAGCCGGTGTTGCCGCACATTACGTCATGCCGTTCACACTGCTGCGCACGTGCAACCTTTGTGGGATTTGCCACCTTTTCTGACTTACGACTGCTATGCAGTGGCATCCTTACCTTCCGCGTCGGAGGGCTCTGCCTTGACCAGCTCCAAGATTAAGCGGTTGCTGGTTAACGTTCAGAACTTTATGAATGATGTGTCCAAGACCCCCACCTCCGGCGTTAGCGGGGATGAATTTAGGGCCAAGCTTGTCGCTATTGTGCGGGCCGAGCGGTCTGCTGTTGCTGCCGCCCGCGCCCGTGAGCGTAGCTTGCATGAATTTATTGAGCTGGTCACCCACTCACACGGCCGTGTGTTGGGCCATTATCTGGATGATCTGGTGATGTCCTTCTCGGACCTTATGTAACCCGTTTGCTGGGCAGACGCGGCACCGGCTCTTGTTACAAAGCCCCGGTCTCGCCCCCACCTCGTGGGCCCTTGCCGTGATTACGCCTTGCGTTCTGTGCTTCGCGCCAGGGGCGCTGTCGTGTTCATGGCGTCGCTGCGCTTGTGATGTGGTATTCTGCCACCATTTGCGTGCTTCGCTTCCGGAGCTTGCTGTGCTTCGCTTCCGGAGCTTCGCTCCTCTGTTAAGGGGGGAGGTGTTGTGAGATATCTCTCACGCTAGCGCATGCTGGCACAATTAACACCTCTTCTTATATGCGTAGCGACTTGTCCAGCCATGTGGACGGTCGCACACGCATAGCTTTTGAATTACCGATCGAGTTGTACACAGTGTGATCACACGTACGCTCGGTGGGCTTACGTGCCTGCACTCGCCACGTGTGACTGCACGCGTCCACCAGCCTTACGTGCACATGGCATTAGCACTGTGTACAGCCTTCTCCCGGCACAATGTGTCCCGTCATAGGCTTATTATGGCTTTATGCAGCTAGCCGAATCGTTACTGCACATATTACGTCTTACTGTGTGCATTACCGCCGTTACACAGGGTCCGCCCGGCGGGCTCCAGGGTTGGCATGCACGATAATATCTGTACAGCCACCCAGAGCTGCCCACGAATTACGTGCGCAGCCTTGCTTACACTCATCTCAGGCTCTGTGAGCCACAATTTAAGATCTCCCGCGCTTATGCGGGATCTGGGATCAGTGTGGCAGTTATGCGGCACGATTCGGCGAGGTCAGCTTTGGCAGGGGGATTGACCTGGGCGCATACACCCCGGTATTTATACCGAGCGCTTGCTGGGACCAGACACGCTTTACAGTCTGGGTGGGGCGCCATCCATTTCTGCACTGGCACGTCGCATCCCTGCGTGTGAGTGTACCTCTGCTCTGTTTGTGCCTATACAGCCCTCGTGCTGCGGCAATCTTGACCCATCACTGCTTCTCCTTATTGCCATCGAGGTCTGTTACCCAAGACCAGACCAATAGGTCTCAACACAACGTCAAAGAGGAAATACCGGTGAACGGTACAGACTATCACGGACATACTCCCACCGGGGGAAAGGGTGCCTATAGAACCTTGCTTGATCGGCACCCGTGGTTGGGACGCCGATTTGTTGTGCACCGGCGCGCTACATCTCCGCATTGTACGCCGCTAATGCGGTTGATGCAAATCGTGCGTCGCAACCTACACAACCACTGAGCTACGGCACATCACCTCTCATCTTCCCCGTTCTTACTGCCATCGAAATCGGCCATTCAAAACAAGCTCGCAGGGGCTCAACATTACAGACGTTGTCACAATCAATCCCGCTTACACACCAATGTGCAAGTCACACACGGGCGGTTTGCTCGGTGGGCCAAGCATTGCGATAGATGCGCGCATTCGGCTCGCAAGCACGATAAGCCAGCTACTTGTTCCCATGACGGTGCTCCGCGGCAGCTCCGCCCCTCAGGTGTTGGCGCTGCGATGTGTTCGGCATGCAGGGAATGATCGGATGCTCGTTCCCTAGACACACGCTGACGTTCTGAAGGACTTTGCTACAAATACCACGGCGGTCTCCAGCTGTACCGCTCATCTAGTCAGGCAGCCATGTCCTCCTCAGCTGGCTCTACAGCCGATGTGGACTCCAGGTCCTGCTCATCGAGGCATAGCTGGCAGTCACGTCCTCCACAGAAAGTTTGGCAACTACAGTTCTTGACCCGGCTTCGCGTGAGCAGCAAGACGGACATTGCAGCCTCCGTATCCGGCCCTGATACTTGTACTGCGCATAGATCTTGAACTGTATATTTACATAGCCATATCCATTGGTAGACTCACACCATAGGAATTCGGAACGTGGCATCGAAGTCACATGCTACTGCAACTTCGTCTGGCACGGAAGCAGGCATGCTACACAAATCATGCCACGCTGCACTTCGTAGTCATTGGCAGCCCACCGTTCCTGATACAACCCGGAATGCGGTCATTCTGCAATTGTGTTTATGTTTGACCGATCGTGCGCAGTAATTGCAGATAGTGGGTAAATTGTGGCAGAACTAATTGTATTGACATCTACTGGAGGTACGGCCTTTTCGCGTGCTTGCAGCCATTTACGTTTCGTCCGCTCTCTTCTGTAAATATGATTCCTACTTGACCCGATCCCATTAGCTGCCATGCAATGGCCGAGTCGAATGCAACGAACGCGTCATGTGTCTTCGGTGCTGCCAGGAGGTGTTGAACTTGCAAGACGTAGTACAACCATTAAGAGGACCTTTGCTTCAAGGCGCTGCTATGAACTGGCAGAGAATCGGTAACGACCACACATGCCATCCACGCCGCACAACACTTCTCGCTCAAGGTCTTCATCCTGTCGTTTTGACTGGCTGATTCCATCTTCACCGGCTGAAACTTTTGGAAATCGAAGCAACCGCAACGGGAGATTCTAGCTGCGAAATCCTGTGAGGACATACCTGATGGAGCGGTCTTCCCCAGAATAGTGCGTTTCGAGTCTGGTGCCAGCGTGCAGTGTCCTCCCAATGCGCGCAGCAGCACCACACTATCGACATCGATGATCTACATCAATCTGACGCATGCCAGTGTTTGTAGCGACTACTTGTTCAAGGTACGCTTGTGTTTCCTGTATCCTGCTGTAGGCATCTGACACCGTCTTGACAAGCATGTCTTTGGATCCAGCTGCTGCTCATCGGCGATTCCGGAGTTGGCAAGTCGTGTCTATTGCTGCGCTTTGCGGTGCGATTTCTGTCTCTGTGCACCATGGCGCTAGGCCATTGTATTGAACATCTTGTACGGCACTTGCGTCTGAAGCTTGCGCCGTATGCGTATACATATGTATAAATGCGTGTGTGTGTGTGTCTGTGTCTGTGTCTGTGTCTGTGCGCGTGTGTGCGTGTGCGCGTGTGTGTGTGTGTGTGTGTGTGTGTGTGTGTGTGTGTGTGCGCGTGTGCGTGTGTGTATACATACATACGATTTGACTTACGTACGACCCTGATGCGTACAGTTTTGTGCCGTTGTCGCATGAGACGCATGGTCGCTTGGGACGGCCTGCCATGAATCACTTGAATCGGCTGGCGGAGGTTGCGTCTCGGTGTGGTAAGGTGGACCGTGCTTTGTTTGTGACGAATGCTCTGCGCCGGTTGAGTGTGGCGTTGTGCAAGGGGAATGCTCTTGTGCTCCGTGCGCCGTGCTCACTCTTTGGCTGGCATCACCGGTAGGGCTGTGGTACGTGCTCGTGCCCGGCCTAGTGCCATGACTGCGTGAGTGGATATGCGTGTGAATTCCTGGCGATGGCTCGATGTCCGGTCTCTGTCCTTTGTAACTACATACGATCTCATGCTGGTGTCGTTTTCTGGATTCTTCAATGCATCAATGTTCGGTCGGCATGCAGGACGACACCTACACGGAAAGCTACATCAGTACGATTGGTGTTGATTTTGTGCGTGTCCCGCCGTCGATATCCTACAAATGCGTGTTTCATGTACTAGGCAGCATGTTGAAAGTACGATATTTGCAGAAAATACGAACCGTCGAGCTGGACGGCAAGATCATCAAGTTGCAAATTGTACCCCCCCTCCACCCCTCATGTATTACGTACTGGTTAGGCTGAATCTATGTGCGTCAACATCACTTGACCAATCTGGTCCTCTTTTCGTGTAGTGGGATACTGCTGGCCAAGAACGTTTCCGGACTATAACAAGCAGTTACTATCGTGGAGCTCATGGCATTATTGTGCGCATCTTTCAACATGTGAATGTCCTGTGGGGTCTGCATCAGATGTGCAGCATCCGATAATCGAATATGCTGAAATTGCATCAGTCTACTTGCTATCAGTTTGCGCTGTCAGCTGTTTGCTCAACTTGATCTGCAGCCTCGCGGTGGCACACGTCCATGTTGCAATGTGAATAAATGTATTGCTTCAACGTTCTTCATGAATTCGATAGGCAAGACAGTTAGGTCTGCCTTTGGACCTATTTTTTCATGAATTTGAACCAGGCACAGCGAGATCCGATTGGATGATTCGTAAGCATTTTCAAGCTGTACATGCACCTTCAAGCACAGCCCGCATGAATGGCTACAGCCTAGACTCCAATTCCACTATCCAAAACAGCGGCACACTGCTGCATGTTTTGAACCTGCGCACCAATTAGCACGACAGTAATGTGCACATTTCAGGAGATTTGGTCTCAAGGAACAACTACAGTAGCCTTTGTATCAAGGATCACATCGTCTGAATTAATCATGGCATGTAGGTGTTGTGCACCCAGTTTATGCCGTTTTAATCGTGATAGGTAAATTATGACATCTGTGTAGGTGCATAAATCACGGAATACTCAAATCAGACATAGGAACTGTACACATGCCTCTAATTTTACATGACTGATGCATGGATTCGCCGGGATGGTATGTCACCGGTTTTGAAATGAACAAATGTGCTGTGTTGGCGGGACAAAGTACACAGATCTCACTGGGCTGTTCTGAAACATGCATGCTGGTTCCAGACGTACTGCACCTGTGATTACACAATCAACTGAGTATCACAATGAAGTACATCATCACAGGCTGAGCATGTCTAGCATATTCAAGTCTTTCTGGCGTTCCAGCGGCCTTCGGTTGCCAAAATTGATTTCTGGCTGTGACAGTTCATCCAGTTGCTGTGTCACTGAAAGAACAATCCATCTGCACCGTCTGTTGTTGGACAGGGAGGCATGCAATCGTTACTGCCTCTTTGGTTGTCGGGGTCATATTCCATGTGGTCGCAACTGCAATCTGAATCAGTATGTTGGCGTGTGCTTAATGGCCGTTTTCACAGATTTCAAATTTGGAGTATTCCTAACATTGGCAGATGGTTTTGGAACGTATTGGCAATTGTGCGTTCTGCAAATTCAGACGACAACTGTTGTTCAAATTCTATGCGTGAATCGAGTTTGGCCGACCACCGGATCTCTTCACATAAGTGAGTCCTGGCCAGGAAGCTGGCCGTGCAGCAGTGCAATGTTGAAACGACTATGCCAGCGACGAAGTAGCAGACAGCGCTGTCTCCACCGTGCAGTGATGGACCGAACAGCAACTGCGCCTGCATACATGCATCGTGTGACAGACCAACGTTCCCAAAACATCGTTCCTTTTGATTGATAGCGTCTGTGCTCAATTGCGCGCACGTTGCATTCGCAGTATTCAAATTCCTCCTAGTAATCAGGCTTACCTAGACACAATCGGATACTTGCAATACTGTGTAGACTTGTACATGATTCGAAGCTTCTATATAATATCTCAGACTCAAGACTCCTCCTGATTCAGTCTCTCGACTATCCAGCTGCTTCGCAAATGTCGGAAGAATTCTGGCTCAGTCTCATGATATTGTGACTGAGGCTTTAGTAAAGCCTCAGCAAATCAGCAACCATCTCCTGAGTTGGCACATATTGATCCACTGGCAACCCTCACTCTGATACAGCTGACAGACGGCACTGTGCTCAACACTCTGATGTGCTTATCAGATTGGACTCTTCAGCAAAGCCAGTGTTGCTTGACTGTCACAATGCAATTCAGTTGTGTGTATCTGGTCTTCACCTCCATACTGTTGCCATCACCTGGCCTGACTGCAAGGCCGTCTTCGCTGCAACAGCAGCTGCCATGTACTCAGCCTCAATTTGTAAATGTAGCAACAGATGGAAGTAGCTTTGAGACCATTCGATTGGGCCACCGGCAAACAGGAATTCGACGCCTTCTGTCTTCCTTTTTTGATGGGAACAGCAGAATCATCTCAGTCAGTGTAGCCCGCTGCTCTCCTTATTTCAATCCTGTAGAACTAACCCTCTTACGACGCTGTCGCAGCCACTTAACACACTGCCAGGGCTGCTTGCATGACTTGACATATGTATATCCAGCAGCCACAAAAGGGTGTGCTAGATCTGGGTGTGTGCTTGCATTTGCCACGCAGCTGACTACATCAGCTTCCACACTATCATTGAAAATCTGACGCATCCTCCACTGGGTTCATCACCATCTCTGCTTGACTCAAGATGTACTTCAAGCGAATTGGACTAAAGCTTCACTTCAACCACTCCCCCGCCCTCCGCTGCAGTTTCTCCTCAGCGTACTTGTCCTGTGGCAATGTTGTAGATCATGCGCTTCTGTCACGCTGTATCAGCACTGAAAGAAGTAACGATAGAGAACAATGCATCTCCCAGCCTTCTGATGTGAACGTTGCCATAAAGCTGATGATGAACCTCGTTTCAGATGCAGAACCTTCGTGTTCATTTGTACAGCTCCAGGATCCCCATGTAGACATTGTAATGCAGAGGCTCATCATGAAGGCTGCCTTCACCTCGATCTGCCCGATCTCAAGATTCTCCACCGCAGTCATGCTGTAGACTGCACATAATGTTGATTGTTTCACTACCAGGACCTTATTGTAGTTGACACCCTTCTGCTGTATGAAGCCCTCTGTGTGACGAGCCTTATATGCTTGATATGCTCTTTTTGGTGCCCCCCTTTGTTTGAACTCACTTTCACTTTGACGCTTCTGCACAGGCATCTGGTTCTGCAATGACATCAAATGCGGCTCCTGAATGCGAATTTGCAGTTCAGCATCAATGGCATCCTCCCACAGCGACCTGTCCGGCTGATGCTGAGCCACATGCATATCAGGCTCCTTCGGAAGCGCGTCCACAATCAGAAATACTCATCTCTGAGTCTCCTGGACGCCTCTCTAGTCCGCGGAGGCGGGTCCTCTTCTGAGCCAACTTCACATCTTCCTGTGGAGCCTCCAGCTCTGCTGGATGATTACCATCACCTCCAACATCCTCATGATCATCGATCTCAGGGTGGGCCGGGACCTCTTAGTGAGTCTCACTACAATGCGAGCCTTCGTTTGCAAATGCAGTAGAATGCTGGTCAGCATGATTGGGTGCAGAAGCGTTCTGATCTGTGCAATCATGTGCATGCGCGTCTTGCTTGTTCAAGAAAGATTCTTCAGATTCCCTCTTCGCCAACATCACGTCGATGTCGCAGTCGCAAAGATTGGTTGCACACTGCAAGTCTTCCTAAGCATTTCCTGTATGCAGCCGGTGTCTATGAGCACCAAAAAGTTTTGCTAGTTTCATGCCCATCATGCTCACATGAGGCATACACTGCCTCCTCACAATTCCCCGCAGCTATGGCTTTCGCCGCCGTGCTGCCATTGGCCTTCTGTTTTTTGTCGTGTCCCGTGTCTTTGACAGCACTTCTGTTAACGGCACCTTCTGTAGTGCCCGAACTGGCAATTGCAGCAGTTGACCTTTGATTTGTCCCTTCTGGGTGGGCAACGCTGTGAGTGCGACCGCTCCGTCATCCGCACCGTCCACAAGTTGCTGCTCAGCAACTCTTAGCTGCAATGTCATCACTTGTGTGGAGATGCCCGCCATGGGAGTCTCGGTGTTCAGCATGTATGCATCACTCGGGAGACATTTCAATAGTGTCATCGTCGTATTAACACAACGCTATTAACAGCTCTGAATCTGATGCCTTCGGTTCCCTTGCCAGACCTCCATGAGATCAGCTGCTGACCGACGACCTTGTCTCGTGTAGCTCTTCACTTTGGTCTAGTATTGGGAGGTTACCGCTTCAAACTGTCCACTTTGACGTATGTACAAGACATGGGTGGAAATGAAATGTACTGTGCAGGCTAGCTTTGCAGGCCTCCGCCGTTTCCTTTGTCACATACTGGTTTGACAATGTAGGTACGGGACGATGCTAGTTTGATTTTCCTTGAAGCGTTGATGTGCCTTGCAGGTCGTGTATGACGTTACTGACCAGGAGTCTTTTGACAATGTCAAAACTTGGCTGTCTGAAATTGACAGGTATGCAAACGAGCATGTGAACAAGCTGTTGGTCGGAAACAAAGCTGATCTTGTCTCAAAGAAGGTTGTTGATACGCAAGTGGCCCAGGTATGTTTCTGATTGTATGCGAGATTGGCTCTGGTACAATGATGTGAAGCAGCAGTCTCCCACAACAGTATCATGAGCATGTTCACAAGGGTTTGGAACATCATCAACATGTCAGTTCCGAAATGGCCACACCCTCACATGTACCCCGCATCAACCCACGTCCACATTTTCGAACCACGAATCGGTGTGCTCTGGAATTCTATGCAGCTGGTAGTGTCACCCTCTGTGGCGATATCAAGGGCCCGTACTCGCGTCTTGTGTCAAGTGCCTAATGAATTTCGTGTTCCCAGCAGCTTGCGGTTGTTTGAATACCTTGAGTGGTGATCTGTGGAGTAAGTATTATTCAGTGTGTCGGTCACGTAAATCCATTTGGTGTCTCATCGATGTGCTTGTTTGTCGTCGTTTATTTTGGTATGGCATTTTTACTTGGCGTCACGCATGATAAACCCGTGCAACCTAAAGTTCTTGAACAACATGGTGCGTGCTTCACTGCGCAGGCATATGGCATATCTGCAGAATGCAACAACTGTCATGGATGAGAGTGCGTCAAGGAAGTTCAGTATACCTTCATGCTTTTATGTAAACACTACCTGCAATAGAATTGGCCATGTCAGTTCACTGTGCCCATAAATATTATTGAAGAAAATATAATTCTGTCTCTTTCATGTGCAGGAATTTGCTACTGAGTTGAACATTCCATTCCTGGAAACATCTGCGAAGGACAGCAAGAATGTAGAACAAGCTTTTATGACAATGGCGGCTGAGATCAAATCGCGAATGGCCGCTCAATCCTCGCAAACTTCGCACATGGCAACTACAGTGAATGTTGGGGATGGAAAAGCTGTCAGATCACATAACAGCAATTGCTGTTAAGAACAGTATGCGTGGGCAAGAAGGTGTTGGATAGTTTGTTGGGAATGCAGCTTGCAATTAAAGGACTTGGGTCTCTCTTGAGATTCTATCTCGAAGTAAGTCGCTGTACTATTTTGTGGCTGGTCTCCAGTGCTCGAATATTGGGAATTTTGGCGGTAACAGGCCGCTCAGAAATATGTTTTCTGATTTTGAGCGGCGATTTTTTAATGATTTTGAGCTGTTTGTGCGGCTAGCCACCCGCCACGTATGTAAAATGAAAAGGGGGCCTCGAGCGGCTAGCAACCGACACAAATGGAAGTATAGTGATACGATCCGCGGCTAAATTGTTTTGTTTCTGCAAGCGTGTGTGCAGTAAGTCTGTGTGCGTCACTATGGAGCCCGAACGCGACGACAGTCCTTCGAGCTCGCAGCAAGCTAGACCTTCCTCGGGGCAAAGCAAGCGAGCAAAAAAGCCGCTCTGTAACTCGATCACTAGCTTCTTAGCGCCAGAAAGGTAATCAGACCACTGACGACGACACATAATAGGTCGACGAGGTGGGCTCAACCGCTAACACCGACACATAAACAAAAACCCGTCACGGTCTGGCGGCTAGCACTCCGACCAACATATAATGTTTCTCAAGTGAAAATTCGAGCACCAGTGGTATCAAGCTTGTATCGTTGGTACAAACCGGTCGAAGTATTTTGGCCCGCCAGCTAGGCATGGTGAGAGCAATGCATATGGCGAATCTCGTGCAGCATTGAGGGTTTTGGTAACTCTTGCATCATTGATAAGTGCCCTTTCCGTCATTGTAATGACGCTGAAAGCAGACAAAGGCAATCGCATAGGTGGCGATAGCCATATCACCCAGTTGTGATCACTGAGACATAGTGCGAGCTGTGCATGGCGGGCACAAAATTGCGTAGAGCTATAAAATTCGGATTAATGAGGTAGCCTAGAAGCTGCAGCGAATGCCATTAGCCAAATCATGGTGGTTTGTGGCACTTGTACATTGTCAGTGTGAATGCCACTATGCAGCTGTTGAGCTGAAACGCATTTTCACTTCGTGCAGCCAATGAACCATGTATCACCATGAAGTCTTAGTACTTGCGTGGACTGATTTTTTTTGTGTGATCGTTGTACGTTTGGGAGCTTGTGAGTATTTGCAAAAATTCGTTCTCTCAGTGTGCAATACATCGATTGGACATGACGCCAGACATAGAGGCGACAAACAGAGTAGTGCATCATACCTGACGGGAGAACCTTGATGCACGGAGGATGCCAATAAGACTAGTAAGTAATTCATGTTACAGAGCAGATTCCGCAGCTGATTTCATCATGAAATCTCCCACGGTACCAGCGCCCTCAGGAGCGACCCCTTCCGGATCCTGTGGATCTGAGATTCCCTGCATGGAGCGCCACATAGACACCATGCATCCCAGACCTCATGCACACTAATTTGTGACACTCCCCCATAGTCCGAACTGCACTTACTATTAGACAGATTGAGACTATCCCTAATAATAGCCAATGGGGTCCCGACAAAATCATGGTCATCACATCCGCCAACATCTTCTGCGTCTCAATTCACTTCGTTTTCATCTCATTCAGCTCCACCCATTCCCGAGCCTTCAAGAAACTCTTGTGAATGCGCTTTGATCTTGGCCCTATTGGTCCTCTGTGGGAGATTGAGATGGCGTTCTTGTTGTCTCCCCATAACCTTGGCTGGACAAGCTTCAAATGTACGTCCAGGAGGAGATACTTCAGCCACAACATATCTTTTCGTGTTGAAGGCATCACAATGATCTCAGCCTCACAAATGCTCAGAGCAATTATTTTCTGTCCTTTTGCTCTCCAGAGTACGCAGTTCCCATACACAAGGACTTACCATCCCAGAAACAGTATTCGCGTCTGTCCTATTTCCAAAATCCGCATCACTGTAGATCTCAAGCAATTCATTATTATCGCTGGAGCCTAACAGTGTTAGACCTAGGTCCATTGTGGTCCGCAGGGTTCTCAATGCATGCACCGCAGCCATCCAATGCTCCTTGGCACTTGCAACCATGTTCCTGGCCAAGGCATGAGCAGCAAATGCCAAGTCCGGTCGCATCACAAATGCAATGCATTGGATGCTTCCTACGACACTCATGTACCTGATGTGTTCTACCGCAGTATACACCAACTTTGAGTTGTCGTTCAGCGTCTCTAGTTGCTGATTTGCCACCATCTGAGTCTGCGCAGATCGACAAATGAGCAAGTTCAACTTGTCCAGTATATTGTGGATCTTGTTCTTCTGTGTGAGTGTGACGGTTAGCTTTGGTCAGTCACGTGACATTTCGCAGTTCCAAGCCCATGATAGATTTCCTAGGTTCCTGCCTTCGAATTTCGTGAGTATGACCTTGATCAAATGCTTTGAAACCCGCAGTTGGCTGAATATGAACAGGTCATCCACCCACAGAAAACTGAAACAGCGACAGAATTTTCCAACATAAAAACCAGGAACGCTGTGAGATCTATCAAAACTGATGCCATTTCGCTGCAGCTGCACTGTACCT
Organism: Ulva prolifera; assembly: GCA_023078555.1. NCBI lineage: Eukaryota > Viridiplantae > Chlorophyta > Ulvophyceae > Ulvales > Ulvaceae > Ulva > Ulva prolifera. The sequence continues at coordinate 4,313,997 of CM041202.1, read as the reverse complement.
CGTTATCTCGAGTACTGCAGCGCTGCGGGCTGCTGCCATTGTGGCACAGCTGACACTGTTCTGAACACAATAGGTACATAAGGCGAGACGCCACGGTTTACCTGCGGTTTTCGACTCAGTATTCCAATCGTTATCTCATGTAAACATTACTATCTATCCTCAACGGCTTCAGTTGGTATCGATGACGTTTCATTTTGATCGCGTGCACAATGCCTCACGGGAACGACAACAAGCGCCCCAGGGCGAACGTCGCTGATCACCTACGGCGTTATCTTCCTCCAGGAGCCCTTCAGCTCTATGGAGACGTTACTAGTGTGTTCAAGCGTGACCGTGCTTGGTCTGCAACATTCGTCCGTGACGCCGCGGTGCCTTCAAATTTTGTCGACGATATGGGTCGCTCCGTCCCTATGCCAGTCCTGAAGTTTCATGAGCTGAGCTTTGTCTGCTCTGCTGTTGTTTTGATTTTGATTGTGTGCTATCTTCTCCTGTGCAGCATACAGCTAGAGGGGAGGACTGATGTCATTTCGCTGCAGCTGCACTGTACCTCGTTATCTCGAGTACTGCAGCGCTGCGGGCTGCTGCCATTGTGGCACAGCTGACACTGTTCTGAACACAATAGGTACATAAGGCGAGACGCCACGGTTTACCTGCGGTTTTCGACTCAGTATTCCAATCGTTATCTCATGTAAACATTACTATCTATCCTCAACGGCTTCAAAAACCTAATTCAATTCGCAAAATGCCTTGTGCCACTCGCGATCGGCCTGTTTCAAGCCATACAGAGTTCTCAGCAACACGCTTTGTGCCATCCGTGAAACATGGGGATGTTCTACAAAAATTTCTTCCTCCAGAACTCCATTCAAAAACGCACATTGGATATCTACATGCTCAATCTCAAGATCATCCTTAGCAGCAATAGCTATCAACACCCGCAGGTCCTACTGAGACCATGTCTCAAAGTAGTCAACACCCTCTACCTGATTAAAGCCTCTGGCCACATATTTGGCCTTTTGACACTGCGCTTCGTTGCTGGGCCCTCTCTTGATTTTCAGAATCCATTTCCCCGAGATGGCCTTCTTTCCCTTTGGTAGTTCACATAACTCAAAGGTTCTGTGCTCGCTCAATGCAGAAACCTCTTCTCCTGGGGCAACCATCCACTTGTCAGCGTCTGATCCAGACAGTGCTTCTTCAAGGATGGCATATCTGGGTCGGTCAGTTTCCTTTTCTTGGTTGCGGCTACTCTTCGCAATAGCTACTCTCTCCTCCGAGATCTTCGCTGCTTGCCAGAATCCTCTTGGTGACAATAGGCACTATACCTCGGCACCAAGCATCCCACAATCAGTCGCGACTGATTTGCCGTGGTCACCCGTAGAGCTTAAAGCATCTTCTGCAACAGTCTGACTAGTATATGATCCCGCAGGACCTTGTACGGCAGCAATACCCACAGCATTCGGAATTAAGCGCTTGCGTACAAGCGGATTGAATTCAAGGCATGGCTGGGTGTGCCTCGTACCTTGAGTGGAGGGTCAATTCCCCCTGCTGGAAGCAGAGCGAACTCGCCCCATGAGTCTGCATCCATCTCTTGATCGGCGTGCGCATTCAAATTTTGTGAAGGAGGTGTGCCCGCAGGCTCCCCCTGAATCTTGAATCTTCGCAGAAGGGCTGCATCTCCTTGAGCGGCGTGTTCGAAGATGGTTGCAGCCTCCATGTCAACTGCTTCAGCACCCGCTTCTTGCCGCGCATCTATATCCTGCAAAATTGGCTAATCGGCCTGCCACCCCGCGGGGGGCTGCCAAAGCCTCGGTGTCGACAGATATGCAGAGCCATATGGCTGCTTGATCTCATCACCAGAGTCGCTGTGAGCTCTCAGAAGAACGTCTCTGTCTATGTCGGTGTGGTACTCCATACCGTCGTTGTACTCGTCTTGCGGCCACGGGTGCAGTTGGGGGTCCACAGTTTCTGCACAGCGTGTCAGGCTGCGAGATCGAACACGATACGGATGCATCGCATGGCACTGTTGCCCCCTGGGCGTCACATGATGTTCTGGACGTGCCTGAGAGATGGCATCTCCTCATGCCACCGTGTGAGCTTCTTCGCAAATGAGTATCTCTTGAGTCGTCCCGAAATTGTGGCTCGACCACCTGTGGGGGTGCGCGAGAGTCCTCCACGCTATGATTGTACAGTTTTTCCGCCACCGGCATGGTCGCGTGATGGAGAGGCAGGCACTGATAGACAGCTTTCTGCTGCATTAAAGCTCTGTCCATTCTGACTGATCGGCCAAATGGCAGAACATCATCTTCTCCGATCTCCTCTCCACCCAACCACTGCTGGACGAATCCTCCGTCATTGCCCGGGTACAAGGCGTTTGCCGCAGCACCGGGTTTGCACCCATGCATCAAACTGGTGCAAGTGGCCGGCTAAGTGATGACCGGTGACCAGTGTTGAAATCTGACCAGAAAATTTTTATGGTCATATTCCAAGTGGTGATTTTTATAGATAAGGTCCAGGTTGTGTGCATTACGCGGGTAGTAGATCCTATAGCTGGACAATCTTCATTTCGTACGCAAGGACACTACACAGATCAGGGAGCAAATTGCACTGGATGCAAGACAGTGCAGGAACCAATGAAATATGGAAGAGAAAAGTCTCTTCAGACTTGGACGCATACGACTATTTGCGACCATTCGTGTATGTCTACCGTGGCCCAATGACAATTGCCCAGGGCGAGCCGCTCACAGAGCGGCCCAAGTTTGTAGACCAGGTCAGTGCACACCCACTACGGGCAAGTGCACTGCACATGAGACACTTCAAAAGCGTCTTCACAATTAGAAAAAACACAGGCATCCAGCTTCACAAGGAAGCAGCTAGTCATCCACCACGCAGCCCATCGTCGCATGATTGTCAAAGCCGTTGCAGCAAACAGCGCTGGCGTACAGCCAGCAGGAAACCATCTCCTCACGCACCGCAAATTTTCAGAGAACGGGGTATCGTAGCGGATGAACATGGGATCATAACTTCCACACTGGGAACCTGTACGCAGCAGCTGGGTGCCGACAGAATTGGCTGTACGCAGCAGTGCAGCAGGACGCGGGACCGCTGAAGCCATGATCATCTCGAAGCCGCTAGGGCGCCATAAAAGGGTATAGCGGCGCCACTGAAACGTGAACCTAGATGAAAAGCTTCGCTGAACCTCGTCCGCGCGACCGCTGACAACGGAAGGCAACATGCAGACATGTGTGCCTCGCCGGTACCGCCCCAAGCCGACCCGCAGAACGGAGCATGCTGGCAATCCGCCATGCCCAGAAGCGAGCCAAACGCCGCACAATATTAAAGTGATAACTTGTAGTGCAACCGTATGACCTTCGCCGCCAAGGGACATAGCGGCAGGAGTAGCAGACATGCCGTCACAGCTGAGTCGGGCCAGAGCGTGCCAAGCCTGTGGTGCGCAGAGCAGAGACGACATGAAACGAACGAGCGCGAAAGAATCAGACAGCAGTATGGACATTTAAATCAACGACTACGAGCCGGCCGTGCACCGCAGCACGACCGACCCGAGCTATGGAGTGAAGAAACGAACGACGATAATCAATATAATGTATAAGCGGTTGTACGTGTATGTATGTATGTAGTTACAAAGGATAGAGGACCTGACCTATGTATGTATGCATGATTACATATGAGTCATATGATATGACATATATGTAATCATGGCACGCATGCGTCATGGCACTCGCATGGCACAACGCTACCACAGCAGGCTGGGCCCAGCACCCCTACGCTATCCGGGGCCTTGCACGCAGGGACAGCCTCAATGCCAACGGATGCGCACGCACGCCAGCCGGAACCTGGGGACATAGCCCCAGACATCGCGCGCGCCGAGATCCACGGCGGACCGGCGATGGACTCACACATGCGGGACGTTGCAGAGCACAGCCACATCGCCGACGACCCCCCGCCCCCCCACACGCCTGACCCTGCCCCACCCCAGCTGCAGTCCGCCATTGGGAGAGGCCACCTCACGCAGACGGCGACGCCGCGGGCCAGGCCAGCATGGGCAGGGGCCGTGGCCGACACCATCGACGCCACGAATTACGCGGTGGAGCGCGGAGACGCGCCCAGCATCCTTGCGGGCATCGACGAGCTGCTCGGCATGCCGCTCGACCTCCCGGCAGACAAGAAAGCCAGCAAAGGACGGGATCGCCGGACGATCGCTTGTGTGGGTGAACGCAGACAGCGATCCCGCAGAGCGATGACACTGGGTCAAGCCGCGGGTCTCGACCCTGGCCGCACCCCCTCGCAGGTAGTCGATGACGAGGCAACAGCGGCCCGCATGGTGCGTCACTGCCGCAACGGCAATCCAGCCCGTGGCCTGCGCTGCATCAACGCACTCCCCGTGATGGAAGTCGACGATGCCACTGTCCGCAAGCTCGAGGACCTGCACCCGCGAGCCCCACCTCTCGCGCGCGGCAGGCAGCCGCTGAGCGACACCGAGACGCAGCCCGTCCAGATCGACGCGGAGCAGTTCGAAGCCGTCCTCCACAATCTGAAGACAGGGACAGCTGCTGGGCCTAGCGGGTGGACGTACGAGCACATCCGTGTCGCCGCCCTCCATGATGAGCGCACAGGCGAAGCCGTGCGGCGGTTCGTCAACAACATCCTGGCAGGTCGGATCCCTCACGCTGAGCACCTGCTGGCTTTGCGCCTTATTGCGCTCGAAAAGCCTTCGGGAGGTGCGAGGCCCATCGCGATCGGCGAAGCATTCATCCGCCTGGCAAGCATTTGCGCGCTGGCATGCGTACCGGGCGCGGGCGCGCTGCTTGCCCCTCTCCAGATCGGCGTGGGCATCCCGGGCAGCGCCGAGATCCCCGGCCATGCCTTGCGGCCGGACTTTGCAGACCCCAACACCGTCATAGTGTCCACAGATCTGCAGAACGCGTTCAATGTGATGTCACGCGAGGCGATGCAGGCGCGGCTGGCGGAGTCCCACCCACAGCTGCTCCCGTACTTTCGCACGGTGTACGGTCAAAGCAGCCCGCTTCTCGCCCAGCGCCCGGATGGCTCCATCGCGGAGCTCCGCAGTGAGGCGGGTGTGCGCCAGGGGGACCCTCTGGGGCCACTCCTGTTCGCGCTCACATACCTCCCCACCCTGCAGGAAGCGCAGCGGCAGGCCCCAGATACCCTGGTGATATCATGCCACGATGACACCTACGTCCAGGGCAAAGCAGACAGTGTGGTGTCCGCCGCCAATGCGATCCTCACGCGGCACGAATGCAACCGGGGCAAGACAGTTGTGTACTGCGCTGACCCGGAGAAAGCGCGCCATGTGGCGGCACAGCTGCAGGCCACAGTTGCGGCGGACGGGATCGTCGTCTGCGGCACCCCGCTTGGCACACCGGCGTTCGTCGGGACATTTGTGCAGCAGCGCACCCAGCTCACGGCGGACCTGGTCGACAGGCTGATGGAGCTGCCGCTGCCGGCGCAGGCGCAGTGGTCAATCCTACACCACTGCCTCCAGCACCGGGACGCGCATCTTCTCCGGAACTCGCCGTGGGGTGCGATCCGGGACCACCTGCCTACCGTTGAGCGCGCCACCCTCCGCGGCCTCCGCAGGATCATGGGAGTGTCCGCCCTCACTCCTGCCCAAGTCGTACAGGCGACCCTGCCCCACCGCCACGGTGGGATGGGGCTCCGGCATTACTGTGATGACACAGCAGACGCGGCGCGTCTGTCCTCTGCAGCGCTGGCCCATCTCGCACTGGCCGGGGGGGTGGAGCGCGGCCAGCCGTTCCGCGGCGAGGCGGCCGTCGAGATGCAACTGACGCTGGACCGGCTGCGCCTGGCATGGGGCGCCGCCATCCCCGGCGTAGCCGAGTGCCCCGCCGGCGTCGCGGCGTGGGCGAAGGACAACGCATCAAAGGTGAGGTTGACACAGCTACAGAGCCTGCTCGCGCGCGCCGAGGCTGACGCTCGCAAAGCCGAGGTCTTTGCGGAGCTCGGCGCGGCCGCCGATGGGCCTTCACCCCATCTGGCAGCAGAAGCACGCGCGGCCATGGCCCGCCTGCGCAGCTGCATGGGGGCCCTCGCGTCGGCATGGCTCACAGCGTTTCCCGGACCGGTCACGGGTCTATCCGACATGGCGTTCGGTGTGTGCACTCGGCTGCAGCTCGGGAATCCCTCCTCCCACGCCTCGCCGATGATGGAGACTGCCCATGCGGGCGAAGCGGGGAGGCGGGCACGCACTCGCTGGTCTGCGCTTCTCTTTGGGGAACGGTCGTCGCACGTCAAAACCTGCTCGTCGAGACGTGGAGGCGCGTGATTGCGCGCAGCGGCATCACATCGGCGGTGGAGCCGCACCTGAGCAGGCTCCCAACGGGCCTCGGTCAAGGTCTCGCGGCTCCCTCCACGACCGGCAACGCGTCACCCTCTGCCACCTCCCCGCCCGCCAAAGCCCCGGCCGCGCCCTCAGCCCCTCTTGGCGCCCAGGCTTGGCCCCCCCTCTCCAGCGACACCTCCGCCACGCCCGCGCGCGATGACGCCGCCGCCGTGCTGGGCGCGGCTGTGCTCAGCGCCGCCGTCCTCAGCCCTCAGCACCCCCCAGGGTCCCCCGATGCGTGCCCCGCGGCACCGCGTCCAACCTCTTCCACAGCAGCCCCCCCCGATCCCTCGGCCTCCCTGGCCTCGGCCGCGCCCGCAACCACTCTTGGCGCCCAGGTCCCCATTCCCACCACCTACGCAGCTGCTGTCGTGTTGACGGATGACGTCGAGATGACCGGCCCAACCCCGGCATCGCCGGCCCCAGCAGGCCCCGCAGCGGCCGCAGGGGACCTCCCCTGTGCGCCGGCAGCCGCCCGCACGCCTTGCGTCGGACAGCCGCACGCGAGCCCCGCGCATGACGCCCCGCCAGCCATCCTCCCCAGGTCACGCGTGGGCGCCCAGCGGGGCGACATACTCGCGTTCTTTCCGGGCTCGCCGGTGATCGGCGACGTGTGTGTCACTCACCCGCTTGCAGGTCCAACGTTCGCGCGGCTGCGCTGCGCGACGGCGCCTCTGCGGACGCCGCCGACCGGCGGAAACGCGACAAGTACGGCCGCTCGGGAGTCGGAGGGCTCAGCTTGGTCCCGCTATCGCATGAAACATACGGGCGCGTGGGCCCGGCGGCGTTTGCATTCCTGAACAGGCTCGCCGATGTGGCTGCAGGGGCAGGCGCGGTCTCTCGGCGGCGCTTCCTGGAGAATGCGATGCGCGACATCTCCACGACGCTCTGCCGCGCCGTTGCACGGCAGGTTCACGCCGCTGCCCCGCTGATGGCGCGTCACGCGGGCAAGGCGGTACTGACGGGACTTGCAGTCCCATGTGATGATCTCTCGCCGCTCACTGGCCATCCGGCCTGAGCGGCGAGCCGCCCGCGGCGTCCTCGTCGCTCTCTCGCGGGCTGGGCGCCGTCCGAGGCTCGGACGCGCTGGTAGGCGGCGTGTGCTGCCTCGGCCGCGTGCCCCGACCCCCGCACACGGCGCGCCTCGGCCGTGCTCCGTTCCGGGTTTTGCGGATGGGGACGCCCCCGTGTGTGTTGTCCCGGCGCCCGGGGCTGGCCTGATCGGGGCATTGGGGCGGGGGTCCTGGGGGCCCCCGGCGGCTTCCGTGTGGGGCCGGCGCCGGCCGGGCCGCTGCATGGGGCTACCGCGGCCGCGCGGGCGGCGGGGTCGTGTGGCGTGTTGGCGTGTGGGTTTGTGGGTGTTTGGGTGTGTGTTTGGGTTTGGGTCTGGGCCGCGTGCGGGTGCGTGAGTGCGTGGGTCGGGTTTCAGTGTGTGGTTCGTGTGGTAGTGTGTGGGAGCGTGGAGGTGTGTGGGTGATTGTTGTGCCTTCGCGTTGGCTGTTGCTCTCCTGCTGCGTGCGCATTGCGTTGTTCGTGCTCTCCCTTATGGTCCTGGCGGTGCTACCGGCCCCTCCGGCTGTTTCCTTTGTAACACATATGACATATATGGTACGGGCCGGAAGTATGCATAGCCGTATCCATTTGGACATGGACAACTCCGAGATCCGGGACCGAAAGAGGCATCCAAGCAACATACTGCCGAAGAATCTGATTTGCGCCACAGAATGCAACAACACGAGCCAACTCATCGAGAGGGGACCGGCGAATTGCAACACCCGACACCCCAGCATCACCACCAACACCATCAACACCGACAATAAGAACAACTGCTACATCAAACCACGAAACACCAGAGGCATTGTCATAAGGACCGGCCGTGCGAGCAACTGCCGCACCAAAACCGCAACGGCGGAGACATGCCGATCACGATGTGCCACTAAGACAGGTGGCAGAACTGCCCCGATGGGTGCACGTGCGATGTAGGATGTGAAGACATCAGCAGCACGTTAATTGTTGAGAGAAGTGTGTTTAGCCTAGTGCTGAGCGCCCGCTGAGTAGACATGCTGACTCGCGCTGACTCGTGCTGAGTCAATGTAGCGGCTAATGCATATCATGCAGCAACAGTGTGCTAGTGGTCATGACTGTGGGATATTGATCTGCATATAGTGTAGCTGTAGTTAGTGAGCATCACAGAGTGCTTGCTAACGACCCACATGTCGTGACAGGTGTGACCTCAAACTCATTGCATAAATATGTCGCCCTCTCTCATGTAAACACAGAGTGCTTGCTAACGACCCACATGTCGTGACATTAATATTTCAAATGCTTTTCACTACGGTGCCGACACAAGAAAGGAGACAGACCAGAACGAGGAGACATTAGCACACGCACAGTATCGGGCTCAACGGAGTCCATAAACGGGGCTAGTGACCCTAGTTCGTGTGTTATCACACTAGGCAACCACTCTCCAGTGACCTTATTGATGCGACCACGCTTCTCAAATCGTTGTTCAAGGTATGCCAAACACATGACAGCCACGACCTTCTCACGGGTAAGATTTGAGTACGTGATTGTGAGAGGGCTTTGTTTGGACTTTGCTGATCATGCGTGCAGAGAAGTTTAAACACCCTGGGTGGCCCACGTCGGCGGCGATGCTCAGGCTCGGGTGGAGCCTGTAAGGCAAATCTGATGTGTGCATATCGTTTCAGTTCCGCCGCAATGGCCGTGATGCGGGAATGGAAGTCCCCACCCGCCCCCTGTCCCCGTTGAGAGTGACCCCGAATTACGGTGGATTCCACCGCAACCGGGAATCGCTCCGCCCCCATGTGTGTCAGCTTTGCGTACCAGCAAAGCTTCGCTGCCTTGATCATTGAGCTCACAGGCAGAAGGCCCGTGTCGGAAAAAAGAATCTCCTCCCTACAATCGAATTGGTGCAGGCCAAACACCACGCGGATTGCCTTTTTACAGATGGTATCAAGTTTGTCAAGTTCAGTTTTCGGGCCAATCCAGACCTCAGCCCCATACAAAGCAAGAGTATATATGAACGCATAAACAAGGCGGAGCCGGGCGGTCACCGGGAGGTAGTGGCAACGCAGCACTGGCCGCCGCGCGCCAAGTGCCTTGATCATCTTTGCGCGTACATGATGTATATGTTCAGACCAAGAGCCATTTGACTGAAAGAGAACACCCAGGTATTTGTAGTCGTGAACAGTCTCCAACTACGACCCTCGCAGCCGGAAGACGACTGGTGCGCCGCCCCGCGGCTGATTGAACACCATAGTTTCGGATTCTAACACATTTGGTACGGAGCGCCATTGAAACAACCATTTATCGATTGTATCAATATGTCCCTGGAGCCCTTCCGGTGTCAAGCACATGGCATTGACATCATCTGCATAAGTGAGTTCGGAAATTTTATCAGTGTTTGGTGAGTCAAGGGGAATGCAGAGTTCTTTTGGACGGGTGTGCAGTGTTTCAAGCAGATCATCAATGAACACATCAAAGATAATGGTTGACAGCGCGCCTTGGCCGACCCCGAGGGTGATGGGGAAGTATGGTGACTCCTGGTCTTGGAAGCGCACCCTTGATTTCGTGTTTGAGAGCATGTGTGCGATGACCCAACCCAGGCGGCTTGTCACTCCTTTCTGGAGCAGTTTGTAAGACAGACCGTCGCGCCACACAGTATCGTATGCTTTCCGGATGTCCAAGAAGAAAGCATAAAGTGGTGTGTCTGCCGCAGCAGCCGCCCGGACAATGCGTGCAAAGGTGTGGACATGGTCTACGCAGCCGCGATCCTCGCGGAATGCGGCTTGAGACTCGTGGAGGGTTATATTGTTTTGGAGGCGGGACCTGAGTAGTGTGCTGAAAAGCTTTCGGAATATTGAAAGCAATGTGATATCCCGGTAGTTGGAGGGGTATGTTGTATCCCCGGCTTTGTGGAGGCTTACAACTGTTCCAAGTGACCATGCATTGGGAATGGTTTCGTGCGTCCAGCAGAAATTGAGGAGCTGCAGGACGACGGTTTGCAATTGCGGCCCCCCGGCCTTCAGTAGTTCGCAGATGATGTCATCATGGTCTGCGGCTTTCCAGTTGTGCATTGTAGCAAGTGCTTGTTGAAGTTCATGAAGTGTGAAGGCATCATCCATCTCTTGGTTGTGTTCAGGCTCATTTTGGCGCCATGCATGCAATGTGTCTCTGACATGTGCATCAGTTTGTTCGCAGAATGTGGCATGTGGGACCGGGTTCATTTCAGATTGATAATGATTCGAGAAAACCTGCATCACTGTGTCGATGTTATCAGTGGGGACTCCACTAGACAGAACAGAAGGCACAGGGTGCTCGGCCGTCGAGCCACCCCTGGTTAGCAGTTTCAACAACCGCTTCGCTGACACCCATGACACTTTAGACTCAAGTCCTGGCGTGCACGTTTTAGAGACATGGTTGGCGTGTTGTCTGGTGTATGCACGTTTGAGATCACGTTTCAGCTGGTTCTTCGAACCTCGGCGTTGCTGGAATGCGAGCTTGTCAGTGTCGCTGCCGATCCGGCATTGTGTCTCATGAAGGGTCCAGCATTCATGTCTGAGGTCTGCATATTCTTTGTTACACCATTGCACACGATGTGTCCGTACCTGGTGTTTCCCAAAGCATTTCTCTCCATTGGTACGTAGGATGGTTGTCAAGGCAGATGTGAAAGTGTTGGCAGCTTCAGCATGCGGCATGGTACATGAGACCATGTCGTGCAGCAATTGCGCAAGGGGCTCTTGCATGGCGGTTTCAATGTTTGCGACTGACTCTTCGTTTTGCATTGCTTTCATATTCCACCGTTTTTTGTGTGTTCGAGCGCATTTGCGCTTGCTTATGTGTGTGGCATGTGGCAGTGACAGTGACAGTGTGAGCAGCGCGTGATCAGAGATACACTGCCCAGCAGAGTGGATTGCAGGTGCACTGCAACGGTCCCTACATGCAGAGCTCGTCAGACAGTAGTCAACAACAGAAGTGCCGCCGGCATGCATGCATGTCGGCGAAAAGGCAGTGTGGTTGTGCATGACATGCATGTTGCATTGTTCTACCATGCTTATTAGGCGACAGCCCTGTGAGTTACGGAACGGTTCATTATGTAGTGGAATATGGTGTGAATTTTGTACATTCCCAATCCTGGCGTTGAAGTCCCCGCACACAATGATGTGGAATCCCTTTTCAGTTAATGTATGTCATGTGTGAGAGCGTCCAGTTCAGCATCGAACCTGTCGCTGTCTGCAGGACAGGTGTGTGCCACCGGCCGTATGTATACACTTCCGATTGTCTTGGTTGTTTCTCCGCCAGCGCACAGTTGTACCCAGGTCGTCTGATGATTTTTCTTGGACCCCCAGGATAGTGTGTGTGTAAGGTGTGACAGTGTGTCTTTCACGATGATGCCTGTGCCGCCGCCGTTGTTTGAGTTGTGTATTTCGGAGCACCATATGCGGTCAACCTGTGCGCAGCAGGCATAGAGTTTTCTCTGTGTCCGATAAGTCGCACCAGGTTTCTTGAACTGAACAAATGTCCACATGATTTGATGACAGAAATGCACAAACATCCACATGTTTAGATGACAAAGATTGTGTAAACATACCATTCACATTCATGCTTACAATTGTGACACATGTTGGTGCTGCAGAAGTACCCGCCTGGTTGTCATGTGCAGAGGCAAGGGGTGCAAAGTGGTTGGCCGCGGTTGCAGATTCGGTGGTGGTAGGGTGCGGGCAAGCGCGTAGTGGTTTGTTGCGGCCATCGCCTTGTGGATGCATCATGTATGTGAGTTCCATTTTGGTAGAGGGAGCCGTGCGGCAACCCCGAGGAAGCAGCCTCTGTGCATGCTTGGGTAAAAGGAACCACGCCCTGTGCGATAATCTTCACGATGTCAAGTCTTCTGTAGAAGGACAACAGGAGGAATGGCTGCCCAGTTGTTTTGTTTCTGTGTTGTGTACAGTGGGCGGCCTGAAGTATTGAGAGGGTGGCGCTGTGCGAGGTCACGGAGAGGAATTCGCCCGTGTGGCAGACAACGCCACAAGGGCCAAAAAAAGATAAAACTGCTTCGCATAGTGCCACGGTCGTTATCTCCGGATCTGAGGCATCATGCTTGGACAAGGTTGTTCTAAATACGCGAGTTGGGCGCCGTGTTATTAGTGTGAAATTTACTGTGGTGGACTCGCTACCCGCGGCCACCGGATCATATCAGCCGAACGAGGCCCTGTTCGCTTTGGATGCCATATCTACAGTCGACATGTCCATCACATTCAAACACCCGCGCATTGTCGTATATGACCCCCGCTGCGGAGCGGGCGTCGTAAGAAAGACAAACCCTACTTCTATATTGTCCATGCTGGTCATTCGAAATTCACAAGTGAGTCTAGCACACAAGATGATTTTATGTGTTCGCAGCGTGAGCTGAAAGCATTGACTAGCAAGGCCAAACATGGCCAGCAACCCTTACATGTGGCTCATATTAGGCCCACAGTCGCGACATCCCCGATCTGTTGTGCTGGCACAAAGAAGAAAGGCTATTTGTCGGAGCAGGTTGCTCCCGCTCATGTCCCACAAGACACATCGAACATTCCTGCCTGCATTAAGTTGGTTGTTGACAAACATAAAGGCGAGGGCGGCACTTTAGGCCCTCCCCCGCCGAACACGTCTGCGTCAGGTTTTGAAATGGATATTGATTTGTAGCCGGGCACCCGCCCGAGGGCTGCGCGCCAGTATAGACTCACACCCCGCGAGACTCTGAAGTTGGAAAAGCAGCTCAATCACTTGCTTACCATGGGCTGGGTGCAGCCCTCTGTATCTCCATGGGCGAGTTGTGTTCTATTTGCACCCAAGCCTGGGGGCAAGCTTCGCATTTGCATTGATTACAGGTATCTGAATGAACACACTGTTAAAAACACCTACCCGCTACCACGCATTGACACGCTGTTGGACCAATTACAAGGACATGACTTTTTCTCAGCACTTGATTTGCATTCGGGTTGCCATCAAATCCGGTTGTCGTCAGCGGCGTGACCTAAGACTGCTTTTCGAACACCCGACGGTTTGTATGAATGGAAAGTCATGCCTTTTGGTCTGTCAAATGCCCCTTCAGTGTTTCAGCAAGCAATGCACGTTGTTGTAAAGGGGCTCATAGGTAAAATCTGCTTGGCTTACCTTGATGACATTGTCGTATTAGCACGATCTGAGGAGGAGCATACCAAACACCCTGACCTTGTGTTAACCAGATTGGCTGAACATAAGTTTTACTGCAATATAGACAAGTTTCAATTTGCCTTGCAAGAAATCAAATACTTAGGACATGTTGTCACTGCCGACACGGTCCAACCTGATCCATACAAAGTTCAAGTGCTGCAAGATTGGCCGGTAGCTGACTTGCAAAAGTCCACCAACAACATTAGGTCATTCCTAGGCTTAGCCGGATAATTTAGGAGATTTTTTCCAAAATTTCCAGCCCTAGCTGCACCCTTACTCCAGCGCATTAGCTCCAAGGAAAGCATCCCCTGGACGAAGCAATGTGATGCAGCATTTGTGAACATCAAAAATGCACTGGTCAATGCTACAGTTATGCGGCACCCGGACCTTAATAAACCATTTCACATTTACACTGACGCATCGGACTATGCTTATTGGGGCTGTTCTTACCCAGCAACATGAGGACACACTTTGTCCTATTGCTTGGATAGGCCGCAAGATGAATAGAGCCGAGGAAAATTATTATACTCTTGAAAAAGAGCTGGGGGCAATTGTATTTGGATACAGGCAGTGGCGATGTTATTTGGAAAATAACCATACGGTTTTTATTCATTCAGACCACAACCCCCTTCGGTTTTTACAGACTCAGAAAAAGCTGCCGGGCAAACATGGCCGCTGGCTCGAGTCATTATCACGCATTGACTGGAAAATAACTTATATTCCGGGTGACAAGAATGTTGTGGCTGATGCTGTTAGTCGCGCCAAACACTTGCCAACAACGGAAGTTGTGCTGCATGATGGTCATACTTTAGCCGCTGAACGGCCGCATGAACCTTACACAGCGTTGGCACTGACCAGCCTTCTAGTACGCAGGTCGCCTGGCCAGGCGCCGGCCTTGTCGGAGGGTTTTCCACCGCTGGCATTATCACAGCCACCCTCACGTGGCACGGTCATTATGGACTCCCCCCGGGGTTCCCCATCGGCATGGCATACTGCCGACAGACCGGCCGCCACGACTATATTTTCCCCCAGGACACAGGATCGTCAGGACCTGCGCCGGGCGCTGGGGCTGCTCAACCCAAGCAACCCCGCTTACCCGGTAATCCGGGACATGTTACGGCAGGCAACCGCCACCCCCACGGCCACCATCAGGGGTCCCTCTCAGCCGGTCAAGCCATCCTCCAGTCGCCGGGCAGCACCGTCTCGTCAGCAGCCCAACACCTTAGCTTCCCTCAGCCCGCGGCCGAAAGTCGTGAACTTGGCGAGCAGCCCGACCCCAAGCAGCGTGAGCTCCGAGCTGCCCTCAGAGGTGATTGACCTCGAGGGCATTGATCTGGACCCCCAGACGTTCCAGGAGATCGGTGCGGACCTGAATTCGCAGCACAACCAACACCTTACTCTTGATGTTACAATAGACTCATTCTGGGAACGGTTGCGTCAGGGATATGCTCATGACCCCGCATTCCGTGCACCTCCACACAGGTATAGTTTCGACAAACATCTCCAAGCATATTTATGGGGCCACAAGCTAGTGATTCCGGACCATGATGGACTGCGAAAACAGATTTTGTTGAGGCATCATGTACACCCGTGGCATGCACACATGGGAGTTCATCGCACACAAGCACTCATTATGGACACATTCTACTGGCCTGACATTAGCACGGACATTAAATCATTCATGTCACAATGTCATTCATGTCAGATAATGAAATCTCCAGGCTGTTCTGATAGCACTTTATCCCCGCTACTTGTTCCCACAGCGTGCTGGCGGGTGGTGAGCTTGGATATGATCACTCACTTACCGCGCACTTACCGCGCACTGCCTCTGGGTATGACTGCATCGTTGTTTTTGTGGACCAGTTCTCCAAGATGGTCCGGCTTATACCTGCACTGAGCACACTCGATGGTCCGGGTTTTGCTAAGTTGTTTTTCCAACACATCTATCCACACAATGGTCTGCCTTTGGGCATATGCAGCGATAGGGGCGTGCAGTGGAATAACACGTTTTTCAAATCTGTCTGCGAGCACATGGGCATTAAACTCCGCTTGACGTTTTCATATCACCCTAGAGCCAACGGCAAAGTGGAGCGCCTCAACAGAGTCATTGGGGAGGCGCTCAGACACTTTGTCGGCCCCGCGCACGACGATTGCGACTCGTTCCTGCTGCATGTTGAATTCAGCATTAACAGTTCAAAGAATGAAAGCACTGGCTGCAGCCCCTTCCAACTCAACCGCATTACACCACCACTGTCGCCTACCGCGTTAGCATTTGGCTTGCCACAAACACGGCGTGTGCATACATCTATTTTGCACAGAATTTAGTATCATTTGGCCAAGCAAGCACTTTCAGAGGCCAAACAATGCATGTAGTCTTCCACAGTTCACCATGAGTACTCACAACAATTCCAAGTAGGCAAAGATGTGCTGCTGTCATTGTCCAAACTTGCGCTGCATCACCCGGCGCTTAGACGCAAATTCACCGCCAGGTGGGCTGGCCCTTGTCGCATCTTGGCCTCGATTGGGACAAGGGCTGCGCGGCTGCGACTACCTGCCACATTGCGAGAGCTACGGATTCATGATGTATTCCATTTCTCGTGCCTTAAACCTTATGTTTATGCTCATTTTCATGAGTGTAGCACCTCTCCTGCGACGTGCCCGGATACGGACGCTGACAATGTATTTGAAGTCGAGGCCGTCTTAGATTATAGGCGCACGCACACGCCAACGGCACAATCACAGGACACGGGCCCCCTTAAAGGTCCGCATTATCTTGTCCGGTGGAAAGGGTACTCATCTCAACACGACCTCTGGTTGCCTGTTGGTGAGTTGGATAATTGTTTAGACAAGGTCGCGGATTTCCTGTTTCAAAATGCATCTGCGAAACAACGCGAAGTGATGATTGCACAATTCCCGTGCGGTGCACGCGCACGGCTGGCACACCTCTTACAGCGTGCGCATAGTACACGTGGCGTGGACACTGCACCGGCCACAATGTCGAGGCCACCGCGCTTAGTGCCGAGGACGCGACGCGAATCAGCGCGCTTGCGTAAACCCAAGCCGACGCTTGTTGCAGCAGTTTCCAGCCAGCAATTCTGCTCTTGTTGTGCTGCGAGCCTGTGCTAGGCCATTGCTGTGCCCTGCTATTTGTTGAAGGGGACGCCTGGATCCATATAGCACTTACCTGGGCGTTACCGGTCATGGGGAGTTGGGTCCGATGCAGGATATTCTTGACCGTATCCTGCCCGCTCCGCCGATATTTCTCGGTCTTAGGTCCATGTGCACGATCACATCGGAACCACTTATGCCATCCCCGCAGCACTAGTCATGTTGGGCATGGTCATTCACCGGGTTGGAACCCCGGCATGGTAGCACCTAGTCGCCATATAGCGTGTTACACTACCTGAATGCACCAATTACATCCTCGATAGGCACTTATGGGGTTAAATTCTTGTCAATGTGTGCCGGTGTTGCCGCACCTTTTCTCATGCCGTTCACACTGCTACACACATTCAACCTTTGTGGGATTTGCCACCTTATCTGACTTACGGCTGCTATGCAATGGCATCTTTACCTTCCGCGTCGGAGGGCTCTGCCTTGACCAGCTCCAAGATTAAGCGGTTGCTTGTTAACGTTCAGAAGTTTATGAATGATGTGTCCAAGACCCCCCCCCCCCCCCCCCCCCCCCCCCCCCCCCCCCCCCCCACCTCCGGCGTTTAGCGGGGATAAATTTAGGGCCAAGCTTGTCGCTATTGTGCGGGCTGAGCGGTCTGCTGTTGCTGCCGCCCGCGCCCGTGAGCGTAGCTTGCATGAATTCATTGAGCTGGTCACCCACTCACACGGCCGTCTGTTGGGCCATTATCTGGATGATCTAGTGATGTCCTTCTCGGACCTTATGTAACCCGTTTGCTGGGCAGACGCGGCACCGGCTCTTGTTACAAAGCCCCGGTCTCGCCCCCACCTCGTGGGCCCTTACCGTGTTTACGCCCTTGCGTTGTGTGCTTCTCGCCAGTGGCACTGTCGTGTTCATGGCGTTGCTGCGCTTGTGATGTGGTATTCTGCCACCATTTGCGTGCTTCGCTTCCGGAGCTTCGCTCCTCTGGTTAGGGGGGAGGTGTTGTGAGCATAGCTTTCGAATTGCCGATCGAGTTGTACACAGTGTGATCACACGTACACTCAGTGGGCTTAAATGCCTGCACTCGCCACGTGTGACTGCACGCGTCCAACAGCCTTACGTGCACTGCATCAGCGCTGTGTACAGCCTTCTCCTGGCACAATGTGTCCCGTCATAGGCTTATTATGGCTTTATGCGGCTAGCCGAATCGTTACTGCACACATTACGTCTTACTGTGTGCATTACCGCTATTACACAGGGTCTGCCCGGAGGGCTCCAGGCTTGGCATGCACGATAATATCTGTACAGCTACCCAGAGCTGCCCACGAATTACGTGCGCAGCCTTGCTTACACTCATCTCAGGCTCTGTCAGCCACAATTTAAGATCTGCCAAGCTGAACACGACATTTTTGACACATTTGAGTCTGCAAACGGGAACATCCATTCTGCAAATGATGTCCAAAGCTGAGGTGTATCAGGGTCTAGGAATTAAATCTGATGTGGTGAAGGAGAATCTAGGTCGCTGCCACGGTTGTCACCTAGCCTCCCATGGTTCCGGCTCTAGTAATCAGCATGGCACAAATGTAGAACATGATCAGGCCCAATGGTCCGGTGCATGACTGCATGTTGATGTTATGGGTCCCATTTTGCCTGTACGGGTAGGAAAAGCACGGTACATTCTCATAGTCGTCGATGAGCATTCACGTTACAGTTTTGCTTGTCCAATGGATGCGAAGTCTAGAGTGCCACAGCTGCTAGTTGAAATTATTGAGCACATACGGACTAGTGTTCTTCCGCATGAGTTCGTTGATGATGAGGGCATTAAGATCACACCTAGAGTCATGGGTGTACACGGAGATCGTGGCGGAGAGTTTGAGGGTCACAATATCCAAGATTATTTCTCAGAGAACGGGATATCGTGGGAAACATGTGCTCCTGGACACCATGAGGGCAATGGTATTGCAGAGCGTACGTGTGGTGTCACCTCTGACAAAATGCGTGCTGCAATTCTCCCCACCGATCTACCCCGCCGGCTACGGCCGGAGGGGGCGATGTGTGTCAACCATTGCACTAATCTTGTGCCTAGCACTGCTTTGATGACTCGTGAAAAGAAAAAGGTCCTAAAGAAGACTTTGTCCAATGCGATTGAAAATCTCAGCAGAGCTAATAGAAGTAGAGTGCTCGCAGTGAAATCGAAGGTGTGAGTAACAAGCCTTCTCCAGCTAAAGGTGATAAGCTTATGACGGAAGAAGAGATCACGGCACAAGCAAAGCGTGGCGAGACCTAAATGGCGAAGATACCTAAGCGTGGCGAGACCTCGGTGACTTGTCGTGGGCACTAGGTGCCTCAATCACTACGGATAGGAAGCAGAAGATCATCTCTCTATCTCAACAACAGAAAGTAGTGAACTTGCTGAAGAATTCAGCATGGCAGACTGCAGACCTAGTCCGACTCCGCAAGTGCCAAGGCAACATTTGAGGAGCGCTAAGGATCATCCCAAACTTGAGATAGCAGAACAGGCTGAGCACGCTAGATTCATGAGTGTTGTAGGAGGCATCCAATATATTGCTGTAGTTATGCGGCCTGATATTTCTTATGCTTGCAATGTTTTGGCCAAACATATGGGGTGCAATTTAAAGGAGCATTGGCCAGCGGTGCAACATATACTGAGATTCCTGTAGTCCACGAAGGATTTAGATCTAGTGTTTGAGGGCTCATCAAAGAGCTGTTTGCGGGAAGGCTATTCGGATGCTCATTTCGCGAATGACAAAGGCCTGAAAAGTGTGAGTGGCGTAGTCATAAGGGTCTATAGCAACACAGTATTTTGGAGGTCGAAGCGACAGCCTATCACTACTGGTGATACAACTGAGGCCGAGCTGATCGCTATGAGTAGTGCAGCAAACGAGTTGATTTGGGCTAAACAGTTGTTGTTAGACCTGCATCTTCGTCCAGAAAAACCTGTGCTTTGGGGAGACAATAAAAGTGCGAATATCCTAGCCAACAACCCAATCTCTAGTGATAGGTCTAAACACATTCGAGTGCGGCACCTAAGGGTCCGTGAATTTGTAGAGGCACACGGGATTCAAGTGCAATGGGTAGGGGCCAAAGACCAGCTTGTTCATGTCTTCACAACGGTGTTACCATGTCCTGCATTGAAGGATGTTTGGAAGAGACTTCGTCTGATGCCAGTCCTGATTAGTCTCTAGGGGAGTGTCATAAATGAGGTCCATCCTGGGACACAATGCATGACGTGCAAGTACGCACATGAGTGTGGTGGCCACGGGCCCAACCCCTGTTATGTTAGGACATATGCATGATCATATGCATGAGCATAATCCAGCACAATCCATGTGAGGTTTGTGTGCGGTCACTGTGATTAAGACCGCCGTAGACTTGATTGATTGGTGGCATATAGGCATGTGCCTCCAAGTCTACTGTAACCATTCTCTTACAGTCTTACGTGGTTCCTGTATTGCCTCACTGCATTTCAGTACATCCCCTGATCTGTGCATTGCCGACGTACGACCTGAGTGCTCCACATGCAACGGCTCTGCAACCCACTAGATAGCTTGACTGATAATGCGCATAGGTCCTTGATTATAACACCCACGTTGACTGATGAAAAGACAAAGCTGAGAAAGCAGGTTCCAACAAGTATGCATCATGTGGGACCTAAGCTCCTCCAGCATTGGGACGCGCCAGGTCGATTGCCGCAGCAGCCACATGACACAACTTAGCATGGTCCTCAACAACAGACGTTGGACTGCGCTG
This sequence comes from Ulva prolifera, assembly GCA_023078555.1. Taxonomy (NCBI): domain Eukaryota; kingdom Viridiplantae; phylum Chlorophyta; class Ulvophyceae; order Ulvales; family Ulvaceae; genus Ulva; species Ulva prolifera. The sequence goes on along the minus strand of CM041202.1, from coordinate 4,293,523 downwards.
GTTGGACCATACCAACTCCCTATTGACAGGATGGCCTTTCAGAACAGGTTGCTTTTCAGTGCACATTTTAAATGCAAAGAAACGGTGCCCGTCCTCTTCGAACTCCTTGTACTTGGAAGCATCCTCGGTACCAGTGACTTGGGACATACAACACACTTGTCAAGACGCTGGTTAGTCTCATCGAGTGTGCACAGGGGTCAATGCGCGAGCCTGAGCTGGTAAGCATGCTGACTGTGCATGATGGCGTGGAGGGAAACATACCTTGTCGCCGCGAAAGTCGCGCGGCAGAAATGAAAGTAAGAATTGAATTGGTGACCTCTAGAGGTACACACGACATGCTCTAACCACTGGGGGCTCACCTGAAGCAACGAGTCCTTTGTTAGATGACTCCTCCCTTGATTTAGTCGCCTATATTCTTGGATCCCCAGATATGGATATCCCACAACAACACTCCTACGCGTGTCTAAATACATTTACTCGTGGCGAAGACCCAAAGTGCTCAATATTTTGTACGGACACTCAAGAGCATAATACACACCGGGAATCTCCACATCCAAAGGATGCTTGTTCCCATGCACATCAATATAAGGGGATCACCCAGGATCACCAGAATCCTTCGCTTGCCCATCATGGGGAGTTTGCCTGGTCACACGGGATTGGCAGGTCTCTACCACGGACCATATTCAATGAACATTTCACCATTGCCGACAATAGGAATATCGGAACCACTGTCTATGCTGAAATTGCACGGCTTCGACGCATCGTGAGCCGGGAATTCTTCAGGCATTTCAACACATACATCTTTGGCCGCAGCCTGTTGGCGCAGGGGGCAGTTCGTACGCAAGTGTCCTTTCCTCTTGAAGAAGAAGTAGGTCCGGGTCTCCTCGCGAGAGACCCGGCCAGCCGCGAGGGCGGCAACTGCAGGACTGCCTCCACGAGGCTGCTTGCGCCAGCCATGACATGGTTTGCCTGCAGGCGCACCAGACTTAGCATGGAGCCGCTGTTGTTTGAACAGATCGGAATGCTCTGTCAAACGTGCACTTATGACGTGCGGGGTTGAGTGAAGGAGATCACCGCTCACGGCATTGAACTCCTCCCCCACTTCTACCAGTTTCATTCTTAGCCATCTCAGGCCCACATCAGCACCCAGTGTTTCCACTTGAATGTAGACACTCATCACATCACCACAGTAAGGCCCAACGTCTCTATTTCCTTGTGACAACGAGTTGGAGCGACTCCACAATCTGTGGATATCAGCTTTGGTGCTAGGCCGATATATAAAAGTATGATATATATACTTTGCAGTCAAATAGGCCCATGCCTCGCACAAATGCGACATGCGGTAGGTAGTCGTCCAATCAGAGTCAGGCAAAGACATCATGATCTGTGTCCTCGCTATGGCATGGACACGCAGTTCGTCCGCGGAGGGCGCGTGTTGCAACATCTGATCTAAATCGAACTGACCTAGCCACAAAACGACTTTCTATTTGTATGCAACGAAACTTTCAGTCTTTGTGTTCCACTCAGGCAGCTTGCCTTTTGTCAGGTCAGGTTCGCTGCGACCACGGGATGCACGCAGTGCTTTAACCAGAGTCTCAAGTGTGATGAATGATTCAGTGTTATTAGCACTGTTCACAACATTGGAATGAGGTTGCACCTCCTAACTGCTCTGCCCATATTAGGAAGAGTATCATGGTCGGACAACTCGTCCACCGCGAAGCAACATGTCCGCGGGTTGTTCGTCGTCGGGGAGTTGCTGGTCAGCGTCCCTGCCGACGAGTGGCTGCTCGTCAGCCTCGCCTTCTCCTTCCTCACGCAGAAGGTTAGGGAGATCGACGTTAGACATCCTGCAATAGGATAGACGATTCTTTGTCGCGCGCAGCAACTAACCGATCCGTGGCTCGCAAGCCGAGAGGTTTGAAGTAAGCGAACACATTCGCTTTCCAAGCGTTGATCATTAAAAAACAAGCATCTCGAATTGTGTCTAACAATAATATGCTACGAGAAAGCTTAATGATGCATGCGCTTTTCGCCGCAACCTGAGCGCCGGCAGAACAATGCAATGCTTGCCGTGTCTACCATAGACACGGCAAGCAGACTTTGGCCAACGGCTTCCTGAACAAGATCATATCAGACAGAATGCAAACTATCACCGATACCATGTCAGAAACGCTATCTTATGCAGGTTAGACGTGCCGTCCTCAAGCACGTCAGGTCAGGTAGCCAGCATCCCGTACATTTTGTGCGCATAGGTAGAACCAAGAGATGCTAGGAGGAGAGTGCTAATACCGTAAAACAGTAATGAGATAAGGTTACAGATCACAGTGTGCACATCCATATATGCACACCCACAGGTCAAGATTACGGCGGGAGATCCACACCAGGGTCTCCCTCGCTACACCGGGACAATCCCTCTAGCGGCTTACCCTTGCATTGGATCCGCGGATCGATCGTGCATGGGTGCACCTGTCACCACACTGCTGCCCGCAGGCTCATGCATTGTGACAAACGCCGTGCACGCTGCGGCGGCGGCGGTGGTGGTGCAAGGTGGCTTGGGTGCGGCAGGGCCTGGGTGCAGGCCGCTGCCGCGCAGGCGAAGGGGCGGGAGGAAGTGCTCATGATGATGGCTCGTGAGAAGGCGGGGGACATCATGTTTGTGCCGCCTGATTACCCTTTGTGCATAGGGGATGTATCGGTTGTCAACCCTTGTGTTGGTGCCTACTGCAGCAGGGCCGCTCGGGAGGACGGGTCTGCTGCCGTGGTGCGGGACGTGCAGAATCGCAATGCATATCGTGCGTGCGACCCTGATGCATATGCTTTTGTGCCGTTGTTGACTGATCGGGTAGCGCCGGGAGCTAGGCACCCGAGGAGCGTACAGAAAACGACAAGAGAGAAAGACAAGGGTAACAATTATGCACACAATGGAATGACTGGAACAGGAGCACCCCAATCGACCAAATGTAATTGCGTTGATCACAGCAAGACACTTGGACTATGTGCTCAGGCGCATCCTTGCTTTGGGCTGTCCTTGTCACAATGCATGAGCCTGCCGGCAGCAGCGTGGTGACAGGTGCTCCCATGCACGGATCGATATGCGGATCGAGCGCACAGGATAGCCGCTTGTTGGATTGTCCCGGAGCAGTGAGGGAGATCCTGCGAGGATCCCCCGCCGTTATATTTACTGTTTGTATGCAAATGTTGATGCGACAAAGAAAAAAATTCTTCACCGATGCATCATTTCCCTCGAGTTCTCGCTTGGTTGGCCGCGACTTCTGTCTCATGACTTGTTAGCTTCATGTACTGTTGCGGCCGCTGCACTGCCTCCGCATCAAGAAGTGTCAGTATCAGCGACATATTCTTCAGCTCACTTCCCATACTGCCTTCGTCTATCACCATTGCAGCTAGCCTGCTGCTGTAGCTGACCTATTACCGCAGGTGTGTCACTACACGGCCGGAACTTTGTACGACAGACACTGCCTTCTACACACATATACTAACATTAAGCCTTACAAAATTGTCTAATTGAGTTTTATCATACTACCAGCGTTTCTGCTCGTGCCTACACGGACCCCGCCAAGCGGCCTGCAACAAGACATCAATACCGGGGCGCTCTCACAAAACGTGTAGGAGCGGAGCGGTAGTTACATGCAGTTCGTACATTTCGATTGGGATGGCGGCATATAGCCGCTCAAAGCGCAATCCACGAATGGATTGGATCGGCGTGTAAACAGGTTTTGAAAATTTTGGACCAGCCCCGTAGAATTAGCGGGGCCAGATTTGGACAACCAACAATTATGCACGTGGTCTCAACAATTCGTGGTTATACGGTATCAATCTCTTACAGTATTCATTGATTTCTACACTGCGTTCATATTTGTGTAGTTCTATCCCTGCCGTGAGTAGTAGCCTTTTGTTCGACCTGACGGCTCTCTAGGTATTGGCTCTACTCACCCCACAAGCATCCAATGCACATACCGTACATAAAATTTATGTAACATAATGTAAAGAGTTGTTGTGGGATTCGCTGGGACAGACCCATTTTTGGGTTTATTTAATTTTCAGCCGTTGTTTTCGCGGCTATAGGGACAGCCATGCTGTAAATTTTCGGCTTGGTTCGTCGGTATGATGCCATTCGGGTCGGGACACACGCATTTCATTGTTTGGGCGCTCGTCACAGATCCATGACGCCGCATGTGCCTCGGGATTTGAGCAGCGAGTTCGGTCTCCTGTTTGCGAGCCAATTTGGCCTGTTCATGATCAACTTTAGTGTAGCTGATCAGACGGGTGCAGGGCAGACCACCTTGCCGCCCCCCAGGTCCATCAGCTCAGTGGCTTTTCTGGCTCTTTTAGGAGTTGCATGTGAATATTTTTGGGCTGGTGTGATCCATGTGTTACAAAGGAAAAAGCCGGAGGGGCCGGTAGCACCGCCAGGACCAAAAGGGAGAGCACAAGAAACGCAATGCGCACGCAGCAGGAGAGCCACAGCCAACGTCAAGGCACAACAAGCACCCACACACTCCACACTCCCACACACCACCACACGAACCATACACGTGATCCATGTGTGGTGTAGTGCACCTCCGTAACAGCCCCAAAAATGGCAATTCCGGTTTTTGTGCTGACTGCAACTTTCAGCCCGCCCCTGCAACACTCCCAAGTGCATTCTCAGTGAGGTTGTGTTGTGGAAATTGGCAGCCTCGAGGGCAAATAGCCAACAGGCAGCTCCTCCAAAAAACGCCCGATCAGCGCTTCACATATACCTCATGTGATCTGCTGTTTGAATGTGAGCCTCATTCCTTGCACACCAGCTCCAACAGCTATTCTGCGTGTGCGTGTGCTATCACCCCCGAACATGTGTGTGCTGCACCATTCTTTATGCGGAAAGTTGCTATGCACTCGGTGCAGCAAATTGAGAGCGATCACCAGCGATTTTTTTACGTGCCTCGCGAAACTGCGATCCACTGGTCAACAATGCTGTCGTGAAGTGCAGAGTAATTCTACACTGCAACACAGTGCTGATGGTAGTCGCTGGTGAGAATGCTTTTGGGAGGCGCGCTGGAAGGTTCTTCCAGGCCCCTCCCTCCCAGTGCAACCCTACCGCTGCTGGCAGCATCTCCACCGAGCGTCCTACACGGCTGAATCGGGCCCTGCGCATGCAGGCCGACGCTCTTGAACATCTTACATTGCTCCGATATGGCGCCGCTCACTCGGCGACCACAGGCGTGCCGGTATCGGCGGCAGAGAGGGAGCGGCTGTTGCGTGCAGAGCGCGTCACCCTTGTTGCTGAAGAGATGGAATTCTCCCGTCATCCCCGCACTCATTCCAATTATCAGCGCGCGCATGCGTCTTTCTCCGCCTATCTTGGCCATATGTTTCCCAGCGTGGAGGACGGCTGGACAGCCTGCCGCCCCGACGATGTGTGCTGCTACATACGACAGTATCTCTTGCCCACCCTAACCGGCCGCAGCGGGCCTGACTCAGATGTGGCCAGATCCACTTTGCAAGGTCACATGAGCTCACTGTCACAGTGCTTTGTATCGCGAGGCCGAGCTCATGACTGGCGCGACAAAGGCGCGACCGGGAATCCTGCGTGGTCCACGGTGGTTCAAACCGCTCTCCGCGTGTACCAGCGCCGCCAGCTCCTTTCTGGGGCCCGGCCTCGTAGTGCGGTACCTATCCAGCTTGTAGATCTGCGCCTCCTGGTGGGCAACATGGAATCCACCATGGTATTTGCTGCGCGCCAGCATGACCGTTCACGTGCTGGTCTGCTTCTGCGGGACTTGACGCACATGCTATACATGTGGCGCAGTGGCCGTCGCGGTCAGGATGCTTTGCATGTGAACTGGGGGGACATGTATCTCCTGGGGCCTGATGGCCATCCGACCCCCGTAGCCACTGCCTGGGCTGCTGACATTCCCTACTGCCTGGCCCTTCTGGCCATCTGCTCGTGGCCTCTTCTCGAACCAAGACCGAACATCTCCGGTGACCTCTCACGCAAGAAATTCATGTGGATGACGAAGCCGCCCTCTGCGCGGTTCGGCGTCTGCGGACTCTCTATCAGTGGCAGCGGTGCCTACTTCGTGCGGTTCCTGAAGGGCCGGTGTTCCTCAGCCAGCGCTCTCCGCCTGTCCGGCTGACCTCGCAGGCTGCTGCCAATCGCGTGCGAGCCAATATTCGTGAATATGGTTTTGACCATGGTGAAACGATGCATAGCTTTCGCCGTGGTCATGTGCAAGCTGCGCGAGCCGCTGATGAACTTCCCGCAGCTACTATGCAACGTGTAGGGATGACGAGCTTGTCGACCTATACGAAATATGCTGACAGGGGCCGGCACTTGCGGTAGGTGGACAGTGCTTGCTGTAATCTCCACTCCCGTGCTGTTCGAGCACCGGTTTACAGAGGGCTGTAACTGGTGTCTTCCTCCTCAGAGTTCAGACTGCTCCATCTTAATTGACTACAGACTATCCCATGTAATGAAATACACCTGCAGGGGTGTATTCCATTGCTCCCCTGTTTTATAGGCTGGATTTGCCGCTGTGGGCTTCACCATGTGTCGGACGCCTCTGCACTGCAGCTGAAACCGCACTTACAGGCAGTTGCCCAATATACCTCTCATCTATTCTCCTCAAGTATCTGGAGCAAACCAGCCAGACGCTCGGCTGCTCTACCTTGATCTTCCATAGTACAATCGTAAGCATTGCTCGAGGCGGAAACAGAAAAATGCATGGCCTCTCTCGCTGGGCCGCTCTGGGCAGTCCTTTCGGCCAACGGCGCCAATTCTGCACCATTGCATCTTGTGCGATGCACACACCATCCCAGACCGCTGATACATAATTCTGGACCTGGTGTGCTCCATGGTTGGCCATCATGTCCACGTCTGGCGGATAAAAGCCTTTGTGTACCCACTCTCGTGCGTACTGGCGCACTTGTGCGACGAATACGCCTTGAGAGAGTCGCCAGTCCGTGGTGTCCTCCATCTTTGACAGTGCGTCTGCTAACACCACCTCCTTGGTGCTGCGTCGCTGCCATGCGAAAGATATCACTAGCCCTAGTTCCCTTGCAAGCAAGTGGACCTGTGCCACCACTGGGAACACAGTTTTCCCTCCTCTCATGTTTTCCAGGGCTGACACTGCACCTTTGTTGTCGCAGATCACCTGCACAGCACCGGTGCCATCGTCCGGGATGGCCCCGCAGCGTACCCCTTCTTTGATTGCTTTCAAAATTCCAATGACCTCTGCTTCTGTACTGGACCAGCGGCCGTTTTCTTTCTTTTCAAGCTCCTTTGCACTCGGAATTGCTGCCTTCCACGTGCTCTCTAGTATGTGCGCTCCCGTTGCAGATTCACTCGTATCCACCACAAGAGTCATTGCTGGTCTGATGAGGGCGTCCATGGCTCCTCCGTTCAGCTGTTGCATGTGGTTCAAAAAGAAATCTATCAGCTGCTCATGGAGGACCTTGTCACTGTCTTCACCGTTCTGCTTCCACATCTCCTTTTCCCATGCAAGGGTGCGGATCATCAGGCCTGTGAAAGGAAATGCAAGCGAAGCCGCTGCTACCTGCCCTGCCATTCTGCGGTATTACTGCTCCGATCGTGTATGCCTGGCCGTTCTGAGATTGTCTACCAGTCGCTGCATCTTAACCTGTGGCAATTTGACTGTTCTGCTTGCGATGTTGAACTCGTATCCCAAGTACATCACTGTTTGTGCTGGTGCTGTCATTGCTTTTTCCGAATTGAGTGTCCATCCCAGCAGGAACCCATGGTGGCTGCAGGGGCAGCAATCACAGGAATGGTGGATGATACCATGGGAGCAGCGGCAGACAGGCCATCAGCAGCAAGAGCAATGGGCCTCCAGATCGAAGTTATGGGGCTAAGTGCTAATACAATGCCCTGAAGTACCTATGAGAACGCCAGTCTTGCTTGATCTTGACTTGGTACTGCTTGACTTGAACTCGAATCTTGTATCTTGATATCTTTATTAGTTTGAATGCACCATCTTACACTCTCTTTCAACACTGCTCCGCACCGACGCCTTTGCTCCCCCTTACATGCTCATAACTCAGAGCTTTGCCTATTCTTCACTGTCAGCTCGGCACGTCACAACATAGAGGCCGTTCATCCCAATGTAATTGATAGGTTTTTCATTTAGTTCTCAGCCTCAATCGGCCGAGCATCCTCAACGATGAGAAGGCTTATGAGCACTGCAACTACACCAATCAGTGCAGAGACAAGCGTGCATCAGAGCTGATGGCACGGTTGAGCGCACAGTCGCGCATGCATGCATGTGCAGACGTATGCACGCAGCGTGAGTGCATTTGCGCGCAGCTGCACTGGCTCGAGCAATACTAGCAATGAGCATGGCTCAGTTACATAGCTAGGCCACGACATTCATGTCATGATCTTACAAAGGCGCCGATTGGGCCAGCGTGCGCTAGCTCGTGAGTTGCGCCGCCGCGTGATCGGGCGGTGGCCGCATCGACATGCCTGCGGCGTGCAAGAGCGTCTCTAACACGTCCATCACAGTCGTGCATCGGGCCACACATTCTATGTGTATTGGAAAGTGGCGCACTTCCTGACCTGGCACTTGGCGCGTTGTACGCAGGAAAGCCTGATTTTCAGAGATGCTTTCGACAACAAATGGGCCTGTGACCGCATTTTTCTTGCCCAGTCCGCGTTCTATGTCATAAGGAAGGTCTCCAGCTTGCACTTTCCTCCCCCTCCTAGGCTTGCGAATGGCCAGAAGGTGGGCTTGCCTGTCAGCATTACGTTGCTGCGAACGGAGGATGCGATCGTATTCGCGCGCAGCCACACGCTCTGCGCGGGCGTCGCGCTCACGCACATAATCGTCCTCGGGCATGGCAGAAATCTCGACGGCTACCATGCGGGGGTGCGCATCGCGCACGCCCACCGGAGGCGGCAGCCGCAGGCGGTGTGCCATCACCAACTCATTCGGCACATAACCGGTCCCTGTATGCCGCCGTTGCATGTATTCCATGCGTGTCTGCGGAAGCAGCGCGGGCCAATCATGGATGGCACCGGCAACTTTTGCCTGGTCTTCATTGTGCGCACGAGTCGCTCGACGGCGCCGTTGGACTGGGTATGGTACGCAGAGGTCTGGACGTGGTCAATGCCAAACCGCTCTAGCTGGTGCCGGAAGGCTCCGGCAAACTCTATCCCGTTATCCGTGGCCACCCATTCCGGATGCCGTAGCGCATGAACCAAAAGTCATGCACGGCACGAGCGACTGTGTCGGCACTCTTGTCTCGCAGCGGTGCGAATTCCGCTGCCTTTGTGAAATAATCCACCATTAGGCACACATACCCTTGGCCGGTCTGTGCCGTGGACAAGGTGGCTTTGGTGCGCCCTGCCCTGCCACGCACTGGCGCCGCTTTCACCTCACGGAGGGGAAACGGGCCAGCCATGTCAATGTGCACATGGCAGAACGGCTTGCTCATGCGGGGAAGCTGCACATCTGCCACATGTTGCAATTCCAACCGCTTGACTTGGCAAGCATGGCACTGTTCAACATAAGCTGCTACATCCAGCTTGATGCCTTGCCAATGATAGTGCTGATGTAGCACGGCCAGTGTTTGGCTAACGCCACCATGTCCCATGCGATCATGATACGCTCCAATTAGTCCCCAGCGGAATGCCACAGGGGGCACCGCTAGCCACAGACGGTCGCCTGTGCGCAATTGCGTATGCTCGAGCAGCCATTCCGGGAGAGTCGGATGCAATCGCAAGGTGGAAGCCTTCTTACGGACTTTGCGTTTCAGCGCTTTGGGCATATCGGGGTGGAACACTGCTTCCGCCGCAGCACGCGCGTGCTGCGACGCTGCTTCCGGGTCGCGGTCACCGCTTGATGCGTGGGAGTTCAGGGACTCGACCACGGCACGCTCCTGACGCTCAACATACGCACGTACCAAATCCGCCAGATCTGGGTGGTGCGGATCTCCACGCCGCGCAAACAAGGCGGGGTCGCTGCGGCGGAGTTCGTCGACGTTGGAATACGCTTCATCGCATTGATGGCAGTGCCACGCCCCATCAGGTACCATAGACCGTCGGGGGTGCATACACTGTAGGTGGTACGGCCGGTTGCAGGTATCGCACAACATCATGTGAGCGTAACCCTCTGCAGCACCACAAATGGTGCAGGGTTGCTTGTTCTTTGCTTGTGTGTCGCCCGATGACCACAGCTCTTGCAGGCTATGCATGCACCATGACTGAGGATCGAACACATCATGGCCCTCATCATCAATATCAAGAACGCGGCCCTCGGTAGCAAAGGCTAGGTGACCAGCAATTTCGGTCATGCTGCCCGCTTCCATGTGGGAGTAGTGTCTCGACAGGTGGTCGGCCACAACATTCTGATCTCCCGGCAGGTACTCGACTTCGTAGTGGAATTCCTGCAGGCGCATTGCCCATCGCGCAAGCTTAGAATTCTCGAAGCAAGCCGTGGACAGCAATTTCAAGGCCGCGTGGTAGGTGCGAACACAAAATGTGTAGCCGTGTAAATACGGTCTGCATTTTCTGGTGGCCCATACTAGGGCCAGACACTCTCCTTCCGTGGGAGCATAATGACTCTCAGCTTGGTTCAGAGATCTGCTAGAGTACGCTATGACATACTCTTTCTCTGCAGAGTCCGGATCTGCAAGATTCTCTAGCTGGATCTGGCTCAAAACCGCACCAACAGCTTGTTCGGACCAGTGTGTGGTGAGAATGAACGGTCGTTCTGGATCTGGCATGCGTAAGCACGCCGGAGACACGAGGTCTGATTTTAGCTGCTCAAGGGCACGCTGGCATTCCTCAGACCACATGAACTGCATGTTCTTCTTCAGCAGCGCCCTCAAGGGTGCCGACTTGTCTGCATACGCTTGCATGTGCTCGTGGAAATATCCGGTAGCACCCAAGAAGCTACGGATGTCCGCAATATTTCTCGGCACCAGCAGCTTGTTCACCGCAGCCTTTTTGTCGGGATCTGGCGCAATGCCGGCCTCACTGACAATAGAGCCCAGCACTCTGCACTCTGCAGCCGCCCAGACGCATTTGGCATATTTAACCTTCAGACCTGACTTACGCAGTCGCTCCAAAACCCTGGCAAGAACGCTGAGGTGCTCTTGCCATGTCTTGGAAAAGATTGTGATGTCGTCTATGTAGACTGACACGCCTTTGATAACTCTTAGCACATGTGCCATGAGACTCTGGAAGGCAGCTGGTGAGTTGGAAAGGCCCATAGGAGCCTTCGTCCAGACATACACTTCCCCATCGGGGCCCGTAACGGCCGTTTTGTGATGGTCCTGTTCGACCACTGGAAGGGCCCAATATCCCCAGGTCAAATCCAGACCTGTGAAGTATTTACAGTCGGACGTGGATTGAAGCAGGTCACGAATATGCGGGAGGGCATGGTAGTCACGCTTCGACACAGCATTCAATCTGCGGAAGTCTACGCACATACGCAGCTCGTCCGGCTTACGTGGCTTCGGCGCAAATAGCACCGGGGAGAGAAAGTCGGTTGGACCGTCAGCTTTCTTGATTACTTCCTGCTGCAAGACACTTGCGTTCTGAAAGCTTCCAATTCTTTGTATGAGAGCCTATAAGGCCTCTGCTTACATTTGGCACCTTCCTCCGTGGGAATCTGGAGGTGGAACTCCTTGTAATCCTCAGATAGGCACCCAATGTCATTAGGGCCCCAAGAGATCTGGTCCTTGTGCTTTTCAATCAGAGCTTGTAGCTCTTGAGTCTGCTTGTCTGTGAGCTGGTCGCTCGTGAATTGAGTACCTCCGCTGTGGCACTGGCGAGTTGTGCTTTCTCGACCGCGGCTCGGCGGATAGACTCTTCTGTGCGCAATTGCCTTTGCCTAAGTTGATACTGAGTACGCCTACAGAATGTGCAGGGCACGCCTGAATGCTCCGCGCATGAAGCTGCTGCAGATTTCGGCAGTTCCGTGAAATTATGTCCGGGAGGTGCAGCCTCGATCGTATGCGGTGCTCCTCCGGAATTGCATCAGGGTCAAAACCTAGCGCCTGGTCGTGTGAAGGGTCAGGCACACGTAACGACGATTGTGTCGCAGTGTCCTCCCCCTCCTCAGGCATGTCACACATCGTGTGCGACCTGCAACACGAGTTGACGTGGGCGAACTCATCACACACTAAATCACCACCGGCGATGACTGGTGTAATAATGAAGGGCAAGCGCGGCTTGCAGAAAGCTTTGCTGCCTAAGGACATATCCACAAGGGCAGAGCCCTGAGAGTCCATGGAACAGTTGTATGTCCCCTTTGAAATGCTATCTAAAACACCTGCCAATGCAGCATTTGTGGGGGACGGGTCTTTAAACGAGCGGACCCAGCGCCGTGCAGACACTCTCAACTCAGTCATTGAGATGCATCGGTGACGGCACCACTGAGTTGCGTGGGCGTGAGGCGTTTGCCGGTAACATTCCATATCATCCAGGAGGTCTGGAGATGGAGAATCTGGCAGAACCCAGCATCCGTGGGGTCGCGGCCCCAAAACAGATTTTGAAGCCCTTTAGGGAAATACAGCCCATATCCTTTCGGCACACCCAGGCAGATGGAAGTAACTCCCATTGACTGCGACAAAGGGTATGCCGGCGGATAGAGGGCATTGAATTTCCTGCGGAACCCAAGTCCGAGGACATCTTCCGGGGCGACGTGGACGAGCGTACAATACACTGGGTAGCACGCGCAACCAAGGCGCAAGTGAATTAGAACCATATGGTCATGCCGCGCCGCGTCCCCATGAAAACCAGTGAGGGTGACAGGCTGCTGCATTTTAACATCATGAGGTTTGCCAATGTCATGGTTGTCATTGAACGCAGGGTGACCCTTTTCCCAATCCGCTTTGAGCTTCTGCCAAGCAGATTTGGTGATGGTATTGAGTTCTGCGCCCTCATCGAAAGCGACTTTCAACCCCTGAGGGTGATGTGGCGCGCCGGCGCGGGAAACCTGAGATGTCAAGAACCCCGTGCACTTCCGCATTCCAGCGAACGGAACTTTAAAGTTGGTTGTTTTGCCCGGCACTTTTGTCCATTCTGCGCTGGAACAGAGTATCTTGGACCACCGAGCGCTGACACCGCTAGGGTCTGCGCACGTGGAAATGGCAGTAGCCAACACTTTCATCGTGTCCGGAGTGGCGCCGGCATGTGCAGTCACGACTCGACGGAGTGCGGCAGCCAGGACAGCATCAACGCGTTTGCGTGGGCCGTCGAGCGCATGAGCATCGTCCGCTTCACGCAGCGTCTCGGCAAGTTGCACAAGGAGTGTCACAAGCCGGTCATGCACAGCGAGCGCAGCCAGCTCTGCCAGAGAAAGGGTGACCGTAGACTGCAGAATTGCTCGGTACACACGCGTGGGCACTTTACAATCTGCCATTTCGCGACGGAACTCATCGAGGTGCGCTCGGCGCGCAGCGACCGTGTCGGAGTCCTGCTTATCACCCACATCCCCGCGATCCACCTGCAAATTGGGCCGGCGTGCCGACGGCTTCCGCGCTAGGCGGGCTGGGTGCACTTCTTTGGCACCCGCGGGAGGGACAGTGATCCCATCCTGAGAATTCTGAGCAAGAGCATCAGTAGTGTCGCCGTGCGAGCTGCTGGCGTTAGCAGGGGAGGATGTCTTTGTGCGCTTGTTACGTCTGCCTTTGCGCCCCCCCGCCGTAGCTGCGCGGTCATCCGCGTTAGAAGGGGCAGCGGACTCCACATCATTCGCAACAGTCGGGAGTGCCGAAGGCGCGTCTAGGACAGGCGTGGGAGCCGTGGCATCCATACTCTTCAACGGCACTTCCACTGGAGGCTGCGCTGATATGGTACGAGGTTGCTCGTCAGGATCATATGAGCGTTCGCGGGCAGTAGTGCTGAACTCAACCGTTCTACGGGAGCGCGTGGCGGCAGCGTCCGAAGCACGGCCTGGCTTTGCTGCCGGCTCCACGCTCGCTGCCAACATCTCCCAATGGTCTTTAAGCGGCCACACGGTGGGCTCAACGGCTGGAGAGCGGCCGTGCTGGAGGGCATGCGAATTCACCGCTGCCACGACTGCAGTGGACATGTGTGCACTCAGAGCATTGGTGTTGACTGACATCTGTGGATCACATGCCATAAGCATGTCAGGGGAGAAATCTTGCTGGACCGGTTGGTTCGCGTTTGGCTGGTCCCAACGCGGGCCAGGGTCGCGATCACCACGACCACCGCCACGGCCACGGCCGCGACCTCTGCCGCGCCCGGTGGGAGTGCCCCGCTCTGTCGGCGCAGCACCACGTGCGGCGACAGCCGCAGACGCAGCTGCCGAAGGAGCACGCCGGCGCTGTGCTGAGTGCTCGGCTTGCTCACGATCAAGCATATGGTACAACGCGCGAATGGGCTCTAGATCCCCCAAGTTTTACTCGTCGGATGTCTCTGTGGTGCACTGCTCAAGCAGGCGTTTGCGAGCCACAGTATGGAAAACGCGACCGAGCGTGTCGGTGCGATGTGTACACCCAAATAACGTTATATACAGCGCCGGGGTAGGTTTGGCACGCACGTTGTGCAATCTATAGACACACACATTATCGTCTATGTGACGCGTGAACAGCTTGTCCGGCTGTTGCATGTGCCGGTCTGGAAGCACAGTGAGGCTTGTCGACAACTCCGAATGTTTGTCTTGGAAGTTGGACCGCAGTAAAAGCAGCAAGGTGTCCGGGGTGCGATTCGCATCGCTGGACGCGCTCAGGCGCACGTGAAATTCCACAGGGAACATGGCCAACAAGCGGTCATGTATCCACCTGTCCGAAATCACCCCCGGCAACCGTGCAGCAAACGTGCGAAACTTCACAGACGTCTCGTGGGCGCACCAGCCAGTCACCAACGTCCGTGACGCCGTGCACAAATGGCAACGACTTGTCCACTAAAGTTTTCTCCCAAAACTCGGCCAAAGCTAGGCGTTTGGTAGGGTTTTTCTCATCATCCGCGGAATCTAGCATGGTCATGAGTTCTGTAACGGCGGCGTCCGAGGTGATACCAGCAGCAAGCAACGAAGCTTTAGCCTCTGCCTTTGTGCATGTGTCGTCCGCGTGGACGATCGCAGCTGCACCTGGTGCCGGTGGTTTTGATGCCGCGACAGGCACCGGAGACGTACACGAGGCCTGCGAAGGCACACGCGGCGGCATCACCGCCGACACCGGAAGGTGGTGCGCCGGCAAGCCGGACGATGCACGTGGCAACCCACAAGAGAAGTCAAGCAGATCAAAGTCTGTGACCAAAGGGGGCAGGCTAGTGCCGGATGCATATGGTGCAAACGTCGACGAGGACGAACCAGTGCTGACGTTGGCCAGTGCCTGAACTCGTGTGGACACCGCTGCCAGTACAGACCGGGAATCTGCTTGAGCGATCGTTTGTGCCGCTGCAGCTCGCGAAAGAGTAGTGATGTCGTTGCGGAGAGCACGAATCTCCTCGAGCAATTCATTGTGCAAGGCACGGTGCCTATTCTCACTCTGCTGAAGGGCAGTCCTGATGCTGGCTTGCTGCTCACTCACACGAGTAATAATGCCAGTATGCGTGGTGGCCTGCGCCAACAGTGTCTGAACGGACTGCGTCAACTCAGCGCGTGCAGCTTGTGAGTCCCGTACAATCGCACGCAGGAGCTTTTGCTGTGACATCTGCTGTAGGGCAGCCATGACAATTAATGGCCGTGTCCGGAGTGAGTGACGTTACACTTTGGACTAGCAGACTGACTCGCCTGACCCTTCACCACTAGTTGGTTTCAGAGGGTGGTCCTTATAGACTAAAAAGTTTTTGCGCTGAACCGATGGGCCCCAATCACTAAAACCGACAGGCAACTCCGTCACCCGATTGAACAAATCGGGGCGGCTGCTCCGGATGGATTGCTGCCAATCCTCCGACAGGCGCACGAAGTTGCGAGGCAGCGCAATCCACGTTGCCCAGTCAAATATGCCGTCGGCGTTGACGCGGGCGAAAGTTCCCGTCGCTGGAGCCGGGTGTTCGTCGCCCAACTTGGCCGGAGACGGCGACTGCCCCGCACTCACGCGCGCTGGCGCTGGGGTTGAAGGCGACTGCTGCGGCTGCGTAGAGCGCAAGTACCGCTGCGCCGACCGCGAACGCTCCTGCCGCTGAGGCTGAGGCTGCTGACGCCGCTGCGGCGACGGCCGAGGACGCTGCGAGCGCGGCGGCGGCTCCTGCCGCGAGTGCGGCTGCGCAGGCGGCGGCGAACGACGACCAACGAGCTCCCGTGATGGCGGGACCGGTCCAGAGCGCGTGTAGTTGCCGCGCCTGTGCGATGACCAAGGGAGTACGCCCACGCTGCGGAGGAAACCTCTGTAGTGGTCCAGCTGCTGCTCTGTGGTGGTGCCCCGCTGATCCCAGAGTTGATACTGCGCGAGCTGGGCGTGAAGGAAGCGCTGTGCTTGATCCGTGTGCTGCTGAAGCAGACGGCTCAGCGCGTTCTCCGCGAGATTCTCGCGCGCTGCACAGCACGCGGCTAGGTCAGCGCGGGGCGCGGCACAAGGGGCCAACGCACGCGGTAATCAGTAGCTACGGCGAGGCCGCGAGTTAACTGTGTAGCTGCAAACGCTCAACAGCCGGTGGTTGGAGCTCGCTAGCACAGACGCTATCATAGAAACACGGAGCATAGCTGAACGCGGCACGGAGCACAGCTCGACGCGAGGCAAATGCAAGGTTAGTTTGTGCGTGTTGTGATGCAAGTGCAGTATGACACCTTGATGCTCGTGTGCACAGGTGTTGATGTCAGGGTGCCACCGTGATGCTGCTATCACTGGTAACAGGGTTCAATGATGACCCCTATACAATGACACCTAGATTATGGTGCGAGTGAGCGTGCGGGCACTGCAGTGCAATGCGCCAGCACAATGATGCACAACAAGGGCCGTCACAATCACAGATGTTCGCAGTGTTATTGTGTTCATAATTTGTGACAAATCGAGGCAGGTGAGGCTCACGGGGCCCTATGAGAGAGCACGTCAAGCGTCGCCCGAACCAGCCGTATGTCACAATGCATGAGTCTGCGGGCAACAGTGTGGTGACAGGTGCACCCATGCACGGATGATCCGCGGATCCAGTGAAGGGGTAAGCCGCCAGCGGGATTGTCCCGGTGTAGCGAGGGATATCCTGTGGTGATCTCCCGCCGTAACCTTGAGTGTTCAGTGTGCATATAAGGATGTGCACACTGAGATCTGTAACCTTTCTTCTTACTGTTTCACGGTACCGTACTAAATCAAACCCATCGACATCGTGGCCAGCGTTATTGTGTACAAAATATATCTGGGGCACGACAATTCGTCCACCGTTATGCGTTACAGCTGTTTAAAAAAATGTGGAGACTCGGCGTAACAGCTGAGCGTTACACATGACGAAAGAGCGTGCGCAGAGCGCGCGACCTGCTGCACCAGCGGTGCAGCGCGCTGTAGCGGGGTGACACACGGCACGTGTTTGAAAATCAGCACCGAAGTACATGTAAGGGACATGCTGCAGCTAGGTCACATCAGCTGATGTGTCTCTATGCCAACAATTAGCACAGTGAACCTGTTTTGTCGCCAAGCGTGAAGTTGTGTGTCTAGCAAATATGTCCGACAGTGACAGCATCGGAGATGATGCCGACGTAGACGAACAACAGTACGGTGATACTCACTACGATTACGATGAGTACGTCAACTATGATCCAGATGTTTATGCTGGAGTGTACGAGATTGGCGATAGTCAGTGCAGCATCGAACCGAGTCTGCCTAGCGACGATGGCCAGCAGAGTCGTGGTGAGGAGGAAGATGATGTCGCTCAGCATTTGCACGATAAGCGCGGGCACACACACGGAGTTGTTGTAAACGTGTTAGACGGTGAGCTGCGACATGCAGTACGTGACGTGAGGTGCCCTAAGCGTTACGGGTGTGCGAAATATTCCTGGAGATACGGCCAATCAAGCCACCGTTATCCATTACAGCGAGGTGTTTCAACGCCACTTCAGGCCTGCGTTCTGCGTTACGTGTCGATGGGTTCAATTTAGTACGGTATTAGCATCTTCCCTTTCAGTGTTCCTCGGTTCTACCTCTGTGCGCAGCAGGTATGGAACACTGGCTTCCTGACCTGACCTGACGTAAAGACTGCGCCTCTGACCTGCGCGAATGAAGTATTTCTAACATGGTATCGGTGAATGTTAGCGTTATGTCTGTTTATGGTCATGTTCAGGAAGCCGTTGGCCAAAGTCTGTGCGCAGACACGGCAGGCATTCCACTGTTCTGCCGGCGCTCGGACCGCGGTCACAAGCGCAGGCATCATTAAGTGTCCTCGTAGTATATTGTTATTAGATACAATTCGAGACGCTTGTCTTTGAATGATCAGCGCTGAGAAAAGCGAATGCGTTCGCTTATTTTCTCAACCTGCAGGCTTGCGAGCCATTGATCGGTCAGTTGCTGCGCGCAACAAAGAATCGTCTGTCCTACTGCGCGATGTCCAATCTCGATCGTTCCAACGCCAACTCTTCTCGCGAGGAGAGGCAGGACGAGGCTGAACAGCAGCAACCCGGCGACAGGGACGCTGACCAGCAGCTCCCTGGCGAAGAACAGCCCGCGGGCATTTTACTTCGCGGCGGGCGTCTCATCCGTCCGCGTCCCTCTTCCCAAACTGGGTAGAGCAGCCAGCAGGTGCCCTTTTCCTCTCATGTAGTGAATGATGTCGGTCACGCTGAGTCTCTCATCACACTCGAAACGTTAACCGAAGCGCTGCGAGCATCTCGGGGACGTAGCGAGCCTGATTTGACAAAAGGAAAACTGCCTGAGTGGAATTATAAGAGTGAAAGCTTCGTTGCGTACGAGCAGAAGGTCTTCTTGTGATTAGGCCATTTCGAACTGGATCATTTGTTGCACCACGCACCGTCTACGGACGAACAGCGTGTCCGTGCTAGGGCGAGGACACAGGTCCTTATATCTTTGCCTGACGCGGATAGGACGACTGTCTATCGCATGTCACACCTGTGTGAAGCATGGGCCTATTTGACTGCAAAGTATAGGCCAAGCACCGAAGCCGAAATCCACAGACTGTGGAGTCGGTTCAATTCATTGTATAATAGAGAGCGTCTTACTGTGGTGATGTGATGAGTGTTTACACTCTACTGGAGGCACTAGGTGCTGATGTGGGCCAGCGATGGCTTCGTTTATAACTGTTAGAAGTGGGGGAGGAGTTCAAGGATGTGCGCGGCAAGGTAGTCCATTCTTCCCCACACGTAATCATTTCACGTCTGACTGAGCACGCCGATTTGCTCAAACAACAACGGCTGCAGGCTAGGTCTGGTGCGCCCGCGGGCAAACCAGGCCATGGCTGGCGCAAGCAGCCCCGTGGTGACGGCCCTGTGGTCGCCGCTCTCGCGGCTGGCCAGGCTCCTCGCGAGGAGACCCGGACCTGTTTCTTCTGCAAGACGAAGGGACATTTGCGTGGGAACTGCCCCCCACACAAACAGGCTGCGGCCAAGGATGTTTGTGCCGTAGAGATGCCTGAAAAGTATCCAACTCCTGATGCGTCTTTGCCTTGGAATATGATCATTGATAGTGGTTCGGACAGTCATATAGTAGGTAATCGTGAGATGTTCACTGAGTACAGCCCATGTCAGAGGACTGCCAATCCCGCGGGACCAGGCCAGCTCCCTATCATGGGCAGGGGAAGCATTCTGGTGAACCTTTGTACTTATGTTGATAAGCATGGGAGCAAGCATCCTTTGGATGTGTTAATCCCTAGTGTTTACTATGCCCCTGAATGTCCGTACAATCTGCTTAGTACCATGGGTCTTAGGCATGAGCAAATGTTCTTAGACACGCGCAGGAGTGTGCTGTATGTCCCTGGTCTTGGTGACATGGCTACTGGTATTGTCGATGATGTCAAATACCAGGAGCTTGATGAGTATGGTCACCCTGTCTTTGCATTTGAAATGAGTGTCGATACGAAACCTGTTCTCGTTGGTCAACCCGTCAACAGGGGGGTGGTCTGGTCTAACCAGAGCAGTCCGACCTCTGTGGTTGAGGACCAGCAGCAGTGGCATCACGTGGCAGCTACGGCTATTGACCTGAAGCGACCCAATGCTGGGGGAGCTGAGTTTCCACACGATGCATACTTGCTGGAACCTGCTTTTCTAGCGCATTTGTCCTTTCACCAGTCCACGTGGGTCCTGAAGCGTATGCAAGCCAACGCTGATTTTTATGGTGATTTACGTTTGAACGTCGATTCCGAGCCAATGGGGAATCGTTTTCATGGCTGCAGGTTTGGCAAAGTGCCTGCGGGTAACTTCTCTGCCAATGATCGTGAGCTCATGGGCCAGGCCAAGTATCCTGGCGAGCAACTGCTTGCCGATTTGGCTGGTCTTGTCTCTCAAGTAGGAATTGGTGGTGTGAAATATGTTTTGTTTGTGATGTGTGCCTTTACCCGATATATTTTCGTGGTCGGTCTGCGCAAAAAGAGTGAGGCTGCGGCCATGATCTCTTATATTATTGAGCGCATTCGGGTGAATGTGGTGAGGCCAGGTGAACCGGGTGTGAGCATCCTACACACCGACAAAGGGGGAAAGTTCATGGTCCAGGCCTTGATGGCTCTACCTCCGGCGTCGCGGCATCGCTCAGCGCACAACCCCCACAGCTGATCATCGCTGTAACAGCATGATCGAGCAGAGGATCGGAATTGCCTTCGAGGCACTCCGTGTTGTGCTGCTCGCGAGCGGCCTGCCTCTGTTCCTGTGGATTGAATGCCTTGCCAGTGTTGTCCATGATCACAATCTCACGCCGTGCTCGACGTTGTACCATGACAAACTGGCACGAATTCTCAAGTCCCAGAAAGCTCAGCATGCTGTCAACGCATCCGCGGATGTGGAGCAAGCTGAGAAGGGGAACAAGCACGTGAAGAAGGCCGAACGCGATAAGTTGAGGGATGAGGAAAATCGCAAGTATCAGTTGCTTGCGACGACAGAGCTTGACGAGTTTTTGAGGTCTGGTGACAGGGATATCATTCCCTATATGTCTTTTTTCCGAGACACCTCCGTTGAGGTGTTCCAAGATCTGCTGCGGTAGCATCGTCCGTGGGGGGTTGAAGTGTATGCGTACCCTAGGGTTGACAAGCTGCGGAAGCTGTCCTAGAGGAGCTGTCCTAGAGGAGTATTCTTGCACACTGGGTCGGGGCTGGGCTGGGCCCCAGCATGCAGCGTGTGTACGCCCAAGATGTTCCTGGGGGTATGGTTTTTGTACTGCGCCAGATCATGTGCACTGCGGATCAGATGATCCGCCACGTACGTAAGTACGATGCGTCCGCTGTTGTGGACAAGAGGGAGCCTGCGGAGTTTGCGAACTCCTACACAGTTGCTTTCGAGGGGGATAATGAGGGTGAACGTGTGATTGATTGTGATGTCCCTCCTTTCATGAGTGATCACACGTATGATGGGGGAGTGTTGCGCCGTTTGCGTGACCAGCTTCACACCCCCCCTGGTGATGGTAGGGTTCCTGTCATGGATATGACCTTCCAGTAGGACGACCCCGAGCCCAGTCCTGACGTGCATTCTCCACGGTTTGGAGCTAGCTCCTCTGCGGAGGTGATCCGGCGTGACCCTGCTCGGGCCACACCGGAGATAGCCAGGGTAGCTTTGCATCGCACGCGTGCAACTTCCAGAGCTGCGGCTCACCCTGACGTCCCTGTCCCCCCTCCTGTACGCGGTCAGGTGCATCACCATGAGGCTGTGCCCTCACGTACTGTACAATACGTTGTTACACGCAACGCTGCTCTTCACGACCCTGGTGTAGAAGCTGCCTTCCCTATTCAACGGTCGGTCAGTGCTTCCGAATCCGGCATGGATGAAGATGATGCTGACAGTCGTGGCATCTACGACAATGACGATAAACAAAGGATGGACTACACCATGACAGATGATGAGGAGGCTGCGGCCCATCAGAATCTGGAGGCTCACCGGGTCCGCTCCGGGAGTAATTCGGCCGTGGCCTCAGCGTCTAACGCTGGAGCATTTGCTCAGCCCTTGCGAGGATTTGAGGCGCCGAGGCCCTTCTGGGAGGATGAGCCGGATGAGGTGGAGACCTGGGTGAACTTGCATGGGCACTCGGCACCGAGATCATGCGTGATCGCAAGGCCAAAACAATCATTATGACACAACGAAACAAAATTCAAAACTTGCTTGAAAAGTACAGTATGTCTGACTGTCGAAAATCTCCCACTCCCTTAGTGCCGCGGCAACAACTAAGGAGTGTGAAAGAGCATCCTGACTTGGAGAAAGCCAGTGATACTGAGCATTCCAGGTTCATGAGTGCTGTAGGAAGCATCCAGTATATTGCAGGAGTGACACGACCTGACCTGAGCTA
This sequence comes from Ulva prolifera, assembly GCA_023078555.1. Taxonomy (NCBI): domain Eukaryota; kingdom Viridiplantae; phylum Chlorophyta; class Ulvophyceae; order Ulvales; family Ulvaceae; genus Ulva; species Ulva prolifera. The sequence goes on along the minus strand of CM041202.1, from coordinate 4,271,167 downwards.
TGTGGCACATGCCTTGGCCCGGCACATGTCTAGTAGTCTGAAAGAACATTGGTTTGCTGTGCAACATCATTTGAGATACCTGTAGCCCATGAAGAATTTAGGAAATTTTTTTATAGGCTCTAAGGGACATGGGTGTTTGCGAGAAGGTTTTTCAGATGCAGACTTTGCGAATTCTGCGGATCTGAAAAGTGTATCTTGTATGATCGTTCGAGTGTACGGGAATTGTGTGCTGTGGCGTTCGAAGAAGCAGAGTATAGTGGTTGAGGATACAACAGAGGCTGAGCTCATTGCGATGAGCGCAACAGCCAACGAGCTCATGTGGATGAAGCAGTTGCTTCTCGATTTGAAGCTGGTCCCACACAAGCCGACTCTGTGGGGTGACAATAAGAGTGCCAACATTTTGGCTGTGAATGCTATATCCACTGACAGATCCAAGCACATTCGCGTGCGGCACTTGCGAGTGCGGGAATATGTCCAGATGGATGAACTTAAGGTAGAATGGGTTGGCACTGTTGATCAGTTAGCGGATGTGTTTACTAAAAAGCTGCCCGGAACTGCTTTGCAAGAAGTTCGTAATAAACTCCAGCTAGTGGAGAGATAGCAGGGTTTATGGGGGAGTGTCACAATGCATGAGCCTGAGGGCAGCAGTTTGGTGACAGATGCACCCATGCACGTTCGATCTGCGGATCCAATGCAGGGGTAAACCGCCAGCGGGATTATCCCGGCGTTGCGAGGGAGATCCTGCAAGGGCCTCCCGCCCTAATCTTGACTGTTCAGTGTGCATATATGTCGATGCACACTAAGAGCTGTAACCTTTCTCTCTATTGTTTCTCGGTACTAGCTCTCCTCTTAGCGTTCCTCGGTTCTACCTCTTTGCGCAGCAGGTATGGAACGTTGGCTGTCCTGACATGACCTGCATGAAGACTGCGCGTCTGACCTGCACAATTGTAGCATTTCTGACGTACACAACTTCCTGTACTGTTTCAGATCTGCGCCTCCGCTGTGTCCATTGCAATCATGAGCAACTCCCTTCATGTGCTGGTGCATGCGGTGCCTACAGTCACACACACTGCAAGATGCTATGGCTTGCAAAGCCGAAACAAGAACAATTTCAACTTGTCATGTACCGTCTCAATTCAGCATGATTCGGTTCGGGTGTGGTTCCTCCGATGCACCTGCTCAAACTGTTGAGTATGCGCCGCTTGATTCGTGTATATCAGCTTGGAGTTCCGCTTTGCTGATTTGGCCCACTTTTAGCATTCTGCAGTAGACGTTCTTCTGTTCAGTACACGGGCCATTGTTCAGACCGGGCGTACAAAACCCATCTTGCAATGAAATATGGGGAGCATTAGGCCATGAATCTGGCCGGTTGCAACCAGGGCTCTACATCCCGATCGGTTTTCCGATTTTTTTTTGGAAAAGACCAAAAAAAACCGACGGCGAGCGAACCGAGCCGTCGGTTTTCCCGACAAGCCAGGGGAGTGCCGTTGGGCGTGCCCGACGGCCGCCAATGGTGCTTTTCGGGACCCCGACAATCGTTTAAACGCCGACAGCTTGTCGGGATCCCGAGTTCTTGCTGCAGTAACAGCTTTCAGATCTGTGCACACGTGAAGGCGAGAACATTGTCAACCGCATTAGCACGTACTAACACAAATCACCCGAAATTTATTTTTGACACCCCCGACGGAACCTGAGGGGGTTGTCGGGAACCCCGACATCCAGCTGGCTGCATATCGGGCCAGCCCGACCAAAAAATGGGCATGGCTTCGGTTTCCCCGAAAGGGAAAACCAGGCCTGTAGAGCCTTGGTTGCAACACAGAGCCAACACATGGCCCTGGGCTACTCGTGCCAATTGTTCGTCACGTCTGTAGCCAAAATTATCCAATTGATTGCTCAGCTTCACAAGGGAGTGCATACTGCGGCTGAAGAACTCAATGTTGCATGATGATGATGCTCCTGATCCACATGCTGCAGTATGCTCGCGCAACAATAGATTGTTAATTCTGCTCCTTCTGCGGTCCATGCTGAATCGATGCCTATGAACTTGCGCTGAAGCACTTGGGCACACGCATAATTGACATCAACGTATTGTGCTGATTATTTCCACTGCACCTTGTCTTCATCCGCGCTCGCGCTATCCGTAATCTTGCAACGCTGCACCCAGCAGCTCATCCCAGCCTTGACACGCACCGTTCGTCACAAGAATTGACCCAGAGACCTTCCTGTCACGCCATAATGTACAAGAAAATCAGTCAGAGTCATACGCTAGATGCCGCTCGCCATTTGCAGCACACAAGCCGCGACGATGCCCTACTCGCATGTGCTGTCGGCCCTGCCTTCCAAAGTGCAGAGAGCCATATACTACTATAGGCAATTCTATCGAAGTGTGGACGCGACTTCACAAAGGCAACTGTCGCGAATCGTTCTGGCAGTGCTATATCGAACACGGTCGGTAATTGCAATTGGACATTCCGTACAGCATTCACAGTAGTATGAAATTAATTCTGTTACGTTAGGCTGACACGCTGCAGACAGAACGCCTGATGCAGCATGCACGACTGCAGTGTGCTGTGGCTACACGGGTTTACAATGGGCAGTGGACTGTAAAGCAATAGGTACTGCAAGTCGAGGGCAGGCAGCACCCGGCTCGGAGCAGGCAACAGCTGATGCATAGGTTTCCGCTTCTGATGTATTGAGTCTGCATGATTCGAGGCCTTTACTTCATGCTGCAGAACGTCGTCTTGAGCTTTGTTCTCCCACTGTTGCACATTCTACTTTGAAACGTGTAGTTCAGGTAGTGGATCGCAAGCGGGTTTGGCATGCGCCCCGGGGCGCCGAACCGTTGGGAATCGGAGCAGAACATGTCGTGGTTTGTGTGGACGTGTTCACAGCTTGGAACGGACACGACCACCTGAATGAATATGAAGCAAGAGAGCTTGCGAAGCTTTTCGCACATCAAGTTCCGATCAGCTGCGCTACCTCATGAATATGTATCTGTCTATCTGGGTGCTTATCGTATTGATGATGAGGATATGGAATCTGATGATCAAGTTCCATGTGCCACTGGCCGTGACGCTGGAGGAGTGTCATGGCCCTCGTTTTTGATGAGTACAGCTTATAAATTCTCCTGGATATGATGTTGGTCACCCAATTTGGGAGGTCGGAAGATTATTCAGTCTTTGAGGAGCTGTCATGCATTCTGCAGATCTACAGCCCCGGATGAGCTGTCACTTGCTTTGGCTATTACCAAAACAGGTTCACTGTCCTAATTGTTGGCATAGAGACACATCAGGTGATGTGACCTAGCTGCAGCATGTCCCTTACATGTACTTCGGTGCTGATTTTCAAACACGTGCCGTGTGTCACCGCCACCGCTGGTGCAGCTGTTTACAAAAGAGTGAACGGGAGAAAACAAACCTCTGGTGCAGCAGGTCGCGCGCTCCTTCGTCACGCTCAGCTGTTACGCCGGGTCTCCAAAAAAAATTTAACAGCTGGAACGCATAACAGTGGACAAATTGTCATGCCCCAGATATATTTTGTACACAATAACGCTGGCCTCGATGTCGATGGGTTTAATTTAGTACGGTATCGTGTAATCCATAGGATTGAATGCTGAGTTCCTGTCTGGGCTACGGTGACTTGTTTGGACTGATGGGGAGTGTATCGAGATCGTGTGTTGGAATTCTGTATGCGGTCCTGGAATATTGGCACAGTGGCTAGAGAGCACTCCATGCCGCCGAGCTGCCTCATGGGTACGTATTGAATAACCGTACAATTTCAGAAGTCGACATCTTTAATGATCTATGGAAGGAGCAAACTTTCAGAACAGGGTGTAACCACAATCTGTTCTGGGTACAGTTCCAATCTGATACGTCTGAGGATCTTTCAGAACAAATTACAGCAGATACAATCCCAATGAAGTATACCACTACAAATCTCTTATAGTGAATACACTAATCTCAGGGTAATCTAGTTCAAATATCTCATGTGTAACCACCTACGCCACTGTCACTCGACATAGTGCGAGCGGCACATATCACAATCTGTTTCATGGCTTCAGCAAACTCATTCATCAGCGATTTGTAGGACCGTGCTATAAATAGTTGCCCACCAAGTCCCCGCTTTCACAAAAAAAAAAGTATATGTTAGTTGAGGTTGTGTAATTGAGTCAAAAATAAAGCAATATCGACAGAGACATCATGTAATTGAATACTGAATCCATTACAAACAACCCCGCACAAGATTGGGACTGGTCAATATGTACACCTGCCACATGCGTTCAACTGACTGACCGTGTAGCAGTGCCCGAATGGATTGGAAACGGGAATTGTTCCGATACACAATATGTGCTGCTGGTGACATGCATTTTTAACTGCTGAACGCGCTTCAGGTCTGGAGAGCATGCAAGATCGAAATGTGGTCTTTGGAAAGCTTCCCGAAAAGGGTACAACGGCGCAGACGAGTAAGGGCCAAGCAGCACAGCATATCATTCTTCTGCATTGCTAAAGCGACAGCCACCATCGCCGCATGCGCCCATCCCCCTGGCTCCCACACCACCAGCACCTTCTCATACCCCTGCACGTCGCTCTGCAGCCCCTCCAGTGTCTCGACACCCATCCCTTTCTCTGCCACATGCATACATGGCACCTCAAGCGCTGCGGCCAGGTCCAGCCAGTGTCCTTTCAGATTGCGCCCTTGCGGCTGAGTGACCGATGCAGACAACACTACAATGCACTGCAGAGCTGCCGCCGAGAGCTCTGACACACATCGACATGAGGCAGCTGGCCCCAACAAAACGGACGGCGTCAGCTGCACCGTGCCTGTCGCATGGGCATCCAATACAGCACCACACGCACTCGGAGCCATACCTGGGTGTGCTAGAAGCACTGCTGCGGCACCCAAAGCCCGAGCATGGCTGTGATCAGGCACACATGGGGTCTCGTGCGGGCTGCTTGACCTGTGGGACGGCCGCGCTGCCGCAGGTCTGTACACAGGCAAAGTATCAGCTGTTCCGACCTGGTCCAGCTTTGCCTGCACTTTCCGAAGGTCGATTCTGGCCTCTTGGTTCCTTTCAGTCATCAGGCTGACAAGACGCGCTACCTCTGGCGTTCGCGATAGCCTGCCTGCCGCAGGCTGCTGAATCGTCGGCCCCGCACCGAATCCGATCCGCTGGAGGAACCGAAAGTAATCAGGGTCAAAAAATAGCATCTCGCCGAAAATAAGCTGATACAGCACACATGCCAGCGCCCAAACATCGGTCGGAGGGCCCGCTCCCTTGTGCCGCCGACGGTCAAAGTTCTCACGCTGCTGGTGCAGCACAGTGTGCTGTCCGTTGCGCAACATCTCGGGCGATTTCATGAAATCTGTGCCCAGTGGACGTAGCGTGTAGCTGCTGCATTCTGGGGGAAACATTTTTGACTCGCCGAAGTCGCCAATAATGACACTGAAAGTAGGCTGTTCTGTGGGGGGCATCCAGAAGTCAGCATCAGTGGTGCCGGGCACCGGTTCCAGGTAGATATTTTGTGGCTTGAGGTCGAAGTGCACTACATTTCCGGCTTGAAGAATCGCAACAGCATCCACAATCTGCACATCTGGTGAAGGTGAGGCCTGCTGCAGCCACAGTGAGGCATGTTCACAGGGAAGAAAAAGCAAATCAGCAAATGGAACACACAGGCCATGAATTCTCAGACAGCTCATACCAGCAGCAACAAATGGTGTGCGTTACTTCACCTGCAACTCGGTAAAATGCGGACAAAATTCAAGGTCTAAGAATGATTGTCTGCTGCCTACGCAAATAGAAAAACAGCCCACCAGCAATGTCCTATCATTGTAGCATACATGTAAGTCCTGGCTCCAATGCAGCGCAGATGACATGGCACTCACTGGCTGGAGAATTCGGGCCACTTCCTCCCCGCACACATCGGCTGTGCTGTATTTGAGGCACATTGGCGCAGCACACTCAAGAACACTCCGGACAGGCATATTGCGAAAGCCTTGACAACATGGCTGAATTGGGCCATATATGTGCAAGGTATAAGAAGTAGGAAGGGTGTGCATGCCTTGCGGAATATGTTGATGAAAAGGCGCTGCATATCGAGGCAAGATCGTAGGTCATGGGGCAGCGCAGAGCGCCACTCTGCAAGGCTGCATTTGTACAGCGGCATCACCATGTGGAAGCCGTCACATGTCACACCGTAATCCAGCAGCCGGCAGACACCCTCACACTCGGAGAACCGCTCCATAATACTTACCTCCATGAGGATGTCACCGATCTGCAGCTGGCTGTCTGCCTGTGACGGCATCTCTATCACCTGCACCCAGCCGTTTGTGCATCCAACTGACGCATGGGGAACACCTACTTGCTTGGAGGTACAAGAGCGCCACAACACACTGGCGCAACTACAGGAGTCGGCACCCAGTTCATAATGATACAAAACTGGCATATGGACAGCACCGATCCCAAGATGGTGTGGGGCGTACCTTCTCAGCGACGTAGTGCGGTGCGGCATCCCGCTGGGCAGGCACGACGCACGCCCGGCGTTTCTGCACCAGAGCAAATGTGCCCCTGGCAAACGTCTCGGGCTTACCTACGAAGGAGTCCTGGAAGTAGAGGTCATGAACAAGGAGCTTCAAGAGGCGCACAGCAGGTGTGCCGATGATGTGCGCAGCCTGAAGCAGGCCCGGCAGCACGCTGCGGTTGCGGCCATGATTGAGATGGTGGTACATCACCGTGCAGAGGTCCGCATCATGCGAGCGCTGCGCAGCACCACGTGCGACGTGGTCGCACGGGGAATGCACCGGGTCGAGCTGACCATCTGCGGAGAGGAGGAGCGTAATGACAAGCGTCAGCATTGCAAGGTGAATGTCCGAGTCATGATACAGCAACCGTGAACTGGCCTCTGTGTCGTAATCAAAGTCTGCGGCAGGCGCTTGCACAGCAGGAGCCTGCATGGAGGACACTGATGCTGTGGCAGCCGCCAGGATATGTTGTGAGGAACCACCAGCGGATACGACCCGCGCGTGCTGGGCACTGCGCTGTGCGTACACGCGCTGTGACTTGAAATTTGCACCACGTGCTGCGTGAATTGCGGAGCCTTCAAACGCTGATAACGGCCCAAGATGGCCCTGCTCATTCATCGAGGTTGGGGGCGAGGTGAAGAGAAGGGGGGCAGTAGCGACGCCACCACTATGCGCAGTACGGTCGTGTCCACCATACATAGCAGACTCCAGCATCAGTGAATCATCTTGGATCGCCGCTGCATCCGCCTCGATGTTTGCACGCAGTGCAATGACATCTACCCCCTGAAGCGAGAGGCGCGGCACTGGGTGGGGGACTGTCATGAAGGGCGACGGCGGCGAGATGCTGCACTGTTCTGGAGACGCTGTCTGGCTAATGGCCCCAGTCACAGATGCAGCCTCTGGAGGTGAAGCATGCGACGCCGGTGTTGTACTTGGGGAGCACGGCATCACTGCCCCTACAGGCAACTTCAGCTGTATGAGATGCGAGGTGTTCTGCATTGGTCCCGGCCGCGCAATCAGCGGGACACCCGGCAGATGCGCGCTCCGATTCTGGAGCCCTGCCGCGTTGCGCCGTGCCTTGCGCGACAGCATGGATGGCGAGTACGACAGCCCACTGAGGGATCTACCGACGCTCGCGCTATCTTGTGAAGAATCCGAGCTGACATCGGAAGCAAAATCCTCGGCAGTCAGCCCTTGAACCTGCACCTGGACCCCAAGCTCGGCTTCGAGCTCCTCTAGCACGTCCAGATCATCGTCCATATCACCCATCAGTAGCACAGTGCGTGTCTGGCTGCCGAAAGTAAGGCGGTATGGGATGCTGCCGTCTGCACCGGTGGCAGCCACGTCGCCATTCGCGTCTCGGAGCGGTACCAGCAATGCCATAGCGGCAGCTGCACCAGTGCAATTTTGCCGGCTGTCGCTACCGGGGTGTGGCACGTTAACGGCATTGGGCTCCAGCACCGCCGAGCCCACCGAATCCAGGTCCGCCGAGTGCTGCAGCGGGTTAGTTGCGTGCCCTCGTTCATTTGTTGACGAGGACAAACGTTGCAGATCATTTTCATTTGGCAATGACTCTCCCAGAATGCAAGAGCGCATACGCGGTCCGCAACCCTGAGCAGAGAGCGGCCCGATGTCTCCGGATGAGGCACTACCGTCACCCTGTAGCCCCTCGCCAAGGGCTTCCGGATGCCGGCGCACCCTGATAGCTGACACTGCTGGGTCCAGAAACCTGCTGGCATGATGCATGATTGCCTCTGCATCGGTCTGCTTGCATGTGCTGTCAATTTCGCGGCCGGGATCTAGCACCCGTATGCTGCTGCCAGCGGCCACAGGAGCCGCTGGGCAGCTGCCAGGCGACACATGTGGGCCACTGAAAGGCTGCATGCTACTGGTGACCAGCCTTCGTCGATGTGATGAGTGCCGGAAATACTGCTCCTTAACAGCGTTGCAGCGCTCAAGAAAGCCCAGCAACTGCAGCGGTTTCAGAGGCCTCATTGGTGGCGCCACGCAGTGCAGAGCACCTGCCACAGGCACTTCCGCGTTGCTGCACATTGGCGGTGGCAAGGTGTGCTGACATGCGGAAGTTGCAGTATTGTCGTTCGAGTCCCTACTGGACTTACTGTCGACACTGAACAAGCTGCCACTCGAGGGTCCCACACCGTTGCCAGTCGCGACCATTGACTCAGAAACAGGTTGTGGCTTGCTGATGCGGCCGCGAATACTGCGGCCATCATCCACAGTCAGGGCTGCAGCAACCGTAACATCGTACTCCCCAACACCATCTGGTGTCGGCGGCAGCCGGCCCAACGGACTCAGCTCACGAGTCTCTGTGCCGCCATGCGCCATGACAGGGTCATCACATGGTGGAGGTGAATTGGCTGCAATTGGAAGGGGCATGCAATAGAGTTCACTAGCCTCTGCTACTTCAGAATCTGTAGTGAGAGGCGTGTGCAGACGTTGCGCTGCAGTGCCAGGCCACGGCGCACATTTCACATCAGTGTGGCCGCGTAGGGTATCGATGCACGGGTGCCGTGCAGGCTTTCGGCCAGATGTACGGCGCTCTGGCGGGCGTGGCGAGCAGACAACGGAGCTTGTGGCAGGGTTTGACGTCATGAGGGAGTGCGAACCGATCGCCAGACCTTCACCACGAACGTCACTGCGCTGCATGCGACGGCACGCCGATGGCGGCCGCCACGAGCTCTGCCCACTGTTACCCTTAGAGGTTGTTCCGTTGCCACCTGCAGACTTTCAGTGATGATGCGAAACCAAAACACATGCCTTGGATTCAATGCGTTGTCATTGCCAGGCAATCTATCAATGTGTTGCAGCTTAAAGTTGCCGCGTCTGAGATGTTTCATTTGCGAGTTTGCACCTGTGGCACTAGAGAGGTGCCGCAGCACAGGCGGCCGTGCAGCGGTCTTGTCTTGACTGCGGGCGGTCGGGGTCGAACTCCGGCTTGCGCAGCAGGTGGGCTGCGAGATTTGCACCGAGCATGGCGCCAACGACGCACCACAGTTCCGGGACTCCACAGAAGACAACGGACTCAGGAATCCTTCATCTGCCACAGCAAATTGGTGGCTTGCTTGCTGCGGCTGTACTGCTGGTTCAGCGCTACGGCGGCTCTTTGCAAGACGCTGAGTGATGCCAACATTGGCGCTGCGGTGTGAGGCATGTTGCTGCAAAGTCGGCGCCATCGTCTGTCTCTGAATATATTCACTGCCGGGCGAGCGCGGCTGCTGAGGTGAGGCAGAGTCGGACCGCTGCACCTCTAGGGCGTGGTGGGCGCCATGTGTGCGCAAGCTGCTGAGCCTGCCATGCCGCTTGGCATGAAATTCGAGGCTGAGCTCCGCAGCCAGGAATTGCAGGACCTTGTGGCGTTGAAAGAGATGCTGTACGTGCTTGTGCTTGTGACCAGCGAGGGCGATTAGGACGTGAAGGTGCGCAAGGCACAGAGCGCGGCGGCTGGTACCACTGTCACAGGTCGATGCAGCCGAACGGACAGATGAATTGACGCTACGCGCACTCAGAGGTGGTTCCTGGCCATCAGCGAGCGGTTGCTGCGGCAAAAGGTAAAGCTTGAGAAACATGACATAGTGTATCTGGATGTAGCGGTCTGCGAGGTCTTCCGAAGCAACGAATGGGCAGCCGCGGCACGCAAACACCTCCCGCAGCGTAGACAGCGCGCTGAGCTGCACCTCGGCAGGCAGCGAAGGAGTGTGGAGCAGGCGCATGAGAACACCCAGCGGAAGATCCACGAGTGGCTGCAAGACCTACAGCAAGGGAAATGAGCGTTCGTTTGTGCTGCAAACTTTGCAGATGACCGTAACAAATTCGGCAGTGCCAAGGTGTCAGAGGGTGCAAAGGTCCTCCACAAGACAGAACCGCTAAGCCATACTGGCCATGACTTCATATGAGGAGCTGGACATCAGAACAATTTGTTCGAGCTGTGGGTCGTTGACTCCAACAAAATTCTAGAGGCACACCTGGAGCGCAGCAGAGCGCGTAACACTCTGAGAGACATGACTACCGCCCAGCAGTGACTCTTCAACGTGAAGGCTCTCAAGGACCATGAACTCCTCATTGCTTACATGAGCACCCTCTGGAACAGGCGACCACTCTGAAATGATGTCAGCTGCAGCACGTTCGTGGCCTATGCGCTCCACAGGGGGTGCGAGGGGACCTGCGACGGCGGCGTTCAGGGTGGAGACAGTCGCATGGTGCATCTCGGAGCGGCCAGAGGCGTGTGCGACAGACACAGCACGCGTCGACATCACTCCAGCAGACGCGCAGTCTGGTTGGCGCGAGACGAGCCGAGCAAACGACGACCAAAGGTCCAGGATGCGCAGTGGACTGGCGGCCGGGATGCTGTCAAAGAGGACCGCACGGGTGTACTCCAGGGTGGATTCCAGGACAGGCCTTCGCACTGCAAATAGCGTGACCAGACGCTGCCCAACATCGTCCGGCAGGAGTGGTGAGCGCATCATGCGGGACAGCGTGTCAACCAGCTGCTCCATGAGAGCGAGGTATGCATCGTTCCACATTTTGGGAGCGGCTGTGCACCCCGACACCGCGTCAGCAATACGCTCCACTGGCTCAATGCAGGCCTTGAACACTGCGCCCTGGACGGTCGCCGAAGAGTCGCAGGCAATCAGCATTGATGTGAGCTGCAGGCACGCACACGCCGCGCGCGCCGCACTTGCGTCGCCCCCTGACTCGAGTCGTGATGAGAGAACATGCATGCGATGGCCAATCGCAAATGGCAGCTGGCGCAGAACTTTGGCCGAGTGCCGCTGGTTTGGAGGGGGCATCCACCTTTCATGCACTGCGGCTAGCGTGCGTGAAAGCGGCTCCATGACCATCGGCCCCTGGCACAACAGCAACAGCACGCGCACAAGTACCTGTCGTAGTGCGGTGAGGGAAATCTTTGAGACCGTGTCACGCGGCCGCGTTGTGTTCATCAGCCGCATCACAGTTCGCGCCGCTGCCTCTGCATTTGCAGGTGGCGCAGATGGAGGCACCGCAGCTCCGTCGCTCAAGATTAACACTGCTGCAGACAATGCAGCAGCGCGCGCCACGGCAGTGTCTGTCACATTGTTCTTTCCCCACAACAACGCTTTGGAAACGACCGGGTCCAGCATAAACCCTGGTAATTTCTCATCTTGGCAGAGAACGCCACCAAAAGAGCGCGCACTTGGGAGAGCTGCAGCAGCCGCACTTGCATGTGACCTTGCTGAAACATGCCCACCCACGGATGCCTGCCCCAGCCGTAAACCCCGCAGCCCGCACGCCTTATCTCCACGGACCATCCGTAGAATTCCAGCAATTGATGACAAAACGAGCGCTTGCGCCGACGCAATGGCATGCAGCGCCTTCTCCTCAGAAATGGTGCGCACATCTCCGGTCCCCAGATTGGGCAACCGCTGGTCCAAAAGCATCGGCAGGGGTACCTTCACGGGCGTCCGTCGCTCAGCATGTGGTGTGCTATTGCTTTGACTTGGCGCATCGCTGGTGAGGCCATCTGCGGCCCGGAGCGAGCGCTGGGCATCCATCGTTGCCATGGTGACGCTGCCATTGAGCCAGCGGCGCGCCTGTCGCGACGATGATGCCGAAAACTGGTCACCAGCTACTGATGCCACGCCCCGCAGCCGTAGCTTGGGTATTGAGCTGACGATGCTCGGAGAATGTTGGAAAGCTGCAGGCATTCACACATGACTCGGATGTGAAAGGTTTCGCTGCCATGTGATGGTGCCTTGTGAAGGCAGCTATGTTGTGCCGTATGCGCCGTATGTGACCAGACTTGTTCGCTTGTGCATGTATGCAGAGTAAAGTAAATCTGAATATACTGAGCCACACCCTGAAGAGGAAATTGACAACTCCGAATTAACGGGACCACATATGCCGAAGGGGTAAACCACCTGGAAACCCTCCTCAGACGACTGTATGCAACTCACAGGACCTCCTCCTGTGCAAAGCAAGGTGGTCACGCACGGCCGTTTTGATTCCCCAAATTGCATGCAGAATCAGACCCACGACCTCCTGAAAAGGAAGGGGTAGCTTTTGCACCGTCCTCAACCCATTGGACCAATTGTGTCGCGTCGCAGAGTTGGGCCGCCGACGGTCGAATTGCAAGCCGTATTCAGCATTTTGATCCCGGACGCCACAAAAATGTACCGTGCGTAAGGTGAAGTCATTTTGGGTTCTGCAGGGACCATACGCATATTTAATTAATGTTCTAGTCGTAACTATAGTAGCTACAGGGGCAAGCGACCTGTTCTATTTTTTCGTGGTTCAGGTATATGCTGAACACGTCGGGACACACACTTTATATTCTTTGGAAGCTTGTCACACAGACCTTACATTGCCTGTTGACCTTGCCTGGAGCAGCGCATGGGAGCAGTACTGCGACAACTTGCTGTGAGCGAATTCAGTAGTTGTGATGATGTGACAGCAGGTGACGAGGCAGCTACGCATGTGCCATGACCTACCATTAGCTGGTTTGGAATTTATAATCAACATGTTTCTGCATCAGCAGGAACAGAGTGCAAAGAAGCTGAGTGTGACATTCAGAAGCAGTTCTTGCCCTGTGAATGCACACCTCTTGTGTACTGGAACTGGTAGGAACGGGGCAACTAACAAGCAATCATAACTTGCACTTCATCGCCCCAGGAAAGAGAACGACATGAAGAAATATGATATCTAGCATATTCGTCTATTCTGCTATCCACAGGACGAGACAACGAATCAACTTCGTCATTCTTGGGAATTTTGGGGCAGACCCTGACGACTCTTTGAATGCTATACGCACGGTATATATTTACTCTCAGCCATGATGGCCTAACGCATGCAGCAGTACATTTCATTTACATGCCTACCTGGAGGATAACAACAGCTTGCAGTCGCTGAAGGGATTCCCGGCTCGGCCCAATTTACAGCTGTGACCACGATGCAAAACTAGACTTGCTACAAACCATCAAGATATTGTTCGACTGGCGCGCTGGATTTCAAAGTTTATGTGCGTGATGATTTGGAGAACACTGTCCAGAGATGCGGTGGTGGCGACCCTGGAGGGCGGATTCGCCTGCAGCAGCTGACGCTTCGTCTCCGGACGACCCGGCCAGCTGGACAGTCACTCAGCATCTTCTGCTGGTGTACATATATGAAAATATGATTACACAAGCGACGTGATGCTTCGACTGGGTCGGAACGGGCACCGTCCATGGCGGAGCGCTGCATCTACATACACTATTTGCATCGTTCCCAGCGCATCAGACATCACTTGCATCAGCTTCAAGCATCATGCTTCAAACGTCAAAACGTTAGAGGCCCCCCGAAGGGGGCCATGTAGCTTGTGGCTATGGTGCAATTGCAGCGCTGCAGAGACAGCCATTCGAAGCATTTGTGTAACGCCGAATTCCCAGACCGGGACTGATAAGATAAAAATTATATACAAACATTTATGATGCTTCGATCGACTCCGAAGCGGCCGCGTCTGTGTCGGAACGTTGCAGCAAGCTACATAGCTGGAGGTGCGGCACAGCCTCGACGCTCGACAGCGCAGTAAATTGACAATGCGACCGCTACATGATCGGCGTCGCAGAATCGACCGAAGCATATGTACCAATTTTCAGCGGAAGCCGACGCTGCAAGGCCATTTAGAAGCCGGACCCCAGCGTATCCCGGACGAGTAGATACGTACATGCACAAGCGAACATGTAAATGTACATACACACGTACATAAAAGAGTATATAAATAGATACAAAAGCCTAGTGCCATGACTGCGTGAGTGGATTTGCGTGTGTAGTCCTTGCAACGGCTCGCTGCCCGGCCTCTGTCCTTTGTAACTACATACACAAGCGACAATCACGATTTGATGCATATAGCATACTGCTTTAACTTGATGCAAAATGAGCCTGTCCCACTGAAAACAATGCAAGTAATACACATACAATGTGTCATGGCACGATAGAGTCTGCCTGCGTGGCGGAACGCTGCTGCATGCGACGCGGTTAGAGGTGCAGCGCAGCTTCGACGCTGTATGGACACAATGCGAACGCAATACAATCGGCGTTGCAAACTTTCGGAAAGCAGATGTGCCGATGCGAAGTCGATGCTGAAACTGCGAGGCGGATCATGGGCCGCCGCAGACAGGTAGGTACATAGATCGCCAAATCATGTACTCATGATACTTATGCTACAGGTCGCCGAGAAATATACCATTGAAACATATGGACGCATGCATATGTTATGCCAGTCTTTTGGAAGTTGTGGAGAAATATACGTGTCACAGTCATTATGAGAGGAATACACAACTTCACATCTGACGGAGGTGTCCATGCATGAGCTTGCACTGTCTACAAAGCAGTGCATCACACATGGTACGCCTGGCGTGGCTCACATAAATTGGGCACAGCAGCGCTATTGCAATTGCAACACTCAGTTTGCATATATCACCTTTTCCGTACAGTCGATGTATGTCACGATGCTACGCTGGAACGTCACGACTGCATCTGTTCAAATGCACACAGCCATGGACACAGTGCGGCTGGAATCCAAAAAAATTGGAAGAAAAAAACTCACCTTGTTCTGGAATTGTGCGTTTATAGGTAGGGGAGGATGTGGGTGGAACAGATAAGGCATCTTCTGTGCCTCGATCGACATCTGTGCTACTTTGACTTGTGTCACAATCCAGCCGCACGAGGACGTCGGGTTCTGCTCCATTAAGCATGACATGAGACACCCGTGGGGTCACCAGTCCACTGGCCTTCAGCAATACCTTGTCTCGCGGCGTCCCATTCGCCCGGTCTGCAGAAGACATCGCCGCACCATCGCCCTGGTGGAGGCTGGAGGCTGAAGCACGAAGAAGGGATCGCGTCAGTGTGTGTGACAGACTGCGTGATGCTTGTGAAGGCGGCTGTCTAGCTGCAGGTAGCTCGATTGACTGCTCCAAGTTGTCAGACAATGGCGCGAGATCTTCGTCCAGCTCGGGGATTGCAACAAACGTTCGACTGGGTGTCACTGTGAGGCCTTTCGACTGCACAGTCTTCAGTGCTGTAGAGCCTGCACCGCCATTGTAGCCAATCAATCGCAGCTCGGACGCAAAACTGAACGACTCTTTGCCCGGCAACACTATTGTACTTCTGCCCTTGTTTCATCTGAATCTGCTGATTTCGTATAGAGCCATGATACCCGTTCACACATTGTGATGGTGACATTGTATGTAAGCTGATGCAAGAACATGACAACAGCAGAAAGGGTCGGCACGGTCGCCTCATGTAGGTGCTCTCTTAGGTCCGCGTTTGGATCCAATTGAAATGTGTGCACAACAGAAAGACCTAGACAGCCGTGAGAATGTTGCACACTTGACAGAAGCTCCTCTAACCCGCTGTAGCCTGCGTTAGACTTGCTGGGCGAGATTGGCGTCTGCCAAAAGTCATATGCATTGCTAGGTATAGTAACACTTGCTTCCCAGCTGACACCGATCGCATGCAGCGATGCCAACGCACGCTCATTCGAGTTAGGTCACCCTGGACATTTAAGCGAGCACCGATCTTCACATCCTATAGACGAGCATCTGTGTCACAAGAAAATCATTCAGCGATCTGTATCCAATGTTCTTTTTAATATGGGATATGTAACTTGGTAGCGCTAAAACAAACGCTTAAATCCGGAATTTTCAGCACCTGACATTGCGAGCGCAGCGAACGCAAAACAATGCACGTGTGCATTCATCGCTTTTATCTGCTGCAGCCGGTGCACAACCACTGGAGCGCGTAGCAGCGTTGTCGTAATCCAACGAACAGCAGCACATGGGATGCCACAAGAAAGCCGCACTGCTGACTTACGAAGTGTTGTGGCCCAAGACATGGGAGTATTCTGGAACCGAGCCGAAAAGGCTTACAAAAAATGCAAATACATAAAAATGTTTATTGCTGCGATTACTTATTCAGATATAGGTGTAAAAAGCCTACAAACAGCAGCCTGTATTCACAGTACCGTACATACTGCCAAGGACCGACAGCCAGTCCCAGCGTTACAAGGGCCAGTATTTGTTTTAGGCCGGACAGATTGGCTTCTGTTACGCACATAGGGGGATTAAGATTTTTGGAGCCTCGACACTTAAATGCTGCATGTGAAAACATCGCGCTGGGAGACCTGTAATGACCACGCTGCACGGCGCTTAAGCTGTGTTCAGTGGAGATGAGGTCACATAAAAAAAAATGCGTAAAATGGAGATCTGAAACGATAGACAGACTTGAAAACATGTTTTTATGTATTACTGCATTGTTCGTTTGTTCGAATTTGTTGTTATCTGACAGTTATGGTCCGCTGACGTGTGAACCCTTTCTGTGCCGGGCAAAATGGAAGCTAACCATCGAGATCCCATAGCATGCGGCAAATGAGCAGCAGAGCAGCCAGCAGACGTGCACAGCGCACCCCCAGCCACCACAGAGCAGGGCAGAACTTGTAAACACCGCGTGAAAATTGCGAGGGCCTGATCCGCAGCGATGGCTGGTGCGGACGAACAGTGAAGTGCAAAACGGGCCCCCGATTTCACAGCAATTTGTAGAGCATGAGATGGTGGGCTGTAGCCACCCTTTCAGCACACAGCAGGAATAGCGTGTTGCTGCATTCTGATGCGATCGCGGCCGCTGCAGTGCCTCGCTTGACTGTGTGAAAATATTGCTGAGTGCTGTGATTTTCGATGTCGGTGTTACTGTGATTCTTGCACGAGTAGACGAACCTGCATCATAGTGGAGAGACAGGAGCAGGTGTGACAATTTGTCAAAAGGCTGGGCAATTCCGGGCTGCGAGCACCGAGCTGCTACATGTCTAGTATGTGATGCCAGTCATGCGTGCTGCAAATTCGGGCCGGACACCCATTGCACGCATTTGTGAGTCCACAGGCCATGAGCATCACAGCACAACCTCAACATCGTCACTGAATGCTGTTAGAATGGGCGAAGCATATAAGGCTGAGCATCTGCTCTAGCTCGAATTCTTATCTCGATGGTTAGCTTCCATTTTGCCTGGTGCGTCCTCGGGCCTGTGAGTACCCCCACAGGGCCTGTAGATAGATACAGCTGTATCTATCTATCTATCATAAGTATAATATTCAGCATCCTGTATCTATCTATCTATCTATCTATCTATCTATCTATCTATCTATCTATCTATCATAAGTATAATATTCAGCATCCTGTATCTATCCATCTATCTATGTATCGATTGTCTGGCGGCTGCTCCATTCCGGCCTCGCCTCCGCGTCGGGGCTTCGACGTCGGCTTCGCATCGATGCATCTGCATCCAAAAACTGCGCGACGCCGGTCGCTTCGCGTTCGCGTCGTGTCTCTGCAGCGCTGTTGAGCGCCGAAGTTGCGCTGCACCTCTGGCCACGCAGCTTTCAGCAGCGTTCCGCCACGGATGCGGCCGCTTCTGGCCCGGCCGAGGCATCGCATATTCAAAGTAAAGTATGCGCATCATGTTTGGTGCATCAGAAACGATTTGCATCGAGCTTCGAGCATGACGCATCGCGCAGCAGAGCGCTGCACCTCTGGCCCCGCAGGGTGCAGCGCTCCACCACGGATGCGACCGCTCCAGAGCCAGCTTAAGCATCACGGCACTTATTTGCAACATGTGCATTGTTCTCAGCGTGTCAAGCATAACTTGCATCAGCTTCAAGCATTGCTTTCAAGCGTCGAGGACCGACAGGCCCCCCCCCCCCCCTGAGGGCCACGTCTACTGGCTGTCGAGATTTTCAGCGGCGCTCCGCCACGGACGCAACCACTTCGAGCACTGCTGAAATATGACATATTCTGATCATATCCTTTGCATTATATTTACTGCGACAGAAATCGATTGAATTGAGCGTCGAGCACCATGCATCGAGCAGCAGAGCGCCGCAGCTGCGATGCACCTCTGGCCACGCTGGCTGCAGCCCGCCAGCATCGAGCTTCATGATTCAGCTTCGAGTATCAAAGCGTACGAGCCCCCCGAAGGGGGGCTCGTCTCTTGTGTATCTATGTATCCACCTGTCCGGCGGCGGCCTCATTCCGGCTTCTACTCCGCGTCGGGGCTTTGGCGTCGGCTTCGCATCTGCATCCAAAAACCCAACGACGCCGATCGTTCGCGTTCGCATCGTGCCTCTGCAGCGGTATCGAGCGTCGCAGCTGCGCTGTTTTCACAACTACTCTTTGATTTCCGTATGGTAGATACATAGATAGATACTTGTCGCTCAATAATACCGTAGTTATTCAACCGTTATGCAACGTGTAACCCAGGCATCAAGTGTCGTGAAACACTTTGTTGTAGCATGTTTTCCAGGCCTGGTCTGTCGAGCTTTCAGTGAATTATTGTACCCCTGCAAGGCTTGGGTTACACGTCACTTTCACGCCGCTGCACTATCACGCCTCAATACCATGGGTAATGGAGAAGATGGTAGTACATGGTCATAAGTTGATGCGCAGTTCCTATTGCATGTTCTCAGAAGATGTAGCTATTTCAAAGGCAGGTCGTGTGTAAAGCTATGTTAAGTGGCGATTAGGGTCATCCGGACGCACAGCCCCGCGAATGCAACGATCTGTCTAAATGCTTCCAAATTGCACGTCTGAGCTCTGTGTGATAACTACAGACTTTGTATGGTGTCTTGTGGTGTTGCGAGATGAGTTCTTCCTCGATTGCCGACGCAGAGGGCCCGCGGTGGCCTGTTGTCCTAGACTTCCCCTCGGCCATCGTTCCGTCCTGATCACCACCGACGGGAGGATATTTGACAAAACTTTCAAATAATACTTCGTCCTGTTCGCGAGAGAACTTGGGACATGTGGCGTCAGAAGCCATGGTGCACGTTCACAGATTCAGACGCAAATGACGATGGCAAAGCAAGAAACCACACAACACAAACCAATGTTTATGCACAGTATTCATGATCGGCGGTCAGGTAGGTGTTCGAGGCCGTTCCCTGGCACATTTGAGCGTCCGCGTCCTGCCTGAGCGTCCGCGTCCACGTCCTATGCTGTGCGTCCTGCCTGTGCGTTAGCCCTGTTCAGCGGAACTGTCCAACGAAGGACACGTGGGGCGGACACGGGCGATGTGACCGGACACGGTATGGGCTGTGTGCAGAAGGAATTTTCTGTCACGCTGGTGAACAGCACAATCGACTGCGAAAGCCGTTCGGAATGACTACAAAGCACTGGTGCATGCTAGATGTGATATTATATGACATAATTGATGTTCTGGTGTGCCTCGCGATGAGTTTCCAATCAGTGAAACGTATGTGTCCCCAGTCGCCTCGTGCCATGTACGTAAGTAAGGTAATGTAAACTTGTCGCATTGCTCTCTTTTGTCGATCGATTCGTGTGTCATGTTGGTCCATGTCAGCGCGGCGCGCACAGAAGGTTCTGGAAGCCATGTCTGCACACAGACTTCATCTTGCATAAGGCCGGACTCGAACCGGCGTCAACTGTAATGGACACTGAACACTCGACCACTCCGTTGCCATGCTGTGTTGCTAATAGGCATGGTATTAAGTTGTATACAACACACAATTGATGCTGCTTCGCTCTCCATATCTCTCCCCCGAGATCCTATTCTCACATTTGTAACCGTCTGCTATGCAAGCTGCTGTCAGCTTGTTCAGCAGCCCGTTGAAGGCTGCATCACTGCTGAATGCTGATGGATATTCTAGAACGTCCTCAGTATCAAGACCACGAGCTACGACGGCCTCTACGTTGTACATCAACGGTAGAAAATCCCCAGAAATTTTGGCTCTTTGATGCTTCTCGATGATGGCCATGAGCCGCTGGCCCTGTGGGTCCATCGTCGACATGTTTCAGTACAACTTTGCAAGGTTCGTGACAGTCCGGTGACACACTCTAACACGATACACCGAGCTGTGTTTGCTCATATGCTTATCTCATTCATTGACCATTCATCGCTTGTTCTGCTCGACGGTCTGAACAACGGGCGACATGGAGCACGCGCGCGGCTCGAATCGATCGCGCGAAATGCGCCACGAAAGTTCGGTTTCGCGGTAATGTGGCCCTGGGAATATGTACCCTCCTCGGAGGGGGACACATACCCTCCCGGACACATCGTCCGGACGCATCACGTCTCATAAAAAAACATCCAAACAACATTGAATCAGGGCATGCGACCGATGCAGCAAGACATCAAACATGGGTTTTTGTTGGCTAAATGCCACGTTCGTGGTTTTTACGATAGTTTTTTGTGTGGGGCACGCTCCGCTGAACATAAGGGGTTCAGCGGAGCCCCCCCCCCCCCCCCCCCCCCCATGGGTGCACGACCTGTGTCGAGCCCCAACGCGCCCACCGGCTGCAGCAAATACATGTGTTTATTGTGTAATGTGTATTCGTGCATCGCACGCATCGTTCTGCCGATCCCTGTGGTGCGGATGGACGATGTTGCGTCACACTTGCATGAAGTGCCTGTACGTGTCGCCCTGGTCGTGCCTAGGCGAACATGAGGCGCGCATGCTGCTGGTTCGTCCTTTTAAAGATCTCCTTCGGTCGATCCGCGTGCCTGAGCATGCGTCACGACATAGGCCATGCCTGCTTGCAACGAATCGGTGGTCTATTCAGCTTCACAAGCCCACAGACCGGAGTCATGAGTCACTATCACACCTGTCGTAGCGGCCTTTTTGTTATATGCACTCTCGTAGCAGTGGGCTACTCGGGGCATGCATCTTCCGCTGTTGGTCGTGCACAGTGAGGGGTGTTCAGCAGGTGATGGAGCCTGGAGGGCCATGTTGTGAAGCAGATGATGCGCTACAATCAGAGCGGGCAGCTACCATACTCGAACAAACTAATTTACAATGTCCTGCTACGCTCAGGCATATGCATAGCAATGCTGTTCTGCTGCTATTCACTGTCCACTTGCACGGACGCTGCTGAACATGGGGCAGCAGGCCACTGGTGACACAGCCCGGTGGAATCCTCCGCAGTATCATTTTCGTCGTCTAAATCTAAAGCCCGGCTGTCAGTACCAGGTGGAGGAGTGGGTGGCTGGGCAGCCTTTGCTTGCCTAGCTTCGATGCCAAGGCCCCTGATTCTCTTCAGGTGTCTCTTTTGGGATTTCCTTACCATCAAAGTCCCCCAGATGATTTATTCCCAGCTATTGATAGACACAATCGCGATAAGCGACCATGCCAGTGCACGGGCTGTGTGTACACTGCAAAACAGAGCTGTACAATACGCAATGTGCAGCAAACGGGGACCGCTGCAAACGCGCAATATCCCATACTGTTGCATCATGATCTAGATATTGTATTTAATGTGTTGTTTATTTCGTGTTATTGAGTTCTGAGGCAGCCGTTCGGCGCGATTTTGTGACGACAGCACCGCGGCAAGCTGCATGCATGCGGGTTCGAACCGTCCGCCCACATTTCGCGAAGCTGCTTTCAAAAACCCCTGCAGAAAGTGTTTGTTGGGAACTTTGATCGAAAAAACCGGGTGAATTTAGCCCCGGCGTGACGGTGAGATTGCTACCCCATCGGGGGGGGGGGGGGGGGGGATTGCCACGTAGTACTGTATCATAAGTATAATATTCAGCATCCTGTAGCATAAGTATAATATTCAGCTTCCTGTATACAGGATGCTGAATATTATACTTATGATAGATCGATACAGGATGCTGAATATTATACTTATGATAGATAGATACAGGATGCTGAATATTACACTCATGATAGATACATACAGGATGCTGAATATTATACTTATGATACAAGATGCTGGATATCATACTTTAGATACAAGATGCTGAATATTATACTTATGATACCGTAAGAAATGTAAAGGTCCGTCAGAGTCTGTCCCCAAAATCGAGAGTTTGACGAGATTTAGTCGGCCGTCCCGTCTTGTACGACGAAATGGCAAAATATGATACATGTTTGTCCCGGCCTTCTCGTCGCTGTCGCGACGAACAGCAAAATAATGATTAGGTAGTATTGCCCCGTCCTTGCAGAGCTATTATGGTACGGTGACGGTACATGCGCTGTCATGTGCCCTGTCCTAGGCGCTGTGGCTCATCGACGACGCGTCGTCTGTCGTCACTTCAACACAGCTCTCGCGCATAGCGACAACTTGTAGGTGCTATCAGGTGAACAGTGTATGCCATGCTAGTGTTGACGAGCGTCTAAACTATGAGGAGGGGGTCAACCACTCCCGCTACATGGTGGGCCCACCTACGGCGCGCAAGATCGGCTGCGATTTTGGCCGCTTGGGGAAGACTTTGGCTATTGTCTATGTTGAATGGGGATTCGTAGTGTGTCATCTCGCTGTTGGGGAGTCTCCCCATCGCAAACCCGGGTTTTGTCGAATTTCCGCGCTTTTCCCCAAACGAGGGTCGTTCATGCCCAAACGTGTGCCATTGCATCGAGAACACGCAGCACACTCAAAATATGCTATGATACTCACCGGGTTATGACATATTGCTTCTGTCACATTTGTGGGTAGCGTTCGGCAAGTGAGGCACTATTCAACGGCGCGCTAGCTGATCGGGCCGACATGGCGGGGCGCTCACGCACTGGTCAGGCGACATGTCAGCATTGATTGGCAGCATATTGCGTGTTGAATATTGCGTGTTGAATATTGCGTGTTGAAGGACCCTGCCTCAATTTTATGTGCAATGGGGAATGCCCATGTTTTGTAATGCACCGTCACATCTACACCTTATTTCACAGCATGTCACTCTAATGATACCGCAAATGCGCATCAATGATGTATCCACCGTGTATCCAGCATCCGCCGCTCTATTGAAATGATTCATTAGTGTACAATGGCGAGGCATGATCACAGCAGGCCAGAGTAACTCAACACGTCTCCAGTGACACTACGCAAAAGATGACCTAAGCATACCTACGCTGACGTCTTTGTTGAGAAGTACACACCTAGCAGGTGGACTGCAAAGCTCCGGATCATGCTCCATCACAAGGGCCTGTCAGGCCTGTCACAGGTATCAAGATACTCATGCGCCCCATGCCGATATCAAACGTTCTACGAGAGTGACGATCAATCACGATCAGGCAGTGAAGCTTTGATATCTCGTGTATAATTCAGTTTGAGCCACTATCCCATGCTACACACAGATCGCAGGTAGGACGCCCTTGCCGGATATCCAGAGATTCAGACCTATCCAGCATTATTAGAGGGAGTAATACGACTCAAATTGCATAGCGTGCGTCACTGTGTGGCCAGCCTCCAGGAATCTCAGCCGTATACAGCTTCATGAAGCCTCACCAACGAAAAAAATGCACATACAGCTTTGCGATCACCAACAAGAGCTTTAAAGAGCTCATTTTAAAAGCGTTTGGGGACGCCTGCGAAAGTTTGGGGAGGTTTGGGGAGGCGACTGAGCGTCTGGGCCGGTTGGGGAGCCAGCGTCGCGAAAGGCCGATTTTCCCCAACCAGACGAGCCATATGGACGATCATGGGCCATTTTCCCCACCCGAGTGAGATGACACACTACGAATCCCCATTCAACATAGACAATAGCCAAAGTCTTCCCCAAGCGGCCAAAATCGCAGTCGATCTTGCGCGCCGTAGGTGGGCCCACCATGTAGCGGGAGTGGTTGACCCCCTCTATGAGGTTCGTGTGTCTCGACCTTCACAGCACAATTCTCACGAGTTGCTATAATATAAAAATGCATGTCTGGATTTGCAACAGTCCGTCGAGACATGGCTCGATGCCCGGCCTCTCTTCTTTGTAACTACATACATACAGGTCGCTGAATATTATACTTATGATACAGGTCCTTTGTAAATACATACAGGTCGTAACTTTGTAACTACATACAGGTCGCTGAATATTATACTTGTGATATGATATGCTACATACAGGTGCTACGATGGGCTGCGTGGTTGATGGCTGTCTGCTTCCTTGTGAAGCTGGATGCCTGCGTTTTCTCTGATTGTGAAGACGCTTTTGTAGTTTCTCATGTGCAGTGCACTTGCCCGTAGTGGGCGTGCACGGAACTGGTGAATGAGTGGATTTGCAAGTGCATTCCGAGCAACGGCTTGCTGCCCGGCCTCTGTCCTTTGCAACTACATACAGGTCGCTGAATATTGTGGCTGTGTGGCTTTGTGCAAAACAGGAATGCTTATGTGCTCCGTACGGGGCTCCAATCCTTGGCTAGAATTACCGGCAGGGCGATGGTACGCGCTCGTGCGCGGCCTAGTGCCATGACTGCGTGCGTGGATTTGCGTGTGAATTCCTAGCAACGGCTCGATGCCCGGCCTCTGTCCTTTGTAAAGCATACAGATCGCTGAATACTATACTTTAGCTAGATACATACAGGTCGCTGAATACTATACTTATGATACAGGTCGCTGAATATTATACTTTAGACATATTCTGCAGAAGATTTGTATGCTGACAGCAGCCCGGTCAAGAAATTCCGCTTGAAACACCAATCAACGATTACCAAAGCTTTTGGCCACTTCTGATCGGGAACTGCTGCCATAGACATGAATGAGCATGTGAGCCCAGAGGATCAAGAATCTTGAAATTATTTCAAGATGCCCAGGCAGTAAAACGCAAAAGCAGACACACCCGTGGATCTTTCGGAAAGTCTAGAGCCGTAAGGCTTCTGAGCAATCGGGTCAGCAAGTGGCTCTGAGCATTGGGCTACACATGGCGTGCTGTCACGGGCGATGCGGGCAAAGTCCCCGACAGCGGGAAAGGTCTTGTGGAGAGCATGCTGATGTTAATCTTTATCATCATCATTTCAAGCATGTTCATGTAAGCAGACCAAGCAACGGTGGCATTGCAACCGACACCAGGGTACGACTTCCCCTTCGCATGTCTACTGACAGCTCGTCACATAAAATGGGCCCTCAGTGACGGAAGTTACAGGTGCACCTGGGGAGGGGGGACTGCAATCAGGCCATGCACACGTCCATCGGGAACACGGGCAGACGGGCCCGGGGCAACATATGTAGACCCACAATAACCAACTGAATGTTCACATATCCTTGTTTCAAGTCCCTGGGCAGAATCGGCCATTTTGTCAAATGCATGCCTGTGCAGCATGTCTCTGTGTGTATGCAGCGAGAACAGCGCCCAGCGCATGCCCATGGAGCCCAGGGCACACTTAATGTGTAATTCTCCGATGTTAAGCCTTTCACGTTGGTGTTATTTATTGCTCTGGAAGGTGGCCTAGCCATTCAGCTATGGTGGGGTCTAATACTGTCTCATGTAGGCTCCTGGGACGCCGCTCTGCACGATCGGAGAGCGATCAAACATCAATGCGAGTGTTACTCACTCCCGGGGTAAATTGTTCTTCTCGCTCTGCGTTGGATTGCTTTGGTGGCATTGCAACCGTCACGTTCTGGGCTGGCCCATTACATGGGATGAGCATCAAGTCACTGACTCCAATAGGCCTGCTTACATTACATCAGTCGGGGAACGTTTGATGCCGACAGCTGTGATCGACACTGCCCCAAACAAGCGGCTTTCCACATGATTGAGGTCACTTCATTGACACCATATGGATGCTGCTGGCCTAATTGATACATCTGACTGTTTGTCATAAATTATAGTATCATGTAACTGCGGCCACGTTGTGTTGCGAGCAATATCACTCTGAATGCCAGTCGGGTTGTATGCTGTCTATGCTGTCATGATTAGGGAGTTCTAAAGACGTATGATAATTGAAAAAATAATACTGCCGTATTCGTATGGGGCTGTTGATGCCGTATGAACCGTATGAATAGCCGTATGGCCGTATGATCATACCGTATGGCCATACTGTGCCTTACGGAGCTCAAGCAGGCGAAAGCAGAATAATGCAGCATGTTTAAGGCATTCTAGTGCTGCAGATGTTACAATACCACATTCTGTTACCTTTCACTCCACAATCACATCCACTTCTCGCTGATCACGGGTGGCAGGGTCATTCTGATGCACAAATATCATTTTCTGTGCTTGCTCAAGCCCCAGCCTTGCACGGTCAGTCGCTGTGTGTTCTACTCTATCAAGCTTCTGCTTACGCGGAGCTTCTTCAGCTATACGATCAGTAACATCTGCTACATCGGCGCTAGCGGCCTCTGCAGACAGGTCCCCTGAAGCGGCTGCAGACGCCGCGAGTCCTTCAGAGTCATTCATTTTTCACGGATCTCACTTGAACCGATTAATATATAACCGTGGCAATCACAACGCTGCTAGTGTATTGATCGTGCTTGCACGTGCGCCGTTCTAAGCCCGGCGTGCCTTGGTTTGCAGTGCCTCACGGCGGCGTCCCCAGCGCCACTGGTCAGCCTACGGCAAGCCACTTGCGTGCCGTATGGGGTACCGCATGTACACCGTATGAAGCGTATCAAAAACCGTGATTCATAAGCCTATGATCGTATGCATATTATAGTACCGTATGACCATCCTCATACGACGGGCGAACTCCCTATAGCTAGTCATGATGATGTTGTTGCTCTGACTCTGTGACAAGAGAAAAAAACCAGATGCATCAGGTTATATATTGCTATAGGTATCGCTAGGAAGAGTAGTTGCAACTGTATACAAATGTGTGACGAACCCAGAATGCGATCCGCATCACTGTCATGGCATTTTACACTGCACGAGGTGTAGGAAAGCACAAATGCCTCAAACACAGCCTATCTGTGCGCTTGGCTCTGTGATAAGCCACATTACGCCCACTTGTGACATTATGACTGCCCATGCTTCACACATACGTGGATCAGTACTGATTGAACAGCATCAAGATGTTGTGTAGTCAGCCATTCAGCACTGTCTTTGATTCGGGGTGTGTCGGCTCACGACCACAGACGAGATGGCTTCTGCGCACTGATCACATGCAGAGTGGACAACGAAGCTTTGATCGTCGCGCTGGTCGGGTCTGGACTGGTTTCGGCAACGTTGCAAGCGCGCAGCAAGGACGTCCATGTCCACGCGTTCCTGCTTAAACCTTCAACATCAAAGCAAATGGTCTACAAATTACTTGGATTCATCAAACAATTGGTAGGTGTCGGGATCTATGCCGTGCAGCTGGCCGCCAATCGTTGCCTCAGACACACATCCGGCGGTTACACAACACCAGATGATACCAATGAGCATCAACGACACATATGACAGTGATTTGGGGTGTTTTAGTACCACAGTGACGCGGTACCCGCCGTTTGAGCCAAGCTGGGAAAGATGCTGGGCTGTGGCCAAGATACACCTTCCTCGCCGGGCGTTTGCACTACTTCGGCCAGGGGCCGATAGGTGAAATCAGGCGTAAGTCATCAGTCGACGTTTCCAGCGCGTTCTCGAGTTCATTCAGGCATTCGCGTTGCAATTGCACGTACGTGAGGCCTCAGTGCCGATGCACATCACATGTGATCACAGCAGACAAGTGAACTCAGGATTGTGCGGTTATGCGCACCTCCACCCACACCTCCATCCGCCGTAGCGAGCCGGGGGTCCATGGGTGCAAGCTCTGTCGATGTGGCAACTGCGAGCTGATACACGGAAGCACGCATCAATGCTGCGCGCTGCGTGCCACTGCCACGCGCAGCTAGCGTTGCGCAGCCCGCGAAAACGGTAGCCACGCTGTAAGGCATCGGCACTGCGCTATCGCCTGAATAGAATCCGGCCATCGACCGACAGTAGTCCTCCAGATGTGCTTCTCCCGACGGCGACGCCAGCAGCGCCTGCATGTCACATGAGATTACAGGCATATCTCATAGAGGTACATATAGCACATCAGTACCCTTGCTGCATGACGGGCTGTCATCGCAATTCCGGCGGCACACTGGTCCGAGAAAAAGTGGTGACAGCAACAGTAAGGTGGTGGCATGTGAATTCAATACTACACACAAGCCCAGCACCAAAGACTCGCACATGCAGCGCATCACACACTGCATCTGATTGCAGAGGCTCTCCGGCATCCGCCTCAGCCTTGAGATGGAGCTTGAGGATGATGGCATGCACGCTGCGCTGCTTGGCGAGGTCGGCTGCCCATGCAGGATCCCCAGCACTCCGCCGCTCCATCACACTGCTGAGCACCTCTGCTAGGTCCAGAGAGTCAAATGTGTGCGTAGCGGGCTGCAGCACGTCAATGGTGGGCCTCATATGCTCTCCGCTGATTGTCGCATTGGCGCACCCAGAGCCACCGGCAAGAGAACTTGACGCAGGGATAGCGGCATCAATGCCCCGTGACAACCCTGCCACAGCCTCTGCTGCACCATGCAACGAGTAGGTGTGATCTACAGGCACAACTGCGGGCACGTCCCGCATGCCCGAAGTAGCCTGGCGCTGCAAGTGAAGGAAGTCCATGGCGTGCTTGATACTATGCATTGGCTCTGCTCTTGTGCTGCGTGCCAGCAGCACTGTGAACATGGGCGGTACTTCATGTGGAGCTCTGCCATGACACAATCTTACAAAGTTCAAACTCCAGGATACAATTTTCATCAGCAACGGGGAAAATATGGCCCGCAACATATTTCAAGTGGATGCAAAAAGACAGATACTCAAGGCACCCTTCGAATTGTGAACTTCACTCCAGTCAGACGCAATAGGGTGACACCTCATGGCAGTGTTACAGGGCGAGCGAGATGACACATCTGTGCAGGGTGGAGCTCACCTCTTTCCAAGGGCCATCAGGAGGCCTGCATTAGCGGGACCAATTTTGAGCTGGATATCATTACCACTGATTGTATCATGGATAACGAAGCCTACAGTCGTGCATAGTAACTGAAAGCCGCATGAACTCATGGAGTCAGCATGCCCCAGCAGATCATGTACCCGTGGCAGCAGAAGCCGCTGGGCATTGCGAACTGGTAGCAGCGCTGCCTCCGATGGCCATGTGATCAGTGTGTAGCGACCCTGCTGTGTCTGTGCGCATCTTGCCGGCGCAGCAGCGCTCAAATGAATGTGATGCACCTCAGACTGCAACCTGCACAGCACTAGCAGAGTTGCTGAGTGCAGCAATGACGGCATGCCCCTGAGACACCCGGATTCCAGCTTGAGACAAAACTCGAGTCAGGTGAAGACCTTAAATCTAGGAGAGACTGCAGTTCGGGATGTGACCAAAATTGTTTCGTGGCATTAACTGGGAGTGTTGTGCATGTTGCATTAAGGCGTAGAAGCAGAGTTCAGAGGAAACTTATCAGTGTGCGTCATGCTTGGTTCAACAATGTGACAATGTGCTTTGCATGGATTGGAATGAAATGCATCCAGATGGATCCATGTGCAGCACCTGTCAAACATGGCAACAGTGTCCATCTGGCAACCATACAGCTAGATTCGAAACACGCAGAACACAAACACCCACTACTTTCAATGCTTTTGAAGACTGGGACGTATGACACACCGAGACTCAGGTTTTGTGTTCGTCAGTTTGGCATGGTCAGAGGATGGCCATGCACGAAGTGCGATGTAGGAGGGATCATATGTGGGTGTATGACCGGAAATGGATATTGGTTTCGAGTAGAAAGAATGTAAAGAATTAATCAGCTAGGCTAGAGCTGTGACCATGCTAAAGACATACTGTCCAAATCACTCCAGGTGCATCGCAGGAAGCGGATGTGCACGTTGATGCTGCATGCTCAGCCAGTACGCTGCTTGCATGCGTCACAAGCTGCCACACATGTATCCACGTTCTCGACGATATGCTGGGTGACGCAGACAAAAGCTTCCGTCTTTCACGGCCAGGCGGGGCATTGGCGTAGTTGACCCACCAAACGCTCGTGAAAATCTCAAGTTTCCTGAATTAACTTGGCAGTATCCTTGAAGGGGTATCCATCTGGAAACCCCTCCAAGTAACTGTACGCAACACAAGTGAGTGGTACTTCAAGCTAGATTGATCTGCAAGCTATGTGTGACTGATTTGCATTGTCACGAAGCAAAGTGGCATAGTACTGATGCCAACATCCCGTCAGTCTAACTTGACAAAGGGCCCTGGATCATAGCACTCGATGGATCATGTGTGAATGTGGTGCATGCCTTTTGCAGAGGAAACACGGTTTCAGAGTGTCAAGCCAGCCCCCGTACCTCACGGACAACCGAAGGCCTCCTTGCTTCCTGACGACTGCCCGTTGATCCAGCCACAAAAGTGCTGTTTCATGGCTCTCCTGCACGCATACGTTCGTACAGACACATCATGGCCTGTAAAAGCCGTAGACTCCAGAATAGGGCAAACCTGACAGACAGAGGATGACACATTCGGCCACAAGACTGACTGATATCGGTCGCGATCGCCCGCGCTCAGGCACGACCTGAGGCGACGCATGCGCGACGTGACGGACAGCGAGGGGCCGCTGGTTTATAGCGGGCCATAAACACACCAGCCAGTCTGGCAGGTGAACTTCTATGTCACGCAACCTGCTACAACCTGTGCTCCCAAGCGGGACCCGGAAGCCAGCACGTTGCAACCAAATGCAGAAATTTGCAAAAGAGAGATCTGAATCCAGTAAACAGCAGCCACGGCGCCACTGCTTGACCCTTTCACCATGATACGAACTGCGCTGATTGTCTTGAGCGTCGAGCTACGTGAGCTGCATGTTCGCACCTTCAAAACCTTGTCAATAGCAAACTGCAGACCAACCAGGATGCGCACATCCCCTTCATCATCTACAGACGCTGGTTTGGATGCAAAGCAACAGCAAAACCAACTCGGCACCCGGCCAACGGCGATGTGCGTGGTAGCCTCCATGAGAATCACAGGAAGCCTGGAAAGCCTACATATCTCAGTGACCACACGGAAAACATACAGCACGAGGCACCACACATACAGCAACAAGTAACAGAATTTCAGCTACATGGGTGTAATTTTACTTTTTTGTCGAGAACTGCGACGCCATCGAAATAGCACAACTGTGTCGCCGCGTTTGTGACAAGTTACAGCTACGTAGGCATGTCAGACGAGCACACATATAATGTTCTCGAAGACATTTCCATGCCTGACGGTCGGCTGTTGTGTAGACAGATGTGGTGAGTTCTCATGACATGAACATGAGAACGCCGGATGCATCAACGACGCTATCGAAGCGCGTTACGCCGATGAATCGCAACGCCCGTGCTCCCGCTGTATACCGCGGCCGCTCGAGCGTTCTGTGTACACTTCGGCTGCGCCCTTCGGCCGGGTCAAATAATCACGGAATTGTTTCAAATTCCCGATGCTACAGCCTCGCAAGCGAAGCCGATCGTGATGCGAGCCGTAACTACCGGCATTCTTAGGAATTGCAGTGGAATATAATTCGAATTATAAGAGATCATGACTGATCTCTAGCGCAAAAGCTTCGTCCACAAGTTGGAGTTTCGACTCCTGATGTGAGCTTGTGTAGCCACTCAGTTGAGGACAGCGCCGACGAATGCCGCGAGAATTCTCTAATCAGCCTGACCTGCCATCGATGATTGAATCTGTTGACATCCCGCGGCTCGTTCATGAAAATCAAGCAAGTCAACATATAGAACACTCAGATGACGTACATTTAAGCGAGTAAAGGAAACATTCCATCATATCCAGATAGACCTGGATGCAAGGGAACACTCGGAGAGCCGGCGCGTTTTCGGTCAGCATAATGTTTCATCCATTGTTTAGCCGCTTCCAGACACTTTTTGGCGCGAGACAACTGCTCAGACCAACCTCCCACGAATTGGGAAATTGCAGGTTTCAAGCTCCGCCACTTGGCCACCGTTGGGTCGTCAGGCTGTTGCCCATGGTTCAACATAAAGGCGGTGTTGCGGATACTGCGATGCCACGAATTGTTCAAAGCAAACTCCGTGGGAGCAACTCATCCCAATTGTGTTCACAAGGGCCAACAAAGTGACGCTAGGTGTCCTTGAGTACAGTGCTGACGCGCTCGGTCGGCCCGTCTGTTTGCGGGCGGTATGCAGTAGACATGGAGAGGGTTGTTTCCAAGCGTTTGGCATGCTCACCCAAGAAGAGGCTCGGAAAACGCGTATCCCTATCACAGTCAATGTTTTCGGGCACACAGGGATACCAGAAGACACGGTCCATGTACAATGCAGCCAGTCCTTGAGAAGAGATTGTCTTGCTGATAGATTCAATCTGTACCGTATTTGATAGATGTTCCACCACTAAAAATATAGCGTGATACCCTTGCGTAGTACAGGGAGATCTGTGATCATGTCCATCAAGACCGATTCCCACCTGTGTTCCGGAATTTGCAGGGTACGTAGATCACCCTTTGAGTTTGCCGGTCTGCATTGACCCGTTGGCAGGATTCACACTTCTTGCACCAATGCTTGAGATCTGCAGCCAAGCTGGGCTAGAAGAGCAACTGCCAAGTGCTCTTCTGGGTCCAATTGAAGCTCCCGTGACCAGAGAAGGAATGGTTGTGTACGGATTCAAACATCTCAAACTGTCAATTGCCATAGTCGGGCACTACAGTTTGCTCGCCGACAGTCCATGAACAGCCCGAACTTGTCTTGTCGTAAGCTAGGGTGAATTGGCACGACAAGCGACACCTTCCCTTCTGCACAACCCCGCTTGAAGCGCTTGGACAAAGTATTGTGATATGAAGCTTTGGACAGGGGCGTCAACATCCGCTAAACCGGCCGGATAAGGCATGTCTGCCTCGAAAGTCGTTGCAGTGACATTTGAAGGTTGGGAACCCGGAGGTGTGTCACCCCGGAGGTGCGTCACCCCGGGGTCACAATGCATGGGCCTACGGGCTGCAGCGTGGTGACAGGTGCACCCATGCACGATCAATCCGCGGATCGAGTGCAGGGGTTTGTCAGAAAAGCTATCATTTGTGCAGGGGCGGACGCGCAGTCCTCATTCAAGTCAGGTCAGGACAGCCAGCATCTCATACCTGCTTCGCACAGAGGTAGAACCGAGAGATGCTGAAGGGAAGTGCTAGTACCGGGAAACAGTAAAGAGAATGGTTACAGATCTCAGTGTGCACATGCTTATATGCACACTGAACACTCAACACTCAAGGTTACGGCGGGAAACCCTCGCACGATCTCTCTCACTACATCGAGACAGTCTCGGCTGGCGGCTTACCCCTGCACTGGATCCGCGGATCGTCCGTGCATGGGTGCACCTGTCACCACACCGCTGCCCGCAGGCTCATGCATTGTGACACTCCCCCATAAACCCTGCTACGTCTCCACTAGCTGGAGTTTATTACGAACTTCTAGCAAAGCAGGTCCGGGCAGCACTTTAGTAAACACATCCGCTAACTGATCAACAGTGCCTACCCATGCTACTTTAAGTTCATCCATCTGGACATATTCCCGCACTCGCAAGTGCCGCACACGAATGTGCTTGGATCTGTCAGTGGACACAGCATTAACAGCCAATATGTTGGCACTCTTATTGTCACCCCACAGAGTCGGCTTATGTGGGACGAGTTTCAAATCGAGAAGCAACTGCTTCACCCACATTAACTCGTTGGCTGTTGCACTCATCGCGATGAGTTCAGCCTCTGTTGTATCCCCAGCCACTATACTCTGCTTCTTCGGACGCCAGAGAACACAGTTCCCATACACCCGAATAACCATGCCAGACACGCTTTTCAGATCAGCAGAGTTCGCAAAATCTGCATCTGAAAAAGTCTCCAACAAATACCCGTGTCCCTCAGAGCCTATAAATTTTATTCCTAAATTCCTTGTGGACTGCAGGTATCTCAGAACATGTTGCACGGCAGACCAATGTTCCTTCAGACTACTAGACGTGTGCCGGGCCAGGGCATGTGCCACATAGCTCAGGTCAGGTCGTGTCACTCCTGCAATATACTGGATACTTCCTACAGCACTTATGAACCTGGAATGCTCAGCAGCACTGGCTTTCTCCAGGTCAGGATGCTCTTTCGCACTCCTTAGTTGTTGCCGCGGCACTAAGGGAGTGGGAGACTTGCGACAGTCAGACATACTGTACTTTTCAAGTATTTTGTGAATTTTGTTTCGTTGTGTCATGATGATTGTTTTGGCCTTGCGATCACGCATGATCTCTGTGCCAAGTGCCCATGCAAGTTCACCCAGGTCTCTGCCTTCGAATTTCGTGAGAATGACGTCGACAAGTTCTTGCAGTCCCGCAGAGCTGCTAAAAATGAACAAGTCATCGACCCACAAGAAAATAAAACAGCGACCGGATGTTCTGACATACAGTCCGGGATCACTTTGTGCGCACACAAATCCCATCTCGGCTAAGACCTTTATTAAAGCTTTATGCCACTCGCGAGCAGCTTGCTTCAGGCCATACAAGGTTTTATGCAATTTCCACACATGTGCTGTCCCGTCAGTGAAGAACGGGGGCTGTTCAACGAACACTTCTTCTTCTAACTCACCATTCAGAAAAGCGCACTGAATGTCTATATGCCTAATCTCTAAATCTTCCTGAGCAGCAACTGACAGCAACACACGCAGTGTCGCATAACTACCAACAGGAGACCAAGTCTCAAAGAAGTCAATCCCTTCTACCTGAGAAAAACCACGCGCTACATAACGTGCCTTATAGCGCTGAATCTCCCCCGCAGGCCCACGCTTAATCTTAAGCACCCATTTGCCCGAGATAGCCCGTTTGCCCGCAGGCAGATAGCACAACCCGAAGGTTCCGTGCTCACCCAGTGCATCCACCTCCTCCTGCATGGCACGCAGCCATGCATCCCTGTCAGCACTCGCGAGTGCTTCCTTCAAAGAAGGCATATCAGGGTCGGAGGGCTTCTGCTTCCTGGCGGCAGCTGCTCTGCGCGACCCACGACGCTGAGCATTCTGCTGCTCGCCAGACTCCACATGCTGAGGCTTCAGGCCTGTACAGGACACTCCACAGTCAGCCGCGGCTGATGTGTCCTGGTGGCAGGCTGAAACATCAATAGCAGCTACAACTGTTTCACTACTAGCAATGTCAAAGCCCGCAGGCTCATGCATATGCACAGCTGCTACATCCGCAGCCAATGGAACAAGGCGTCTGCGTACAAGAGGATTGATTTTTATGCGAGGCAAGGCGGCTGGAATGGCCCTCACCTCGTCAGGCAAATCAACCCCGACTGCGGCTGAGGGATCCGGATCCTCTCCCCCTAATTCGGATCCGGTCTCCACCTCATCTGGCTCATCCTCCCAGAAGGGCCTCGGCGCCTCAGCTCCTCGCAAGGGCTGAGCAACTGCCCCCGCGCCAGATGCTGAGGCCGCTGCCGAATTACTCCCAGAACGGACCCGCTGAGCCTCCAGATTCTGATGAGCCGCAGCTCGTTCATCATCTGAGACGGTGTAGTCCATGCGCTGTTCGTCATCGTCATCATAGATGCCGGGACCGTCGTCATCCTCATCCATGTCATTGTCAGACGCACTGACAGACAGTTGAACAGGGAACGCAACTTCTACACCAGGGTCGTGCAACACAGCGTTGCGCGTCACAACATACCGCGCAGTACGGGAGGGCGTGGCGACAGAGTGGTGCACTTCGCCGCGCACACGATGGGGGACAGGGACGTCAGGGTGAGCAGCAGCTCTGGACATTGCACGCGTGCGATGCAAAGCTGCTCTGGCTATTTCCGGTGTTGCCCTAGCAGGGTCACGTCGGATAATCTCCGCAGAGGAGCCAGCTCCAAATCGTGGAGAGTACACATCAGGACTGGGCTCAGGGTTATCCTGCCGGAAAGTCATTTCCATGACAGGAACCCTACCATGACCAGGGGGGGTGTGAAGCTGGTCACGCAGACGGCGCAACACTCCCCCATCATACGTATGCTCTGCCGCGAAAGGAGGGACATCGGCATCAGTCACACGCTCACCCTCATCGTCCCCCTCAAAAGCAACCGTGTAGGAGTTCGCAAACTCCGCAGGTTCCCTTTTGTCCACAACGGCGGACGCATCGTACTTGCGTACGTGCCGGATCATCTGATCCGCAGTGCACATGACCTGACGCACAACAAAAACCCTACCACCAGGAACATCCTGGGCGTACACACGCTGCATGCTGGGGCCTAGACCAGCCCCGACCCAGTATGCAGGCACACCCCGGGGGGACAACTTCCGCAGCTTGTCATCCCTAGGGTATGCATACACCTCAACCCCCCATGGACGCTGCTGCCGCAGCAGATCTTGGAACACCTCAACGGAGGTGTCTCTGAAGAAGGCCATATAAGGAATGATATCCTTATCACAAGACCGCACTATAAACTCATCTAATTCTGTCGTCGCAAGCAACTTGTACTTGCGTTTCTCCTCATCCCTCAACTTATCGCGCTCGGCCTTTTTCATGCGCTTACCCTTCCCCAGGCTCTTTTCAGCTTCGTCAACGTCCGCAGACGCATTGACAGCATGCTGAGCTTTCAGGCCCTTGAGGATGCTCGCCAGTTTGTCATGGTACAATGCCGACGACGGCGTGAGATTGTGACCATGGACAACGCTGGCGAGGCATTCTATCCACAGGAACAGAGGCAGGCCGCTCGCGAGCAGCACAGCACGGAGTGACTCGAAAGCCACTCCGATCCTCCTCTCGATCATGCCATTACAGCGATGAGCGGCTGTGGGGGTCAAACGGTGAGTAATGCCACGACGCTGGAGGTAGAGTTTTAAGGCCGCGACCATGAACTCTCCCCCTTTGTCGGTGTGTAGGATGCGTACACCCGGTTCACCTGGCTTCACCACATTCACCCGAATGCGTTCGATAATATAAGAGATCATGGCCGCAGCCTCACTCTTTTTGCGCAGACCGACCACGAAAGTATAACGGGTAAAGGCACACATCACAAACAAAACATATTTCACACCACCAATTCCTACTGGAGAGACAGGACCAGCTAAATCGGCATGCAGTTGCTCACCAGGCCACTTGGCCTGACCCATGAGCTCACGATCATTGGCAGAGAATTTACCCGCAGGCACCTTGCCAATTCTGCAACCGTGACACCGATTCCCCAATGGCTCGGAATCGACATCCAAATTCAAAGGACCATAAAATTCACTGTTAGATTGCATACGTTTCAGAACCCAATTAGACTGATGAAAAGACAAGTGTGCTAGAAAAGCAGGTTCCAGCAAGTATGCATCATGTGGGACCTCAGCTCCCCCAGCATTGGGTCGCTGCAGGTCAATGGCCGCAACCGCCACGTGATGCCACTGCTGTTGATCCTCAATAACTGAGGTCGGACTGCTCTGGTTGGACCAGACTACCCCCCTATTGACAGGCGCACCGACGAGAATGGGTTTCGTATCTACCGCCATTTTAAAAGCAAAGACAGGATGACCGTCTACATCTAGTTCCTGATACTTGACGTCATCTTCTACGCCGGTAGCCATATCACCCAGACCAGGGACATATAACACATTCCTACGCGTGTCTAGGAACATCTGCTCTGATCTAAGACCCATCGTGCTGAGCAGGTTGTACGGACATTCAGGAGCATAGTAAACACCAGGGATTTCCACATCCAGTGGGTGCGTGTTCCCATGCTTGTCCACATAAGTACCCAGGTTCACCTGAATGGTTCCCCTACCCATGATAGAAAGCTGCCCTGGTCCCGCGAGATTGGCAACTTTCTGACACGGGCCGTACTCAGTGAACATTTCCCGATTTCCTACTATATGCATGTCCGACCCACTATCAACAATGATGTTCCACGGAAGGGACGCGTCCGGCTGTGGATACTTGGCAGGCATTTCTATAGTGCAAACATCTTTGGCCGCAGCCTGTTTGCGTTGGGGGCAGTTCGCACGCAAATGTCCCTTCTTCTTGCAGAAGAAACAGGTCCTGGTCTCCTCGCGAGGAGCCTGGCCAGCTGCGAGAGCAGCGACCACAGGGCCATCACCACGGTGCTGCTTGCGCCAGCCATGGCCTGGTTTGCCCGCGGGCGTCCCAGACCTAGCCTGCAGCGACCGCTGTTGTTTGAGCAAATCAGCATGCTCAGTCAAACGGGCTATTATCACATGAGGGGAGGAGTGTTGAACTTCGCCGCGCACAGCGTTGAACTCCTCCCCCACCTCTAACAGTTTCAATCGAAGCCATCGCTGGCCCACATCGGCACCTAGTGCCTCCAGTTGAGTGTAAACACTCATCACCTCACCACAATATGTCGCGACATCTTTATTGTGTTGTGACAAAGAATTGAACCGACTCCACAGTCTGTGGATCTCGGCTTCAGTGCTAGGTCTGTACTTGGCAGTCAAGTAAGACCATGCTTCACACAAATGTGACATGCGATAGACAGTCGTCCTATCCGCGTCAGGCAAAGACATTAGGACCTGTGTCCTCGCCCTAGCATGAACACGCTGTTCGTCCGCAGACGGTGCGTGCTGCAACAAATGATCTAACTCGAATTGACCTAACCACAAAAAGACTTTCTGTTCGTACGCAACGAAACTTTCAGTCTTGTAATTCCACTCAGGCAATTTCCCTTTAGTCAAATCAGGTTCGCTACGTCCCCGAGATGCGCGCAGCGCCTCGGTTAACGTTTCGAGTGATATGAGTGACTCAGTGTGACCAGGATCGTTCACAACATGAGAGGAAAAAGGCACCTGCTGACTGCTCTGCCCAGTGTGGGAAGAGGGTCGTGGCCGGACAATTCGGCCGCCCCGGAGCAACATACCCGCAGGCTGTTCTCCGTCAGGGAGCTGCTGGTCAGCGTCCCTGTCGACGAGAGGCTGCTGGTCAGCATCGTCACGCCTCTCCTCGCGAGGAGAGTTGGCGTTGGAGTTGGCGTTCGAGAGAGACATCCTGCATCAGGACAGATGGTTGTTTGTCGCGCGCAGCAACTAACCAGTGGGATTGCTCGCAAGCAAACAGGTTGAGAGAACAAGCGAACGCGTTCGCTTTTCTCAGCGCTGATCATTAAAACAAGCTTCTCGAATTGTGTCTAACAACAATATACTACGAGAGAGCTAAATGATGCCTGCGCTTTTGACCGCAGTCTGAGCGCCGGCAGAACAGTGGAATGCCCGCCGTGTCTGCGCGCAGACATTGGCCGACGGCTTTCCTGAACAAGACCATAAACAAACATAACGCTAACATCACCGATACCATGTCAGAAAAGCTATCATTTGTGCAGGGGCGGACGCGCAGTCCTCATTCAGGTCAGGTCAGGACAGCCAGCATCTCATACCTGCTGCGCACAGAGGTAGAACCGAGAGATGCTGAAGGGAAGTGCTAGTACCGGGAAACAGTAAAGAGAATGGTTACAGATCTCAGTGTGCACATGCTTATATGCACACGGAACACTCAACACTCAAGGTTACGGCGGGAAACCCTCGCACGATCTCTCTCACTACATCGAGACAATCTCGGCTGGCGGCTTACCCCTGCACTGGATCCGCGGATCGTCCGTGCATGGGTGCACCTGTCACCACACCGCTGCCCGCAGGCTCATGCATTGTGACAGGGTTGGCCGCCAGCGGGATTGTCCCGGAGTAGCGAGGAAGATCCTGCGGGGATCTCTCGCCGTAAGCTTGACTGTGCAGTGTGCATATATTGATGTGCAAACTAAGAGCTGCAGCCATTATTATTACTGTTTCACGGTACTAGTATTCTCATCAACATAGTTCCAAGGTTCTACCTCTATGCGCATCATGTATGGAGCACTGGCTGACTAACTTGATCTGACTATGATTGCACGTCTGACCTGCATAAAGAATAGCGTTTCTGACATGATATCGAAGAACTTTGCATTATTTCTGGCATGGTCTTGATTAAGAAGCCGTTGGCCGAAAGTCTGTGCGCAAACACGGCAGGCATTCCATTGTTCTGCCGGCGCTCAGGCCGCGGTCACAAGCGCAGGCATTAAGCAATCTCGTAGTATGCTGTTGATAGATACAATTCGAGACGCTTGTTTTTAATGATCAGCGTTGGGAAAGCGAATACGTTCGCTTATTTTTCAACTTTTCGGCTTGCGAGCCACCAATCAAATAGTTGATGCGCGCAACGAACAATTGTCCGTCCTATCTCGAGATACTGTAGGATGTCTGGCGATCTTTCCAACCAAAACCAAAACCCTCCTTTTGAGGAAGTTGTGGGCGATGCCGATCAGCGGCTGCCCGACGACGAGCAGCAGCTTGGGGAGCAACAAGGCGACGTGCAGCAGGCACAGCCTGAGGGCATGCACGTCAGAACTGGACATGTTGTCCCAATTCGACACGCTTCCCAATCAGGGCACAACAGCCAGTAGGTACCCTTTTTCTCTCATGTGGTGAACGATGCTAGTCACGCTGAGTCACTCATCACACTCGAGACGTTGACCGAAGCGCTGCATGCATCTCGGGGACGTAGCGAGCCTGATTTGATGAGAGGAAAGCTGCCTGAGTGGAACTGTAAGACCGAAAGCTTCGAGCAGAGATTCTTCTCGTGGTTATGTGAGTTTGAGCTAGACCATCTGTTGCAGCACACACCGTCCGCGGACAGCGTGTCCATGCTAGAGCAAGGACTTAAGTCCTTATGTCTTTGACGCGGATAGGACAACCGTCTGCCGCATGTCACCCCTATGTGAAGCATGGGCCTATTTGACTTCAAAATATAGACCTAGCACTGAAGCCGAGATCCACAGACTGTGGAGTCGTTTCAACTCATTGTCACAGAACAATAGAGACGTTGGGTCTTACTGTGGTGACGTGATGAGTGTGTACACTCAACTGGAGGCACTGTGTGCCGATGTGGGCCAGCGATGGCTTAAATTGAAATTGTTAGAAGTGGGGCAGGAGTTCAATCCTGTGCGCGACTTCTCCACTCTTCCCCACACGTGATCAGTGCACGATTGACTGAGCATGCTGATTTGCTCAAGCAACAGCGGCTGCAGGCTAGGTCTGGTACGCCTGCGGGCAAACCAGGTCATGGCTGGCGCAAGCAGCCTCGTGGAGACGATCCTGGAGTCGCCGCCATTGCGGCTGGCCAAGCTCCTCGCAAGGAGACCAAGGCATGCTTCTTCTGCAAGAAGAAAGGACATTTGCGTGCGAACTGCCCCTGGCGCAAACAGGCTGCGGCCAAAGATATTTGTGCTGTAGAAATGCCTGAGGAATTCCCGACCCCCGCTACGTCGAAGCCGTGGAAATTCATCAAAGGCAGCGGTTCCGATATCCATATCGTAGGTAATCGCGTTATGTTTACTGAATATGGTCCGTGCCAGAAGGCTGCCAATCTTGCAAGACCAGGCAAGCTCCCCATTATGGCCAAGGGAACCAATCAGGTGAACCTAGGCACCTGTGTGGATGCGCATGGGAACAAGCATCCTGTGGATGTGGAAATCCCTAGTGTATGCTATGGGCCTGAGTCCGTAAAACATACTTAGTACTATGGGTCTTCGTCACGAGCAAATGTACTTAGACACGTGTAGTAGTGTGTTGTATGTCTCCGAGTTCGGAGATATGGCTATTGGTATTGGAATGCGTCCAAGTACCAGGAGCTCGATCGTGATGGATTCCGAGTCTTTGCACTTAAGATGAGTACTGAAAAGAAAACATGTTATGGAGGGCCATCATGTCAATAGGGGGTTGGTCTGGTATCCAACCAGAGCAGCCCAACTTTTGTTGTGGAGGAATAGCGGTCGTGGTGTCATATGGATGCTGCGGCAATTCACATTAAGCGTCCCAATGATGGGGAAGCTATCATCCCACATGATGCCTACCTGCCGGAACCTACCTTTCCAACTCATTTGTATTTTCATCAGTCCACCCGGGTCTTGAAGCGGATGCAGTCAAATGCTCCGTACTATGGTGATTTGAGCTTGAGATTCGACCCTGGGCCAATGGGAAAACGTTGTCACGGGTGCAGAATTGGCAAAGTGCCCGCGGGTAACTTTTCTGCCAATGATCGTGAGCGCATAGGCCAGGCGAAACACCTTGGCGAGCAGCTGCATGCCGATTTGACCGGTCCCATCACTCCATTTGGGACCGGTGGTGTAAAATATGTTTGGTTTGTGATGTGTGCCTTCACGCGTTGTACTTTTGTTGTCTGCGCAAGAAGAGTGAGGATGCTGTTGTGAGACGAACATCTCACACTGGCACTCAGAAAACATCAGCCAAAACATGTGTTGTCACTCGCTGACTCGGATGCATGCATGCTCGCTGACACGACCCTTGCATGTCCAAGTACAACCCACAGTATACACTCCAAATGCGTGTCAGACATATACATAAAGGTCGGGCAACACTGCTCACCACAATACGTTTGGTCGCAACTCGAACACTGCACCAGGCTCAAAGCATGCGGGGCAACCATGAACGCTGCGACATGAACAGTCACGCGCTTGACGCGTCTACAGCCAGCTCAGCGGCGCACACCACGTCCATCAACACAATAATCACAGACGATGACTGTCATAAATGAGGTCCATCCTGGGACACAATGCATGACGTGCAAGTACGCACATGAGTGTGGTGGCCACGGGCCCAACTCCTGTTATGTTGGGACATATGCATGATCATATGCATGAGCATAATCCAGCACAATCCGTGTGAGGATTGTGTGCGGTCACTGTGATTATGACCGCTGTAGACTTGACTGATCGGTGGCATATAGTCATGTGCCTCCAAGTCTACTGTAACCATTCTCTTACAGTCTTACGTGGTTCATGTATTGCCTCACTGCATTACAGTACATCCCCTGATCTGTGCATTGCCGACGTACGACCTGAATGCTCCACAGGTAACGGCTCTGCAGCCCACTAGCTAGCTTGATGAATGCTGCGCATAGGTCCTTGCTTATAAC
Organism: Ulva prolifera; assembly: GCA_023078555.1. NCBI lineage: Eukaryota > Viridiplantae > Chlorophyta > Ulvophyceae > Ulvales > Ulvaceae > Ulva > Ulva prolifera. The sequence continues at coordinate 4,228,040 of CM041202.1, read as the reverse complement.
AATGACACCTATCTGTCCTCCTACCGAGATGCTGCCCAACAAGCACTCGCACCGAGCCATCAGCGTCCCACGCGCCTGCAACCATGCCACGCCACAGCGGGCTTAGGGTGCATCCTACATGGGCGCATGCATACACCGCTGCTCACACATCCAGCACGGGCACTCCGTAATATCAACGCACCGCCTGCTCTGTTGAATATCAACCACAACATACAGATTTCCCTCGCATATTCGGGATCTCTGGTGGGTGCTCGCGATTGCGCAGCATCTCGGCAAGGCCAGCCAAGCAGGGGGTCGTCGTGGGCGCGTCACGGGTATTTATACCTGCGCTTGCTGGGTGTGGACACACATTTTTTCCGTCCAGATGGGGTGCCATCTATTTCTGCATACTGCTGTCGTAGCATATTGCGTATTTTCTGCTTGTCACACTGTCGGCAAAGGTCTTCGTACCGCGACGAAAGCCCATCACTGCGCTACATCCGGAGGTAACAAGCCCCCACGGAGCTCCGCTCCTAGACAGATGCCGCCATGATCTCTTACATCATTGAGCGCATTCGGGTGAATGTGGTGGTGAGGCCAGGTGAACCGGGTGTGTGCATCCTACACACCAAAAAAGGGGGTGAGTTCATGGTCGAGGCCTTGGCACTCTACCTCCAGCGTCGTGGCAATACTCATCGCACGAGACCCACAGCTGATCACCGTGCAGGCGGTATGATCGAGCGGAGGATTGGCATTGCCTTTGAGGCAGTCCGAGATGTGCTTGCAAGCGGCTTTCCTCTGTTCCTGTGGATTGAATGCCTCGCTAGTGTTATCCATGGCCACAATCTAACGCCGTGCTCGGCGCTGTACCATGGCAGGCTGGCGAAAATGATGAAAGCCTAGAAAGGCATCCGAGCTGTCAACACATCCATGCGCGGATGTTCAGCAGGCCGAGAAGGCTAAGAAGCGCATGAAAAATGCCGAACGCAAGTTGAAGGAGGAGGAAAAGCGTAAGTGGGAATTGCTTGCAATGACGGAGTTGGATGATTTTTTTTAAGTCTTGTGACAGGGATATCATTCCCAACATGTCCTTTTTTAGGGATACCAGTCTAGAGGTGTTCCATGGTTTGCTGCAACAGTAGCGACCATGGGGGGTTTAGTTGTATGCATACCCCAGGGATGACAAGCTGAGGAAACTCTCCGCGCGGAGTATTGGTGCATACTGGGTTGGCGCTGGGCTAGGCCCCAGCATGCAACGTGTGTGTACGCCCAGAATGTTCCTGGGGGTAAGGTCATGGTGGTGCGCCTGATCATGTGCACCAAAGATCAGATGATCCGCCACGTATGAAGTGCAATGTGTCCGTTGTGTTGCACAAGAGAGAGCCGGCGGATTTTGCGAACTCCTACATGGTTGCCTTCGAGAAGGATGATGAGGGTGTCCGCTCGACTGACAGTGATGTCCCCCCATTCATGGATGATAACACACACGATGGGGGGGGTGCAACGCCGTCTGCGTGACCAGCTGCACCCCCCCCCCCCCCCCCCCCCCCCCCCCGGGCATGGAAGGGCCCCTGTCATGGACATGACCTTCCTGTAAGACATGCTGCCTGATGAGGCAATGTACTCCCCACGGTTTGGGGCAGGCTCCTCCGCGGAGGTGATTCGGCGTGACCCTGCTCGGGACACACCGGATGTGGCGAGGCATGCCATGCATCACTCGCGAGCAATTGCGCGTGCCGCTGCACACCCTGACATTGCGGTACCCCCTTCGGCGGCTGGTCAGGTGCATTATTCCGAGGCAAGACCTCTCCGCACTGTGGAGTACGTGGTGACTCGCAATGCGGAGATCCAAGACCCCGGTGTAGGGGCTGCCTTGCTTGTTCCGATGACCTCCAGTTCATCAGGTGACGACATGCATGAGGACGATGACGACGACAGTCCACAGATCTACAACGATGATGTAGATAGATTGGACTACACCATCAGCGATGATGAAAGGGCTGCGGCCCATCAGAATCGCGAGGCTCAGCAAATCCACTCTGGGAGTAATTCGGCCGCGGCCTTAACATCTAACGCGGGAGCTGTAGCTGAGCGCCTGCGAGGGGCTGAGGGACCGAGGCCCTCCTGGGAGGACGAGCCTGACGAAATAGAGGTAGAGTCTGGGTCCGAATTAGGGGGAGATATCCGGGCTTACCCCTCTACCGTAATTGGCGTTGATTTGCCAGTCGAGGTAAGAGTCATTCCGGCTGATTTACCTCCGATTAAAGTAAATCCTCGTTCGTAGACGCCTTGTTCCATTGGCTGTGAATGTAGCTGATGTGCATAAGCCCGCGGGCTCTGATATTGCTAGTAGTGAAGCAGTTGTGGCTGCTGCTCAGTCTTCAGGCTGCGATCAGGACACATCAGCCGCGGCTGACTGTGGAGTGTCCGGTGCAGGCCTGAAGTATTAGCATGTGAAGTCTGGCGAGCAGCAGAGTGCTCAGCGTCGTGTGTTGCACAGAGCAGCTGCCGCCAAGAAGCAGAATCCCTCTGACCTTGATCTGCCTTCTATGAAGGAAGGACTTGCGGGTCCGGACAGGGGCGCTTGGCTGTGTGCCATGCAAGAGGAAGTAGATGCACGGGAAGAGCACGGGACATTTATGTTGTGCTATCTGCCCGCGGTCAAGAAAGCGATCTCGGGCAAGTGGGTGTTCAAGATCAACCGCGGCCCTGCGGGGGAGATTCGTTTCAAGGCACGCCATGTGGCGTTTCAAGGCACGCTATGTGGCGCGTGGTTTTTCTCAGAGGAGGGTATAGATTTCTTATAGACCTGGTCCCCTGTTGGTAGTTTTGCAACACTACGTGTGCTGCTGTCCATTGCGGCTCAGGAGGATTTAGAGATTAGACACATAGACGTCCAGTGTGCTTTTTCTGAATGGTGACTTGGAGAGGGAAGTGTTCGTTGAACAGCCCCCGTACTTCACGGTCGGGACATCACGTGTATGGAAATTGCATAAGACTCTGTATGGCCTGAAGCAAGCCGCTCGCAAGTGGCATAAAACTTTAATAAAGGTCTTGGCCGAAATGAGATTTGTGTGCGCACAAAGTGATCCTGGACTATATGTCAGAAAAACTGCTCGATGCTTATTTCTTATTTTTTCTGTGGGTAGATGACATGTTAATTTTTAGCAGCTTTGCGGGGCTACAAGAAATCATCAGTGTCATTCTCACGAAAACATCCCTTGAATGATTTGAAGGCAGAAATTTAGGTGACTTGTCTTGGGCACTTGGCACTGAGATCACGCATGATCGCAAGGCCAAAACAATCACAATGACACAACGTACTAAAATCCAGAACCTGCTGGAAATGTACAGCATGACTGATTGTCAAAAATCTCCCACTCCGTTAATGCCGCGGCAACAGCTAATGAGTGTGAAAGAGCATCGTGACCTGGAGAAAGCCAGTGCTGCTGAGCATTCCAGGTTCATGAGTGATGTAGGAAGCATCTAGTATATTGCAAGAGTGACACGACCTGACCTGAACTACCGTAATAAATGTAAAGTTTCGTTGCGGGCCAGGTGGGACAAGACGCGGGAACAATTGTTTTTAATTTCGGGGCATTCGATTTTGGCGTGAACGGGACAGACAGGCGATTCATTGTTTTTCAGTTCGTCGCGCGCATGCATTGCGGGACTGGACAAGCCACATTTATTCTTTTAGCATTCGTCGTACTGGCATCACGTGGCTTGGTCAGTTCGCTGCTGACCTCTGCGTACTCACTATGAGCGAGTCTAGTGAATGCATTGATGTCACATCAGACGACGAACCAGTTAGGAAGGGGCCAAAATTAATTACTAGCTACTTCAAGAAGTTTGATGCCAATGATCCCGAGCAAGTGGCTGAAAAGGCAGCGCGAGAGCGCATAGAACGCACAGCGTACACAGCTCAATCGTTCGGAAGGGATGCTTGCACGGGCGGAGGCGCAACTACGAAAAGTTTGAACCAATTGAAGATGATATCCTCGACATGGAGGCTGATGACACGCCTATTGACGACGAGGAGAGGCGGTGGACAGGGCCTGTGATGGATGTGTAGCACAGCAGCTTGCGTTATTATACAAGTCGCCAAGCGCCAGCTGCCCTGAGTAGACGGGACACATGCCATTTATAATTTATACTGCCGCCGTCGTGTTGTAGTTGCAAGAGCCAGGACAGTACATATTGTTTTGCACTTCGTCGCGCTAGCGACGAGAAGCCGGGACAAGGCGAAACTATTTTAGTCAATTTCGTCGCTGCGGTCGCCTACGGGACGGGATTTTCATTAATTTCGTCGCTCTGGGATCTGGACGGACAAATTCCAACGAACCTTTACATTTATTACGGTATGTGGCACATACACTGGCCCGGCACATGTCTAGTAGTCCGAAGGAACATTGGTCTGCCGTGCAACATGTTCTGAGATACCTGCAGTCCACAAAAAACTTAGGAATAAAATGTATAGGCTCTGAGGGACACGGGTGTTTGTTAGAAGCTTTTCCAGACGCAGACTTTGCGAATTCTGCGGATCTGAAGAGTGTGTCTGGCATACTTGTTCCAGTGTACGGGAATTGTGTTATCTGGAGTTCGAAGAAGCAGAGTATTGTGGCTGGGGATATGACAGAGCTCATTGTGATGACTGCAACAACTAACTATTTGATGTGGATGAAGCAGTTGCTTCTGGATGTGAAGTTGGTCCTACATGAACCAACTCTGTGGGGTGACAATCAAGTGCCACATTTTGGCTGCGAATGTTGTGTCCACTGAAAGATCCAAGCACATTCGTGTGCGGCACTTGCGGGCGCGGAAATATGTCTAGATGGATGAACTTAAGGTGGAATGGGTTGACACTGTTGATCAGTTAGCAGATGTGTTTACTAAGGGGCTGCCCGGACCTGCCCTACAAGAAGTTCGTAATATACTCTAGCTCGTGGAAACGTAGCAGGGTTTATGGGGGAGTGTCACAATGTCAAGACGCTGGTTAGTCTCATCGAGTGTGCACAAGGGTTAATATGCGTGCCTGAGCTGGTAAGCATGCTGACTGTGCATGATGACGTGGAGGGGAGCGTCCCTTGCCGCCCCGTACAGTCGCGTGGCAGAAATGAAAGTAAGAATTGATCCGGTGACCTCTAGAGTACACACGGCATGTCGTGCTCTAACCACTGGGGCTCACCTGAAGCAACGAGTCCTTTGTTAGATGACGAATCCCTTTATTATGTCATCGATATTCTTGGACCCCTAGATATGGATATCCCATAACACACAATGCATGAGCCTGCGGGGCAGCAGCGTAGTGGCAGATGCACCTATGCATGATCGATCCGCGGATCGAGTGCAGGGGTTAGCCGCTAGCGGGATTGTCCCGGAGTAGCGAGGGAGATCCTGCGGGGATCGCCCGCCATAAACTTGACTGTTCAGTGTGCATATATTGATGTGCACACTAAGAGCTGTGACCATTATTCTTACTATTTCACGGGACTAGTATTCTCCTGAACAGTGTTCCAAGGTTGTACCTCTGTCCGCAGCAGGTATGGAGCACTGGCTGACTTGATCTGACTATGACTGCGCATCTAACCTGCATAAAGGATAGCGTTTCTGACATTTTGAGGTGAATGAACAGTCCCCGCACACTCCGGTCCGCACCGGCTCAGCGGCGCTCAACGGCAGCAGCACGACGGGCAGCCCGAATCAGCTTGACAACAAAATGAGCACAACATACAGTTCGTAGCACCCGATCTGCAGAGGGGCTATCTGTGTTTGCATATGTGGAGGACGACAGCATGAGCAAAAATGCCGAGGGACCCGGGTCATAGGATTCGCCATATTGATACGCCCTGGCCGATAAAGCCACAAATATTCATAGCCGCACGCCACATCCAGCCACCTTGCCCGGCGTTCGACCGTATGGGCACTGGAAGCAACGTCGAGATAGGTATTGGGGTGATGATCAGCCACTATTGCGGAATTGGCACCTTCAAGGTAGCAGCGCCATTCCTTCAGCTCACAAATAACAGCCAACATCTCAATGTCAGACACCGAGTAAGTTAATTCGGGGCCGGAGAGCTTGCAAGAATAATAGGCAGTGGGATGCCCCTCCTGCATGAGGATGGAACCAACGGCTGGAGGTTTGAGCAGGCGTCATGAGTGCACTCACTAGAGTGAAGAGCTTGGAAGGATCAGGGAGGACCAAGACGGGTGCCGAGATCATTGCACGCTTGATGCGACCAGACGCCTCCGTGCACAATGTTGTCCAACGAGAAGCAAAGGCTACAAGCATAGCCTGCATGTTGGACGGGCTGACCCATTTAAACCGGCCGCACTTACCAGCCTGCTCATGTTTTGTCAAGCCTTTCAGAAGATTCGTCAAGGGCGAAGCCATGGCAGCATAGCCCCTGATGTACTTGCGGAAGTAATTGGCCAAACCCAAGAATTGTCCAACTTCGGCCACAGAATGAGGCTCAGGCGAGGAAGCCACTATGGCCACCTTGGCAGGATTGGGGCGCAACCCTGACGAAGACACGTGACCCAGGTATTTGAGCTTAGGCTTGAAAAAATCGCACTTTCTCATTTCGGCAAAGAGGTTATGCTCCCGAAGAAGTTGTGGGATCATTTACAAGTGCCGGAAGGGTTCTTCCTCAGAGCGCGAGAAGACCAAAAGGTCACCGAGACAGATGCACACATTTGTTCAAGTGCGCCTCAAAGACTCGATTCATTGCGTGTTGGAACACAACATGAGTGGTTTTCAGACCAAACGGCAGCACGCGCCATTTGAATTTGCCAAATTGGGTATTTAACGCCGTGTTGGGAATGTCAGACTCTTTCAACTTGAGCTAATGGTACCCGACAGCCAGGTTTAGACTCTAAACCTTAGAGTGTTGAGATATACCGTGCCATTGAGTCTTTCAATTCGATCATCAATGTGTGGCACTGGGAATTCGTTTTTGACCGTGGTTTTGTTCAACGGCCGATAGTCGATGCACATACGCGTGCCATCGGGCTTGGGCACAAACAATACAGTGGCGCCGTATGCAGATCTAGAAAGCTCAGACCAGCCATTGTTGAGGCACACGTTAACTTGACGTTCAAGTTCTGATTTTCCGTCACCGAAAGGCCGGAAGGGTGGCCTGTTGACAGGTATGGATGTCAGAAATGCTTCATTCGGTCAGGTCAAACGCGCAGTCTTACGTCAGGTCAGGTCAGGAGGTCAGTGTTCCATACCTTCTGCGCACAGAGGTAGAACCGAGGAAACACTGAAAAGGAGAGTGCTAGTACTGTGAGACAGTGAAGAGAAATGGTTACAGATCTCAGTGTGCACATCCTTATATGCACACTGAACACTCAAGGTTTCGGCGGGAAACCCTCGCAGGATCTCCCTCACTACGTCGAGACAATCCCGGCTGGCGGCTTACCCCTGCACTGGATCCGCGGATCGTCCGTGCATGGGTGCACCCGTCACCACACTGCTGCCCGCAGGCTCATGCATTGTGACAATGGACCCCTGTATTGTAGGGATGCATTCCGGCGTGATGTCACCCAAATAGAAGCACCATGCTACATGAGACTTGGAGCAAACAAAACGTCCTCATGATCAGAGAGAAGCGGCGCCGACCGCTCGCTCCGCTGGGGCGGGGGCGCCGGGGGGGCCTAATCTTATTTGTGAAGCACCACCACAAATGGAAACGCGATGCCAAACCGCGAAGCCACGAGCAGGAGTGATGCTTTAAGTGCACAGATAAGCCCATCTTGAGACACATGGTGGACAAGGCGAACCCCCAGGGAACTACGAGGACCCCGGCTTACGCAACCAAAACAGCTGCAACGCCTGACCCGGCATGGCCATAGTTGGCCACAACTTGATGTTTATGAGACCATTCATCGCCTCACACAATATCGAATCCAGGCACCATGTCAATTACTATAACCGACATGTAGACGAGTGCGCTTGCAGGCACAGCTTCAACGTCACAGTCTCGGACGAGCGTAGGAAAGACCCATCAGCCAATTGCACATCAGTGCAACCTGTGGCAGTATGCCATTTGTGCATACGCACAAAATCTTTGCTTATAAACGAGTGCTCTGCACCTGAATCATACGCTGTGTCAGTGAACACTAGGGCATAGTTGTCACCCGAGGCATGACGTATGCATCCGTTGTAGCGAGGCAGCTTGATCTGAAGTCAAGATACCAAGAAACTTCAGAAACTACCATTGGTACATCCAGACACAAGAGCAGATTGGCATTGTCAGACATTGAAACATCAGGCGAAATGTCGTCGGAAGAAGCACAATGCACATCCACCGAACACTTCTTGTTACATTGCAAAAACCGTGTAGTATCAACAGCAGGGATTGCTTGCGCAGCAATTGCGTTTCACTACGGAACTTTGTAAGAAAAACATTCCTGTTCGGATTTTTTTTTGTCACGCAAGTCCCTACGCATTCCCTGGACGCGGCCCGATAGCGCATCTGGCTCACATACCTGTCCCTTCAAGTGGACACCTCCTTCCATCATCCAGCCACACTTAGCACACCGAAACCACTGTTTCAACTGATCGGCTTCCGGGAAGTTGACCATTCTTTGACAGTTGGACTTGGGCGACTTGTCCATTGCTGCCTTGGCACGCTTGTCAGCCGGTGTCCCCCACAGGGGACTAGCCTCGCGTTTTGGGCGTGCATGCACACCTTGTGATATGTAGAGGCCCTGCTCAACATATACATTAATTGATGCAGTGTGATCCAGTTGAAGCTGATAAATCTGTCACAACGCATAGGCCTAAGGGCAGCTGTGTGGTGACAGGTGCTCTCATGCACCGGTCGATCAGCGAATCGGGTGCATATGACAGCCGCCGGTGGGATTATCCCGGAGTAGTGAGGAAGATCCTGCGAGGATCTCCCGCCGTAATCTTGACTGTTTGTTTGCATATATTGAGATGCACACTATCTGTAACCATTAGTCTTACTGTTTCACGGTACTAGCTATCTCCTAAAAGTATTACAAGGTTCTACCTCTGTGTGCAGTAGGTATGGAATACTGGCTCCCTTGACCTGACTAATGACGGACTGTGTGTCCGTCCCTGAGCTGCTATGACTTCTAACATGGTATCGGTGATTGTTTTCGTTTTGTCTATTGTGGTCATTTTCAGGAAGCCGTTGGCCAAAGTGTAGACACGGCCACCATTCCATTATTTTGCCGGCGCTTAGGCTGCGGCCTCAATCGCAAGCATCATTTAGCTTTCTCGTAGCATATTGTTGTTAGATACAATGCGAGATGTGTGTTGCAATGATCAACGCTGGGAAAGCGAATGCGTTCGCTCTTTTTTCTCAACCTGTTGGCTTGCGAGCCACCTATCGGTCTAGTTGCTGGACGCGACGAAGAATTGTGTCTTAGACTGCAGGGTGTCTAACGTTGATCTCCCTGTCGTCAGCCCTCTGCATGAGGAAGGAGTGTCAGAAACGCTATCTTGTCAAGTCAGTCGTGCAGTCTTAGTACAGGTCATGTCAGGGCAGCCAGCGTTCCATACCTGCTACGCACAGAGGTAGAACCGAGGAACGCTAAAGAGGAGATACTAGCACCGTGAAACAGTAGAGAGAAAGGTTACAGCTCTTAGTGCGCACATACATATATGCACACTGAGCAGTCAAGATTACGACAGAAAATCCTTGCAGGGTCTCCCTCACTATTCCAGGACAATCCCGTTGGCGGCTTACCCCTGCACTGGATCCGCAGATCGAGCGTGCATGGGTGCACCTGTCACCACACTGCTGCCCGCAGGCTCATGCATTGTGACAAGGAGCGGTCGAGGCAGAACAACAGCCACCCGTCGAACAACAGCCTGCGGGCATGCAGCTTCGAGGCGGACGAGTTGTCCCGCCGCAAAACCCTGCCCAGTCTAGGCAGAGCAGTCAGCAGGTGCCTCCTTCTTCAAATGTCGTGAATACTGCCAGCAACACTGAATTGTTGACAACAATTGAAATACTGACGGCACTTCGCGCGTTTCGCGGCAGCGGCGAGCCTGATTTGACGAAAGGAGAATAGCATGAATGGTACTTTAAGACTGAAAGCTTCGTTGTGTACGAGCATAAGGTCGTGTTGTGATTAGGGCAATTCGGATTATATCATCTTCTGCAGAGCGCACCGTTCACGGACAAATTGCGTATCCACGCTAGATCGAGAAATCAATTCCTGATTTTTCGTGACGCGGATATGACGACTGTCTATCGCATGTCACATTTTCGTGAAGCATGGGCCCATTTGCCTGCAAAGTTTAGGCCTAGCGGTCAGAAAATCGCAAATGGGGCCATTCGCTGTAGACGACACTGTAAGTAGCATCCAAGGTGGGCTAAGCTTGCACAAGCGGCGCACCAGCACGCACGATGTGCATGTGCACGTATGCATGCGAGAGCGACGCAGAACGATAGGCATCTGTAGTGCACGAGAGTAGGCGTGGATGACATATTTGAGTAGAGGGCGTTTTTGTGAGCCTCACGATGCTCGCACAGGTCATATGGTGCACTGTGCGGGCCGGCATGGCGGGTTGACTGCCCTGACAACAACCATTATCGCGCAGCCTGTGGCGGGTTCGCTGGCCAGATCCCGGATCCATGACAGCAATATGGTGCTGGATTGGTTTTCGAACGCCGTCGTGGACCTGGCGACTGTAGAGAGTCTGATATGCCACCGGGCTGGTACGGAGTCTCGTACCAGCGAGAGTTTGTGGAGACATAAGGCAGTGGGTGATCTGTTGTCTGTAAATTTTTTCAGAGATTAATCAGACGATCTGTGTAGTTTGGGGCTGATTGCGCTCTCAGTAGGCTTGGCTGCCACCCGGGGGTGCAGCACCGCACCCATAGACCGCTCTGACACCCCTGCCGCACGGGCCACAGCTGCGCAACAATCCTGTCCTTTGGATACAAACAGCACAGTTTGCTCTAGAGTGTATGGGGCTTGACTGCTGTGCATTCCGCCAGGCAGTCTGCGGGTGGGCCTGATGATTCACAGAGTTGAATGGCCCCATTAGCTTTTTCCTGACCGCTAGCACCGAAGCCGAAATTCATAGGCTCTGGAGTAGTTTTAATTCGTTGTCGCAGAATAGTAGGTACGTTGGGACATACTGTGATGAAGTGATGAGTGTCTACACCCACTGAGAAGCACTGGGTGCTGATGTGGGCCCGCGATGGCTCAAACTGAAATTGCTAGAAGTGGGAGAGGAGTTCAATGCCGTGCGCGGTGATCTCCTCTACGCAACCCCACATTTGATCATTGCGTGATTGACTGAGCATGCCGACTTGCTCAAACAACAACGGCTGCAGGATAGATCTGGAACGCCTGCGGGCAGACCACGTCATGGCTGGCCCAAGCAGCCTCGAGGGGATGCTCCTGGAGTGGCTGCCCTTGGGGCTGGACAGGCTCCTCGCGAGGAGACCAGGACATGCTTCTTCTGCAAGAAGAAAGGCCACTTGCGTGCGATATGCCCCCTACGCAAGCAAGCTGCGGCCAAAGGCGTGTGTGCGGTGGAAATTTCTAAGGAGTATCCCACTCCTGGTGCATCAAAACTGCGGAACTTGCTTGTAGACAGTGGCTCAGATATGCACATGGTCGGCAACCGAGAAACGTTTGTCGACTGTGGTCCATGTCATCTGACTACCAATCCCGCGGGACCAGGCTGTCTCCCCATTATGAGCAGGGGCACCATCCTGGTGAACTTGGGCACTTATGTGGATGTGCATGGGAAGAAGCATCCTCTTAATGTGGAAATCCACGGCGTCTACTATGCGCCTGAGATTTGTTCAACATACTGAGTACCACTGAGTTGCATCATGATAACATTTTTTAAGATACGCGCAAGAGTGTGTTGTATACCCCTGGGTTCGGGGATATGGCTGTTGGTCACGCGGATGCGTCCAAGTACCATCAGCTTGACGAGGATGGCACTCGTGTCTTTGCGTTCAAGTTGGGCACAAAGAAGAAACCTGTTTTGGAAGGGAACCCCGTCTAAAGGGGCGTGTGTTGTTTAAGGGAGCCCGACGTCTGTTGTGGGGGAGCAGAAGCAGTGGTGTTACGTGACTGCTGCGGCAATTGACCTCAAGCTGCCCAATGATGGGGGTGCTGAAGCCCCACATGATGCGTGCATGCTGGACCCCGCTTTTCTAGCACACCTGTCAAGTCGAACGGGGTGTTAAAGCGTATGCAGTCCAATTCCCCGTTCTACCGGGAATTGTGTTCGGATGTTGGTGCTCAAGCAATGGGCAACCGCTCTCATGGGTGCAAGATTTGCGAAGTGCCCGCGGGCAAGTTCTCAGCCAATATTTGCCAACTCACAGCCCAAGCGAAGAACCCTGGCAAGCAGTTGCAAGCTGACTTGGCCGGTCCCATCACTCCAGTTGGGATTGGCGGTGTGAAATATGTTTTGTTTGTGATGTGTGCCTTCACGAGCTATACTTTTGCTGTTGGTCTGCGTAAGAAGAGTGAGGCCGCAGGCGTGGCCATGATCTCTTACATCATTGAGCGCATTCGTGTCAATGTGGTGAGGCCAAGTGAACCGGGTGTGCGCATCCTTCACACCGACAAAGGGGGAGAATTCATGGTTGCGGCCTTGGGATCATATCTCGATCGTTGGGGAATTACCCACCGGAAGACCTACGCTGGCGGTCACAGTGAGAACGGGGTGATGGAGTGGAGGATCGGTATTGCTTTCGAAGCAGTCTGTGTTGTGCTGCTTGCGAGTGGCCTGCCTCTGTTTCTGTGGATTGTCTCGCCAGTGTTATTCATGTGCACAATCTCACGCCGTGCTTGGGGTTGTACCATGACAAAATGACGAAACTCATGAAGGACAGTAAGGTTTCTCACCGATCTCGGGCATCTGCGGATGTCCAAGCTGCTGAGAAGGTCCAGCGTATGAAGAAAGCTGATGGGGAAAAGTTGAAGGAATCAGAGATGGGGAAATGGGAAGAGTATGCAATGACTCATCTCGATGGTTTTCTGTTGAAATCATCGGACAGAGACATTATCCCATATCTGTCTGTCTTCTTGGACACCCCTTTGGAGGTGTTCCATGATTTGCTGCAGCAGCAACGGCCATGGGGGGTTGAGGTGTATGCGTACCCTCGGGATGGCAAGTTGCGGAAACTTTCTGTGCGGGGTGTTGTCGCAGGTACTGGTTGGAGCTGCTTTGGGTCCCACCATGCAGCGGGTCTACACACAAACCGTGCCAGGGGGTAGGGTTATGGTGGTGCGGCAAGTGATGTTCACACAAAATCAGAGGATCCGGCACGTACGAAAGTACGATGTATCAGTTGTGGTTGCTATAAGCAAGGACCTATGCGCAGCATTCATCAAGCTAGCTAGTGGGTTGCAGAGCCGTTACCTGTGGAGCACTCAGGTCGTACGTCGGCAATGCACAGATCAGGGGATGTACTGTAATGCAGTGAGGCAATACAGGAACCACGTAAGACTGTAAGAGAATGGTTACAGTAGACTTGGAGGCACATGACTATATGCCACCGATCAGTCAAGTCTACGGCGGTCATAATCACAGTGACCGCACACAATCCTCACATATATTGTGATGGATTATGCTCATGCATATGATCATGCATATGTCCTAACATAACAGGAGTTGGGCCTGTGGCCACCACACTCATGTGCGTACTTGCACGTCATGCATTGTGTCCCAGGATGGACCTCATTTATGACAGTGGTGGACCAGCGACTGCCTGAGCAGTTTGCGAACGCTCATACTGTCACATTTGAGAAGGATGGGGAAGGCGTCCAGGTTGTCGATGCCGATGTTCCCCCCTTTGATGATGCTGCCACATATTGTGTGGGAGTGCTACGCCGCCTGCGTGACCAGCTGCACACCCCCCAAGGGCATGGTAAGGTCCCAGCAATGGATCAGACCTACCAGCATGAGGTGGAGCCATTCGCGGATGCGTACTCCCCTCCGCCATGTGCCTATGCGGAGGTGCTCTGCCGTGACCCTCCTCGGGACACTCTGGAGATGGCCAAGAAAGCCATGCATCGCTTGCGAGCGATTGCGCGTGCTGATGCACACCCTGACATTGACAGGCCTCCGCGGGGGACAGGTCAGGTGTCCAACAGCCAGCCACTTCCCAGCCACACTAATGAGCTTGTGGTGACCCGTGCTGCGCGCATTCAGGATCCTGGGCCAGCATCGACTCGCATTGTCACGCTGACGTCCTCCTCCTCGTCTTCTGATGATGACATGGACAAAAACGCTCCAGACATGTATACTGACGACGACATGGACAACACAATCAGCGATGACAAGGCGGCTGTGGCCCACCAGCACAGTGAGGCTCAGCGGGCCCGCTTCGGAAGTAATTCGTCCGCGGCCTCTGCATCTGATGCGGGAGCAGTATCTAAGCCCCTGCGAGCAGCTGAGGAGCTGAAGCACCCCTGGGAGGATGAGCCTGACGAAGTTGGGGAGGATTCCGGGTCCGAATTAAGGGGAGAGATCCGGGATGACCCCTCTGCCGCGGTAGGGATTGACCCTCCAGATGAGGTCAGAGCCGTTTCAGCCATTTTGCCTGCACAACATTTCAATCCGCTTGTACGCAGACACCTTGTTCCTTTGGCTGCGGATGTAGCTGCTGTGCATGAGCCCGCAGGTTCTAATGCTAGTAGTGAAACTGTTGTAGCTGACATCAAGTCTCCAGGCTGCAATCAGGACACATCATCCGCGGCTGACTGTGGAGTGTCCGGTGCAGGCCTGAAGCATTAGCACGTGGAGTCTGTTGAGCAGCAGAGTGCTCCGCGTCATGGGTCGCGCAGAGCAGATGCCACCAGGAAGCAGAAGGCCTCTGACCCTGATATGCCTTCTATGAAGGAAGGGCTCACGGGTCCGGAAATCGATGCTTGGCTGCGTGCCATGCAGGAAGAGGTGGATGCACTGGGTGAGCATGGAACCTTCGGGTTGTGCTATGTGCCTGCGGGAAAGAAGGCAATCTCGGGCAAGTGGGTGTTCAAGATCAAGCGCGGGCTTACATGAGATCTTCAGCGCTACAAGGCACTTTATGTAGCTCATGGTTTTTCTCAGATATGATATAAGGTATATATTGTTTAAGACTTGGTCCCCTGTCGGTAGTTATGCAACAGAGCGTGTGCTGCTGTCTATTGCTGCTCTAGATGATTTAGAGATTAAGCATACAGATATAAAACGTGCATTTCTGAATGGTGAACTAGAAGGAGTTTTTGTTGAACAACCCCTGTACTTCACAGACGGGAAATCACGTGTATGGAAATCGTGTATGGAAATCGTGTAAAACCGTATATGGCCTGAAGCAAGCTGTGTGGCGACAAGTGCTGTCATGCACGGGCCGATTTGCGGATTGGGTGCATGTGACAGCTGCCGGTGGGGTTATCACGGAGTAGTGAGGGAGATCCGCCGAGGATCTCCGCCGTAATCTTGACCGTTCGTGTGCATATATTGAGATGCACACTTCGACATGTAGCCATTCGTCTTACTCACAATACTAGATATCGCCTCAAAGTATTCCAAGGTTCTAACTCTGTGCGTAGAAGGTATGGCATACCGGCTCCCCTGACCAGACCACTGACAAACTGCAATAAGTTCTGACAATTCGGAGGCAGCATGCATCAGAATGTAAGCTCGTACAACAGTCACTTTCTGCCTAAGCTTTGCATACACGAATTCACTTGGATGTACACTGGATGCCAGCGAAGACTTTCGTATGTCTAGGACGACTTGATGTCTGCTACCAGAGACTTGGCAGAGAATTTCATATTGTTGTGAAAGTGCCTCATAGCGCCCAAGGCAAGTGCACGTGGTGATGCACGTAGAAGGTGACAAATGGCTGACACATGGCAGGCGTCAGTCCGCGAGTGAGAAGACGAATTCCAGCGCCATGTACAGGTTGAAGAAGGGCATGGTTCAAGTATCTGACTCAGGTACTGACCATGCATGTGTGATCCTAGATCTCAGGCGTCATGTGCTAAGAACTCCGCACACATATTTAACATTTCCCCCAACTAAACTTACGGTACGAGGCTTCCACGCGCGCTTGCATTCGAGCACATATCTAGTGCCTTGTCTTTGAATTGCACATCACAATAAACAAACAGAGCTTGCATGTACCTTGAGATCCACCATACATGCAGGGTCTTCAAGATGTTTGATGTGCAACAAATATGCTTCAAGCATGGTATTGTAATCAAGGATCTATGCGCAGCATTTGTTAAGCTACTTAGTGGGCTGCAAAGCCGTTACATGTGGAGCACTCACGTCGTACGACGGCTATACACAGATCAGGGAAATGTTGTACTGCAGTGAGGCAATACGGGCACCGGTAAGACTGTAAGAGAATAGTTACAGTAGACTTGGAGGCACTTGACTATATGCCACCGATGAGTCAAGTCTACGGCGGTCATAATTCCAGTGAATGCACACAATCCTCGCATGGATTGTGCTTATGCCTATGATCATGCATATGTCATAACGTAACATGTTGGGCCCGTAGCCACCAAACTCATGTTCGTACTTGCATGTCATGCATTGTGTCTGGGATGGACCTCATTTGTGACACATGGGCCCTTGGTGGCGTTGACATATGACAAGCACTTGCTGTCGCTCGGAAAGGCAAGTTGCGGACAACTTCCATTGTGCCGCATCGAAGCAAGCATTGAATCTAATCAGTTCGTATGCGTTGACAACACCGGCCTTTTAATCCAAATTGCCATAGAAATCCTCGATAGATGTCATGCATTCTTGAAGATGCCTCGACGCACCGGCGAACAAGGCAAGCGAGGCATCGAGCCACTATTGCTCGAATTTTGCACATCCAGAATTTGAATGATGATTATTGAGCATAACATCACGATATGTTGACTTGGAATTAGTGTGTGGTGCCGTAGCAACCATTGAACGAGAGCGAGAATGGCAAACCTCACCCTTGTCGGTCACGAGCTTCTCAACCAGATCAATCATACCCGCAAGATTGGCTTCAAGAAGTGCCAATCTCTCGTCAATAGCTCCGATGCTGTCAAAACGCTTGCCAAGAGTCGTGACATTCGCGGTGAGCTTCTTAACTGCGGCGGACAACTCGGTGGAGTCCACAACTCGGTACTGTCCGTGGGCTTGGCGAGATGACGAAGCGGCGACCTCGGAATGTAGACGCTTCAGAAGCGGTTGTGTCTCCTTTGGAGCCATGTATTTGACGCGGATGAACGTCACGAATCACAATCAAATAGTCAAGAAGATCAAAAACGTTTCATCGATACCAACTGTAACACTACGCAAAATAGAGCAAGAATAAGTAACGGTCATTCAAGGCACACCCGGACATATATAGCTTATGTCCGCGGTGGTTGTGACCCGCATCGCACAGCCCACTGGAGGGACACCCCATGACACAACTTACGCTGTGCCACCGTAAGGGATGACACCTGACCCCGCTAGCCACCATTTGGCCAGGCTTGCTTGACCATGACGCGTGTCACATGACACTGTGCATGACAACGGCTAAATCGAGGACTAAAACCCTCGCCTTGTTATTATATGCGTCTTTCAAAGACGTGGACTAGACTGCAGTGCAGCCTTCTCTCCCGTTGTGTGTGCAAGTACGGTTCGCTTGTGGTTCTCATCGTAGCACAAATTGATCCCGAGTGCCATGCCATTGCCATAAAAGCTCATCCAAGGCGATTTAGAAGAGCAGATATTCATGAAACCACCAGCAGGATATGATGATGGCACAAGAAGTGATTGTCTCTTGAACAAAAGTCTCTCAAGACTCTCTCCGGCTCTCTCTCAGGACTCAAGCCGGCTCCACGTTTGTGAAACAAGTTGATCGCATCCCACATCGTCTCCCTGGGATTCGTGCAAATCAAGAGTGATGGTGCACCGTTCATGATGTGTGTCATGCACAATGTCATGTGACACGTGTCATGGTCAAGCAAGCTAGGCAAAATGGTGGCTAGCGGGGGTCAAGTGTCATCCCTTACGGTGACCCGGCATAAGCCGTGTCATCGGGTGTCACGCCCATGAGCTGTGCGATGCAGATCACATCCAGCGCGGACATTAGCTTTATATGTCCGCGTGTGCCTTGAAGGACCGTTGCTTATTCTTGCTCTATTTTGCTAAGTGTTACATTTGGTATCGGTGATTAGTTTTTGAACTATTCTGTCCTATAAACTTGCTTCGTCGCGTTCCCGCTTCGACTTTTTCCGATCAGATTATGCCTCCCAAGGATTCCCACGCGCTCTTGAAGCGTCTCCATTCCGAGGGGGTTGCCTCGACGTCTCGACAAAACGTGGACACAGATGAATTGTTCGAGTTGTCCGCCGGTGTCTTACCGCACAAGTGGCTAAACTCTCCAAGCGATTCGAGAACATCGGATCAATGGACGAGCACATGGCTTTGCTCGAAGCTAATCTGGCATCTACTCTTGAGCTTGTTGAGAACCTCGTGACGCCCAATTCGAGCAATAGTGGCTTGCATGCTCGTTCGCCCCGGTCGCCGGTGCCTTGTGGCATATTAATCGCCAAAGAGTGCATGACGTCTACCGACGTCTCTCATGATAATTCGGAGAAATTGGCTGATTTTGTCGACGCATGTGAGCTCATTCGATTCAACGCTTGGTTCGATGCTGCACAATGGAGCCTGCCCGCAGCTTGCCTTTCCGAACGACAGCAAGTTGTTGTCATCTGTTAACGCCTCCAACGGCCTATGTTTACAGCATAAATGTTGCACATCAAACATCTTGATGATCCTGCATGTATGTCGGATCTCAAGGTGCAGCTGCAAGCTCTGTTTGCTGATAGTGTTGTGCAATTCTTGGAAAAGCCACTTGAGATGAATTTCTACACCAAGTCTCTGGTAGCAGACATCAAGTCGTTCCAAACATACACTCGGAATTCTTCGTTGTCATCCAGTGTAGATCACAATAAATTTGTGTATGCTCAAGCAAAAATCACTGCCGTACGAGCTAACATTCTGATGCATGCTGCCTCGGAGCATCAGCTTCAACTAGATCACACTGCATCATTTGATGTATATGATCAACAGGCTCACTGTTAAACATAGCACATCGTATGCATTCAAGTCCAGAACGCGAGGCTTGTCCCATGCGGCACGCACCGTCTGACAAGCGTGTCAAGGCAGCGGCGGACAAGTCGCCCAAGTCCAGGGTTCAAAGAATGGCTGATTTGCCAGAAGATGATTTGTTGAAACAATGGTACCGTTGTCCGAAGTGTGGTAATGGAAGGAGGTGTCCATGCCAAGGGGCATGTTTGTGACCCAATTGCGCTGTCGGGCCGCCTACAGTGACTGCGGTGGACTTGCGTAACAACAAAAATCCCAACAGGAATGTTAGAAATTCTGACAAGGTTTCGAAGTGAAACGGAAATGCTTCGCAAATTGCAATCCCTGCAATTGACACTACACGGTTTCTGCACTGCAACAAGAAGTGCTCGGTAGCTGTCCATTGTGCTTCTGCCGATTGTATTTCGTTTGATGTTGCGATATCCAACAACATCAATTTGCTCTTGTGTCTGGATGTGTGGATGGTGGTTTCGGAAGTCTCTCGCTATCTTGACAACAAATCAGCCAACCCATCTACAACGGATGCGTACCTAGTGCTGCCTCGGCTGACATATGCGCCCTGGTTTCCACGAACACATCGCATGATTCCGATGGGGTGTCATTTGTTATCATCGCTGTGTAATATAACGATGGACACAGGTGATGACGTTATGTGCCAAATCTGGTATGATCCGTGCCGAGCAAACCCAGGTTCACTGCCTCTGAACGGCTTGCCTAGTCTATTGCAAGCCCTTAGTAAGCCACAAAACGACTCGCGCCCGACTTTCATTTTTTACGGCAAGGTTGCGGGAGTTGGCTGCTCTGTTCTCTGGGATTCCGGTGCAGCGCACTCCTTCATTAGCAAAGATTTTGTGCGTCTGCACAAATTACATACAATCACCAGTCGCACTGATGTGCAATTGGCGTATGGGTCGGTACTGCGCTCGTCCGAGACTGTGACGTTGAAGCTGCGTCTGCAAGCGCACTCGTCTACATGCCGATTTATTGTCATTGACATGGTGCCTGGTTTCGATGTGGTATTAGTAGGGCTGGCCCCAAGGGGTATATTGGGTTCCATATACCGGTATAAGGGTATATATTCTTATACCCAGGGTATACAGGTATAAGATAAAGGTATAATGAACGTTTTCGAGTATAGAGACGCGATGAAACATCTGATCACAGAAACAATTAGATATTCAGAAAGCCCTTGTTCTTGTGATATCTGCTGATACTGAAAGTATTCATTTCAGGTTTATAGGCGCTGTGTAGGCATTGTTGAGTGTTTCAGGTTAGGGTGGAAAAACACTCAATGCCCTACTCACTTTCCAAGATTGACTGCAATTCGCTCAGAAAGTTACAGAGCAAGCTTTTTATATTGTTGGAATCGACGTAAACAGAACTTTCCGATGATATAAGTCACATAATTAACAGATGATGTGGGTGATGGCCAAGATGGTTTCCCAGCATACCCTGCTTTCAGCACCTCTCAGCTCGTTCATAGCCCAAGCACACCCCGTTTGCAACCCATTTACAGCCCGTTCAGCCGGATCATCTATTCTTGCTCTATAGTGCTCAGCAACAAGTCGAAGTCTTCCATGCTAGCTTGATGATCACGTGAATTGAAGCAATACGTTATCATTTTTCTAGCTCGCTCAAGGGACATGGCATTCCTAGCAGCAGTATGTATACATATCGGGACTATAGCAGTATATATATACATACTGAGAGTATGGCAAGATATATGTGTCCGATCTGTGCGTGTCGGACACTCAGCTCGCTCTGGACAGCGCACCATGCGATCGATGCTACTGGCCGTAGTCCACGTACACAACAACCAGAAGCACCCAAATGGCATAAGTCGTGACAATTAACGCACGAGGGCTCACTTGACTTCGCAGCTGTTCTTTTAACCTGAGCTGCGCGACGCGTGCCCGAGTGTGTGGTCATTCGCTTGACACTTCGACAGGCTGCCGAGCTGACAACCTTGCCCACATGATTGCATACTAAATTGCACGCGTGTGTGCGGACACTTGGGACCTCTACAACGCTCAGCCTGGTCCAAGCCGATCCAGGCTTCGCTTTGGACGACAGGATTGTCAGTATGTTACGCACAACTTACGAAGACGACAAAGCCACATTGTTGAACTGAATTGCGGACCGCGGATCGTTTTCAGTCTCCTCTGTGCATCCCTGACGACTAGAACGGACGTTTATCGTGCATGATGTCACAGTAACGCATGGAGTCGCCTCCAGCACACATCCACACATATTTAATGCACTGGTAGGCTACGTAGTCCCACTATACCCCCGTTGCTGTGGGAATAATGTTCTGCAAGGGTATATCACAGCCTGAATATACCCCTCTCAAGGGTATACCGACATATCGAGATTATACCCCTTATTCTGTTGATTTTGAACTTATACCGGTATATATACCCTATACCCATATACCGGTATAAACCCTTATACCGGTATAGGCCAGCCCTAGGTATTAGGCAATAGCTGGTATCATAAACATCAAGTGGTGGCCAACTATGGCTGTGCCGCGTCTGGTGTTGCAGATCACCTTTGGTTGCGTAAACCGGGATGCTCGTTGTTCTCTGGGGGTTCGCCTTGTCAACCAGATGTGTCTAGGGGTGGGCCCATCTCTGCGCGTACAACAGCGCGGCTGCTCATGGCGCCTCGGTGTGGCGTTGCATCACCATTTGTGGTGCTGCTTCGCAAGCAAGGCAAGGCGAGGCCCCTCCGGCACCTCCGCCCTAGCGGAGCGAGCGGTTGCCCCAGAATCTATCTGATTATAAGGACGTTTTCTCTGATCTAAGTCTCCTGCAACATGGTGCTTCGTCTTTGGGGGACATCACGCCGGAATGCATTCCTATCATACCGGGTTCCATACCTGTCAACAGGCCACCATTCCGGCTGTCGGTAAAGGAAAAAGCAGAAATGGAACGTCAAGTCAACGTTTGTCTCGACAATGGTTGGGTTGAGTTTTCTAGCTCTGCATACGGCGCTCCTGTGTAGTTTGTACCTAAGCCTGATGGAACATTGCGTATGTGTATCGACTATCGACCGTTGAACAAAATCACGGTGAAGAACACATTCCCAATGTCACGCATTGATGATCTGATTGAAAATCTCAATGGCGCAACGTATCTCAGCACTCTAGCTGCCGGGTACCATCACCTCAAGCTGAGAGAGTCGGTGTCTGATATCCCCAAAACGGCGTTTAATACGCATGTTGGCAAATCCGAATGGTGTAATGGCGTTTGGTCTGACAAATGCTCCGGCTGTGTTCCAACACGCAATGAATTCAGTCTTTGGAGCGCACCTGAACAAATGTGTGTGCGTCTATCTCGATGAAATTTTGGTTTTCTCGCGCTCGGAGGAAGAACATTTCCGGCATCTAGAAATGGTGCCACAACTTCTTCGTGAACATAAGCTCTTTGCCACAATGAGAAAGTGCGAACTTTTCAAGCCTGAGCTCAAGTACTTGGGTCACATTGTGTCTTCCGTGGGGCTGTGCCCCGATCCTACCAAGGTGGACACAGTGGCTTCGCGGCCTGAGTCTAAGTCTGCGGCCGGCATTAGGCAGTTCTTGGATTGAGCCAATTAATTCCGCAAGTATTTCAAGGGCTATGCTGCCATGGCTTCGCCTTTGACGGATCTGCTGAAGGGCTTGACAAAATAGGAGTATGCTGGCAAGCGTAACCCCTTCAGATGTATCAATGCGTCCGACATGCAAGCCATGCGTGCTACCTTTGCTTCTGGTTGGACAACATTGTGCACGGAAGATTTTGGTCGCATCAAGCAGGCATTGATATCTGCGCCCGTTTTGGTCCTTCCTGATCCTTCCAAGCACTTCACTTTGTTTAGTGACGCCTGTTCCAAACCTCCAGCCGTGGGAGCCGTCCTCATGCAGGACGGGCATCCCATTGCCTATTACTCTTTCAAGTTGTCCGACCCCAAATTAAATTACTCGGTGTCTGACATAGAGATGTTGGCTGTTATATGTGCGCTGAAGGAATGGCGCTGCTACCTTGAAGGTGCCAAGTTCACCATCGTAGCTGATCATCAGCCCAATACCTATCTCGACGTTGCTTCGAGTGCGCATACGCTCAAACGCCGGGCACGTTGGCTGGATGTGGTGTGCGGCTATGATTATGTATGGTGTTATCGGCCGGGGCGTATCAATGTGTGTTGCGTTCTATTTGCGGTCAAGTTGACTAGGGCTGCCCGTCGCGCCGAAGTTGACTGGGGCTGCCCGTCGCGCCGCTGCCGTTGCTCGGGACGCTGAGCTGGTTGGTGCGGACCGGAGTGTGCAAGGATTGCACGCTCATGACGGGGGGGGGGGGGGGGGGGGGGGGGGGGGGGGGGGGGGGGGGGGGGTTGTAGTTGGTGACACGCCTCTGGGTTCCCAACCTTCCAATGACACTGCATCTACTTTTGAGGCTGACATGGCTCATCCGGCTGGATCCGCAGACGATGAGGCCTCTGTCAAAAGCCTCATTGCACAAAACTTTGTCAAGCGTTTCAAGCGGGGTAACGCAGAAGGGAAGGTGTCGCCCGACATGCCAAATTACCCTAAGCTGCGACAAGACAAGTTCGGGTTGTTCTGGACTCCCGACGAGCAAATCGCAGTGCCTGATTACGACAATTTACGGTTCGAGAGGTTTGAATCCGTACATAGCAATCCCTTCCCCGGTCACTGGGGCCTCAGTAGGACCCAGAAGCAGGCGAGGCAATTGTTCTTCTGGCCCAATTTGGTTGCAGATCTCAAGCGCTGGTGTGAGAAGTGTGACTTCTGCCAACGGATCACGGCTGACCGGCAAAAGCCATGGGTGAACTACACCCCATGTAGAACCTGCACGCAGGTGGGCATCATTCTCAATGGACCTGATCACAGATCTTCCTGAAACTGTGAAGGGCATGATGCGATATTTGCAGTTGTGGACCGTCTATCAAAGATGGTACATATTGAACCTATCAGCAAGACAATCTATGCTCAAGGACTGGCTGCAGTGCATACGGATCTCGTCTGCTTAATTTGAAGAACTTCCGACTCCAGTCGGGTCTGTGCCGTAAACCGCCTCCTCGCTATGTGGTTCCGTACAAGGTCCTCGAGGCTGTAGGACGCACAAAACTGGCATACCGCTTGGACCTGCTTGTGGGCCTGAAAATCCATCATGTCTTCCATGTGAGTGCTCTTAAGCCCTACAAGCACTTCCTGGACAACTATACGCCTCCTCCGTTGCCAACATTGATTGATGGCCAGCTAGAATATGAGGTGAATTGTATTTCTAACACTTGCAAAGAGGGCAAGTCAAGGGAATACTTGTTGTATGGGCTGGGCTACAATGAGTGCATCTGGGAGAATGTAAAAAATCTCACAAATTGTCCGGAGCTTCTTCAAGAGTTCTGGAAAAGAAAGGGCATCACGAGTTCGCACGCGATGCCATTCAAATAAACCGACATTGGTAGCCTTAAAGCCAGGGACGTGTGTAAGGTCTAGGCACGGCCTATCATTCTTTTGATTGGTCTGCTCGGGACGAACAGACTTTCCATGGGGGGAGCTTTGTCATGCACAGTATCATGTGACACGTGTCATGATCAAGCAAGCTAGGCAAAGTGGTCGCTAGCGGGGGTCCAGTGTCAAGGGAATACGGTGACGGTGACCCGGCATAAGCCGTGTCATCGGGTGTCACGCCGTCTAGGAGCGGAGCTCAGTGGGGGCTTGTTACCTCCGAATGTTGCGCAGTGATGGGCTTTCTACGAAGACCTTTGTCGACAGTGTGACAAGCAGAAAATACGCAATATGCTACGACAGCGTGTAAGCAGTATGCAGAAATAGATGGCACCCCATCAGGACGAAAGAATGTGTGTCCAGACCCAGCAAGTGCAGGTATAAATACCCGTGATGCGCCCAGGACGACCCCCTGATTGGCTGGCCTCGCCGAGATGCCGCGCAATCGCAAGCACCCACCAGAGGTCCCGAATATGCGAGGGAAATCTGTATGTTGTGGTTGATATTCATCAGAGCTGGCGCTGCGTTGATATTACGGAGTGCCGGCGCTGGATGTGTGAGCAGCGGTGTATGCATGCGCCAATGAAGGATGCACCCTAAGCCCCCTGTGGCGTGGCATGGGTACAGGCGCGTGAAACGCTGATGGCTCGGTGCGAGTGCTTGTTGGGCAGCATCTCGGTAGGAGGACAGATAGGTGTCATCGTCTGTGATTATTGTGTTGCTGGACGTGGTGTGCGCCGCTAAGCTGCCTGTAGACGCGTCAAGCGCGTGGCTGTTCATGTCGCAACGTTCAATGTTGCACTGCGTGCTTCGAGCATGGTGCAGTGTTCCAGTTGCGACCAGACGTATTGTGGTGAATGGTGTTGCCCGAACTTCATGTATACGTCTTACAGACGAATTGTGGTGAATGATGTTGCCCGAACTTCATGTATACGTCTTACACGCATTTGGAATGTATATTGTGGGTGGTACTTGGACATGCAAGGGTCGCGTCAGCGAGCATGCATGCATCCGCATCAGCGAGTGACAGCACATGTGTTTGGCTGATACTTTCTGAGTGCCAGTGTGAGATGTACGTCTCACACCACACGCCCGTGCGCTGTGCGATGCGGGTCACAGCCAGCGCGGACATTAGCTTTATATGTCCCCGTGTGCCTTGAAGGACCGTTGCTTATTCTTGCTCTTTTTTGTCAAGTGTTACACCTAATCTGAACTTGCTAACGGATTGCGCGTCTGACCTGCTCTAGACATGTTTTCTGACGGTTGTCAATGCTAATGCACCTATACCTGCACCTATGACAACGCCTGTCTTGAACTCGGCATGGACCTCTTCAACTCGGGCTTGAATCTCGAAAATGCAATTTTGTATCTGGCAACTTTCATGCACATGATCATAACACTCTCTCACACATGTGTTCCGCACCGGCCCTCTGTTTCACCTTGCATGCTCACACAGAGAAAAATCCCTATCCAGCACTGCTCATCTAACTGCATAATCTTTCACTGTCTCAACCCTATGCACCTGTAGAAGTATGTATTGCATCTCGATTTCTCAGCCCCAATTCGCCAGCCATCATGCCTATGGACTAGCATACTAGAGCTGTGTGTACGTGCATCAGACTCATAGATTCACGGGCATGCGCATGCATGCACATGCAGTATTATGCACGCATGTCTGTGTGCAGCTGCACTGGCTGGACCTGTAATAAATGGTTGAAATCACAAGTGTAATGCAGCAATCACAACTTTCTTTTCCTTGGCAGACTTTCTGCTCCATTTGAAAGCCAATCACTGCCTTTGCCGCAGCGCTGGAGCACCCTGCACTTTCAAGATAACAGTTCAGTTCAACAACATGCAAGTGCAGATTTCACAACTCACCGAAGAAAAATAGCGTAGATTATGTGTAATATAATCGCGATTATGGTGGGTCATGGAGACGGACGCATGTTGTACCGGCAGTAGGCGCGGCCAGAGGTGCTCATGACTGCTGTCAAGAGCAGCTATGAGCTGGTGGCACGCGGAGCATATAGGCGGGAGCTGGCTGGAGCTCTTCACGCAAGAGAGGTTCGTAATGTGCAGCTGATAGCTCTTCTTTAGCTCAGTTTGTCAGTCAAGCTTTAGTAAACTGATTGCGGGGTCACGGTTGGAGCGGCGTCGTCTGGTTTGAGCAGCTGCTGTTTTTCGACTTTCCCGTGTAAATCATGGCTAGGACTCGTGCAGCTAATGCAGTTGTTAGAGGGGACAAGGCCAGCGATTCGACTTGACGTGCTGGAGCCAAGAAGGCAGACCGGGAGCGATCGGGACCCTCGGGTCAGGCCCGGGATGCTTCACCTCCACGAAGCGACATCGCAGAAGCTCAGTCTGGTCAAGAGCAGGAGATCGTGCCGACGGGGAGGCAGCCTAGTCGCGGCAAGCAGCTACTCGCCGCAGACGAGCGTGACTTCGACTCGGCCGTCGAAGCGGGGGTTCAGGCTCAGCTTCAGTCACTTCTTGGCTCAAATGATCGTCAGGTATGTCGCATTGCTCAGGCTTGGTTCGCTTCGGGCCGTGATATTGTGGCAAATCCCTCATGGATATCAAATTGTCGAACAGAGCTGAAGAGAGAGCGCGTGGCGCTGACGTTCCCGCGGCCACGGTGCAGTCTATGCAAAGTTATGTGTTCCTCGAGAGTATTCAATCGAGTAGATAGTGAGTACACGGAGGCCAGATCCAGCGCTGCCGAATTCTCAGCTATACTCGCGCAGCCGCTCCGTATGTCTCACGGATTGTCGTGCACACATGGTTTGTCATGACTCATGACACACCAGCTTCCGCTGACGGACACGCGTACCGGCACCAGTGCTCTACATCCCGCCGGGATTTCCGCTGAAATAGAGCTTTTGTCTGAAAATCCCGCCACGGGTGAGCTGAAGGTAGCGGGATCGCCCGCTGAAAACGGGCTGTCAGAGCCGATGTCAGCGGGCGCAGCCCGCTGGCATCTGTACGTCTCAGCGGGCTTTCCCGCTAGAATATGCATCACGCGAGGCAAGCGAGCGGGATGTTGTGACGGCACGAGCGGAGTGAACAACCCTCCTAGTGCTAGCTTGCCAGTGGGCAGGTCCGCAACGTGCGGTGCACTGTGTCTCAAGGGGTACAGCGTGCTTGGTCGTCAGCACCGCATGTATAGCATGCTAACTCTCCACTGCTACGTAAAGTTTGCTGCTCGATCGTTCTGTAATTCAACGCTGTTTGTCTTCTTAGCTGTGTACAATGCTTCGTCGATTCGGTTTCACGGGTTCAGCCCCCAAAGAAGCGCGATCGCGATGAGGTCACGAGCACGTCTGGCGCGCATGTAGCTGCATCAAGCTCACCTAATCATACTAATACGAATGATGGCCCAGGAGCTGTAGAGGCTGCGGCCTCTGTCGAGGCTGCCACCGTTGCAGGCACGCAACCAGCTGCAGCCAAGAAGAATGCGTCTCGTGACCCACCGCATTTTGTCTGCTAAGCTGATCAAATATATCATAAGCTGGTCAAAGATATCAATATTATTATTATCGTCGTTACTGTGTGGTTTTTCTTTGTGTATGTAATGCCTGGCACTGTGAATGGCCTATAAAGTCGCACCGCCAAAAAAAAAACTGTTGGCATCCCTCTGGGATCACAGCATCGCATCGGGAACGCCCTCTGGAAATGACAAAGTCCAGAGGGGTACTACCACTCAAATTAGTAATTTATATAGGGAAATCCCCCCTCCAAAAAATGGCCATGTAGAGCACTGACCGGCACAGTAGTTGTCACTTGGTGTCGACAAGCAAGCATTGGCGCATGATATGCACATGAAGCTTGACAGTGATACGCTTTGGAGATGATCTGAGGAATGCACGAGCGCCTGTGGAGCTATGTGATATGCCTGGTAGACGGTTGTGACCCGCAAGCTTGCAGAGATGTTTCGACAGCATGTCAGCTCTGCTCACAGTTCAAACGCATTGTCATAATGCATGTTGCCTTCATCGTGAGCAGCACTCATGGATTTACACATCGCAATAGATGTAGCGGCGGCATTGTGGCGGAGACCAATTTTCCAGGCATGGGGTCCGGGGTTCAGTTGACCTGGTGGCATGAACAGCCTATGCAAGGCTACATGACACCAGACTCGTTTCCCGTGTGCCACGTGTCTGTAACTCACATGTAGCATGCATGCCGCCGTGCTGCATTTGGCGGGGCTTGAACTCAGTTCAAGTCACAGGTTCAGGGTAAGCCATGTCTGCTTCCGGGGCTGGCGGAGGGCCTCTCGGGAATGGGGCAGGCTGGGCTGCCCCATGGGTTCTTGGGGAGGGTTACGGGCGGGGCAGGGATTTCAGGCCCTCATACAACCGACGTTGGGCCGGATTGTAGCTTCCAAGGGGCGCGAAAATGCAGGGTCAGACTTCGCGCGATGGTCGCGGAGAGCGCCTCAGCGGGCGCCGCATGGCGATCCACCGGGGGCGGGAAGCGGACATGGGTCGATGGGCTGCCGCGACCACAGCTGTCCCGCCGCCAACTGGGGGTGGAGATTTCAGACGATAGGAGCGTCGCTCAGAGGAGGAACTGGGGGCCTTGGAGTTGTTTAACTGGGAGATTTCAGCCGGGACGTCAACGGGGACTCTGGCAGTCCACCCGGCTATGTCGGCGAGGTGGGAGCGCTTTGGCCGCGGTATGCAGCTGCTTTTGGACTCCAATGAGGAGCTGACGCTGTCGGCGGATGAGGCGGCGGAGCGCACGGAGGCATGGGTTAAGGCGGCGGTCCACCGCGTGTTCGCGGGGCCCCTCTCAGCACTGATGCATCATGAAGAGTCGGCCTCCGGGCCAGAGAAGAAGCGGCATGCGGAGACGACATCTGTGCTCGAGAGCCTGTTCAGCGGCGATGTGATGCGTGTTCCCCCATTGCCCGCGTCCCCTGAAGACATGAGGCGGGCAGCGTGGCTGCCGGTGCCCCGCGAGGACATCATGAAGGCGGCGCAGACCAGCAAGTCCTTCCGGTGCGGAGCCAAGGACACCAGCGGCAAGCACTTCACGGGTGTTTGCAGGGCCAGCTTCGACACAGACCGCAATCCGCTCGGCTACAAAGGCAGGGCAGCTAGTGCTGGAGGGGGGTCCGGACAGCTCTCAGGCTTCGGAATGCAGGACGGAGGGATGGGGGGGATGCGCGGCTCCAGGTCGGATCGGCCTAGCCTCTCCATGGAGGATATACGGGCTTTTGTCGCCAGTGAGGTGCAGGCTCGCGGCGAGGACGCCTTGCGAGCCACAGATGTCCGAAGAGGACGGCACAGATCGCTGACGCCGCCTGCCGCAGTGCGCTTTCGGTCTCGGGAGCCGCCGCGCTACCCGGCGCCTCCTCCTCAGGGGACTCAGTGACGCGCATGATGGCACGGGGGTCCGGGGGTGGGAGTGCATGAGGCCGAAGCAGCAATGGGGCGGGGGGACTTTAGAGGGCTGCAAGGAGGGTCGATGGTGGGGCAGGGTGTTGTGGCGACGAGGGTGTCGAGCAACGGAGCAGACGGATCAGGTCCGGGGGGGACAGATGAGATCAAGGAGCTCTACGATGTGATGCGCGCGGTGAGGACGTTTCCCAGCGATGATCCGCCAGAAGGGGGGGTATGGGCATCGACTATCGGGCTACACGATGTGCTCTGGGATGCATACCCGCGGTTTCAGGGTCGGTTCAGGGCAGGCAATCTCCTAGGTAGAGAGGGCGACTGGGACGAGGTTTTCGCAGAAGAGGGTGTGCATCTGCCGGCGCGGCTTAGACGATGGTTGCAGCAGGGATACTGGGCATGGGTGGATCTCGCGCATCTGAGGGATGCGCAGCCGCGCGAGCTGAAGTTGAAGAAGGAGGAGTTAAGATGGGCTAAGGCACACGTCAGGGACACGCTGCTGCCGGTGGGGGCAATTGAAGAGGTCGCGATGGAAGATCTGCGGCCGGGGACCATAGTGTGCAATGTGGTCATTGCGTACAAGAACGGGGAGATGACCCGGTTTTGCTGGTCCGGCAAGCCCATCAACAAGGGCTTGAAGGAGAAGAAATTCAAGATGGAGGCGTGGGCGGAGATAGCAACGATGACGGCGCCGGGGGATTGGGCGTTCAGCTTAGATCTGGAGAAGGGTTATCTTCAGTTTGCGCTGGCGGATGCAATGAAGGACTTCTGCGTCTTCCGGGTGGGGCAGAAGGTGTACAGGTACAAAGTCATGCCTTTCGGCCTAGCCTCCGCGCCACGCGATTTCTCATTTGCGGTGAAGAGGGCAGTAGCCATCTTTAGGTCAAGGGGGTTCAGGGTGAGCTTCTACATCGACGACTTGATCTTCTTCGCGGTGTCACGGGAGAGGGCACTTTGGATGAGGGCTCAGGTGCTGGGGATTCTACACAGGTTGGGGCTGAGGGTGTCACGGAAGAAGAGTCTTATTGAGCCGGGTCAGCTGCTAGGGCACCTGGGACTTGGGATGGACCTCCGGCATTGTAGATTGTACGTGCCGGAGCAGAAGGTGATGAACTTCAAGATGATGGCAGCGGAACTTCTACGGACACACCGGCGGGTGGAAGGCAGGGCAGTTGCTCGGGTAGTGGGCAAGCTGGTCGCGTTCCGGCCGGCGTGCCCAGGGGTGGTAGTTTTTTCTCGTGGGCTCATGCGGGGGGTTGCATCATTGCCGTTGAAGCAGGGTGCGACGGTGCAGATGGAAGTAGTGGCGCGAGGGGCGTTTCTGTGGCGGGATTATTCATGCGAAGTTGCTCTAGGTGAGCTCGCAATCGTAGAACTGAGGTTCTGGCTGCAGAGCATTTTCCGGGTACGTTCAGCACGGTTTGGGAAGCACGTTGCCGTGGTAGGGCTGTTGGGCGAGGGCTTGGGGCAGGGGGGGGGGGGGGGGGGGGGGGGGGGCTGTGTTGGGGCACCTGACGGGTGAGAGATCTGCACGCCGGTTCTTCGTGGCTGAGATTGTTAGCGGAACGTGGGATAGGAGAGCCGAGGGCTCGCGGCCGGTGCGCGCCTTGGCCGAGATGGTGGCCATTTGTGCCCAACACGGTGGCGAGTCGCGGCACAAGCGTGTGCATTTCTGTACTGACGTCGTTGGCACGGCGGTTGCCGCGGCCAAGGGTTCCGTGCATGACACTACGCTGCATGCATTGAGTATTAGGTTGCGGGGTACCGCGCTACGGTTTGGGATAAAGATCAGCTGCCTGGTTCTAGCAACCAACGGCATTGTGTTCCTAGGCGGCGAGGGATTTGCCAACGCTGCAAACCAGGCTGATTGTATGTTGAGTGTGACGGCATTCCGTGCTGTGTGGGCGTGGAAAGGGCCATTCGATGTGCATTGTTGTGCATCACCGGGTTCAGTACAAAGTCACCCCACCTCGGGAGAGGAACTACTAGGAGGGGATCTCCGGGAAGTGCTCACGGGGCTGGCATACAGTTCAAACACGCTGAAAGCACACACTCAGCAAATTCAGCAATATCAGAAATTCTGTGTCCGATTAGGGCTGCCGTTGCAATCAGAACAATCAGCCGCATACTGGATGCTGCATGCATCAGAAGTGCTGCACCTCAAGAAGGCCACAGTTCGTGCGAAGTTGGCGGCGTTCAAGTGGGCTCACGCCACGATGTGGGACCGTGGTCAGGTGAACACGACGATCGGGTCAGTGTTGTATCTCACTCGACGGGCCATTATGCGAAGAACGGATGATTGGGAGCCCAAACTCGCGGTGGGCCGGGAGGGCTTGCGGGCAATTCAAGGGAGGTTGGGGAGGGACGGGAGGAGTGAACACGAGCAGCAGCTGTGGGCATGGTGGCTGCTGTCCTACCGTGCATTTTTGCGTTGCTCGGAGGCTGCGGCGATTCGCTGGGAGCATTTGTCTTTTACACGTGCCGACGATGGCGGGCGAGTGCTATTGCTGAGGCTGGCAGTGTCGGGTCGGCAGATCTTCAACAACCACTGTGAGTCAATAGATTTCCGCATCCTCGCAGAGCCGGGGGGGCTATGCGCCGTGCAGGCCCTGATGGCATGGTGTCGTCAAAGCGGTCAGCCGCGCCGGGGGCTTTTGTTTGACTTGTCTCCGGAGCGGGCTAGGGCTGAGGTGCAGCTACGCAGTGCTGTAGACCTGGGCGGCAAGCCGGGCCAGTCTGGTTTGCATTCACTTTGCGCCGGAGCAGCTACCGATGCGGAGGCGGCATGCCGCCCGGTCAGCGAGATTAAATTCTTGGGACGCTGGCAGTCTGCAGTGGTGCTGCAGTACATGCGTGCGGGGGAGCAGTTGGCTGCCAAGTACGGCCTCCCGGGTGCGGCCCTGCGGGGGTTGCGCGTTTTGTGATTACTTACTGCGGAAACCTCAGTTGTTCCAGAGATATCCAAGGGGTAGTGCCTCCAAGTGCTACGTGCCTCTGGGCACCGGTGTTTATTCAACACCGCCGTCTGAGTGACCATAATTGGAATTGCCCATGTCATACGTAGCGACTCGCATGATCAGTATTTGGCTTCAGTCCGCTATCATGCATTATTTTGTTTATTGTGCATTTGATATTTCCGCATCTTTGTGCAACAAGGTTGTATTGCATTTCATCCAGCTTTGCCGGCACATGAATACACATGCACCGTGATGCACGGTTTTCACACACTGATTGCTTCGTGGTAGTAAGTCCAAATCATCCTGGGATACTTTTTGATGTGCAAAACTTGAGAAGCTAAGACTAGCAAGAGTGCTCATTCTGGCGGGTACTGTTTTCGAGAGCTTAAACCACTGTACACCAATCATGTCCAGTGTGCAAATCGGGGGGAAACTCAGCCACCCTCCCTGGATTGCATCTTCATGCATACTTACCGCCGTTTGGTGTTGTGCAGATCAGTTGTATCCTGCAGATTTTCATTGATGAAGCACGCAGCTCACCCCGCGTTAAAACTACACGACATGGTTGGGTTTGGCCCGATCCCCCGATGTCGGGATTTTTCAAATCGGGCTCGATGAATTGGGATTTTTGGGCTTGATCCGGATAAGCAACTTGAGTATTTAGGGATGCCTCCAATTTGACGCATTTTAGTCGAGCAGCCCAAAGTTTGAGATACATCTAATGCCAATGCAACCAGAATACGTCATCATAGCGCTATACTTGCTGTCTGCTTGAGTTGTGAGTTTTTTATTTTCACATGCGCATCATTCACTGATGGCAATGCTATGATTGGCTGTTCGGATCTGTCCACTCATCAGATCACAACAGCACTCCACAAGGCAATCCGATGGGTACAAAGTGACCTGATTCGTATTAAACAATTGCTTCTTTGTATCCATATGTGTGTTTAATCCAAGATGTTCGTACTGATACACTTGTGTGATGATACACCGAAACCAGGTCCAATTCTGATCACGATTGCGATGGCATTTCGAATGTCCAAGACAATAAATGCGCTAAGAGATACCAAGAAAAAGATTCTTGATCGATTGCTGCCCTCTCATGGTCGTGTGTAGTCTCATAGACTGCTGATGACCGGAACACTTGCCGCAGCCACGGGCCTGAACCAACAAATCTATTTCGAAAGACTTCTTTGAAACGTCGGATGAATTCCTGATTACTTTGTCTTCTCACCAGCCGAGTGAGCCTTGTACTTGTTCCTGCTAATCTTGACGAGACCATGAGCAGTACTTGCACGCCGTACCACGCATCGAGTGTAGCGCTCGCACAGTCTACGCGGGCAAATCGAGATTTCAAATCTTGCGCAAGCCTGCGTCGCTCAGCACATGTGGTCGTTTATCGGTCCACGGCGAGCTTATACGCACACAAAAACGTCCACATGTCGAATGTTCGGACAGGAAAACATGCCACAATCCGCAAACCTGTTTTTCTATCATCCGACATCTCAGTAATCGTAACAGAATCCATTTTAGCTCGAAGATGACCAGACCGGGGGATTCATAGGGGGTTTTGCTCATCGGGCCCGAAAGTACACGCAGTCTTCTTGATCAGTGTAATGAGTCAGTTATGGCAATGCCCGCTGCGGCAGTGCGGGCCACATGCACACATGCTAGTCATGTGGCTGCCGCAGTTATTGCAAGTACAACACCTAGTGGGGTGTCCAATGCTCGCTTGCCTGCGTCGACCCCCAACAGCGTCGACCCCCAACAACAGACATGAGTTGTGCAAGAACTCTGGGGATCATTTCCGCTGTGCCAATTTGACTTGGGTCCACACATATTTTATCACTTTGAATTCTCATTACTTGGTAGGTTCCATGCCTGCGTTTGTTATGACCACATTGTAAGTTGATTATCTCTTATGTTATGCATGTACACTACATGTAAAATGTTTCTTGCATCACTTGAACAAACATGGGTTGTCATTTTATTGCAGCATTGGTTCTGCAACATGTTAAGTTCACACACCACACACGGCACTGGAACAAACACACATGTCTATGTTTCTTCCTCCGTGGCACTGTCATTAGTAGCATTATTCACATCTGCTTCCACATGATCAACGGCAGGAGGGTCCTCGTCCACCTGAATGAACTGAATCCTTGGACCTGCCACCTCAACAGTCTGCAACGACGACATGCCCAGACTCTAGCTCTATGTTGATGTCCATGGCACGCATCATCTTCCTAGAAAACCACATCGCATCTTTTACAGATATCGTATCTAAGCAGTCCTTATGTTTCGGCAGACTTGCACCAACAACGGTTTCTGGCCCATACTTTCATGTTGTCCGGGCACAGACCACATCAAAAGATTCTATGTTTGGCATCGTCTCAGCAAGAAATCAATGCGCCGTATGGCATCCACAGTGGCATGTGGTATGCCAACGGCCGCGCCCCGACGCCCATTTATACGAAAGGCAATAATGATTTGTCAACAACATGATGCGAACCACCTAGTAGATGTTCATCTCGCCGTTCATGGGATACAGGTTTGCATGTTCCCAACGTTGCGCTACTTGGAAGTAATTAAATGGCGTCAATTCAACTTTCTTCCCGTTGACATTGTGGCCTGCAACCTGTAGATGAGATGCTGCACAATCAATACCATCTTGCTCGGTCATGTTTAACAAAAATATAGAGCTCGGAAATCACGAGACATGTGGTTTTTGAATGTGCAGCCTATTGCCCGTTCCACAGTAAATGCATCATCAAAATCACAGACATGCATATCCACAAGCGCAACGGAACATGTGTGGTCACATTGTACATTATCATAGCATGCACCTGCACTGATTTATGGTACTCCCCCCATGTCACAATGCATGAGCATTGTGGTGACAGGTGCACCCATGCACGATCGATCTGCGGATCCAGTGCAGGGGTGAGCCGCCAGCGGGATTGTCCCGGGATAGTGAGAGAGATCCCGCGAGGGTTTCCCGCCGTAATCTTGACCTGTCTGTGTGCATATATGGATGTGCACACTATGATCTGTAACCATTCTTTCTACTGTTTCACGGTGCTAGTATCTTCCCTTAGTGTTCCTCGGTTCTACCTCTGTGCGCAGCATGTATGGAACGCTGGATGTCCTCACATGACATGCAATGCAGAGTGTGCGTCTGACCTGCACAACTGTAGCGTTTCTGACATGGTATCGGTCAATGTTTGCGTTATGTCTGTTATGGTCTTGTTCAGGAAGCCGTTGGCCAAAGTCTGTGCGCAGACACGGCAGGCATTCCACTGTTCTGCCGGCGCTCAGACCGCGGTCATAAGCGCAGGCATCGTTAAGCTTTCTCGTAGTATATTGTTGTTTAGATACAATTCGAGAAGCTTGTTTTAATGATCAACACTGAGAAAAGCGAATGCGTTCGCTTTTTTCTGAACCTGTAGGCTTGCGAGCCATCAATCGGTCAGTTGCTGCGCGCAACAAAGAATCGTCTATCCTACTGCATGATGTCCAATCTCGATCGTTCTAATGCCAACTCTCCTCACGAGGAAAGGCAAGACGAGGCGTATCAGCATCCACACATCGACAGGGACGCTGACCGGCAGCTCCCTGGCGAAGAACAGCCCGCGGGCATGTTACTTCGTGGCGGACGTCTCATCCGACCACGTCGCTCTTCCCAAACTGGGCAGAGCAGTCAGCAGGTGCCCTTTTCCTCTCATGTCGTCGATGCTGGTCACGCTGAGTCTTTCATAACACTCGAAACGTTGACCGAAGCGCTGCGAGCATCTCGGGGACGTAGCGAGCCTGATTTGACTAAGGGAAAACTGCCTGAGTGGAACTGCAAGACCGAAAGCTTCGTTGCGTACGAGCAGAAAGTCTTCTTGTGGTTAGGCCAGTTAGAACTGGATCATCTGTTGCAGTACGCACCGTCTGCGGACGAACACCGTGTCCATGCTAGGGCAAGGACACAGGTCCCTATGTCTTTGCCTGACGCGGATAGGACGACTGTCTATCGCATGTCACACCTGTGTGGAGCATGGGCCTATTTGACTGCAAAGTATAGGCCTAGCACCGAAGCCGAAATCCACAGACTTTGGAGTCGGTTTAATTCTTTATCACAGAGTAATAGAGACATTGCGTCTTACTGTGGTGATGTGATGAGTGTTTACACTCAACTGGAGGCACTATGTGCCGATGTGGGCCAGCGATGGCTTCGATTGCAACTGTTAGAAGTGGGGGGGAGTGCATGGTCGAAGCCAGGTGAACCGGGTGTGCGCATCCTTCACACCGACAAAGGGGGAGAGTTCATGGTCGAGGCCTTATTGCTCTACCTCCGGCGTGGCATCACTCACCGCACAACCCCCACAGCTGATCATCGCTGTAACGGCATGATCGAGCGGAGGATCGGGATTGCCTTTGAGGCACTCCGTGTTGTGCATCTTGTGAGCGGCCTGTCTCTGTTCCTGTGGATTGAATGCCTTGTCAGTGTTATCCATGGTCACAATCTCACGCCGTGCTCGGCGTTGTACCATGACAAACTGGCGCGAATTCTAAAGTCCCAGAAATTTCAGCATGCTGTCAACACATCCGCGGATGTGGAGCAAGCTGAGAAGAGGAACAAGCGCATGAAAAAGGCCGAGCGCGATAGGTTGCGGGATGAGGAAAAGCGCAAGTATCAGTTGATTGCGACGACAAAGCTTGACGATTTTGCCGAGGTCTTGGGACAGGGATATCATTCCCTAGATGTCTTTTTTCCGAGACACCTCCGTTGAGGTGTTCCAATATCTGCTGCGGCAGCAGCGTCCGTGGCCCGGGGGGTTGAAGTGTATGCGTACCCTAGGGATGACAAGCTGCGGAAGCTGTCCCCGCGGGGTATTCTCGCATACTGGGTCGGGTCTGGGCTGGGCCCCAGCATGCAGCGTGTGTACGCCCAAGATGTTTCTGGGGGTAGGGTTGTGGTAGTGCGCCAGGTCATCACCTTGAGGCTGTGCCCTCACGCACTGTGGAGAATGTTGTTACTCGGCATGCTGCTTTGCACGACCCTGGTGTAGAAGCTGCCTTCCCCGTTCAGCTGTCGGCCAGTCTTTCCGAATCTGGCATGGATGAGGATGATGCTGACAGTCCCAGAATCTATGATGACGATGATAAACAGAGGATGGGCTACACCATGACAGATGATGAGGAGGCTGCGGCCCATCAGAATCTGGAGGCTCAGCGGGTCCGCTCCGGGAGTAAATCGGCCGCGGCCTCAGCGTCGCAGGAGCAGTTGCTCAGCCATTGCAAGGATCTGAGGCGCCGAGGCCCTTCTGGGAGGATGAGCCGGATGAGGTGGAGACCGGGTCCGAACTAGGGGGAGAGGTCCCGGACCCCTCAGCCGCTGTCGGGGTTGATTTGCCTGATGAGGTAAGGGCCATTCCAGCTGCCTTACCTCGTATTAAAATTAATCCTCTTGTACGCAGATGCCTTGTTCCATTGGCTGCGGATGTAGCAGCTGTACATATGCATGAGCCTGCGGGCTCTGACATTGCTATTCGTGAAACAGTTGTAGCTGCTATTGAAGCTCCGGGCTGCAATCAGGACACATCAGCCGCGGCTGACTGTGGAGTGTCCTGTGCAGGCCTGAAGCAGCAGCATGTGGAGTCTGGTGAGCAGCAGAGTGCTCAGCTTCGTGGGTCACGCAAGGCAGCCGCCGCCAGGAAGCAGAAGCCTTCCGACCCTGATCTGCCTTTTATGAAGGTAGGACTCGCGGGTCCGGACAGGGATGCTTGGCTGCGTGCCATGCAGGAGGAGGTGGAAGCACTGGGTGAGCACTGGACGTTTATGTTATTCTATCTGCCCGCGGGCAAGAAAGCTATCTCGGTGAGGTCGGACTGCTCTGGTTAGACCAGACCACCCCCCTATTGACAGGCGCACCCACAAGGATAGGCTTGGTGTCTACTGCCATTTTGAACGCGAAAACAGGATGACCATCAACATCAAGTTCCTGGTACTTGACATCATCCTCAATATCCGTAGCCATATCACCCAAACCAGGGATATACAGCACCCTTCTACGCGTATCTAAAAACATTTGTTCATGCCTAAGACCCATTGTGCTAAGCAGGTTGTACGGACATTCAGGCGCATAGTAAACACCAGGGATCTCCATATCCAATGGATGCTTGTTCCCATGCTTTTCAACATAAGTACCTAGGTTCACCTGAATGGTTCCCCTACCCATGATAGAGAGCTGGCCTGGTCCCGCAAGATTGGCAGTTCTCTGACACGGACCGTACTCGAACATTTCACGATTACCCACTATGTGCATGTCCGAACCACTATCAACAATAATGTTCCAAGGCAAAGACGCGTCTGGTTGCGGATACTTTTCAGGCATCTCCACAGCACAAACAGCTTTGGCCGCAGCCTGTTTGCGTTGGGGGCAGTTCGCACGCAAATATCCTTTCTTCTTGCAGAAGAAACAGGTCCTGGTCTCCTCGCGAGGAGCCTGGCCGCCTGAGAGAGCAGCGACCACAGGACCATCACCACGGGGTTGCTTTCGCCAGCCTTGGCCTGGTTTGCCCGCGGGCGCCCCAGACCTAGCCTGCAGCTGTCGCTGTTGTTTGAGCAAGTCAGCATGCTCAGTTAAACGCGATATGATTACATGAGGGGAGGAGTGTTGGACTTCGCCGCGCACAGCGTTGAACTCCTCCCCCACTTCCAACAGTTTCAAACGAAGCCATCGCTGGCCCACATCAGCACCTAGTGCCTCCAGTTGAGTGTAAACACTCATCACATCACCACAATATGTCGCAACATCTCTATTGTTTTGCGATAAAGAATTAAACCGACTCCATAGTCTGTGGATTTCGGCTTCGGTGCTAGGCCTATACTTAGCAGTCAGATAGGCCCATGCTTCACACAGATGTGACATGCGATAGACAGTCGTCCTATCCGCGTCGGGCAAAGACATCAGGACCTGTGTCCTCGCCCTAGCATGAACACGCTGTTCGTCCGCAGACGGTGCGTGCTGCAACAAATGGTCTAACTCGAATTGGCCTAACCACAAAAAGACTTTCTGCTCGTACGCAACGAAGCTTTCGGTCTTAAAATTCCATTCAAGCAATTTCCCTTTAGTCAAGTCAGGCTCGCTACGTCCCCGAGATGCACGCAGCGCTTCGGTCAACGTCTCGAGCGTGATGTATGACTCAGTGTGACCGTGATCATCAACAACATGAGAGGAAAAAGGCACCTGCTGTCTCTGCCCAGTGTGGGAAGAGGGACGTAGTCGGATAAGTCGTCCACCACGAAGTAACATGTCGTCGGGCTGTTCCTCGTCAGGGAGCTGCTGGTCAGCGTCCCTGTCGACTAATGGCTGCTGATCAGCCTCGTCCTGCCTCTCCTCGCGAGGAGAGTTGGCGTTAGACCGATCGAGATAAGACATCATGCAGTAGGACAGACGGTTGTTTGTCGCGCGCAGCAACTAACCGATGGGATGGCTCGCGAGCCTACAGGATGACAAAATTAAGCGAACGCGTTCGCTTTTTTCAGCGCTGATCATTAAAACAAGCTTCTCGAATTGTGTCTAACAACAATATGCTACGAGACAGCTAAATGATGCCTGCGCTTATGACCGCGGTCTGAGCGCCGGCAGAGCAGTGGAATGCCTGCCGTGTCTGCGCACAGACTTTGGCCAACGGCTTCCTGAACAAGACCATAAACAGACATAGCGCTAACATCTCACCGATACCATGTCAGAAACCATTGCAGCTTGTCAGGTCAGACGCGCAGTCTCAGTTCAGGTCACATCAGGTCAGCCAGCGTTCCATACCTGCTGCGCACAGAGGTAGAACCGAGGAACGCTTCAGAGGGAGATGAGTGCTAATACCGTGAAACAGTAATGAGAATGGTTACAGATCCCAGTGTGCACAACCTTATATGCACACTGGACACTCAAGGTTACGGCGGGAAACCCTCTCAGGATTTCCCTCACTACATCGAGACAATCCCGGCTGGCGGCTTACCCCTGCACTGGATCCGCGGATCGTCCGTGCATGGGTGCACCTGTCACCACACTGCTGCCCGCAGGCGCATGCATTGTGACAACGTGCACACTGCATCAGCGCTGTGTACAACCTTCTCCTGGCACAATGTGACACGTCATAGGCTTATTATGGCTTCATGCGGCTAGCCGAATCGTTACTGCACATATTA
The DNA here is from genome assembly GCA_023078555.1 of Ulva prolifera. Lineage (NCBI taxonomy): Eukaryota > Viridiplantae > Chlorophyta > Ulvophyceae > Ulvales > Ulvaceae > Ulva > Ulva prolifera. The sequence goes on along the minus strand of CM041202.1, from coordinate 4,186,916 downwards.
CGTCTTACTGTGTGCATTACCGCCGTTACACAGGGTCCGCCCGGCGGGCTCCAGGCTTGGCATGCACGATAATATCTGTACAGCAACCCAGAGCTGCCCACTAATTACGTGCGCAACCTTGCTTACACTCATCTCAGGCTCTGTGAGCCACAATTTAAGATCTCCCGCACTTATGCGGGATCTGGGATCGGTGTGGCAGTTATGCGGCACGATTCGGCGAGGCCAGCTTTGACAGGGGGATTGACCTGGGCGCACACACTCCGGTATTTATACCGAGCGCTTGCTGGGACCAGACACGCTTAGTACCGTACTAAATTAAACCCATCGACACATAACGCATAACGCAGGCCTGCAGTGGCGTTGAAACACCTCGCTGTAACGCATAACGATGGCCAGATGGGCCGTATCTCCAAGAATATATCGTACACCCGTAACGCTTAGGGCACCTCACGTCACGTACTGCATGTCGCAGCACACCGTCTGGCACGTTTGCAACAACTCCTAACAACAACGCACAATTTGCTCATTCAATCATCCTCTTCATAGAGCTGCGTCTGTAATGTGTCATCATCAGCTAACCCCTGGACTAGGTACCCCGCTGCAGCCATATGCTCTTGTGTCTCGTCTGTTCAATGTTGCACTGACTATCGCCAATCTCGTACACTCCAGCATAAACATCTGGATCATAGTTGACGTACTCATCGTAATCGTAGTGAGTATCACCGTACTGTCGTTTGTCTACGTCGGCATCATCTCCGATGCTGTTACTGTCGGACATGTGTGCTAGACACACAACTTCACGCTTGGCGACAAAACAGGTTCACTGTGCTAATTGTTGGCATAGAGACACATCAGCTGATGTGACCTAGCTGCAGCATGTCCATTACATGTACTTCGGTGCTGATTTTCAAACACGTGCCGTGTGTCACCGCGCTACAGCGCACTGCACCGCTAGTGCAGCAGGTCGCGCGCTCTGCGCACGCTCCTTTGTCACGCTCAGCTGTTACGCCGGGTCTCCAAAAAAATTTAAACAGCTTTAACGCATAACGGTGGACAAATTGTCGTGCCCCCGATATATTTTGTACACAATATCGCTGGCCTCGATGTCGATGGGTTTAATTTAGTACGGTAGTAGTCTGGTTGGGGCGCCATCCATATCTGCACTGGCACGTCGCATGTCTGCGTGTGATTGTATCCTTGTTCTGATTTTGCCTATACAGCCCTCTTGCTGCGGCGAACTGTCCCATCATTGCTTCCAATTGCCGCCATCGAGGTCTGTTACCCGAGACCAGACCGATTGGTCTCAACACAGTCGGCCTGAAGGCCTTTGGTCGGGGTCCACGTGCATCCCACGCAGCAAGTGTGGGTGGTTGCCAAAACATCATCTTCAAACGATAGCGCCGTGCAACACATACTACTTCCCGATTGGCTGCCATATCTCCCGTCCACATTCCTTCACACCACCGCTGAAAAAAACTGTCGACGGAATTCTCTACAACTGCATTTACGAATTCACGGTAGTTCACCGATATGCGGCTGCATGTGCAATCCACGGCCACAAGATATCAATTTCGCAGTTTCGGTTCGTCTTGCACACACGCATTCCACACTACAACTCGCGTCAATCATGGCACTTGCATCTTCACACTATACGACGTGCATCACAACAATCTTACCTTCAATACTCCATGATCTTCATCACTCGGATTATTTTTGATGAATTCTGCGTACTCCACGACCCTCGTGCTCAAGGTTGCGTTGTCCATCACAATAATTGCCTATACTGTCACCACAACATCACTTCATCACCCTTCAACGTATCCACCACGTTCTTCACGATGCCATGTTTCAGCGACACGAAAAAACAATCGCATCCCGAATTTTCAGCAGAAATATCTTTCACCACTAGATGCTTTGTCCACAGCCACGTTTTCAAAACATTCAATGTCTTCTCTGTATCACGCGGCCCGTCCATTTTCACAAAGATTTTTTCGGTTGCCGTTCCAGAGGATTCGCGTGTTGCACGGTCAGCGCCAAAGAATTCACGCTGCCTCCCGTACACAATTGGCATGTACATATTCCATCCTCACACCTGCCTCGGACTCGATAGATCCTGCAGTGTTGTTGGGTGAATGCCGCTCAGCATAGCTGCTGTCTTGGCGTCCATGGTAGGGCTGTAAATGTAACATTTGGGAGCCAGGTTTAACGTTAATTAAGAAAGCTAAAGTAAAATAAAAGTAAAATAGCTTCAAAGAGCTTTACTTTAAACGTGTTTTAAACAAGTGTTTTGCCGCTTTACCCTTAAAATTGTTAAACACGTCGAGGAGGCCTGGCACAACAACTAGACCGCCTTAGAGCACCACAAACACGTCCGCAGAGACCTAGACAGACCTGTTGCACCACCTACCAACTGTCGGCGCCTCTTGAGCAACCTGACAATGATGCGCATGATCCTAGGCTAGAAGAATCGAGCTCACATGCCCCAGCACCCTTGTTCTGCAACACCAGCTCCTCCTCATCAACTTCATCGACAAACTCAAACAGGTCTTTGAATGGTGGAATCTCAACTATAGCCGCATCACAACCATTAAGGAGATGGGCATGACCAGCATCATGATGATCGCTTGAGCTGCGCAGATGGAGCTTCCTTGCTCTTGAGGCGGCTGGTCGAGGACATAAGTCGTAACACCCCATTCGCCTTGCTCGCCTCGCTGACATTTTCTGCCTTCTTTCGGGTTTTGCCCTTCTTCGTAGATGCTATCTGGACCGGCTTCTTCTTTTGAGCCTCCGCAGTCGCAGCAGTCTTTCTACGTTTTCTAGAGCTACCAACACCTACCACATCATCAAGACTTTCCTCGTCAAGAATATCAGTCTCTTAAGAGTCTGCAGGCCGCTTACTTCGCGGCATGCCTGGCAGTTGCTCACTGCCAAATCAAAGACAGGTGCACACAGAGACTACGGAATTTGACTCCCAAAGCATTAGAAAGCGCATAGTGTCACACATTGAACTCATCAACATGTGTGCTAGTTCAACCATGGCCATCGTGCATTGCTAGAGTTCTTTGTCCTGTGAGGTCGGTCAAAGCCAATGTGAATGCAGCCATTTTTGGCCTAAATTTTTATTTAAAAGCACCCTTAACGTTAAAACACGTTAAAGTAAAACAAAAGTAAAATACCCCCTTTAACGCCTCTGAATCGGTTTAACGTTAAAATTGTAAAGTAAAATAGCATTTTAAACTGAGTTAAAATGGGGGTAAAGTTAAATTTACAGCCCTAGTCCATGGTACGGTTCTTCGCGGTTCCGACTCCACATGACGCATCAATTCTCAGCATGAATGCGATTCCTGGTCGACACCATCAGTATTATTATCGTGAGAGGGGTCGGTGACACACACATTATGCATTGCGGACTAGCGGGCCACCCTGCCTACTCTATCTACCGTGACCGGCCACGCATGCATGTACTACACCCAACAAGCGGACGAAGCATGTATCGGGCTCATGCTTGTAGCCGAAAGGCCTTACCTACCGCGAACCATTCACGCAAGCCTGTGGCCATATTGACGATGGAGGCCTTTGTGGCAGAGTACACCACTGCACACCGTCGAACACGCTTCCAGCATGGACAGGATCGCGGCACTCACGTCACAATCGGTGGGGTGCCCCTTGGGCGCCCCGTCCGCTTGACGCCACCGACCTGTGGCCTCTGACTCCAGCTGGGCCGGGTCCGATGGGTGTGCGGGATGCCTTCGTTGGCATGTGCGGGGACTGCGGAACGGCTTGGGCGATGCAGTGTCCTAGGTGCGGTGCGGCGTGGGCCGGCGGGGCTGCGCGGCGGTGTGCCGGGCTGGCGTGGTATGCAGTGGCTTGGTGGGGTGGGGGTGGGTCTTGGGGCCAGGGCGGCCCCCGGCAATTGGGCGGCCATGATGGGCGGCCTCAGGCAGCAGTGTGTTGGGTTTGGCCCTGTCGTACGGCGGCGGGCGTTGTGGTGCTGGTGGTTGTGATGTTGTGTGTCGGCCGTGGGGTTTGTGCGTGCGCGTTTGTGGGTTTGGGTTTGTGGGTGTGTGTTACAAGGACAAAGCAAGCGAGGCAGGTAGCACCGCAAGCAAAAAGCAGGGGAAACGCACACCACGCAGCAAGCCACACGAAGCGCACACCAAAACAGGGTTTGTGGGTGTGTGGGTCTGTGCGTGTGTGTGCTGGTGTGTGGGTGTGTGCTTGGCGGTCTGCGGATCTGTGTCGCTTGCTGCGCCGGTGATGGGTGAGATGTTCGTGGGTGTCTTGGTGTTTGCTTCGTCTGCTTGCTCCTTTCGCGGTGCTGCCCGACTTGCTGCCTTTGTCCTTGTAACTCACGTCACAATTCGATTACATAAAATCCGGGGTGGGTATACCGCGCATGAAAAACGGCCCACCTCACGACAAAAAGTTCGCAGGCGCGGCCCCACAAAGTGATGGCAGTGATGTGCGCGACAGGCCCGAAACTGCACGATGACATAACGAAGATACACCCCTTACAGATTGGCTACACGCTGTTTTGATGCCTAGTCGCTGTCAATCCCAGTGAGCGTGATCAGACTCATGGTTGAATGTGCGAGGCTACACTCGACTGCTGATCCGTACATCTTTCCTGTCAGCTGCCACAGTACGTCGTGTCGCCTGAGCGTCGACCTGGTAGCACATTGTGCGCCGGGACATTCGTGACGAATCGTCATGGGCAGCGAAGACCTTCTGTTGCGGCTATTCAAATCAGAATTTTTCGATGAGTTCTTGGCGCTGCGGTGTGGCTTCATGTTTACGTTGATCCGCATCGGTTGAATGCCATGTCTCTACGAGGCGGAGCTGCTTGCGATGGCGTCATACTCTTCTCAAGGTCATGCAGTGCTGTTTGTCTCTGTCAATCTCTTCCAGGTCTCTCAGGCCGCGTCAAACCACAGGTACTTGCACAAGAAAAAAGGAGGTGCACATGAGTACCTTTGCAATCGTCTTTTCCAGATGTCTCAGGAAGCAGTAGATAGAATTTTGTCACCTCTCTGTGACTTGGCTGTGCGTGCATCTGGCCCCGATCCGGCTCTGCAGAGGACGCTGGTAGGCCTCGCACAGCAGTCGACGAAATTGGCTGTGAAGGTACGCTTGGCTGATGACTTAAATTGAATGCTTTGCAGTCACGAAATGTCAAACGTGTGGTTGACGTTCAGTCTGACCGATGGCTCTGTACATCTAGATGCTTTTCCTTCACGACGCTGCTTCTTGCGTTCATATGAGGTGCCGTCGACTGCTGCGGCCCACGCACGGGAGGCATTGCGCCAGTGCTCGCAATTCCTCTCAGTGTGAAAGGCCGCATCCTGAGGCCTCGAGGTCAATGTTAGCATAGATTCTGTGCTCCGTGATCCAGTAAGTGTGTGTGGAAAGGACAATTGCATGCGAGGCAGACACCATGGCAACATCCATGGGCCCAGCTGGGGTACTCGCATTGGCGGGCCCGCGGCATGCACGTCTTCAGGCCAGCAGATGCATTCTGGGACAAATGAAACAAATGATCATGTGTGGTACAGCTAGGTTAGAAAGCAACGAACCGAAAGCAACGAAGATCTCTGAGCACCAGTGTTGCATCATCCGTCCTCTTGAACGTGATGATCTGACACTTCAGGAGAGAGTTTTGCTCCAGGCTTGTTGGAGGAATCTTTATGCATCGAACGTTGTTGTCATCTAATATTTACGCACAGCTGTAGCTGTTTAAGTGGTCTTGGACCCCTGCAACGATGCGATTGGTGTAGCAATTTATGGCAGACGTGTTAATAATTACTGTACCAGCTAAGTAGCCTTCCTGGACAACTCTGTCACCTTTCGTAATCTGTTGCACCCACATTTTGATCGGTGTGAGCACACAGCCATCGCCATTTAACCTTGTGCCCATGGCTGCTGCAGCCATGAAGCTCATGAAGGTTGACTCTCCTGCCTTCATTTCAAGGAATCAGATGCATGTTCTCAACGACAGAATTAATGAATTGTCTTGCCAAACTCTGATACACGCTGCACTTGCAGTATCGCATAGTGCACTGCAGTTGTAGTGATCCCAGGTTCATCTGTTGTGTTTGCATTTCTCTCAGATGATTGGCTACCATTTGCCATAGCCATTGCTGTGGAGCGACTGATTTCAACGATCCAGATCTTATACGCTTGTGCATCACCACTACAGAGCTTGCATCTACATTGTGACATTGCGAGTTCATATCAAGCCATGGGGCGTCGTCCGGTACGTGTCTGTATTCATGCATTGTGGTGTCAAAGATACTACCATACTAAACACAAGGCACATCACAATGTCCTCTTCTTCGCTGCTGTGTGTCCAATGCAGGCTGCGCGGTACGCAGCTCAGCTGCGTTCAAGACCCGGCTAGAATTTTATTTCAGAGTCTCGACAATTGTACATGGCCCTCTCAAATTCAGACACCGATTTCTGCAGCATAGGCAGTGCTATTAGGCACACCGCCAGGCAGCGCGCATCGCAACAACAATAGGTAATGAGGTATATTTACAGCTGCAGCGAATACCATCAGAGTTTGATGACCAGAAAGGTCCGTGCCAGGCAGTCCATTCTCCGAGGACCTGCCACCGGGATCTCGCAGCAATCAAGCACTCGTCGCCACAGTAGAAACCCGTGTCACAAGCACAACACTGTCAGCACGGCATTCCAAATCACTGCATACACCGCGACAATCAATGAAAATCCAGGAAAAGCAGCATCTCTTCTCTGCATCGTCGCATTTTTTGCCTGCGGTCAGTGACTCGAACGCAGCCCCCTATCTACTGCAGCCTCTACATGCGCCCCGTGCATCGACATCGAGGGCAGCGTGACTGTGTACAAAATCTTCTGGCCAACATTATGCACTGTTTTTTTTTTAATTTCTCGAGACTCGTCAAAACGGCCGAGCGTTAATCATGATGACAGCGCGCGCGAGCTCAAACACCGGTGGTGACGCACGGCATGCATTTTAACATCAGCGCCTCAGTCCATGCATTTACCGTCCTGCATCTTGTATGTCCCTATGGCAACACGTACCACAGTAAAGCTGCTTTTTCACCGTGCGTGAAGTTGTGTCTCATGTTCAGATGTGATATGCTTGGCAAACTCGTCGGACAGTGACAGCATTGTTTTTGATGCCGATGTAGACGAGCAACATGACGATGCTGAACACTACGGACACCATGAGTATGATAACTATCATCAAGATGTTTTATGCAACGGAAACGAAATCTGTGATAGTCAGTGCAGCATTGAAGTGCTTCTGTCCAGCGACGATGGCCAAGAGAGCCGCTCTGAGGTGCCCTTAGACGTTGCGGTGTAAAATATTTACCTGGAGATACCACCCAGCAGGCCTGCGTTATGCGTTTTAGCGAGGTGTGTTAACGGCACTGGAGGCCTGCGTTATCTCAGATATGCGTTATGTATCGCTGCGTTCAATTTAGTATGGTAATCGCGTCCGGTGGACATGGGAAACAGTCCCCTGCTGCCATTATATGACAATTACCGGCGTGGCAATAGAATTTGGGTCAGCTCACATGGCCTGACGAGGAAAATTGGGTCACAGACAGGCGGGGAAGTAGTAGCCCTGTTTCACGCACCACAGACGCTACAGAATGTAGGGTCTCCTCAAATACCTGTATGTGCCTCGTCAAAATCGTGTGCCAAGTTGTGACACATCGGCACATCTACCATGGTACGTGCTTGTGAGAACTGGCCGTTTGTGCACCTTGAAGTGTGCCTCCACACCAAAAGTACCCCAACAAGCCAGTTCTCGGTATGTTGTTGTTGTTGGGTTGCCGTACAAGTCACCTTGTCAATGCGGCCCATCATCTTGAATCTTGTTTAGGCCCAAAGTATATTACTTTCGTCTGTGCAGCCTCCGGCTGAGATACAGCTACTCAAAAGCATGTGGTCAACGCAACTTAATTCTGCTTGCTCTCCCACCGCGTCAGCCCGCACATGACCTCTGTATAACGCACCATGACCTCTGTATAACGCACCACTGAGTAAGCATGTTGACGACCACACTGTCAGACACTGGAAAGCACAGCACCAAGACAGCTTGCGGAACACCGGTATGTGTACAGTCTTGTTCTCATACGGTACATCACCATGCGCATGCTCGAGAGGTGAACAAAGTATCACACAAATCCAATATGAGACCTGAGCAGCGCCCAAGTGGTACATCCAGGCAACTACCGGCTGCAGCATTCGCTGCATCAAAATGCGCTGCTGACGTCTGGCTGCTTTTGGAAGGAACACATTGCAGCTGTTGATCAAGCCAAGTGTGCCCTATGCAGCTCCCACTCATGCTGGCATTGGCAATTGCACCTGAGACCTGGCCGCTTGCCACAATGTTCCAGTTTTGAACTTGTTGCTGCATTTTTTGAAATTGTGTATGACTTGTGCTGGTGCATGCGTGACCCGCAATCACTGATGTGAAGTACAGTCACATGCAAACCAGAACGAGCAGAGTCACAGGCATGTGAGGTTCATGACACCAGCATGTTGCGGTCAGGGTTTTACACCTCGACTGCAGTTGCCCGCTGAGCAACTGCTCCACTCCCCGATGCGCAAACGCAGTGTGACTCTGAGGAGCTGGTGTGCTACAAGAGGTTGAGATGCTGCGTTCAGCAGCATCCAACACAGTCTGACGCAACATCGTTGTGATGCTTGATGTTGAAGGCCATCGTCGTCATTCAAAAGTCATCACGGCGTCCACCTATCGTGTTGATTTCATAGGTGCTGAAATAATAGGTACATCCACTTGTAGTCACACAGAATGCATGACTGTGCCGTGTATACATAAGATCGATGCTTTGGATCACTGCCGCACTTACAGGCAATGACCTGTGCATGTAGGCTATCGGACGTTCCCACGACACACCAGCCTGTCAGTGTGTAAGAGAGGTATACGCTAAACATTCTCACAGCCATGGGGGGGTTCTGTGTGCATGTTAGTGCACAGCAGCTTGCTGCGATCTGATGGGCACCGAGCTTTCTGCTTTCATGCACACGCGAAAACCGCATTGTGTGTATGTATGTAGTTACAAAGGACAGAGGCCGGGCATGGAGCTGTTTCTCGGGATCCACACGCAAATCCACTCACTCATTTATGGCAGTAGGCCGCGCATGAGCGCATGCAACCGCCATGCCGGTAATTCCAGCTAAAGATTGAAGCCCCTCACGGAGCAAATAAGCATTCCCTTTGCACAACGCTACACTCAGCTGGCGCAAAGCATTCGTCATAAACACACCATGGTCCACCACACCACAACGAGACGCAACCTCCGCCAGCCGATTCAAGTGATCCATAGCAGGCTGTCCCAAGCGACCGTGCGTCTCATGCGACAACGGACAAAGCTATATGCATCAGGGTCGTACAAACGATAAGCATTGCGTTTCTGCACGTCCCGCGTCACCGCAGCACCCCGTCCTCCCGGGCCGCCTGGCCGCAATAGGTATCAGCACAGGGGTTCACAGCCGACACATCCCCTATGCACAAGAGGTCACCTGGCGGCATTAACATGATGTCCCCCAGCTTCTCTCGGGCCACCGCCCTGAGCACCCGCTCCAGCCTCTCCGCCTGCGCGGCAGTGGCCTGCTCCCCAGGCCCCGCCGCATCCTGGCCGCCTTGCACCGCCGCAGCGTCCGGCGCGGGTCGCCCCACATGGGCGCTGTGTCCAGCATCGGCATGGGCGGCCTGAGGAGTCGTCGGCGCCAAAGCCGTGTGCGCGGCCGGCGACGGCGGCGGGGACGCAGGCATCGGTTCCGCGGGCAAGTTCGCCGCGCGCGACGGGCCCGCGACCGGGGAGGCGGGCTGGGGCGGGTCGGGGGGGGGCAGCAGGTCAGCGTGGACCTGCCTCGGAGCATCTGCGAGCCGTGCGCGGACGAACGGTGCTGTGTGCGGAATGCGTGTGGACGCCACACATGCGTGGGACCCGATCTCACGCCATTTTTTTTCAACGATATTGTGGCGCGAAGTCCAGGTCCCCGACTTATGTGTGCAATTCATCGCGTGGTCGAGATCATGCGGCTGTATGAGCGTGCAACATACGCAGCGCGAGCCGACGGCAATTGAAGGGGCTGAAGACACGCCCAGGAGATACCTGATGCACATCATGAACTCAACATCGGTCATGCGCAGCGCCTGGGAGAGCGGCAGGGTGCTCAACCACAGGGTGGCCGCACGGCAAACACTGCTGCGCAGCCGTGCCAAGTTGCATGCACCCTCGAGCGTGGTGATATCATGGCTGGCAAGCAGAGCCGCCCGGCGGCGCAGGGAAACCCTCGCAGCATGTATGTATGCATGTGTGTCGTTCCAAATACACATCATACCTTGCAAGCATGCCGTGTTCCTACAGAACTATTGTACAGAGCACGCGTGGCAGCACATAGCAAAGTTCGAGCTCATTTCTTATGCGTGCGACTCGTAGCTTTCGAGATGCAGTGTATACTGCCCCGCTTCAATTGCCGTCGCAAAAGGGCAGTAACACATTTTCAGTGCTGAGTCGGGTTACAAATACCAGATGTGTGAATCAGAATTGTATGTACCTGACGAACGTTGCAGAAAGCCACTTGTGGGCCACAAATATTATTGAAATGGTATCTTTCAGGAACCCGAGTTTGCCTGCTTGTGATCTGAACCTCTCCCCTCAAATATGCAGCAGAGCATCTTGAGAAGAATATAGCGCAAATCCTGCTGAGTTGATACATTCTTGCCCATGATACGTTCTCTTCCAGATCTCACTGAAACATCACAGTAAATGATGTCCAGACCAGAAATGTCAGCGCAACAGAGAAGTGGTCCCAACATAGTACAGGACTCATACACTGGTCCCTTTGTCCACCTCGGTAGTGCGTTTGGCTGTAATGATCCAATGATCAAGGCTGTCCATGTCTAGGTCTGGTAATGTCAGTATCCTTCAGAGTAGACGCTTGTGAGTATTTTGGGCTGCAGTAGAGCACAATTCAGAGAGCATATTCTTGTGATCCTGCATTCTCAGAGTCACACTCTCTTGGCAGCGAACCAATCTTCACATGTACGGTATGATAAACCGTATATGGTAGACGTCAGTGGTGAGAGTGCAACTGGTGATGCAGCAATGAGTGCATGAAGCTCTCAGAGATGAACCTCCACCACGGACAGAAATATGAGAACCATGTCTCAGTATGGAAACACAAGCGAGAGGTTGAAAGCTTCAGGCATGTGATGTTATGTGCCGTCATGATGTTACAAATGCTCTGCTATATGATGGAGGGCATGTGAGTGGCATAGACACTATGGTTCATGTGAGTTTTTTTATTTATTTATTATTTTTTCAAGTCAGGAGAATTAAGCAGAACTAACCGACATCATGTGCATAGATGCGGTCGTTAGTGCTAATGCACTGCCCTATACTTGAACCTATGACAACGCCATTCTTGAACTCGGTTTGGACCTCGTCAACTCGGACTTGAATCTCGAATTTGCAATCTTGTATCTTGCAACTTTCAGGCATGCCATCATAACACTCTCTCACACATGTGTTCCGCACCGGCCCTCTGTTTCACCTTGCATGCTCACACACAGAAAAATCCCTATCCAGATCCTGCTCATCTAATTACAGCATCTTGCCCTGTCTCAACCCTGTCCATCTGTAGCAGTATGTATTGTATCTCCATTTCTTGGCCCCGATTCGCCAGCCATCATGCCTATGGACTAGCATGCTAGAGCTGTGTGTACGTGCATCAGACTCACAGATTCACGGGCATGCGCATGCATGCACATGCAGTATTATGCACGCATGTCTGTGTGCAGCTGCACTGGCTGGACTTGTTATAAATGGTTGAACTCACAAGTGTAATGCAGCAATCACAACTTTCTTTTCTTGGCAGCCTTTCTTCTCCATTCGAAAGCCAATCACTGCCTTTGCCGCAGCGCTGCAGCACCCTGCACTTGCAAGATAACAGTTCAACAACAGTCAACAAGTGCAGATTTCACAACTCAGCGAAGAAATACAGCTGCAATTTCCCATGTCATACGTAGCGACTCGCATGATCAGTATTTGGCTTCAGTCCGCTATCATGCAGATTATTATTTTTGTTGTGCATTTGATATTTCCGCATCTTTGTGCAACAAGGTTGTATTGCGTTTCATCCAGCTTTGCCGGCACATGAATACACATGCACCGTGATGAACAGTGTTCACACACTGATTGCTTCGTGGTAGTAAGTCCAAATCATCCTGGGATACTTGTTGATGTGCAAAACTTGAGAAGCTAAGACTAGCAAGAGTGTTCATTCTGGTTGATTCTGTAGTTTGAGAGCTTAAACCACTGTAAACCACTCACGTCCAGTGTGCAGATCGGGGGGAAACACCGCCACCCTCCCTGGATTACACCTGCATGCAGACTTACCGCCGTTTGGTGTTTGTGCAGATCAGTTGGATCCTGCAGAGTATCATTGACGAAGCACGCAGCTCACTCCGCGTTGATTCTATACGCAGTCTACTTGACGAGTGTAAGGAGTCAGCTATGGCAATGCCTGAAGCAAATTTTGGTGCAAAGTATACGGGTTGCCATGACGCTCGTGGTCGTATGTGTGACAGTCAGTGTGTTGAAATACAGCGTGTGTTCAAACCTGTGCTCACAAGTCCAGTCGCATCGCCTTGCATCCCTGAGAGTCAGTCCAGTGTAGTCAGGTGCAGCAGACTTCGATGTCTTCAGGATGAGCTTGGAACAGGTGAAGGTGTTACAGCGTTGATACAAGCCAGCCTTCACAACATGGAAGCTGGTGGTGACGGTATTATCGGCCAGGCCTCAGAGCAAGACTCTGGTGCGCATGTAGATTCACAGTTTCCGAGCAAACCGCTACACCAATTCCAGGCAACAGTGACGTTCTTTGATGCTCTTTGCAATTGTGGGCGGGGCCTGGTAAGTCTGCCCCATGAGCAACGGCCTTCGACTCTACGGCAACGTCTGGAGAAGTGCAACGAGATGCTGTTCATTCCCTCAATGATGTCTCAGGTGCGATTTGTACATGTAAATGTGTTATGCAGTGCGATGTAGCAGTACTATCTTCGAAATGCCTGTGCTGCATGGATCACATCAGCTGTAATCATCGATGCATTTGAGTCATGCTTCTTGACAATGCATGGCTGTACCTGCATGGCGAACAATGAAAATTTGTGATTCCCTCAGATATTGTTGTCTGTAAAATTGTGTGAGAGCCGCGACGACCGGTCTCCAGTTATATACTTTAAGAGCCCCACCTGTTTGGCAGATTGGACATCAGAGTGAACGTTTTTGGTAGTTTGAGAACAGAGTGCGGACATGCGCCGGCACACAGGCCTCCTGCTAGTGGAAATTTTATTTTAGGGTACTTCATTAATAATTTGGTCTGTTCTATCACTTGCGCGGCATGCTCCTCCGCAAACCACAGCTGACACTGCTGGGTGTGTTCTGCATGATTGCCTTGTTGATGAAGTGTTGAAACATTGTTTGTGCAATCGACTTTGTAAAGTGCATTGTGTAGGCTCAAAAACCAACTTCTTCATGTGTCTCGTGACTTAATCATTGCCACGTGTCTGTCCACATGTCTATCCATGTGCGTCTATGGCACCGGCCACATTCAGTGTGATCACTCACAGTGGTCGACCGAGCGATGCTGGCAGCCGGACCTGGCGTCAAGAGACACAAGAACGCATAGTAGTGGGGGAGCGTCAGTGCCAGACACTGCCACTTCCAGTCACTGTGTATCTACCTGGTTTTGATTGCTTTCGTGTACTGTCTGTGATGCGTTTTGCCATTCTGCCCGTCCTGCCAGCGAACGGCATCCATTACTCTGACTTTGCCAGAAAGACTCGCAATATCAGCCTTCCATAAATGTGTACATCGAAAGCTCCAATCGTGCTGACAGTCAGGCACCTGTGCCTTATGAAGTAACAGCTCGATGTGTTGGTGCCCCCCCCCCCCCCCCCCCCCCCCCCCCCCCCCCAGGCACACTCAAGACGTAGATAGTGCATGTGGCCTGGTTTGTTAGTAGTCTGTATTCCCCAATTATCGGAATTTCTTGCTCTGGGGGTCGTGAAGAGGTCACCATCTGACGGGTCAACTGTGTGCTGGCTCCTGAAGTAGTCCAAATCGTCAGTTTTCTTACCTCAGGAGCCTGCATTGTGCATAGGGCAAGATGTCTTCTGACTCAGGGGCCTTGGTCATACAGTATATGAAGACAATTTTCGGTCATTTGAGACTGCACGATCGTTTTGTGACTGGCATGGCTGTTGGCAGTTCCCAATCACCACAAAATATCATGCATAAAAGTCAAGCTGGGGAATTGCAATCCTGGCAAGGAATCCAACTTGCAACGTGTTTGTTTGTCATTGCAGGTCTTATGGCCCATGAGTATGTTCAATGAATACGTCATTAGAATAGCTCCTGATCGAATGACCATTTTGAACTCTCGAGAACGGACTCCTTTCCTCTTGTTTGTGGAGACAGTCGAAGTCAGTGTGGCCATTGACGGAGCCAATGGCGGGGCAAAGTGCGCCAACAGATCAATGTTTTCCCTTCTGCCGGCATTACCTCATGCCATCAGAGCCTGAATCATGCATGCCATGCACAATTGCGAGGTAACATTCTGTTTGTATGATGGCGAGAACAGGCAATAGTTCTGAATATCAACGTGTTGTGCTGAGGCCGCCACAAGAAATGCATACGCCAGCGCTAGCATCCCAGGGCATGTGATGGTTGACCTAAAAATGAAAAGTTACAGTGACAGGTCAGAGCCAGACCCTTCCATGCGGACGCACTCCAGCAAAGACAAGATAGGCACAGATGTGACCAATACCGCTTGCGACATGGGACGAGAGCTGCCTGATGTCATCTCTCCATTCCATACACGTGGAGAGCTCCCGTGTGAAAGAACAGGCGTTTGTCCGCATGAAACAAGTGGCTCCTGTCGCAAAAGGTATTCAAAGGACAAAGGTATGTGTTGTTTGCATTTGTGATGCTCACAAGTTTTGAGTGACCACATCTCATGATGCCTCTTGATGCGTGCATGGAAACCATGAAAACAAGTCATCATCGGTGCCTCGGTTTGTGCACCAGCAATAACAGATTTTACCCGGCCATATGCACGCACTGCAGTGGGCGACTGCTTAATTGCAGATGATCAACGCATCCGTTGCTTGGGTAGTTTACAGAGGCCTTTGCGAGCAGATGATACGGGTGAGGGTGACTGGGTTCACCTTCCTGAACCCTCTGGACTCAAGCCTGCATCCAGCAAAGACATAGACCATTCTTTGGACATGGACCAAGATGCTGGAGGTCAAACTAGTTGTAAAGCTGAGATCATATCGAAAGAGGAATACATCCATTATGTTCATGGTGTGAGCTGCATTGATGTCATTCGCCAGATTCGTTCCATCTCTCCATTTGGACGGTGTGCTACCATTCTTCTTCTCGATCTGTCAATTCCATACTGTTGTTCCCACCCGGAGATACAGCCACTAATTTAGATCAGCCGGTCTGTTGGTCAGTACGTTCTCTGTTTCACCAGGGTCTTGCCTGCATCCAAGCGCAGGATGAAAGGTCAACATAGCAATCTGCTTGGAGTAACCCCACAGATGTAGGCAATTGCAGCTTTTATTCGAATATGGACCCTGAAGCGATGGTGCTTTCAAGCAAAATCGCATGCGGATATTTTCACAGCAGGACCTGCTAGATTTCACTGCATCTCTGTGCTAGCAGCGCTGATAGGTGCACAGCATCCATTGCCCCCCCCCACACACCTGCACCCTTGCACCAAGACACCGACCAGGAGAACAGCAAGCGATAGGACATGCAGATCCTACATCCACGCCTTGACCGTCACCACTGTTTTCAAGGCAGGATCACAGGCGCACCACATCGCAGTATTGCAATTGTAAAATAAGTAAATTCGAATGTAGCTGTTCAGGGTGCTATTGCGGCTGGGTGTACCTTGCCAGATTGCTGATCATCCGCCCCGCAGGTCCTTGGACTGTTGAGGCCAATCTCATAATGGGTAGGGCGTGACCCCTGAAAGTACATGCACTTTGTTGTTCTTGTCACGTGCGTTTGATTTCACTGAGCGTCGAGGCAGTCGCCGTCACTGCATTGTCTTACCACTCAAACACCAACTCTGAAGGATCATGCAACACACGTAGCTAATCGCAATGATTGCACAACTGTTCTATGTACTGGCCGGCCTGTTACTCGCCACTTTCCCACCTCAATACACATGTGCTGTGGACATGGTTACATGAACAAATGGACACCACAAGCCTATAGGCTGAATAGTGTGGCTGTTACTCAAAGATCACTCAGAGCAGTCTGGTCAGTACTGGACTATACTGCACCGCACTGGACCATCCTCGTCCGTTGGACTGGTCCACTGCAGTCTTCACTCCCTGGTCCACTTCTTGTCTTTTCTGGCAGGCAAGTTGACACAATCTACATACCACAGCATGCGCACAAAATCTTCAGGAAATGTATGCACCCCTCCAAACACCTCATGTACGCATACGACAACCTGCACAGGGAAGCCGACTCCCTGCACACAGACTTTTGGGGAATCCAGCAGGGATTTTCCGACAGGTTGGGATTCATCCCGAAACCCTTCAGGGGGTCACTGAAGCCCCCATCTGACACATGATGGGGGGAGTGTGTGCCCTATCCCGACCAGGATAGTGCACACATGATGCTGTACAATTTTTACCAGGGGGGTATGAACCTGTTCCTCATGCACGCCCACCGGGAACGCGAGCACCTCGGAATGCTCTGAAGTGCTCGCAACATCTACAGACTAATCAAAAGCTCCTGCATCAATCTAAAGGATTCTGGGCAAAGCAGGTGCGAATGCTCAGCGAGAATCGTGCTTGTTGGCCGAAAGAGCCGTTTTGCCCAGCGTGGCCCGAATGGCCTCAAACGGCACTCCACGTATGCAGTTTCTCCTGTTCCTGGCTTTGCCGCTAGAGCACTGACCTTCGTGTTAATGTAAGGGTTTGGTCGGTATTTCAGGTATCGTCAGGAAGCTAATCTCAGGGTGCCAGAATCCCAGAATGCGTACGTGTCGTATATTACAATCTGCATGCCCCTCAGACACAGTCCAAAGCTGTGACCAGGTCGGGAGAAAAGAATCATATCCTGTTGTTTATATTGAGCAATCATGATGACTGCAAATTTGATATCTGTTATAGTCATATTGTATGCTCTAGGATCATTAGATCCATGTTCAAGGTCCATGCACATCCCAAACAATGTGTGGCTCTGAGCCAGCGGTCTCATCGCTCTAGGAGCAATAGGATAGTCCTGTGATCCATTGCTGTGTACCATACTCAGTTGAAAGGCTCTACGTGTGAGCCTACAGTTACAAGGACGAGTATCTGAATCAGGCCCAACAGGTGGGCTAGTGTCACGCGCTTGCGGGGATTTTTTCAATTTCTGGAGGCTGGTCACTTGCACCTGGCGTTACGCCTAAAAATACCATGTACCAGCGACGATAACACGCTTTATGGATGAAAGCAAAGAAATGTACGTACAGGTTACTCAACAGTATTGTGCGTTGTTGTGATCGCAGATATGCTAGAAAATGAGTCTCAGCGTGCAGCGGCTGTAGGTCACGAGAGGTGGCCAGAGCATTACAGGGGTACAAAAACTTCTGAAAGCTCGACATTTCAGGCCTGCATTGCGACGAGGTGTTACCTCAGCACTTGAGCCATGCGAGCGCATTACCTCAAGATACATGTCATGTAATGAGCTGTGGTAACTCATAGAAGCAGGGATCCAGGTTTGTCGAATCGTAGAGCGTCTTTTTGTAGACTTCACTGTTCTATTGTTCATAGCAGCGTGAATTGGTGATAGTGATCTGGGAACTCTATCTGAATGTACATACAAGCGACAAGGCCCGCCTCCGGGAGGCCTAACAGGTCTCTCTTTCTTCAATCATCATGCTGCAGGGCCTGAAGTTCAGGCAATCAAGTGTAAGAGGGGCCCCCCTCCGGGTGACACGACATGTCGCTCGATCATGTATGTGTAGCTGGCGACGGCCCAATTCCGATATCCACTTTGCTCTGCCGCTTCTACTGCCAGTCCGTATCGGCGCATCGCTTCACATCTGCGAGTTCGCCCGTTTCGCTTGCGGACCGCATGGCAGCTGCGCCGAAGCTACGGTTTACCTCTGGCCATGCTGCATGCTGCGGCGCTGGAACAAGGCCACGGCTGACTCGGGCTCAGACGAGGCTTCACAGAATATATGTGCACAGTGATCCTGTTATTGAATGGTTATCGCACATGGTGATTTCCCTCTTCATTCAGTTCAGTAAATCCATCCAGATGCCCAGCACCATGCGATTGACACGTCCACACAAATGTACATCCGATCATGTTCAAGGACATTTCAGAGGTAAGTCAATGTCACACGAACACGAGCCACTGAATTGCAGAACATCAAGATGGACTGCATGGCATTAGGCTCACATACACTCAATCAGATATACCACAGATGGTACAAGCGACGACCTCTAGCTTGCATGCCTCGTTGCTAATTCTCCTGTTTCACCGTCCGTAGCGTTACCTCAAGCAAATCTCCTTCTCAAAGCGTTGTTCAACCACCGGGGGAAGTTGACTGCATGAAAATTTCTGCTGTTTCAGTCATGTATGCATGCACATGGTCCTTGATGTTGTCCTGCATGATTCTCAACTGGTGAGGTGAACAATATGGTCAACATGATTTGGTTGTAGAGAGCGTGTCTTACACATGTCTTACAGGCAATCATTTGGGTAGAGCATCCGATACACCTAAATAGAAAACAAATACTCATCTGACTATGGCAACCTGGACTGAAACCTTTCATCATGCATGACTTTTGTGATGAGCGTAGGGACTCCATCTTGTGTCTACTTGCTTGTGTCAGGAACTTGTAGCACTGCACACTGTTCCATTTGCAGAATGCTGGGGACATTTCGTTTTTTGCATTCTCATCGCAGATGTAACGCACAACATTTTGTGCGCAGATTGAAAGGCTGGAACTGCCATGCTGTGATTGTCAAGTCTGGTGATGACTGCCGCCAAGAACTGCTTGCGATGCAACTCATTCACGCATTTCAGCGTGCTTTTGATGCAGAATCACTTCCACTGTGGCTGAAGCCATATCAAGTAGTGCCAGTGTCCCGTAAATCGGCACTGATCCAGCTTCTGCCAGATGCAGTGTCGATTCACAGCATCAAGAAGAAGTTGAGCCCAGGCCAAACACTTGCAGATCACTTCTTCTTCTTGTTCCCTATGGGAACGCCTGCATGTGAGGCCGCCCAACGTGCATTTGCTCAGAGTTTGGCGGCATACAGCCTTGTCTGCTATATTTTGCAAGTGAAAGACCGGCACAATGCAAACATTCTACTGGACAGAGATGTACGGCACTGGTCATGCTTGACTGATTGAAGTCTCCCGGTGATGCGCCACAGTGACATCAACAAATATACTCGCCTGTAGGGACACATCATACATATTGACTTTGGGTTTATGTTGTCAAACTCTCCTGGAGGTGTCAGCTTTGAACGTGCTCCGTTCAAGCTGACTGCCGAGTACATGGCAATATTGGGCTCAGATGCGCATAGCACCCCGTCACCGAGTTTTCAGTATTTCAAGGTAAGTGGCAGATAGTACCAAGTCTATAAGTGCTGCTTGCCGAGGCTGTAGCATGTATGCATTTCGGACCAGGTTGTTTGTGCAGAACATGTGGTGCGCAGGCTTTGCTGCTGCAGCAAAGCACAGTGAATCCATCATTGAACTCATCGAAATAATGCAAGATTCAGAGCTCCCGTGTTTCACGAGTGGCCGCAAGACAGCAGAAAATGTGAGAAAGAGGATCAAAAGTGGACCAGAATTGATTTTGTCACTGTTGCTTGCGAGTGTGGACGCCTGGACGACCCGGCAGTATGATTACTACCAACGTATTCTGAATGGCATACTATGACCACTCATAGCATATGAGTCATATTTAATGCATGACAAGCTTATTTCAAACATGGCAATTGCTTCAAGCTTGACTTGTTGCATATCAATGGAACAATGTTGGTGGCTAGCTTGTGTGGTTGAGCAACTTGACATGGTGTCCATCTAGCAAGAAGCCGAGTTGCGTACATGTCCACGAAGCGTTACAATCAATGACTTTGCTTGCCGCTTCCTGAGCCGTAGCGGTAGCGGCGGCTATCGTAGTATGTCATGATCTTACAATGGCCCAGAACCAGGATGATTCCAAGGCAACTAGGCATGTGCGTGGCCTAGACAATATAATGTGTATGAGCTCAAGGGAGAAAAGCAGAAGTAATTGACATCATTGTTATCTCTTGTAGCTCCACCTACTTGCTCAAATACTCGACAAATAATCAGAAAGAATCCCAACCGCCAAGGAAAACCGCGATTGCGCACATACAAAACAGCTCGAGTCACCAAAACAGCGGCCATCATTATGACGAGAAGTCTCGTGAACGATGTCAAACGGACTAGCCATGAGACGAGCATGCATGTACGCATGTGCACATGGCGTGAGTTCATGTGCGCGTAGTTGCGGTGGCTTGAGCAGAAAACGAGCACGGCTCAGTTATATGGTTGGGCCATGATAGGTCGACAAAACGTGGCTGCGGTGATGGCATTCGCCACTATTGCGAAGATACCTCGTTATCATGAATCCCGTAGCCCTGGGAACATGACTGCCCATGTCTACAGGGTCGGTAGCAGAGTCCCCACGAGCTTGTCGATGAGCGCCTCCACGTGCTGACTGCGCTGCTTCAAATGCGCCTGAATGAAGACCCATATGTGGAGCGGCGTGTCGCACTTGAGGATCCCTCGGATTCAATTGTGGCTTGTAGCCATGCCGCTACATGGCGTGCTTTATTTTAGTCCGCACAGTGCATGACATTTAGGGCGCCGCTGCATGTCTATTACGAGAGGATTGTGTTAGCAGTGGCCGCAACACTGCCCGCATTGCCCTGCATCAAGGGGTTGTCACGACATGATGTCACCAGGGTGTCGTGGGAGAGGCAGTATGCTTCCCTTGCGGTTGAGAGGTAGGCGTGCGCGAAGAGGAATGGGCCCCAAGGGTCACCCTTGCACAAACAACCGACTCACTGCGGATCTCCGCAATGGCACGCCAACCGCTGGGGAATGTCAAGACGCTGGTTAGTCTCATTGAGTGTGCATAGAGGTTGATGCGCGTGCTTGAGCGGGTAAGCATGCTGACTGTGCATGATGACGTGGAGGGGAGCGTACCTTGCCGCTGCGTAAGGTCGCGTGGCAGAAATGAAAGTAAGAATTGAACCGGGTGACCTCATGAACACACACGACATGCTCTAACCACTGGGGCTCACCTGAAGCAACAAGTCCTTTGTTAGATTATTCCTCCGTTGATTTGTTCGCCTGTATTCTTGGATCCGCAGATATGGATATCTCACAACAGGGAACGAGCAGACTGCCGTGTATGTACACGGTTTGGACTTACTAAAGGAGCTCTAGAAGGGCATTGGCAAGTTAGATCTCCGAAACCTCCGTAAAGGAATAGGCCTCACATGTCATCACGTTGAACGCAACCTGCAAATCTGTGGACACTGCGGCATTAACGGCATCAACAAATCTCGGATGCAGGGCGTAGCGCGGGATTGCGCCTCCGCCACGTTTAGCGACGTCACTTTGGATAGGGGCAAGGAGGGCGCCTGCACTCGGCACGCATGCAAGCGCACAAATGCTTGCCATGCACGAGAAGGCTGTGCCGATCTCGATGGGTCACGCATAGGGCTGCAAATTAAGGCAGCCGAAGTTGCAATTAAGGGTTAATTAAGAACACTTAATTAAGGGTCAAATTTCATGTAAGTTACTCGAGTGCAAAATCGTCAAATTAAGGGGTTTTCAAGTGCCTTAAACTGTGTTCTTGGCACCGAATTAAGGGGTTTTATAGAATATTTTTAACTTGCAGGACATGTACATGTGTGTACACGTGTGTCTACTTGCAGCCTTGGCTGCCCTGCAACTCCAGCCAAGGCTGTCACGCTGGTGCTGAAGTGTGTAGCACATCTCCAATGTTTTCTGATAAAGCACGGGAATTGGATACCACATTCATACGTTATGCTTGCCTAGATGGGTAGCAGAAGACATCATGTGAAGAGCAGTTGCTGTTATAAGCAAGGACCTATGCGCAGCATTCATCAAGCTAGCTAGTGGGTTGCAGAGCCGTTACATGTGGAGCACTCAGGTCGTACGTCGGCAATGCACAGATCAGGGGATGTACTGTAATGCAGTGAGGCAATACAGGAACCACGTAAGACTGTAAGAGAATGGTTACGGTAGACTTGGAGGCACATGACTATATGCCACCGATCAGTCAAGTCTACAGCGGTCATAATCACAGTGACCGCACACAATCCTCACATGGATTGTGCTGGATTATGCTCATGCATATGATCATGCATATGTGCTAACATAACAGGAGTTGGGCCCGTGGCCACCACACTCATGTGCGTACTTGCACGTCATGCATAGTGTCCCAGGATGGACCTCATTTATGACAGTTGCAGCACAGCAGTCTGTACATGTACAAATCCCTCAGAGCACTCGTTACACGTATGTGGTCCAATTAACTCGGAGTTGTCATTGTCCAATAGGATACGGCTCAGTAAATTGAGATTTACTTTACTTTCCTTTACACAAAACAGCAATGCTGCACTACAACTCAATTGCTTCATAGTACCATCCCTGCAAATCATACAAATCTACAAGTTTCTCTTCTTCATCCTCGCTGTCCTCCTGCCCCTCCCCGCCATCATCATCTGAGCTACATTGTTGTGCACCTTCAACTGCATTCTGTGCAGCCAACTCCTCTTCCTCGTAGTCTGCAAGATCATCAAAGATGCTGTTGAATGCGGTTTCGTCCTCCATGACCTGCAGCATTTCCCAGTTAGTTATAATTGATACACGGGTGTTGTGAAAGTGCCTCGTAGCGCCCAAGGCATGTGCACATGCGGATGCAGGCACGGGGTGACACGTGGCAGTCACCAGCCCGCGAATGAGAAGACACATTCCAGCTCTCTGTATAGGTCGAACAAGGTCATGGTTCAAGTATCTGACTCAAATACGGACCATGCAGGTGTGATCCCCGATCTCAGGCGTCATGTGCTAAGTACTCCGCACACATACTTAACATTTCGCCCAACTAAACTTACGGTATGACACTTCCACTCGCGCTTGCATTCGAACAACGGGGCGCATACGCAAGCGGAAGCTATCTGGTGGCAGAGTTTAGGTAGTGAGACAAAGAAGTGACAGATACATCATATATCTACTTGCCACTCTGAACACACGTATTCACGTATCCATGCTGCTGTCGTGGCCTAGCTATGTAACTGAGCCGTGCTCGTTGCTAGCATTGCTCGAGCCAGCGCAGCTGCGCGCAAATGCACTCACGATGCATGCATACGTCTGCATATGCATGCATGCGCGACTGTGCGCTCAGCCGTGCCATCAGCTCTGATGCACGCTTGTCTCCGCACTGCTTGGTGTAGTTGCAGTGCTCATAAGCCTTCTCAACCTTGAGGAAGCTCGGCTTTTTTGTGGCTGGAACTTGAAAGTGCGTATGCGATCGCTATTTGTGTGACCGGAGGTCGATACCTTCAGAATTTTTGAACAGTCTGATCAAGTTTGGTGGAGCTACAAGAGATGAATATAACATGCCAAGACCATTCAAACAATCAGATGCTGCTCCTCAAGGTATGCATTGCTGAGCAGCGAGCGAGAGTCGATCGAGCCGTCTGCTTCCGCAGCACCCGGATCAAGCACAGCGTTTCCTTCACGCCCAGCTCGCGCAACATCAACTCTGGGATCAGCGGGGCACCACCACAGAGCAACAACTGGACCACTACAGAGGCCACCTTCGCAGCGTGGGCGTACTCCCTCGGTCATCGCACAGGCGCGGCAACTACACGCGCTCTGGACCGGTCCCGCCATTACGGGAGCTCGCTGATCGTCGTTCGCCGCCGTCTGCGCAGCCGCACTCGCGGCAGGAGCCGCCGCCGCCGCACTCGCAGCGTCCTCGGCCGTCGCCGCAGCGGCGTCGGCAGCCTCAGCCTCAGCGGCAAGAGCGTTCGCGGTCGGCGCAGCGGTACTTGCGCTCTACGCAGCCGCAGCAGCCGCCTTCAACCCCGGCGCCAGCGCGCGTGAGTGTGGGGCAGTCGCCGTCTCCGGCCACGTTAGGCGACGAACACCCGGCTCCAGCGACGGGAACTTCCGCCCGTGTCAACGCCGTCGGCATATTTGACTGACCGACGTGGACCGCGCTACCTCGCAACTTCGTGTGCCTCTCGGAGGATTGGCAGCAGTCCATCCGGAGCAGCCGGCCCGACTTGTTCGATCGGGTGACGGAGTTGCCTATCGGTTTCGGCCGATTGGGGCTGATAACGAAATTAAAATATTATCAATTACATCGGGATGAACGGTCTCTATGTTGTGACGTGCCGAGCTGACAGTGAAGAATAGGCAGTGCTCTGAGTTATGAGCATGTAAGGGGAAGCAAAGGCGTCGGTGCGGAGCAGTGTTGAAAGGGGGTGTGAGATGGTGCATTCAAACTAATAAAGATATCAAGATACAAGATACAAGATTCGAGTTCAAGTCAAGCGGCACCAAGTCAAGATCAAGCAAGGCTGGCGTTCTCATAGGTACTTAGGGCATTGTATTAGCACTTAAGAGTACATCAATTCGCATGGTGACAGTTAGTTCAGCTTACTCCCTATTACTTGAACTGATAAGCTTGTGTAGTCTAGGCCACTCACATGCAAAGCTGCCTTGGAACCATCCTGGTTCAGGGCCTTTGTCAGATCATGACACTGCAGCAAGCAATCGTGTTCATAGATGTGCATTCATGAGGCGTTCATGCGCAGCCATGAGGGCAGCACGCCAAGTTTTGTGAGTTCAACAGCCCGAGAAACAGATTTTCAAGTTACAAGTTTATAATTTAACTTGCATCAAGTTACATATTAACTTGTCCACATTAATCGTCAGAAACACAATTAAGGGTTAATTAACAGGGCTTTATTAACTTCAAATTAAGCTTCTGATTAAGCTTCTGACAGGCTTAACTTGTAATTTGCAGCCCTAGTCACGCACCTCCGATGGCTTTCCAAGAGCGATATCGCTCTTCATACGAGGCGGTGTTGTGGGATATCCATATCTAGGGATCCGAGAATATAGATGACATAATCAAGGGAGGAGTAATCTAACAAAGGACTCGTTGCTTCAGGTGAGCCCCATTGGTTAGAGCATTTCGTGTGTACTCAGATTTAATGCTTACTTTCATTTCTGTCGCTTGCGACCTTACGCGGCAAGGTACGTTCCCCTCCACATCATCATACAAGGGTCGGCATGCTTACAAGCTCAGGCACGCACGCGCATTGACCCCTAAGCAGACTCGATGAGACTAACCATCGTCTTGATAGGCGGGATGTGAGTAGATTCTTAGAGGTTGTGATCTGTAACAATTATCATTATTGTTTCTGTCATAAATCAGTGACTAGGTACACCTACAATGCATGACACGCAAGTCTGCGCATGGGTATGGTGGCCAAGGGCCCAACCCGTGTTATGTTAGGATAATATGCATGAGCATACTTGGGGCGCTCCGTGAGCGGCTCGCCCCGGGCCATTGTCATTGGGCCACGGTAGACATGCACGAATGGTCGCATATAGTCGTATGCGTCCAAGTTTGAAGTAACATTTCTCTTACATCTTCCATAGGTTCCTGCACTGTCTTGCATCCAGTGCAGTATACTCCCTGATCTGTATAGTGACCTTTCATACGACCTGGCGGCTCTCCAGGTGTAGGCTCTACTACCGTACTAAATTAAACCCATCGACATCGAGGCCAGCGTTATTGTGTACAAAATATATATGGGGCACGACAATTTGGCCACCGTTATGCGTTATAGCTGTTTAATTTTTTTTGGAGACTCGGCGTAAGAGCTGAGCGTTACACATGACAAAGGCGCGTGCGCAGAGCGCGCGACCTGCTGCACCGGTACCAGCGGTGCAGCGCGCTGTAGCGCGGTGACACACGGCACGTGTTTGAAAATCAGCATCGAAGTACATGTAAGGGACATGCTGCAGCTAGGTCACATTAGCTGATGTGTCTCTATGCCAACAATTAGCACAGTGAACCTGTTTTGTCGCCAAGCGTGAAGTTGTGTGTCTAGCAAACATGTCCGACAGTGACAGCATCGGAGATGATGCCGACGTAGACGAACAACAGTACGGTGATGATCACTACGATTACGATGAGTACGTCAACTATGATCCAGATGTTTATGCTGGAGTGTATGAGATTGGCGATAGTCAGTGCAGCATTGAATCGAGTCTCATCGGTTCACAACACAGCACGCAATCTGTGAACTCATCCAAAAAGCTGCTGAAACTCAGACTGTCAAGTCATCTTCAGAGTTTTTGGCCTACCTCAAGAAAACCTACCCGGCATTAAAGGACAAATTTCCATCACGCAGCACTCTCTCTGGATGGTTTGTATTCAGTCAAGGTGCAGCGTGCTTCCCCAAGCCTACAGAGTGCTGGAAGCAGGGCATGAAGCATCGATGCAACATCAGACTGACCATTGGCCAAGGACGCCGCCCCAAGCTGGTGTCATGCCAACCAGCAATGGATGCTGCGGGAGCACAAATTCGCGCCCTTCGTGAATCTGGCATCCCACTCTCAACTGTGTAAGCTAGGGCACTACTGGTGTCTGAAATCATCAAACGGGGCTTTCAGCATGTTCTCAGCCCACATCTGCTTTCACCAGACTGTGATCCTAATCCGAGTCAGTTCATGGCCACGAGCTCTTGGGTCAGCATGTGGCTCTCAGGAATGGGCTACTCATGGCGTGCCGTCACGGGTGATGCGGGCAAAGTACCGGAAAACTGGAAAGAACTTGGAGAGAACATGCTGAAGCGGATGGCAGCCAAGATCACGCTGTTCAAGATCATCCCAAGCATGGTCGTAGAAGCGGATCAAACAATGGTGGCATTGCAACCAGCACCAGAGTGCGTTTATCCACCGTCCACATTTGTTGACAGCTCGGTACACACAATGGGTACTCAGTCACAACAACTGTAGGTACACCTGGGGCATCACCAATGAAAAGAATGTCAAGGTGATTGCGAAAGAGGACAAAGCGGCTGCCACATTGATGCTTGCCAACGCTCTTGATGGGTCCATTATTCCATTCATGCTGGTCGTGCCGGGTAAGACATACCAGTCACTTGAGAAGTACGTGTGCCTAGACAGGGAAGGCTGGGGTGCCCCCCTTCCCGGACTGTCCCCGAGGCATCGAACACAGTATCTCAAAGAGCTGAGTGCTAAGCTTGACTGTGGTATGAACACAGGTGTGTCTGATGCAATGTTTTTTAACCAAAGCAGTTTGCAAGAGGAACAAATAGCTTCAATAAATATAGTTGTTTGCAGATGATAAATCAAAATTGCCACCATACTTCGTCCACAGAGAGAGTTATGCCATGATTTGCTGTGGGGGGGACTCTCATTGGACCAAGATGCAACAAATGCATCTATGGAGGAGGATGGTAGTGGAGCCCTACATGTACAGAGCTGCATATGCACATGGATTGAGAGGGCCAGAACTTGCCAGGGCAGTAGGGATGGTAAACATTGATTCATACTCAGTGCATCGAAGTGAAGAATTCAGAAGCAAATTTTACAGCGCTGCAGAGCTGATGGAGATCACACGCGACCCAGAGAAAAAACGCGATGAGGCATTGATCACCATGGAGTTTGTTCCAGCGAAAACAACACCGAACTGGCAGACAGCGGACATCTTGTTCAACGCTCCCGCCAAGCGATGCGTGCAGGCGGACTACACATCGCTGCTGATTGACATATTGCAGCAACAACATCAGGAAGGTGGCACCGATAAAGTGGATCTTAACGTAAAGACCGCGACAGTGGCTCCGCATGTTATTCGCTGGGTCACCAGAGCGCTGCAGCACTGCCAAGATAACATGGACATCACACAAGAGCTGCGTAAGATCGGCTATATGCGGTGCTATGAAGATCCCCAACTGTGCCATGATGGCATGCTTGAGCTCATGCGAGACTGTGAGGTTGGCGAGGACGAGACGCAAGAGCATATGGCTGCAGCGGGGTACCTAGACCAGGGGCTGGCTGATGATGACACATTACAGACGCAGTTCTATGAAGAGGATGATTGAATGAGCAAATTGTGCATTGTTGTTAGGAGTTGTTGCAAACGTGCTAGACGGTGTGCTGCGACATGCAGTACGTGACGTCAGGTGCCCTCAGCGTTACGGGTGTACGAAATATTCCTGCAGATACGGCCCATCCGGCCACCGTTATGTGTTACAGCGAGGTGTTTCAACGCCACTGCAGGCCTGCGTTATGCGTTACGTGTCGATGGGTTTAATTTAGTACGGTACTCTCCTAATGCACACATAATAGGTTCTCGTTAATAACAGTTTCACGGTATTAGCACTCTCCTCCGAGCTGTCACAAATGAGGTTCATCGTGGGACACAATGCATGACGTGCAAGTACGTACATGAGTGTGGTGGCCACTCGCCCAACTCATGTTATGTCAGGACATATGCATGAGCACAATCCATGCGAGGATTGTGTGCGGTCACTGTGATTATGACCGCTGTAGACTTGAATCATCGGTGGCATGTAGTTATGTGCCTCCAAGTCTACTGTCACCATTCTCTTACAGTCTTACGTGGTTCTTGTATTGCCTCACTGCATTACCGTACATCCCTAGATCTGTGCATTGCAGTCGTACGACCTAAGTGCTCCACAGGTAACGGCTCTACAGCCCACTAGGTAGCTTGACTAATGCTGCGCTTAGGTCCTTTATTATAACATGGTATCGGTGAACGTTTGCGCGGTTGCATTCGTTGTGCGTAATAGTGGTGTGTCATGTGACCGCGCATGCCTAAGGGCATCTGCGGTGCTTGAGTGTGTAGTCATATGACTAAGGCTGGCATGTACCGGTACATGTACATGTACCGGTACAAAAATATGCGGTACATTACCGGTATATTGGCAAAATGCGGGATACCACGCAACATTTGGGTGTCTCTTGATGTACCGTTGACCGGTACATATTGGAGTGGCAATGTTCCGATGTTCGGAATATTCTTCAGATTTATGAGGTTGCGGTCGTTTGCAGTGCGCGCGGTGCTTGTATTGCAGCGTTACGCTTTTCCGTGTGTGAGCGCGGATATGAACATAACAGCGCTACCGAAGCCTCGAGCCACATCAAATTCAACTATCAAATGTTCAGGTTCATGTACGGTACACAATGGTGCGGCAAAATTGAGTGTTGCACGCATGCGCGCGCGCAAGTAGTTTGTCCCTGTGCAACGCGACATCTTTATACTCTCGCTAGGCACAAAGGTAATAAGAGCACCAAATGTAGCATCGATGTTGATTTTTTCAAAGACACGCACGATGACCAGCGTGAAAGCAGCATTGCTCACACCGCTTTGACGTCCTCGCCAAGCTTCCTTGAGCCGTGCCACACTCCATTCTACAGTGGTGGATGGGGTTGCTATGCTTCTACACAGTGTGGCTACGGCTAGGCAAGATATGCTGTGTGCAAGGTGTCAGTGTCGCAAAGGTCTCAGACTCACAACCAGCCTGATCAATTACCAGTCGTTTGACTAACGAAAAGCCATGATTGACCACCTTCACTGCCTGAGGTTTACTCGACGATATACTTGCTCAATTCAGTGCTTTGTGGGAGCATTGCTGTGAACACAACTGCGCAGTGAGCTGCACATAGGGGGCAGCTACACAAGCACATATTTACTTTCATACAGATCATTCAATTATGTTGTTTGTAATTATGAAAGCAGTTGTTCTGTGCTTTCCAATGATATATTTCTTGTGTTGATCCGATGTCTCATCACATTGTGTCAATTGCATCAACACAACATGTCATTGAGCTCCGTTTTGAGAGATTGGAAAGTCGTATATAACCGCTATAGTAGCCCTCTCTGGTCCAACACAACTGAAACCTTGTCACAATGTGCCTAAAGCTGTTGCAAATCAGTTGCAAAAGACCAAATGCTTTAATTTACAGTTTGCTAGCTGGTAGCTTCATGTTTCCGATTTGCATGGGTCTCAAATGTATGATATTCCGGAACATGTTCCATATGTCCCGATGTACCGGGAATAAATGCCCGATCGGTGTACCGCTTTTCCAGGCTTACATATGACAAGAGAAATCGCATAAGAGTCAATATCAGTTATTTGCATGTTTGATTGCGAGCTGTGTGGTTGCGGTTTACATTAGAATAAGTCGTGGCGGTCCACGGGCCGGCCGACGAAGCTGCCCCCACGAGAGAAGAGATCGCTCGCTACAGGTAGACCATGTCATCATTAGAAGAGGAAGCTGCTCTTGAAGCTGAAGCTACGGCCGAAGTTGAGAGGCAAGCTGCTCGCTTGCACGCTTCGGGCGATGCACTTGGTGGCGTTTCCACTGCCAACCGTGCTGATGGGCCAGCCGTTGGTTCTAGACGTGCACAAGCTGCACAAGCTCCCTCTCAGCTTTAAGCTGCGAACGCTATGGCGAGGCAAACTCGGGTTGAAGCAAGCAATGCTCGTGCCGCTCTTGCGCGCGCGGAACAGGCTCGTGAAGGTGCCGAGGCTGAGGGGGAAGCTTTGCGTGCTACGGCCCAGGCTGAAGCTGATGACTCAGATAATAGTCATCTAAATGCAAACTTAGTTGATGCTAATGCCATAGTTGACGCAATGCGATCTATGAACTTCCGTGAGCCTGCGATTGACAAAGGGATGTCCCCACAGTGGGATTTTAGTGAAGGTGAACAATTCTCAACGTTTGAGTTTCGTGTTGAGATGTGGCTCAAAGGCCATGGCCTTCATCACCTGCTAACAAAATTGCCTACTGGTCTTGAAACTGCAAATCATGACAAGGTAATGGCAGCTGTGTGCTTTTCACTGCCAGCACAGGACTTAGAATATGTCCGTGTGTTTGTCTCCCTTAAGGATGTAGGGAGTGCACTGCGTGCCAAGTATATACCTAGCAAAGAGGCAGAGATCAGTTCCCTGTGGGACAGGTTCTCCCATGATGTACTCAACGGTCATAGAGCCACGCAGGTAGAAGAATACTACACATATATTATGTCCTTAGTCAATCAGCTGAATGCTTTGGGTGCTCAACCTGCTCAATGCCAGGTTAGCAACAAGCTGTTCGAGCCTCTCGGTACGGAAATTGTATCATTGCGTAGTAAGCAAGGAGGTCGTGATTCCCTGGCTCAGATAGCTGCCATCACAAATCACGCGCGGGCATTAGATGCTTGTGGACCTCCCCACGGGGTTGGGCGTGATCATGGCCCTAGAGGTAGGAACCCACAACAACCACAGCGCCTTTGCTGCCGTTGATGTCAATGAGACCCGCACATGCTACGTGTGCAAGAAGACATGCCATCTCCTGAAGGACTGCCCGGATATCCATCCGGAGGTCATAAAGTTCCTCTCTGAGCAAGATACTCAACCTCGCGGCAACAACACCGGCCGCGGACGAGGATGCGGATGCGGACGCGGCCGGGGCAGAGGTCCTTCCGTCGCTGCACTGGAGTTCCTAGGTGACGGATTCAGCATGGTTGATGTTGCCCGCTTGGGCGAGCTGTGCAATTTTCTCATAGACAGTGGATCTCACGCTCATATGATCCGTAATCCTCAGGTGTTCGTCCGCATGCGGAAATCGATAATCCCGTGCATCCAGCCTGTCGGTGACGAGGACATCCCTGTCGTGGGCGAAGGAACAATTTGTTCCAGAGTAAGTTCGTATGTAACTACGGGTGGTGATGTGAAGGAATGAGTCCTACAGATCCCGAGCTGTCTGTATGTCCCTGCATGCACCTTCAACATGTTGTCTACGGAGGAGTTGGAGCATGATAATTTTTTCATGCAAACGAGTGCTGTCACGGAGGGAGGTGATATAGTCATCATCCCAGACTTCTCTGACCAGGCCCTAGGCCACAAGGAATGCAGGATTGTTGTGGCAGCACAGAGCTCTCTGGGCTCTGCGTGCTGCGTGAATAAGTCATGCTTTTTGATATAGTTAACCGAGAGGTGCAGTAGCTAGCTGTTGCTGCGGCTGCACCCTACTAATTGTGTGTTCTGAGTCCACAGTGAGTGCTGCATGCACCTGTGAGACGAGTGATAAAGACTGAGGGAAACCAGTCATGTACGCATGCTGAGCTGCGGCATAGCATGACGCGTATGTGTAGTGACCTGAGAGTCCCACACACCATAGCATAGTATGGTGTGCTGGTGGATCGGAGATCCTGGAGGATTTGAGCTGCACAGAGCAGACCACTTGTGTGTTTCTGTGGTGTGTGTGTGGGAGTGTGCTGGTGAAAGGTATAAATACCACTGTGCATTCTGTAGCAGACATCTTGTCTGAACAGAAGATGCACAGGTATGTACCTCCAGCCACTATAGCTCAGATTATGTTTTGAAGTGCTAAGTCTTATTGTGTGTGAACACTGTGGGAAGCAAGTTTGCTCAGAGAGCATACACTGCAGGTGTTCTGTGTGTATTGAACAGAGGTATCAATAGCAAGACAGATCACCATTTGATTACCACAATTATCCTGTCCACACACGCGACGAATCGGCATGTTCTTTTCATTGAGACGGATACGGGCAAGCCCATCCCAAGGGGTGAGCAAGTCAATAGTTCTAGTGCATGGTCTTCGAGCAATGCCGTGGCAAAGCTCGAGAGTGACGAGACCAATCTCTGCAGAGTAGCTGAATTGACTGGCAAGGCACAACATGTTCATAGGTCCTTGATTATAACAGCAACACCCAACGAGTTGATGTGGATGAAGCAGTTGCTTTTGGATGTGAATTTGGTCCCACATAAGCCGACTGTGGGGTGACAATAAGAGTGCCAATATCTTGGCTGTGAATGCTGTGTCCACTAACAGATCTAAGAACATTCGTGTGTGGCACTTGCGAGTGCGGGAACATATGTCCAGATGGATGAATTGAAGGTAGAATGGGTTGGCACTGTTGATCAGTTAGCGGATGTGTTCACTAAAGTGCTGCCCGGTCTTGCTTTGCAAGAAGTTCGTAATGAACTCCAGCTAGTGGAAACGTAGTAGGGTTTATGGGGGAGTGTCACAATGCATGCGCCTGCGGGCAGCAATGTGGTGACACGTGCACCCATGCACGAATGATCTGCGGATCGCAATGCAGGGGTAAACCGCCACCGGGATTATCCCGGAGTAGTGAGGAAGATCCTGCGAGAATCTCCCGCCGTACTCTTGATTCTTCAGTGTGCATATATAGTTGTGCACACAGAGAGTTGTAACCATTATTCTTACTGTTTCACGGTACTAGTAGTCTCTCTCTCCTCTCTCTCTCTCTCTCTCTCTCTCTCTCTCTCTCTCTCTCTCTCTCTCTCTCTCTCTCTCTCTCTCTCTCTCTCTCTCTCTCTCTCTCTCTCTCTCTCTCTCTCTCTCTCTCTCTCTCTCTCTCTCTCTCTCTCTCTCTCTCTCTCTCTCTCTCTCTCTCTCTCTCTCTCTCTCTCTCTCTCTCTCTCAAGCATTCCTTGGTTGTACCTCTGTGCGCAGCAATTATGGAATGCTGTAACAAACTAGGTGTTTGTTAGAGGTGCGAGTAGCTCTCGCTGCACAGTTGAGTGCTTTGACTAGCTTTGACCTAGTTTCGACGGAATTCATGACAGAATTCCCCCGCCGGGAAGACTTCGTCCCGAAGGCGGTAGAATGGCGCAGGCAAGGCGCTGGCAATCGGTGAGCTCCCCCGGAGGGAAGTCTGTTCGTCCCGAGCAGACCAATCACAAGAATGACTGGCCGTGTCTAGGAACAAACACATCCATGGCCTTAAAGCTAACTATATAGCTTTATTTGAAAGGGATCGCGTGTGGACACGCGATGCCCTTGCTTTGCCAGAACTCTTGAAGAAGCTCCGGACAATTTGTGAGATTTTTGACATTCTCCCAGGTGCACTCATTGTAGCCCAGCCAATGCACCAAGTACTCCGTCGACTTGCCCTCTTTGCGAGTGTTAGGAATACAATCTACCTCGTATTCTAGCTGGCCATCAATTAAGGTTGGCAACGGAGGAGGCGTGTAATTGTCTGGGAAGTGCTTGTAGGGTTTGAGAGCACTCACGTGGAAAACATGATGGATTTCAGGCCCACAGGCAGCTCTAACCGGTATGCCAGTTTGGTGCTACCCACAGCCTCGAGGACTTTGAACGGACCAACATAGCGAGGAGCCAGCTTACGGCACAGACCCGGCTGGAGCCGGAAGTTCTTGACGTTAAGCAGGACAAGATCCCCGGGCCGGAAAGCCGGTGCCGGGGAACGTTTTCGATCAGCATAACGTTTCATCCGTTGTTGAGTCGCTTCCAAGCACAGTTTGGCGCGAGGCAACTGCTCAGACCAGCGTCCCAAGAATTGGGAAATTGCAGGATTCAAGCTCCGCAATTTGGCCACCGTTGGGTCGTCGGGATGTTGCCCATAGTTCAACATAAAGGGTGTGTTGCGGATGCTGTGATGCCACGAATTGTTCAAAGCAAACTTCGCAGGAGCCAACAACTTATCCCAGTCGTGTTGATAAGGGCCAACATAGTGACGCAAGGTGTCCTCGAGTACCGAGTTGATACGCTCGGTCTGCCCGTCCGTTTGCGGATGGTATGCAGTAGACATGGACAGCGTTGTTCCCACACGTTTGGCAAGCTCACGCCAGAAAAGGCTCGTAAAGCGTGTATCTCTGTCTGAGACAATGTTTTGTGGCACACCGTGATACCGGAACACTCGATCCGTATACACTGCAGCATGTCTGTGAGCAGAGATTGTCTTGCTGATAGGTTCAATATGTACCATCTTTGACAGGCGGTCCACAACTACAAATATCGCGTCATGCCCTTGCGTAGTAACAGGGAGATCTGTGATAAGGTCCATTGAGACCGATTCCCATCTGCGCTCGGGAATCTGCAAGGGGTGTAGTTTACCCTTAGGTTTTTGCCGGTCAGCCTTGACCCGTTGGCAGGAGTCACACTTCTTGCACCAGCGCTTGAGATCTGCAGCCAAGCTGGGTCAGAAGAACAATTGCCTCGCCTTCTTCTGGGTCCTACTGAGGCCCCAGTGACCGGAGAAGGGATGGCTGTGTACGGACTCAAACATTTCGAACCGTAAATTGTCGTAATCAGGCACTACGATTTGTTCATCGGGAGTCCAAAACAACCCGAACTTGTCTTGTCGCAACCTAGGGTAATTAGGCATGTTGGGCGACACCTTCCCCTCTACGTAACCCCTCTTAAAACGTTGGACAAAGTTTTGTACAATGAAGCTTTGGACAGAGGCCTCATCGTCCGCGGACCCAGCCGGATAAGCCATGTCAGCCTCAAAAGTAGCTGCAGTGTCATTTGGAGGTTGGGAACCCGGAGGCGTGTCATCCCCCCCGTCATGAGCGTGCAGACCCTGCACACTCCGGTCCGTGCCGGCCGGCTCAGCGTCCCGAGCATCAGCAGCGGTGCGACGGGCAGCCCCAGTCAATTTGACCGCAAAGAGAGCGCAACACACAGTCCGCAGCACCCTATCCGCAGAGGGGCTATCTGTGGTCGCGGATGTGGTGGAAGACATAAGCATGAGCGAAAAATGCTGAGGCGCCCGGGACACCGGATCCGCAACATTGATACGCCCCGGCCGATAACACCACACACAATCATAGCCGCACGCTACATCCAACCAACGTGCCCGGCGTTTGAGCGTGTGAGCACTGGAAGCAACGTCGAGATAGGTGTTGGGCTGATGATCAGTCACGATCGTGAACTTGGCACCTTCAAGGTAGCAGCGCCATTCCTTCAGCGCGCATATAACAGCCAACATCTCTATGTCAGACACCGAATAATTTAATTCAGGGCCGGACAGTTTGCGAGAGTAATAGGCAATAGGATGTCCCTCCTGCATGAGGACGGCGCCCACGGCTGGAGGTTTGGAACAGGCGTCACTCACCAGAGTGAAGTGATTAGAAGGATCAGGAAGGACCAAAACGGGCGCCGAAATCAACGCCTGCTTGATGCGACCAAACGCCGCCGTGCACATGTCTGTCCAACGAGAAGCAAAGGCAGCTTGCATAGCTTGCATGTCGGACGGACTGACACGTCGGAAGCGGCTGCGCTTACCCGCACGTTCTTGTTTTGTCAAGCCCTTCAACAAATCCGTTAGAGGCGAAGCCATGGCCGCATAACCACCGATACCAAATGTAACACACAGCAAAAAAGAGCAAGAATAAGCAACGGTCCTTCAAGGCACACGCGGACATATAAAGCTAATGTCCGCGCAGGCTGTGACCCGCATCGCACAGCCCACGGGCGTGACACCCGATGACACGGCTTACGCCAAGTCACCGTAAGGGATGACACTTGACCCCCGCTAGCCACCACTTTTCCTAGCTTGCTTGACCTTGACACGTGTCACGTAACACTGTGCATGACAAATGCTGGCTACTTCTCTTGACCTGTGCATGACTGCCCGTCTGACCTGCATAAAGGATAGCATTTGTGATAGTCTCTTCCGAACATCCTTCAATGCAGGATCTGGTAACACCTTCATGAAGACATCAGCAAGCTGCTCTTTGGTCCCTACCCATTGCACTTGAATCTCGTCTGCCTCTACAAATTCACGGACCCTTAGGTTCCGCACTCGAATGTGTTTAGACCTATCACTAGAAATTGGATCGTAAGCTAGGATATTCGCGCCCCCTTATTGTCTCCCCAAAGCACAGGTTTTTGTGGACGAAGATGCAGATCTAACAACAATTGTTTAGCCCACATAAACTCGTTTGTTGCACTACTCGTAGCGATCAGCTCAGCCTCAGTTGTATCACCAATAATGATAAGTTGTCGCTTCGACCTCCAAAATACAGTGTTGCCATAGACCCTAGGACTAGGCCACTCACACTTTTCAGGCCTGTGTCATTCGCAAAATCATCATCTGAATAGCCCTCCAGCAAACAACTCTTTGGTGAGCCTTCAAACACTGGACCCAGTTCTTTCGTCGACCGCATGTATCTCGGTATATGTTGCACCGCTGGCCAATGCTCTTTTAAACTACACCCCATATGTTTGGCCAAAACAATGAAAGCATAAGAAATATCAGGCCGCGTAACTACAACAATATACT
The DNA here is from genome assembly GCA_023078555.1 of Ulva prolifera. Lineage (NCBI taxonomy): Eukaryota > Viridiplantae > Chlorophyta > Ulvophyceae > Ulvales > Ulvaceae > Ulva > Ulva prolifera. The sequence goes on along the minus strand of CM041202.1, from coordinate 4,149,655 downwards.
GGATGTCTCCTACATAGGGCCGGCGTATACCGGTATAAGGGTTTATACCGGTATATGGGTATAGGGTATATATACCGGTATAAGTTCAAAATCAACAGAATCAGGGGTTTAATCTCGATATGTCGGTATACCCTTGAGAGGGGTATATTCATGCTGCGATATACCCTTGCAGAACATTATTCCCCACAGCAAAGGGGGTTATGTGAGGCTACAGAGCCTTCTAGTTCATTAACATCTGTGGATCTGTGCTTGAGGCGACTCCATGCGAAACTGTGACATCAGACACGCTGAACATCCGTGCTGGTTGTGAGCTCAACTCCTAGGGATGCACAGAGGTGTTTGAAATCGATCCTCAGTCCGCAATTAACTTCGACAAGGTGTCTTTGTCGTCTTAGTAAGTTGCGTAACATACTGACAGTCATGTCATCCAAAGCGAAGCCTGGATTGGCTTGGACCAGGCTGACCGTCATCGAGGTCCCAAGTCTCCGCACACACGTGTTCAAGTTAGAAGGCATTCATGTGGGCAAGGTTGTCAGCTCGGCAACCCGTCGAAGTGTCATGCGAATGACCACACTCGGGCACACGTCGCGCAGCTCAGGTTAAATGAACAGCTGCGTGAAGTCAAGTGAGCCCCCGCGCTTTAATAGTAACGAAGTATGTCATTTATGTGCATCTGGTTGTTGTGTACGTGCACTACGGCCAGTAGCATCGATCGCATGGTGCACTGTCCAGAGCGAATTGAGTGTCCGAAACGCACAGATCGGATGAATATATCCTGCCATACTCTCAGTATGTACATGTATATTGCAATAATCCCGATGTGTATGCATATTGCTGTTAGGAATGCCATGTCCCTTGAGCGAGCCAGCACATGATCTCGCTTTGCTTCAGTTGACGAGCTCAGGAAGCTAGCATGGATCTCTTCAACAATACTGAACACTGTAGAACAAGAATAGGTGAATGGGCTGTGCATGCGCTATGAAAGGGCTGTGAACGGGCTGTGAATGGGTTATGGACGGGCTGTGAATAGGTGCTGTGGATACTGTCTCTTGGGCATCGTACACATCGCCAGTCAATTCAATGACATGTATAGGCGTAAATTACTGTTCATGTCGATTCCAATGATATTTTTAATCTTGCTCTGATACTTTGTGAGCGAATTAGAATCAATTCTGGAAAGTGAGTGCGGCATTGAATGGTTTCCACTCTGACCCAAAACATTATTCGATGTCTACACAGCGCCTACTGATATGAACTGACAACTATGGACATCTCTACGAACCACAAGAGCAAGGGCTTTCTAAATATCTAATGACTTTTGTGATCTGAGTTTTCGTTGCGTCTCTATAACCGACACCGTTCATTATACCTGTATCCTATAATTTTATACCCAGGGTATAAGAATATATACCCTTATACCGGTATATGGAACCCAATATACTCCTCAGGGCCAGCATTACTCCTACAACATTCACGAATCTAGTGTGCTCAATCTGGTCTGCCACCTCAAGTTCAGGATGATCCTTAGCACTCCTGAACTGCTGCCTTGGCACCAGCGGAGTCGGACTACGTCTGCAATCTGTCATGCTGGATTTCTCAAGTACGTTCATTACTTTCTGTTGTTGAGATAGAGATATGGTATTTTGCTTCCTATCCCTGGTGATTGAGGCACCTAGTTCCCACGACAAGTCACCAAAGGTCTCTAACTTCAAATTGCTTTGAGAATCTGATCGTTCAACTCCTCCAGACCCGTAGACCGTCCAAAAATAAAAAAGATCATCAACCCACAGAAATATGAAACACCTACCAGTTTTTCTAACATACAGTGCTGGGTCCGAATGTGATCTCACAAAACCCATTTCACCTAGCAAACGTGCAAGGGCCTTGTGCCATTCATGTGCAGCCTGCTTCAATCCATACAAAGTCGGAAGCAAATTCCACACATGATTTGTACCAGCATTCAAGATAGGAGGTTGTTCAACATAGACAGTCTCGTTCATTGACCCATTCAGAAAGGCACACTAAGCATCGACGTGCTTCATTTCTAAGTCCTCTACTGCAACGACTGATAGCAATGCACGCAGTTGCATAGCTCCATACTGGAGCCCATGTTTCAAAGAAATCAATTCCCTCTTCTTGGCTAAAACCCCTTGGCTACATACCGCGCCTTGTAACGATGGATCTCCCCTATGGGTGCCCTCTTTATCTTATAGACCCACTTACCTGAAATGGCCTTGGCCCCTACTGGCAGCTCAACGAGCTCATAAAATCCGTGCTCGCTCAACGAAGTCACCTCCTCCTTCATAGCACCATGCCACATCTCGGCATCATTTCCAGCTAAGGCCTGTTTCCAAGGCGGGCGCTCAGGATCAAAAGGCTTCCTCTTCTTAATGGCTCCAACCCGACGGGATCAATGTCGCTGGACTGACTTACCGCCATCAAGCTCCCCATGCTTGGTCACCTCTGAATCAGTCATTGTGCTGTCATCCGTAGCCAACATGCCTGATGTTTCGGCTACCTTTGGTGCTACTGTCTGCTCACTCACTGTGCTATGCTCTATATCAACACTAGCTTCTACGACAACAACATCTGCATGTGGAATCAAGCGCTTGCGTACAAGCGGGCGCCATTTGTGTCTAACTGGGGCCGACTGAGCTTCCTGCTCTTGGGCATCAGCAGCACTGTCATGCAAATCAAAACTAACTTCTTTAGCAGGATGCATAGACTCCCCAGCGACAGGTGAGTTTGGGGCCGGACTTACCTCTCCCCTGGAGATAAATCCACCCAGATGCTCGCGCATGTAGTCCATCCCATGCTCGAAGCTGCGAGCCGTAGCCCGTTCGCTTGAAGCCCTGGGGATGGGTCCCCCAATATCTCCCATGGCCCCTCGCGGCGGGCCAGCTGATCCCGCCGCGGCAGAGCTGGGTTGATGTTGTATCTCCATGTCGCGGACACTCACCTCATCTACTCTGCCAGAGTCGCCGGCGAGAGATCTCCCCGGAGATGTGAAGCTCTCCGCCCTCTGGCTAACGTGTGCGGCCGATGGCGACATGTCGATGGTGGAGTGTCCAAGTTCCCGAAAGCGTTCAATGTTGGAGTGATTGTTGACGCGCTCGATGTTCTCACCTGGCTGGAGGTGTAAATCAGTAGCACCTTGGCGTAGCTCTTGACTACCGCATAGATGTCCTCCGCTACTTTAGGAGTTGTCTGCCTAGTCTTCCATTGCAGCTCTCCCAAACCGAGGTCATCCCCCAACTCCGAAACTACATGCTCAAACTCTGCGGCTAGGGCATCGCTGATGTACTCCGAATCATGCAAGTCAACAAGATTCTTGCCTATGGCCATCCCATCAAAATCGCACTTAGCAACGCCGTGCACTTGCATGTACTACTTGCGAGCAGCAACAACATTGACATCCGACAACGGGGGCGCGTACACCTTTTCCGCCATCTTGGGCTTGAAATCTAGTTTTTCAACTTCACTCTTATTCGCTGACGGCATGAACCCTATCTCCACGCTATCGAAAATCTTAATGTACTCGCGCAACATTGTAGCGCTATATACCATCTGCCGCACTTCAATCACTTTGCCGTCCACTGGTACGGACTGGTAAACCGTGTTCATGTGTGGACCTTGCCCCGGACCTACCCACACAGCGTTCGCCCCCCTAGCGTCTAGTCTGCGTAGATGCTGGCCATCCTGATAGAAATACACTGGCAAACCACATGGGCGCATCTGCTCTACAGGCAGTTTGAATCGTTCAAGATTCAATGATCTCTCGTAGAAGACCATATACGGAACCACAAGTCGGAAGTTAGTGTTTTCCCAGAGTCTATTGCACCGCTCACTCTCGCCACGCTTAGCCTCCGCCGTGATATCATCTTCAGCCATACATTTATCACCTTAAGTCGGAGCAGGCTTGTTACTCACACCTTTCGATTTCACTGCGACCACTCTACACCTATGTACTCTTCTGAAATTGACAATTGCATCGGACAAATTCTTCTTCAGGAACTTTCTCTTTTCACGAGCTATTAAAGGAGTTCTAGGCACAAGATTAGTGCAATGGTTGACACACATCGCCCCCTCCGGCCATAGCCGGCGGGTTAGATCCGTGGGAAGAATTGCAATTTGTCAGAGGTGACACCACACGTACGCTCTGCTATACCATGGCCCTCATGGTGTTCAGGAGCACATGTCTCCCACGATATCCCGTTCTCTGAGAAATAAACTTAAACTTTGTGACCCTGAAACTCTCCACCACGATCTCCGTGTACACTCATGACTCTAGGTTTGATCTTAACGCCCTCATCATCAACGAACTCATGCGGAAGAACACTGGACCGTATGTGCTCAATGACTTCGACCAGCAGTTGTGGCACTCTAGACCTCGCATCCATTGGACAAGCAAAACTGTAACGTGAATGCTCATCGACGACTATGAGAATGTACCGAGCTTTTCCTACCCCTACATGCAAAATGGGACCCATAACATCAACATGCAGCCATGCACCAGGACATTGGGCCTCATCATGTTCTATATTTGTGCCATTCTGAATATTATAGCCGGAATCATGGGAGGCTAGTCGACAACCATGGCAGCGACCTAGATTCTCCTGCACCACATCAAATTTTATTCCTATACCCTGATATACCTCAGCTTTGGACATCATTTGCAGAATGGATGTGCCCGTTTGCAGAATCAGATTCGTCAGAATTGTCGTGTTCAGCTTAGCAGCACCCGGAACATGATGTGCCTTGCCAGTCAATGCGGCTACTCTGCAGAGATCGGTCTCGTCACTCTCGAGCTTTGCCACGGCATTGCTCGAGGACCATGCACTAAGACTATTGACTTGCTCACCCCTTAAAATGGGCTTGCCCTTATCCGTCTCAATGAAAAGAACAGGCCGATTCTTTGCGTCTGTGGATTGGTTAATCCTGCCCTCGTTGTGGACTAGGGGCTGATCAGAGAAGCCGAGGATGATGACTATATCACCTCCCTCCGTGACAGCACGCGTTTGCAGGAAAATATTATCATGCTTCAACTCCTCCGTAGACAAGATGTTGAAGGGGCATGCAGGGACATACATACAACTCGGGATCTCTAGGACTAATTCCTTCACATCACCACCCGTAGTCACATACGAACCTACTTTGAAATTGTTCCTTCGCCTACGGCAGGGATGTCCTCGTCACGGACACGCTGTATGCACGAGATTCTCGATTTCCGCATGCGGACGAACATCTCAGGATTACGGATCACATGAGCCTGAGATCCACTATGTATGAGAAATTGCACAGCTTGCCCAAGCGGGCAACATCAATCATGTTGAATCCGTCACCTGGAACTCCAGTGCAGCGACGGAAGGACCTCTGCCCCGTCCGCGTCGGCGTCCGCGTCCTCGTCCGCGGCCGGTGTTGTTGCCGCGAGGTTGGGCTGCTTGCTCGGTGAGGAACTTCTGGAGATGGCATGTCTTCTTGCACACGTAGCATCTGCGGGTCTCGTTGGCAGCAACGGCAGCAACTGCAGGGCGCTGTGGCTATTGTGGGCTTCTACCTCTAGGGCCGTGATGACGCCCTACCCCATGGGGAGGTCCACGGGCATCTAATTCCCGCGAGTGATTCGTGATGGCAGCTATGTGAGTAAGGAAATCACGACCTCCTTGCTCACTACGCAATAATACAAATTCCCGACCGAGAGTCTCGAACAGCTTGTTGCTAACCTGGTACTGAGCAGATTGAGCACCCAAAGCATTCAGCTGATTGACTGAGGACACAATATATGTGCAGCATTCTTCTAACTGCATGGCTCTATGACCTTTGAGTACAACACGGGAGAACCTGTCCCACAGGGACCTGATCTCTGCTTCTTTGTTAGGCATATACTTGGCACGCAGTGCACTCCATACATGCTTAAGGGAGACAAACACACGGACATATTCTAAGTCCTGTGCTGGCAGTGCAAAGCACACAACTGCCATTACCTTGTCATGAGTTGCAGTCTCAGGGCCAGTAGGCCATTCTATATTAAGGTGTTGAAGGCCATGGCCTTTTAGCCATAGCTCAACACGAAACTCGTTGCGAATCGTTCACCTTTACTGAAATCCCACTGTGGGGACTTCCCTTTGTCAATCGCAGGCTCACGGAAGTTCATAGATCTCATTGCGTCAACTATGGCATTCGCATCAACTAAGTTCGCATTCAGATGACTATTATCTGAGTCATCAGCTTCAGCCTGGGCCGTAGCACGCTGAGCTTCCGCCTCAACCTCGGCAGCTTCACGAGCTTGTTCCGCGCGTGCTAGAGCAGCACGAACATTGCTTGCTTCAACCCGAGCTTGCTCCGCCGGAGCGTTAGCAGCTTCAAGCTGAGAGGCAGCTTGTGCAGCTTGTGCACGTCTAGTACCAGCGGCTGGCCCATCAGCACGGCTAGTAGTGGGAACGCCACCAAATGCATCGCCCAAAGCATGCAAGAGAGCACCTTGCCTCTCAGAACGGCCATAGCCTCAGCTTCAAGAGCGGTTTCTTCTTTTGGTGATGACATGGTCTACATGTAGCGAGCGATCTCTTATCTCGCACGGGCAGCTTCGCCGGCCGGCCCGTGGACCGTCCAGCTAATCTAATGTAAACCGCAACCACACAACTCGCAATCAAGCATGCGAATAAATACTGTTGACTATCATGCGGTTGATCTGGTCATATGATCACGCACTAAAGCATCACATATGCGCTTGGGCATGCGCGGTCATATGACACACCACTATTACGCACAACAAATGCAACCGCGCAACCGTTCACCGATACCATGTTATAATCAAGGACCTATGCGCAGCATTAGTCAAGTTGTCGAGTGGGTTACAGAGACGTTACCTGTGGAGCACTCAGGTCGTACGTCGGCAATGCACATATCTAGGGATGTACTGTAATGCAGTGAGGCAATACATGAACCACATAAGACTGTAAGAGAATGGCTACAGTAGACTTGGAGGCACATGACTATATGCCACCGATGAGTCAAGTCTACGGCGGTCATAACCACAGTGACCGCACACAATCCTCGCACGGATTGTGGTCATGCATATGCTCATGCATATGTCCTAACATAACTGGAGTTGGGCCCGTGGCCACCACACTCATGTGCGTACTTGCACGTCGTGCAGTGTGTCCCAGGATGAACCTCATTTATGACAGTTGCACTCATCGCAATGAGGTCAGCCTCTGTTGTATCCCCAACCACTATACTCTGCTTCTTCGAGCGCCAAAGAACACCGTTCCCATACACCCGAACAACCATACCAGAAAAAACTTTTCAGATCCGCAGAGTTCGCAAAGTCTGCATCTGAAAAAGCTTCTAGCAAACACCCATGTCCCTCAGAGCCTATACATTTATTCCTAAGTGTTTTTTGGACTGCAGGTTTCTCGGAACATGTTGCACGGCAGAACAGTGTTCCTTCAGACTACTAGACATGTGCCGGTCTAGGGCATGTGCCACATAGCTCAGGTCAGGTCGTGTCACTCCTGCAATATACTAGATGCTGCCTACAACACTCATGAACCTGGATTGCTCAACAACACTGCCTTTCTCCAGATCAGGATGCTCTTTCACACTCCTGAGTTGTTGCCGCGGCAGTAAGGGAGTTGGAGATTTTCGACAGTCAGTCATACCGTACTTTTCCAACAGGTTTTTGGATTTTAGTACGTTGTGTCATTGTGATTGTTTTGGCCTTTCGATCACGCGTGATCTCTGTGCCTAGTGCCCAAGACAAGTCACCTAGATCTCTGCCATCGAATTTAGTGAGGATGACACTGATAATTTCCTGCAACCCTGCAAGGCAACTGAAAATAAACAAGTCATCTACCCACAGAAAGATAAGACATCGACCAGGTGTTCTGCCATACAGTCTAGGATCACTTTGTGCGCACACAAATCCCAGTTCAGCCAAGACCTTTACTAAAGCTTTATGCCAATCGCGAGCGGCTTGCTTCAGGCCATACATAGTCTTATGCAATTTCCATACACGTGCTGTCCCGTCTGTGAAGTACGGGGGCTGTTCAACGAAAACCTCTTCTTCCAGGTCACCGTTTAGAGTAAGCACACTGAATGTCTATGTGCCTAATCTCCAAATCCTCCCGAGCAACAATGGAGAGCAACACATGCAGTGTTGCATAACTACCGAAAGGGGACCAAGTCTGAAAGAAACCAATTCCCTCTACCTGAGAAAAACCACGAGCCACATATCGTGCCTTAGCGCTGCATCTCACCCGCAGGGCCGCGCTTGATATTGAATACCCACTTGCCCAAGATCGTTTTTTTGGCCGCGGGCAGATGGCACAACATAAATGTCCCGTGCTCACCCAGTGCATCCACCTCCTCCTGCATGGCACACATCCACGCATCCTTGTCCAGACCCGCAAGTCCTTCCTTCATAGAAGGCAGATCACGGTCGAAAGGCTTCTGCTTCTTGGCGGTCGGTGCTCTGCGCGACCCACGACGCTGAGAACTCTGCTGCACGCCAGCCTTCACATGCTAGTACTTCAGGCCTGCACCGGACACTCCACAGTCAACCGCGGCTAATGTCCAACCTGATTGCAGCCTGGAGACTTAATAGCAGCTACCACTGTTTCGCTACTAGCAAGATCACAACCCGCGGGCTCATGCACAGCAGCTACATCCATAGCCAATGGAACAAGACGACTACTTACAAGAGGGTTGACTTTGATTGGAGGCAAAGCAGCTGGAATAGCTCTTACCTCGTCGGGCAAATCAACCCCAACAGCGGCAGAGGGGGCAGCTCGGGCCTCTCCCCCGAATTCGGACCCAGACTCCACCTCTATTTCATCAGGCTCATCCTCCCAAGAAGTCTCAACCCCTCAAAGCCTCGCAGGGGCTCAGCTACTGCTTCCACGTTAGATGCTGAGGCCACGGCCGGATTACTTCAAGAGCGGACCCGCTGAGCCTCGTGATTTTGATGAGCTGCAGCTCGTTCATTGTCGCTTATGGTGTAGTCCATCTGATTTGCAGCGTCATCATCGTAGATGCCCCGGCTATCATCATCTTCATCCATCGGATCATCATAAAACGGCGGAGCCATGGGCAGGTCAAATGCAGCTTCGATGCCAGGGTCATGGAGCTATGCATTGCGAGTCACCACGTACTCCACTGTGTGTGCAGGAGGTGCCCCAGACAGGCGCGCCTGGCCTGGGACCCGAGGAGGAACCTCAATGTCAGGGTGCGCAGCGACACGTGCAATCGCCCGCGTGCGATGCATGGCGTGCCTGGCCACCTCCAGTGTGTCCCAAACAGGGTCACACCGGAGTACCTCCGCAGAGGAGCCTGCGCCGAACCGCGGGGAGTAGACTGTCTCATTAGGCAGTGCGTCCTACCGAAAGGTCATGTCCATGACAGGAACCCTACCGTGGCCTGGGGGGGGCGTGCGAATGTTCACGCAGACGGCGCAACACTCCCCCATCATGTGTGGCATCATCCGGAAATGAGGGGACATCACTGTCAGTCGCGCGGACACCCTCATCATCCTTCTCAAAGACAACCTGGTAGGAGTTCGCAAACTCCGTAGGTTCTCTCTTGTCCACCACAACGGACGCATCGTACTTGCGTACGTGTCGGATCATTTGATCCGTGGTGCACATGATCTACCGCACCACCACAACCCTACCCCCAGGAACATTCTGGGCGTATACACGCTGCATGATGGGCCCTAGCCTAGCACCAACCCAGTATGCGACCATACCCCGCGTGGAGAGTTTCCGTAGCTTGTCATCCCTAGGGTATGCATACACTTCCAGCCCCCCATGGTCGCTGCTGCTTCACCAAATCATGGAACACCTCAACGGAGGTATCCCTGAAAAATGACATATAGGGAATAATATCCCTGTCACAAGACCTCAACCAAAACTCGTCCAATTCCGTCATAGTGAGCAACTCCCACTTGCGTTTCTCCTCGTCCTTCAACTTATCACGTTCGACCTTTGACGTACGCATGTTAGCCCGCTCGGCCTGCTATACATCCGCAGCTGTATTGGCAGCACGTTGGGATTTCTGGGCTTTTATCATTTTGGCCAGTTTGTCATGGTGCAGCGCCGAGTACGGCGTGTGATTGTGACCATGGATGACATTGGCGAGGCATGAAATCTACAGGAATAGAGGAAGACCGCTCGCAAGCAGTACATCTTGGACTACCTCAAAGGCAATACCGATCCTCCGTTCGATCATGCCGTTACAGCGATGATCAGCTGTGGGGGTAGTGCGGTGAGTGATGCCGCGACGCTGGAGGTAGAGTTTTTAGGCCTCAACCATGAACTCATACCCTTTGTCAGTGTGAAGGATGCGCACACCTGGTTCACCTCGCTTCACCACATTCACCCGAATGCGCCCAATGATATAAGATATCATGGTCGCAGCCAAACTCTTCTTGCGCAGACAAACAATGAAAGGTATAACGAGTGAAGGCACACATCACAAACAAAACATATTTCACACCGCCGATCCCAGCTAGAGTGATGGGACCGGACAAATGAGCATGCAATTGCCCACCAGGGTATTTCGCCTGGCCTACGAGCTCACGATTATTGGCTGAGAAGTTACCCGCAGGCACATCGCCAATTCTGTAGCCATGACAACGATTTCCCATTGACTCGGGATCAACTCTCAAATTCAAATCACCATAATAATTTCTATTTGACTGCATCCGCTTTAAGACCCACGTGGACTGGTGGAAGGACAAATGAGCTAGGAATGCAGGTTCCACCAAGTAAGCATCATGAGGCACTTCAGCTCCCCCTTCATTGGGACGCTTAATGTCAGTCGCCGCAGCGACCATATGACACCACTTCTGCTGATCCTCCACAACAGAGGTCAGGCAGCTCTAGTTAGACCAGACCACTCCCCTATTGACGGGATGGCCCTACAAACCAGGCTTCTTGATGGAACACATTCTTGTCAGAAAAGCTATCTTTGTACAGGGGCGGACGCGCAGTCCTCATTCAGGTCAGGTCAGGACAGCCAACATCTCATACCTGCTGCGCACAGAGGTAGAACCGAGAGATGTTGAGGGGAAGTGCTAGTACCGGGAAACAGTAAGGAGAATGGTTACAGATCTCAGTGTGCACATGCTTATATGCACACTGAACACTCAAGGTTACGGCGGGAAACCCTCGCAGGATCTCTCTCACTACATCGAGACAATCTAGGCTGGCGGCTTACCCCTGCACTGGATCCGCGGATCGTCCGTGCATGGGTGCACCTGTCACCACACTGCTGCCCGCAGGCTCATGCATTGTGACAATTCTGAATGCAAAGACACGACATTTATCCTCATCCAGCTCCTAGTACTTGGACGCATCCTCAACACCAGTGGCCATGTCTCCGAACCTGGGGACATACAACACACTTCTACGCGTGTCTAGGTAGATCTGCTCATGACGAACACCCATAGTACTGAGTATGTTGTACGGACACTTAGGAGCGTAGTAAACACCCGTGATTTCCACATCCAGAGGTGTCACAATGCATGCGCCTGCGGGCAGCAACGTGGTGACAGCTGCACCCATGCACGATCGGTCTGCGGATCAGGTGTAGGGGTAAGCCGCCAGTAGGATTGTCCCGGACTAGTGAGGGAGATCCTGCGAGGATCTCCCGCCGTAATTTTGATTATTCAGTGTGCATATATGGCTGTGCACACAGAGAGCTGTAACCATTCTTCTCACTGTTTCACGGTACTAGCAGTATCCGATCTCTCCCTTCGCATTCCTCGGTTCTATCTCTGTGCGCAGCAGGTATGGAATGCTGGTTACCTGACCTGACTTGAGACCGCGCGTCTGACCTACAGATAGAGAGCATTTCTGACAAGAGGATGCTTGTTCCCATGCTCATCCACATAAGTGCCCAGGTTCACCTGAATGGTTGCCCATAATAGGAATCTTGGCTGGTCCCGCGGAATTGGCAGTCCTCTGGCACGGACCATACTCGGTAAACATCTTGCGATTGCCTACGATATGAATATCGGAACCGCTATCTATGATGAAATTTTACGGTTTCAACGCATCGTGATCCGGGAATGCTTCAGGCAATTCTACAACGCATACATAGTTGGCCGCAGCCTGTTTGCGTTGGGGGCAGTTCGCACGCAAGTGTCCCTTCTTCTTGCAGAAGAAGCAGGTCCTGGTCTCATCGCGAGGAGCTTTGCCAGCGTCCAGCGCGGCGACTGCAGGACCTTCGCCTCGCGGCTGATTGCGCCAGCCATGGCCTGGTTCGCCCGCAGGTGCCCTAGACCTAGCCTGCAGCCGCTGTTGCTTGAGCAAATTAACATGCTCAGTCAAACGTGCAATGATCACATGTGGGGAAGAGTGAAGAACCTCGCCGCGCACAGCGTTGCACTCCTCCCCCACTTCGAACAGTTTCAATCGAAGCCATTGCTGGCCCACATCGGCACATATGCCTCCAGTTGAGTGTACACACTCATCACATCACCGCAGTAAGACCCAACGTCTCTATTTTTCTGTGACAATGACTTGAAGCGACTCGACAGTCTGTGGATCTCGGCTTCAGTGCTAGGCCTATACGCTGCAGTCAAGTAGGCCCATACTCCCACAGATGTGACATGCGATAGACAGTTGTCGTATCCGCGTTGGGCAAAGACATAAGGACCTGAGTCCTTGCTCTAGCATGGACACGTTGTTCGTCCGCGGATGGTGCGTGCTGCAAAAGATGATCTAGCTCAAACTTACCTAACCACAGGAAGACTCTCTGCTCGTACGCAACGAAGCTTTTGGTCTTATAATTCCACTCAGGCAGTTTTCCTTTCGACAAATCAGGCTCGTTACGTCCCGAGATGCACACAGCGCTGCGGTCAACGTCTCAAGAGTGATTAGGCCGTGTTGAGTGGAGCGTGACCGGCAAACAAGAAATTGTTAAAAGCACGACCGAGACATGAAAGTTACTGAGAAACATATTTTAAGTATTGCTGCATTGTTTGTTTGTCTAGGTTCGATGTTGTTCGGTTGTTACTTATACATCCGTGATGTGACCCGTGTACATACGACTTACTTGTACATCCGTGATGTGTCACATCGTCAGCTCCATCACGAGACCCCACAGGACATCATGTAGCACCGAAGGCATCCAAGATGAAGTGTAAGAGTGTTATGAAGTTGTTTCAAAGCGGTTTCTGCAGTCAAGGAGCAGTTCATATTTGTTGCATTAATCACCACTAAACACGGCAGGCAATGTGACCGGTCACATCGCCTTTGACCGCCAATGTGACCGCTCGCCACTAAACACGGCCTTAGCGACTCAGTGTGACTATCATCGTTCACAGCATGACATGAAAAGTGTACCTACTGGATGTTGTGCCCTGATTGGGCAGCGTCGCGGGCTGAGACGACGCGCCCATATCTGAGGCGCATGCCCTCAGGCTGTGCCTGCTGCCCTCAGGCTGTGCCTGCACGTCGCGTGGCTGCTGCTGCTGCTGCTCATCGCCAGGCAGCAGCTGATCAGCGTTACCCGCGATTTCCCCAAAAAGAGGGTTTTGGTTGGAAAGATCGCCTGACATCCTACAGTAGGACGGACGGTTGTTCGTTGCGCGCAACAATTAACCGATGGGTGGCTCGCAAGCCGCCAAGTTGAGAAATAAGCTAACGCATTCGCTTTTCTAGCGCTGAACATTGAAAACAGACGTCTCGAATTGTATCTAACAACAATATACTACGAGACTACGTGATCATGCCTGCGCTTGTGAACGCGGTCTAAGCGCCGGCAGAACAGTGGAATGCCTGCCGTGTCTGCGCGCAGACTTTGGCCAACGGCTTTTTGAACAAAACCATAACGGACATAGCAGAAACATTCATCGATACCATGTCACAAATGCTATCCTTTATGCAGGTCATACGCGCGGTCATGCACATGTCAAGTCAGGTAGCCAGCATTCCATACCTGCTGCGCACAGAGAACCAAGGAGTGCTAGAGAGAGAGAGAGAGAGAGAGAGAGAGAGAGAGAGAGAGAGAGAGAGAGAGAGAGAGAGAGAGAAGAGAGAGAGAGAGAGAGAGAGAGAGAGAGAGAGAGAGAGGAAAGAGAGAGAAGAGAGAGAGAGAGAGGAGAGAGAGAGAGAGAGAGAGAGAGAAGAGAGCGAGAGATAGCGAGAGAGAGAGGAGATGAGAGAGATAGAGCGAGAAGCGCGAAGAGAGAGATATAGAGAGAGATGAGAGATATAGCGAGCATTCGAAGCTCGATCTCACGTCTCTAGCGAGAGAGGAGAGAGAGAGAGAGGAGAGAGAGAGACTACTAGTACCGTGAAACAGTAAGAATAATGGTTACAACTCTCTATGTGCACAACTATATATGCACACTGAACAATCAAGAGTACGGGGGGAGATTCTCGCAGGATCTCCCTCACTACTCCGGGACAATCCCGCTGGCGGCTAACCCTTGCACTGCGATCCGCAGATCGTTCGTGCATGGGTGCACCTGTCACCACACTGCTGCCCGCAGGCGCATGCATTGTGACAGAGACTTCATCTGATGCCAGTCCAGATTAGTCTCTAGGGGAGTGTCATAAATGAGATTCGTCCTGGGAAACAATGCATGACGTGCAAGTTCGCACATGAGTGTGGTGGCCACCGGCCCAACTCTTGTTATGGTAGGACATATATGCATGAGCACAATCCATGCGAGGATTGTGTGCGGTCATTGTGATTATGACCGCCGTAGACTTGGCCCATCGGTGGCATACAATCATGTGCCTCCAAGTCTACTGTAACCATTCTCTTACAGTCTTATGTGGTTCCCGTATTGCCTCACTGCATTACAATACATCCCTTGAATTGTGCATTGCTGACGTACGATCTGAGTGCTCCACAGGTAGCTAACGGCTCTGCAGCCCACTAGGTAGCTTGACTAATGCTTCGCAAAGATCCTTGATTATAACACTAGCATCTCTCAGTTCTACCTCTGTGCGCAGAAGGTATGAAATGTTGGTTACTTGACCGGACCTGTTTTAAGGCTGCGCGTCTGACGTGCATAAGATAGCGTTTCGACAGCCATGCCGCGTACCTCCGCACCCACTTTGCACGCACGGTGGGCTTGGTACATCGTGCCATCATAGCCCACCTGGCCATAGAGGCTCGCACCCCTCCCTATGTGTGGGATCGCTCTCCTAGCCACCGATTCCACGCATTTTCAATGTAGCGATCGCCCCTTGTGCCGCGTTAACGTGCATATTCCACCGTTTCGCAATCGTTTCGACATGGTCCCGGCACCGACATGATAGCTCTGTGCGACCGCTACTACGGACGTGTAGCGATACAGTCGGGAACAGTCATACAATGCTTTAGCATGCCGGACCAGCAGGACAACGCTGCAATGAGACATTCATGTCCCGGCGGACCGGCTGCCGAGCAGGGACGGACGGTTGCTTTCACCGATCAGACAAACTTTGCAACTGAACATGTAGCTGCAGAGATGCTACAGTATGCAAATTGCGCTCCCGCTGCAACGGAGTTGCAACACAGATCTGTCTTGGAAAACAAAGTCTCAATGAAGGATCGCTATAGTTCTAAATGCATTAGCTGTTGCATCACACGGGTATGTGTGAATATCAACTATCTCAAACTTGTCACTCAATGCGAGTTTAAGCTACCTCCATGAACACCTCGATATGTACAAAGCATGCGACAGATGATGGCTCAAAACACCAGCTGCAATACTGTTGTTACATCACCTCATGTGCACCTTGTGGCCGCCCGGTGGGCTAGGTATGTACTACCATATTTTCTCTAATGATTTTTGCGCGAGTGAATTTACTAATTAGCAGGGCCTGCGGCGTTGTGCAGCTACGCCATGAATTGACTACAACTAACAAACTTGTGTGACCTAAGTGAGCGTTTTGGCTTGCGATCTACGCAGACTCTCCGCGCTCGTCACGCATACACATACTTGTCAACTCTCTATGCGTCATACCGATGTTGGTGCGAATATGACCTGCCCTAGCGTCATACACAGTGATATGTGACACGTGTCATGGTCAAGCAAGCTAGGCAAAGTGGTGGCTAGCGGGGGTCAAGTGTCATCCCTTTCAGTGACCCGGCATAAGCCGTGTCATCGGGTGTCACGCCATGGTGGGCTGTGCGATGCGGGTCACAACCAGCGCGGACATTAGCTTTATGTGTCCGCGTGTGCCTTAAAGGACCGTTGCTTATTCTTGTTTCTTTTTGCTATATGTTACACCTAGGGCCTTACCAATCAGGTGTAGTTGGATGCACCATTGCTGCAGCCGCGGCAGCCGCTGCAGCTTTTGCCGCCATGGTTGCAACAGTTGATCCCACTGAACCAACATGATCACTGGTGGTCAGGTGTTGCACAGCATCATAAAGTTCACGCTTGGCGTGATGACCTGCTCGCTGCGTAGATCTTGTCTTGATTGCGGACTTTCCGAATGAAGATGGCCTTTCACCAAGAGAACACATAACATCACACTGCGCATTCAATTTGTCTGAACCACCGTGATCAAACACACGGACTTGTGTATATTGTCGCAGGTGTGATTTTCTTTGCAGATGCTCCTCTGGGATCCGGAAGTCTGCCGGTGTTGGCAAAGCCTCACAATTCTGCACAAGAGCAACCCATTAGCGTTAGATCGCCTCAAGAGCCTAAGATTGAGATGCATCATAGGCAGACACTTCCATTGAGACATTAGGCCAAACGGCGGTTCATAACTCACGTTGGTGCATATTTATCACCCGAGCACGCACACATGTGAATCTCACATGCATTACCCCGCTCTCAGAAAACCAAAACAGAATGCAAGGATGTCACTTTCTTTCTGAATGGAGCATCAACCAAGTTCACATTACTTGTTTCGATGAATCACTATCAAATAAATTACAAACAAGCTTTTGGTATGCCGATGCATGACCGTCCTGATGAAGTAGTCACGTTACCTAAGAAACAAGGTGAACAATTGTGAGGCTTCTACAACATCTATACACTTTCAATGCTGAGGCATTGGTCAAGCGCAGTTTTGCCTATCAGGGCGCATAATAGCAGTCACATCTAGAAGTCACGTCTCATCCGGGCATTCGGGCACTAACAGTGTAGTGCGTTGTCAAGGCATTCATGGATGAATTGGCCGCAGTAGCTCTGTCCTATCACAGCAGGCAAGGCGTTGGTGGCGAGAAGCAACTGGACCAGCGTAGGCCAAGTAACCCTTCTCGCACTCATGCTGCAGCGCTGCATCGGGTTCGCACTCTGCACACACTTCCGAACACCAATGACGGACCCATTCGACAGTGGTTGGACCTGATGAGGTCACATCATAATATTCATTGTAGAAGGATCTACAATTCCTGAAGAGAATATATTGCTTCCTGAACTGTTGACACTAGCTCGGACAGATGGGCACAGATGGGCGGTGTGGCAAATAATCACAATTGTACGTATGGCAGATTCGCTGGATGCGACACATATATTTATGGACAATGTTGCGATAACACAACAATCTGCAGGGACTCTGATGTATGAGAATAGCCAGAATTCGAAGTTGGACTTGTTCACACATACAAGTTTTCTGATGTTGTTTGAAATGCAGTTGAGCACAGGATCAAGTTGAAGGACTGCATCTTTTGAACACTCTGTACTGCTTGCTTCACAGTGTCCTCAAGCATGAGGATGCACAACCTGTCAAGGCCTGGGCAATTATCAATGATCAAGTTGCACAGTAGTGTCGCTTGATGAATACTAACATTCATTAATGCACTGTAGCATGCACACGAACCTGCATCGATAGACATGACAGCGCCATCGCTGTTGCCTGGGCAAACTGTGGTAGACCATTAACAATGCGTTGCAGGCCTGGCCACGTGACCGGGGGGGCCCCAGGCCCAGAATCCCAGCCGCCCTTAGCACCCGTAGCGAAGCGAACGCATCGCCACGCACCCCGACCCGCCAGAAGCCTGAACCAGACCGCATCAGAGACACATTGCGCTCTGACTTTGCCAGTGAGCCTGCAAATAATAATTTCACACCATGCATGACATGTCACGCCGCGCCCCATGATGCACGATCACGACGACTGCGGCAGCCATGACAGCAAGCGATATCGATAGTACGATACGAGCGCGAGTTCCTGGCCTATTTTACGCCGATTGTGGAGCTGATCGTGTGTGCTCCATCGACTTATGCCAGAGCCGGTTGCAATCTCGGTACATCCTACAGTGCTATTCGTAGATCAAAGAGATTGGTGTAGGACCATGTTGAGGTAACATTTCAGACACTGCCGGCTTTGACGATTCAAGAGTCCGTACGTAGGAGTGCACGCTGCATTGCGGCTAACGCTTCCTGGTCACTGCCGCTCAAAGTGCAATTACCATGTTCTACGTGTGCCGCTGCCGCATACATAATCATACGGCATCCATGAGTACGTTGGTACATACGTGCGTGGCATCCTCTGTCAAGACATTCGCGAGTCACTCTAGACCGGAACTCGCGCTCTGCGGATCCCTCGAGTGCACGCGCTGTCTGTGCATCGGGCGAGTCTGCAGACGTGGATTTGTCTCGGCAATCCACATCTTGCTTCTATTTACATTACCAGAGTCTCTCTCATCATGTGACTCTGTTTGATACGGTGAGATCGCGACAGAATGGCAACTAAGACCTGACCACCAGCCCTGGACGTTGGACAGTGCCGGGCCTACGCAAATTCGTCGGCTTCGTGGAGCTAAACTGGAATTTTACTCAAAAGTCTCAATGTCTTTATGGTCACATGTCCAGGAGGTGGCCCAACATGCTGGACACCGGCATCTGAGAACCACGTAGTACAGCTGTATGCGCATAACCGAAGCCGCACATCTCAGTACGTACATGTACAACAGTGTTACAAGCACAAAGGCAGCAAGGCGGGCAGCACCGCGAAAGAAGCAAACAGACGAAGCAATCACACAGACACCCACGCACGCGACACCCGCCACGCCAAAAAAAAAAAAACACACACATGTACAACAGTGTCTCTCAATTCTGGTGGCCTGAACATGTATGCGTGCACCATGAACACCTCAGCCATAAATCTATATCCCGACAGCTGCGCAGCCGCTTATGCCAGTAGCTATCCAGTGGTCTGTGTTCCTCTTCTATGCACTTGTCAACTTGTTATTTCAAAATGCGTGTCACAAAATTTCAGATCAAGTTGCTGCATTGACGATTGCAGCAACGGTCTCACAGGCCTTGTGTTTAGAGTAGCATGTGTGCATGTCGAAGCAGCGTTGTCTTGTGCAACCAGGTTCGAATCCCTGCGGATGCAAGTTCAATCATTCTGGCATGTATGCGGGACATGCATGCGATAAAATTATTATCGTGGCTGAGTGGGGTCGGTGACATTGTGGGCTGGGTGGCTACCCTGCCTACTCTACCTACAGCTACTGCCGCATCTGACAATCACCCCGCGTGCCGGACTGAGCCTAAAGCCAAAGCCACACTGACAGGAGCGAGCAATAAAGGTAATTCGATTTGCGACACATCATTGCCAAAGCACCAGCTGCTCTCAGCAGACGGGACACAGTATCTTTGGAGTTTTCGTGCTGACGCAGTCGTACTATACTGGCAAGAGCCAGTACAATAATCATTGTTCTACGCTTCATCGCGCCGGCGACGAAGAGCCCGGGACAGTGCGCAATAAAGTTTGACCAGCTTTGTCACTGCAGCCGTCTGCGGGACGAGACTGCGCATTAACTTTGTCGTGTACAGCAGTGGTCGGATAGAATACAATACAACTTCACACTACGAACGGTACAACAGACACATCGCGAGACACACCAGCATGTGATGTATCCGGCTGAGGTATCAGTCATTACGTCGGACGTGTGCCAGTGTTTTCAAGAGAATCTGGAGCTCTCAACAGTCACGAGGCCACCTGTGCGAGTGGAGCTACTGAAAACTGGACACAATTCCCGGCCGAATCGTCCCTGTCTCCCACACAACGCCACCTCAGCGCAACACGGCGTACAGAATGTGACACGTTGAATGCAATCCACTGCACGATGGGGGAACTTCGATACCCGCCATGCCCTCCAATGGGCTGGCGACCACCTACAGCTCAAAACAACGTGGAACAAACCGGACCGATGCATATTAAATGTAGATCAAACCGGATGGTGTCTACATTCATACCCACGGAACTGGGCAACAGGCGGTCTCACACCCATTGGTTAGCCCAACGCTACTGAAGCGTTTTGACATGAACAGTACTGTCAGTGGTTTTGAAGGCGGGCAGAAATGGCACATGCAGCACAAGAGCACGCCTGGGAAGTGCATGTATGCCAGGATACCAAGCATGGTCAGTGCACAATTGGAGGCGCGCGCATGGACTGGTGAAAATAATGGTGAGTCCCAAACTGCTCACACAGTGCATATAGTGCACTCAGTGGATCGGCATGCTTTTTCAGCGCCCCAGGAACTTCCTATTGAGCAGCCTGTGGCTGCTTCGCTGTTCGGATCCGTGGAAGCAGTATGGTGCTGAACTTACCTGTGAATGGCATCGTGGAGCCAGAAAGGCCTGTGGGTCTGAATCGCTACTGGGTTGGTATTGGGTGCCGTACCAGCAAGAATTTAAGAAGACATACGCCGATGCGAGAATTGAACTCTATCGAAAGTTCATCCACAGATCAGGCGGTCTGTGTTACAAGGACAAAGCCAGCGGGGCACGTAGCACCGCAGGCCACAAATAGGGGCATCTCTAGGGACACCCTCACACCCATCAACACGCACAACAGACAGTTTACTTTACATTTTACAGACCAACACACCCATGCACCCGCACACGTCAGCACCCGCCCTGGCTGCAGCCATACATACAAAGGCCCCCATACAGTGCTCTACAGTTGGATTTTTGCCTGGCGGGAAAACTGACTGCTCGCTTCGCTCGCCGTCAGGATTTTGCCACAATTTTCAAGATCTGGCGGGAAAACGATCGGTTTGCACCGTGAGACCCCTTCACAACGGCGGGAAAACCAACGGCTCCCTTTGCTCGCCGTCGGTTTTCCCCCAGATTTTTCAATTTTTATCGGGAAACCGATCGGTTTGTACAGCACTGCCCCCATACCCACCACCACACTCGCATCCCGCCCCACAACCCGGCCCCAGAGCCCCGAAGGCACACGCAGCACAGGCTGCAAAGCCAAACACACCGAGACACCCACAACAACCCCGAGGAGGCCCCACCCCGCCCAAGCAAACCCACCCCATCCATCAGCAGGCCTCCATCCCCACACCACCCCGCTCACCCGGGTCAGGCGGTCTGTGTGGTTGGGGCTAGATTCGGTCTCAGTAGGCCCGGCTGTTGGACGCTGATATAATGACCATGCATGCTACTGCATCATGTACAGGTAGCGACGGCTCCGTACTCGTACGCTGTACTATGATACGTATACGGTGATACGCGTACAATGCATGGAAAAAAATATATATGGTGCATACGATGCTACATACTGTATACAAAACACGGCATATACGGTGGCATCTGCGCTGGTGCATGGCAAATGGGGGAAAAGACACCCCAAGGGCGGCGAAGCAGCTCTGACAAGCCACAGGCACAGTAGTGTTGCACGCCAAAGCGGCACTGAATAATATAATGGGGCAGATGGGGCAGTTTTAGATGTCACATTCTGCATGATGGACGAGTTCGCAGACATCGGCACAGCGTCTGCAGCAGCGTCGGGTGAGCTGTCTGCGGCAGAAGCATTCGATGCGGCAGATTGTGGTCATGACCTGCCTCGGGACCTGCAAAAGTAAGCGGCTGGCGGTAAAGAGTAAAAAAAAAGAGTTTCAGTAAAAACAAAAAACAAAAAACAAAAAATAGTATAGCAGAGTATTGCACATCTGCTTTAGCGGCTGTGCTACGCGGCCGCAAAACAATGATGGGCATGTAAAGTACTGAAATAGGGTAGCGATAGACATTGTTACAGTCAGAGACATCAAGAAGAAATGATTTTCAACCACTGAGTAACCTTGTTGTGCGCTGCCTGAAGCTTGACTGTGGAGACACGCACGACACAAAGAATCACAACAAGTGCTTGTGGCACTTCATCACAGCCTGTGCCAGATGATCACAGATATCTTGTGGAAATTTTCAGATCACAGAGATCACAAGTTTGTGGCAATCTGGGGGTGGAGCAGGCTCAGAAATACGTTGTGTACAGCAGAATGACCCATTGACCCGCAATGAGCGTGACACGGATGTGTTGTTGCAATGAGTAGTCAGATTATTGGCAGCCTGAGCACAATGCAACCGTGAAGCTGCCTAGATGTTTCCGAGCATGCTGCATTTCTGCACAAACTGATTGAAGCTCGATACGGCATGATCATACGGTGATATCGCTAATTGTACGGTGATCTACAAGGTCGATACTTATACAATCATATAATTTTTGTGCCCTTGATACGAGTGACGATCCCCTAATCATGCATGACAAGCCAGGAGGAAAACGAGTATTACGACAGCCACGCAGGTAATGCTTTCATAAGAAGCGTTGCACTGCACTACTAGGCTGCGTACGGCACGCAGGCCAGAGACTATGGAAGGCTTGGGCCTGCCCTTTTTCCTTTGCCCCTTTTAGTAAAGGGGTGTACCTCTGTTGATTCTGATCTTGAGAGTACTGTTACCGTCTATCATCTTCACTGTGAGCACGTGCCTAGCGAACTGATTTCGATTTTATTCTGACCTCTAACATGGTATCGATGAGTGCCTATAGATTGTAAGTTTCTTATGCTCATACGTCTCGAACAGTGTCGTACGACTGCAAGCAGTCGGTCATGATTCCCGTATGGAGCTGTATCGAACACTACTGCTCAGGCCACCTGCATGGGACCGGCTACCGAATGCGATCGCCAGTTGACGATCAGCCTCTGGCGCTGTCATAGAACGAGGCTGCTTCTCATTTCTGTGAAGGCATGGGTTTGGCTGCTGCAGCCAAAGCCTACAGTGACTTTGAAACGCCACGTGAGTCTCTGCTCAAGTATGGCGTGGAATTTCAGGACATGCTGGAAATGGTGGCAGACGGCCTGGACATTGGATACATCCGAGTACCTGAGCTGGAACGCCCAGTCCAACAACATGGTTTTAACCCCCATCAGAAACACTATTGGATACGCATAGGGAATATCCTGTTGGATACTGGTATTCTTGAGCTTGAGCCATTTGGGACCCCAGCTTCGGCTGGTGAATGTTGGTGCGCTCGCTGAGGGAGCATTGGGACGTCCCGGTGGCAGTACGTTATCTGTGACTTCAGTCACTACACTTGAATGTGATGCAGCACCGGTAAGTGCTGCAACTATTGCTTCAGTATTTGTGACGTCCAGATCAAGAGACGTTATCACAGTACCAGTTGTATTGCGCGATGTATATCCCTGTTGCGTCGCTGAATGTCTAGAGCATCATAACACTTTAAGCCTATGGCTGTCGTGTACGTTTTGCCTGAACTGGGCAGCTATGCGACCATGTCGCTGGCCTGGTACGTCTGAACGTGGTTTTGTACACCAAAGAGTTGGCTATGTCTAGAACTGCCTTGTACCACGGTGGCTACAGTCAGTACTGCAGCCCATACGCAACGTATACTGCCTGTACATTCCTTTCTGGTTTTTAATATGTCAAATGGCCACGTTGGCGTGAAATGATACGTGATTGGAATCGCTTGGGCTATGTACCAATCTAGCTGTAGCGATGTGAGCACTGCTCAAGCTAGAGACTTTGCTCCGTGGCAGTGTGAGTCGCTTCATGGCACGTTTGAGCGTCTGTTCAGTCTGACATCTTGTTGGTGTGCATGTTGTTAGTAACAACACTGCACCCTTTGTGGCACCAGTCCCCGAAACCCATATTGGGCAGACCGCCATAGTATCATCTCCCCCTGTGTGACTCTGCTGAGATCGCAGGCGCTCGGATCATGGCGGACATGAGTGCAAATCTGTCATCCCTTGACTCGCCCAAGGCTCGTAATCGGTAGTGGTGGGTGCGGAAGCCTCAGTTACCGTGCTGTAGTGCTGTGAGACTGCGGCTTCCGGTAGTTCATGGCCTATGGTCAAGACTGTGAAATCTGCTGCATCGTTTGACGATGTGAAGCCTGGGAGCTTTTGCATCAACATGTTGGATGAGGGTGCAGGGCTTCCATGCCCTTGCCCCAAAATGTGCTTCCATCGATTGGAATAGTTCCGCTGGAGTACAATGCATGTGTTGGTCGCAAATCGCAACCTGCACCATTGGCTGAGACCTCTCCGCTGCAGTACATCATATACATTGGTCGCAATCTTGTGCTTGTGTACTGTATCTCCTTGCAGAACAGCTGAAGGATTCACGCAGGCTTCCTGGTGATCAGCTGGAGAAGCTCGAGTCTCGACTGCCTGAAAAGCTGAATGCTAGTGACAATCTGAGACTGAGCATACTCGTTATGCAATTGGTTGGTGCCATACAGTGTTTAGCTGTGGCCAGACCGGACAGGTAAATTGCTTCAGTTGTGCTGACACGACATATATTGATTTCCACTTCATCTATTCAGTGGAAATAGAAGTGCTCGAAACGAGTGCGATATCTATCTGCGACTCGGGACTATGGTAAACTGTTCTGTGACAGGTGATGCCGTGCCACTGCTTACCGGCTATGCCACTGCTGAATTCGCTAGCTGCGATGACACTGGGAAAGCTATCCACGGTATAGCTACCTTTCTGAATGTGTTCGCTGTTGAGCGGCGTACTCATCGCCATCCCATTGTGGCCATGAGCATCATTTGGGCGGAGATGATCTCCTTACATGCCTGTGCTCTACACGCTCAGTGGATGCCTCCTGCTAATTGCAGGTCTGCTAATCGATTCTATCTTTTTTTGTCTCTGTTGGTCTCTTCTGACACATTAAGATCCGGGAAATTGTGAATCAGTCATGTATGACTGTTGACTCGCAGTGCATGCTACAATGGTTTGCCAACATTAATGACGAACTTTACCGAATCCATTTCGAGCTTCTGCATCGACAGGTCTGGGTGTTGAAAGCTCAATGACCCCCGCTCCCAGCTGTGGGGGAGTGTTGGACGCTGAGACAGCTGAGACAATAGACATGCATGCATAGTGCAACATATCAAGAGGAAGACGCGTATTATGACAGCCTATAGCCAGGTAAGTAACGTTACACTGCACTGTTAGGCTGCACACCACACAAAGGCCAAAGACTATATACGGCTCGGATCTGCCCGTTTCCCCTTTCAGTGTAAGTGGTGTTCATGTGCTGATTCTAATTTCGAGAATACTGTTACCGTCTGTCATCTTCACTGTTAGCGCGTGCCTAGCGAACTGATCTCGACCTGTAACACCGCGGTGCACTGGCTACCACATAAGGCCTACAACCCTGCATCGTGGGCTACACCAACGCCGCACGCACGCACGCAAACACATGTGCCAGGTGGGCCAACAGCTGCGGAAGAAAAAGAAGTCTGATCTGTAGTTGCCAGCAGCACAGTATATATGTGTGTCTATGGGGCTTTGCTGCTGTGCGATTGAACTAGCGGTGTGGGGGCTGGCTTGTTCGCTTCACAAAGTCAAAGGCCACGTTGGCTTTCATGTGACCGCCATGATGGGCTGAAATCTGATCCCTCAAAGCCAGCCGTCGACAAACTTGACAAGAGCATAAAAAGCACGGGAGTGAGAAACCTGAACTCTGAGCCGCATGTGTAGACCGTCATTCAGCGAGTGAAGAGCTGTCAACTTCGCCCGCTGTGCACCAATTTGCAACTTGAGACCGTCACTCAGCCCTGCCAGACTGTTTTGTTGAGCAGTAAGGTTGTGCAGCTTCTCACTACGCTGTTTCCGCAGCCGCCGTGCGGACTCCCGATTAGAAATGCGCCTGCACACATGAGTTAAATGCAAGCTTGAATAATGAGTTTCGGAGCAGCATATTGCAATGCCTATTGCAGTTTTCAGCATACGAGCCTAAGTCGGGTGAAGCCTATCCGTCTGTGCGCAATTTCCACGAGCTCCATGCGCTCTGGTCACTCTTTGCCATGAAGAGGATGACATGGACATGTCGCAACTGTTCTCCGGGTCATGCACTCAATCTGCGAAAGTGACAAGCTGACAATATAGCTGTTTACTTGTCACCAAAACGATCATGATGAGGAGGTGTTGACATGATACAGAATGGGAAAAGTTGACATGGTGCATGATGTTTGAGTCTGACAAGCAGAAGGTTGACACTGTATAGCAAGAACTTGCCATCGGTATGCCACTGGACCGGACTGGCAAGTAGGGACAACATATAATCTGCAAATAAGTATTCTGCAATTATGTATGATGATTTACACATAAGAGACTGATAATGTTCCTGTGCATATGGCCACATGACCATTGAACGTCTTACATACTGTATCACGAACGAGTACTCAGACACGCACATTGTGCATGGTGGTCCAAAATTCAGCCCTATGGACTGCGCCGGATGGACCAAACAGTACAACATGTTGACATGGTCCATTTTGTTCAAGGAGTGCGCTGTGAGTGCTGACAATCAGCAATCTAGTGATGTATAATTCTCTGTAACCCACAAACATGTCAGCCAGTGAACAGTGCAATGTATGAATGTTGACCCTGGCCGTGTAGGCATAGGCATAGACCAGCGTGGCTGTGACACAGAACGACACATAAGGATTGATTGATTCAAAATGCTAATCATCGGAGTTCTTTAAAGTGAGTTCATCAAGAGATCGCTAAAGTTGACCGTGCCTGGCGCAGATATGGGGTAGACCCAGAAGATGTCCACGAAGCTATCAAGAGAGAAGACACAAATTGCAATCGACTCGGCTGCTACACTGTGAGATCGAAAGTTGAAGCCAGCAGCACAGGCAGTGGAAAGGTCTGAAGTCATATCGGGACAGCTTTGCAATGATCTGGAGCGAAAGTTGCATCACTGTCGACCGTAGCACTACTAGTTGCGACGATGTTGCAGCGCTACCATGGAGGCCACAGCACCTCAACACCACATGCAACAGTGTTCTTGACTTGGCCGACAGGTTGCTTATAAGCGATGAAATCAATAATTCAAGTGTGACTGAGGCGGTGAAAGCTAACTATGTCACCCCCTCTATCGCGAGCGAAGCGAGGAAAAAATTCATTCGCGCAAGATCTTATAGCTCGTTTAGCGATCGCGGAATCAATTCAGCCGGTAGATCACCGCCTAGCATTTTAATTATTGTGGCTCTGGTTGCTGCTTGATGCTTGCTAGCAACGGCTGGTCGCCCGTTGAAAGCCAAGCTGCCCATGCACTATCCAACCCGAGGCCTCTTTAGCAAGCACCCTGACGCCCTGTAGATGTCATAGATGTATAAGCAGACGATGCTGTGCATCCTGCACCCGTCGAGCAGCCTTGTCCTCATGCTGAGAACACGATCACTGAGCAGCAGCCTGCAGACGAGCCCGGGCCATCTAAGACACGCGTGAAACTGAACCTGAAGGATGATATGTATGACTGCTTTGTCAACCTGTCTGAAGCGGTCGTCGCCAGTGGAACTGTGCCGGCGCAGCTTTCTCATATCAAATGCACTACTTCGGCACCCAGCTAGGTATAAGTTCGAGCCTCCTGCTTCACAAGCACACTCTCAACTTTCACAGAATGAGCGAAGGGCACTTAAAGGCTGTGGGCCTGCCGCAAGTGACTGTGACAGCCGGTTTGAGTTGAAGTGCTAAGCTATAAGAAAATTCCAGATCCGGCCACCTTATAGCTGAGCAAGCGATAGCTTAATAAAATTTTTGACCATCTCATAGGTTACTAAGCGACATTCACGCAAACGAAATAAAGAACACTGGTACATGATCACCAGCACCATGCCGACACTGCTGCAATCTCACACTACAACACGTTTCAAAACACATTTCATGACCTTGGATCATGGCAGCGCCGAATGACATGCCATGCATGTTCAGAGTCTAAAGATGCACATGCGAACAGATCCCGTCGGCGCCTGCACACTAGCCAGTGCGCAGTGACACGAGAATAAGTTGCATTTGACACGGATTACACTTCCTGCACAGTGGTGTGAGCAGATAGAACAGGTCGCAGGGACTGCACTGACGACGGCAATTGGGCCGAGACAATGCCACCATTGCAATTCTGTTCGTTCTAGTTACTGCAAGGGGCTTGCCACATGTGCGGCCACTTGGGCCCAAACCCTGCAATGGCAACCTTCAGCTTCTTCGCGAGTCCCTATGCATTCACTATGCATACCCTCGGCGACTCGACTCACCCTACGGTGACATTTTGCCCAAAATCTCAGACGTGAGCTGATAGCGGCACATGTGGCATGCCCCTGACCGCAGGTGTACAGGCACCCGTTCGATACGTCTGACGACCCCTCCTGTATTAATGCATTCAACACCTACCCCTGGCAGTTGCAAGTGGATCTCGAAATTGAAATCACAGGAACATTGTGGAGTGCAAACGATTTCTGATCATGCTTCTGTGCATGGAAATCACGTGTACGACGGTTTGGTTCGCTCGGTCCTCGACACGGAATGATACCCTCCGAGACTGCAGTGAAGATTCAGAATCTATGCACCAAGGTGGCCTGAATGGGGAGAATGCTGAAACGGAAAAGGAACATGCCCGAACACCAAAGAAGTCCATCTTGAATAAGAAACATATGCAGCAACGCAACCGCCCAGTGGAGAAAACCACTTGTCGCAAGAACCACTGCAAGGAACATCACATAACGACGACAGATGTGCACCAGGCGTAGTCAAGGGCTGATAAGCGGTAACAATAGACGGGTGTCTGCAAAGTCAACCGCGCAGAGCACGTCGCACACGAATGATACACTGTTGAACGATGATAGTCACAGTTTAGGGTCTAACGCAGCCATGGACTGGTTTAAGATGCACAAGATCTCAACGTTGCAAGCAGGAGAATGCCACGAGCCGTTCAACAGCACGGACTGCCAGTGGCGGACTGCCAGTGCTTATCGAAGGCGCACCGGCAAGCTGTTAAGTGCGCATCAATCTCCTGGTTCGAGCACACATTCACTTCACTTACGATCAACGCGGATCTTCAACGAGTTTTATTTTGGAGTGTTGCCGCGGTGCATGATCGTAACACACCTGCGCTGTTTGCGAACAGCATCGCCCGAACCAGCATGATCAGCCTCCTCGCCGTCAGAGCCCTTCATACCTCCATGACTGTAGGAAGGCACTGCATTGTTCCCAGAGAATGTAAAACCCGGACATCTATTGGACGCAGATCGCACATCCGGTGACATGGGCTCACCCATTCTGCACAGATCTGAGCAAGTCCTCTACCAGCATACAGGCAGGAACTGAAACTCAAGAAGTCGTTAAAAAGTGTAAGTGCTATCGAGCTCCTGGAAAGTATTGGCGTGAGGCCCTGCCCGCCTCTTTTGTATCGGGTGTACTTTCAAGCCAGTATGTGGTTTGCCGCGTGGTGCTCTCTCCATGTCGAGTATCGGCGCACGGTAGCACAGTGGTATGAGCATGACATACGGGTACGACGAATCGTCCTACATGCTGCATATATTACCGTGCATCTGCGTGCCTATCGAGATTACACTTCGCTGATCTTTGCTCTGGAAGGTGTACACTCATTACGTCAACTTGCGCTCGCAAGCAGCGGCCGGACAGTTGCATAATTACGGGGAATTATGCAGTGTTGCAAGCTGAAGGGTGAAACTTCAGCTGCATTGGACCAGTGTGCTCAAGCCTGAAGCTGTCCCATCGCCTGCAGCAGTTGCTTGTGCTGCGCGACTCGGCACTCTGTGCTAGATCTCGCTTATGCGAATGTCTGTTGCGCATAATCATGCACAACACAATTCTGAAGGGCATGAGGAACCACGTTTGGTTTTCGTGTCCCGGCGGTTGCCGAAGACCGGTCACCCGCGCGAATTTGCTCCTTTCGAGCACTTGCGTGAGGACGATGAACTTGTGTGTGCACCGTCTCTGTGTTTTGCGGAGGTTCCTGGTCAGAAGTCCCAGGTTTTGGGGCTGGTGCAACACATGTACTGTCATTTTTTAATTGATTGTGGAGCTACGTAGTATACTCATAGCTTCGTGTCAGTCGAGTTCGCGAACGCGAATCATGTTTCGTATGCGCCTGTGTCGCATAGCAGTGCCAATCTTGCTGATGGCACTCATGTTTCAATCGTGGCCACGCGTGGGTGTTGTACTTTCGATGGAGGTCAAGTTCGGTGCATTTCGCGCCAAACAAGACTTTCTCGTCGTTGACATTCCTCGGTACGACGCCGTTCTCGGCATGGACTTTCTTGTTCGACATAATCCCCTGCTATCGTTCCAAAAGCATGCTATGACGTTCTAATTTCCGACTCGCAATCAGGGGTCTACAGGCCGGCCGGTATTTTCCTGTCGGGAAAACCGAAGCCGTACCCTTTTTTTGGGCGGGTTGGCCCCGATTGTTGTGGGATATCCATATCTGGGGATCCAAGAATATAGGCGACTAAATCAAGGGAGGAGTCATCTAACAAAGGACTCGTTGCGTCAGGTGAGCCCCAGTGGTTAGAGCATGTCGTGTGTACTCATGAGGTCACCGGATCAATTTTCACTTTCATTCCAGCCACGCGACATTACGCGGCGGCAAGGTACGCTCCCCTCCACGTCGTCACGCACCGTCAGCATGCTTACTAGCTCAGGCACGCGCATTAACCCCTGTGCACACTCGATGAGACTAATGAGCGTCTTGACACCGATGTGCAGCCTGCTGCATGTCGGGGTTTCCCAATGACCCCATCAGGTGCCGTCGGGCGTGTCACAAATAAATTTCGGGTGATTTGTATTAGCATTATAAGAGTCACAAACAGAACAGGCCCAACAATGAGCCTTCTTGACCGGGCCTTGATATACATACCATGGATAAAGAAGCTGGCGATCGCGAACTTTTCAGACAATCGTGGCATATCGCTTGAGCGTTCTGCAGTCATTTTCTTCGAACAACTGGCTTTGTTGCTGCCTAGGTCGGCTGATGCAGAAGTTTCGGCCGGTCGCGTGCCCTTGACTAGTGAATAGGGCTGTAAATTTAACATCTGGGGGCATGATTTAACGTTAATCAACAAAGCTTAAGTAAAATAAAAGTAAGATAGGCCAAAAAATTCTTTACTTTAAACGTGTTTTAAACTAGTGTTTTCCTGCTTTACCCGTAAAACTGTTCAACATGTCGAGGAGGCAGTTTCGGCCAATTGCACAACACAAACACGGCACAAACACGTCCACAGCCACCTAGATACACCTATTGCACCGCTTATCAATTATCTGCGTCTCCTGAGCAACTTGACGACGATGGAGATGCTCCTAGGCTATCAGACTGTAGGCCACATGCTACTGCACCCTCGTTCTGGCACACCAGATCCAGAAGAGTCTTCCTCATACACTTCATCACCAATACCAAGCGGATGTTCAAAACATCGAATTTCGTCATTAGCTGCATCATTATCGCACAGGTGATGGAGGTTGATTTTGGTGTACTATGCCGTTGCCCGCGTACTGTTTTTCATTGACCTTCTCTTGGAGGTCGAGTTGTCTAGAAATATATTCCACAGCCTCTCCACAGTTGCACGGCAGGGCTTCGCAGACATCATTTCGATGGCAGCCTCTCTCGAGCTCGGCAAACTTTTCAACACCACGAGACACAACATCAGCCGCAGCTGGCTTTCTGCGCAGATTGGAGCCACCTGCATCTGCCGAATCAGCCAGATTTGCCTCATCGGAACTTTCAGTCTCTTGCAGAGATTCAGCAGGACGTTTGTCTTGTGCCATGTCTAGAAGTGGCTCACTGCCAAATCAATGACAGGTGCACACGGGCTACAGAAACTGACTCCCACAGCATGAGCAAGCGCATAGCGACACGGGTTTAAGTACGGGGAGCCAGCAACAGGTGTGCTGCGAGGTATGTCATGACCACCGTGCTTTGTTAGTGATGGATTTCCTATGACGTCGGTCAAAGCCATCAGAATACAACCCTTTTTGGCTTCAACTTTGATTTTCAAGCACCCTTAAAGTTAAAATGCGTTCAAGTGAAATAAAAGTAAAATGACCCCTCTAAAGCCTCGAAATCGTTTTAACGTTAAAATTACTTACTATAAATTAAATACTTATTATAAATTAAATAAAAGTAAAATAGCATTTTAAAGAACGTTAAAATGGGGGTAAAGTTAAATTTACAGCTGTAGTTGCACCTCTGATCGAGAAGTCATGAAGCCCACGCGCGTTTCATCTTGCATAAGTCAAACAATATTCAGCACCAATGGCAGTGTGTGCTTACCATTGTTTCTGGCTACTTGAGCATGTGCTTGTGCCTGCATGTTGTTCCATGTCTTAAACACCTAGCGGAATGGTGGACACTACGTCTTGTTGAATTGGTGCTGGTAACTGTTGCCGGGACAGAAACCCTTTCTCCTTGGATGTAGGACATACATGCATGTCCTTTGAATTATCGACACATGCATGCGCATGTTTGACATGTACCACAAACTGAGGCAACTTACCATACCCAACACGATTGACCATGGACTTCAATTTACAGTTGTTGCATGCATACTCAGCTGCTGACCCAAGGGAAGCAATTTGCTTTAGGATGTGTGCAAGACATGCTGCCAAACACGAGAGTGCTTGTGCAGGCCAGATTTACAGGAAAGCACGATGATGAGAATGGTTGGATAATCAAACTCGAGCTTCATGTGAGCTACAACAACCACATCAAGACCCACCATCGCGTGATTGGGTGCATGCCACTCTGCGGCTTGTAAGCTTGAAACCACAATGTAGGTGACATCATGACGCTGGCGCCCTATGCTTGTGCACAGTGTGAGAGTATCAAGACATTGTGCAACACCTCCAGAGATGCCATCTGATGTGGATGCGTTATGGTGGTATGGCATCGGCATGCAAGCCACTGTAATCGTGATATGATTCAAAGTTGTGTCCACAAGCGCCTTCATGCGGCCGCCTTTTATGTAAATGGGGAACGTAAAGGTCGGGTACCTTGAATCGTTGACTAGCACACAAGATAATGTTATGAGGGGTATCATCATACCGTTTACATGTGTGGGGGCCCGGCGTATTTGGTGTTTTTGCCGCACTCCGTGACGGCGGCGGCGGTAGTGGTGGTGGCGCCGGAAGTTCATCTGCGAGATACACTGTCACCAAGCACTTGTGGTTGTTGGCAGGTAGTTGGGGCTAGGCTGCGAATGGCGCAATGGAACATGCGGTTGGGCAATCTTTGCTACGGTAGAATCTGTCGCTGTCGGACATGGAATAGGGGTAGATGCCGCAGACCCGTTTGCGGTGGTCGGACTCCGCTTCTGAGAGGAAGATCTAGGGCTGCAAATTAAGGCACCCGAATTTGCAATTAAGGGTTAATGTAGAACACTTAATTAAGGCTCATTTTTGGTGCAACTTACTCGAGTGCAAAATCTTCACAGTAAGGGGTTTTTTTTAAGGGCCTGGACCTGTGTCGCTTGCATCGAATTAAGGGTTTTTTTTACAGATTAATTTTAACTTGCGGGACATGTGCACGTGTGTCCGGTCGCAGCCTTGGTTGTCATGTAACGGCAGCCAAGGCTGTCAAGATGATGCTGACAGTGTGCAGCACATATCCAATGCAATTTTCTGATAGTGCACGCAACTTGTGTGGCAATTTTACACATATCGGGCCATTGTATGGCAGAGCAACTAAACAAACCAAATAGATAGTGGATGCAACTTGGATACCAAACCCATTCGTTATGCTTGCCTACATGGGTAACAGAAGACATACATGTGAACAGCAATAAGATCACATCAGTCATACATATATTGTTGTGGGATATCCATATCTAGGGATCTGAGACGAATATTATATAGGCGACAAAATCAAGAGAGGAGTCATCTAACCAAGGACCCATTGCCGCACGCGAGCCCCAGTGGTCAGAGCATGTCGTGTGTACTCATGAGGTCATCGGTTCAAATCTTGCCTACACTACATGAGTTGAAAGAATAGAGTGTTCGATATAGCTCAATCGGCATGTTCGAAGGTCGCCTCACCGCGTGTGCCCGAGCCCCTTGCTATGCGCGACGCGAGTGTTGCCACTACTCAAATGATGGCAAACGATGTCACACGCTTGCTTCGACATGTCACTCGTGCGGAAAAGCGTGTGCAAAATGTGTCTCTTGCTGCTCGCAAGCGCACTATCAAGATGCCGGCTATTCTCATCGAATTTGCATAGCGGTCAATTCGCGTGCACGAGGTGGTAAGCATAATGACGTGGCAAGGACTATACTTTGCCACATGTAACAAACTAG
The DNA here is from genome assembly GCA_023078555.1 of Ulva prolifera. Classification (NCBI taxonomy): domain Eukaryota; kingdom Viridiplantae; phylum Chlorophyta; class Ulvophyceae; order Ulvales; family Ulvaceae; genus Ulva; species Ulva prolifera. Next base: position 4,115,331 of record CM041202.1, on the reverse strand, counting down.
GTGTTTGTTAGAGGCATGAGTAGCTCTCGCTACATAGTTGAGTGCTTTGTCTAGCTTTGACTTGGTTTGTGGACGGAGTTCATGACATCACATAAAATGGCGGCCGGCAAAAAAGATGATTAAATATTAGCCCATGACCACATGGCCTCTAGTTCTCACATACCCAGGTAGTATGCTGTACCACCTAGGCCCACCTGAAGCAACGGATCCTTTGGTAGATGAATCGTCTCTTGAATTTGACGGCTATATTATATTTTCGTCTTGGTTCCCCGATTTGGATATCCCACAACGCATACCCTCTCCCCGGGCAAATGATCTTGTTCCGAATATTTTGGAGTCATACCGGAATATTTAAAAGTGCGGTATATTGGGAACATTCGGGTGCTCAGAGATGTACAGCTGTCTGGTACATTTGCGACCACCCATATACCCTGATGTACTGCTACATCACCAGTACCGTACTAAATTAAACCCATCGACACGTAACGCAGAACGCAGGCCTGAAGTGGCGTTGAAACACCTCGCTGTAACGGATAACGGTGGCCAGATTGGCCGTATCTCCAGGAATATTTCGTACACCCGTAACGCTTAGGGCACCTAACGCCACTGCATGTCGCAGCTCACCGTCTAGCACGTTTACAACAACTCCGTGTGTGTGCCCGCGCTTATCGTGCAAATGCTGAGCGACATCATCTTGCTCCTCACCACGACTCTGCTGGCCATCGTCGCTAGGCAGACTCGGTTCAATGCTGCACTGACTATCGCCAATCTCGTACACTCCAGCATAAACATCTGGATCATAGTTGACGTACTCATCGTAATCGTAGTGAGTATCACCGTAATGTCGTTCGTCTACGTCGGCATCATCTCCGATGCTGTCACTGTCGGACATATTTGCTAGACACACAACTTCACGCTTGGCGACAAAACAAGTTCACTGTGCTAATTGTTGGCATAGAGACACATCAGCTGATGTGACCTAGCTGCAGCATGTCCCTTACATGTACTTCGGTGCTGATGTTCAAACACGTGCCGTGTGTCACCCCGCTACAGCGCGCTGCACCGCTGGTGCAGCAGGTCGCGCGCTCTGCGCACGCTCCTTCGTCATGTGTAACGCTCAGCTGTTACGCCGAGTCTCCAAAATTTTTTAAACAGCTGTAACGCATAACGGTGGACGAATTGTCGTGCCCCAGATATATTTTGTACACAATAACGCTGGCCTCGATGTCGATGGGTTTAATTTAGTACGGTATACCGCTATATGGAATAGTTTACAGGTCTGTAAGGCTACGTGCTCAAGCATGTTTGCAGTGCGCGCATTCCGGTGTACAATAGCTGATCAACTTGCGTGCTCTGATCTCATGGTCGCAAAGGGCTCTACCGAGGCCTCGAGCCAGATAAGAATCAATCAGGAGCTGTACCTCTTGGACACGGGATCGCGAAGCATACCGTAAGATCGCGTCTCGGGCCACGTTCGCCAACTATTTTATTGATATGACTAAGGTTTCAATCCGAATTGTCATCACATAGCATCAATATCATTAAGTCAACATAGCATTGAGCACGATTTTGAGAATTCTCAAATGATTAACTGCGTCACGCAACAATACCCCTTCGTCCAACACATCTCACAATTCGTCACACTGTGCCTAATGATGTTGCAAAACATTTGCAGAAGACCAAATGCATAAATCTACTCCAAGTTGCTAGTTACCGGCATGTTTGTGTTTGATCAGTCCAGAATATATGATATGCAGAAGCAGGCGTAGTTATCTGTGTGCATATATGCGGTTGCAAAGATCTGTGACCAATTCTTACACAATGTCACGGTACCGGATTTCTCCCCCTCGTTCCTACCTTGGTGTGCAGATAGGTATGGGACACACTGTCTCACATGCATGACTTGCGCGGTAGATTGTGTGGTTAACCTGCTCAGGTTTGTATTGTGACATGGTATCGTTGAAGGTGTATGGTTGCTTGGTGTGGTCATGTTGGTTGGTTTCGTCATTGGCCAAAAGTCTACGTGAGGACGGGCGGAGATTTCAATGTTTGCTTGTGCTAAGGCTGCGGTTGAAAACGTGTGGATGATGTAGATATCTCGTGACATATTGTTACTGGACTGTTATAAACGAGAACCTATTATGTGTGCATTAGGAGGTTAGTAGTGCCTATACCTGGAGAGCCGCCAGGTCGTACGAAAGGTCACTACACAGATCAGGGAGTATACTGCACTGGATGCAAGACAGTGCAGGAACCTATGGAAGATGTAAGAGAAAGGTTACTTCAGACTTGGACGCATACGACTATATGCGACCATTCGTGCATGTCTACCGTGGCCCAATGACAATGGCCCGGGGCGAGCCGTTCTCGGAGCGCCCCCAGTATGCTCATGCATACTATCCTAACATAACACGGGTTGGGCCCTTGGCCACCATACCCATGCGCAGACTTGCGCGTCATGCATTGCAGGTGTACCTAGACACTGATTTATGACACTCCCCTAGAAGGTCTTCTGATCTTGAATCAGATGCAGCTTCTTTTGAACGTCCTTCAATGCAGGTCCAGGCAAAACCTTAGTGAAGACATCAGCTAACTGGTCTTTGGTCCCTACCCACAGCACTTGGATCTCATCCGCCTCTACAAATTCTCGGACCCGTAGGTGCCGCACTCGAATATGTTCGGACCTATAACTAGAGATTGGATTGTTTGCAAGGATACTCGCACTTTTATTATCTCCCCAAAGCACCAGTTTTTCTGGACGAAGATGCAAGTCTAGCAACAATTGCTTGGCCCACATCAACTCGTTTGCTGCACTACTCATTGCTATCCATTCTGCCTCGGTCGTATCACAGGCTGTGATCGCCTGTCTCTTTGACCTCCAGAACACAGTATTGCCATACACCCGTAGGAGTAGGCCACCTATGCTCTTCAAACTCTTGTCATTTGCAAAATCAGCATCAGTGTATCCCTCAAGCAAACAGCTCTTCTCAGACGAGCCCTTAAACACCATTTAAAGTCCCTTCGTGGACTGCAGGTATCTCAGCACATGCTGCACCGCTGACCAATGCTCCTTTAAGCTACACCCCACATGCTTGGCCAAAGCATTACAGGCATAAGAAATATCAGGTCGCGTAACTACAGCCAGGTACTGGATTCCCTCTACATCACTCATGAACTGAGCGTGCTCTGCCTGAGTGGCAACCTCAAGGTCAGGGTAGTCCTTCGCACTCCTCAACTGTTGCCGTGGCACCAGTGGAGTCGGACTGGGTCTGCAATCTGCCATGCTAAACTTTTCTAGCAGATTCACAATTTTTTGCTCTTGGGACAACGTGATCGTTCTCTTCTTCCTGTCACGCTTGATAGAGGCGCCTAATGCCCAAGACAAATCGCCTAAGTCCCTTCCGATGAATACTTTGAGAATTCGGTCTATCAACTCCTTCAGGCCCGTGGACCGTCCGAAGATAAACAAATCATCAACCCATAGGAAGATGAAACATCTACCAGTTTCCTAACATACAGTGCAGGGTCTGAGTGTGAGCGAACAAAGCCCATCTCACCCAGTAGACGTGCAAGCGCCTTGTGCCATTCACGTGCTGCTTGCTTCAAGCCATACAGGGTCTTAAGCAGTTTCCACACTCAACTGGTGCCATCTTTCATAACCTGGGGTTGTTACACATAAACAGTCTCATTCATGACCCCATTGAGAAAGGCACACCGGATGTCTACGTGTTTCATCTCTAAATCTTCCACTGCAGCTATTGACAGAACAACACGACGAGTGGCATAGCTCCCTACTGGAGCCCACGTCTCAAAGAAATCTACACCCTCCTCCTGGGTAAACCCTCTAGCAACATACCGCGCCTTGTAACGCTGGATCTCTCATGTAGGTCCCCTCTTAATCTTCATGACCCACTTACCAGAGATGGCCTTAGCCCCTACTGGCAATTCTACCAATTCATAGGTGCCATGCTCACTCAAAGAGTTCACCTCTTCCTCCAGAGCTACCATCCACTTCTCCCTATCAGGCCCAGCCAACGCTGCCTTCCAGGGTGGATTGTCTGGATCAGCAGGTTTCTTCTTCATGACAGCAGCAACCCGGCGGGATGGACGTCGCCGGCTTGACTGACCACCGCCATGTTCCACATGCTCAGCTACCTCTGCATCAAGCAACGCATTGTCAGCCGTAGCTGCCATGCTTGAACTGCCCGCAACCTTTGGTGCTACTGTCTGCTCATTCACATCACTATGCTCATCATCACAAGCTACAACATCTATCGCAGCAACATCTGCATGTGGAATCAAGCGCTTGCGTACAAGCGGGTTCCATTTTTGTCTAATTGGACCAAACTGCGCTTCCTGCCCATGGGCATCAGCAGCAGCGTCATCATGCAAACTAATCTCCTTAGCAGGATGCATGGACTCTCCAGCGACAGGTGAGCTGGGCGGACTTACCTCTCCCCTAGGGACAAATCCGCCTCCTGAACTGAACATGAGTTCCTCCCCTGGACCCAGGCGGCTAGCCATAGCTTGGCCAAACCCGGGCATGTCAAGGGAGGGTCCCCCAACATCAGTTGCGTCACCTCGCGGCGGGGCAGCTGCTCCCGCCGCGGCAGTTACATCTCCCCCGATTGAGGAGGGTAGCGCACTGCTGTCTGCCCCAACACTTACGTGCGCACGACATCATGCACTCCTTCCACCACCTCAGGTGTGGACATCCTAGTTCTCCCCTGCAACTCTACCGGACCATCCGGCTCACCGACTCTGGGCGCGATGCTACGACCTACTTGCAATTCCTCACGCAAATCACGCAGCTCTGGCGTGCCCTCCATATGATGCGCGGGCGCCAGCTGGATGAAATCACTGTCATGTAATTCACCAAGTTGTCTACCTATGGCGAACCCATCGAAATCAAAAGTAGCAGCGCCATGCACACGCATGTGCTCTTTGCGGGACTCAATCAAATCCAGATCGGGAAACGGAGGGGCACCAGACATCACACACTTCTCTAGATCGGGACCAAACGTCAACTCCTCTTCCGGGCCCATAGGCACCAGAGGCACATTTCCCCGCGTCACAGTATCTAGCGTACGCAAGTAATCACACGACATGGCAGCACTATATGCCATTTGCCGCACCTCCAGCACTCTGCCACCCCCAGGGCAACGCTAGAAGACTCTATTCATGTGGGGCCCTTGCCCTGGCCCCATCCACAGTACAAGTTCACCCCTGGGGTCTAACCTACGCAACTTATCAGAATCAAGGTAGACGTAGACCGGCAGCCCCCATGGGAGCATCTGCGCAATCATGAGCTTGACACGCTCAGAGTCATATGTCTTTGTAGAACAACATATACGGGATGACATCTGCAAGATCATTGTCTATCCACTCTTTCCGCAGCATTTCGTTTTCTTTTGCTTGATCTATCTGCTGCTTAACTCGTTCTATAGTTTCTTTGCTAGGTTCGACAGCCGAAATGTCGGCAGTGGTCTTATGGACCCCCCCAGACTGCACTGTATTGATGTCCCTACCCGTCGCATTCCTATATCTACCTAAATTGGCCAAAAGGCGCTCAAGCTTGTCTGCAAGATGTTCCCTCTTCAGGCAGTTCATGACAGCGGAACTAGGAACCAGATTCGCTGCAACGGTCCCACACAACATCCCCTCAGGCCATGCACGGCGTGTTATGTTGGTTGGACACATGAGCGCTCTCAATCTATCAGAAGTGGCACCACATTCACGCTCAGCTATGCCATTGCCCTGATGATTGCCTGGTGCACAGTCTTCCCAAACAATGTGCTTGTCACGAAGATAGGCCTGGAAGACATGGCCCAGAAATTCTCCGCCGCGGTCACCACGCAGGAATCTAACACGTCCTTGAACAGGCGGCTGGCCTTTCTTGATGACAACTTGCCCAGGAACAACTGTAGAATTGCAGTGTTCTATGATCTCTACTAGCAATTCAGGGACTCTGGACTTTGCATCCATAGGGATAGTGAACACGGGAAAATTCATCAACTACAATCAGCGCATACTTTGCTTTCCCAACTCCCATAGGAGTAATGGGACCTAGAACATCTGCATGCAAGCAAGCTCCCGGATACGTCGCACAGGAGTGCGTGACTGTCTCGCCGTGCTGGCTACTAGACCCGGTACCATTTCTAGCAATCATACAGCCGTGGCATTTGTCTATCTCATCGCTCGCTTTTGCTGGATCAATACGCAAGCCCTGGTACATCTTGGCCTTAGCCATCAGACGCAGGTTTGTGGCTCCTGTGAGGAAACTAACATGAGACAAGAATGTAGTATTCAATTTTTCTTGTCCAGGCACATTAGGTGACCCAACTAAAGCAGCTACACAACTGAACGAGACTTCGTCGTCCTCTAGTTTCGCAACCGAATTGGCAGCAGACCAAACAGCGGGATTACTGACTCGCGAGCCCCATAGGACTGGCTTGCCCACATCCGTAGTCACAACAAACACTGGCCGATTCTGGTGATCATGCGATTGAGTAATCCGACCCTCCTTGTGGCCCATGGCCTGGTCAGAGAACCCAGGTACAAAAACAAGATCACCTCCTTCTGTCGCCACACGCGTTTGCAAGGTGATGCCGACATTCTTCAACAAATGTGTAGACAAAATGTTGAAAGGACAGTGCGGCACATACAAGCAATTCGGGATCTCAATGGTCAGATCCTTGATCTCCCCATCCATCGTGACATAGGACCCCAGACGGAAACATATAGTTCCCTCCCACAGAACTGGAATATCCTCATCCCCTATTGGGTGAATGCACTCTACAGATGCAGCATGCATTGACAAGAACAGCTCGGGGTTTCTAATGACATGGACATCAGATCCGCTGTCCACCAGGAAGTTCAGGCTTTCGCCCAGGTGCGCAACATCCGTCAAAGAGAAGTCGTCGCTAGGAAATCGCACGACAGCAACAGAGTTGCCATTGCCTCGTCCTCGTCCGCGTCCTCGGCCGGCGCCTCGTCCCTGGCGGCTGGCGTTGTTGGCAGCCTGGTTCTGAAGATACTTCCTGACTTCCGGATGCAGATCCGGGCAGTCCTTCTGGAGGTGTCCAGTCTTCTTGCATACGTGGCAGGTGCGCGTCTCGCCATTGGCGATCGCGGCGACAGCTGCCGGTTGTCCTCGGTTCCCATTGCCCCCTCTGTAGCCGTGGCCTTGGCCGTGGCCTCGGCCTGCTATGCCACCACCATGTGCTGGCCCACAGGCATGTAAAGCCTGGGCATGGTTGGTAATGGCAGCTATCTGAGTCAGGATATCTTTTCCGCCCTGCTCACTACGCAATGATACATACTCTCGGCCGAGAGGCTCAAACAACTTGTTGCTGACCTGATATGGAGCAGGTGCAGCACCGAGAGCAGTAAGCTGGTTCACCAGCGACATGATGAGTGTACAAGACTCCTCAACTTGTTTTGCCCTGGCACCTCTGAGTGTGGCACGAGAGAACCTATCCCAGAGACTCCTAACCTCAGCCTCTTTGATAGGCATATACTTGGCTCTCAAGGCAGCCCAAATATCACGCAGCGTAGTATGAACCCGGACATACTCTAAGTCCTGTGCAGGCAGCTGAAAACAGACTACAGCCAACACCTTATCATGGACACTTGTCTCATGTCCAGAGGGGAAAACAGCGAGCAAATGGTACAGGCCATGGCCTTTCAACCATAGGTCGAGACGGAACTCAAAGGTTGAGAACCTCTCACCCCTTGCAAAATCCCAAGACGGGGTCTTGCCTTTGTCTATTGCGGGTTCACGCACAGATACAGCTCTCATTGCATCTACAATAGCATTCGCTTCGACTACAGTACCAGGCGGATGGAGATCAGCGACAGGGCCAGCATTGCCTTGAGCCATAGCTCGCAGCGCAGCAGCCTGAGCCTCAGCATCCGATCGCGCCTGTTCCGCTCGCTGTAAAGCATCACGGAGAGAGTTTGCTTCAACCTGGGCGCGCATTGCCATAGCATTGGCAGCCTCAAGCTGAGAGGCAGCTCGGGCAGCAGCAGCATGCCCTCGGGTGCCGGCTGCAGGGTCTTGTGAGCTAGCACCAGCTCCTGCAGCCCTACCTGTGGCTTGAGCAGCTACAGCCATGGCTGAGCGCTCAGCCTCGAGTCTTTGTGCATCAGCCATAGCATCAGCATCAAAGTTCTCGACTGATTCAGGCTTAGACATCTACCTACAGCGAAACAAATCTGCTTCGCTAAGGGTCAAGTCGATCAAACCCGTAGGCTTTGACGACGCACACTCCTAAACCATCGTCATTCAGTTCACAATCAAACATGTGACAACCTATGACATAATGACGGTTGATCTGGTCATTGATTACGCACTGATGACAGTGCGGTTGCCCGTAGCCGCGCGCAATCATACGACAACCACCACATCGCGCAACTAATGCAGCGACACAACACAATCACCGATAACATGTTATAAACGAGAACCTATTATGTGTGCATTAGGAGGTTAGTAGTGCCTATACCTGGAGAGCCACCAGGTCGTACGAAAGGTCACTACACAGATCAGGGAGTACACTGCACTAGATGCAAGACAATGCAGGAACCCATGGAAGATGTAAGAGAAAGGTTACTTCAGACTTGGACGCATACGACTATATGCGACCATTCGTGCATGTCTACCGTGGCCCAATGACAATGGCCCGGGGCGAGCCGTTCTCGGAGCGCCCCAAGTATGCTCATGCATACTATCCTAATATAACACGGGTTGGGCCCTTGGCCACCATACCCATGCGCAGACTTGCGCGTCATGCATTGCAGGTGTACCTAGACACTGATTTATGACATGGACGCAATGCTAGATCATATGCTTGAAGATCAGCGCTGGGAAAGCGAATGCGTTCATGTTGCTCAGCTTGCAGACTTGGAGTCATCCATGAGCAACGGTTGTTGATATACAATGTGAATTTCTAAATGGTGAGTTGGAAGAGGAATTTTTCGTAGAGTTCCCATATTTCGCAGACGGGGCATCACATGTATGGAATTTTTTATGAAACCTTGTATGGCTTGTTGTTTTTTTTGGCGAGCTGACCGCAAGTGGCATAAAGCTTTAGCAAGGTCGTGTTGACTGGAGCGTGACGCCGAACAAAAAAAAACATCAAAAGCACGACCGAAGCATACGTGTTGTGAGATGTCCATCTCACCTTGGGCGCAGGCTGGTTGCCGCATGCATGCACACGACTCAGTTCAGGTGGTATCAGTCACAGGTTTTGCAGATAAAGCAGAACAACTGCCATCGCATAAGATTCAGATTGTTATTACTCACTTTATCGAATTATCATAGATTCAGATTATCATTGCTTACGTAATAAATATCTTGCCTTACGTGCAAAATATACACATTAGCGTCACAAGCGAACGTCGATCAGCTCTGGCCATGTGGCTACGAGGGCGTTGCGCATCAGTCATATCATTCTTCGCTAAAAGTGACATATATCTCATTAATAATTCTGAAATCGTCGTGCATTTAAACGTGCATGCGAACACAACTTAGATCATATCAAACGACACAATGTATCACTAGTTAGCTAGGCTGGGTCATCGGGCCCGATGGGGCATTTTTCCCGATTGATCGGGCCCGATTTGAAAAATCCCAGTTAATCCCCCGATCTGGCTGGCTGCGAGCTAAAATGAACTCCGATGACAGTTTTGAAGGTGTTATATGATAGATAATCATGTTTGCGGATTGTGGCAAGTTTCCGTGTTGCAAATTTCGTTCTGTGGACAATTTTATGGCTACCTAAGCTTACAGTGAACCGGTACACAAGCACGGGCGCTAAGCGCCGCAGCATTTCGCAAGATTGGAAGGCGCATTTTAATCCGGTAGAGCGTGTGAGTGCAGACATCTCGATTTATAGCGTCGTGTGTAAGTATTGCTCGTGGTCTCGTCAACGAGCTAGCGCGGACGAGTGCAAGGCTCACTTGGATGGCGAGCAACCGAAGAAAGCAAAGTCCTGTCCAAAAGTACCGCAGATGTCAGGGCAAGCTTCCAAAGTGGATGTATTAGACCAGAGCGGCAGCTGCAGCATGCGACTGTGTCATCAGCTTCCGCAAGGCTTCACATGATCAAGCAAGGGCAGCAATTGGTAGATGGTTGTTTTCCTCTGGAGTCTCGTTTAATTCAATTGACAATCCAGAACTTCAAGATGCCATTGCAATTGTGATCAGCGCTGGACCTGGATTCCGTATACCAACTCGAAAGACAATCAGCACCAAAAGTCTGGACCAAACATACATGGATATCAGGAAGCAATCACCTGGCTTGGCTTCCTCTGGACTGCATTGTGGAGTGTCAATATGCTCAGATGGATGGACAGACCCGAACAGCCAATCACAAATCAACTACATCTGCGTGACTGTCAACGGCCAGATTTTCATGTCTGCAACGGCTGCTTCAAAGCAATACATCATAAATGCAACATTGCAATTGCTGCATTGTGTTGAAGCATCGTGGTCCGGTTTGTATGTTTCCTGTGGTATCCTGCTGCTTCATAACACTCATATGCACCAAGCTAGCCACATCCCCAAAAAATCGATTTTCTTACCCGGATTTGTCCCAAAAATCCCGATTTATCGGGCCCGAATTGCAAAATCCCGACATCGGGAGATCGGGGGCGACCCAACCCAGCTAGTTAGCCATATCGCTGGTCTTGGGACCATGCATTATGACGAACTCATAGTCACACGTCATCAGCCATACTCAGCATGCACACATTCAATTGTGCACATGCCATTTGGAGGCACCAAGTCATCAGGGCCCCGAACCCGCAACGCGGTGGCCACGCTACAGCACTACACGAAATTGTCATAAAGTCACATATGGAGTTAAACTCCGATATGCACGTTATACTCCGAGACGCGCTGTCATCGCACCGGAAAATACATGCATATGTCAGTTAGCACAATTGTACTCGTCACACCATAACGCTGCCACCGAATGCGGTGTCCATCGCTTGGCAGCCAATCATGTCAGCTCTCCCGCGAGTAGTAGGGATTCTAGTCAGCGTGCTCCACTTTTGTGTAGCACTTTAGCGTGGCTAGCCTTAGCAAGCGTGTCCTAGGTGCAGTCCAAACGGTATTTATACCGTGCACTTGCTGGGATTCGTCCTTCTGTTTCCCAAGTTCGAATTGGGAATTCCATTTCCACATTTGTTGTATACACCCACTCTGCTCTTTCACGCATTCTGTGTTTTCTCTGTCTTATATTGTCGATATCAGTCTTCGCACCGCGACGTAAGGCCCAGGCCTCCACGTCACTAACACCCAGGTGCTCGTCAGCACCCCTGTGGCTCCCACCTCTCTCGACAGGTATCGGTTTGCTAAGATCTTCTGCCTAACATTTCACACCTGTCGCATATCTCATCATGTCTGCAACTGAGAGCATCTTAGCCGCGGATTAGGATGTGGTTCACCAGTCCATTATGGACCGTAGTGACGCGAACTTGTCCGTCAATCATCACATGTCACAGATCTGTTGTGATATGTCATGGTCAACATGTAGCAGGAGCATGCATGGGCGACATGAAAAATGCATGATTCCAGGCAGTGTAATGGAGCGCGCGGTTATGAGTGTCATGGTACCATGGGTGATGCCCACATAGTAGATTTACCGTTGCTGCACCTGTATCACTTTCAGATTGTATGTCATCAAGTATCCTTGCTTCAAGGAAGCTGTTACAAGTACAACTCCAAACAAGCTCGTATCACAACAAGATCCTAGGGATCATATCGTTTTCTTGCGAGGACATCGATTATGTAGTCGAACCACGGGACAGATACGCTGGTTGGGAACCGTTGTTACTGCAGCAAGTAAATCTGTCTCGTCTACCAGATCTAGGAGCACATTGTTAGCCATGCAGCAAGACGCTAGGATGTTGCTCGTCAACGAGGAACTTAGTGAGGAGATGTTGCCCTTCAAAACCTTAGAACTTAGGTCTTCAGCACGAACAGTTGGTGCAGCACTGTCGCTCAGTGGCTCGGACACTTGAATGGTTGCATGGTGTCCAGGCCCGGGGCCGACTAGAAATTTGCTTAGCCCTCATGGCATGTCACTGATGTGCTGGTTAGGTGCAAAGTATGCACAACCACTCTTGGATTTTGTGTATGCTTTTGCCAAGGATGACAACGCATTCAAAATGCCATTCCTATTGTGCCCAGCTCAAAACAATATGCTTGATATGATTGGGGTGTCGAAGCGTGCTGCAACCCTGCACGCGTCACCAGTTGTGAACAGCCCCGGCGCGGCAATCGTGCATTTGGCCAAGATTGCCGACACACATCTGCAAGAAATTGTGTACGCCGTATTCCATGCATGCGAGAGTAGGTCGATTTGTCTGGACTCAATCAAGCTCATGATCCCATCAGTCAACGTATCAGAAATGGTGAAGTCAGAAGCCATTCAATTCAGGGATTGTTCATCATTTTCACGCATGTAAAGTCAGCCCTGCCTTGTCTGTCCTCCCTGCTTGATGTTGAACCAAACTTTATAGACGATCGATCTGCGTCGTGGTTTCGTAGTGCCGAATACACGGTCAAGTCTGTCAAGTTCCCAGCATTCTCGGGTCTACGAAGCGACCAACTTTCGGAACTACGATGGCACAAGTACCAGAGTGACGCATTGTATGCACGCAAGCACTGCACTCACTTGTCCGAACGACACAAGTCATTCAACACATCATGTCGTCATTTGAACAGCATTTCACAGTTGTACAACACGCTGCAATAAGACCACAGTGTACTGTCCGCCAATGGCGGGAGAGCATTCGTGACTTGACTTTACGTATGGACAATTCCGACATAACATTGAGCAGGCATGGCAGTCATACAATGTTGACGAATCCGCTGATTTCAATGAATTGATACATCATGTCATTGAGCACTACCGAATGATCTTTATCGATTACCCTCATATGCAAAGTAGACAGTCACATATCGACTTCGCATGCATCCAGTTCACAAAGCTGCAGCAACTCATGCAACCACAAAGCACATCATCCATCAGCTCGACGCTCACGATGTTCTTACCGTTGTCACAACTGTTGGTTAAGTTTAACGATGAATTGAAACCCGCCATGAATGAATTCACAGAAAAGGCCGACACGGTTGCTACTGCATTCATAGAATGGTCAATATCACAGTTGTTAAAGGTCCGAGCATCTGCGAATATGGTCAAACGTTTTACCTGTGGAATTTCGGAAAACGGATTTGATTATGCACGGTTGAAATCGAACCGCATACATATTACGCCAGCCGGCAAAAGGTTACAAGCAGCAGCGGCGGCGGCACTACACCCTCCTAACAGGAACTCTAGTGTGCAGCCACCTCGTCAGCCTAAGGGACCCACAACATCTTCAGACAAGCCAGGTTATATCCCTTTCTTGAAAGAGATGTGTCGCACCGGCAGCCTGGACAGACTTCAAGACTCTGTTCAGCGAGTACCGTCAGCTCCGAGGCATCAGACGGTCGCCGGATCTCATAACGGCGATCGAAAAGGAACTCACGGACGGCCGCACGGCAGTGCATGTCGCGCTGTCACGAGCAACAAGGCCGCTAAGACCCTCATTCAAAGCAACAACTCTCAGCATATGTCAGGCAATGATGCGAATGACTCAGTTGCACCCCAAGAAGCAGTGCCCACTCTGCCCCAATGGCAAGGGCCTCAATCAGACACACCCCATGCATCCCATCCGCGAGTGCCCTACATTCAACGAACTTGTGCCTACAGCGAACCATGAGGAGATCTGTCAGGTCGCGTTCAAGCAGACACGTCAGATGGTCCCCCTCGCATTGCCTACCAGTTCGTGCACGCGACAGCAAGACAACTTCAAACGCGACCGAAATGATCCCAACCGCAAGGGCTCTGACAAGTCCAAGCGGCCACGACATGACACCCAACAGCATATCCACTGAGAAATCGGCAAGCCGTCCACATCATGCCCACAGTGGGCGGTAGAGCCACATGTCTTGGCAGAGTCAGCACGACCACTTGGACCACTTGCGTGTACACACTTTGATTCACAACTCAGATCAGGCGGCGACTACTTGTTTGACATGCATAAACTCACGGGGAACATCACGATTACATTACCATGTACTGAAGCTGCACATGTAGCATTGCGGCATGTGCATACAATTGATATGAACTCACACAAGATCACATTAGTCATCCCTGCGCGCGTGTTTGAATCAAACGCACACCGTATTTGCGTCAGCACACCATGCCCGCAGTCGACGAAGCATGTAACATCTTGCAATATACAGCCTTTGATGCAGTCCCAGGGAAACAAAAGTATCATATATGCACTCTGGTCACCAATCAAAAAGCATCCATACTGCCTTCTCATAAAGCCGCAGTGGCATGCAAATCTGCAGAATTCATGGATTTAATATGCACTATGCCTGCTCGCATAAATGGCCACATGTGCAAGGCGTTGGTTGACACAGCCGCAAACCACAGCATGAACACCTCTGCGTTCTTGTCACGACACTCGTTTGCGTTCACATCAGCACACACCACCACAATGGGAACATCAGCAACAGGGGCAGCGTGTCTTGGTTTCATCAATTTGCCAACCAGAATGGGAAGACATGTCATAGAGGTCAAGTTCACAGTTGTTGAGTCACTGCCGACTGCAAGCACCGAGCACCATCCAAACGAAGCACTGTTTGCCCTAGATGTCATTTCCACTGTCAACACCCAAGTCAATTCCCACAGCCCATGCAATATCATGACAGTACCAAATCTCAAGCAGATATGCAAACGGAAAGGGAAGTTGTGGTGGCATGTGATACATCGAAATCATACCAAGGACACATCTGAAACAAGTGACAGGAAGGATTTCTCAATGACACAACGAGAAATCAAATCACTCACAAAGAAAGCACGAAAAGGCACACAGCCACTGTACATAGCTCATATCAAGCCCACAGTAGAGAACATAAACACATGCTGTGCTAATAAGAAAGGATATCTCTCAGAACAAAATGCGCCTGCACATCAGCCACAGAGCATACAGAACATCCATCAAGTCGTGCAAGACGTGTCAAGACGCTGGTTAGTCTGATCGAGTGTGCACAGGGGTTAATGCGCGTGCCTGAGCTGGTAAGTATGCTGACTATGCATGACGACGTGGAGGGGAGCGTACCTTGCCGCCGCGTAACGTCGCGTGGCAGAAACGAAAGTAGGAATTGAACCGGTGACCTCATGAGTACACACGACATGCTCTAACCACTGTGGCTCACCTGAAGTAACGAGTCCTTTGTTAGATGACTCCTCCCTTGGTTATGTCATCTGTATTCTTGGATCCCCAGATATGGATAGCCCACAACAAGACGTTATCACTAAGCATAAAGCCCCAGGTGGCACATTAGGACCAGCTCCGCCAAACACAAGTGCATTTGGATTCGAAATGGACATTGACTTACTGCTAGGAGCCCGACCTAGAGCAGCAAGACAGCACCGCCTCACACCTAGGGAACAACTCGAATAAGAGAAACAGTTACAACACTTAATCAAAATGGGGTGGGTAGTTCCATCCGTCTCACCATGGGCGTCTTGTATGTTGTTTGCACCAAGCCGGAGTGCAATCAGACTCTGCATTGATTATAGATACCTCAACGCAAATACAGTAAAGAACACCTACCCATTGCCACGCATTGACTACATGCTGGACAAACTGTGTAGGCACAAGTACTTCTCAGCATTAGACCTACAGTCCGGTGATCATCAGATCAAGTTATCAGAATCTGCGGGTCCGAAGACTGCTTTTCGCACGCCAGACGGTCTGTACCAGTGGACAGTCATGCCATTTTGTCTGACCAATGCACCATCTGTATTTCAACAGGCAGTCAATGTAGTACTGAAAGGTTTCATAGGTCACATTTGCTTAGCATATCTCGATGACATCATGGTATTGGCACGATCTGAAGAGCACCATTCGAAAAATTTAGATATTGTTCTCACCCGGCTCAAGGAACATAATTTCTTTTGCAACACAGTTAAGTGTCAATTTGCTCTGCAAGAAATTAAGTGTCTTGGCCATATCGTCACAGCTGATACTGTCAAGCCGGATCCATACAAAGTGGAGGTTCTGCAGAATTGTCCCATATCAGATCTACAGAAATCACCTAACCACATCAGATCATTCTTAGGACTGGCAGGATATTTCAGGAGATTCATTCCGAAGTTTCCGACATTAGCCGGCCCATTGTTGCAACGTGTGAACACAAAGGAACAACTGCCTTGGACAGTGCAATGCAATGAATCATTCAGCAACATCAAGCAAGCACTGATCAATGCCACATTCATGCGCCACCCTGATAATGGCAAATCATATCACATATATACAGATGCATCCGATTACGCATACGGTGCTGTACTTACACAAGAACATGAGGGCAGTTGAGCTCCCATTGCATGGATAGGGCGCAAATTGAACAAATCAGAAAAAATTATTACACGCTAGAGAAAGAGTTAGGCGCAATTGTGTTTGCATATCGACAGTGGCGCTGTTACTTAGAAAACAACCAATCTGTGTTCATCCACTCCGATCACAACCCCCTGCGGTGTTCACAGACACAGAAGAAGCTAACCGGCAAGCATGCTAGCTGGCTCGAATCACTATCACGCATCGACTGGAGGATCACTTACATTCCGGGCGATGCTAATTTAGTAGCCGATGCACTCAGCAGAGCTACTCACCTGCCTAATACAGAGGTCATACTACACGACGGAGACACACTATCCGTGGAGACCCCCCACCAGCCCTACCAGGCATCAGCATTAACAAACCTTTTAGTCCGCAGGCCAATCTACTTGGTGGATTTCACCCCCCTTCAATCATCACAGGCACCATCAAGTGGTCCCATCCATGCCACCTGCCCACCGGGTCCCCCTCCGGGATTGCCGTGTGCCGTGTCAGCGGCCAATATCAGTTCACCTTCGGCCAAACACATTCAGCCGATCCAGCTGATGGCCGCAACGTTACGGCTCTCGCCAAACGTCAGCGGTCCGCCCAATGGCACCCCGCTACCTCAGACATCAGCACCACCTCGGCCGCAGGGTTGGGTCGGGCCCGATCCCCCAATGTCGGGAGTTTTCAAATCGGGCCCGATGAATCGGGAATTTTCGGCTAGATCCGGAGAAGCAAATTGAATATTTAGGGATGTCCACAACTGGACGCAATTGCCAAAACTTTGACAGAAATTTGATGCCAATGACGCGAGAACACATCAGCATAGCGCTATACTTGCAGTATTGCATGAGTTGTGATGGATTGACCTGAGCATCATTCATTGATGGCACTGCTATGACAGGCTGTTCGGATCTGTCCAATCATAAGATCACAACAGCACTCCACAATGCAATCCGGTGGGTGCAAAGCCACCTGATGAATGATTCGCAGTTTTTTGTTTATATACATATGTGTGTTGAATCCAAGAGAAAGCTGACACACTTGTGTGATGATACACACAAACCAGGTCCAACTCGGATCACGATTGCGATGGCATTACGAATGTCCGAGATATTAAATGCACTAAAAGACACCAGATACCTTGATTTGTGATCGATTGCTGCCCTGTCATGGTCGTGCGTAGCCTCATAAACTGCTGATGACACGAATACTTGCCGTAGCTACGGGCCTGAACCAACAAATCTATTGCGAAAGACTTCTTTGAAACATGATGAACCTTTCGAATGCACTCCTGAAATTTTTTGTCTGTTCGCCAGCCGAGCGAGCCTTGCCCTCGTTAGTGCTAGCTCCTTGACGAGACCATGAGCAATACTTGCACGCCATGCCACGAATTGAGTGTAGCGCTCACACAATCTATGAGAGCAAATTGAGCTTTCAAATCTTGCGCAAGACTGCGTCGCTGAGCACCTGTGGTCGTGTATCGGTCCAAGGTCAGCTTAGTCGCACACAAAAAACGTCCACAGGTCGATATTTTCGACAGGAAAACTTGGCACAATCCGCAAACATGTTTATCCATCATATGGCACCTCAATAATCGTCAGAGTTCATTTCAGCCCGAAGATGACCAGATCGGGGGATTAATCGGGATTTTTCTTATCGGGCCCGATAAATCGCGAAATTTGCCCAATCGGGCCCGATGACCCAACTCAGCTCGGCCGGCCATTTTCAGCAGCTCCAGCAGCCTTCACCGGACAGAGCATCTACTGCCGGATCCCCAGGAACAGCAGCTACCACCGCCCCCAATCGTGCCGCCACCCGGCCTGCATCAGAGTCCCGCGAACTCGGCGGATCAGCAGACCCAAAGCCGCGAGAAGTCAGCGCATCCATCCGAGGAGACGGTGTCACAATGCATGCGCATGCGGGCAGCAGTGTGGTGACAGGTGCACTCATGCACGAACGATCCGCGGATCCAGTGCAGGGGTAAGCCGCCAGCTGGATTGTCCCGCTGTAGTGAGGGAGATCTCCCGCCGTAATCTTGACTATTCAGTGTGCATATATAGCTGTGCACACTAAGAGTTGTAACCTTCCTCTCTACTGTTTTACGGTACTAGCACTCCTCCTGGCATCAACTCGGTTCTACCTCTGTGCGCTGAAGGTATGGAAATGCTGGTACCTGACTTGACCTATGATGAGGACTGCGCGTCTGACCTGCATAGGATAGCGTTTCTGACAGACGGCCCAGCCCCTTGAACAGCAGGATCTGGTGCTGAATCAGGCTTCCCTCGAAGAGATCGGTACGGGACTACAATCACAGCATGATGTACATTTGTCACTAGATACTGCCTTGGATGATTTTTGGGATAGTATGCGTATAGGATACTCACACAACGAAATGTTCAAAAACCCGTCTCCTAAGTTTAGATACGATAAACACTTGCAAGCATAGTTTTTGGACCACAAACTAGTGGTGCCTGACCATGATAACCTCAGAAAACAAATACTGCTGTGGCATTATGTACACCCCTGGCATGCTCACATGGGCATCAAGCACACACAAGCATTCATCATGGACACATTTCACTGGCCCGAAAAAGTACTGACATTGAACATTTCGTCAAACAATGCCATTCATGTCAGTTAATGAAGTCACCAAGGTGATCTGACAGCACATTGTCACCTTTTCTTGTGCCAAACGCATGCTGGAGAGTGGTGGGTTTAGACATGATCAATTGCCACGCACACAGTCCAGGTTTTACTGCATTGTCGTCTTTGTAGACCAATTCTCAAAGATGGTAAGACTCATCCCTACTGATAGCACATAATACGGACCTGGTTTTGCCAAGCTGTTCTTCATGCATGTATATCCACATTATGGTCTGCCACTAGGCATATGCAGTGATAGGGGTGTCCAGTGGAACAACGATTTTTTCAAAAGTATCTGCGACCACATGGGCATCAATCTGCAACTGACATTTTCATACCATCCACGGGCAAATGGACAGGTAGAGCGCGTCAACCGTGAGATTGAGGAGGCCCTCCGCCATTTTGTCAGCCCAGCTCATGATGACTGGGACACATTCTTGCCACATGTTGAGTTCAGCATCAATAGCGGTAAGAACGCCAGCACAGGGTGTACTCCTTTCCAACTTAACCGCATCACCCCACAATTGTCCCCAACAGCAATTGCATTTAAATTGCCAGAATCACACCGACTGCATACATCTGTACTACATCGAATCTATTATCACTGAGCCAAACAGGCATTGTCTGAGGCATAAAAAAGCATGTGGGCTAGTACCGTCAAAACATCTAGTGAATTTACTGTGGGAAAACCTAACCTGCTGTCTCCGTCCAAGGTCGCACTACACCACCCATCACTGCGCCGTAAGTTCACAGCACGCTGGATTGTTCCATGTCAGATACTCGAACTTGTCGGCTCCCGCGCCGCAAGAATTCAATTTCCGGAAACATTACAAGCATTGCGAATGCATGATGCTTTTCATTTTTCGTTTCTCAAGCCTATAAGTAAGCATATTACCATGAGTGCACGGCTGTACCAGACCACACGGCACACACTGATTCTGAAGCAGTGTTTGAGGTAGAAGCGATATTAGATTACTGCCGCACCCACTGCCCTGCATCACAATCTTCTGTCACAGGCCCGACACGCAGCCCACACTTCCTCATTCGATGGAAGGGCTATTCATCACAACACGACTTGTGGTTACCACCGAGTGAGCTGAATAGTTGCATAGAAAAAGTAGCCGAATATTTGTTTAAGAACACATCCACGGCACAAAGTGATATCATCATAGGTCAGTTCCAGAAAACATCACGACTTAAGCTCACACACCTGTTACAACGGGCACAACACACCAGGAACAAGCATCCCGCTGCGCCGACCACCATGTCACAGCCGCCGCGGCTCAAAACCCGGACCCGCCGACAGTCAAAGAGGCTGAACACAAGCCCCACACAAAAGGCAGCATTTAGCAGTTTGCGATATTGCAGCTGCTGCTCTAGTTTGATTCACTGTACACGTGCTGCACCCCGCAGAGTCGATAAGGAGACGTCTGGACACGATGCCTGCATTACAGGGGAATCTTAGTGGTCGATAGGAGTCGGGGATGACACAGGGTGCCATCGACCGTGCCCTGCCCGCTCCGCCAGACATATTTTTCGTGTCACAATGCATGCGCATGCGGGCAGCAGTGTGGTGACAGGTGCACCCATGCACGATCGATCTGCGGATCTAGTGTAGGGGTAAGCCGCCAGCGGGATTGTCCCGGAGTAGTGAGGGAGATCCTGCGAGGATCTGCCGTCGTAATCTTGACTGTTCCGGGTGTGTATATGGATGTGCGCACTCAGAGCTGTAACCTTTCTCTCTACTGTTTCACGGTGCTAGTATCGCTAAGTCTGCGCGTTTGACCTGCATAAGATAGCGTTTCTGACACCTCCCCCTCCTCAGGCATGTCACACATCGTGTGCGACCGGCAACACGAGTTCACGTGGGCGAACTTATCACCCACTAAATCACCACCGTCGATAACTAGTGTGATAATGACGGGCACGCACGGCTTGCAGAAAGCTTTGCTGCCCAAGGACACATCCACAAGGGCACAGCCCTGACAGTCCATGGAACAGTTGTATGTTCCCTTCAAAATGCTATCAATAACCCCTGCCAATGCGGCATTTGGGGGGGACAGGTCTTTAAATGAGCGGACCCAGCGCCGTGCAAACACTCTCAACTCAGTCGTTGAGATGTATCGGTGATGGCACAACTGAGTTGCGTGGGCGTGACGCGTTTGCCTGTAACATTCCATATCTTCCAGGGGGTCTGAAGATGGAGAATCTGGCAGAACCCAGCAGTAGGGTCACGGCTGTTGTAATGGCCAAGTCTGTCTGCTCGGAAGCACACATATTCCAGCTCTAGATATGCAGGCACCGATTGTGGATACATGTGTATGTATCTCAGGCTAGTGCCCTGCTAACATGAGCCAGCCTAAAGTATACCAAAGAATACCTCAGAGTGCAAGCCTGTACCACGTCAGAGATGTGCACATGAGCTGCATGCATACAGCTACATGTGCATAATTCCACATGCCCATAAAGTGCCACCAGCGTTCCTCAGCATGTATTATCTCACATACCAATCCCATGTATCATGCCACCCCATGCCACAGCCTTTTGGCAGTGCGAAGTGCCAGCGCAGTACGTGCCCCATCATGCATGCGTCGCATGCATACCCCTGGATGGCGCTTGTGCACGCCAAGGGTGCAGCGTCAATGACCATGCCAGCCAGTCTACGTCTGTGTCTCCATGCAGCACCATCCTGCTGTATTGGATTGACAGAGGATAATACATGCCAAATCCCAATGGCCGCAGAAGATCGCCAGATCTCGTGGGATGCTGCACCCTGATCCGTACAGAGATCAACGAGCAGCGCGATTCCACAGTTCCACAGAGCTATCAGTAGCGAGGACAGCACAAAGCAGGGATGGGCATGGGCACATATATTCGAAGTGTTTTGCTGTGATCGACACAATTACCTTTGGTCGATTGGGGCGCTTATATCCAGTCATTCCATTGTGTGCTGCATTGTTACCCCTGTATTTCTCTCCTGTCGTTTTCTGCACTACCCGACTAGTCAACAACGGTCCCAAAACAGGCTTCGGAGCTCCTTAGGGAAATACAAACCATATCCCTTCGGCACGCCCAAGCAGATGGAAGTAACTCCCTTCGTCTGAGACAAAGGGTTCGCCGGCGGATATGGGGCCATGAATTTCCTGCGGAACCCACGTCCAAGGACAACGTCTGCCGAGGCGACGTCGACGAGCGAATAATACACTGGGTTGCACGCGCAACCAAGGCGCAAGTGAATCAGAATCATGTGGTCATGTCGCGCCGCGTCCCCATGAAAGCCGGTGAGGGTGACAGGCTGCTGCATTTTAACACCATGAGGTTTGCCAATGTCATGGTTGTCATTGAACGCATGTTGACCCTTTTCCCAATCCGCTTTGTGATTCTGCCAAGCAGATTTGGTGATGGTATTGAGTTCTGCGCCCTCATCGAAAGCGATTTGCAACCCTTGAGGGTGATTTGGCGCGCCGGCGCGGGCAACATGAGATGTCAGGAACCCTGTGCACTTCCGCATCCCGGCGAACGGAACTTTCAAGTTGGCTGTCTTGCCCAGCACTTTTGTCCATTCTGTGTTGGAACAGAGTATCTTGGAACACCTGGCGGTGATAGCATTAGGGTCTGCGCACGTGGAAATGGCATTAGCCAACATTTTCAGCGTGTCCGGAGTGGCGCCGGCATGTGCAGTCACGACGCGACGGAGTGCGGCAGCCAGGACAGCATCAGCGCGTTTGCGTGGTCCGTCGAGCGCATGAGCATCGTCCGCTTCACGCAACGTCTTGGCAAGCTGCACAAGGAGCGTTACAAGTCGGTCATGCACAGCGAGTGCGGCCAGCTCTGCCAGAGAAAGGGTGACTGCAGACTGCAAAACCGCTCGGTACACACGCGTAGGCACTTTATGATCTGCCATTTCACGCCGGAGCCCATCAAGGTGCGCTCGGCGTGCGGCGACCGTGTCGGAGTCCGGCTCATCAGACACATGCCCGCAATCTGCCTGAAAATTGGACCGGCGAGCCGATGGCTTCCGCGCCAGGCGGGTAGGGTGCACTTCTTTGGCACCCGCGCGCAAAGTGGCTGCGGTAAACAAGCTGCCGGTGCCGAGAAATGTTGCGGACGTTCGCAGCTTCTTGGGTGCCACTGGATATTTCCACGAGCACATACAAGCTTATGCGGACAAGTCAGCACCTTTGAGGGCGCTGCTGAAAAAGAACGTGCAGTTCATCTGGTCTGAGGAATGCCAGCGCGCCTTTGAGCAGCTAAAAGCAGAACTCGTGTCTCCGTCGTGCTTACGCATGCCAGACCCAGAACGACCGTTCATTCTCACCACAGACTGGTCCAAACTAGCTGTTGGTGCGGTTTTGAGCCTGATCCAGCCAGAGGATTCTGCAGATCCGGACTCTGCAGAGAAAGAGTATGTCATAGCGTACTATAGCAGATCTCTGAACCAAGCTGAGAGCTACTATGCTCCCACGGAAGGAGAGTGCCTGGCCCTTGTATAGGCCACCAGAAAATTCAGACCGTATTTACACGGCTACACATTTCGTGTTCGCACTGACCACGCGGTCTTGAAATGGTTGACCACGGCTCGCTTCGAAAATTCTAAGCTAGAGCGATGGGCGATGCGCCTGCAAGAATTCGACTATGAAGTTGAGTACCTGCCGGGAGATCAGAATGTTGTGGCCGACCACCTGTCGAGACACTACTCCCACATGGAAGCGGGCAGTGTGACCGCAGTTGCTGGTCACCTCGCCTTTGCTACCGAGGTCCGCGTTCTTGACATTGAAGATGAGGGCCATGATGTGTTCGATCCCCAGTCGTGGTGCATGCATAGCCTGCAAGAGCTGTGGTCATCGGGCGACACACAAGCGAAGAACAAGCAACCCTGCACCATTTGCGGAGCTGCAGAGGGTTACGCTCACATGGTGTTATGCGATACCTGCAGCCGGCCGTACCACTTGCAGTGTATGCACCCCCGACGGTCTGTGGTACCTGATGGGGCGTGGCACTGCCACCAATGCAATGAAGCGTATTCCAACGTCGACGAACTCCGCCGCAGCGACCCCGCCTTGTTTGCGCGGCGTGGAGATCCGCACCACCCAGATCTGGCGGATTTGGTACGTGCGTATGTTGAGCGTCAGGAGCGTGCCGTGGTCGAGTCCCTGAACTCCCACGCATCAAGCGGTGACCGCAACCCGGAAGCAGCGTCGCAGCACGCGCGTGCTGCGGCGGAAGCAGTGTTCCACCCCGATATGCCCAAAGCGCTGAAACGCAAAGTCCGTAAGAAGGCTTCCACCTTGCGATTGCATCCGACTCTCCCGGAATGGCTGCTCGAGCATACGCAATTGCGCACAGGCGACCGTCTGTGGCTAGCGGTGCCCCCTGTGGCATTCCGCTGGGGACTAATTGGAGCGTATCATGATCGCATGGGACATGGTGGCGTTAGCCAAACACTGGCCGTGCTACATCAGCACTATCATTGGCAAGGCATCAAGCTGGATGTAGCAGCTTATGTTGAACAGTGCCATGCTTGCCAAGTCAAGCGGTTGGAATTGCAACATGTGGCAGATGTGCAGCTTCCCCGCATGAGCAAGCCGTTATGCCATGTGCACATTGACCTGGCTGGCCCGTTTCCCCTCCGTGAGGTGAAAGCGGCGCCAGTGCGTGGCAAGGCAGGGCGCACCAAAGCCACCTTGTCCACGGCACAGACCGGCCAAGGGTATGTGTGCCTAATGCTGGATTATTTCACAAAGGCAGCGTAATTCGTACCGCTGCGAGACAAGAGTGCCGATACAGTCGCTCGTGCCGTGCATGACTTCTGGTTCATGTGCTACGGCATCCCGGAATGGGTGTCCACGGATAACGGGACAGAGTTTGCTGGAGCCTTCCGGCACCAGCTAGAACGTTTTGGCATTGACCACGTCCAGACCTCAGCGTACCACCCCCAGTCCAACGGCGCCGTCGAGCGACTCGTGCGCACAATGAAGACCATGTCGGTGGCAAAAGTTGCCGGTGCCATCCATGATTGGCCCGCGCTGCTTCCGCAGACACGCATGGAATACATGCGACGCCGGCATACAGTGACCGGTTATGCGCCGAATGAGTTGGTGATGGCACACCGCCTCCGGCTGCCGCCTCCGGTGGGCGCGCGCGATGTGCACCCCTGCATGGCAGCCGGCGAGATTTCTGCCATGCCCGAGGACGATTATGTGCGTGAGCGCGACGCCCGCGCAGAGCGTGTAGCTGCGCGCGTATACGATCGCATCCTCCGTTCGCAGCAACGTAATGCTGACAGGCAAGCCCACCTTCTGGCCATTCGCAAGCCTAGGAGGGGGAGGAAATTGCAAGCTGGAGACCTTGCTTATGTCCTAGAACGCGGACTGGGCAAGAAAAATGCGGTCACAGGCCCATTTGTTGTCGAAAGCATGTCTGAAAATCAGGCTTTCCTGCATACAACGCGCCAAGTGCCAGGTCAGGAAGTGCGCCACTTTCCAATGCACTTAGAATGTGTGGCCCGATGCACGACTGTGACGGACGTGTTAGAGAAGCTCTTGCACGCCGCAGGCATGTCGATGCGGCCACCGCCCGATCACGCGGCGCCGCAGCTCACGAGCTAGCGCACGCTGGCCCCATCGGCGCCTTTGTAAGATCATGACATGAATGTCGTGGCCTAGCTAAGTAACTGAGCCATGCTCGTTGCTAGCATTGCTCGAGCCAGCGCAGCTGCGCGCAAATGCATTCACGCTGCGTGCATCCGTCTGCACATGCATGCACGCGCGACTGTGCGCTCAGCCGTGCCATCAGCTCTGATGCACGCTTGTCTCTGCACTGCTTGATGTAGTTGCAGTGCTCATAAGCCTTCTCATCCTTGAGGAAGCTCGGCCGATTGGGGCTGAGAACGAAATTAAAATACTATCAATTACATCGGGATGAACGGCCTCTATGTTGTGACGTGCCGAGCTGACAGTGAAGAATAGGCAGTTCTCTGTGTTATGAGCATGTAAGGAGAAGCAAAGGCGTCGGTGCGGAGCAGTGTTGAAAGGGAGTGTAAGATGGTGCATTCAAACTAATAAAGATATCAAGATACAAGATTCGAGTTCAAGTCAAGCAGTACCAAGTCAAGATCAAGCAAGACTGGCGTTCTCATAGGTACTTTAGGGCACTGTATTGGCACTCAAGACTGCATCAATTCGCATGGTGACAGTTAGTTCAGCTTACTCCCTATTACTTGAACTCGTAAGCTTGTGTTGTCTAGGCCACTCACATGCCTAGCTGCCTTGGAACCATCCTTGTTCAGGGCCTTTGTAAGATCATGACAGGAGCTGAGGTCCCACATGATGCTTACCTGCTGGAACCTGCATTTCTTGCTCATTTGTCGGTTCACCAGTCAAATTGGGTCTTGAAGCGGATGCAGTCAAATGGTGATTTTTATGGTGATTTGAATTTGAGAGTTGACCCCGAGCCAATGGGGAATCGTTTGTCACGGCTGCAGAATTGGCAAAGTGCCTGCGGGCAGAATCTCAGCCAATAATCGTGCGTTCTTAGGCCAGGCGAAATACCCTGGCGAGCAATTGCATGCTGATTTGGCTGGTCCCATCACTCCAGTTGGGATCGGCGGTGTGAAATATGCTTTGTTTGTGATGTGCGCCTTCACCCGTTATACTTTCGTTGTCGGTTTGCGTAAAAAGAGTGAGGCTGCGGCCATGATCTCTTACATCATTGAGCGCATTTGGGTGAATGTGGTGAAGCCAGGTGAACCGGGTGTGCGCATCCTTCACACCGACAAAGGGGGAGAGTTCATGGTTGAGGCCTTAAAGCTCTACCTCCAGCGTCGTGGCATCACTCACCGCACCACCCCCACAGCTGATCACCGCTGTAATGGCATGATCGAGCGGAGGATCGGTATTACCTTTGAGGCAGTCCGAGCTGTGCTGCTTGCGAGCGGTCTCCCTCTGTTCCTGTGGATTGAATGCCTGCCAGTGTCATCCATGGTCACAATCTCACGCCGTGTTTGGCGCTGTACCATGACAAACTGGCAATTATGATGAAGGCCCAGAAAGCTCAGCGTGATGCCAATACAGCTGCGAATGTTCAGCAGGCTGAGCAGGCTAATAAGCGCATGACAAAAGCCAAACGTGATAAGTTGAGGGAGGAGGAGAAGCGCAAGTGGGAGTTGCTCACTATGACAGAGCTGGATGAATTTTTGACCAGGTCTTGTGACAGGGATATCATTCCCTACATGTCCTTTTTCAGAGATACCTCCGTTGAGGTTTTTCATGATTTGGTGAAGCAGCAGCGTCCATGGGGGGTTGAGGTGTATGCGTACCCTAGGGATGATAAGCTGCGGAAGTTGTCCGCGCGGGGTATGGTCGCATACTGGGTTGGTACTGGGCTGGGCCCCAGCATGCAGCGTGTGTACGCCCAGGATGTTCCTGGGGGTAGGGTTGTGGTGGTGCGGCAGATCATGTGCACCACGGATCAGATGATCCGGCACGTACGCAAGTACGATGCGTCCGCTGTTGTGGACAAGAGAGAACCTGCGGAGTTTGCAAACTCCCTTCAGGTTGTCTTTGAGCAGGATGATGAGGGTGTCCGCGTGACAGACAGTAATGTCCCCTCATTCCTGGCTGACTCCACACATGGCGGGGGAGTGTTGCGCCGTCTGCGTGAATTCTCGCACGCCCCCCCCAGGTCATTGTAGGGTCCCTGTCATGGACATGACGTTCAGACAGGACTCACTGCCTGATGAGGCAGTGTACTCTCCGCATTTCGGCGCAGGCTCCTCTGCTGAGGTGCTCCGGCGTGACCCTGCGCGGGACACACCGGAGGTGGCCAGGCACACCATGCATCGCACGCGTGCGATTGCTCGTGCAGCTGCCCACCCTGACGTTGAAGTCCCTCCTTGGGTCCCAGGCCAGGCGCGCCTATCTGGGGCCCCTCCAGCACGCACTGTCGAGTATGTGGTGACTTGCAATGCGCAGCTCCATGACCCTGGCATCGAAGCTGCATTTGTCCTGCCCATGCCTCCACCGTCGTCTGATGATCCGATGGACGAGGATGATGATGACGACTCATGCATGTCGATGCGGCCACCGCCCGATCACGCGGCAGCGCAACTCACGAGTTAGCGCTTGCTAGCCCCATCGACGCCTTTGTAAGATCATGACATGAATGTCGTGGCCTAGCTATGTAGTTGAGCCGTGCTCGTTGCTAGCATTGCTCCAGCCAGCGCGGCTGCGCGTAAATGCACTTGCGCTGCGTGCATACGTCTGCACATGCATTCATGCGCGACTGTGCGCTCAGCCGTGCCATCAGCTCTGATACACGCTTGTCTCTGCACTGCTTGGTGAAGTTGCAGTGGCATAAGCCTTCTCATCCTTGAGGATGCTCGGCCGATTGGGGCTGAGAACGAAACTAAAATACTATCAACTACATCGGGATGAACGGCCTCTATGTTGCGATGCGCTGAGCAAACAGGGAAAAACAGGCAGTGCTCCGGGTGGGGAGCCTGCATGGAGAAGCAAAGGCGTTGGTGCGGAGCACTTGTGAAAGGGAGTGTAAGATAGTGCACTCAAATTCATCAAGATATCAAGAAACAAGATTTAAGTTCAAGTCAAGTACCAAGTCAAGATCAAACAACACTGGCGTTTTCATAGGTACTTTAGGGCATTGTATTAGCACTTAAGACTGTATCAACTCTCATGATGCAACTTAGTTCAGCTTACTCCCTATTACTTCAGCTCATAAGCTTGTGTTGTCTAGGCCACCCACATGCCTAGCTGCCTTGGAGCCACCCTGGTTCAGGGCCTTTGTAAGATCATGACAGCCTCATGAGTACACACGACATGCTCTAACCATTGGGGCTCACCTGAAGCAATGAGTACTTTGTTGAATGACTCCTCCCTTGATTTTGGAGGCTAACAAGAAAGAAAGCTACACGAAAAGCATCACACATACAAGCCAGTAGATCTTGTGAAGCTGTCAACACAAGCACTTGATGTTGTTCGCACATCTACACAAGGCCCGAAGTGTCTGAGCAAATTCAGTGGCCCATTTTCTGGCATTGCTGCTTCTGCCAAAGGCACCGTCACACTTGATTTGCCAGATGTTTAGTCACGTGTTCTTAATGTCTTCAACGTATGTGTTGTTCAACAATGGTTGAATGATGGCACCCGTGAGCTTGATGCAACTTATCCAGCACTCAGGCCACAACCAAGCTATGATCTTGTCATTCAAGTTCTTGACCGCAAGCGCGCCTCAGAGCGTGTGCCCAGGCATGTACACTCGCTGCTGGACATTACTGCGGAGTACTTCCTGGTGCGCCACAGTGGCTTCGTAGAGTGGCTCGACTGCAAGAGCCTTGTCACAATTCATGAGCCTGTGGGCATGTGGTGACAGGTGCTCCCATGCACGGATTGATCCGCGGATCGGGTGTGCGGGATAGCTGCCAGTGGGATTGTCCGGAGTAGTGATGAAGATTCTGCGAGGATCTCCCGCCGTAATCTTGACTATTAGGGTGCATATACTGAGATGCGCATCTCAATATATCCACAGATCATAGTGTGCGTACACTATGACGTGTAACCGTTGTTCTTACTGTTTCACGATACTAGGACTCCCCTCTTCGCATTCCAAGGTTCTGCCTCTGTGCGCAGCAGGTATGGAATGCTGGCTTACCTGACCGGACGTGACAAACGGACTGCGCGTCTGACCTACACTAGATAGGTTTTCTGACAAGCCTCAAGAGTGCTAGCTCATCAGAGCGGTCGCGAGTCGTTTCCAGCGAACAGAAGCCATGAAATACGTGTTTCAAGTTATATGGGCCTATTCAGTGTTCTCAAGAAGACCTTTCGGATTCAGAAGATAAAGCTGACCTCCTTTGCGAAAGTGAGCTGTAACAACGCTTGCAAGAACATGCTTTTGGGTTGTGACCGGGAATTAGCTATGAGGGTGATTTTGTACTGCTTTGGGATACTGATGATTGACTCGCCGCAGCTTGATCCAGGGTGGAGGAGTGATATGTGCCGCTCGCACTATGCCGCGTGACAGTGGTGTAGGTGATTGCACAGGACGCATTTGTAGTGTGTTACCCCGAAACTAGTGTATCCACTATAAGAGATCTGTGGTATTACACGTCAACGGAATTTTCGCTGCTGTAATTATTTTCTTAAAGATCCTCAAGCATATCACAGATCCCGAATCCGAATTACCAAGTCCTTGGTATAACATACAACTCTCAAGCCTTTTGCATGATCACGCACACCATTGTTATTCGACCTAGTGCAACGGACACATCGTAGTATACATGTTTCAATACATTTTTGCAGCACTTTTGACCATCACCACTGATGTACAACGTGCGGCCACAATTTTTACAGTTTCCAACAGTTCCTATCAAATCAGATTGCAAACAGGAATGATCAGACATTTCTCACATCATCAGGTTTGACAGTACTGATCACCTTGTAGACCAAATAGAACGCGTGCTAGCAGTCTCGCTGACAGAGATTGTGTGGTCTACACTTAACGCCATCATTCCAGGCGACCTTTCAATACCAGAACAGAGTGGAGAAAATTTATTCAAGTGTCGTCCCACCTACATGGCACAAAAGCATGCTGGAGGACAGAAATTACCAGACACATGCTCGCACATGGTATAACGTCAATGATGACCATTGTCACACATTCTGCGGAAAGCACTTGACAGCTGTCACACTTTCAACATACACCTATACTTATGTGAGCAAAATGCACTGAATCCAGCATGTGTTCCAAAGCAAGTTTGCACTGTCATAGCCCTGCTGCAAAATGGCTGGCACATCCGAGATCAAATGGAACACACGAACAACAAGCGAGCGTTTGGCAATGCTATGAAAGCATAACAGCCATGTACAGAAGATAATCGCTTCAAAACTAAGCATTCATTGGTGGGTGCGCATTGTCACCATCTGGTAGAGCTTGCTCAATGGATTGCATGGTGTCCAAACCAGATGTGTTGCGTGACATCAGAAGATTGTTTGCATGGTCATGCACCAATCCTTCAACGCTCATTCCTGACAGCAAGCGGGTGGCACCGCCATTATAATCTTGAACTCCTGGCGGTGTTGTGTTTGCGACCGCCATTGGGTCTGTTAAATTATCGCTGCGAATTGAAGGCGTGTACGCTCCACTCCCACAGGGGATCGTTGCTGCCGCAGAATTTCCATCGAGCGCTACTTGGCCACAATGCACAAGCCCTGCAGAATGGATCCATAGTCTTACAAAACTTGGTGCCTACAGGTATGCACTTGACTGACCTGAGGTCAAAACAGTTAGCTCTTCAACAGATCATGAGGATATAAGAGCAATACTCCAGATGATGCGCAGCCTAGTCCGTGATTCGTACCGTTGTTTTCTTCAAAAGCGGTCTGCATCTCCATCACCAAGCCAGACCGATCATTCATGGAGCTTGGAGCATCTGCAGATGAGGCCATAGCTTGGCGGGGGACTGCGTGTGGTGAGTTTGCCCATTCCCAGGAATTCAAAGGAGGAAAGTTGTTCCCCCTCTGCCCTGGCTTTTGCGGCCGTTGACCATGCTGCAATGCCAATAGCTGGGCAGATGCTCCGTCCTTGCTTCCAGTAAGATGCCTCATGCCACGATCAACGGACTCGCGAGCCGCAGGATAGAATGGTGACGCCATGACTGTGCCACCTGTTGATTGTTTGTTCATGCTTCCCTGAATTCTGGGGCTACCGTGCTTGCTTGAATGGCATTGCATAGGACCATCCACCTCAGCCTGCATATACAACACGCGGACTGCATTTCAGCCCATTTCCTCATCTTCACTCGTGTCTAGGGAGTTGGAAAATCGTATGAGTAGCCTTCCAAAGTAGACTGCCGCATGCGTGCGGGGCTTTTGAAACCGTACGTAGCTTCCGATTACCCGTATGGCCGTGTGATTATGTCGTATGCAGCTCAGTCTTGAAAAATCAGGGACACACATGATGTGCTGGACACACAAGAGCGAATTTAGATGTTGAAACAGCATGTACTTGCACCTCTCACTCCACTATTGCATGGATGTCAGCTCATCAGGAGTGGCAGGGTCATTCCGCAGCACAACAATCATTATCCATGATGCTTCAATCCCCAACATGGCCGGATTGGATGAATGTGGCAGCCTGTCAAGGCTCTGCTTTCAACGCACTTCGTAAGGTAGCAAGACATTGCCACATGCTCTACAGCAGCACCTGCAGACAAATCGACTGATGCTGCTGCAACCTATACAAGGTCTGTGAAGTCGTCAATTGCTTGCGAATGGCAACTTCATCAATTACTCAACGGTCGCAGCGTTCTCGATCCTATATGTATGATATTTACGAACGCACGTGCATCGTTTCTCGGGTCTGCCCTGGGTTGCAGCGTGTCACAGCGGTGTCTCCGGCATCACTGGTCAGCCACGCGGCCTGCCGCTTTCGGCCATATGGAGCACAGTATGAGCACCATATAAAGCGTATTGGAAATCGTCAATCAAACGCGCATGATCTTATGCATATGATTATACCATATGACCGTCTTCATATGATCTCATATGAAATTCCCGGCTCATGCCTGGCAGAAGTGGTACGGTTGACAAGCTGTCGCCTATTTGACAAATGCTTTTGATGCAAGATCGAGCAGCATACGTAGGACATAGTGCCTTACAGCATACTGTCATTCTGAAACTTCCCCCATGTCATGAGTATGGCAGAGGGACCATTGTGCAATAGGATCGATGGTGCACATCTGACAGGGCGTTCAGCGCAGGCTGCGCACCATGGTAGCCATCAAAAGCTGACCTGAGGTCTTGAACACTTCACTATCCCATTCCAGAAGGTCCCAGTTGGTATGATTAGGTTGCCACCATTGTGAAAGTGCCATCGGCTGTAATTGGCGCACAAACTCCAGCTGCGAATGACTCCAGTCTGCTGTAAACAAAGGCTTGCCTCCCTCTTGAATGAGACCAATTGGAGTCTCCAAATCCACGGTACCTTTGGTGCAAGAGAACACGATACCTGCACTGGATGTACAGGATCAGCAAGTCGACATTTCATGTGATCAACCATGTGAGACCGCCTAGATCAGTTGTAAAGCAGCGCAACATTGGAGGCTTCCTCGCCTGCATGTCTCCACATTGTGTTAACACCAGCATTAAAATGATGAAAGTGACAGGATGACAAATCGGATCAAACCAGCGCTTGATGACGGCGCGAGCTAGACACAAGAACAAATCTACGCCTGTCAGCTGCAGCTGCACCCAGTGCCTCGTTGAGGCTCGAAACTCTGTACTATACTACTTGGCACCAGTGAGGCCTCGCATCGCTGGAAACTTTGATTTCAGCAGACAGTCATCGACTGTACGCACGCCTGCAATGCAGAGGTCAGCACGCTGGTCGAACAACACTACAAACAGCCAAGGAATGATTTTTTCCGGTGTGACAAACAAACATCAGCATCTTGGACCAGTATTGCTGACGCACAGATAGTAAGTAGGTATGATCAGATTCATCGAAGACCTGAAGTGGCAAATTATGAACAAGTTTTGCATACAGATCACTACCTGGCGACTGCATCGGAGCGAATTCAATACAGCAGCACATGATCGGCGAACAGCTGTGTGCACTGAAGGTACAACATCCAACAGTTCTCTCATAAATCAAAGCACACACCATATGCTACAGCAATACGGTTGGCAGATGTAAGCTGCTTACATGTCACGCGTGCTGATGAAATATGCACTGTAGAGAAGCGTCAACAGTTCTGTACTTAATCTGATGATGTGGAGGTGATGATCACACCGTGCCATAGCTACATACTGGTCATACACAGACATCTGCTATATGCACGTTGGTGAGAGAATGCATTCGTTTGCTGACTTGCACCATTACATATGGCAAAGTGGCTACATATTCAGCCCAGACCTCATTTGACAGTATTGATAGCCTGTTGGATATGTGACTTGTTCATGATATACATGTGGGATTATACTTTGTGCAGGAATGTTTCTGATATTGCCTGTGTCCATACATAGCTATTGTTATGTATTTCTACCAACACAGCAAGATGGATTCACGAACACCGCCGGTGGAACTGGTACCCACAACCGGCAACTGTGGTTGGAAGACGATGCCACAGAAAAACTCGTCCAGCAATGACAGCTTCTGACCAAGTGCATGGACGCCTGTGCTACTGCTGCTCGGACTGAAATGACTTCACGGGACAAATGAAGTAGCACACACATGCTACATGAAGAATGAATTGTATGCTTGGAGGCGGCTTGCTTTATAAGAGCTGGCATGTTGCTGCCCATTGGTATCAGAAAGTTGCCGCAATTTGATGTTCGCACCGATTCGAGAGCTAGAACCACCGGGATGTGCAGCCCACCAGACTCTCATTCGATTATCAACAACTACAGCTTTCAGCGCATGATCACGCGCTTCTTCCCATTTCTCTTTATTGAGCTTCAAAACTTGTTGTAGCTTCTTCTGTAACTGCGCATCCTGCACGGGATGGCACAATGCTGTGCTGCATGGCATGCTGCTGTAGATCTTGGTGTTGTGGCTTAAAAGAAAATACGCACGTTCTCAGCAGCCAGCACCAATTGTTGAAATGCGCCAACTGTTTCAATGCACAGGCGCTTTCCAGGCCCAGCTTGTAGATTGAGGTCATCTATTCCAGCTTGATGCGCTGCTTCCATTACATCAGACAGCTTCTTCACCGTCTCTCTACCCATGTGCTCAAGTTTGCTCACATGGTCATCAACAGATGGTATGTCTACTTTCCCTGCGGTCCTGGTACGGCGTGTCTACATGGCACACTGCTAGTGTAAAAAGTGAAGGTACAAGAAGTTGTGCAGTCGTGCATCCGCGCCTGTACAGCATGTCCTTACAGCTTTCACATAACACGTTCGCATGCTGAGAAGCAACGATGGATATTAGGGAAGCTATGCCATATAGCAGGATGGCACAGGAAAGGACGCGTGCTTGTGGTTGAAAGCACAAACGTCCATTGCAGCTTCCATGTCACAGAACGTTTCAGTGGAAAACACAGATTTGCTCATGGCGGCCACGCAGATGGCTTGAGCATGAAAATGCAGATGTTTGGCACATAAAAACGGGGCACGGCTGGGTCACAGTCACATAACATGGCAAATTTTTTACAGGAGATCCCACTCGATCACGCAACGGTGGATGGGGTGTCAGGCGCTGACCTCCTACCAAAATTGCAGCACACTTTACCGTGCAAACGTGGTGCATCTTCAATATTGGGTACGGCTAATGCGAACACCATACCAAGGCATGGGTACATGTTGAATGGAAAGACAACTTCTTTGCAAGAGTCCAGTGGGGTACCATGCAATTGTGAATGACCTGGCACAGCAGCACCGCGCCGTGTTCTTTTGACGCATGCACCAGCCATGCGAGTAACTCTCTTTTACGCGTGACAAAGCGAACTGATGTCCATCTGAGATTATAATGTACTCTGGCCTGCCGAATGTAATCATATCGGCATAGGAATATACATTGTGTACAGGATGCAGAAGCTATACACGACATTGACAGCAGCGCGGGGTAGTCTGACGGTGCTTGACATCTGTGGCGATGACAAACCATGGTCTGTGACAAAGCAATATGAAACGAAGCAGTCTCCATAATGCAATGAAATATGCATCGACAGTGTGCAGTCAATCACACCAATTCAGCTTGCAAGACCTTGGACGTGATGTGAGACAAAGGTCATTCGCACCGCTACAACAAATCCCTCAGATATGGCATGGCGAATGTGTGGAACTGGAAGTGATGAGTCCTTGTAAACTGCACGCATCATCAGCCGCAATGGGGGCTTCCGACCGGAGAGCATAGCTTCAGAAGAGTCTGTTACTCGGAGGTCAGGCAGCACAGCTCGGCTGCTTGACAAAGGCACTCGAATAAAGCCATTTGCATCATTTGACACAGCTGTGCCCACAAGAGTCGGGCTGCCCTGCAGTGCAACGATGTGCAGCATCAAGATTGGGCGGATTCATTGTCGTCCACAGAGCGCTTTACTTCAGGCTGTTTTCACTCCAGCTTCGCACCTTGTTGTTCATCAGCAAAAGGCAAGACTCAAAATCACCTTCCATTCCAGCTTCAAACTTTGCATCATATGTATTTCCATCTAGGATGGCCATCTGCAAGATGATCTCATCTCGAAGGTCACAGGTGTCGATTGGTTGGTTTGTGGCCCGTTCCACGACCTCTACTCGGATGACTGCTTGACATTTCGCCTTCAGTACGTCGTTGACCAGATATTTCTTGTCAAAATTCACAGCACACCTTCGACTTGGGTTGTGCTTGCACAGCTTGCAGCTAGGGACCAGACATCCCAATGCCCTACAGAAAAGCATGCATGAAACAGCGGATGGCGCATTCGTGCACGTGAAAATGTTCATGTCTCGCACACATGCCATATCGTCAAACACTATAAGATAAGAAGTAGAATGTCACGGTCACGACCGCTGCGTAAAAATGTACATCAAGGTCAGCCAAGGGCCGCACAAGCAATCGTGCCGGAACACCAACTGGAGATCCTGCGCACGCTGTGGCGCACGCCTCGGGCTTGGGTCAGAAATCAGCAATTGAAAAACTTCCCTTGCAGATTCTTTGTACACATCTGTCGGAATATGGTATCCATGTTGTCCAAGACGATGAGCCAACCCGTTTGCAAACATCGCTATCTGTGATCCAACATAATTCTGCAGAAATTCGCTTGTCATTTAAATACCAGGAGAACGCCACAGGACAGGCAGCTGTGGATATCACACATGGGACGGTTGATATGCAGTAGTGCAAGTAAAACAGACCACCCACTGTGATTGGCAAAGCTATTACGGAATGAATACTCGCGAGGCAATAAAGGCTTTCATGTGCAGGGGTTTGTGGCATGCGGCCCTGATGTGAACATGATAAATGTTCTGGCAGCTTGCAAATGCAGTCGCATGCAGTTGGAGCAGCAAATGGCACTGCGGCAACAAAGATACGAGGTCACCGAGATAGTGCGACAGTGATGCGGTATCCTGCTATGAACGAAGCCTTACTGTTCGAAAATGGCTCATGCCAAACGGAACAGCGGTTCAGCTGCAGTGCCGTAGCCTGCGGGGGGCTTTGTGCACCAGCGAGGATTGTTGATACGGAACTGGCTCATGCTCTGGTATGTTACATCGAGCTGATCCGTGCAGCATCAGCAATTTGCACGCCTTTGCTGGCAGCGCGGGGGTCGTCAACACTCGAACTACGGTCTGATGCCATGCAGAGGCACCTAGACTACATACGTTGACATGTTCGGACCACTGTTTAAGCCGTCATACGTGACCACGGCGATGGACTCCCAGTGGGGTTGGTCGCCCATGCTGTGAAGTTCCGGTCAGGAAACGCACCGAAAGATGTGCATGTAAACAGTTGTCCGGATTGGAATGGATTATTGAAATACGTGGGCGCACCTCGATGACATCCACCGGCACCGACCGAAGCGCATCAGGAAGGGGGGAATTACGCATACTCATCTTGACTGCTACAGGTCCTCAACAAGAGGTGATACTCGCAAAACGACAAGAACCATGGATATCCATTAATTGGTAACAGTAGGTATCGGTGTGAAGAGCTGGTCCGACAGAGAAGCGCGTGGTGTTCTGTGCGTGCTTGCAGCCCTCAAGGTCGATGGCTGTCCAAAGCCGAAATCAGTCGTAGCACCGCCAGGCAGATCATAGTCAGCGTATACACAAGCTATGCCTTACATCGCTTAAGACTGTTGAGCGATAAAGACTGGTGAACTAAATATGTGTGATATCCTTGACAACCTAGGTGTGCCCTTGACGAAAGACAGTCACATTTGCATCGTTACTTACACAAAGTGACTATGTCTTTGGGACGCAGGGCGTCGCACCATGTGAGCTGGTTATGCCAACATTCGCCACTGTCCGGTGAGTAGCGTGCATAGCGCTTGGCGACGTCGGAACGCCCACACCCCTCGCCACGACGTCATCACTACAATGCACGCACAACTGTCCAGTGAACACCCCGTACTACGCAGTGATCCCCCCCTTTCAATCGTCGAAATCGTAACAAAATCTGCATAACTTGGCATTTTCAGAGTGTAACACTCCTTTCAGGGCTATATTATGGTTTGAGCTCTCTAGATAAGAGTGTTCAGACTAGGGCTGTAAATGTATCATCCGGGGACAAGATTTAACGTTAATTAACAAAGCTAAAGTAAAACAAAGTAAAATAGGCTAAAAAAAAAGCTTCATTTTAAACATTTTTTAAACTAGTGTTTTGTTGCTTTACCAGTAAAACTGTTAAACATGTCGAGGAGGCAGTTTCGGCCAATTGCACGGCACAAACACGGCACAAACACGTCCACAGCCACCTGGATACACCTATTGCACCGCCTATCAACTGTCTGCGTCTCCTGAGCCACTTGAACACGATGGAGATGTTCCTTGGCTGTCGGACTGCAGGCCACATGCTACAGCACCCTCATTCTGGAACACCAGCTCCTCTTCATACACTTCATCAACAACACCAAGCAGATTTTCGAAACACCGACAACAGCTGCATCATTACCGCCCAGGCGATGGAGGTTCATTTTGGTGTACACTGTCGTTGCCAGCGTACTGTATTTCATTGACCTTCTCTTGGCGTCAAGTTGACTAGAGATCTCCTAAATGCCACAGCCTCTCCACAGCTGTAGAGCAGGGCTTCGCAGACATCAGTTCAATGGCAGCCTCTCTCGGCCAACATTTCAACACCACCACGAGACACACCATCAGTCGCAGCTGGCTTTCTGCGCAGATTGGAGCCACCAACATCTGCCGAATCAGCCAGAATTGCCTCATCGGTTCTTTCAGTCTATTGTAGAGATTCAGAAAGATGCTTGTATTGTGCCATGTCTGGAAGTTGCTCACTGCCAAATCAATGCCAGGTGCACACAGGCTACGGAAACTGCTCCCACAGCATGAGCAAGCGCATAGCTGCACGGATTTAAGTACTAGGAGCCAACAGCTGTGCTGCGAGTTATATCATGGCCACCGTGCTTTGCTATTGATATTTGTCCTATGAGGTCGGTCAAAGCCATCTGAATACAGCCTTTCTTGGCTTCAACTATGATTTTAAAGCACCCTTAAACTTGAAATGCGTGAAAGTAAAATAAAAGTAAAACTACCACCTTAAAGCCTCGAAATCGTTTGACGTTAAAATTGTAAAGTAAAATAGCCTTTCAAAGTACGTTAAATGGGGGTCAAGTTCAATTTACAGCTATAGTTCAG
Organism: Ulva prolifera; assembly: GCA_023078555.1. Lineage (NCBI taxonomy): Eukaryota > Viridiplantae > Chlorophyta > Ulvophyceae > Ulvales > Ulvaceae > Ulva > Ulva prolifera. The sequence continues at coordinate 4,075,928 of CM041202.1, read as the reverse complement.
ACTGGTGGTCGCAGACATCCGTCGCAGATACATTATCGCAAAGGTCACGGACCACGACGTACGATGATGTTCAGGTTCAGCATATCAATTGCTGCTCGTGTGCACATGTATGGAGATCTCGTCGTTGCTTGCGCGCCGTGGTGTACTGGCTGAAGTCCGCTGCTAGTAGATGGAGAGTCCGTGCCACAGAATCCGGAAGGCCAGCTGAACTCTTGTACATAAGCCGTTCACTGATGTTCTTACCGCAAGATCTGTCCAGGCAGAGAGCAAAAAGGCATCACTTGATCCCAGCAGTGTCCCCTTTAGAGTACGCAACACTTGTAATTGCGAGTATGCAGAGTCACCCGGCTCTTGTCCTGGACCTGATATTTGATGCTAATTGGGTCGATTCTCATTGGGAGTATTTTACATTGTTGCATGATTACATAACATGGCAACTTCGCAGTGTTGAAGTGGCGCATCGCTTACAACAGGTAGGTAGAGCAGGCAGGGTAGCCACCCAGCCCACAATTTGTCACCGACCCCATTCCGCGGCAATAATAATCTAATGCATTCATGCATGGCATACATGCCACTGGGATACCGCTGGGATCCTTGAACTTGGCTGCCCAAGGAACCTTCGCTTCGGGATGTAAATGCTATTCTAAACACAAGACCTGTGAGACCGATGAAACAATTGTTCATGCAACAAGTCATATTCTGTTTTTTTCACATGCATTCTCATGTAGCAAGTGCACAAAACAGGAACACAGACCACTGGATACTAATGTCATAAGTGGTTGCAAAGCTGTCGGGATTTAGATTGATCGCTTACGTGTTCATGGTGCACACATACGCATTCAAACCACCAGAATTCAGAGATGCTGTTGTACATGTACGTACTGAGATGTGTGTCTTAGGTGTATGTGCATGTGCATGCAGCTGTACTACGTGTTTCTAAGCTGCTGGTGTCCAGCATGTTGAGCCACCTCCTGGACACGTGACCGTAAAAACATTAAGTATGCCGAGTAGAACTCCAGTTTAGCTCCACAAAGCCGACGAATTTGCGTGGGCCCGGCACTGTCCAATGCCCAGGGCAGATGGTCAGATCTCGTCTGTTTGCCATTCTGGCACGATCTCACCGGATCAAACAGAAATACATGATCGGAGAGTGTCTGGTAATGTAATGGAAGCAAGGTGTGGATTGTCGAGACATATCCACGTCTGCAGCTCGCTCGATGCACAAACAGCGTGTGAACTCCGCAGAGCTCGAGTTCCTACCAGGGTGACTCGCGAGTGTCTTGACAGGAGATGGAACGTATGCGTCAACGTACTCACGGATGCCTTGTGATTACGTATGCGGCAGCGGCACACGTAGCACATGGTCACCTCGGGACAGTGGTCACGGTACACAGGACCCTGTTAACAGAGTCCCGTACTGCCAGCCACGGTCACGTGGACTGACGGGACATTCCGGAGGCTTCCAGAAAACTCTAAGCCATGCATCTCCATGCGTGTGACGTATCGTCACAGTACTCCCCCGCTAAGCTTGCTTGCCCTCAAGCAACTTGGACAGCTCGTCCACACTCAACAGCGTCATCAGGGGGAGGCTCAGCGTGGCTACGCCAGAACTCCCGAATGTGTGCGTCGCAGTCGTGCATCAGCATGGCATCATGCCAGCCGTATCCACCCCCGACCCAGTGCACTTTGTACTGTCGTCGTGAAGTATCCCTGCTCTCAGAGATGTAGTCCACTGTCCACTGCAGTTCATCATCCGAGACCTCGGGCAGGACCGGTGGCTGATAAGATCCATCGCTGCGGAATCTCTCCAGAGACGACACATGGAACTAGAGCTGTAAATTTAACTTTACCCCCATTTTAACGTACTTTAAAATGCTATTTTACTTGACAATTTTAACGTTAAAACGATTTCGAGGCTTTCAAGGGGTCATTTTACTTTTATTTTACTTTAACGCATTTTACCTTTAAGGGTGCTTTAAAATCAAAATTGAAGCCAAAACGGGTTGTATTCTGATGGCTTTGACCGACGTCATAGGACACACATCACTAACAAAGCACGGTGGTCATGATATACCTCGCAGCAAACCTATTGCTGGCTCCCAGTACTTAAACCCGTGTTGGTATGCGCTTGTGTCATGATCTTACAAAGGCCCTGAACCAGGATGGTTCAAAGGCAGCTAGGCATGTGAGTGGCCTAGACAACACAAGCTTATGAGTTCAAGTAATAGGGAGTAAGCTGAACTAACTGTCACCATGCGAATTGATGCAGTCTTAAGTGCTAATACAGTGCCCTAAAGTACCTATGTGAACGCCAGTCTTGCTTGATCTTGACTTGGTACTGCTTGACTTGAACTCGAATCTTGTATCTTGATATCTATATTAGTTTGAATGCACCATCTTACACTCCATTTCAACACTGCTCCGCACCGACGCCTTTGCTTCTCCTTACATGCTCATAACACAGAGCACTGCCTATTCTTCACTGTCAGCTCGGCACGTCACAACATAGAGGCCGTTCATCCCGATGTAATTGATAGTATTTTAATTTCGTTCTCAGCCCCAATCGGCCGAGCTTCCTCAAGGATGAGAAGGCTTATGAGCACTGCAACTACATCAAGCAGAGCAGAGACAAGCTTGCATCAGAACTGATGGCACGGCTGAGCGCACAGTCGCGCATGCATGCATGTGCAGACGGATGCACGCAGCGTGAGTGCATTTGCGCGCAGGCCTAGCTGCGCTGGCTCGAGAAATGCTAGCAACGAGCATGGCTCAGTTACATAGCTAGGCCACGACATTCATGTCATGATCTTACAAAGGCACCGATGGGGCCAGCGTGCGCTAGCTCGTGAGCTGCGCCGCCGCGTGATCGGGCGGTGGCCGCATCGACATGCCTGCGGCGTGCAAGAGCTTCTCTAACACGTCCGTCACAGTCGTGCATCGGGCCACACGTTCTAAGTGTATTGGAAAGTGGCGCACTTCCTGACCTGGCACTTGGCGCGTTGTACGCAGGAAAGCCTGATTTTCAGATATGCTTTCGACAACAAATGGGCCTGTGACCGCATTTTTCTTGCCCAGTCCGCGTTCTAGGACATAAGCAAGGTCTCCAGCTTGCAATTTCCTCCCCCTCCTAGGCTTGCGAATGGCCAGAAGGTGGGCTTGCCTGTCAGCATTACGTTGCTGCGAACGGAGTATGCGATCGTATACGCGCGCAGCCACACGCTCTGCGCGGGCGTCGCGCTCACGCACATAATCGTCCTCGGGCATGGCAGAAATCTCGCCGGCTGCCATGCGGGGGTGCACATCGCGCGCGCCCACCGGAGGCGGCAACCGGAGGCGGTGTGCCATCACCAACTCATTCGGCGCATAACCGGTCACTGTATGCCGGCGTCGCATGTATTCCATGCGTGTCTGCGGAAGCAGCGCGGGCCAATCATGGATGGCACCGGCAACTTTTGCCGCCGACATGGTCTTCATTGTGCGCACGAGTCGCTCGACGGCGCCGTTGGACTGGGGGTGGTACGCTGAGGTCTGGACGTGGTCAATGCCAAAACGTTCTAGCTGGTGCCGGAAGGCTCCAGCAAACTCTGTCCCGTTATCCGTGGACACCCATTCCGGGATGCCGTAGCAGATGAACCAGAAGTCATGCACGGCACGAGCGACTGTATCGGCACTCTTGTCTCGCAGCGGTACGAATTACGCTGCCTTTGTGAAATAATCCACCATTAGGCACACATACCCTTGGCCGGTCTGTGCCGTGGACAAGGTGGCTTTGGTGCGCCCTGCCTTGCCACGCACTGGCGCCGCTTTCACCTCACGGAGGGGAAACGGGCCAGCCAGGTCAATGTGCACATGGCATAACGGCTTGCTCATGCGGGGAAGCTGCACATCTGCCACATGTTGCAATTCCAACCGCTTGACTTGGCAAGCATGGCACTGTTCAACATAAGCTGCTACATCCAGCTTGATGCCTTGCCAATGATAGTGCTGATGTAGCACGGCCAGTGTTTGGCTAACGCCACCATGTCCCATGCGATCATGATACGCTCCAATTAGTCCCCAGCGGAATGCCACAGGGGGCACCGCTAGCCACAGACGGTCGCCTGTGCGCAATTGCGTATGCTCGAGCAGCCATTCCGGGAGAGTCGGATGCAATCGCAAGGTGGAAGCCTTCTTACGGACTTTGCGTTTCAGCGCTTTAGGCATATTGGGGTGGAACACTGCTTCCGCCGCAGCACGCGCGTGCTGCGACGCTGCTTCCGGGTCGCGGTCACCGCTTGATGCATGGCAGTTCAAGGACTCGACCAGTGCTCTACAGACCGATCGGTTTCCCGACAAAAATTGAAAAAAAGGCGAAAAAACCGATGGCCAGCGAAGCGAGCCATCGGTTTTCCCGTCAAGCCACGGGGGGGCTGGCGGGCGAAGCCCGCCGGCCGCCACCGAGGCATGGCGGGAACCCCGACAGAATTCCGACAGCTCGGCGGGCCTGGTCAAGACTTGGGAGTCCCGACAGCTTGTCGGGCCTGGTCCGGCCAGAAGAACACTAAACGGAATGAACTATTGCTGACATCGGTGTTACCTGTTGCTTGAGTGTTGCGAGAATGACCTTGCATAACTTCGGGTTTACCGGCCGAGTGCCCAAGCGCACAGCTGATCATGATAATCATGATAATGCTTCATCAGCAGCTGACAAAGACAGGAACGAAGCCAGTTGTTCGAAAAGAGTAGCTGCGGATGGCTCTGTCGTTCGGTAAAGGTTGTCTGATACCAAAGTGCACGCACGCCAGCTTGAGTTTCCATGGGTGGAATACGAAGTACGATCACAAATTAGTGAACGGGAGAAGACAAAAACGAAGGCGTGGTCAACAATTCTCACCAGTGGCACTGTACGATATGTGACTCTTGTAAGAACAGCGACTTTACGAAGTACAAGTTCAAAGATGCGCACAAAGATGCGCACAGAGCTGTGCCGCACCCATTCTTGAATTGATTAGACTTCGTGCAATAATCAGTTGGCAAATGCTGTAATGCAAATGACCCCGTAATTTGGTTTGAACACCCCCGACAGATTGCCACAGCGTTGGCGGGAAACCCCGACATCTACCGACCGTCTTGGAGGGGGCAGCCCGACCAAAACAAGGATTTGGCATCGGTTTTCCCGCCAAGAAAAAACCCAACTGTAGAGCACTGGACTCGACCACTGCCCGCTCCTGTCGCTCAAGATACGCACGTACCAAATCCGCTAGACCTGGGTGGTGCGGATCTCCACGCCGCGCAAACAAGGCGGGGTCGCTGCGGCGGAGTTCGTCGACGTTGGAATACGCTTCATTGCATTGGTGGCAGTGCCACGCCCCATCAGGTACCACAGACCGTCGGGGGTGCATACACTGCAAGTGGTACGGCCGGTTGCAGGTATCGCATAACACCATTTGAGCGTAACCCTCTGCAGCACCGCAAATGGTGCAGGGTTGCTTGTTCTTTGCTTGCGTGTCGCCCGATGACCACAGCTCTTGCAGGCTATGCATGCACCATGACTGGGGATCGAACACATCATGGCCCTCGTCTTCAATATCAAGAACGCGGCCCTCGTTGGCAAAGGCGAGGTGACCAGCAACTGCGGTCACGCTGCCCGCTTCCATGTGGGAGTAGTGTCTCGACAGGTGGTCGGCCACAACATTCTGATCTCCCGGCAGGTACTCAACTTCATAGTCGAATTCTTGCAGGCGCATCGCCCATCGCTCTAGCTTAGAATTTTCGAAGCGAGCCGTGGTCAACCATTTCAAGGCCGCGTGGTCAGTGCGAACACGAAATTTGTAGCCGTGTAAATACGGTCTGAATTTTCTGGTGGCCCATACAAGGGCCAGGCACTCTCCTTCCGTGGGAGCATAATGGCTCTCAGCTTGGTTCAGAGATCTGCTAGAGTAGGCTATGACATACTCTTTCTCTGCAGAGTCCGGATCTGCAGAATCCTCTGGCTGGATCAGGCTCAAAACCGCACCAACAGCTAGTTTGGACCAGTCTGTGGTGAGAATGAACGGTCGTTCTGGGTCTGGCATGCGTAAGCACGCCGGAGACACGAGTTCTGCTTTTAGCTGCTCAAAGGCGCGCTGGCATTCCTCAGACCAGATGAACTGCACGTTCTTTTTCAGCAGCGCCCTCAAAGGTGCTGACTTGTCCGCATACGCTTGTATGTGCTCGTGGAAATATCCAGTGGCACCCAAGAAGCTGCGAACGTCCGCAACATTTCGAGGCACCGGCAGCTTGTTTACCGCAGCCACTTTGTCAGGATCGGGCGCAATGCCGGCCTCACTGCCAATAGAGCCCAGTACTCTGCACTCTGCAGCTGCCCAGACGCATTTGGCATATTTAACCTTCAGACCTGACTTGCGCAGTCTCTCAAACACCCTGGCAAGAATGCTGAGGTGCTCCTGCCATGTCTTGGAGAAGATTGTGATGTCGTCTATGTAGACTGACACGCCTTTGATATCTCTCAGCACATGCGCCATGAGACGTTGGAAGGCAGCAGGCGAGTTGGAGAGACCCATAGGAGCCTTCGTGCAGACATAAACTTCTCCATCGGGGCCCGTAAAGGCCGTTTTGTGCTGATCCTGTTCGACCACTGGAAGGGCCCAGAATCCCCAGGTCAAATCCAGGGCTGTGAAGTATTTACAGCCGGACATGGATTGAAGCAGGTCACGGATATGCGGGAGGGTATGGTAGTCGCGCTTCGACACAGCATTAAATCTGCGGAAGTCTACGCACATACGCAGCTCGTCCGGCTTACGTGGCTTCGGCACAAATAGCACCGGAGAGAGAAAGTCGGTTGGACCGTCAGCTTTCTTTATAACTTCCTGTTGCAAGAGCAGGGACACTTGCGTTCTGAAAGCTTCCAATTCTTTGTATGAGAGCCTGTAAGGCCTCTGCTTACATTTGGCACCTTCCTCCTCGGGAATCTGGAGGTAGAACTCCTTGTAATCCTCATAGGCACCCAATGTCATTAGGGTCCCAAGAGATCTGGCCCTTGTGCTTTTCAATCAGAGCTTGTAACTCTTGAGTCTGCTCGTCTGTGAGCTGGTCGCTCGTGACTTGAGCTACCTCCGCTGTGGCACTGGCGAGTTGTGCTTTCTCGACCGCGGCTCGGCGGATAGACTCTTCTGTGCGCAATTGCCTTTGCCTAAGGTGATACTGAGTACGCCTACAGAATGTGCGGGGCACGCCTGAATGCTCCGCGCATGAAGCTGCTGCAGGTTTAGGCAGTTCCGTGAAATTATTTCCGGGAGGTGCAGCCTCGATCAGGATGCGGTGCTCCTCCGGAATTGTGCCTGGGTCAAAACCTAGCGCCTGGTCGTGTGAAGGGCCAGGCACACGTAACGACGATTGTGTCGCAGTGTCCTCCCCCTCCTCAGGCATGTCACACATCGAGTGCGACCTGCAACACGAGTTGACGTGGGCGAACTCATCACCCACTAAATCACCACCGTCGATGGCTGGTGTAATAATGAAGGGCAAGCGCGGCTTGCAGAAAGCTTTGCTGCCTAAGGACATGTCCACAAGGGCACAACCCTGAGAGTCCATGGAACAGTTGTATGTCCCCTTTGAAATGCTATCGAAAACACCTGCCAATGCAGCATTTGTGGGGGACGGGTCTTTAAACGAGCGGACCCAGCGCCGTGCAGACTGTCAACTCAGTCATTGAGAAGCATCGGTGACGGCTCCACTGAGTTGCGTGGGCGTGAGGCGTTTGCCGGTAACATTCCATGTCATCCAGGGGGTCTGGAGATGGAGAATCTGGCAGAACCCAGCATCAGTGGGGTCGCGGCCCCGAAACAGATTTTGAATCCCTTTAGGGAAATACAGCCCATATCCTTTCGGCACGCCCAGGCAGATGGAAGTAACTCCCATTGACTGCGACAAAGGGTATGCCGGCGGATAGGGGGCATTGAATTTCCTGCGGAACCCAAGTCCGAGGACAACATCTGCCGGGGCGACGTCAACGAGCGTACAATACACTGGATAGCACGCACAACCAAGGCGCAAGTGAATTAGAACAATGTGGTCATGCCGCGTCCCCATGAAAACCAGTGAGGGTGACAGGCTGCTGCATTTTAACACCATGAGGTTTGCCAATGTCATGGTTGTCATTGAACGCGGGGTGACCATTTTCCCAATTCGCTTTGTGCTTCTGCCAAGCAGATTTGGTGATGGTATTGAGTTCTGCGCCCTCATCGAAAGCGACTTTCAACCCCTGAGGCTGATTTGGCGCGCCGGCGCGGGAAACCTGAGATGTCAAGAACCCCGTGCACTTCCGCATTTCAGCGAACGGAACTTTCAGCGTTGGTAGTCTTGCCCGGCACTTTTGTCCATTCTGCGCTGGAACAGAGTATCTTGGACCACCGAGCGCTGACACCGCTAGGGTCTGCGCACGTGGAAATGGCAGTAGCCAATACTTTCATCGTGTCCGGAGTGGCGCCGGCATGGGCAGTCACGACTCGACGGAGTGCGGCAGCCAGGACCGCATCAACGCGTTTGCGTGGGCCGTCGAGCACATGAGCATCGTCCGCTTCACGCAGCGTCTCGGCAAGTTGCACAAGGAACGTCACAAGTCGGTCATGCACAGCGAGCGCCGCCAGCTCTGCCAGAGAAAGGGTGACCGTAGACTGCAGAATTGCTCGGTACACACGCGTGGGCACTTTACGATCTGCCATTTCCCGACGGAACTCATCGAGGTGCGCTCGGCGCGCAGCGACTGTGTCGGAGTCCTGCTCATCACACACATCCCCGCGGTCTGCCTGCAAATTGGGCCGGCGTGCCGACGGCTTCCGCGCTAGGCGGGCTTGGTGCACTGCTTTGGCACCCGCGGGAGGGACAGTGACCGCATCCTGAGATTTCTGAGCAAGGGCATCAGTAGTGTCGCCGTGCGAGCTGCTGGCACTAGCAGGGGAGGGCGTCTTTTTGCGCTTGTTACGTCTGCCTTTGCGCCCCCCCGCTGTAGCTGCGCGGTCATCCGCGCCAGAAGGAACAGCGGACTCCACATCATTCGCAACAGTCGGGAGTGCCGAAGGCGCGTCCAGGACAGGCGTTGGAGCCGTGGCGTCCAGACCCTTCAACGGCACTTCCACTGGAGGCTGCGCTGATATGGTACGAGGTTGCTCCTTAGGATCATATGAGCGTTCGCGGGCAGTAGGGCTGAACTCAACTGTGCTGCGGGAGCGCGTGGCAGCAGCGACCGAAGCATGGCCTGGCTTTGCTGCCGGCTCAATGCTCGCTGCCAGCATCTCCCAATGGTCTTTATGCGGCCATACGGTGGGCCCAACGGCTGGGGAGCGGCCGTGCTGGAGGGCATGCGAATTCACCGCTGCCACGACTGCATTGGACATGTGCGCGCTCAGAGCATTGGTGTTGACTGACATATGTGGATCAGATGCCATCAGCATGTCAGAGGAGAAATCTTGCTGGACCGGTTGGTTCGCGTTTGGCTGGTCCCAAAGCGGGCCAGGGTCGCGATCACCACGACCACCGCCACGGCCACGGCCGCGACCTCTGCCGCGCCCGGTGGGAGTGCCCCGCTCTGTCGGAGCTGCACCACTCGCGGCGACAGCCGCAGACGCAGCTACCGAAGGAGCATGCCGGGGCTGTGCTGAATGCTCGGCTTGCTCACGATCAAGCATATGGCACAACGCGCGAATGGGTTCTAGATCCACCCAGTTATACTCGTCGGATGTCTCCGTGATGCCCTGCTCAAGCAAGTGTTTGCGAGCCACAGTATGGAAAACGCGACCGAGCGTGTTGGTGCGATGTGTACCCCCAAATAACGTTATGTACAGCGCCGGGGTAAGTTTGGCGCACACGTTGTGCAATCTATACACACGCACATTATCGTCTATGTGACGCGTGACCAGCTTGTCCGGTTGTTGCATGTGCCGGTCTGGAAGCACAGTGAGGCTTGTCGCCAACTCCGAATGTTTGTCTTGGAAGTTGGACCGCACTAAACGCAGCAAGGTGTCCGGGGTGCGATTCGCATCGCTGGACGTGCTCAGGCGCACGTGGAATTCCACCGGGAACATGGCCAACAAGCGGTCATGTATCCACCTGTCCGAAATCTCCCCCGGCAACCGTGCAGCAAATGCGCGAAACTTCACAGAAGTCTCGTGGGCGCGCGCCAGCCAGTCACCAACGTCCGTGACGCCGTGCACAAATTGCAACGACTTATCCACTAAAGTTTTTCCCCAAAACTCAGCCAAAGCTAGGCGTTTGGTAGGATTTTTCTCATCGTCTGCGGAATCAAGCATGGTCATGAGTTCTGTTACAGCGGCGTCCGAGGTGATACCAGCAGCAAGCAACGAAGCTTTAGCCTCTGCCCGTGTGCCTGTGTCTTCCGCGTGGACGATCGCAGCTGCACCTGGTGCCGGTGGTTTTGATGCTGCGACAGGCACCGGAGACGCACACGAGGCCTGCGAAGGCACACGCGGCGGCATCACCACCGACACCGGCAGGTGGTGCGCCGGCAAGCCGGACGATGCACGTGGCAACCCACTAGTGAAGTCGAGCAGATCAATGTCTGTGACCAAAGGGGGCAGGCTGGTGCCGGATGCATAAGGTGCGGACGTCGACGAGGACGAACCAGTGCTGACGTTGGCCAGTGCCTGAACTCGCGCGGACACCGCTGCCAGTACAGACCGGGACTCTGCTTGAGCGGTCGTTTCTGCCGCCGCAGCTCGTGAAAGAGTAGTGATGTCGTTTCGGAGAGCACGAATCTCCTCGAGCAATTCATTGTGCAAGTCACGGTGCCTATCCTCACTCTGTTGAAGGGCAATCCTGATGCTGGCTTGCTGCTCACTCACACGTGAAATAATGCCAGTATGCGTGGTGGCCTGCGCCAACAGTGTCTGAATAGACTGCGTCAACTCAGCGCGTGCAGCTTGTGAGTCCTGTACAATCGCACGCAGGAGCTCTTGCTGTGACATCTGCTGTAGGGCAACCATGACAATTAATAGCCGTGTCCGGAGTAAGTGATGTTACACTGAGGACTAGCAGGCCGACTCGCCTGACCCTTCACCACTAGTTGGTTTCAGAGGGTGGTCCTTATAGACTATGAAGTAGTCGCGCTGGGCAGACCTGCCCCAATCACCGAACCCGATAGGCAACTCCGTCACCCGATCGAACAAGTCGGGGCGGCTGCTCCGGATGGACTGCTGCCAATCCTCCGAGAGGCGCACGAAGTTGCGAGGTAGCGCGGTCCACGTTGCCCAGTCAAATATGCCGTCGGCGTTGACGCGGGCGAAAGTTCCCGTCGCTGGAGCCGGGTGTTCGTCGCCCAACTTGGCCGGAGACGGCGACTGCCCCGCACTCACGCGCGCTGGCGCTGGGGTTGAAGGCGACTGCTGCGGCTGCGTAGAGCGCAAGTACCGCGGCGCCGACCGCGAACGCTCCTGCCGCTGAGGCTGAGGCTGCCGACGCCGCTGCGGCGACGGCCGAGGACGCTGCGAGCGCGGCGGCGGCTCCTGCCGCGAGTGCGGCTGCGCAGGCGGCGGCGAACGACGACCAGCGAGCTCCCGTGATGGCGGGACCGGTCCAGAGCGCGTGTAGTTGCCGCGCCTGTGCGATGACCGAGGGAGTACGCCCACGCTGCGGAGGTAGCCTCTGTAGTGGTCCAGCTGCTGCTCTGTGGTGGTGCCCCGCTGATCCCAGAGTTGATACTGCGCGAGCTGGGCGCGAAGGAAACGCTGTGCTTGATCCGGGTGAAGCTGAAGCAGACAGCTCAGCGCGTTCTCCGTGAGATTCTCGCGCGCTGCACAGCACGCGGCTAGGTCAGCACGGGGCGCGGCACAAGGGGCCAACGCACGCGGTTATCAAGAGCTACGGCGAGGCCGCGAGTTAACTGTGTAGCTACAAACGCTCAACAGCCGGTGGCTGGAGCTCGCTAGCACAGACGCTATGATAGAAACACGGAGCACAGCTCAACGCGGCACGGAGCACAGCTCGACGCGAGGCACAATGCAAGGTTAGTTTGTGCGTGTTGTGATGCAAGTGTAGTATGACACCTTGTGCACAGGTGCCGATGTCAGGGTGCCACCGTGACGCTGCTATCAGTAGTAATAGGGTTCAATGATGACCCCTATGCGATGACACCTAGATTACGGTGCGAGTGAGCGTGCGGGCACTGCAATACAATGCGTGTCAAGACGCTGGTTAGTCTCATCGAGTGTGCACAGGGGTTAATGCGCGTGCCTGAGGTGGTACGCATGCTGACTGTGCATGACGACGTGGAGGGGAGCGTACCTTGCCGCCGTGTAAAGTCGCGTGGCAGAAATGAAAGTAAGAATTGCACCGGTGACCTCACGAGTACACACGACATGCTCTACCACTGGGGCTCACCAAAAGCAACGAGCCCTTTGGTAGATGACTCCTCTCTTGATTATGTCATCTATATTCTTGAATCCCCAGATATGGATATCCCACAACACCAAATGTCAATTTGCATTGCAAGAGATAAAGTATCTAGGTCATGTAGTCACGGCCGACACAGTCAAGCTGGACACCTATAAAGTTTCGGTCTTGAAAGATTGGCCCTTGAAAGATTGGCAAAAGTCACCAAACAATATCAGATCATTTCTTGGGTTAGCAGGGTACTTTCGACGATTCATTCCAAAGTTTCCCACCCTTGCGGGCCCGCTGCTCCAGCGCATATGTGCTGAGGAACAACAGCCATGGACAGTACATCACACACAATCCTTCGAAAATATTAAACACGCGCTGATGAATGCCACAATCATGCGTCACCCCGATACCAATCGACCGTCCACATGTACACTCATGCGTCCGACTACGCTTATGGAGCGGTGCTCACCCAAGAATATGAGGGTAAACTAGCTCCAATTGCTTGGGTAGGTCGCAAGCTTAATCAGTCGGAAGAGAATTATTAAACCCTCGAGAAAGAACTCGGGGCCATCGTGTTCGCATACCGTCAGTGGCGGTGTGACTTAGAAAACAATCAAAATGTGTTCATACATTCAGACCATAACCCTTTTCTGTTTTTGCAAACACAGAAAAAGCTGACAGGCAAACACGCCGGATGGCTTGAATCTCTTTCCCGTATTGACTGGAAAATACCATACATACCGGGAGACAAAAAAGTGGTTGCTGACGCAGTCAGTAGAGCTACACATTTGCCCGATACAGAAGCGACCTTTCATGATGGCTTGACATTGAGCGCGGAGCATCCCCAACAGCCATATCGGGCACTTGCGCTTACCAATCTTCTAGCGCGCAGGCCACTTACACCCACGGATTTTCCACCCCTGCCAACATCGCCGGGATCATCAAGTGGGACATCCCGGGCGGCCCACCACCAGACTTCCCAACAGGCCTCTCAGTCAACCGGCACACTGGGCAGCATGCCTTTACATATGTTAGGTCAGCCCACACGGGCAACTCCCGCCGCCAGTGCTGACAACATTCTCCCGGCAATCTTCCAATTGGGCAGGCGCTCAATACTCCCCCAAACCTTGGGGCTGCCGCCGGGTCTCCCGGAAGTACAGCCTCCACAGTCGTCGCCGACGGACCCGTCACACCCGCCGTCAACGCCCCCGCCAGGGCTGCAACTACCGCTGCGAAGTTCTCCGCCGACATCACAACATCGGGCCCCGCATAGGCAAACGCCGCCGCCGCCCGAGCTTCCGCAACAGTAGCAGCTTTCTGTCATAAATCAGTGTCTGGGTACACCTGCAATGCATGACGCGCAAGTCTGCGCATGGGTATGGTGGCCAAGGGCCCAACCCGTGTTATGTTAGGATAGCATGCATGAGGATACTTGGGGCGCTCTGTGAGCGGCTCGCCCGTGGCCATTGCCATTGGGCCACGGAAGACATGCACGAATGGTCGCATACAGGCGTATGCGTCCGAGTCTGAAGTAACCTTTCTCTTACATCTTCCGTAGGTTGCTACACTGTCTTGCATCCAGTGCAGTGCAGTATACTCACTGATCTGTGTAGTGACCTTTCGTACGACCCGGCGGCTCTCCAGGTATAGGCACCACTAACCTCCTAATGCACACATAATAGGTTCTCGTTTATAACACTTTCGCCAAAGCCCTCCTGCCACCAACATCCATCGCCTCAGGAAGTTCTACCCCCTCCCCCAGCACACCCGCGGCAGAACCTTCGGCAACAACCACAGCCACGGCAGCCGCCGCAGCAGCTGCCGCCGCCGCCCTTGCTGCCACCTCCCTTGACGATTCGGAACGCCCCGCCAAAAGCCGCAACCTCGGCGCTTGAATCACTCCCGGCAGAAAAGTCGCTGCAGCTTTCCGAGGAGCCACGCCCGAGCAGCCAGAGGGAATGGTCATTGACCAGGAGACTTTCGCAGAAATCGGTACGAATCTCCACGACCAGCACAATAAACACCATACATTAGACACAGTGATAGCTGATTTTTGGGAACGCCTCCGTACTAGATATGCACATGACCCAGCATTTCGGAACCCGTCCCCGAACTTTCGATTTGACAAACATTTGCAAGCATACTTCCCTGACCACAAACTGGTTGTGCCCAACCACGATGCCTTGCGTAAACAAATCTTGTTGTGGCACCACGTACACCCATGGCACGCGCATTTGGGTACCGTACTAAATTACAAGCATGGACATCTATGGCAGCGTTATTGTGTACAAAATATACCCCAGTCACGACAATTTGGCCACCGTTATGCGTTATAGCTGCTTTCAAAACTCTGGAGACTCGGCGCGAAGGCTGAGCGATACATGTGCCAAAGGCGCATGCGAGTTGCAACACCAGTGCTGCAGCGTGCTACAGCGCGGTGTCACACGGGTTGTGTTTGAGTTGCATAACCAAAGTACATGTAAATGTGTAACACACAGCAAAAAAGAGCAAGAATAAGCAACGGTCCTTAAAGGCACACGCGGACATATAAAGCTAATGTCCGCGCTGGCTGTGACCCGCATCGCACAGCCCACGGGCGTGACACCCGATGACACGGCTTACGCCAGGTCACCGTAAGGGATGACACTTGACCCCCGCTAGCCACCACTTTGCCTAGCTTGCTTGACCATGGCACGTGTCACGTAACACTGTGCATGACAAAATAACATTCTGCACTTTATATGCCCACATTGACCATTAAGAACGACATTTTTTTTTGCTTTACCGCCGAGCGTGAAGTTGTATGCTTGGCTAACATGTCAAACAGTGAAAGCATCGTCGATGAGCAAGATGTTGAACACCACGAATACGATGAATATGCTAATCCTTATCAATATGATGGCATGCTTAGGCTTATGAATGATTGTGAGGTTGGCGAGGACGAGATGCAAGAGCGCATGGCTGCAGCGGAGCATTTAGACCAGGGGCGGGCTGATGATGACACAATACAAGCGCATTTCTGTAAAGATGATATTTCAATTTGTACTTCGTGCGTTGTAATTCGAAGATGTTGCAAACATGCCAGTCGGTGAGCCGCGACATGCAGTTAGCGACGTGAGGTGCCCGCAGCGTTACGGGTGTGCAAAATATTCCTGGAGACAAGACATATCAGGCCTAAGTTGTGCGTTATATCGAGGTGTTTAACATCATTGGAGACCTGCGTTACATGTCCATGCTTTTAATTTAGCACGGTATACACAGGACACAATGTTATCCATATCTGGGGCTACAAGAATTCATGCGACTAAATCAAGGGATATAGGCGTCATCTAACAAAGAACTCGTTGCTTCAGGTGAGCCCCAGTGCTTAGAGCATGTCGTGTGAACTCTAGAGGTCACCGGGTCAACTCTTACTTTCATTTCTGCCGCGCGAATCTACGTGGCGGCAAGGTACGCTCCCCTCCACGTCATCATGCATAGTCAGTATGCTTACCTGCTCAGGCACGCGCATTAACCCCTGTGGACACTCGATGAGACTAACCAGCGTCTTGACACACAATCACTCATGTGGACACATTCCACTGGGACACCATTAGTGATGACATTACGGCGTTTGTCACACAATGCCATTCTTGCCAACTAATGAAGTCTCCGGGATGCTCTGATAGCACGTTGTCATCGTTGCCTGTACCCACCGCATGCTGGCGCATTGTTAGTCTGGACATGATTACGCAACTGCCGCACACGACATCGGGGTTTGACGGCATCACCGTATTTGTCGACCAATTCTCCAAGATGGTTCGCGTGATCCCCACTGTCAACACATTGGATGGGCCTGGATTTGCCAATCTGTTTTTCACACACATATACCCCCACAACGGTTTGCCTTTGGGGATTTATAGTGATAGAGGAGTGCAATGGAACAATAAATTCGTCAAGAGCATCTGTTCACACATGGGCGTCGACTTGCGTCTCACGTTTTCATGTCACCTTCGTGCAAATGGTCAAGTTGAGCACCTCAATAGAGTCATTGAGGAAGCCTTGCGCCATTTTGTTAGCCCAGCACACGACGATTGGGACACGTTCCTCCCCCACGTCGAATTCAGCATCAATAGCGCCAAGAACGCGAGCAACGGATGCACACCGTTTCAGCTCAATCGCATAACACCCCCGCTGTCTTCCACGGCACGAAGCATTTTCCCTTCCGGAATTGCGTAAGTTGCATATATCTGTCTTGCATCGTATGTACTTCCACTTGGCAAAACAAGCTTTGTCTCTGAGGCCAAACAGAGCATGTGGTCAGGCCCCCTCAACTCGAAACCGTCGCCATAATTTGCAGTAGGTGTCAAGACGTTGGTTAGTCTCATCGAGTGTGCACAGGGGTTAATGCGCGTGCCTGAGCTGGTAAGCATGATGACTGTGCATGATAACAGGAGGGGAGCCTACCTTTGCTTCGAGTAAAGTCGCGTGGCAGAAATGAAAGTAAGAATTGACCTCTAGAGTACACACGGCATGCTCTAACCATTGGGGCTCACCTGAAGCAACGAGTCCTTTGTTAGATGACTCCTCCCTTGATTATGTCATCTATATTCTTGGATCCCCAAATATGGATATCCCACAACAGTAGGCAAATCAGTGTTGTTGTCAATATCTAAACCGGCACTGCATCATCCGTCATTGCACCGCAAGTTCACGGCACGGTGAGTCGGTCCATGCACAATTTTGGAATTAGTGGGCACACGTGCAGCCAAGCTGCAACTTCTCGCCACTTGCTGCACACTGCTTACATGCTGTCGTAGCATATTGCGTATTTTCTGCTTGTCACACTGCCGGCAAAGGTCTTTGTACCGCGGCGAAAGCCCATCACTGCGCTACATCCGGACGTAACAAGCCCCCACGAAGCTCCGCTCCTATCCACGTTGCCACGTCTCATGGCACCCTCATATGATGTTAATGTGAAGTCGGGGTGCTCAGGTGGCGTGGTGCCATCCACGTGTGTGGTGACGTTTCAAACAATTTCGAGATATTAAGGCCGACCAAAGCAGCACTTGCACCTGCAACGACGCTCGCATATCACAATACACCAACCGATGACCACTAATCATACTTTCTATTTACCAATCAAACCTGTTCGAAGCGTTGGAAGCGAAGCGACGTTATTTCCGTCTCATTCGTGTTGAGCGATGCTTCGGCTGGGCTTGAAGCGGCCGCGTCCTTTCCGGAGCGCAACTGCAAACTATGTGGCCAGAGGTGCAGCGAAGCTTCGACGCTCGACAGCGCTGTAGACAATCGACGCGAACGCGAAGCAATGGGCGTCACGGAGATTTTGGACACAGATGCATCGATGCGAAGCCCACGCTACAGCTTGAGGCGCATTGGAGGCCGGAACGGAGCAGCCACCGAACACGCAGATAGATAGATGGATAGATACAAGTCACCAACTATTATACTTTACATACTGGTCGCAAAATGCTATGCTTTAGACATTGGTCGCTGAATATTGTACTTTAGATAAATAGACAAGCAACGAGGCTCCCTTCGGGGGTCTCTTCCACTTTGACCCTTGAATCGTGATGCTTGAAGCTGACGCAAGTGACGCCTGACACGCGGAAAATGATGAAATTGATTCACGCTGATGCCGCGATGCTTCAGCTGGCCCTGAAGCGGTCGCCTCCGTGGCGGACGGCTGTAGCATGCGTGGACAAAGATGCTGCGTAGCACCAGCGCGCGGCTGCTTGACGCACCATGATTGAACGTAGATGCAATTTGTTTCTATCGCGCTGAATATGATGCATATACTATAGGTAGAATGCATGATGCCTCGATGAGCCTTGAAGCGGCCGTATCCGTGGCGGCGCGCTGCTGTGAGCTGCGGGGCCAGAGGTGCAGCGCAGCTTCGATGCCCAATACCGCTGCAGCGACGTGGTGCGAACCTGTTGTGAAGCGATGCAGTGCTTGCATGGGCACTCATGCATATATTTTGCACATACACAGACATGTATCTATGTCTTTGTACGCACCGTAGTAAATTTTAAGGACCGTCAATGTGTGTCCCCAAATCGGTGACAAATAACGAAAATGATCGAAAATGATAACGAAAATGATCTTTTGACCCATCCCCGACACCTATGACGACGAATGTGTGAGGACCGTTTGACCGGTGTCCCGGGTTCCTCGTCCTTGGAATGACGAATCTCAAAACAATGAGGCCACATCACTTGTTCCGTCCTTGTCATGGTTGGTAGGCCTTGGCAACAATATAAAAGTTGACAAGATGCAAAACGTTGGTATATGGTGGGTCACTGCCGATACTTGTGTGACTTCCGACTGCGCATGTCGCAATTGCAGCTGCTCCATTTCTTTGAGCTGTCGGACTGCCTTTGCTGCGACTTGCACCTGTCGTGGCCTAGCTATGTAACTGAGCCGTGCTCGTTGCTACCATTGCTCCAGCCAGCGCAGCTGCGCGTAAATGCACTCACGCTGCGTGCATACGTCTGCACATGCATGTATGCACGACAGTGCGCTCAGCCGTGCCATCAGATCTGATGCACGCTTGTCTCTGCACTGCTTGGTGTAGTTGCAGTGCTCATAAGCCTTCTCATCCTTGAGGATGCTCGGCTTTTTGGTGGCTGAAACTTGAAAGTGCGTATGCGATCGCTGTTTGTGTGACCGGAGGTCGATCCCTTCTGAATTTTTTAACAAGTCTTTGAGAAGGTTTGGTGGAGCTACAAGAGATATTATAACATGCCAAGACCATTCAAACAATCAGATGCTGCTCCTCCAGGTATGCATTGCTGAGTAGCGAGGGAGAGTCGAACGACCCGCCGTTCTTTTGCACGCACCCGCGTCCGCTAGCATCGCCGTGCTATGAACTGCTGCGAGCACTGCATAGAGCTCTCGATTTAGCAGCTGCATTACGTGTTCATCTGTTCCTAAAGTCCTAGAGTGCAGTGTGTACGGCTGGTTCGGGCGATGCTTGACGCGCTCTCTCATCGAGCCCCGTGAGCCTCACCTGCCTCGATTTGTCACAAATCATCAACACAATAACACTACGAACATCTGTGATTGTTACGGCTCTTGTTGTACATCATTGTGCTTGCCGCATTGCACTGCAGTGCCCGCACGCTCACTCGCACCGTAATCTAGGTGTCATCGTATAGGGGTCATCATTGAACCCGGGTATGGTAACAGGCCTGTTACCAGTGATAGCAGCGTCACGGTGGCACCCTGACATCAAAACCTGTGCACACGAGCATCAAGGTGTCATACTGCAATTGCATCACAACACGCACAAACTAACCTTGCATTGTGCCTCGCGTCGAGCTGTGCTCCGTGCCGCGTTGAGCTGTGCTCCGTGTTTCTATCATAGCGCCTGTGCTAGCGAGCTCCAGCCACCGGCTGTTGAGCGTTTGCAGCTACACAGTTAACTCGTGGCCTCGCCGTAGCTACTGATTACCGCGTGCGTCGGCCCCTTGTGTCGCGCCCCGCGCTGACCTAGCCGCGTGCTGTGCAGCGCGCGAGAATCTCGCGGAGAACGCGCTGAGCTGTCTGCTTCAGCTTCACCCGGATCAAGCACAGCGCTTCCTTCACGCCCAGCTCGCGCAGTATCAACTCTGGGATCAGCGGAGCACCACCACAGAGCAGCAGCTGGACCACTACAGAGGCTACCTCCGCTGCGAGGGCGTACTCCCTCGGTCATCGTACAGGCGCGGCAACTACACGCGCTCTGGACCAGTCCCGCCATCACGGGAGCTCGTTGGTCGTCGTTCGCCGCCGCCTGCGCAGCCGCACTCGCGGCAGGAGCTGCCGCCACACTCGCAGCGTCCTCGGCCGTCGCCGCAGCGGCGTCGGCAGCCTCAGCCTCAGCGGCAGGAGCGTTCGCGGTCGGCGCAGCGGTACTTGCGCTCTACGCAGCCGCAGCAGCCGCCTTCAACCCGGGCGCCAGCGCACGTGAGTACGGTGCAGTCGCCGTCTCCGGCCCGCGTTAGGCGACGAACACCCGGCTCCAGCGACGGGAACTTTCGCCCGCGTCAACGCCGACGGCATATTTGACTGGGCGACGTGGACCGCGCTGCCTCGCAATTTCGTGCGCCTCTCGGAGGATTGGCAGCAGTCCATCCGGAGCTGCCGCCCCGAATTGTTCAATCGGGTGACGAATTTGCCTGTCGGTTTTAGTGATTGGGGCCCATCGGCCCAGCGCGACTACTTTTTAGTCTATAAGGACTACCCTCTGAAACCAACTAGTGGTGAAGGGTCAGGCGAGTCAGCCTGCTAGTCCAAAGTGTAACATCGCTCACTCCGGACACGGCCATTAATTGTCATGGCTGCCCTACAACAGATGTCATAGCAAGAGCTCCTGCGTGCGATTGTACAAGACTCACAAGCTGCATGCGCTGAGTTGACGCAGTCCAGTCAGACGCTGTTGGCGCAGGCCGCCACGCATACTGGCATTATTACTCGTGTGAGTGAGCAGCAAGCCAGCATCAGGACTGCCCTTCAGCAGAGTGAGGATAGGCACCGTGACTTGCACAATGAATTGCTCGAGGAGATTCGTGCTCTCCGCAACGACATCACTACTCTTTCACGAGCTGCAGCGGCAGAAACGACCGCCCAAGCAGCAAAGCCAGGCCATGCTTCGGTCGCTGCTGCCACGCGCTCCCGCAGCACAGTTGAGTTCAGCCCTACTGCCCGCGAACGCTCATATGATCCTAA
Organism: Ulva prolifera; assembly: GCA_023078555.1. Lineage (NCBI taxonomy): Eukaryota > Viridiplantae > Chlorophyta > Ulvophyceae > Ulvales > Ulvaceae > Ulva > Ulva prolifera. The sequence goes on along the minus strand of CM041202.1, from coordinate 4,054,841 downwards.
GGAGCAACCTCGTACCATATCAGCGCAGCCTCCAGTGGAAGTGCCGTTGAAGGGTCTGGACGCCACGGCTCCAACGCCTGTCCTGGACGCGCCTTCGGCACTCCCGACTGTTGCGAATGATGTGGAGTCCGCTGTTCCTTCTGGCGCGGATGACCGTGCAGCTACAGTGGGGGGGCGCAAAGGCAGACGAAACAAGCGCAAAAAGACGCCCTCCCCTGCTAGCGCCAGCAGCTTGCACGGCGACACTACTGATGCCCTTGCTCAGAAATCTCAGGATGCGGTCACTGTCCCTCCCGCGGGTGCCAAAGCAGTGCACCAAGCCCGCCTAGCGCGGAAGCCGTCGGCACGCCGGCCCAATTTGCAGGCAGACCGCGGGGATGTGTGTGATGAGCAGGACTCCGACACAGTCGCTGCGCGCCGAGCGCACCTCGATGAGTTCCGTCGGGAAATGGCAGATCGTAAAGTGCCCACGCGTGTGTACCGAGCAATTCTGCAGTCTACGGTCACCCTTTCTCTGGCAGAGCTGGCGGCGCTCGCTGTGCATGACCGACTTGTGACGCTCCTTGTGCAACTTGCCGAGACGCTGCGTGAAGCGGACGATGCTCATGTGCTCGACGGCCCACGCAAACGCGTTGATGCGGTCCTGGCTGCCGCACTCCGTCGAGTCGTGACTGCCCATGCCGGCGCCACTCCGGACACGATGAAAGTATTGGCTACTGCCATTTCCACGTACGCAGACCCTAGCGGTGTCAGCGCTCGGTGGTCCAAGATACTCTGTTCCAGCGCAGAATGGACAAAAGTGCCGGGCAAGACTACCAACGCTGAAAGTTCCGTTCGCTGAAATGCGGAAGTGCACGGGGTTCTTGACATCTCAGGTTTCCCGCGCCGGCGCGCCAAATCAGCCTCAGGGGTTGAAAGTCGCTTTCGATGAGGGCGCAGAACTCAATACCATCACCAAATCTGCTTGGCAGAAGCACAAAGCGAATTGGGAAAATGGTCACCCCGCGTTCAATGACAACCATGACATTGGCAAACCTCATGGTGTTAAAATGCAGCAGCCTGTCACCCTCACTGGTTTTCATGGGGACGCGGCATGACCACATTGTTCTAATTCACTTGCGCCTTGGTTGTGCGTGCTATCCAGTGTATTGTACGCTCGTTGACGTCGCCCCGGCAGATGTTGTCCTCGGACTTGGGTTCCGCAGGAAATTCAATGCCCCCTATCCGCCGGCATACCCTTTGTCGCAGTCAATGGGAGTTACTTCCATCTGCCTGGGCGTGCCGAAAGGATATGGGCTGTATTTCCCTAAAGGGATTCAAAATCTGTTTCGGGGCCGCGACCCCACTGATGCTGGGTTCTGCCAGATTCTCCATCTCCAGACCCCCTGGATGACATGGAATGTTACCGGCAAACGCCTCACGCCCACGCAACTCAGTGGAGCCGTCACCGATGCTTCTCAATGACTGAGTTGACAGTCTGCACGGCGCTGGGTCCGCTCGTTTAAAGACCCGTCCCCCACAAATGCTGCATTGGCAACGGGTTTTCGATAGCGTTTCAAAGGGAACATACAACTGTTCCATGGACTCACAGGGCTGTGCACTTGTGGATATGTCCTTGGGCAGCAAAGCTTTCTGCAAGCCGCGCTTGCCCGTCATTATTACACCAGTCATTGATGGTGGTGATTTAGTGGGTGATGAGTTCGCCAACGTCAACTCGTGTTGCAGGTCGCACACGATGTGTGACATGCCTGAGGAGGGGGAGGACACTGCAACACAATCGTCGTTACGTGTGCCTGACCCTTCACACGACCAGGCGCTAGGTTTTGACCCTAGCGCAGTTCCGGAGGACCACTGAATCCTGATCGAGGCCTGCACCTCCCGGAAATAGTTTCACGGAACTGCCGAAATCTGCAGCACCTTCATGCGCGGAGCATTCAGGCGTGCCCCGCACATTCTGTAGGCGTACTCAGTATCACCTTAGGCAATTGCGCACAGACGAGTCTATCCGCCGAGCCGCGGTCGAGAAAGCACAACTCGCCAGTGCCACAGCGGAGGTTCTCAAGTCACGAGCGACCAGCTCACAGACAAGCAGACTCAAGAGCTACAAGCTCTGATTGAAAAGCACAAGGACCAGATTTCTTGGGGCCCTAATGACATTGGGTGCCTATCTGAGGATTACAAGGAGTTCTACCTCCAGATTCCCGAGGAGGAAGGTGCCAAATGTAAGCAGAGGCCTTACAGGCTCTCATACAAAGAATTGGAAGCGTTCAAAATACAAGTGTCCTTGCTCTTGCAGCAGGAAGTGATCGAGAAAGCTGACGGTCCAACCGACTTTCTCTCTCCGGTGCTATTTGTGCCGAAGCCACGTAAGCCGGACGAGCTGCGTATGTGCGTAGACTTCCGCAGATTTAATGCTGTGTCGAAGCGCGACTACCATGCCCTCCCGCATATCCGTGACCTGCTTCAATCCATGTCCGGCTGTAAATACTTCACAGCCCTGGATTTGACCTGGGGATTCTGGGCCCTTCCAGAGGTCGAACAGGATCAGCACACAACGGCCTTTACGGGCCCCGATGGGGAAGTGTATTTCTGGACGAAGGCTCCTATGGGCGTTTCCAACTCCTGCTGCCTTCCAACGTCTCATGGCACATGTGCTGAGAGATATCAAAGGCGTGTCAGTCTACATAGACGACATCACAATCTTTTCCAAGACATGGCAGAAGACCTCAGCATCCTTGCCAGGGTGTCCGAGAGACTGCGTAAGTTAGGTTTGAAGGTTAAACATGCCAAATGCGTCAGGGCACTTGCAGAGTGCAGAGTGCTGGGCTCTATTGTCAGTGAGGCCAGTATTGCGCCACATCCCGACAAAGTGGCTGCGGTGAACAAGCTGCCGGTGCCGAGAAATGTTGCGGACGTCCGCAGCCTCTTGGGTTCCACTGGATATTGTCGAGAGAAATAGGTTCAGTCTAGGCCAGTGTGAACATGCATGTAGTTGACTCACTTGTGTGATCATGAGGGTCGTGACAGAAGGGTGTACTATGCACATATAGTCTAGATGTGGGCAGTGAGCTCTATCGAGTATCACTGACCTTCCCTCTGTCACGATATGTATGTCTACATCTCTGCATCGTTCATGTCATGCTCCTGTCTCTGTAAATCGAGTCTCACTGACCTTCCCTCTGTCACGACAGGTTATGGGCCTTTTTTCGGATCCACTGCGATGAACCTCAAAGATGTGAAGTTAGGCTTAGATCTAACTCCCACCAACGCAGTCCAATGGTTCCATCGTATGGAGCTGTTGCTGCGCAGCGTTAGTTGCTGGAAGGTGGTCACAGAGGACGAAGGCACAGAGTCGATCAAAAATGCTGCCCGGCTTGCAATCTCATGCAACGTCGGAGACGACCTGATACATATTGTCAGCACGTCAGCTACTCCCAAAGAGATATGGGATGCCCTGAAGAAGCAGTTCTCAGGCGTGAGCGCAGCACGGAAAATGGCTTTATCTCGCAGCCAAGCTTGCTTCCGAAAGTCTGCAGATGAGTCACTCGATCAGTTCATAACGAGAGCAGAGCAGCTCCGAGCTGAACTAGCATCAGCACAGATGTTGAAAGAAGAAGAATTTGTGCTAGTCTTCCTTGCAGCTTTAGATGAATCCTCATATACGTCATGGGCGCAAGCAATCGTAGCCCAAGCAGAGCTTCCCACATTTGCGGATGTGACAGAGAATCTTCGTGGTACGTTTTACCAAAAGTTGCACACCACCGGTAGCACCTTGCAATCCGAGGCTTACCAGACAGGTGGTACCCACTCTCAGCAAGAGTGTGACTACTGCCACCACAAGGGTCACCATATCCTTCAATGATTCAAATTGAAAAATGATCAGCAAGCGGCGCAGAGTGATCCCGGGTACAAGCAAGGCAGAGGCCGTGGTAGAGGCCGTGGCCGAGGCAGAGGCCGAGGCAGAGGTCGTGGCCGTGGCTCCTATGCCAACCACACCAGTGCATTTGTCTGCATCGCTGCAAACAAGGTTGCAACTGACAGGTCCAAGTGGTTATTCGACTCAGCTTCGACTGACCACATGGTGAATGACCCCACCGTTCTCCATGATGCCAAGCCCTTCAGCTCCAAGTGCACAGTTGCCAACAAACAGACAGCCGAAGTCACCGCAGTTGGCACTGTGCAGCTCACCAACCATCATGGTAACCAGGTCACTCTCAAAGGCGTCTTGCTCGTCCCCACTCTACAGCACAACCTCATCTCTCTCAGCCGTGCAGACGAAGCAGGTTTGTCCGACTCTGGCCAAAACAACAAAATCATCCTCAGGGATCAGCGCACAGAGGTGCTGGAAGGGCCCTCGAACAACAACAGCCTGTGGTAAGTCGAAGCTGAGTCGAATAACCACTTGGACCTGTCAGTTGCAACCTTGTTTGCAGCGATGCAGACAAATGCACTGGTGTGGTTGGCATAGGAGCCACGGCCACGACCTCTGCCTCGGCCTCTGCCTCGGCCACGGCCTCTACCACGGCCTCTGCCTTGCTTGTACCCGGGATCACTCTGCGCCGCTTGCTGATCATTTTTCAATTTGAAACATTGAAGGATATGGTGACCCTTGTGGTGGCAGTAGTCACACTCTTGCTTAGAGTGGGTACTACCTGTCTGGTAAGCCTCGGATTGCAAGGTGCTACCGGTGGTGTGCAACTTTTGGTAAAACGTACCACGAAGATTCTCTGTCACATCCGCAAATGTGGGAAGCTCTGCTTGGGCTACGATTGCTTGCGCCCATGACGTATGTGAGGATTCATCTAAAGCTGCAAGGAAGACTAGCACAAATTCTTCTTCTTTCAACATCTGTGCTGATGCTAGTTCAGCTCGGAGCTGCTCTGCTCTCGTTATGAACTGATCGAGTGACTCATCTGCAGACTTTCGGAAGCAAGCTTGGCTGCGAGATAAAGCCATTTTCCGTGCTGCGCTCACGCCTGAGAACTGCTTCTTCAGGGCATCCCATATCTCTTTGGGAGTGCCTTCGAACGGTCACATGCCCATTTGTTGTCGAAAGCATTTATGTAACTCATGCTTTCCTGCGCACAACGCGCCAAGTGCCAGGTCAGGAAGTGCGCCACTTTCCAATACATGTAGAACGTGTGGCCCGATGCACGACTGTGACGGACGTGTTAGAGAAGCTCTTGCACGCCTCATGCATGTCGATGCGGCCACCGCCCGATCACGCGGCAGCGCAACTCACGAGTTAGCGCTTGCTAGCCCCATCGACGCCTTTGTAAGATCATGACATGAATGTCGTGGCCTAGCTATGTAGTTGAGCTGTGCTCGTTGCTAGCATTGCTCCAGCCAGCGCGTAAATGCACTCACGCTGCGTGCATACGTCTGCACATGCATGCATGCACGACAGTGCGCTTAGCCGTGCCATCAGCTCTGATGCACGCTTGTCTCTGCACTGCTTGGTGTAGTTGCAATGCTCATAAGCCTTCTCATCCTTGAGGATGCTCGGCCGATTGGGGCTGAGAACGAAATTAAAATACTATCAATTACATCGGGATGAACGGCCTCTATGTTGTGACGTGCCGAGCGGGCTGTGAAGAATAGGCAGAGCTCTGAGTTACGAGCATGTAAGGGGGGGGAAAGGCGTCGGTGCGGAGCAGTGTTGAAAGGGAGTGTAAGAAGGTGCATTCAAACTAATTAAGATATCAAGATTCGAGTTGAAGTCAAGTAATACCAAGTCAAGATCAAGCAAGACTGGCATTCTCATAGGCACTTTAGGGCATTGTATTAGCACTCAAGATTGCATCAATTCGCATGGCGACAGTTAGTTCAGCTTACACCCTATTACTTGAGTTCATAAGCTTGTCTTGTCTAGGCCACTCACATACCTAGCTGCCTTGGAACCATTGTGGTTCAGGGCCTTTGTAAGATCATGACACACCGGATCATTCGGATCGAAGGTTGGGAAAACGTCAGTCGTAACACATTTTTGCACCTTTCTAGCCGGTTGCATTGACGTGACGGCAGACGACGAACCAGCTAAGCCTAGCTAGTCCGGTGGAACATGTGACGGAGCAGCACAGAGAGGGGAGGACTGATGCCAATACAGCTACAGTTGCCGTGATGCCTCCTCTCGATCCCAGAGGTCTCCTGCTGCGTGCCAGCCAGGCACACCTCGCATTGTACCTAGGCACAATAGGTTGATGAATCGTACGCAACAATTTCAACGCGGATTTCAACTTAGAATGTTATCTCGTGTAAACTTCAACCTCCATCTGATCAGTTGAGCCACGATTATTTAAAGCACGATGTGGCCACAGCCATCAATGATGCAGCAATGTCACACCCTTGAACCAAACACATATATCATATTGGGATCTTCATCTTGACGTGTAATTGGTGAAGAGAACTCCTTCCTTCAACCTGTTTGGTGCAGTACAAGCTCCAAAATTTCATATCGAGGTGATGTGTGGCTACTTGGCAAGTTGCCATTGACAACTCAGACTGCAACATTGAGACAACACGGTTGCATCGGCGATGACATGGCATCACTAACGACTTGTGGGTCACCAACTATATTCGAAAGCCGTGAACACGTTGAATTGAAGTTTGTCCGGCCAACCATCCGTCAATACTCCAGCTCGCACGTGGCATCCGTCGGCGATGCGTTTGGTGCCAGCCACTCCAAGCATTGCATGCGGAATTCTTGAATTTTTAGCTGCAGCTGATCGTACTGAATGATTTGCAGTGACAGTGATTTGGAGCAGTTGCAAAACATGGATATGGGAACCGTACTTACACATGCCAGAGCATTCATCACAAAACCTCGGTCATGGTCTTGGCTCGAGCGCATGTGAATCCCACATGACCACGTCAGCAATGATCTGGTGAACATACAATGTCCAGCAATGTGGCCCCCCCTCCGCTTTCCGCTGTGCCAGGAACTTGTGAATTCATGAATTATTGTGCCATTGCACGACGTGCTTGCTGCCTGAAGGCTGTTGTTCAACATGGAAGCCATATGCGCATCGCTGAGCCCTGCAGAACAGTCTCTAAATCACTCAACCGCATCGAATGTCCAGTCGCTGATCATCTTTGACATCATTCGCTGTATTTGCTTGGGCAAACTGCGGCTGTGCGTGTTGACATCAAACGGACAATAGCTTGGCCACTCAAGGTGTAGCTGAGATCTTGAACGATGGCAGACGTCAGCGTCGTGATAGCCGGACACCGAAGCCCCCGGCGCTTTGGACTACTTCTGTCGCTCGCCTGAAGAAAAAGACCCTACAACGCTGTGTGTTAATATAACATTGCATGTGAAGCCAAGCCTCAAACCTGACAGCGTTGTGGGTTTCTAACGCTGCAACAATGCGCACATGACAACAACTCTAGAAGCCTGTCACACAGTGATGTAGTGGTGTTTTTGGTGACTAGACATATCCAGGATAACCAGTTCAGGCTCAAAGTCAACATGTCCAACGTATTACAGGAATACTGAGGAGCCATACATGAATGATATTGTTGATCTCGACTTGAGGAATCCTTAGTCGAGTGAGCGTTGCGGGAGTGTTTGACAAGCGCAAGGGCTCACACATCATTTACAGGCACATCAGTACAGAGCGCATACTGGGCACGTTTGAGGCGGAGATTGAGGTGTTCAGCAAGATTGTGGTGATGCTGCATTGGGGAAGGCTGGGCTAGGTGACACTCATTGCGAGGTGGTGCGAGCGACTGCGGTCATTTGATAGATGAACATGCTTGGGACACTGGCAATTTCCTTGTTGGCAAGATTTATTCGTGAACAATATCCTGTGTGCCTAAGCTTGCCGTGAACCATTACTACCAGTGCCAAGCACTGCATACTGACATGGGATGGAAAAGCACAATGAGGCTGACGACAATGACAGCGGTGACAACTTCAACTGTGTTGCTTTTGACAGCAGTATCAACAGAGTGATGATATTGTGCATGGCGTTTTCAATTACTATTGGGTCGCAGCATGTTGACGATCCGACCATCGTTTTGGTGACAGTACTGATCTCTTCAAAATGTGATGTTTGGTGTGTCTAGCGCTATTGCATACGAAAATTTAGGAGACTTTCGACACCCACTTAACTAAAAGCACAATCCAGCTGTGCCCAAGGTATCACGATTGATAAGGCGCAACTGAAACCTTCCAATGTTGGTGCACCAGGGAAGCCTCAACCCTGCATTGAGGCCTCCTTGGGGTGTACTATGCTGCCTCAGCACGTGCTAGCCGCATTGTGACAAGAGCTATGGCCTTCCTGAGTGCGCATATTGTGTAGGCTGAGAAAGCAAGTGCTTAGGGGGGCACGTGTAACTATCATCGCCCAGAAGGTTGCCAAGATGTCACTGAACATGCCGCATTTCTTTTTATGAGTAGTTTGTACATCTTAATTGGTCCATGCCGCAATTCCAAACCCTGAAACCAAAACTCTATGAAATACTGTTGAGAATACGCAGTCATTGGTAGATGGTCCACTGCATGGCCTGCATACGTGGGCAGGCACTCAGCCCCATGTCACATCCAGTGATGGCGCAGAGAATAGGGACACATTGATCTTTTGTAGTCACAGGCTGTGATTAGGCTAGTTGAGGCTCTCTGAGACTAATTCAGGGGGTGTGGCAGATTCCACAAACAACAAGGCGTGATTCATTAAGATTGCCTGATAAGCCTTGACAACGACAAATGTCCCAGCCCATGCCTGGGATCACGTTGAGCAATCCAATCAGCGTAGCCTTGTAGCCCAGCCCATACGCTTCGCCGAGCACAAGTCAGTCAAATTGACGCTTCGCACCTCCCTTGCTGGCAAGCGCTTCACAAGACGTCATCATGATGTAGAATCTTCATACTAAAGCAGGACATGGTCTCATGTACAATGCAACTCATATAAGCTTCAGTGGGCCTCAAATAATTCGGTTACAGCCTACGCCAACTCAGCTTTTGGGTATCCCGGATGTCCACGCCACCACTGTCCATACAGCATCCTGCTGTACCCAGCCGGTCCGCTTGAACAGACGCAGGGCGGACTGTTTGTTTGTTGGTCTGACGTCAACCCAACGGTGTGATGTCAGGAAACATGAGCAGCTAAAGGATGCCATCGCCAATCACAACTTGAGATACGCAGTATGTAACATCAAGACAGCACACAAAAGAGTCAAAAATCACCTTCACGTAAGTGCATTGTGTTGCAAGTCACTCAGCACTCAGGAAGATGTGGACACTTGTACATGTCATAGTCTAGTCTCTACAGAGGTCTAGAAAGATCCAGACCTTACAGAAAGATGTGGAGACATGCAAGTGTGTGTGCTGTCGCGAGAGCAGTGACTGTCGCGAGAGCAGTGACACAAGCAATATGTCTGATGTGTAGGGAGTTCGAAAAACGAATGCTAATTGAAAAAACAATACTGCCGTATGCTTATGGGGCTGTTGATGCCGTATGAACCGTATGAATAGCCGTGTGGCCGTATGATCATACCGTATGGCCATACTGTTGTGCCTTATGGAGCTCAAGCAGGCAAAAGCAGAATAAGCAGCATGATTTAAGGCATTCTAGTGCTGCAGATGCTATAATACCACATTCTGTTACCTTTCACTCTACAATCACATCCACTTCTCGCTGATCACGGGTGGCAGGGTCATTCTGCTGCACAAATATCATTTGCTGTGCTTGCTCAAGCCCCAGCCTTACACGGTCAGTCGCTGTGTGTTCTACTCTATCAAGCTTCTGCTTACGCGGAGCTTCTTCAGCTATGCGATCAGTAACATCTGCTACATCGGCGCTAGCGGCCTCTGTAGACAGGTCCGCTGAAGCGGCTGCAGACGCCGCGAGCCCTTCGGAGTCATTCATTTTTTTAAGGATCTCACTTGAATCGATTAATATATCAACGTGGCAATCACAACGCTGCTAGTGTATTGATTGTGCTTGCACGTGCGTCGTTCTAAGCCCGGCCTGCCTTGGTTTGCACCGCCTCACGGCGGCGCCCCCAGCGACACTGGTCAGCCTACGGCAGGCCACTTGCGTGCCATATGGGGTACCATATGTACACCGTTTGAAGCGTATCAGAAATCGCTAATCATACGTGTATGATCGTATGCATATTGTAATACCGTATGACCATCCTCATACGACGGGCGAACTGTGGAAGGTATGAGCTTAGAGATGCTACCACATCACCTCCTCTGCCTCAGCCCAGCGATGTCCCTCCTGCTTTGCACCTGATCACAGCCACTGCGTGTCGCAATGTAAAGCTGGAGCATTATTTCTCACACGTTGATTGCAGCATGACAGTGACATCCCTTTCCTCGCCACACTCTCATACGCATACAATGACCTCAAATAGTGCGTACACACAATGAGCGGACGTGGCTTGTTAATCGATCGCGTTCAAAGATATCAGAAGGGGGGTTTTTTTTTTAAATTCCGCAAACATGCACTCATGCAGACTGCGCACACAATACCACGAGGGACCATGTTTGACATCTTCGCTGGCCGGTGCACCTTGTTGTGCTTGCAATGGAATGTATGCAGCACTGGTGGGTAGAACACACCATCGCAGCCAAGCTGTAGAATGTCACATCCACTTGCAATTGGGTTTTGCTCAAATGATCTGATAGAAGTTCCTAAAGTTTGCCCTCGTGCACCAAGCATGGCAATCCGGAAGCAAAATGATCCTGTTGAGATTTTGTGCGCAAATTCGGCACTTGCCTGCGCGAGTGCAACAGTTGGTCTGCCCTGCCACTCCAGGTGACTGGAAGCACACTGCATGCCTGCATCAAATGCTGTGGCATAGTGTCCTTCGTACAGGTTCACATTGAGTGAAGCCGGCCCTTGATCAATCCGCAGTCCAGCACCCCTGCTGGAAGTGATTTCTTCCGATGGGCATCGACACGAGGCTGCTGAACTTCGCTCTCCTGCACATGGACTGCGCTCAACATCTGAATGATCTTGATAGGTGCCCCATATCTTAGTCCTCACCTTGATTGCGGCAGCTGCGCGTTGCAATGTCACAGAATTTAGAGCTGATCGGTGTCACCAGTATAGTGAAACCCTTGCTAATGGCCTTGCTCAGTTGGAGATGCCTGAGAAATAAACCAGATTCTGAGGCGGCGCAACGTCCGACTAACAGCAATCTGTCTCCCAAGTCAGCGACAGCATGCGTATGTAGCACGGCACACGCCTTCGCGGACCCAAAAGAGGTCCCTCCACCTGGTGATGCAGATCCCAAGCGCACACTTAAGAGGTGGGACAGGCGAATGAGCCCATGTACATTCCGTTGATCACAGCTCGGACATCTCGGAAGTGCAGGCGAATCAATTGAACAGCATGGGTGGGGCCCGGGCGGAGAATGCCTAGTGGCCTCAAGCTGTCTCTTTAAAAGGGCCTGTTCCGCCAGCAGATCTCTAACAAGACGCCTAAGATGTGCAATTGATTCCCGTACAGTTAATTCCTGCCTGGCGTGGCATGTGGCTCTGGCCTCGTCCGACATGGAACTGGTATCCAGGAGGAACGCGCGCAGCGGCCACACCGTCTTTCCCATCACGAAAAGCAGGGCTATTATCAAAAGTAGGATACGCCTGCGATCATCTTTCCCCGAGCCGGCATCATCATCTGCCCCAGCACGGGCTGTGTCAGGTGGTACGCCGGCACCTCCACCTCCAGAAAAGGTCCTTGCACCATCATGGCGTAAGCATGGCCGGATCAGTAAACAACGAACACTCACAAACCCAAGGAATGGTCTTGAGACCGCAGCAACAGGCTTACGGTGAGTAAGTGTGTTCACCCTTAACATCGGCATGTATTGGGAACTATCTCCAGGTAGAGTGCGGATGTCAGCACTTCAAAAGCGCAGTACGACAGGAGACCTCCGTATACACTGATGGAATATTTGCTCCCGGCGATGCTACCGCGGCATGTTCGTGAATGTGTTCGCACGATACGGTCGGATCGTTGTCGCATTGATGGTGGCGTTGGTGTACCATGGTACATGACATGCACAGTGCCGATTGCATGCAATGGAGATATAATAATAATTCTTGTGTGCTTGTCTACACCATCATAATGTGCAAGCACTCGACGATATTACTATCATTCAATAGCTGTGTAATAACAACAAATTACATTTTCTTCACCACCTCCCATGTGAAATCAGGATCATCTCTTCCAAAATGACCATAGGCAGCTGTTTTCTGATAGCGAGCTCGTTTCAGATCGAGGTCACGTCCAATAGGACCAGGTCTAAAGTCGAACACTTTCTTCAACCGTTCCAGTATATCTTTATCTGCCACAGTGCCAGTGCCATATGTGTCGACAAACACAGACAATGGTTCGGGCACACCGATGGAATACGACACCTGCACAAGGGCACGTCGAGCCAGTCCAGCTGCCACAATGGACTTTGCAGCTTGTCTGGTAATATATGCGCCTGACCGATCCACCTTGGTTGGATCCTTGCCTGAGAAAGCCCCCCCGCCATGTGCACCCCATCCTCCATATGTATCAATGATGATCTTCCTTCCCGTGAGGCCAGCGTCGCCATGCGGTCCACCGATGCAGAACCGTCCTGACGGATTCAGATGGAATATGGTGTTATCATCTAGGTATTTTGATGGTACGACTGGCTTGATCACCTTCTCCATCAACTCAGATGCTATGAAATCATTTGTCACATCTGGACTGTGCTGAGTGGATATCAGGATAGTGTGCACTCGTTGTGGCACCATTGCTCCTCCCTCATTAACGTACTCCACAGTGACTTGAGTTTTGCCATCAGGTCGCAGCCATGAACAGTCGCCATTCTTCCTGGCCTCAGTCAGCCTGCAAGACCGAGGGGTTGCAAACACAGAGTGTACAAGATATGTCACGATAACATCTCAGGTCCACAAGAGAAATGATATTGGTACCATCAGCCCTGGGTAGACATAGGACAACACAGGAATTGACATTGCCATGGGCACACACCTGTACCCGATCTTGGTTGCCAGCACGTGTGTGAGGGGCATGAGCTCAGAAGTCTCGTCTGTGGCATAACCAAACATATGCCCCTGATCACCCGCACCAATATCTTCAAGTGCCTTGGTGTTCATACCATGCACACTAGCTCCAATTTCTGGGGACTGTTCTTCAATGTGTACCAACACCTTGCATTTATCCCCATCAAGCCCCACATCGTCTGATGTGAAGCCTACATCTTTGCATACTCTGCGCACCACAGCCTCATAGTCGACCTTCGCCTTCGTAGTGATTTCCCCAAACACCATCACCATATTGGTCTTGGAAGCTGTTTCGCAAGCTACCTGCAACACGCGTGCAATCGATCATGCAAATGTGATGAGGAAACTGAATCAGCACCCCGTTACACACTACACTCAGGAGCCACCGACGGGGTGAGACGTGTTCATTTGAATGAATACAGCATGCAAGCGCATCAACTATGAGACAGCGTGAGTCAGTCATGCTCGTCTGTATTTGGGCACATCTCCCGAAAGCTGCCACCGCCGTGCAGGTACAACCAGCCATCGCCGAGACAGCGCTCAGAAAGCGCCAGACCGATTCGGTATACAAACAGCACAGCTGCTAATCTGTGTGCGCATTGCCTCAAGGTCACAGATGTAAACTGTACTCCTATCTATCTGCACGCGTACAGGGTACGTACTCGAGAGTCAGGATCCTGTTCCAGGCATGCGTCCAAGATGGCATCAGAAACCTACATTGCACTGGCTGTGTGATGTAGTTGTGGCGTACGATACTTTCTAGATCGACAGTAGGCACATGTATGGCGTTCAGCGCGGCATTGGCAGGAAAGCGTGCAGTGGTGCTCGGTACAGGCAGGCTATCATCTCACCTGATCGCATAGCTTATCTGGATGACCTTCGTTCACGGACTCTGAAGTGAATAAAAAGGTCTCAGCCATGTTAAACGTTGCTTCACAGGCGAATACACAAAAGCTGCAGATCTGCACGTCCACACGAAATAGGATTTTTTTTCCTGTACAAAGTGCAGGATGGGCTTTAAGCTCAAGTCGTCGCGCTGGCTTCAAGTCGCGATCCGCCTGTGTGCTGGTGTAGCGGTCGGAAGCAGTGGACATTTCGAATGTCCGTGAATGTGTGATTTAGCCATCGCTCGCTGGCACGTGAATTCGGCGGCGCCGCTCCGCCTTTTCGATACTGGGGCTGACGGCCACTCCAGCCACAGGACCCCCGTGTTTTTTATCCACCACTGCGATGCACTGTGGTCGCCACGCCAGCCTCGCTACCGTGAAGTCACGTCCAAAATCCATTCAGGAGCATCAGGACAGCAACAAATGCGCAATGAAGCCTCTGTGTGTTGTTGTCTTGCCATTCGCTGCCTTCGCGGCACATTTTGATGCGTCCTGGTCCCGCTGTGGCGTCGCCTGACCGTTGAGTGGCTGCATTGCTCGCAAACACGTCGTATCTTGGCAGTGGAGTTCAAACAAGCATTTAAGTTTTTTTCAACGCAAATAGGGCCTCTACGCATCAGACGATGGGCTTGCATGTTGTGAATCAATACAACTGCACTGCCCATGACCCATCCTGTCACCGCCAGCGAGAAATAGCAGTAATTGATCCCATCAGCAGGGATGAAGACATCGATCACGTGTGATAAGCGTTGGCGCGAGGGTGCCTGGTGATGACGTGCACACAACAATTACACTCACACCACATCACTGTGCGAAAAGATAACAATCTATATCCCACTCTCCAGCAAGCTCACCATGTGATCGATGCCGACATTCTGTTCCCTCGGTTATTGTAGCAGAATTGCAATTCACGAGGGGCTGCAGACAATGCATCTGGTACTTGCAACCGCAACGGGTGTCACCAGTACCCCTGGAATCCTTTCCTGTCCGAGTAGATATGCTTTCTGTGGCTCTCTGGCTTGCAGCCATTTTGACAGCGTATGCTCGGAGCAGCCCCGCACTCTGCTGCGCTTTGGCTGGCTTCCTTCGAGTGGCCTGGGCGTGACACCTGTACGTTTGGTTCAACTTTTTTCGCTTTCCGTCATGATTTTGGTGCCGGTATATTCTGCAGTTTTCGCGTTTTTCCGCAGCGAGCAAAGAATGCCTGAGTATTGTGTTGCCATCCTCACGCCCGAGACAAGCAGCGAAAACGCCCCTCCGCGAATCTAAGGCTTAACAAATTTCATCATAAGATACATATGCAACGGTCTAAGGTGTTAGACGTAAGGTTTTAGACGTAAGTCTCGAACGTCCACCTCGATGGTCAGTTCCAACGCAGTAAAAACTGAATCGGCCATGGTATCTGCACGCACGGCGGCTTCGAAGCAAATGTTATGATGACTGGCGATACATGAGTGTTTTTTAGCGCTTCTGCTGCTGTCCTCATGCTCGTGAATGGAATTTGGACGTGACTACACGCTAGCGAGGGTGGCTTGGTGACCACAGTGGACACATGGCTAAAATTTTGCGTACCCACAGCCACAAGTAATGCAGATGCTAGCAGCAAGTCCATGCCACGCGATACACGATAATGAACATCGAATGCGAAGGACACGGATGAAATTCTTTTCGTGTATTGATGCTTCCCATGAGCCTGCGATGATGATCGAATACCGCGGAGACAACCTTCAGCTTTAGGGATCGTGAGGCTCAAGGTTTCAAGACTCATCCCTGCGATGGACAGCCAGGAAGTGAAAGTTTGATACGACAGCAATACCCCGTTACCGCCAGATACGTCGGTGGCATTGGCTTCCCAACATGGCTACCAGCGCCTCTCGTCCTGAGACCTTTACCAACGTGTAGACTGTCACAACATGATTGAAAACATATTTTTTTGCATTTTCAATTTTCAAGGCGGTTCGCTGTCGCAAAGTTTGCGCTTTACCGTGCCTGTCTGGCATCGACGATATCGTGCAGTACGGAACGCCGAACTATGAGTAGCTTGCTCAAAGTGGCATACTCTCGCGGCTCTTTCGCAAATGCAATTTACTATCATGTCAAGTCAACTGCAGCTTGTTCTGCGCCGAGGCGCTGTTTCTGATGTGGTACAGGGCCGCATTCTTCGCAGCACTGTACAGGTGCGTATTCCACCTCGTTCTTTGTGCAATCGATGATTAGCGCGAAAATCGCTGATCTGACACACGAAATTCCGAGGATACATCATAACCTTTTGTATCCTGCTCCGAGTTGCGCTGTGCATGAGGTCCTTGATTGTGTCTGTTGCAGGGGGTGCCTACAGCGGTATGGACGTCGACTGCAGCACTTGCTACAACACCTGCCACGCACTCCATGCGAATCCCCAGCTTTGCGCATGTGCTAATTTTCAGTGTGGGGATTGTATATCGTCAATCTGTGTTCGTTGCTCCGAGCCGGGTGCCGCCTGCCACTTCCAAGTTCCAGTTCCTGATGGTGAGTGGTCACCCTCGTAGCCACAGCATGTGGCTGCAGTCTCGTCGCATCCAGCGTTCCATCTGAATCTAGTCGTGCCGACGCAACAAAACACACTGATAGAATCATATGAGAAATCGTTAATCTTGCTCCGGATATGTTTCATCGCTGGTGATGGCTGCATTCTGTCGTGCTCTGCAAAGAACAGTTCGCGATTACAGTCTGTATGAAATCGAGTTCGCACTTCGCCGATGCTTACCAAAGCTAGCAATTGTTGGATGCGGCTATTGGATGCAATCTGACGAAGAACTTGCAAGCATCAGCAAGCTTGAATTCTGGCAAGTCGCAGATGTTGTCCTACGCATCGGCCACGCCTTGCTCGAGGATGGCAACCAGGACGGATGGACTCAAAGTTGCAGCCATACAGGCAACATGTAGAACTTGGATCACGGAGCTCGGAGCCGTGCATCATGGAAACTCTGGAATGCAGTAAGTACGCATATGAGAAGTTCGTTGGGTTAAATTGGCCAGATGCAGGGCGACCAACTTCGATGACCAACGGACTCGCCAACTGTGCATTTGTGGGGCAAATGTCCCGAGTCCGAGCTTGGTGATCTGTCAACTCAGGACAGCTCCTCATTGCACTCAATAAAGGCAGCACATTATGAAGACGACAACACTGGAATCCACGGAGCTGCAATTCAGATTAAGTCTTCGAGCATCACTGGAGGTTGCTCTCCTTGGACTGAGTGCTAAAGTGCACATGTACAATTGATTGCCACCATAACGTACGGTGCTTCAAATTGAGCATGAAATTGCACTGTGCAGGTCAGGCTTTCGCAATGAAAATACATCAATGTGAATCAACGGCCCTGAAATCTATCAACGTGTGGTTCTTTGTTCATTGAATTCCAAGACATTGCAACAAATCCTTTCGACACGAGTTTCATCGACTAGAAGTATCTGGACTGGACCCAAGGACTCGAAAGACAAGCTCCTGTAAGATTCAACTGAGAAATAGCTGGGTAGAGACGATGCATCCGCGTCCTGATACATTTCGAAATGTGTTTGCTCGAAGACGTGAAGAGGTAGATATGTGAGCTGCGAGGAACAACGGAAGGTGCACCAGAGTTGCAGATAACACAAACAGAGTTTCAGATACCGCCAGCCCATCCCGATATACGCTCAGAGCTTCCATTCCAACGGATCTATGCTCTGTATCTCCAGCCAGAAGTCCCTTGGGAAACTGTCTGCCCATCAGAACATGCGTCAGTCCAATGCAGCCCCCAGCACTGGTCTTCCATGTCATAAATGAGGTCCATCCTGGGACACAATGCATGACGTGCAAGTACGCACATGAGTGTGGTGGCCACGGGCCCAACTCCTGTTATGTTAGGACATATGCATGATCATATGCATGAGCGTAATCCAGCACAATCCATTTGAGGATTGTGTGCGGTCACTGTGATGATAACCGCCGTAGACTTGACTGACCGGTGGCGTATAGTCATGTGCCTCCAAGTCTATTGTAACCATGGTCTTACAGTCTTACGTGGTTCATGTATTGCCTCACTGCATTACAGTACATCCCCTGATCTGTGCATTGCTGACGTACGACATGAGTGCTCCACAGGTAACGGCTCTGCAGCCCACTAGCTAGCTTGATGAATGCTGCGCATAGGTCCTTGCTTATAACATTCCAAAGGTGTGTAGAAGTCCTAATTGCTTTCAGGTTACCATGCGTGTGCCGAGGCGAGAACGGATATCGATGTGTGCTTTGGCCCACTGAAATGTGTGTACAAGCGAAGCCCGACCAGCCTCAGAGAACGTATCATCAGCGGCTGGCTGCATCACAAGCATCACAACCAGTTAATGGTCACACATGCCTACAGCCATGTTGCAGGCAGTTTCCCCCCCAATAAACGTGCGTGTTTAAAGAGAGACCGTAGTCGTTCGTTCTAAATTCGTGGCTCCCTCCGCGCACCGCGCAGACTGTTGTCGGCGAATTGCAGTACGCAAACCTGGATAACAGTTTCTGGAGACATTGTCGCAGTGGATCGCAGCTGGGGTTGTGCACGCCTCCAATTTGCCATTTGAAGTCCCGGTGACGTTTTCCGCCGTTCACTGCGATGCGTCAACAATTTGCTTAGTTTCACGGGATTCCGGCCATGTTGCACACGCTTGCTTTGCAACTTTCGCAGTCAATCGGACATCCCGATGGCCGATAGCGCCGGCCACGCGATTTGCCCGAAATGTCCGAATTTCATCGCGATGCCGGTCAAGGGGAACACTCTTGGTCACAGAAGCTCCATTCCCCGGACCGGCGCCAGCGCATCAAGCGTGAATCCGCTGCTCAGATGTGAACAACTCAGCCCTTCGACCTAATCTCAGACTCAAACAACGATGACAGTTTATTATCTAACACACCTCTTTCTGGTCCCGATAATGGGCCCAAGAGCTCGTTCTTGGCCTAGACCTTTCCGTGTGTAATTCTAGGCGAACCTCGCCACTTTCAACCAAACACCACAACGCTTTGACGGAAGATGAAGCTGAGCTATCAAGGGCTCCAAGTCCGAAGGCACCAGCGGAGGGGCTGCCCGCGTGCGTCAAGCAAGTCAACAAAGGGCGTTTCATTGAGCATTGCCGGTAGCGGCTTATTGCTCGCAGACGCACGGCCATGCATCATACGAGAAGTCGCTGCAATCAAGTGCAGTTTGTGAACGTCGATTGAATATCACCTGCACCTTTAATTGACATTCTCTGTGCACCCATGTCCGCCAATTAGCAGCATACGCAGGCATTCTCAGAGAGGTCACTCCCCTAAGCTTATTGTATGTGCATGTTGTGAAAGTGCCTCGTAGCGCCGAAGGCATGTGCACGTGAGGATGCACGCACAGGGTGACTCACCCATGACACATGGCAATGCCCTGCGCGCGAGTTGGAATGCGCGTTCAAGCTATATAGGTATGACGCTATATAGGTCCAACAATGACCATGGCCAAGTATTCGACTCGAATACTGACCTTGCAGGTGTGATCTCAAATCTCGTGCGCCATGTTTTAGTACTTCGCACACATAACATTTCCACCAACCGAACTTACGGTACGACGTTGCCACTCGCGCTTGCATTCAACAGTATGTGCATGGATGTGGCGCCGCACATGCGATTGTCCCGCGGTATGCACTCATTTGGCGCGTTCAATGACATACATCCTCATTCGTGGGGCATTCGCCCAGGGAAGGTGAATCTGACAAGTGAGTCGCTATCAAGTCGCGAGATGAATGTCAAGTGGGGGCGAACAAAAATCTGGCGCCCGTTCGCTGCGAGTTTACATTCAAGCCAAATTGAATCAGAGTTTATTAGAGATACAAGTTGTTGTAACGGAGCGTTTGTCATAAATCAGTGTCTAGGCACACATGCAATGCATGACGCGCAAGCCTGCGCATGGGTATGGTGGCCAAGGGCCCAACCCGTAATATATAAGGATAGTATGCATGAGCATACTTGGGGTGCTCCGTGAGCGCCCCAGGCCACTGTCATTGGGCCACGGTAGACATGCACAAATGGTCGCATGTAGTCGTATGCGTCCAAGTCTGAAGTGACCTTTCTCTCACATCGTCCACAGGTTCCTTAACTATCTTGCATCTAGTGCAATATACTCCCTGCTTTGTTTAGTGGCCTTTCGTACGACCTACCGGCTCTCCCGGTATACGCACTACTAGCCTCCTAATGCACACATAATAGGTTCTCGTTTATAACAGCGTTAATCGGCAAGTATTATAACAATCCACAATCAATTGAATGAACTCGGTGTCGCATCTACAATACACATCATAAGGATTTTTAACCAAGCAAATGCATTGTTGCGAAGCTGCTGCCGAAGCTCCGAAGCGGAGTCGAGGCCGGAACGAGGCCGCCGCTGTTGACTAGTCGGGTAGTGCAGGGAGCTGGGCACCCTAGCGAGTGTACAGAAACGACAGGAGAGAACGACACGGGTAACAATGCAGCACACAATGGAATGACTGGAACAGAAGCGCCCCAATCGACCAAAGGTAATTGTGTCGATCACAGCAAAACACTTGGAATATATGTGCCCAGGCCCATCCCTGCTTTGTGCGGTCCTCGCTACTGATAGCTCTGTGGAACTGTGGAATCGCGCTGCTCGTTGATCTCTGTACGGATCAGGGTGCAGCATCCCGCGAGATCTCGCAATCTTCTGCGGCCATTGGGATTTGGTACGTATCATCCTCTGTCAATCCAATACAGCATGACGGTGCTGCATGGAGACACAGACGTAGACTGGCGGGCATGGTCATTGACGCTGCACCCTTGGCGTGCGCAAGCGCCGTCTAGGGGTATGCATGCGACGCATGCATGATGGGGCACGCACTGCGCTGGCACTTCGCACTGCCAAAAGGCTAAGGCATGAGGTGGCATGACAAATGGCATAGGTATGTGAGATTATACATGCTGAGGAATGCTGGTGGCACTTTATGGGCATGTGGAATTATGCACATGTAGCTGTATGCATGCAGCTCATGTGCACAGCTCTGACGTGGTACAGGCTTGCACTCTGAGGTATTCTTTGGGATACTTTTAGCTGACTCATTTTAGCAGGGCACTAGCCTGAGATACATACACATGTATCCACAATCGGTGCCTGCATATCTGGAATATGTGTGCTGCCGAGCAGACAGACTTGGCCATTACACCTCCCCCCACATACGGGAGCGGAGCAGGGCAAACAAGAGTATGCTCTGCAAGCTCAAGACAAGTCAGGAAGCTCTGGTAAGCGGATAAATGGAGACAGCCCATTGTATTAAAATGAATGGTAGGGCACATCACAAGACCGTGGCATAGTGGTATTTACAAAGAAGGGTCTACTCATCTGGAACACGGAAGAGTGACCTTGCTGGAAATAAGGCTAGTTCTAGACTTGGCTGGGGAACTCCTCGCATAGATCATGAAAGTACTCTGGCAACAATTGTTGACCTGAGTAGCGGTGAATCATTTCACTCATGGCCTCATCTAGGTCTAGGACCGCATCATGCAGCCGGCGGGTAACTCTACTGACATGGCAGAGGTCAGTGAGGTACTGAGAGTGGTAGTCTCCAAGCGCCGGCATTGTAGTGGCCTCTAGCATCAATTGGCGGACATTCTGGAGAAAGCGTTGACGCTGGACGAGGGAATGGGATGTCGGATCTTGTGGGATCTCAGGGACTGGCAGGTTTCTTACTGCACACATAGGTTGGCCCAGGGATGATGGAATTGGGTCTGTCGGGATTTATGGAAGTCACATGATGGAAAAACAGGTTGGTGCCCCGTGACATGCAACCTGGCGGATCAGATTTATGCAGGGGTTGGCCTTGCTCCCGGGAGCCCCCTCCTCACATCACCTATGGCCTGGAAATCCCCGGCCTCACAGAGGCAGTCTGCTTACATCCAGGCGTCCCCTTCAGCATCACAGCGGGGGGGCAGCATCAGCGCACATGCGCTTTGCGGACTCAGTCCGCATCCTACCACAACAACTGCGGTAGGTGGCCCTGGAAAGTGCTGCCTTATGGGATTCGCTCAACCGAGAACTACGTCTACGCGGTTTGCGTTTGGTATCGCCGATGTTGCTGCCACCCGCGGGCACCTTCCCCCCAGCGACGGGACGCCTGGTGGACTCAGCCTTGGCTGCTATATGGGACAGTTGTAGCCGCGCTTCACGCGGAAACTCATGATTCATGTGCGCTCTCTGAGTACTGGAGGCATTGTGGAACAGATAATCGGCAACTTTCTCCAGGCATCCGGACAACTCATCAACTGGTAACCAAGAGTCATGAGATGCATCGTAGCCAACCCAGCGCACCAGGTAGTGAGGGCACGCGATGGAGATGTCGTTATCGCGATGCCGCGACTGCATGTCATTGACTACACATTCAATTTCATAAGTGGTCGTGTCCACAGTGGCCGATGACTTGGCAGCTTCAGGGCTGGTGGCGCATGCAACATCGAAGGACTCGTTGTAAGGTTTCAGCACAGAGAAGTGAAAGACATCATGTAGACCTAGGCGTTGCAGCGTGGTCGGCAATGATATACGGGCAGCGGCCCGGCCCACTACCAGAATTTTACAGGGACCCAACCAGCGCGGAGTAAACTTCTTTCGGAGAGATGGATGATGCAGAGCAACCTTACGTATAGATAGCAGGACCAAGTCACCCACAGAAAAGGTTGGCCAAGCAGATTTCCTGTTGAAATCCGACCACATTGACTGCTTGGCCTCTACCAGAGCTTGCTTTGCTAGGAAGTAGTACATGCGGTGCATCACGGCTGGAGCTGGTTGCTGATGCTGTGGCAATTTGAACGCAAGGGCTGTGGGTGACAGTGGCGGAGTGATACGGTTCAATGAGAACGGCGTGCAGCCCGTGGTTGCCGACTTGGAGCTATTCATGCTGAACTCGATATGTGGCAGGAATGCATCCCAATCATCATGTGCAGGACCGATGAAATGCCGAACAGCTTCTTCCACAACGCGATTGTACCGCTCAACTTGCCCATTGGCTCTAGGATGGTAGGAGAATGTCAGCTGCAATGTAATGCCTAGGTGATCACAAAGGGATGTGAAAATTTTATTGTTCCACTGCGTACCGCGGTCACTACAAATGCCAAGTGGCAGGCCATAATGGGGGTATATGTGCTTGAAAAACAATGCAGCGAATCCGGGACCATTCAGAGTAGACACTGTGGGGATCAATCTTACCATCTTGCTGAATTGATCAACAAACACAACAATGCAATTGTGACCCGACGTGGAGTTAGGCAGCTGCGTGATCATGTCTACACTCACGACACTCCAGCACGCAGAAGGTACAGGTAGTGGGGACATGACTGCCTCCCGCTCCGACGGGGACTTCAGGGTCTGACAGCTATGGCATTGTGACATAATTGTTTTGACATCCTTGTGTATATCTGGCCAGTAGAATGAGTCTGTGATCAATGATGCTGTGCGAGAGACACCCATGTGTTCATGCCAGGGGTGTACGTGGTGCCACAACAGAATTTGCCGGCGCAAGTGATCATGATCAGGGACAACAATCTTGTTCTTGTGCAGATGAATCTGGTGCTTAGGGTCGTAATGGTATGATGCAGGTGGCTCGGCAAAATCAGAATCATGTGCATAGCCACTACGCAATCGCTGCCAGAAGTCGTCCGCGTGCAGATCTAGAGTCAAGTATCTGTTGGATTGTTTCAGAAGCAGCTCTGCTTGTGAGTGCGTACCCACACGCTGTGCGTCGACTGCGCGGCCGTCACACACCAGGTCCTCCTGGTCGACCCAGTCCACCGCGGAAGCATCCGGCTGCGCGGTCGCTACGTCGTCCTCACGCGCGGGCTGTTGGTGGAGGGGTGAGGCCGAGGAATTCGGCCTCCTCCGCTGTAGGCGCGAAGTCAATGTCTGACATTGGAGATGGGGTGCGGAGGCAACCAGGAGCGGTCGCGGAGAACGGCGGCGGGTCGGCGTTGGCATGGGCCGGCGGGGAAGTGGGGATGGGGGCGGTGGCAGCGCTGGCGGAGATCCCGTTGGCATCAACACCGGGGACCGCTGAGACCCCAGCTGCTCGCCCATGCGGGGGCTGGACCCCGAGCTGATGGAAATCACTGATGGCGGCGGCTGCGTGGGCCGCCGTGGGTCCTGTGGCTGGGACAGAGGTGGAAATTGCGACTGGGAACGCAGGTCTGGCATGGGTGGGGACAGGCCGGGCGGGGGTGAACCGAACTTCTCCCGTAGCCGGGAGTAGTCGCAGGGCTGGGGAGAGATTGTTGGCAACGTCTGGTGGTATGGGATGGCCTGATTCATCGGCGACATGCCAGATGATATGGCCGTTGATCCAGTGCTGGCGATTGGAAGCTCGTATCCGCTTGGATCCGGGGATGGGGAAGAGTGGCATCTGCGCGCTGTAGCCGTGGTCAGACTTACAGCCGGAAATGCATAAGACACTTGCACTGGAATGGCATTGCCCGCACGAGAGGCACAAGAAATGGGATGGTCATCATGCAGCTGTACTGTCATGGAAGGCAGGTGTGTGGCACGGGACACTGTGTCCGCCACCACGTTCTTGTCACCAGGCACGTACATGATGTGCCAGTTGATGCGGGACAGCGTCTCTACCCAACGCGCTTGCTTGTTATTCAAACGTTGCTGGGTCTGCAAGTACCTCAATGGATTATGGTCACAGTGGACATACACGGGGTGGCCATTTTCCAGATAGCAACGCCATTGGCGTGCAGCAAAAACAATGGCGCCCAGCTCTTTTTCAAAAGTGGCATGGTGGACCTCAGAGGAATTCATTTTTCGGCCTACCCATGCAATGGGATGTTGAACTGCTTCATGGTCTTGCATCAAGACAGCTCCATATGCATAATCACTAGCGTCTGTGTATACGCGGAAGGGCTGGTTGAGATTGGGATGGCGCAGGCCTGTGGCATTGATCAGAGCATGTTTGATGTCATTGAATGCTCGAGTGCATTGTTCAGTCCATGCGCTTTTGCCTTTGGCTTTCATGCGCTCAAGCAGGGGGGCAGCAAGGGTGGGAATTTCGGGATGAATCTGCGAAAATAGCCACCAAGACCCAAGAATGATCGGATGGTATTGGTTGACGATCTTAAATCAGCGTCAGGCCATTGTTGCAACACTGAAACTTTGTGTGGGTCTGGCTTCACGGTATGTGCTGTAACAATATGGCCCAAGTATTTGACTTCTTGCATGGCAAATTGGCATTTGACAGCATTGTAGAAAAAGTTGTGTTCATGCAGCCAAGTCAACACACGATCAAGATTGATGGCATGCTCCTCAGCAGTTCTGGCAAGCAGCATGCACAATGCATGTGCAGCGTGCATGTATGAGGTGTGTTTGTGTGCGTGGCATGGCGACGCCCTGCAGGGCAGATATAGATGCTGAGTAGAGGATAGCCGGAGTGGAGGGCATGTGAAAACCGGCAGATTTGTGCTGATCTCGTAGACTCTTTGCACTTGTCGTGCGGTGCAGGGTTGGCTGAGCTGTGCACTACTGTCGCCATGGTAGCAGACACCAACGGCATGGCTATAGTATGCCGCTGATCAAAACTGTTAATTCCATGCCATGCGAGAGGTAATTTCGTGTCTGTAGCGGCTTTCAGAGGGGCAGCGGCCGCAGGCATGGCACGCTCTGCCACGCTGGTACGTCAGCAAGTACCGGCGAGAGTTTGACAGCTGCAACATCATACAACTGCTTGTCGATTCTGACGACTGTGATGTGATTTGCAGGTCTGCTGGTGATTAGAGGTCAGCCACTGTCTGGTGAGGCATGGCTAGGCGTGGGCGGGCAGCTAGGCGCACATCATCCCGGGCAAAAGTGATTTCAGGTATGATCCACAAGACTTTCAACTCTGTTAGCTGAGCATGCGGTAGATGAGGCATGTATTTGTTACTCAGGGCGTTCAGGTTTGCCTGGGTGGAGGTCATCCCCACGAAATATGGTCGATTCTGTTAATAAAATTATAACTTTGGTACCTGGCCCCACCGCCTGGTAGTACCAGCCTGGTACCTATTGCGGTCGTTTGGCTCGGGAGGACGGGTTTGCTGCGGCGGTGCGGACGTGATGAAACGAAATGCATATCGTGCGTACGACCCTGATGCACATGCTTTTGTGCCGTTGTCGCGTGAGACGCATTGTTGGTTGGGGAGGCCTGCTATGGCACATTTCGATCGGCTGTCGGAGGTTGCGTCTCGGTGTGGTGTGGTGGACCATAGTGTGTTTGTGACGAATGCATTGCGCTGGTCGAGTGTTGCGTTGTGCAAAGGGAATGCTTGTGTGCGCCGTGGGGAGCTCTGATCTTTGATTGGAACTGCCGACAGGGCTGTAATACGAGCTCGTGCCCGGTCTTGTGCCATGAATGAGTGGGTTTGCGAGTGGATTCCGAGAACCGGCTTCGTGCCCGGCCTCTATCCTTTGTAACGTCATACATACATAGATACAGGTCGCTGAATGTTAAACATAGGATACGTCCTCTGAGCGCTGCGCGCATCACGCTCGACTCTTCAAATGCACAGCTGCTCACTGCAAAACGTACGCAGATGCAAAAACCCACATCATAGCCCCTCTGCGCTACATGTGCGTTATCATTAGGTTTGTAATAATAACGCACGCCGCAGCTGCAGACCTAGGATCCCAGGCGTCCACGAGTACCTCTACATCTGCAGCTACCGCCATACGTATGGTTTCTCGCAGTAAAGTAGTCAACAAGACAAAACTACAGCAACCTCCGAAAGTGGGATGCAAATCCAATGCATTCAAACGGCTGAATTCACACAGTTCTGAGGCAGCATGACCACCCCTCACAAAGGGAAGGGGTTCTCACGCAGCAGTAGCCTGGTCCACGCTGAATGTGCACCTCAAGATGAAGACCAATCCAGTGGAATAGATCTGTTGGAAAATGTGATGTTCGGACTCGGGATTCTGAAGCTTATGCAGCTTTGAAGTGCAAACATTGTGATCACACCCACAAGTACAAGCCCGCCACAGACTTCAAGACACATCTATTAGTCCCTGCACGGTATATTGCCATACTGAAACCTGAAAACCCAAGGATGTTCAGGACCGCCTCAATCGACTGCCGGGGGGTGTGCATTCAAATCAGCATAAGCCGAGTGATCACAGTCTTTCCTTGACACAGGCAAGTACAACAGTGATCAGCCTCTGGCATGTACACTTGTGTAAGGGGATTGCTGTTTTATTTTACATTTTTACTGTGTGTGTGTGTGTGTGTGTGTGTGTGTGTGTGTGTGTGTGTGTGTGTGTGTGTGTGTGTGTGTGTGTGTGTGTGTGTGTACAATGTCAGCTTTGTCTCTTTTCTGCCATTGTTTCAGGGCACAGTTTCGCCGATCCGACTAGGTATACTGTGGTGGCTGCACTTTAAGCTATCTCTGCGGTGGTGGGGGGCAAGACACGTGCTTCTTTGTCAAGACGTCGTTCTTTAGCATACATGCTCTGATGGATGGACAACAACTGGTCGGCACATCACCGCAGTCACCGGTGGAGTACCTCGGACTCCGAGGTATTTGGCTGTACATATGACCACACGGAATCTGGAACAACCAAGCATACTGCTGAAGCCATTCACACGTCACTGTTTGACAACTAAGGCTTAAGAATTGAGTTGAGGCAATGGATCGCCAATATGCTGTGGACAGAGCTTCACTTTCACATCTGCCACAGCAGCTGTGATGCCAATGGCAGAGCAGCGTCAGGAGTTCCTATGTGCTCAGGAATGGCATGGACTTTATGTTTCTCTCACATTGAAAATGTGTTGGTATTGGAACAGGTGAAGGTACTATCAATTGCTGATCTTCATGCTCATGCCATGAAAGTAGACATAGTATTTCGAACGGGAAACTTTTAGACATTGTGACTGAAGTATGCAACTCAACGCAACTCAACGCCCGAGTGAAACCTGATTGAGTTTCCTACGGACAGGCTCTCCCTCATGGTGATGTTCAAAGTCGCCAACATCCCAATATCCCAGCTGTTCGGAAAGACGAGCAATTTTCCATTGCGTTCATGATTGTATCACTGAAGCTGTCCCACACAGCTCTGGGGGCGGCTGTGAAGTCGCCCAATATGCTAAACATGCATGGACGGAAAGAAATGTACTCCGTACTGCCCAAATGAAGACAGAAATCCCCAAAACGATCGCAAAGCTGAGGAGGACGGCATGAACGGCATGTGTAGACGCAGAAGGCCGAACTAGCATTAGCCATGCTTCATTACGCTTCATCAAGCACATTTTAAATGCAATTCTGCCACACGCTGGAAAACTCAATACACGAAACAGTAGGTATGCAACAGCATCAACTTTCACTCTTGAAGCAAGCACCTACACTGACGGCCAGTATGTGGGCAAGAACTTCCTTTCCTCCAAAGGTTCCAAGGGCATATCACTTTGTCCAGGCACGGGTTCCGGCTTGGCGGCTGCTTGCAGGTCTAGCATCACGATTGACAATGTCTCTGAAGGTTGTCTTTTTGTCAACATTTGTTGGGCCGCCATGTGCATAAACACCAGTATACAACGAGCGGTCATCGTGCCTGCGTAACCGTGAATGATTTCAAGAAATGAAAATTACTTATTGATCCCAAATTTCAAAGCTGTCGTGTCCAAATGGTCATGCCTGTCAGAAAATGCATATATACATACTTCTGTCATTGTCTCTATCGAAACTTTCAGACTGTCAACATATGTCAAATCCATATCAGGTCCATAAGCACACCACTTTATGCGTCCAGCTACTGTGCCATGTGCTATGGGCTTGCATTGAGTGACCGCGTGTTCCAAGCAATGCACGTCATCGCCCCTTACTGCTGCACACTCCTCCAGAGCATGTTGAAATTGCTCAAACGACATGCGTTTGCTGATCTGCACACGTCATCTGCATCAGATGGGTGAGTCAGCTCAACATCATGTTTGAAAGTGAACCCACCTTGTCACAGCACTTGGCAAAGCAGAGGTCCACCCTGATCAAGTTCAACTTTCCATACATAAGACCTGCCTCCCTCATGAGCTTGGCAAATGATTTGCTGTCCATCTTCATCTCATCAGTAGCAATGTTGAACCCATGGCCTTTTCCAAATGCAGAAAATGCAGCAAAAACGTGTTTCAATCGATCTGCACAGAATTGTCACAGCTAATGTGAATGCCTGACACAACTGACTCGTGGTACTAGCGACCAGAAGAACATACCCAGGTCGTCCACGCCTTGAGTCTGATTGCCGCTTGTGCCCGTGGACGTCTCACACAGTTTGATGGCATTTCCAGATGATACAAAACGCTTCCTGGTAGTTGCTTCAGGCAAGGCCAGCGCAATGGCAAACCCACGCATCGACGGCGGTGTCAGCTTGCACATGCCGCCAATACGCTTGGTATGTGCTGAGTTGTTGAAACCTTGATGGCGCATTGACACATTCTCAACAAGAGATCCAGGCTTAGTCAGCTGTACGCCCCTTGCATCAGCAGGCTTCCTGTTTGTTATCTGCTGCAAGCTCTTCGCTCCTCCATCCAGCATGTCTGGGCCTCCGCGCTTATAGACACCTGTGTATGTGGACTGCATAACAGCACAGGACAGGATTTACACTACGGGCAGTTGCCTTTTTCATGTTTGGTTTGAGAACACACCATATAGACCTGCCTGTACAATACCGCTATGGCATTGCGCCTGTGGTCTGGGGCTGGAGCAGGCAACGAGAGGAACCGCACATGGCAAAACACACACTCACTTACCCAAGTACAGCGCAGGTGGCACATCCACGATAACAAGCCAGGACCAAATGGTCTGTAGGTAAGTTGCAAATTCTCACGGACCATCACACCTTGTCATCGTGTAAGCGGACAGTTGACGCTTTGCTTCCGCTGTGATTAACTGGGCCTCTGTGTGCTAGACACGCATCTACCATGTCGGACAGCGAACTGCCTCTGCGCTCACCAAGGGACTTCAGGGCTTCAACAAATTGGTCAAAACTGATACGCCTTGTGCCTGTGGACTTGGCTCCCGCAAAAGCAAGGTCCACATCGATGCGTGTCACCCCATTGCCAATACTGCGCGTGTCTGAGCAGAACTTTGCAAAATGGACCCCGTCCATGTCTATAAGATGTTCTCCACGATTGCTGAAGTTTGCGAACGCCTGGAACTGCTCTTGTAAGCGAGTTTCAGTAGCCCCTCCACGATCTCTGCGCAACTCCATGCGCGCTGCAGGAATGACACAGACAATGAACGATCAACTGCGAAAACATTCAGCATAGAGCTTGTGAGCTAGGTCCAGGGCACCAGCCACAAAGGCAGTTTCAACTCGAGCTCACCTGACAGAGCGTTCATCTTGTAGCCAATGGCAGGCAACGTATCACACATGTATAAAGATGCAGGCTGGACTGAAATGTGCTCCACCTGTAGCAAGTCCTGCTCCAGCGCTACCAGGGAATCGGGTTGTATGGGTTGGCGTGGCTCCAGCACACTCACGCTTGAATCTTGGGATGGGCATGCATGTTTCATGGTGCTGTCCCCATTGTCCATTCCAAGATATACCGAAGAGTCAACTGGAAATTTGGCAGTAGCCTGAGACAATTCTTGAACAGAAAGATCTTGATCGACCACAAGACCAGTGGAGCCTTGAAAAGCAGGGTCAGCCGCAGCAAACATTGTTTTACAATCTGCATCTTCACGTAGTTCTGTGTAAACTTCGACTGTCTCATATGTTGCAGCGCACTGACAGCGACGGCCTTGTGAACCTGATGGACTGCCCTCTGTTGCCTGTGACGTTCGCTGCGGCTCCACAGCACACCCCTGAAGGGCTATTGTATGTTTAAGGCCGGAGACAAATCCTGACTGTCGGAAGCATTCCTTGGAGCATACTTCGGAAATATGAGAGTTACCGGATTCCATTGTGTTGATAGCAACATTTTCGTCAGCGCTGTTCGGTGGGCTGGGGCATTCACTAGGTGTCTTGTCAGCCTGCAGTATAGTGGGCTGAGACAGTGTCTCGCCAACATGACCTTGAGTGTACACGCGAGAATGCTGGCTTGACAGGCGTGCATCGGCCTAAAAATTAATTTGTCTTACCCGGAGAGAATCTAAGTGCTCAAGAAATTCAGCCTTCTCGATGGTGGTGGCGCGCCCCTTAAACATCACATCCAAATCCTGCATGAAACAGTCTCTTTTGACAGCAATGCAGGCCAGAAAGCAGAATGGATTTTACTAGGCCTACCTCTGATGTGAATCCCATGAGGACTTTGCCTGTTACTGCCTTAAGCGCCATTCGGCAAGGCTTTGGAAGTCCTGCAACACGTTTAGCCCAGGCTTGAACATCGTTGTGGTCCCACTGCTCAACAGGTGCCTGCACAGCGACGGAAGCATTCATACATTCCGGATCCCTTGCTGCATTTTTTGGGACTGGTGCCATGTCAACGAAGCATCTTGCAGTTTCAGGCTGCATTGGTTGTTAACTTGAACCCCTAAAATGGAACGTCTGAGGCTGCGATGCAGAACATCAGTTAGTGACTGCAAGACACCCTGTTGAATATGTTTTGTGGGATCATGCAGGGGCACTTGAATTCGCTCAGTTTGCCGGACAAGACGACAAAACCTGAGCATTTGCCAACTTGATCAGGACTCCCAGGCAAATACCACAAAAAACAAAATGCGCGATAAAAGGCTTTCACATTGTTGCTGTGTTTGGTCCGTAATGTCTTAGTCGGCCAGGTGCGCTGAGAAGATCACGATAGTTCGTAGGCTCACCTTCGAGACTTTTGCCCTGGCGAAGAAACCCATTCCGATGTATGCCGAGATCTGCAGAGCCCAATCAAGCCGAAGGTGTTATCTATACTGCCTGTCGTGGTACTGTCGTGGTACCGCTGCTTGTCGTGGCGCTGCTGCCTGCGACGGTAAATTTGCAATCAAGGAGACTCTGCGAATACATGTCGTACCAGGGATTTGCCAGCATGCCGCAAATAAAAAGAGAACGTCGCCGTGAGGTGTTTCGCGTTCGTGTGTTTCGCGTTCGTTGGAAGCGCTCGTTTTTTGTGACTGTCGATTATCCCGTTAGACGGGAAGCAGCCCTCCTTCGGAGACCTTCGGGATTCGCGTACCTTCTCCCGCGTAAATTTGTGTACACCACGCCACCTTCGGTAGCACGCAATGTCGTCACCACTCATTCCACAAACATCAAGGTAGTAGCAAGACCGCGAGCGGTTTTCCGGCTGCCATATGTTTCGCGGCTGGAATGTAGTAATTTGTTGGCATCGGACGACTGCATCTCGACATTAGTGTTCGGAATATCGTCGTACCTTTACAAAGCAACTGCAACGTACGTTTCAGCGCTGTGCACGCAGCCAGATGAATTTATCTCTCATGGAGAACGCCGCTTTACGTCGGGTTACCGCTCGAGTACACCGGAGAGTGTGTGTTACAAGGACAAAGCAAGCGAGGCAGGTAGCACCGCAAGCAAGAACCAGGGGAACTGCACACCACGCAGCAAGCCACACGAAGCGCACGCCAAAACACCCACGCAACGGCAGCACCCGCGCCGGTCACAGCCACACAGCCACATACACGCCCACGCCCACACGCTCACGCCCACCGGAGAGTGTGCAAGCGCCGCGGTTCATTGTGAAACCCGTTCAAATGGATTGATGTTGCTGTTGAGTGCACGACTGCGTTAATTGCGCTGCAATTGGAGCCATGGTTTGTTGTGGCGGTCTATTGCAAGTGTGTCCGCTACCAGTCCGTACCGCGGAATTACGTCGACAGAGCTCGATCAGGCCTTTGGCCAGGCTGATCGGGCCTCTCTTTGACCGAGTCTGCCTTTGATTTCAGTGGTGGTAGCGTTGTCAGTGTTGGTGTGTAGTTTCAAGGCGCTTGGGCGGTAATATGAGCGGATTGCAGCCTGTCCAATTACCTAGCCATACCTCCGAAAGACCTGAGCCTGTTCCGAAACGGTTGCAGATCATGGCGGATTGAATATATGATGTGCTCAGATCCTTGTGGAGGACTGATTCCGGTCAGGCTGAAGGCCACAGCTTGGTGCGGCTGCTGTGCTTGCCTGTATGAAGCCACACCATACCACCGCCGCCAGTGGTACGCACATTGGCAGAACATGGTCAAATTTTATTTGTTTCGGAATCCAGCAATCAATCATAGCTGTCACATGAGCAGCGGGTCGTCACAGCAGCCCCTTCCATGCAATGGGATGGTTGTGGTGAAGCCTGGCATCAGCTGGTCCTCTCTCTATCTCACGAAGTGTGACAAGCAAGTATAGGCAATCACTGCAACGGTTGTCGCATAACTGCTTGCACTTGCTATTCGCCCATTCCATAGTCTATGCCCAATCCCCTGCCTTCAAAGGGAATGAATCTCCACTGTGCCAGTGCCCATCTCATATGCCCATCCTCAGGTTTCACCACAGCTACGGGGCGTTTTAAGCTGTCAACTAAAATACAGAACTGCCTGTCTGACTGATCCCAAGTTCCCCCACATGGTAATTCATAATGTTCATGCTACGCTGACCACTGCCTTCTACAACATCCCGGTACACGAATGGTAGCACTTTCACGTAAGCCACTCTCTGCAGCTTGGAAACACCTGGCCACTGCAACATTGCATAGCATCGTATGAGCACAGGCTGCAACGAGCAGTCCGTGGAGCAGACACCAGCCTCTCGAATGTGGCGTGGCAACTCTGCAAGGGCAAATGAGCTCGGAGTGATGCGGCTGGTGTCCCCCTGGACCTCCGCAGCGGTGGTGCTGGACAGCAAGCACCACTTGGTCAACCTCAGTTGCGTGTAATGGGCATACTGGACGTTCTCCAAGACACTGGTGCTGGACGTAGCATCCAGCACCGGCACATGATCATGTCTTGCAGCTGTGCACTCTAGTAGCCTGTGTGCTGCGACCACAACAGTATGCACGGTCCCGCAGTCAATCTGGCGAAATTTCTCGTCAGCTTTGAGAAGCGTGGACCAGCCCCGACACAATATGGTAGTATGCGAGGAATGCTTACCCACATTATTTCATGGGCGATGTCTTCTTGGCCCACAAAATCACCTCACATACTCATGTCGTTGATGTCGCTACCATCGTAGCTTGCCATTGACACGTCACCTAGAGGGGGTGTGTCCGAAACTGTTTGTGAATCGGAGGGACGCATGCAATCCACCAGGCCATCTGCATGGCCATCCGGCATCCACACGTTGGCACGAGCCTCGAGCCCAAGGTCATGTTCCTCATCTGCTTCATCCGGGTCGGGAAGATCGTCGTCTAAATGTATGCCAAGCACCCTGCATTTGGCTGTCACTCGAGCCAATGTCATCCTCGGAATTATGTATTCACCGACGAATTTGACTTCTGGCTTTGTTTTTGACCCGCTATCCGGATGCTGGTGCAGTGCATTCATCGCCCTGTATGTGAAAGCTGTTGTGAGCAAACTCAAGGCAGAAATGCCTGAATCTCATTTAATGTACCCACACCGTTCCATATACAGCTCCTTGAAATTAGCTGCTTCATTGTAGATTTCCTCTTGTCGGGGCAGCATGCACAATGCTACAAGTAGGTTGGGGTTCAGCATTCTCGATGGCACCTGTATATACATATTGCTCGCACCATTCTATCAACCTGGTGTGTTGCCACATGCCCAGTGGAAACGCACCCGTCCTGCCAAAACAGCGCGTTCCACTTCTGCGGCATACTCCCATAACTGCTTGTAACCATGGTCGATGTGGTGCTGTGTGTATTCACCTCTGCCATACACACAGTGCTGCAATGCCGGCCTCAGGTAACACCATAGCTTCTGAAAGCCGGGCGGGCCACGTTCAGCAAACAGTCCTCCGATCCATATGAGATTTGCAAGCTCTTCGATCGTGTAGTTGCCAACGTATTTACGAATGTTTTTATAGGTTCGACAGTGGCAGTGGGACAGGCAAATGCGAGGGTCCATGTCGTCCACGTTTTTGAGTTGTGCACCACTGAAATGTACAGGTTTCCGTCGATCCAATCGCCCCAGAGTCCCAACTGGAAATCGTCTTTCGATGGTCCATGCAGGAGCATATGCGAAATTGGCATCAAAGCTTCCCGCATGCCATGCATGTAAGGTAACATCCGCCGGTACCGCTTCTTCAGCCACGGCACCTTTCCATAACGCCCCAGCTGCGTACGCACATCCTTCAGCTCGGCCCTGGTCACACCATTTGGGAGATCAGCCCGCTCTGCACACAAGCACAATCTGATCAGGCCGCATTGAAGTTGCGTTGGAGCTAGTTCAATGCAGAGTGACAGGTCAACTCACCAAGCAGTCGCTCGTTGCGAGGGGCGATGCTTCCAGCTCTCTCAAACTCTTCAAGGGACAGGTGCAGTTCAGAGGCCGTAACATAATCTTCAGCACCGCCAAGAAATGGCTGAACAATTTTCCGCGTCACTCCCGCTATAGCCACCTGTACACTTCCAGCCGGAGAATGCACACGATTTCAAATGTCACCAAGTACATGAGAGCTGGGTTTTGAGGAAAACATACCTCACGTCCCTCATGCTTCACCTTGGCCCTGCGGATGTGCATGTTACAACCGGCGGGGTGGTTTGCACAGGGTCCTAGCATCTTGAATGTTTTGAACCTTTCCATCCAATCCGCAACACAAGTCATGAACACAGGCTGCACTCTCATTCGTGGCAGGTTCCCATCCTCGGGCGGCTCAAGATGCTGTTGTACATAGTCGGGCAACTTATGTTCTGCCACACCCATCTCCACAGTAAATGGTGTTCCTTGTCCGTTGCCTGTAATCCTCGTAGATGATGGTGTTACTAGTGCCCATGGATACACATTGCTGTATACTTGGAAGCTGTGAGCTGACGTAGGCGGGGATGCGCACGCGCAAAATTTAGCATTTGCGTGAGCCATTCCAGGATGATGCACCAGTACACTCCACTGTCTTTCGGGGCTCTCGGGCCGGGCACAATCAGCAAAGGTTTTACATTACGCCTTGACATCATCAGCTCTGCCGGTGCATCCAGACATCGCATAAGGTACTGCACAGTGGTGTGACAGCCCCGGATCCGGCCACCGTCTGATGCTATCTCCAGGCACATCATCTGCAATCATTGGCTGCGTTGAGCTCAATGTCACATTGCATATTGACATGCAAATGTTTGTGGTCTGCCCCGGATCGTGCCTGCTGCTTGTCAAGGCCGTGTTCAGTGCATGACTGCACTAGTTGCTGGTACCTTGCGGTCTTGTGAAATGTGGCTGTGCCAGCATGCCTAGCTGCCAATATGCCAAGGCACAGCTTGTCATCCAGAATGAACTGGCCGAGGACCGATGGGAAGAAGTAGCATCTGCTTGCCACACCTTTTTTGCGTCCACCCCTCCACCTTGGTTCTCCACAGCATGGGCACACACAAACTTTGCATCGACCCGTGCATGGCCTGTTCTGTTCTGGGTTGTGGTGGTTGGTTTTGCGGACGTACGGCCACCAGTGTGTGCACCGGTCATTCCAGCAAACATGGATCTCATACTGCTGCAGCGGTGGGACTCCTAGACATGCTTCGACTGCCTTCTTGCTCTGAGGAAACCGCAGGTTTGGATTATGTGGGCTGCATGCCCCTCTGCTAGTCTTAAAGAGTTTCGGCACATTCTTTAGTAGCACTTCAAATGTGGCAAAGGTTATTGAGCCCTGCAAAAATGCCGCCAGCATCATCGCCGACCATGCCCATACACTGCGTGAATCTGGAGCATTTGCCATGACTGCTGTTTCATCCCCGCTTCGTACCAATCTGATGCAGTTTGCAGGTTGGGCTGAGACATGACTTGGCGCAACTCAGGTCCCTGGTCTTCTTCGTCTCATGTCTACTCTTCGTCGTCAAGCGCCTCCCGTACATCGTCACTGCCATCGTACAGGCGGCGTATATGGTACTGCTCGCCTGGCTCACATGGCTCTACGTTTGCAAGCTGGTGCAGTATGTCGTTGATCCTAGGCACATCTGCTACATCTGTTTGTCCTCTAGCTAGTAAAGTCTCCAAAGCCGTTGCGACGCATACTGAGCTCGGAATGTTCTGATGAACTTGTAAATTTGTGGAGTGTGGCTCACGAAGTTCTTCCGTGTCGTGGGCTGGTTCATACACCGGTTCGTCTGTACGATGGAGCAGTGACAATCTGACAAGCAAGGGAGACCACGCAGCACAAATGCACACATCAATGTCAGCATACGTGTAGTGATTACCTGGAGGCACCGGTGGGTGCTGTACCCCGTTGACCAAGTCGTTGTCCACATGGCGTCGTGCTGATCTGCTGCTAGTGAAATACGCCCCACACCAGCAATAGTATTCTTCCCTGAGATACTCGTACCCAATTCTTGCTCTAATGTTAGTGCAATTCACTCTGAAGGACACGTCTTTGACCTGGACATGCCGTATTTCGGAATAGTGCCCTTGTGGGGTTGACCTTGTGTCTTCAACCATGTCTTCAACCATATTCAGCCCTTGAATCTGAAGCAAAACAGACACTGAATCGCAGTCACAGAGCGTATCAGGATTTTGAGCAGTGATCAACATCTGTTGGCTCTGTAGGCTGGTTGTTTTCTGTGTTGACAGTGTCTACAGGTTTCGCATGCAACACCACCGAACTCATCGCGGCACAAACGCGATGCCGAAACGAGAAGCCATGACAAAAAGTCTGCAGAGTAGCTGCACAGAGTAACCTTGTCATAGTGCATTTCAGCAGTGTTGTTAGTAGTGTTGTACTCGGCGCTGCGCCACGATGACCTTGCGACAAGCTCGTTTGCACGTGTACCCTTTAGCTCGACAGTCGGAGAACAAATCCGCTGTGTATCATGTCGATCGATCAGCACTGACCATGGTGGTCGAAGCCGACGAGGACGTCGAGGCGTTGGTCGCAGCCATCAGCTATTCCACACAGCGCGATCCACTGTGCTGGTCGTGCAAGTCTACTTGGGTGGCCAGCAGTCTTGTGCAAAAGACATGGCGCAATCCTACGGACAAGGATGTCCCAGATCCCGCCACAGGCTTGCCCAGGAAAACGAGGACGCACTGGAGGCTTCACAAAGACATCAGCGAACTCAAGAATTACGTGAATAATGACGTGAGGTTCCTTGGTTCCAAGCGAGTATGCGTTATGTGCATTCACATTGATTGCCGCCTTGCAGGAGCAGATCCCTAAGCGTTTGTTCAAGGCAGATGTGTGAGTGACAGCGAGGGATCCGTCAGCACAATGGAGGTGCACATGATGAACGAGATAGCCACGATGACCAGCACAACAAAGCAGCCAAAGATGGGGATCATGGCTGCACCCACTGTGGACAAACCAGCTGTGACTGTGAATGCTGAAACGCAAAAGCGACAGAGATCACTCATGGTGGAAGCATAAGCTAGACTCTGCCTGATACCCCGGTACGTCAGTGACTTGGAATTGGAATTGGCCTTACAAACGTATTTTTCCGAAATAGAATAAGTTGGTCACAATCATACAGCGGACTTCAATGAAGACACAGGTCCAACATCACGGTTTTTGGAAACCTGATCAACGTTGGAAACCTGTTGTGTCTTGAAAATATCTCTGAGGACCGGCGAGAAGCAGCCGCAATGACAGAAGCCCAGAAAGCACCTCCACTGATATTTAGCTCGGAGGTGCAGCTGTACAAGTTTGTATCGAAAGAAATTCTACGTGAAGAGGATGGATCAGATATTAGCATGTAGTGTCAGCCCGATTCACTGTGCAAGCTGCACTTTGACCTGAATCAAGAGGCTACAGACTCAGTTTGCTCTTGCTGTGATGATCACGATCTTCCACACCCGACAGTGGATGACATTCAGGCACGTCAACAGGAATACATTGTTGGATATATGCCCTGTGGTATGAGCATCCCACATTTGCTGAGCCTACCACGTGTGCAGCTTGAATTCAGAAACAGGGTGTGTACAAATTTTTTTGCACACATTACAAAAATTCGGCCTATAATTAATTGCAATTTAAGGTACAATTGGGTATCAGAAACAGGGTGTACAATGTGAAGAAAAATAATAAAAACAAATTTACAAACAAGCCTCTACAGCGATACAACGTAGCATGGATCAGGTACAATGCACTGGACATGTTATGGGCGTTGTATGCTGACTTGAAATATGAGTGGCAGGTCAAGATGTCCACCCAATTGCGGGCAAAACTCGAGCTTGAAGACCCGGTCTCAAGCTTAAGGGGACTGGAGGATGAAAATCCGCTCGACTCACCGGAGGAGAATGACTCATCGCAGCTGACTCCTCAACCGACTCTCAGCGAAATCCCCGCCCTGGAGCAGCACGCTGTGTCACGACATGCGTGTGTCATGTCTGATGATGAGCACACATGGGCTGAGAACAAGCAAACGACTCCCTCTCAAAGCAGGTCGGCCAGTGAGTGTGCCAAGGAAACAATGAGCCAGCGTCCCTCATTGCAGCCTTGCTCACCCCGTCCGCATGCACAGGTGCGCAACAGAGCATCGCTTCTTGAAGGCCTCGTGAACAGCCGAGAACAATTTGCTGTGATGCATGATCTACAGGAGGTTCATTGAGGCAGTAACACTCATATGCAATCGACCCACAGCAAGGGGCAAAAGAGCTCTGCAGAGAGCACACTGCAACGTGAGAACGCTCGACAGACCCGACCTAGTGGCGGCATCAGGCAGAAGAGGTCTGCAAAGCCCCCACGGCGGTATGAGCAGGCTTCCCGCTGGAAGCCTGAGAACGCTCCACAGGCCCGACCTAGTGGCGGAATCAGGCAGAAGGGGACTGCAAAGCCACCGCTGCGGTCTGAGCAGGATCCTGCACGTCAACGTGAGAAGACGCCTCAAGCTAAACTTCACACCAACAACAAGAACAAGAGATCTCGTCAGGAACCACCGAACCAGGTTTGCCATCAGCGATGCATCTCATCTCCAGGCCCTGATGTATATACATCACGATGAAGCATGATTGCGGTGTCAGGCGTTTGGTGTGCAGAAGGAAGAGCCCATCAAGAGGAGCAAGACCATACAGAGTTTTGCAGTGAAAGGCGGAACAGACGCACCAGCACGCACGGATCGGCAACCACATGTACAGTTCCTCCTGTCAGCTACTGCATGAGACAAGGGTCATAGTCACAGTCTAAAGATCAGGTGCTATTGAAGAAGCACACTCCTCGCCAGCCAAGCCAGAGCATGGGAGCCGACGGGCATGCTTCTGCCTTGCACGACGTGCTAAAGAAGCTACAACCCGAAGAGCGGGCTGCTCTGATGAATGCAATCGAAGTTCAAGGCCCATACGCTAGCGGCCCAGAGCGGTAGCAGCCTGTCGGGGGGCCTGGTGGTACTGAGCAGTACGCTGCCGCACAGCGGCTGGTACGGACTTCGCTAAATGGCCACACCGACGGCTGTTTGACTCGCAATAATCATCTTTGTATTATTGACATCACATGCGTGGGCGTAGGAGCGGTGCAGCGGCGATCTGTTGTTCTGTGCCTTTTGACTCATTTACCTATCGCGGCCGAGCGTGGTATGTCGATGGTAAGGCCGTGTTCAGTGGGGTGCGCCTGAAGTAGGGTGCATGGGGCGGACGCGGGTGATGTGACCGGTCACATTGCATGCTGTGTTTAGAGCAATTTGGTGTCGCACCGGAGGACAGCACCACGTACTGCAGAACCTGCTCGGGCACAATGAAAAGCACTCGTGCATTCTAGATGTGGTATTGATTGACAAAAATGATGTTCTGAAGTGCTTCGCGATGATGTTCCAGTCAGTCAAAGGTATGTGTCCCCGGTCGCGTCCTCGTGCAATGTGTCTCGGCAATGTGTACCCCCCTCGGAGGGGGTCACATACCCGACATCACGTATCATCAAATAACCTTTCAACGCCAGCGAATCAGGACAAATTATCGATGCAGCGAGACTTAAATCATGATCATAAGTGTAGTTTATGCTTCGTTCAGGTCTGTTGCAACTTTTTTGTTTCGCGACGTCACTCCACTGAACACGGCCCAACTGGGGCAAGGCCCTCGTATGAGCCCGCACAGCCCGGTAACTCTGGCTCTGAAGTGCCGGGCACAACTCAGTACTACCAGCGATGCCACTTTAACACCGTGATACGTCCACTTTGCTCATTTGTCGATCCTGCCTGTGGGTAGGGCCGCACACAGCTGCGACATGCCGTGGCGGTGGCCTTGGGCGCCCGTGGCCGTCCGCGACCGAAAGGTCGACCTATATGCGTTGGCATCGCTTCACACTGGACCATGCGGAGCTTGAGAAGCGTACAGCCGGATGGGTAATGCAACTGTTACCGCGCACACACAGAGTTGCAAGCAGACGCCAGGAGGCCTTTGAACACCTGATAATTCAGTAAAATATTATGATGTCTGTCACTCAACAACTGATCATTGCTCCAACGCAAGCACACCTCGTGACGATTCCGCTAGGGAGTCTTGCCCAAGCAACCTAGGATTGTCCCGGAGTAGTGAGGGAGATCCTGCGAGGATCTCCTGCCGTCATCTTGACTATTCAGTGTGCATATATGGCTGTGCACACATACAGCTGTAACCATTCTTCTCACTGTTTCACGGTACTAGCAGTATCCTGTCTCTCCCTCAGCATCTCTCCGGTTCTACCTCTGTGCGCAGTAGGTATGAGATGCTGGCCTCCTGACTTGACGTAAGACTGCGTGTCTGACCTGTACGAAGGATAGAATATCTGACATGGTATCGGTGAATGTTTGCGTTATGTCTTTTACGGTGTTGTTCAGGAAGCCGTCGGCCAAAGTCTGTGCGCAGACACGGCGGGCATTCCATTGTTCGGTCGGCGCTCAGACCGCGGTCATAAGCGCAGGCATCATTAAGTGTAGCACATTGTTAATAGATACAATTCGAGAAGCTTGCTTTAATGATCAGCGCTGGGAAAAAGCGAATGCGTTCGCTTTTTTCTCAACCTGTCGGCTTGCGATCCATCCCATCGGTTAGTTGCTGCGCGCAACAAACAACCGTCCGTCCTACTGCAGGATGTCTAACCTCGGTCTCTCTAATGCCAACTCTCCTCGCGAGGAGAGGCAAGATGAGGCTGACCAGCAGCCAATCGTCGACGGGGACGCTGACCAGCAGCTCCCTGAAGGAGAACAGCCCGCGCGCATGTTACTTCGTGGCGGACGAGTTATCCGACCACGTCCGTCTTCCCAGACTGGGCAGAGTGGCCAGCAGGTGCCTTTTTCCTCTCATGTTGTGAACGATCAAAGTCACACTGAGTCTTTCATCACACTCGAAACATTAACCGAAGCGCTGCGTGCATCTCGGGGACGTAACGAGCTTGATTTGTCGAAAGGAAAACTGCCTGAATGGAATTATAAGACCGAAAGTTTCGTTGCGTACGAGCAGAAAGTCTTCCTGTGGTTGGGTCAATTCGAGCTAGACCATCTGTTGCAGCACGCACCGTCCGCGGACGAACAGCGTGTCCATGCTAGAGCAAGGACCCAAGTCCTTATGTCTTTGCTTGACGCGGATAGGACCACTGTCTATCGCATGTCACATCTGTGTGAAGCATGGGCCTACCTGACTGCAAAGTATAGGCCTAGCACTGAAGCCGAGATCCACAGACCGTGGAGTCGCTTCAACTCATTGTCACAGAAAAATAGAGATGTTGGGTCCTACTGTGGTGATGTGATGAGTGTGTACACTCAACTGGAGGCACTATGTGCCGATGTGGGCCAGCGATGGCTTCGTTTAAAACTTTTAGAAGTGGGGGAGGAGTTCAACGCTGTGCGCGGCGAAGTTCTACACTCCTCCCCTCATGTTATCATTGCACGTTTGACTGAGCATGCTGACTTGCTCAAGCAGCAGTGGCTGCAGGCTAGGTCTGGGGCGCCTGCGGGCAAACCAGGCCAAGGCTGGCGCAATCAACAGCGAGGCGAAGGACCTGCAGTTGCCGCGCTCGACGCTGGCAAGGCTCCTCGCGAGGAGACCAGGACCTGCTTCTTCTACAAGAAGAAGGGACACTTGCGTGCGAACTGCCCCCAGCGCAAACACGCCGCGGCCAAAGATGTTTGTGCTGTACAACTGCCTAAAGAGTTCCCGGATCACGATGCTTTGGCTCCGTGGAATTTTATAATCGATAGCGGTTCTGACATACACATTGTGGGCAATCGCGACATGTTTACCGAGTATGGTCCGTGCCAGAGGACTGCCAATCCCGCGGGACCAGGCAAGATCCCCACTATGGGCAGGGGAACCATTCAGGTGAACCTGGGCACTTATGTGGATGAGCATGGGAATAAGCAACCTCTGGATGTGGAAATCCCGGCTGTGTACTATGCTTCTGAGTGTCCGTACAACATACCGAGCACTATGGGTCTTCGTCATGAGCGAATGTACTTAGACACACGTAGAAGTGTGTTGTATGTCCCCGGTTTCGGAGATATGGCTACTGGTATAGAGGATGAGTCCAAATACCAGGAGCTGCATGAGGATAAGTGTCATGTCTTTGCTTTCAAAATACGTTCTATCAAGAAGCCTGTTCTTGAGGGTCATCCTGTCAATAGGGGGGTGATCTGGTCTGACCAGAGCAGTCCGACCTCTGTTGTGGAGGATCAACAACAGTGGTGTCATGTGGCCGCTGCGGCGATCGACCTCAAGCGCCCCAATGCGGGGGGAGCACATGATGCTTACTTGCTGGAACCAGCATTTCTTGCTCATTTGTCGTTTCACCAGTCAAATTGGGTCTTGAAGCGGATGCAGTCAAATAGTGATCTTTATGGTGATTTGAATTTGAAAGTTGACCCCGAGCCAATGGGGAATCGTTGTCATGGCTGCAGAATTGGCAAAGTGCCTGCGGGCAGAATCTCAGCCAATAATCGTGCGCTCTTAGGCCAGGCGAAATACCCTGGCGAGCAATTGCATGCTGATTTGGCTGGTCCCATCACTCCAGTTGGGATTGGCGGTGTGAAATATGTTTTGTTTGTGATGTGCGCCTTCACCCGTTATACTTTTGTTGTCGGTCTGCGTAAAAAGAGTGAGGCTGCGGCTATGATCTCTTACATCATTGAGCGCATTTGGGTGAATGTGGTGAAGCCACGTGAACCGGGTGTGTGTGCGCATCCTTCACACCGACAAAGGGGGAGAGTTCATGGTTGAGGCCTTAAAGCTCTACCTCCAGCGTCGTGGCATCACTCACCGCACCACCCCCACAGCTGATCATCGTTGTAATGGCATGATCGAGCGGAGGATCGGTATTGCCTTCGAAGCAGTCCGGGATGCACTGCTTGCGAGCGGTCTCCCTCTGTTACTGTGGATTGAATGTCTTACCAGTGTCATCCATGGTCACAAACTCACGCCGTGCTCGGCGCTGTACCATGACAAACTGGCAA
Organism: Ulva prolifera; assembly: GCA_023078555.1. Taxonomy (NCBI): domain Eukaryota; kingdom Viridiplantae; phylum Chlorophyta; class Ulvophyceae; order Ulvales; family Ulvaceae; genus Ulva; species Ulva prolifera. The sequence goes on along the minus strand of CM041202.1, from coordinate 4,010,543 downwards.
TAATGATGAAGGCCCGGAAAGCTCAGCGTGATGCCAATACAGCTGCGGATGTAGAGCAGGCTGAGCAGGCCAATAAACGCATGACAAAGGCCGAACGCACTGAGTTGAGGGAGGAGGAGAAGTGCAAGTGGGGCTTGCTCACAATGACAGAACTGGATGAGTTTTTGACCAGGTCTTGTGACAGGAATATCATTCCCTACATGTCTTTTTTCAGAGATATCTCCGTTGAGGTGTTCCAGGATTTGATGAAGCAGCAGCGTCCATGGGGGGTTGAAGTGTATGCGTATCCCAAGGATGACAAGTTGCGGAAGTTGTCCGCGCGGGGTATGGTCGCATACTGGGTTGGTGCTGGGCTGGGGCCCAGCATGCAGCGTGTGTACGCCCAGGACGTTCCTGGGGGTAGGGTTGTGGTGGTGCGGCAGATCATGTGCACCACGGATCAGATGATCCGGCACGTACGCAAGTACGATGCGTCCGCTGTTGTGGACAAGAGAGAACCTGCGGAGTTTGCGAACTCTTTTCAGATTGTCTTTGAGCAAGATATTGAGGGTGTCCGCGTTACAGACAGTAATGTCCCCTCATTCCTGGCTGACTCCACACATGGCGGGGGAGTGTTGCGCCGTCTGCGTGAATTCTCGCACGCCCCCCCAGGGTCATTGTAGGGTCCCTGTCATGGACATGACGTTCAGACAGGACTCACTGCCTGATGAGGCAGTGTACTCTCCGCGTTTCGGCGCAGGCTCCTCTGCTGAGGTGCTTCGGCGTGACCCTGCGCGGGACACACCGGAGGTGGCAAGGCACACCATGCATCGCACGCGTGCGATTGCTCGTGCAGCTGCCCACCCTGACGTTGAAGTCCCTCCTCGGGTCCCAGGCCAGTCGCGCCTATCTGGGGCCCCTCCGGCACGCACTGTCGAGTATGTGCTGACTCGCAATGCGCAGCTCCATGACCCTGGCATCAAAGCTGCATTTGTCCTGCCCATGCCTCCACCGTCGTCTGATGATCCGATGGACGAGGATGGTGATGACGACGGCCCTGGCATCTACAGTGAGGACGATGCAGATGAGATGGAGGAGTACACCATCAGCGATGATGAACGGGCTGCGGCTCATCAGAATCGCGAGGCTCAGCGGGTCCGCTCAAGGAGTTATTTAGCTGCGGGCTCAGCATCTGGCGCGGGAGCAGTAGCTAAGCCCCTGCGAGGGGCTGAGGGGCTGAGGCCTTCCTGAGAGAATGAGCCAGATGAAATTGAGATGGATTCCGGATCCGAATTAGGGGGAGAGATCCAGGCTGCCCCCTCTGCCGCTGTTGGGGTTGATTTGCCTGATGAGGTAAGAGCCATTCCAGCTGCTCTTCCCCGCATCAAAATCAATCCTCTTGTACGCAGACGCCTTGTTCCTTTGGCTGTGGATGTAGCTGCTGTGCATGAGCCCGCGGGCTCTGATCTTGCTAGTAGTGAAACAGTAGTAGCTGACATCAAGTCTCCAGGCTGTAATCATGACACATCAGCCGCGGCTGACTGTGGAGTGTCCGGTGCAGGCCCGAAGCATCAGCATGGGGAGTCAAGTGAGCAGCAGAGTGCTCAGCGTCGTGGGTCGCGCAGAGCAGCTGCCGCCAGGAAGCAGAAGCCTTCCGACCCTGATCTGCCTTCTATGAAGGAAGGACTCGCGGGTCCAGACAGGGATGCTTGGATGCGTGCCATGAGGAGGAGGTGGAAGCACTGGGTGAGCACGGGACTGTCACAATGCATGAGCCTGCGGGCAGCAGTGTGGTGACAGGTGCACCCATGCACGGACGATCCGCGGATCCAGTGCAGGGGTAAGCCGCCAGCCTAGATTGTCTCGATGTAGTGAGAGAGATCCTGCGAGGGTTTCCCGCCGTAACCTTGAGTGTTCAGTGTGCATATAAGCATGTGCACACTGAGATCTGTAACCATTCTCTTTACTGTTTCCCGGTACTAGCACTTCCCTTCAACATCTCTCGGTTCTACCTCTGTGCGCAGCAGGTATGAGATGTTGGCTGTCCTGACCTGACCTGAACAAGGACTGCGCGTCCTGACCTGCACGTATGATAGCTTTTCTGACATGGTATCGGTGATGTTAGCGTTATGTCTGTTTATGGTCTTGTTCAGGAAAGCCGTCGGCCAATGTCTGCGCGCAGACACGGCGGGCATTCCACTGTTCCGCCGGCGCTCAGACTGCGGTCAAAAGCGCAGGAATCATTTAGCTCTCTCGTAGCATATTGTTGTTAGACACAATTCGAGAAGCTTGTTTTAATGATCAGCGCTGAGAAGAGCGAACGCGTTCGTTTGTTTTCTCAACCTGTTTGCTTGCGAGCAATCCCACTGGTTAGTTGCTGCGCGCGACAAACAACCATCTGTCCTGATGCAGGATGTCTCTCTCGAACGCAAACTCCAACGCCAACTCTCTTCGCGAAGAGAGGCGAGACGATGCTGACCAGCAGCCTCTCGTCGACAGGGACGCTGACCAGCAGCTCCCTGACGGAGAACAGCCTGCGGGTATGTTGCTCCGGGGCGGCCGAATTGTCCGGCCACGACCCTCTTCCCACACTGGGCAGAGCAGTCAACAGGTGCCTTTTTCCTCTCATGCTGTGGACGATCTTGGTCACGCTGAGTCACTCATATCACTCGAGACGTTAACCGAGGCGCTGCGCGCATCTCGCGGACGTAGCGAACCTGATTTGACTAAAGGGAAATTGCCTGATTGGAATTACAAGACTGAAAGTTTCGTTGCGTACGAACAGAAAGTCTTTTTGTGGTTAGGTCAGTTCGAGTTAGATCATTTGTTGCAGCACGCACCGTCTGCGGACGAACAGCGTGTTCATGCTAGGGCGAGGACACAGGTCCTAATGTCTTTGCCTGACGCGGATAGGACGACTGTCTATCGCATGTCACATTTGTGTGAAGCATGGTCTTACTTGACTGCCAAGTACAGACCTAGCACTGAAGCCGAGATCCACAGACTGTGGAGTCGGTTCAATTCTTTGTCACAACACAATAAAGATGTCGCGACATATTGTGGTGAGGTGATGAGTGTGTACACTCAACTGGAGGCACTAGGTGCCGATGTGGGCCAGCGATGGCTTCGATTGAAACTGTTAGAGGTGGGGGAAGAGTTCAACGCTGTGCGCGGCGAAGTTCAACACTCCTCCCCTCATGTGATAATAGCCCGTTTGACTGAGCATGCCGATTTGCTCAAACAACAGCGGTCGCTGCAGGCTAGGTCTGGGGCGCCCGCGGGCAAACCAGGCCATGGCTGGCGCAAGCAGCACCGTGGTGACGGCCCTTTGGTCGCTGCTCTCGCAGCTGGCCAGGCTCCTCGCGAGGAGACCAGGACCTGTTTCTTCTGCAAGAAGAAGGGACATTTGCGTGCGAACTGCCCCCAACGCAAACAGGCTGCGGCCAGAGATGTTTGCACTATTGAAATGCCTGCCAAGTATCCACAGCCGGACGCGTCCATGCCGTGGAACATCATTGTTGATAGTGGGTCGGACATGCATATAGTAGGAAATCGGGAAATGTTCACTGAGTACGGCCCGTGTCAGAAAGTTGCCAATCTCGCGGGACCAGGGCAGCTTTCTATCATGGGTAGGGGAACCATTCAGGTGAACCTGGGTGCTTATGTGGACAAGCATGGGAACACGCACCCACTGGATGTGGAAATCCCTGGTGTTTACTATGCTCCTGAATGTCCGTACAACTTGCTCAGCACGATGGGTCTTAGATCAGAGCAAATGTTCCTAGACACGCGTAGGAATGTATTATATGTCCCTGGTCTGGGTGATATGGCTACCGGCGTAGAGGATAACGTCAAATTTCAGGAACTAGATGTAGACGGTCATCCTGTTTTTGCCTTTAAAATGGCGGTAGATACGAAACCCATTCTCGTCGGTGCGCCTGTCAATAGGGGGGTAGTCTGGTCTAACCAGAGCAGTCCGACCTCAGTTATTGAGGATCAACAGCAGTGGCATCATGTGGCGGTTGCGGCCGTTGACCTGAAGCGACCCAATGCTGGGGGAGCTGAGGTCCCATATGATGCATACTTGCTGGAACCTGCTTTTATAGCACATTTGTCTTTCCACCAGTCAAATTGGGTCCTCAAGCGCATGCAGTCTAACAGTGACTTTTATGGTCATTTGAATTTGGATGTCGATTCCGAGCCACTAGGGAATCGATGTCACGGCTGCAGAATTGGCAAAGTGCCTGCGGGCAAGTTTTCTGCCAATGATCGTGAGCTCATGGGTCAGGCCAAGTGGCCTGGTGAGCAACTGCACGCCGATTTAGCTGGTCCTGTCTCTCCGGTAGGAATTGGTGGTGTGAAATATGTTTTGTTTGTGATGTGTGCCTTTACCCGTTATACTTTCGTGGTAGGTCTGCGCAAAAAGAGTGAGGCTGCGGCCATGATCTCTTATATTATCGAACGCATTCGGGTGAATGTGGTGAAGCCAGGTGAACCGGGTGTGCGCATCCTACACACCGACAAAGGGGGAGAGTTTATGGTCGCGGCCTTAAAGCTCTACCTCCAGCGTCGTGGCATCACTCACCGCTTGACCCCCACAGCCGCTCATCGCTGTAATGGCATGATCGAGAGGAGGATCGGAGTGGCCTTTGAGTCACTCCGTGTTGTGCTGCTCGCGAGCGGCCTGCCTCTGTTCCTGTGGATAGAATGCCTCGCCAGCGTTGTCCATGGTCACAATCTCACGCCATCATCGGCATTGTACCATGACAAACTGGCGAGCATCCTCAAGGGCCTGAAAGCTCAGCATGCTGTCAATGCGTCTGCGGACGTTGACGAAGCTGAGAAGAGCCTGGGGAAAGGTAAGCGCATGAAAAAGGCCGAGCGCGATAAGTTGAGGGATGAGGAGAAACGCAAGTACAAGTTGCTTGCGACGACAGAATTAGATGAGTTTTTGGTGCGGTCTTGTGATAAGGATATCATTCCTTATATGGCCTTTTTCCGAGACACCTCCGTTGAGGTGTTCCAAGATCTGCTGCGGCAGCAGCGTCCATGGGGGGTTGAAGTGTATGCATACCCTAGGGATGACAAGCTGCGGAAGTTGTCCCCGCGGGGTGTGCCTGCATACTGGGTCGGGGCTGGGTTGGGCCCCAGCATGCAGCGTGTGTACGCCCAGGACGTTCCTGGGGGTAGGGTTTTTGTTGTGCGTCAGGTGATGTGCACTGCGGATCAGATGATCCGGCACGTACGCAAGTACGATGCGTCCGCCGTTGTGGACAAGAGGGAACCTGAGGAGTTTGCGAACTCCTATACGGTTGCTTTCGAGGGGGACGATGAGGGTGAGCGTGTGACTGACGCAGATGTACCTCCTTTCGCGGCAGAGCACACGTATGATGGGGGAGTGTTGCGCCGTCTGCGTGACCAGCTTCACACCCCCCCTGGCCATGGTAGGGTTCCTGTCATGGAAATGACATTCCGGCAGGACAACCCTGACCCTGATCCTACTGCGTACTCTCCACGATTTGGAGCTGGCTCCTCTGCGGAGATTATCCGACGTGACCCTGCTAGGGCAACGCCGGAAATAGCCAGAACAGCTTTGCATCGCACGCGTGCAATGTCCAGAGCTGCTGCTCAACCTGCCGTCCCTGCTCCCCCTCGTGTTCCCGGCGAAGTGTATCATCCTGTCGCCACGCCCTCTCGCACCGCGCGGTATGTTGTTACGCGCAATGCTGTGTTGCACGACCCTGGTGTAGAAGTTGCGCTCCCCATTCGAATGTCTGTCAGTGCGTCTGATGACGACATGGAGGATCCGTCCGATGATGACAGTCCTGGCATCTATGACGACGATGACGAACAGCGCATGGACTACACCGTCTCAGATGATGAAAGAGCTGCGGCTCATCAGAATCTGGAGGCTCAGCGGGTCCGCTCTGGGAGTAATTCGGCAGCGGCCTCAGCATCTGGCGCGGGGGCAGTTGCTCAGCCCTTGCGAGGAGCTGAGGCGCCGAGGCCCTTCTGGGAGGATGAGCCAGATGAGGTGGAGACCGGGTCCGAATTAGGGGGAGAGGATCCGGACCCCTCAGCCGCGGTTGGGGTTGATTTGCCTGACGAGGTGAGGGCCATTCCAGCTGCCTTACCTCGTATTAAAATCAATCCTCTTGTACGCAGACGCCTTGTTCCATTGGCTGCGGATGTAGCAGCTGTACAAATGCATGAGCCTGCGGGCTCTGACATTGCTAGTAGTGAAACAGTTGTAGTTGCTATGGATGCTTCAGCTTGCGATCAGGACACATCAGCCGCGGCTGACTGTGGAGTGTCCTGTGCAGGCCTGAAGCCTCAGCATGTGGAGTCTGGTGAGCAGCAGAATGCTCAGCGTCGTGGGTCGCGCAGAGCAGCTGCCGCCAGGAAGCAGAAGGCCTCCGACCCTGATATGCCTTCTTTGAAGGAAGCGCTCGCGAGTGCTGACAGGGATGCATGGCTGCGTGCCATGCAGGAGGAGGTAGATGCACTGGGTGAGCACGGAACCTTCGGGTTGTGCTATCTGCCTGCGGGCAAACGGGCTATCTCGGGCAAATGGGTGCTCAAGATCAAGCGTGGGCCTGCTGGCGAGGTTCAGCGGTATAAGGCACGATATGTAGCTCGTGGTTTTTCTCAGGTAGAAGGTGTAGACTTTTTTGAGACTTGGTCTCCTGTCGGTAGTTATGCGACACTGCGTGTGTTGCTGTCAGTTGCTGCTCAGGAAGACTTAGAGATTAGGCACATAGACATTCAGTGCGCTTTTCTGAATGGCGAGCTAGAAGAAGAAGTGTTCGTTGAACAGCCCCCGTTCTTCACTGACGGGACAGCACGTGTCTGGAGATTGCATAAAACCCTGTATGGCCTGAAGCAAGCTGCTCGCGAGTGGCATAAAGCTTTAATAAAGGTCTTGGCTGAGATGGGATTTGTGTGCGCACAAAGTGATCCCGGACTGTATGTCAGAACATCTGGTCGCTGCTTTATTTTCTTATGGGTCGATGACTTGTTCATATTTAGTAGCTCTGCGGGGTTACAAGAACTTGTCGACATCATTCTCACAAAATTTGAGGGCAGAGATTTAGGTGAACTTGCATGGGCACTTGGCACAGAGATCATGCGTGATCGCAAGGCCAAAACAATCATCATGACACAACGAAACAAAATTCGAAACTTGCTTGAAAAGTACAGTATGTCTGACTGTCGCAAGTCTCCCACTCCCTTGGTGCCGCGGCAACAACTAAGGAGTGCGAAAGAGCATCCTGACCTGGAAAAAGCCAGTGCTGCTGAGCATTCCAGGTTCATGAGTGTTGTAGGAAGCATCCAGTATATTGCAGGAGTGACACGACCTGACCTGAGCTATGTGGCACATGCCCTGGCCCGGCACATGTCTAGTAGTCTAAAGGAACATTGGTCTGCCGTGCAACATGTTCTGAGATACCTGCAGTCCACAAAGAATTTAGGAATAAAGTTTATAGGCTCTGAGGGACACGGGTGTTTGTTAGAGGCTTATTCGGATGCAGATTTTGCGAACTCTGCTGATCTGAAAAGCGTGTCTGGTATGGTTATTCGGGTGTATGGGAACTGTGTTCTCTGGCGTTCGAAGAAGCAGAGTATAGTGGCTGGGGATACAACAGAGGCTGAACTCATTGCGATGAGTGCAACAGCCAACGAGTTGATGTGGGTGAAGCAGTTGCTTCTCGATTTGAAACTCGTCCCACATAAGCCGACTCTGTGGGGTGACAATAAGAGTGCCAACATATTGGCTGTTAATGCTGTGTCCACTGACAGATCCAAGCACATTCGTGTGCGGCACTTGCGAGTGCGGGAATATGTCCAGATGGACGAACTTAAGGTAGCATGGGTAGGCACTGTTGATCAGTTAGCGGATGTGTTTACTAAAGTGCTGCCCGGACCTGCCTTGCAAGAAGTTCGTAATAAACTCCAGCTAGTGGAGACGTAGCAGGGTTTATGGGGGAGTGTCACAATGCATGAGCCTGCGGGCAGCAGTGTGGTGACAGGTGCACCCATGCACGGACGATCCGCGGATCCAGTGCAGGGGTAAGCCGCCAGCCTAGATTGTCTCGATGTAGTGAGAGAGATCCTGCGAGGGTTTCCCGCCGTAACCTTGAGTGTTCAGTGTGCATATAAGCATGTGCACACTGAGATCTGTAACCATTCTCTTTACTGTTTCCCGGTACTAGCACTTCCCTTCAACATCTCTCGGTTCTACCTCTGTGCGCAGCAGGTATGAGATGTTGGCTGTCCTGACCTGACCTGAACAAGGACTGCGCGTCCTGACCTGCACGTATGATAGCTTTTCTGACAGGGACCTTTGTGTTGTGCTATCTGCCTGCGGGTAAGAAAGCTATCTCGGGCAAGTGGGTGTTCAAGATCAAGCGCGGACCTACGGGTGACATTCAGCGTTACAAGGCACGATATGTAGCTCGTGGTTTTTCTCAGGTGGAAGGGATAGATTTTTTCGAGACTTGGTCCCCTGTCGGTAGTTACGCAACACTGCGTGTGTTGTTGTCTGCTGATGCTCAGGAGGATCTGGAGATTAGGCATATAGACATACAATGTGCTTTTCTAAACGGTGACCTGGAGGTAGAGGTCTTCGTTGAACAGCCCCCGCACTTCACAGACGGGACAGCACGTGTATGGAAATTGCATAAAACACTGTATGGCCTGAAGCAAGCCGCTCGCGAGTGGCATAGAGCTTAAATAAAGGTCTTGACTGAACCGGGGTTTGTGTGCGCACAAAGTGACCCTGGACTGTATGTCAGAAATACCGGGCGATGTTTCATTTTTCTGTGGGTTGATGATCAGTCGATTTATTCATTGTCAGTTGCTCCGCGGGGCTGCAAGAAATCATCAGTGTCATTCTCACGAAATTTGAAGGAAGAGATCTAGGTGACCTGTCTTGGGCACTTGGCACTGAGATCATGCGTGATCGAAAGGCCAAAACAATCACAATGACACAACGTACCAAAATCCGGAACTTGCTGGACAAGTGCAGTATGTCTGACTGTCGTAAATCTCCCACTCCATTAGTGCCGCGGCAACAGCTAAGGAGTGTGAAGGAGCATCCTGACTTTGAGAAAGCCAGTGCTGCTGAGCATTCCAGGTTCATGAGTGCTGTAGGGAGCATCCAGTATACCGTACTAAATTAAACCCATCGACATCGAGGCCAGCGTTATTGTGTACAAAATATATATGGGGCACGACAATTTGGCTACCGTTATGCGTTATAGCTGTTTTAATTTTTTTGAAGACTCGGCGTACAACTGAGCGTTACACATGACAAAGGCGCGTGCGCAGAGCGCGCGACCTGCTGCAGCAGCGGTGCAGGGCTGTAGCGCGGTGACACACGGCACGTGTTTGAAAACTAGCACCGAAGTACATGTAAGGGACATGCATCAGCTAGGACACATCAGCTGATGAGTCTCTATGCCAACAATGAGCACAGTGAAACTGCTTTGTCGCCAAGCGTGAAGTTGTGTGTCTAGCAAACATGTCGCCCAGTGACAACATCGGAGATGTTGCCGACGTAGACGAACAACATGACGGTGATGATCACTACGATAACGATGAGTACGTCAACTATGATCAAGATCTTTATGCTTGAGCTCATGCGAGATTGTGAGGTTGGCGAGGACGAGACGCAAGAGCATATGGCTGCAGCGGGGTACCTAGACCAGGTGCTGGCTGATGATGACACATTACAGACGCAGTTCTATGAGGAGGATGATTGAATGAGCAAATTGCGCGTTGTTGTTCGGAGTTGTTGCAAACGTGCTAGACGGTGAGCTGCGACATGCAGTACGTGACGTGAGGAGCCCCAAGCGTTACGGGTGTACGAAATATTCCTGGAGATACGACCCATCTGGCCACCGTTATGCGTTACAGCGAGGTGTTTCAACGCCACTGCAGGCCTGGGTTATGCGTTACGTGTCGATGGGTTTAATTTAGTACGGTATTGCAGGAGTGACACGACCTGACCTGAGCTATGTAGCACATGCCCTGGCCCGGCACATGTCTAGTAGTCTGAAGGAACATTGGTCTGCTGTCGTGAGATGGCACCTCACGCTGGCGCAGGCCTGTGGTCACAATGCATGAAACTCATGCATTGAGTCATGATGTACAGTCATACACATGCGCATGTCATGGCACACTTGTATATACTAAGATCCCGTGCTTCACGAAGATCACCAAGTCAGAATCCCACGAGATACATACACGTGGCGCTTGCGCCGCACACACTTGTATGGTCACACACTCTATTGCATTTCACAAAGTCAGCTTATAAAAGGTCGTGCACTTAATCATGCACGCGAACACAAGTGACCTCAGCTTATGAGGCCGCCTGTGCGACAAGTTACAACCATCCGCCAGATCGGGCAGTCGCACGCGTCGCGGAGACGCGTTGCGCTTGCGCGCCGTCAGACTCAGCTGTGCACGTCAAAATGCACACAGGCACGGACAGCTCAGTCCCGGCGCCCCTCTAGTTACACACTGTGGCGGCTATGTCAAGATGCTGCACATTATCGCGCACAATCTCGGGATGAGATCCAGCTTTCAGCGTGTCGATCTCTGGCGCGCGCCATGCCCGCCCATGGGGCTGCATCGTGCGCAGCCTTCCTCAGAGATCCTCATGCACCACGCACTTCGCACAGAACACTGTCAAACACTCACGCATTTCAGCGTGTCACCACAAGTCACTGGGGATCCCTCACTTATTGGGGATTCCATCATATGACTGCGTAGGGTGTGCAGCATCTTGGCGAGGCCAGCCATAGCAGGGGGTAGTCCTGGGCGCATCACAAGCAGTATTTATACTGCGCGCTGTGTTGATGTTGATGCGGATGAGATTCGGTTTCAGTGTTTGTTTTCTCCCGTTCACTCTTTTGTAAAATATACTGCGCGCTTGCTGGGTCCGACATCTGAAGAGTGTGTCTGGTATGATTGTTCGGGTGTATGGGAACTGTGTTCTCTGGCGTTCGAAGAAGCAGAGTATAGTGGCTGGGATACAACAGAGACTGAGCTCATTGCGATGAGTGCAACAGCCAACGAGCTCATGTGGATGAAGCAGTTGCTTCTCGATATGAACCTCGTCCCACATAAGCCGACTCTGTGGGGTGATAATAAGAGTGCCGATATCTTGGCTGTGAATGTTGTGTCCACTGACAGATCCAAGCACATTCGTGTGCGGCACTTGCGAGTGCGGGAATATGTCCAGATGGATGAACTTAAGGTAGAATGGGTTAGCACTGTCGATCAATTGGCGGATGTGTTTACCAAGGTCCCGCTTTACAAGAAGTTTGTAATAAACTCTAACTAGTGGAAACGTAGCAGGGTTTATGGGGGAGTGTCACAATGCATGCGCCTGCGGGCAGCAGCGTGGTGACAGGTGCACCCTTGCACGATCGGTCTGCGGATCTGGTGCAGGGGTAAGCCGCCAGTAGGATTGTCCCGGAGTAGTGAGGGAGATCCTGCGAGGATTTCCCGCCGTAATCTTGACTATTCAGTGTGCATATATGGATGTGCACACAGAGAGCTGTAACCATTCTTCTCACTGTTTCACGGTACTAGCAGTATCCTGTCTCTCCCTCAGCATCTCTCTGGTTCTACCTCTGTGCGCAGTGGGTATGAGATGCTGGCCTCCTGACCTGACGTAAGACTGCGTGTCTGACCTGTATGAAGGATAGACTTTCTAACAGCTGCCGTACGCAATGATCGGTGGCGAGACAGAATTCGCGCAGGCCGAGGACAATGAACCCCGGTTGGGGTTCGTCCCGCCATGCATGGCGGTCAGCCTCGACGAAACGATTTCTGCACTGAAGCCTGTTAATCGGGAGTCTGTGCGCTACGACTTTCATGTCAGGCGCAACCGTCAAATTGAGAAGTGCATCAAGTGGCCCCCCATCCCCTAGGTGAGCCATTAAGCCTTTTGAGGTGTTGTGAAAGTGCCTCGTAGCGCACAAGGCATGTGCACATACGGATGCACGCACGGGGTGACACGTGGCAGTCACGAGCCCGCGAATGAGAAGACACATTCCAGCTCTCTGTATAGGTCGAACAAGGTCATAGTTCAAGTATCTGACTCAGATACTGACCATGCAGGTGTGATCAGTGCTCTACAGTTGGGTTTTTTCTTGGCGGGAAAACCGATGCCAAACCCTTGTTTTGGTCGGGCTGCCCCCTCCAAGACGGTCGGTAGATGTCGGGGTTTCCCGCCAACGCTGTGGCAATCTGTCGGGGGTGTTCAAACCAAATTTCGGGGTCATTTGCATTACAACATTTGCAAACTGATTATTGCACGAAGTCTAATCAATTAAAAAATGGGTGCGGCACAACTCTGTGCGCATCTTTGTGCGCATCTTTGAACCTTCACTTCGTAAAGTCGCTGTTCTTACAAGAGTCACATATCGTACAGTGCTACTGGTGAGAATTGTTGACCACGCCTTCGTTTTTGTCTTCTCCCGTTCACTAATTTGTGATCGTACTTCTTATTCCACCCATGGAAACTCAAGCTGGCGTGCGTGCACTTTGGTATCAGACAACCTTTACCGAACGACAGAGCCATCCGCAGCTACTCTTTTCGAACAACTGGCTTCGTTCCTGTCTTTGTCAGTTGATGATGAAGCATTATCATGATTATCATGATCAGCTGTGCGTTTGGGCACTCGGCCGGTAAACCCGAAGTTATGCAAGGTCATTCTCGCAACACTCAAGCAACATGCAACACCGATGTCAGCAATAGTTCATTCCGTTTAGTGTTCTTGTGGCCGGACCAGGCCCGACAAGCTGTCGGGACTCCCGAGTCTTGACCAGGCCCGCCGAGCTGTCGGAATTCTGTCGGGGTTCCCGCCATGCTTCGGTGGCGGCCGGCGGGCTTCGCCCGCCAGCCCCCCCGTGGCTTGACGGGAAAACCGATGGCTCGCTTCGCTGGCCATCGGGGTTTTCGCCTTTTTTTTCAATTTTTGTCGGGAAACTGATCGGTCTGTAGAGCACTGGGTGTGATCCCAGATCTCAGGCGTCATGTGCTGAGTACTCCGCACACATACTTAACCTTTCGCCCAACTAAACTTACGGTATGACGCTTCCACTCGCGCTTGCATTCGAACAGGTTTTAGATGTTGTATTGTCCCTTGTCGGGGGCATAGGGAGTTGTGACCAGGCACCATGCTCCCAATGCCCGCCTGGCTCTTTTGCCATGTGGACCTTTACGTTACAGTTTTGGCACTTGCTCGCCTTTAGGATCACGAGTAGCTGCCATTAGCCGACGCGCACCTTGTCGGGTTTATGGTTTACTAAGGGTAGTCGGACGCCCTAGGCAGATTCAGGCTCTGGCTAGGCCGCCTGTTTCTCGCGTAAGCCACATGCTGCTTCGCATTGTCGCCAATCAGTCCTGGCCTGGTTGTCCATGATATGATGCATGAGCAAGACAACAGAGTCCCGTCACATTGTAGTTATCTCGGGTTTCGCTCACGTTTGATTTTCCTATGTGCACATTCGCACATCACGCGTGAGTAGGGTTCAAGCCCATGAACCCCGCGGCAATTTGAGTTCAACCGCGATACCTGGAATATTCTAGTTGCACGACACTACGGGTGAACATCAGTGCGTTCAAGGGCCATTTGCAGGTGGCAACCTTGTCCTAATCATACACATTCCAGTCCCCGAGTGATTCATTCACTGCATTCTGTCAACGTGCACATTGACAGAATGCAGTGAATGAATCACTCGTGGACTGGAATGTATACCCTACGGTCAGTCTCCGTGCCAGTGCGTGCACAGACCGTCTCTCGCCTCTGCTAGCCGCCGTGTCCGTTCGAACAAATTCACGGTCATGATTTCACAGCCTTTTAACCCTCCGGAAGCTCCGGATCCTAGCTTGGCCAAGGTACCGGCATTGGAGTGCATTCGGGTCGTTGACGTTATCGATTAAGGCGGCGCCGCTTCGTGCGCCAGCCCATTTGTTACGTGTAATCGCGTTTCTTTTGTCAGCTTGCAATTCGCTGTAACACAGGCAGGATCGACAAATGAGCAGACTGGAGGTATTTCGGTGGCAGCCTAGGTATTTTCGGCAAAAACACGAAACGCTGCAAAACCACTTGCGTTCAAGTCCTCATCTTCTGCGCTTCACATTGGTGTTTTTTCGGGCTTCAGGTGAGGTCTGTGCACGCAGCCCGATGAATTTCTCTGTCATGGAGAACGCCGCTTTACGTCGGGTTACCGCTCGAGTACACCGGAGAGTGTGCAAGCGCCCCGGTTCATTGTGACACCGGGTCGAATGGATCGCTGTTGCTGTTGAGTGCTCAATTGCGTTGGTTGTGCTCTAATTGGAGCCTTGGTATGTTGTGGCGGTGTATTGCAAGTGTGCCCGCTTACCCGTCCGTACCGCTGAATTACGTCGACAGAGCTCGATCAGGCCTTTGGCCAGCCTGATCGGGCATCTCTTTGACAGAAGCCATCCACATTTGCTTTCGATATAACTTCAGCTGTGACTCTGTCTAGTTTTAGGGCCTATGAGCGGCAGCTTGGACTGCTCGGGTCTTGTCCACGTACACGGCGTTACTCTGAAAGTACGTGAGGCCGCTCGTAAAGAGCTGAAAAGGGAACATATGAATCCAGGGATGTGCTCAGAATTTTGTGAAGGACAACATCTGACCATGTGGTCGTGACCATGGCGTGAGCCAGATCCAGCCTGAGCACTTTCACACCAAGAATGCTTTTCTGCCCTTTTGCCACGCCGCACAGAGCCATGAATGCCAATGGTGTGGACACTGGCGTTGTTCAGTAGTTCCTTGTTTTTCTTCAAAGCAAACAGGAATCGAGAACTCAACACTCAACACTTGGAATGCGATTGAGCATGACACTGCCTCACACCAAACCCAGATGCTTCTGTCACAACCCCGAAGCAACCATTCAAAGCACTGAGACACTTCCACATAGATGATGTTGGCATCCGTGCCGCTCCTCCGAGCGCGACCGGTTGATGAGCAGGGTGCCCTTGGAGCTGCAGTCCAATGAGCCCCCGGCAGAAATTTTGGTCGCTGGTTATTGCACACCCTCGTAGCCACAGCATGTCGCTGCGGTAGCGGCTGATCAAGCGCTCCGTAGATATTTCAACACAACTACACACCAAGATGCACAAATGAACTTCAAAAGCGCTGCTGAACGTGATAGTTTTATTAAGACACACTGACCCTGTTCGACCGTGCACTGCTGAAACGCTTCGCGATAGCTGTTTGTACCCAGTCGCGCCCCCACCTCGCCCTGTCCATTACGTAGTATTCTGTACCTATTTGCTTTGCGTCGATATGATAGCCCAAGGCCCCTCGGAATGTAGCGCCACAGCATTCTTTTCGCGCTGCGAAAGGTCAGCATGACCTCGAGCTTTGTTTTTCGACGATTTGATTGCATCTTCGTCGCACAGATGCAAACTGCTGCTTGTTTCGAATTCTGTGAGGAATGCTGGAAGTGAAGGCTGGATTGGTGAAGCAGCTAGACGCACTCGAGCACAAAACCACTCGCGGCAACCGTGGAAGCAGCAGAATCCTCTGAAGCATTCACTTCAGATGTGTTACCAGTGTTGTTCTGTGCCGCTCTACGCCCTGCTCAAGGACAGTATTGTTGACACATGAGTACAAGGTGAGGAAGCAGACTGCGGCATGTGGATCGTGGAGGCATGCAGCACGGAAACTCCCATATTGAATAGGTGATCCCTGTGCAGCTCAATGAGCCATTGGAATACATTGGACAGAGTCATGGCGACCAGCGTGGAACACAGACAATCGCTACAGCAACACGACAGGGCGTTTTCCTTGGACTATCGAGTAGCCTGCACATACAGGTCGGCGCCAGTACATTCAACAATGGTGCATGCCTGAGCAATGGAGTGATCTTACTAGGCACATGATGCAGGCATGAGGTTTGTACTGTACATGATGCAGCTCTTAAAAGACTTCTACTTGCAATGTGACCACTGATGCACCTATGAATTCGACACAGCAGTCATTGGTGGATACTCAAACTCAACTGCCATGAGATCATGACGGCTTGCACATGGGGATTTATACCCGCAATAAGCTGCAAACTCGAGGACGTCCGTGGACACTGTGTTGGTTGCGACGGGATGAGCACGTCAACACGGTCAAACACACCGGCTCCCCGACATCACATCACATTATCGAACTGGGCGTATACCCGATGATGAGAGTAAGAAGCTGCAAATTAGGTGCTTCAACCCGACTGTATGATGCTGGCGTCACGCACCTCCGGACAGGCCTCTGATTGTTCCCGGCAATTCTTGGCAAGCAATTGCATCTCACAGCATTCATAATTGCAGGCCACACAGGCACGCGCACAAAGATGCGCCGGACATAGTTGCAAGCCATGCAGCAATCATTCTGGAGAGATACGTCTTGTCAGCGGCCGGCTTCATCACAAGACTGATCAGCACAGCGTCCCCAGACCAACCTGAGGCAGCAGAGCGGCAGCCTGATGAACTGCCGGAATAAATCATTTCATAAGCCGCAGGTCATGTGTGTGCAACTATGCAGCGACTTCAGCAGCTGTAAAATATGTCAACGTACCTCAGGCGCAGATGTGTGCATATCTGGCACATCTTCTGGACCGCTCGAGCAGCCACATACTCATGTACAGAATGAAACGGATGACTATAACGGAGACTATGTGCTGCAAGTTGGTCTGGTGCGGTGATGTTTCCTGTCGGGAGGCCTGGCCGTGCGCATTCGTACCGTATGGTATTCAGCAGTACGCTGCCGCACAGCGGCTGGTACGGACTTTTCTAAATGGCCACACAGACGGCTGTTTGACTCGCAATAAACATATTTGTAACATTGACATCACATGCGTGGGCGTAGGAGCGGTGCAGCGGCGATCTGTTGCTCTGTGCCTGTTGACGCATTTACCTACCGCGGCCGAGCGTGGTATGTCGATGGTAACTGGGGCAAATTGGGTAAAGGCCCTCGTATGAGCCCGCACAGCCCGGTAACTCCGGCTCTGAGGTGCCGGGCACAACACGGTACTACCAGCGATGCCACTTTACCACCGTGCTACCTCCCGTTTGCTCATTTGTCGATCCTGCCTGTGTAAGGCCACCCGCCTTGAAGGGCTTTCCAGCTCGTACCGCTTCGGCGCAGAGCTTATTCCGGCTCTCACCGCTTGGTTGCAAAGCTTATTCCAGCTCGTACCGCTTCGGCGCAGAGCCTGACCGCTCGTACCGCTTCGGCGCAGAGCTTATTCTTTCTTAACGCTTCGGCGCAGACTTTTCTTCATTTCTTCTGTTTGTGCAGCTGATGGGCCGTAAAAAGCCTTGTTTCTTGGCACGCAAACGGGAACCAGCAATTCCTCGCCCAGAATGGGCGCCACTGGACCCACAGGATGATGACCTTTTGGCCTATAAGCCAGCCTTCAGGACAGCAGCATCCTTTGGTACTCGCCTCCTCACTTTCGAATGCACTATTGCCGGTGCACACGGCCTAGCTTTTGTTGATCCCGGGGCTTCTGCCTCATTCATTTCATCTGCTAATGCTAAATCTCATGGTGTAAGTGTTCTTGCACGGGATATTCCTCCCGCGCGTCTGGCCGACGATTCAACACCAAGTGCAGACGGTGTTACACGAGAGGTAAGGTTGCGAATAGGCCCTCTGGCCGTTAAGCAACGCTTTCTGGTGTTCGATATACCTGATTATGATGTTATTTTGGGCTTAGATTTTCTGTCTAAGCATGAACCACAATTGCGCTTGCGCAAACGCTGCATGTTGGTTCATATCGGTGGTGAACGACGTTGCATCAAGGCCTTTAAGGCCCCTGCATCCCCTAGCATATGCTGTGATAAAATCGAGCTGTGCAACATTGATACCTTCGCTAAAACGCTTGCGTCAAATGATGACATTGATCCAGCGCAAGCGTGTGCAGGCGTTGCACTGCCAGAGCAACAGCTCTGCGACCCAGATTTGCCATCAGGCAAAGGAGCTGACCATCCCAAGGCTGCTCCATTGTTGCAGGAATATGCAGATTTTCTTAAGGCAAAGATCCCTGAAGGTCTCCCGCCTATTCGCTACGCCACTGATGGCTCTGTTATAGGGCACACCATCGACACCGCGCCCACGGCAAAGCCGCACGCGCGCAACCTGCATCCTTTCATACAAGATGAAGATGCTGAGGTTGAAATGGATGGATCAAACCCAGCCTATGCCCTTGGGCTGTACCCGTGTTTTTCGTGCATAAGAAACCTGACCCAGTCACAGGAATGCGCTCCTGGCGCACGCGCATTTCATATGTGGCACTCAATACAAAGATGCATAATCGCATTGATTATAGACTGCCTCGCATCTCTGAATTGCTTGCATGCCTGTTGAAAGCGAAGTTTTTCTCTAAACTCGACCTGTCGGACGGATTCCATCAAGTCCAGGTCGGAGATGCAGATATATCCAACACTGCTTTCACTACTCCATACGGCAAATATGAATTCACCATTTTGCCGATGGGTCTGTGTTGTGCACCTAGCACGTTCCAATGCTTGATAGATGAGACGTTTCGCGAAAATGTTGCGCTACCAAGTGGCTGCACTATTCCGGTTGCGACGTTCATTGCAATCTATCCTGATGATATTTGTATCTTTTCTGTTTCCGAAAAGGAACATTTGATACACCTTCGCGCTGTTCTTCAATGTCTTAGAGAACATCATTTTTTTGTCAAGCCTTCCAAATGCGAATGGCTGCAGAATACCATTGAGTTCCTAGGGCATCTGGTTGATGGCTCAGGCCAATTTGTGAATCCCCAGCGTGCTGCAGCAGTGCAGCAATAACCTGTCCTGCAGGACTTGCCACTCGCTACTAGGAACATTCGGTCTCTGACGAGACTACATCGCAGATTATGCGCGCATTCCTGCGCTGCTAATCAATTTGTTACGCAGCGATGTTCCCTAGCGATGGTGGGAGGAGGTTGAAGTAGCTGCTTTGCAAAAACTGAAGGCCAGCATTCTTGCTGCGCCTGTATTAGCAAGGCCAGATCCCGAATCCCCTTTCCATATACTTTCCGATGCTAGTGATTACGCTGTAGGTTCCTCATTGGAGCATGACACACTCACTGGTCGACGACCAGTTGCGTT
The DNA here is from genome assembly GCA_023078555.1 of Ulva prolifera. Lineage (NCBI taxonomy): Eukaryota > Viridiplantae > Chlorophyta > Ulvophyceae > Ulvales > Ulvaceae > Ulva > Ulva prolifera. Next base: position 3,991,411 of record CM041202.1, on the reverse strand, counting down.
TTCCGCGCATAAGTTGGCTGATTGCGAACACAGTTACCCAGTGCACGAGCGTGAGCCGTTAGCTATTGTGTTGGCACTTCGCGTTATGGCGTCACTATTGTATAGCTCGGAATTCACAATTACTTGCAACACTGACCATCGGCCTCTGCAACACTTCATGTCGCAAGCTAACACGCTCTGACTTTGCCAGTGAGACCGCTGATAATAATTTTACACCATGCATGACATGTCATGCCGCGCCGCTTGACGAACGATGCATGCAGTGTCATATTACCCTTGTCAACGCTCATGGACATGCGTGTGTGCAAACACATACTCACCATACTCAAGCTATGAGCACTCAATCACCGCGCGCTTGACTATGTACGCGTGCATGATCAAAATCTGGACGGAGCGGCTTTGAATATATTCAGCAAGTGCATATCTAGGACACATATGTATGCTGATCGGCCTGCACCCTCGTGGCCACGTCGACTTGTTCGACTCGCCACCTGACAGCAGTGCGGCAGTGCACGGGAGCGACCATCAAGGGCTTCACACAGTGACCTCTATGGATGCAGCTACTGTGAGATGATGGCAGGTCGTCGACATAGCGCATTGCACCGGGACACGCCGGAGCGGTCGCAGATACACCGGAAAGGAAACGCATTCAGATATTATCGGGCATAATTCTCTGTTTCCTGCGCTGTCCTTGTTCTGTTTCAACTCACAAACACGTGTGCAAGATGTCCGGGGGCGAAGACAGGCTACGTGAACTTGCCAACCACACAGCCAAGTTCCGTGGCGACTGTCTGCCAACATTCTTTCGGTGGGAGAATCTGTGTGCCTTGGGGGTGAAACCAGACAAAATCATCCCCGAGATGTTCTCTGACGACGCTGCTTACAGCCACGTCATAGATGAATGCGTTAATAAGATTTCAAAGAAAAAGAAAAGCACAATTGACCTTGAAGTTAAAGGCGCCTACAAGGTTCGCTCGAACTTGTGCGACCGGGTGCCAGAGTCGTGGCCCGTGCACCCGGTTTTATCCAGCTTCTTAGCTGCTCGCCGGGAATACAAGCATGAGCAGGGCGCCAGACCCAAGACATTCAAATATCAGTTGGCACTCATGTCAGCATGTGAAGGTTGGCAGCCTATTCGGGAGAATGATAAAATCAACAAGAATTTCATTGACGGGCTGCAGGCTGTAATGCAGCTGCACTACTTTGGTATATCAATGGCGGAGGTGTTGTACCCCTTTCCCTCAAACTAAACGATTCCATCATTGTAATTTTAGCAGATTAGTCCCCTGAATGCCATCATCATGCAGATGCAGCAGGTGGCAGCCGCAGATGCTGTGGGGGTTTTTACTGTCTTCCGCAACATCGTCACACAATACCTTGGCATTGTGGTGGACCCACAGTGCCGCAACAACTCCAAAGTTGGGTTTGCCAAGGCAATCCCAAGGTTTTGGGGTGATAAATTCCCGCTAATCTACCAGGTGCCACGGGCTGTGGTATCGAGCGACCAGGTATTCACTCGACTCGAGTCAATGATGAGTTCGCGAACAAATTAAAAGATATATTGAATGATAGTGAAGATGATACTGACGATGAGGATGACGAAGTCCTTTTCACCTCACAGGGTAAACGAACATTGCCACACCAATTCGGGTTGCCAATGTCAAAGATGCCTAGAGGTTCAGTTGGCACGCCATCGTCTGTGACACAGGGCACCGTTGCCAATGTGTCTGCAGCGCATGTGCAACTTCATGTTAATCAGCAAGGTCACACCAACGTTATGGTCACTGCAAACCCTGTTGCCAGTGCAACAGGCAGTGGTGCTGCCGCTGTTGCCAGTGCAACAGCCACCGGTGCAGCTGTTGTTGCGAGTGCAACAAACATCGGTTACAATGCCCGCCAGGATGCCCCACCAACCCAATCCACACCGGAATAGGACGTGTGTACGTTTTCAACTGCGACCCATCGACTAGATGCAATATGCAATAAGTGGTCCCTAGTTGGTTGGAAGGAATAACCAAGTTGTGTAATGTCCTGCAATAAACTTCATTTTCTTTGTCAATGTTCACTGCCATACATATGACATGTATGCGCAAGTATGTTGATGATGTTGTCCACCGCAAACATTACTGTGTTACAACAGAGCTACTTAGATTAGATAGACACCTGGCATGTTGCCTACCCCTCCTCAGCATCACTGGCATCACTACCATCATCGCCATCCGGCTCAACATTGTCAACAGCAGGTGGATCCTCATCAACCTGAACGAACTGAATCCCAGGTGCAGCTACCTCGGGCAGGTCAGCAACAGCCACTGGAACTGACTCGGGCTCCGTATTGCTATCCATACCACGCATCATCTTCCTGGAACACCATACTGCATCTTGTGCAGACATCTCGCCAAAGCACGTCTTACGCTTTGGTAAAGCTTCACCTACTGCTGTTTCTGGTCCGAATTTCCCTGCCGTCATTGCACAAACTACATAAAAAAATATGACATTCTGACATCGTCTCATCAGAAAGTCAATTTTGCGCATAGCCTCCGCTGAAGCATGTGGTATGCCAAAGGCAGCGCTACCAGATGCCCATTTGTACGACAAACAATAATGATTGGTAAGCAGCATGATGCGAACCACCTGGTACACGTTCATGACACCGTTCATGGGATACACGTTAGCGTGCTCCCATCGCTGCACAATGTGGAAGTAGTTGAATGGTGTTAACTCCACATTCTTCTTGTTCACATTGTGACCAGCCACCTGTAAATATGATGCCGCACAGTCTATGCCGTCTTGTTCTGTCATGTTGCAACAATGAACGGCACGGAAATCACGTGACATATGATTTTTAAAAGTATAGTTGATTGCGCGTTCCACCGTGAACTTATCATCAAAATCCCGGATCTGCACAACCACCACACTGACACCTTGCAACTGTTGCAATGCACCATATGTGTTTATGACCGTACCCGACAATGTATGCGGATGTTGTTGGCTTCATTCTCCTTCATGACGGCCTGCATGTACTCCTTGATCCAATCCTGAGCTTCCGCAACCGACGCAATGTTGATTTCGAACATCCCTTGCATATGCATTCGAAACCTTTTATCACCTCCCTCAAGATTCGACGCTGCACGGCCGCAAAACTCTTCAATGCTTCTTGCAAACTCAAGGTGCACTGCCATCTGGGCTTCCGTCAAAGACCCCTTCAGTTTCCCGAATGTCACTGACAAACATCTAATACGTCGGTGCTCGGTGCGGAACAATTTGTCAATCAAGTCCTGTTTCTCCTGCACGTTTTTCCATTCACGTGCATGTTACGCAACATAACATGTGCACATGTTGTCACAGCTTGCAACCGCACCCGTTGGATCATGGCTGTGGTGCGGTATGATACGTCAATTACTGGGTCATAGCCTTCTATCCCGACTCTGTTCTTGTCGATGGCTGTGAATCGCCCCGGACTGTGGGAGTTTCCTGCCGCAGGCAAGACCGGTTCAAAGTGTCCAACACCAAGATTGAACTGCACCATATACACAAATGTTCGCTTCGTATTTGGTGCATTTTCGTTGAACACCGTCGGTCGGAACGCCTTTGGACGGGTGCCGCGTGCGTCCCAACCTTCGGATGTAGGAGGCTGCCATATGAACATTTTTTGACGAAACCTTCGAGCTGCGCAAATGACCGCCAGATTGTCGGCCATGTCCCCCCTTCGCATTCCAGTGAACCACTTCGCAAACAGACTATCGATAGACTCTTCAACATCCGCATTAATGAACTCGCGAGAATTCACCGATAGATGTGTCTGCATATCCATACGACCAGATCAACATCATGTCAGACATCAGCTTGCACACGAAACTGCGCATGTGCCCTGAAATACCTGCACAACCATGTTGTGCCTTCAACAAATACCATGATGCTGCTCTTACCTTCAGCACATCGTGATCATCATCGTTCGGTTGATTGTAAATAGCTTCAGCATACTCTACGACCCTCCCGCGCAGAGTTGCAATATCCATGGCCAATATTTCACCGACCGTCACCACCGCTTCATCTTTCAGTGTATCGATCACATTCTTCCCAATGCCATGCTTCAATGACACGAAAAAGCAATCATATCCTGAGTTCTCTGCGTCAATATTCCTCACAACCAAATGCCTTTTCTGCAACCACGCTTTCAGAGCGTTCACTGTCTCCGCTGTATCACGAGGACGATCCATGCTTACGACCCACGCTACAGCAGTCTTTGCACAAACGTCCGCTGTTGTTCACCCATCTACTCTGTGTCACGTTCACAACAAACACACGTATGTGTATTAAGTACCGTGACGACACAGCTCTTACCATGGTGAATGCGCGTGTCTCTCTGGATTAGTGCGTGCCATTTGCAATGTGGTCTTGTCGTCCTAGGAACGAACCTTCCTGGTTGCATGTCATAATGGCCATGTACGACGTCGACGTACCGTTATGATGGTACTTGCATGGGCGTCATGTGGTATGCATTAGACTCATTATTCTCGTGGCTCAGTGGGGTCGGTGACATTGCGGGCTGGGTGGCTACCCTGCCTTCTCTACCTACCTGTCTCCTCGACAGGTCAGATGGCAGCAGTTTCTGTAAGGGTTCAATCTGTCGGTTGAATACGTTCCCGGCGCTGTCAACTCATTTGCTGACGGTTTGTCTAGGCGCGACGACCTGCGTCTTATGCTGGTCGCTTCTTGTGTGCCATACGACACCGGCCTGTCTGAAGTTACAGCGGGACTGCACACCACCAAGGAAGGTAGGCGCATGATTGCAAGAGCGCGTTTTCCCGCTACAAAGACTTCAGCTTCAAACACATATTGGTTTATTTCGTCTGTGGAGGGTCGCATCGACTGTTTGTCCCATTCTTCCGCAACCTGCGTGCCAAGTTGATCCATGACTACCATGACATTGAAATAGGTTGTCATTTCGCATTTTGGATATGCTAAGACTAATCATGCTCTGGTCCATATTTCTATTGGCTTGACATGTCAGCTGCCGTCCAGGAGTACATACGCAGGTCTGCCAGCGGAGCCGCTCCATCTGCCAGCGGAGCGAGTCGATGCCTCAGCCCACCCCCGAGCTGCACCCTCAGCCAATTCCCCGGCGACCATTCGGCTGGATCACCCTCGATTGGGTATGCGGTCTTCCAAAATCCAAGTGCGGTAATGATGGCTACCTCGCCATCCTAGATCGTTTCACGAAGTGGTCTATTGCCTTACCATGCACCAAGCACATGAGCACTCAGCAGTTCATTGATTTAAGAAAGTGTTGTCGTGGTAGGTCTGCCTGATTGCAATCTGGGCGACCGTGACTCGCGATTGACTGCTATTCGCATGAAGCGTGTTACGCGCGCTATAGCTGTGAAGCTATTCATTCCACTGCATACCGTCCTCAAACGGATGGTCTGACTGAGAATATTCATCGTAAATTCTTGTTTATGTTGCGTGCATTCGTGTCCAAGCATTAAGAAGACTCGGAAGAGCTTGTTACTTCCCTCTTGTATGCATACCACAACACTCTGCACAGTGCAACAGGTTTTCACCCCTCATCGACTCAAATTTGTATGGTCTCCTAGAGAATTGCGCGATTCGATGTCTGTTTCGCGTGAGTGTCATGAAGTTGGCGCTCGGCTTCGACAGCGTGGCAGTATGCTGCGCCAGGGGCTACGCTTTATAGAGCATTCCAGACAAATGATTGTTGTCCACAAAACATCACTACTCTTGATCGCGTTTCAGGTTGGTGATACTGTGAAGATTGCTTCTTCATTCCTGAGAGTGCGCTGCGTTGATACGCAGGTTCGCAAGTGCTTCCACGTTTCGTGGGACCATTCTCTATCACTGAAGTAGTCGGACCAAATGCTTATCGCATCCAGCTTCCAGATGCCTATTCAGGCATTCACATTATGATCAATGTTCAGTGTTTGCGTTCGCCCTGTGTGGAATCAGATCGGGAATTTGATCCTGATGTTCCGCCAATTGAACTGCATCTTGTCTTCAATCCTTTGGTACAGGTGCTGGACAGGCGACGGCATGGCCGCACCCCGGCTGACTTACAGTCATTGCTGGACATCTCCGCGAGGTATCTCGTGGTAAGCAAAGATGGTTCTACTCTGTGGCTGCCGCAGTCTGTACTGCTGGCGCCAGAAGATCAGCAATTAATAAAGAAGTATAAGAAGTTCCCCAGGAGTTCTGAGATATCTTGCTACCCGGTGTCTTTCTACATTTCTGAAGCTACAGCGGAGCATAAAGTGGACTCTGATGATGAAGTCGACCTACTGCTGCTCCAGGAGCTTGACCGTAGATCCGGGTTGGATTTATTCCTTCAGGCTATGTTTTGCCTAAGAAGAAGACCTCAGCCGTTTGTTTAATAACGTCTGGACGAAGACCTTAGGACCCTTTTGAAAGAAGATCTTGAAGATTCATTTGAGCCAGCATGACGCTGTGCTATTGCCTTGTTACCCCAGTGGATCACTGTGAGTCTGCGGACTTCAGGGGGAGTAGTTGTTATGTTATTCCGTCCTTGACTTAGTGAGATCATGACCTATTGAGGTATCAAGGGTTTCAGAAGTTGAAGAGACTGGTATATTTTTGTGTTTGAACTACAGGCCTCATTGTGGAGCCTATAAATACACATGTACTATCGAACAGCTTCGGACTTTATTTGTAACACTCTTCTCCCTTTTGTTACAGCCCTCTGAACTGTCCCTCTGAATCCAACTGCTCCAATTTACATATCACCTCCCGCCTAAACCCGTGAGGTTGTACCAATGAATCTAAATAAATATGTTGATGTCCAAATTCTTTGCGTATGCATTGCGGGCGAGTTCTTGTCCCTAGCAACCACTTGGAGCTGTGCTTGGAGTATCGCTGAGATATGTACCAATCTTGACTTCTACAATTTGCAAACCCCAGTACATCCGTGAGGTGGCCAAGCGTTACCGGGTTCGACGATTCCTTGAATGCTTGACAAACGCGGCCCGGGTTACACGTCCCGACATGTGTTTCCAGGACACATGAGGCTTCAATTTGGTATGTGCCGCTCGCACTATGTCGAGTGACAGTGGCGTAGGTGATTACACAGGGGGGATTTGAACTGCGTTACCCCGAGACAAGTGTATTTACTCTAAGAGATTTGTGGTATTACATGTCACCGGGATTGTTTCTTCTGCAATTGTTCTCTCAGAGGTCCGCAGACTTATCATTATTACTTGCTCATGTTTTTAAAATATGGTGCTCAGTTACTATCATCACTAACAACTGCCTGTCTCAAGTTATCATGTGACACCAGAGTTTTGCATCACAGCAAAGGCATCATTATTGCTTTCACCTGGATCCTGATGCACGCAGGCCTTGTAGGGGTTGCCCGACGTCACTGCCGAGTGCATATGAAATGCGTTAATGGTACCAGTGCCACTGTTTCAAACCACAAATTCGACTCAAATCCAGTGAATGCATCCACACAATTTTAATTCAGATGATCATGGTAAACGAATCCAGCATAGCTCATTGGTCCATATGCCCCTTACTACGTCAACCTAGCTACACAAATCACAACAAAGCTTTCTTGAGGTTCACTTTGATTTTGGCTTGTGCAAGGACATCAAAGTTGAGAGAAGGTGCACAGTTTGTGAATATCATCACACTGAGTGGCGAGTGTGCGTATTCGCTGGTAATCGACTATATAAAATGTATTGCCATTGAATTGTAGCCTGCTCTGGACGTTAGTCCAGTGTGGCAGCCATGGTCAGCCTCTGGCCATCCCAAGTCGAGCAGGTCCTCATCAGCTAGCCATAACACCCATATATCTGAAGACAAATTACTCAATCAGATACATTTGCTCATCATGGATCACTTCGGTCAGATCCAATTCCTCAATCTCCCCCGTATCGTACTGTATCCTGCACAAGGTCAAAGACGGTCGGCATAATCGGAGTTGTGAGGAAATGGCAGCAAGCACATCGATGTTACGGTGGACATGCTGAGATACATTAGAACGCACGTGGCCATCCTCTTCTTGGCGTTGACAGCATTGATGAGGACAGAGTACCAATTTCCATCATCAGGCCACAACAACTGCAAACATGATGGAGATGATGCATTCACAAGGTTGCAATTGTGAGCTTCAGCAAAATCACACGCTACGTGCCTCAGCTCTGCTGCCCTTCAAGCTTGTGCAAATATCTGCTTCAGTGACGAGCTTCCGTTTAGTCTGCACTAGCACAAGCCTTCCTGCGGTCATCGAGATAAGGTAAGGCTGAAATCGTGCTGCACCGGCGTGCTCATGAATGTTGAGGGCCGGGACACTGCTTGGTGGGATTATCACGTTGTGCATATAGACAGTCACGGAATGACAGTGGACAACTCGCATTCATCTTGTATAGCAAAACACTGTATGTCGAAGGGCCTGCTGGATGGGAAGAAATGTGTATGCTTTCAGCGCAACCAGCACTGGCAACATCGATGTAAAAGCTAGTCAGCTGCGCCATAAGCCCATGTGGATTGACATCATACATAATGACGGGGATACGATGGGGCTGGCATTACTAGGCGTGTCCCTGAGAAATAGAAGGTATGTCATAGGGATGAAGCAGATGCATATGCCACAAGAAATGTTACATGCCATGATCTTAGGCCATGAAGCATCTCGACAACTCTTGCCGGTGCTACAGTGAGTTTTAGTGAGGATATCCATACGCGGAGTGGCAATTATTCCCACCGCCGCCACGCCATGACATGCTCAGCTTGCGGCAAGAACATAATTATTCAAACGCAAGTCATACATCAGGCAAAGGGCTGTGCAGACCAGCGGGGACCTGGCACAAAAGGAGCCGAGACATAAACAATAGAGACAGTGTAACAGAAGAGACTTGAAATGGCAGAAACCCCGGGAGCTGCGTCCCTGATGCATGCGCAATATTTCTGCCCACTCAATGGTCACTGAGCTACTTCTACATCTGCCTTATGCACATACTGACATGAAACAGCCTGTGCGGGAGCGCCCCAGCAGCATTTGCTGCGGGGAATACTATTCTGCAAGGGTATATCGCAGCCGGAATATACCCCTCTACAGGATATACCAACATAATGAGGTTGGACCCCTTATTTGGTTGATTTTGAACTTATGCCGGCATATGGGTATGGGTAAACCTTTATACCAGTAGGCCAGCCCTATATATGAGACAACTCTTGCAGCGCTTGGCGTGTCAGAATCCCCCTCAAACTGCGTCTGAGAGGCAGACTGAAGCCATACTGAAGAAGAGCTTGCAACTGGCACAGCATCAATTGGGTTTCCACTATAGGTACATACCGATGAGGCGTTCCTTCCTCTCTTTCCGACTTGAGCATCTCGTTTCCCTGTGACTGTTTCAAACAGTGTGGGCTCTGTGTTCATCAGATTGAACAGCTGCTTCCTGCGTATATTCACCTGCTGTGACCTTCCTCCTGTGCCCCCCCTGTGTTGGGCATGCTGTATCGGATCCACAAGTCACCATACACATCCATCCTGTGGTTCACTTTATCAAACGGCACGGTCAAGACACAAATTGCTTGACAAACCAAGCAGAATTGTTTTGGAATGCAACATGACGTGGCATTATTACTTTGGGACCTGCAGTTATCAATGAGTGGAATCACAGAAGGCAAGGTCTGAAGTGCACTTACGCTAGCCATGCCAAAGTCGTCGACGTAGCATTGACATGCACGACAATGAACCCTACAGCGACGATAATGTATCAGAACAACTGCATGTGCATTGCTAAACAACGGAATTATGCTACCATGTTGCAGAGACCATGGCGCTGTCGGCAAAATGCATTGCTTCAGCACACGCTACTCAAAGAGCTGTACTGCAACATTTTTTCAGACTGATCAATGCCCGAGCATCGCAACATGAACTTTCTCCTCCGCATGCAGGAGATAATCAGGAGTCAAGCAGGAAGACGCGTCAAGGAGCTGTTGTACGCAGTTTTTGGCCTTCTGAGAAAAGGGAGTGGGTAGAAATTACAGCGATGGCTCGCCAACTGGTCGCATTTACATGTGAGCCCTTGATGCTGTCACTGGACGGAGAAAAACGTAAGGAAGCAAGGAGCCAAGCTCCTTCTCGCTACATGCAGCAAGTACGCAAATGCAGCGACGCTTTTCATCAGAAAGGCCTATGAGACGATGACAAGAAGCGGGCGTTGCAGAAAAACAGCTTGTGAGAGCATAACGAGGCGTGCTGGTCTGGTCGGATGCGCACCTTTGATCCGAATTGAGTTTCGCCCCATAATAAAACGCTACGGACATGAGCCAAGCGTCTGAATGCACAGCCACGAGTGCAAGCCACTCTTTTCTTGCCATGCCGTCTCGCGCAAAATTAATGCCCAAGCACGGTTCGGGCAGCTCGGCAGGAACCTCTTCCGCTGGCAAGTCAAGAGCCCAAGCTCCACTAGGTTCCCCTGAGACAGACATTCAGGTCAAGCCGATGATGTAATAGCACGACTGCCATAAATGACCATCCTCGAGCAAAAGAGCTGGAGCCACAGAGTGGTTGATATCTCACCATAGAGGCACAAATTCTCTTTCTCCGGATTGCAATCTCTGTAAAATCGATCCACATCTGCGATCAGTGGTGCAATGTTGTGCGCTGTAGTATGGCGTATGTCGTGACGATCAAACAAGCTGCACACCGACAGTCAGCGCTTTGCGCAGGCCATCTTTGCGGCCGGATACATTGTCCAAAATTTCGTGAACAGAGCGAGGATGTGCCATGATGGTGTGACGCAGTCGCACACACCACCCAACGAGACGCGTGTCTGATGCTCGCTTGGAAACTGAAAAGCTGCAATCAGGATTGATGATAATCAACGATGAGCTCAGGCGGCAGTCAAATCAGGACTTCAGTCCGGTGCCATGGCTTGTCTCATGTGATGGACGTGCATATGTGCACGCAGGTGGTACTGTCGTGGAGTGCTTGTTTGACAGGCACCCCTCGTTGCAGCGCCCATGCTATGTTACACCGCCCGGTGTGCCCTCGCCACTCCCGCTAGCCTGGATTCTCGACAGAACTGAGCACCATAATCATTAAATAAGCAGCTGGAAGATGGGGAAATCCTGACCAAAATGATAGACGTTGTCGCTCCTGCGGCTCATACACGTGCAGATTCCATGGGGCTTCCGAAGGGGGGTCTGCACTCGGGCCATGCACACGTCCACCGGGAACGCGAGCCACTCAGACATCGCCCAGGGCCCTGGGCGGTGTCTATAGACTCACAATAACATACTGAATGCACACAGGCGGTACTTGGGCGAAACGTAGAAAAGTGCCCTGGGAAAGGCCTGTTTTCGCCCCAAATGCTGATTTCGCCCATGGACGCGGATTTGGCGCCCAGCGCACGCCCAGTGAGCACAGTGGGTTGAGAACACCCCAAAAACACTATCATATGTCTCATGGATGTTCAGTGACCTATCAACCGGTGTCGTGCGGGTATGTCCGACGTGTCTGTGATGCAGTCATGGAGAGCGGACACCACGCCGGCCTAGACCGGCTTAGCTACCACAGACTCAGCGATTGAGTGAAGTTAAGTGACTGACGGCTTTGCTGTTGGTTTCTGCCGGAACTTGCGTGCAGTTTCTGCACCTCGTGAGTTTGCAAAGACGCAAAACAGCTGTGTCAGGAAAGACGCAACATAGCATTCCAATCGACCACGGCATATACGTACACATACCAAAAACCACTTGCCCCAGATGGCTCAGGATCTCTAATCTCGGTGGGGAAGGCAGCATTGTTCTTCCGTCACAGTGATTGAAAGTACGCTGCCGTACACCGGCTTATCAAAGCCACGGCAAGAATGATCCCTGCGCGATCTACAAATTGCAGTCATAATTTTCACCTGTGTATATCAGCTCCTTCCTCGTTATGGAGGGCACGGAGGCGCTGCGAATCTGGCTGTGACGGTCGCGACAGCATGTTCATTCACACAAATGTATTCAGCGCTACGCAATAACTTATCGCTGTTCAACCAGCACCGATCCACGTGAGTGAGTCGTGGTCAATCGTGATGCCATCAGTGGGCGTAATGTGGCAGGTCACAGATGCAAGCACACAAAGAGGCTGTATGTCAGGCATTCTTGCTTTCCTACACCTCTGATGCAGTTCAGAATCCCATGACATTGATGCAGAGCGCATTCTGATTTCTTCTCGCGTAAATACTCTTTTGCATTATTTTTCACAGCAGTAAACAGTCAACTGCATCGGTTTTCTGCCTCTTGCACAATGCTACCATGCAATCAGCATTTAACCTGACTGGCATCCTTCAGATGTGACATCGCTTGCAATACAATCTAGATGCAACTAAATGATACTGTCAAACATGCCAGATGTATCAACCAGGCCAGCTGCATCCATGTGGTGTCAATACAATGACCTTCATCATGTGGACAGCCGCTTGATCAGCCTCGATCACAGCTGTCGGTATCGTAGAAGGTATCCCGACTGTACCATAATTTGGGCATGCACGTCTATTGAAGCCTGTCGTTTTATACTCATGCCATGTACTGGACACGCCAGAACGAAATGGGGTCAGAGCCGCTGAAGCAATCAACCGCAGAGCGACAAAACAACCCATCCCCAAGAGTGAACAACACTTGTATTGATTCTTCGTAGCGCTCCAATCGCGCAGAGCAGCTGCCTACATGTGACAGTACATGACCCCACAAGTCACAACGGCTAGGACGCTTTCCACAGCAATCGATAACATCAACGATAACGTCCCACTGGTGAATATAAACATAATAAGGGTGTCCTAGGCTCACTGGGCGCGCTCTGGGCACGCGCTGGGCGCTGTAGGCGCTCCCTGGGCGAAATGGGTCATTCTGCCCAGGCATGCATACGCTTTTCGACGAAAAGGCTGCTTTCGCCCAGCGACGTGAGACGACCGCCTGTGTGCATTCAGTATGTTATTGTGAGTCCATAGACACCGCCCAGGGCCCTGGGCGATGTCTGAGTGGATCGCGTTCCCGGTGGACGTGTGCATGGCCCGAGCGCAGACCCCCCTGCTTCCGACTAGTGCCGCGTCGCGTTGGACAGGTCCATTGCGCTGGACGGCGAGACTTACATGTAGAACATCAACAATGTGAGAAGCCCATGTTTATTTTAGTCATCGCTGGAATCGGAGTTCTCATGCTTCACGCAAGGGTCGTACAGTAGTTGCCGCGTGTCTTCGTTGTAAGGATGTCCGCAACGTCCTTGAGAACTTGAGCTCGCTGAGGAACAGCGGGGTAGCTGTAGGCTATGCAAATTAATGCTGCAGTTTGTCAGAACCCCTTGTTGAACCACACCGATCTATGCAATTGCCGGGCCAGCCGATGGACAGCAAGCATAGAAAAGCAAGATGCCGGGGGGGCACACGCTGCACAAATGGCTACAGAGGAGTGACCTGATTTGGTTGCACATACAAACTGCATTTTCGGGTGCTTCTCAACCATCCCATTGACCATCGTACATAGTATTGCACCATCATGGGAATCGCAGTGATCCCATCCACAAGGAATGTTTGCGCAAACCTATGAAGGTCAGCAGCAAAGGCTGCAGAGGCATTGAAATATAGAATGGAAGAGGGCTATAAATTGCAGCCAGCGGCCGCTCTCACGGATGATTTGCCAGCAACCCACAGAGTTGCTAGTTGCAGATCTCCAGCTGCAGATATGCTTGCTGATTAGTCGCAGCTGTGCCACAAGTGATCGTTTTGAATGTCATATAGCCTTGTCTTCCCGGAGACTGCGCAATGTTGTGGGCAGTGGTTGTAGCATGTTGAAGTGTGGTTGAGGTCGCGCCATGCAAGCCAATCGGCTTGAACATACAGCCTGTCTACATGGTTACAAAGAGGCCAGTAAAGTGTATGATGACGTTGAGGACGTATGACGGATTGACGAGCAACAATCCGATCGGAAGCCTTCCATCGCCACGGTAGCTGCGTCATCATGGTGATCAGTTCTGTCGAGAATCTCGACTCGAGATTCCACGGTCGCGGGAGTGGTGAGCACACACCGCATGGGGTAATATGTAGCGCGCCGCAATCTGGTCGTCAGTTGGTTTTGTTGACGGGCGAAATATTCCCTGTCAGAACAGAATATTCCATAATCAACGACAGCCTATACCCACGGCGGCAGCCTGTTGGTTCTCGGCCTTATGGTCCGGATTGTCAAGAGAGACTGGATTGAGAGGGTGGCAGTGATGAGTACGTCGATGTGGCAGTAAGTGTGGATGCGTGGAACAACTACGTATTGCGTGCCGTCGCAGCTCGGAGGCTGCTATCAAACTTGAACAGTAATACAAGAAGTGGTTAGCTTTTGCGACGATATGCCAAAGATGTGGAACAGAAGCCCCGATTCGGTCTCTGCATAAGAATACTGATCTTGTCAAGACGCTGGTTAGTCTCATCGAGGGTGCTCAGGGGTAATGCGCGTGCCTGGGGTAACAGGCATGGTGACATGGCACTAAGCATGACGACGTCGCGAAGAGACGACTCCTGCACATGACGTGACATCATTGAAATCTAATATGCTGGCACGCTATCAGAGGTAGTGTACACTAAGAATTAAATCGGCACCGCTGCGGCTACCGCCACAACTGGCGTTGTCAGCAGAATATGTGCATTAGTTCAGCTAATGGCCCTAAGCAGCAATTGCATGAATTAATTAATTGGAAAAAGCCAATTACTGTAACTTGTGTTGCTTTGGATCAGCAAGATTACAATAAATTGATAGTGTAATTACACATTTTAATTAAGCGTTGATATGGATTCTTTGCAGTTTAATCAGCTACCATAGCTCCGCGCTGAACGTTAGGCTGTCAATGTCTAGGACGCGAGGTCCATGGTCACTAAGCGGAATACTTGGGAATGAACGACTGTGCAAGTTGGGCTTGCGGCCACGCACGAGGACCTATGCGGCAAGAGTACAAACAAGCATTTGGATGCGTGGACGCAGGAGAATGGAGGGAATGATCAAATAGTAGCGCCGCATGCAAACCAGTGTCAACTGTGTAGGACTCAGCAAGCGCGCAACACAAAGGCTGCTTGTGATGCGCCTAGGACCAGCCCCTGATATGGCCGGCATCGCCAAGATGTTGCGCACCCTACGCAGTCACCTCATGGAATCCCCAAATGAGGGATCTCAAATAAAATGTGGTGGCACGCTGAATTGCGTGAGTGCTTGACGGAGCTCTGTACGCAGTGCGTGGTGCATGAGGATGTGAGGTTGCGCACGTTGCAGCCCCATGAGCGGGCATAGCGTTGGTCGAACCAGAGATTGACACGCTGATCGCTGGATCTCTTCAAGAGATTGTGCGCGATCATGTGCAGCATCTTGACCTAAACGCCACAGTGTGTAACTCAAGGGGCGCCGTTACTGATTTGTCCATGCCTGTGTACATTTTGGCGTGCACAACTGAGTTTAACAGCGCACAGGAGCAACCCGTCTCCGCGACGCATGCGACTGCCCGATATGGCGGATGTTGGTAACTTGTCGTACAAGCGGCCTCATAAGTTGTGGTCGCTTGTGTACGCGTGCACGGTTAAGTGCACGACCTGTTATGAGCTGACTTTGTGAAAGCAAGTCGATTGTGTGACTTTGTATGTGTGTGCGGCGTAAGCGCCACGTGTGAGTATCATGTAAGAGTCAGACGTGGTGATCTTCGTATAACACAAGCATCTTACTGTATACAAGTGTACCTGTGAAGATACATGTATGTGAGTGTATATCATGACTCAATACATTATTTACATTCATTGTGTCCACCGCACGCGCCAGCTTGAGGTACTATCTCACGACAGCCAGCTTGCAACTCTACAGTGGCTACCGGCTGCACATCACTTCAGAACGCTGTGACACAGAATCGTTTGCCCATTAACATGGTCAAGCAATTCGTAAATACGAGGTAACGGGTACGCTATTCAAATCAGAATTTTTGAGTTCAATTTCACATACGATATGCACATGCCCTATGAACATTGGCCCGCAACGGGGTCCACCTTCTTGGGCACGAATGAAACCGGAGCGGTCCAGGGCAACAAGAATGGAGTGATCCAACCCTTGGCCCTGAAGCCCGAGATGTAGTACAGTCTTACTTTCGTCGACGTGTAACACTATGCAAAATAGAGCAAGAATAACCAACGGTCCTTCAAGGCACGCGCGGACATACATAGCGAATGTCCTCGCTGGCTGCGTGTTGAGACCTATTGGTCTGGTCTTGGGTAACAGACCTAGATGGCAGTAAGAAGAAGCAGTGATGGGTCAAGATTGCCGCAGCACGAGGGCTGTATAGGCACAAGCAGAGCAGGTGTACACTCACACGCAAGGATGCGACGTGCCAGTGCAGAAATGGATGGCGCCCCAACCAGACTACTGTCAAGCGTGTCGGGTCCCAGCAAGCGCTCGGTATAAATACTGGGGTGTGTGCGCCCAGATCAATCCCCCTGTCAAAGCTGGCCTCGCCGAATCCTGCCGCATAACTGCCACACTGATCCCAGATCCCGCATAAGCGCGGGAGATCTTAAATTGTGGCTCACAGAGCCTGAGATGAGTGTAAGCAAGGCTGCGCACGTAATTCGTGGGCACCTCTGGGTGGCTGTACAGATATTATCGTGCATGCCAAGCCTGGAGCCCGCCGGGCGGACCCTGTGTAACGGCGGTAATGCACACAGTAAGAGGTAATATGTGCAGTAACAATTCGGCTGGCCGCATAAAGCCATACTAAGCCTATGACGGGACACATTGTGCCGGGAGAAGGCTGTACACTGTCATAAATCAGTGTCTAGGTACACCTGCAATGCATGACGCGCAAGTCTGCGCAGGGGTATGGTGGCCAGGGCCCAACCCGTGTTATGTTAGGATAGTATGCATGAGCATACTTGGGGCGCTCTGTGAGCGGCTCGCCCCGGGCCATTGTCATTGGGCCACGGTAGACATGCACGAATGGTCGCATATAGTCGTATGCGTCCAAGTCTGAAGTAACCTTTCTCTTACATCTTCCATAGGTTCCTGCATTGTCTTGCATCCAGTGCAGTATACTCCCTGATCTGTGTAGTGACCTTTCGTACGACCTGGCGGCTCTCCAGGTATAGGCACTACTAACCTCCTAATGCACACATAATAGGTTCTCGTTTATAACAGTACACAGTGCTGATGCAGTGTGCACGTAAGTCTGGTGGACGCGTGCAGTCACACGTGGCGAGTGCAGGCTCGTAAGCCCACTGAGCGTACGTGTGATCACATTGTATACAACTCGATCGGTAATTCGAAAGCTATGCGTGTGCGACCGTCCACATGGCTGGACAAGTCGCTACGCATGTAAGAAAAGGTGTAAATTGTGCCAGCATGCGCTAGTGTGAGAGATATCTCACAACACTGTGGCCCGCATCAAACAGCCGACAGGAGTGACACCCGATGGCGCAGCTTATGCCATGCTACCATAAGGGATGTCCCACTTGTCCGCGTGCGAGGATCACGCTGCAGCCTAAGCCTCTAGTGCATCCTTTGTCGGTTCCCGATCGTCCGTTTGTCACAATGCATGAGCCTGCGGGCACCAACGTGGTGGCAAGTGCGCCCATGCACGGATTGATCCGCGGATCGTGTGTGCGGGATACTCGCCAGTGGGATTGTCCCACAGTAGTGAGGGAGGATCTCCCGCCGTAATCTTGACTGTTAGTGTGCATATACTGAAATGCACACTATGATATGTAACCATTGTTCTTGCTGTTTCATGGTACTAGATCTCCCTCTTAATATTTTAAGGTTCTACCTCTGTGCGCAGACAGAGGTATGGAATACTGGCCTCCAGACCTGACCTGAATAATAGACTGCGGGTCTGACCTGTACTAGATTGTTTTCTGACATGGTATCGGTGAATGGTTGCGTTTTGTCTGATAAGGTCAATTCTGGAAGGCGTTGGCCAAAGTCTGTGCGCAGACACGACAGGAATTCCACTGTTTGCCGAGCGCTTAGGCTGCGGCCACAAGCGCAAGGCCACAAGCGCAATTATTTAGCTGTCTCTTTGCATATGGATGTTCGACACAATGCGAGATATGTGCTGAAATAATCAGCGTTGGGAATGCTTTCGCTCTTTTTTTGGATGATTTTCAACATGTCGGCTTGCGAGCCACCAATCGGTCTGGTTGCTGCGTGCACGAAGAATCGATTCATCCTAATACATGATGTCTAACGCCGATCTTCCCAACATCAACCCTCGTTTTGAGGAAGGATCTAGTGAGACAGAACATGAGCTGCCCGTTGAGGAGCAGTTCGAGGGCGTGAAACAGGAACATCATGCGGACATGCACCTCAGAGGCGGACGGATTTTTCCTCTGCCGAATGCTTCCCAGTCTGGGCAGAGCAGTCAGCAGGAACCTCCTACCTCACATGTTGTAAATGATGCCAGCAATACTGAATCGTACATAACGCTCGAGACTTTGACAGAAGCGCTGCGTGCATCTTGGGGACGTAGCTAGCCTGACTTGACGAAAGGAAAGTCACCTGAATGAAACTATAAGACCGAAAGCTTCTTTGCGTACGAGCAGAAAGTCGTGGTGTGCCTGCTCACTTATGCCTGCTCACAGGGGCAATTCGGGTAGATCATTTGTTGCAGCACACACCGTCTGCAGACGAACTGTGTGTCCACGCTAGAGCAAGAACTCAAGTTCTGACTTCTTTGCCTGATGCGGATAGGACGACTAGCTATCACATGTCACAACTGTGTGAAGCATGGGCCTATTTGACTGCGAAGTACAGGTTTAGCTCCGAAGCCACAATCCACAGACTATGGAGTCGTTTTGTTGTAATGGCCAAATTTGTCTGCTCAGAAGCACACATATTCCAGATATGCAGGCACCAATTGTGGATACATGTGTATGTATCTCAGGCTAGTGCCTTGCAAACTTGAGCCAGCCGAAAGTATACCAAAGAATACCTCAGAATGCCAGCCTGTACCACGTCACAGCTGTGCACATGAGCTGCATGCATACAGCTACATGCGTAATTCCACATGCCCAAAAGTGCCACTAGCATTCCTCAACATGTATAATCTCACATACCAATCCCATGTCTCATGCCACCTTATGCCACAGCCTTTTGGCAGTGCGAAGTGCCAGCTCGGTACATGACACGTCATGCATGCGGCGCATGCATACCCCTGGTCTGCGCTTGCGCACGCCAAGGATGCAGCGTCAAAGACCATGCCAGCCAGTCTACGTCTGCGTATCCATGCAGGACGATGTGGCTGCATTGGATTGACGGAGGATGATACATGCCAAATCCCAATGCCCGCAGAAGATCACCAGATCTCGTGGGATGCTGCACCCTGATCCGTACAGAGATCAACGAGCAGCGCGATTCCACAGTTCCACAGAGCTATCAGTAGCGAAGACAGCACAAAGCAGGGATAGGCCTGGGCACATACATTCCAAGTGTTTTGCTGTGATCGACACAATTACCTGTGGTCGATTGGGGCGCTCTTGTTCCAGTCATTCCATTGTGTGCTGCATTCTCCAGTTTGCAAACACATTCGGGCTGTTCACAGCCAGGCTTGAGGTGTCTGATCAGACTGACCATGGGGCAGTCCGCCATGCCAGCCCCGAAATGCAACAGGTCATTGGCTTGTGTGGCGCCTAGAGGAGTGCCACAAGCAAATATTGCTGCTGATGGCTGCTATTTGTCATGCTGTGCGGCTCCAAAACGCCCCAAAAATCATCATTTTCAAGCCTGGGCTGTGCACCTTTCCTATAACGCAAAAGCAACACCCCGAATTGCATTCCCACTGAGGTTGTGTTGTCAGAATTGACTCCCTCAAGGCCAAATGTCCAGCATGCTGCATCTCCCAATTCCGCCCGACCAGAGTTTCATACTTACCTCAAGTGATGTCCTGCTGCAAGCAGAGCCTCTCACTTTGCACACCAGCTCCAAATGGCATTCTGCGTGTGGTATCACCCCCGAACATCTGTGTGCTTCACCGTTTCTTGTGCGGAAAGCTGCTATGCACTCCGTCTCAGTCTACAAAGGCATTCACCAGCAGCTTTTTTGCGTGCTTCGCAAATCTGCGATCCAGGTGTCAACAACGCTGTTGTGTAGTGCAGTGTGGTGAGTGGTGTCGCGTGACGCATGCTGCATGCGAGATTCCAACACCCCGAGTTTGGCTGAAAACCGGTGATTGTTACCCGTGTCGTTCTCTCCTGTCGTTTCTGTATGCTCGCTAGTGTGCCCAGCTCCCTGCGCTACCCGACTAGTCAACAGGTATTGGTGAGACTTCTCTGCCATGGCCGATCCTAGCGAGTATAGTCGGTTTTATGCGTCTATCGTTCAGCCTCCAGATGACGATGGCGTACCTCCCGACCTCATCCAAGTGTCAGGCTTCGACGCTTTGCAAGCAGCAGAGCGCGAGGCAATCCGCCTGGCCATATCCCTCCTGCTGACGCTTACGAAGGCTATCTTCGAAGCGACTCGGCGCTCGTCTGTCGAGGTGCTGAAGTCGTACGGCCAGGCTTCCCGCACCCTGCTCCAGATGCTCGTCCAAAGCACCACCGACCAGACGCCCCCTCCGTTCGAAGCTCTTCGACGAAGGTCCCGCCTGAATGGCGATCCAGTGCGCGAGCAGCTGCGAGCAGCCACTGCGACAACCTGCGCCTCAAACTGGGGTCCACCTGTGGGCTGCGTGTGCGATCTTCTCTCCGTCAGCGCGATGGCCTTCTGCACCTGGACTGGCGGCGCCCTCGCTGCCACCATTCTGGACTTCGTATATTCCTTCTCTACAGATGCTGCTGCCTGGGCAACCGTATGGCTACAGTGTCATGTGGACCGCTCCCACCTGGACTTCCCTGCCCTCGCCCTGCGCGTCACGTCGCATCGCGCACAAAGCACCAGCTCCAGCCCTGCGGCCATGGTGTCGCAGCTTGCCACCCTCGCCGTCAGCGCCATTGAGCCGATCGTACGGTCCATGTACACAGCAGTGTCTATCCTAGCTGGGACTACAGCGAACTACTTCGAGGAGCAGCTGTTCCGCGCGACATCCGCGCAGGTGGCAGCAGCGCCCGCGCTGCAGTACGCCGGCATCGTGCGATCGAACCTGGTACTGTCATCCCTGCCTCACGTGTCCAGCCTGCCATTGTACACCCCGAACTTCACAGACGACTCGAGTGCAACCTGGTTTAGGTCTGCTGATTATTTCTTCGCATCCATACATTTTCCTTTGTCTGATGCAGTTCGCGGCGATGCATCTGCTGAGCGAAAGTGGCATCGCTACGTGTGCGAAGTTTTGAACAACCGCATCTTATGCATGAAACTATGTGAGGCCCAGGTGATCAAACATTTGTCCAAGGGTTTCACTCGTGATGCCATGCACTACCAGGTTGCCACAGAAAAAGCCATGTCTCTTGAGTGCACCGTTCGTGAATGGCTCGATGCCATACGTGACTTTTTCTTTACCAACGGGCAATTCAGAATGCATATCGAGGGAGCCTGGATCAAATACCGTGCTGGAAAAGCCTCCAACTTCAATGACTTGGTGCATCATGTCCGCATATATTACCAATTGATCTTTCTCGATTATGTGGACTTGCCAAGCAAAATGTCCCTGCAAGATTTTGCATGGAACTTGTTTGACAAGTTGCAGCACCTCATGTCCCCCGAGTGCACCTCAGAGTTGTCAGCCACAGTCAAAATGTTCATGCCACTACCAGACCTGCTGCAAAAATTGACCACACATCTGGAGAACAGCCACACATGGCCGACCGAGCGCGCAAATTCACATGCCATAGCATTTGCCACATGGTGTGTGGACAAGCTGAACACAGCCAAGGAGACAGCCATCACAGCCAAGCGCTTTGCCACATTCTCTGCCAACCATTACCAGGGTGTAGATTTTGCATCCACCAGCACCCATATCACCCCCACCCGTAAGATACCAGCCCACACATCAGCACCAAAACGAGGCCAGCTGCAGATTGCCATGGCGTATACCAATACCCAAAGACCAGGCCAGAGTCGCAGCCAATTTCCCAACAACCGTTCAACATATGTGCAGCCATCTACGCCATCTTCCAGCGTCACCCAGGAGCGCTTACCAGGCCTCCGGGACGCCCGTAAGCTTCCATTCCAACAGAAGCAGGCCTAGCTCGATAATACCATGGGCAGTCCCACCGTACCACAGTGGATCAAAGACGTGTATGCGTTTGAAGTTGCCAACCACAACGCGCCGTTCACCATCCACGGTCTTGCGGCAGCCTGCCATAAAGAGCTCCCGTACTACCTTCCATTCACACCCGTGGCCGTCGGGATATTCCTCCTGGAAGCAACTTTCCACCACCGCAAGCGAGTTTGCGGCATCTGCCCCTCCTCCATGCCTGACAGCGACAGGTACCACCGCATCGCGGACTGCCCTACCGCGCGTTCCATTGCGCCGGAGGCACTCGCAACCTGGGCGCAACTCCCTGCCAACAAGAACAGGTGCCTGATGGCAGTGGAGCCCGCCGACGAGCTACCGTCGCCACCACCCCCGCCGCCGCAGCCGCAGAGCGCAGCAAACACTCCAAATTCCGCGGGCCCCCGCAATCGCAAACGGTATGATGATACCCCTCAGACTCCGAACAAACGAGCACTTGCCCCTGGCAACCATATCCGTTGAGAAACTGGCAAGCCGCCTCTTGGCTGCCCATATGAGATAAGATGCATCTTGGGCGGTGGAGCCTTGTGTACTAGCGGCTGACCACGCCTCAGGCCACGGCATTGTTTTTCCTTCCTCACTCAGCACAGCTGACAAGTCATTATTCGATATTTCCACGCTATCCTGCCCTATTGTTGTTACCTTGCCATACACTGATGATGCACACGTGGCATTGAGACATTTACATGCCATCAACCTGAATGGGCACCATGTCACAGTAGCAATCCCCGGCCGCTTGTTTGATAGCGACGCATTCGTGCCATACACTAGCAGACACAGCTACATCACGGTAGACAAAGCCAATGCATTGTTGTCCTACACAGATGGCCGCCCTGTGCAAGGTCACCAGACTTTCCATGTTTTGAGATTGATGTCCAACCAGCAGAGCCTAAATACATCTCCTATTTCTTGTGCTAGTCAGAAAAGTGATACCGTCGATCTGATCTGCACAGTCCCCATCCAGATCAAAGGCAGCCGCTTGAAGGCGCTTCTAGACACAGCCTCCAATCACAGCATGATTATAGTAGAATTCCTGCAGGCCAATGCCATACCATATCACCAAAGCACATCCACGTCACATGGCATCTCTGGGAGTGCAGCACCCTGCCTCGGTACTGTCACGCTATGCACAAGCATAGGACGCCAGTGTCACGATGTCACGTACACGGTGGTAGCAAGTTTGCCGGCTGCAGAGTGGCATGCACCCAATCACGCTATTGGGTCTTGATGTGATTGCCGTCACGCACATGAAGCTCGAGTTTGATGATCCGGACATTCGCATCATCGTGCCTGGCCGTAAGGCTGGCCCCCGAAAGCATTCTCGTGATTGGTAGCATGTCGTGCACATACCCAAACGCACACCTGCTTCACAGGGGACATCAGATGAGTATGCATGCACCAGCCGTAAGCTGAAATCTATGGTCAATCGTGCTAAATGTGGTAAGTCGCCTCTGTACGTGGTGCATGTCAAACCCGCACATGCATGCGTCGAGCCTTCCAGCGATATGCATGTCTGCGCGGCGTCGAAAAAGAAAGGTTTTCTGTCCCAGCAGCAAGTACCAGCACCAGTCCAGCAAGATGTAGCCACCATCCCACAGTATGTTCAAGAGATAGTACACAAACATTCCAAGTCCGGAGGCACGCTCGGGCCTGCACCCCCAAATACCACAGCCTTAGGCTTTGAGATGAATATTGAGAATCTGCCTGGCACCAGACCGCGTGCTGCCCGCCAGTACAGATTGAATCCACTGGAACACTCTGAACTGGAAAAGCAGGTACAACACTTGCTTGACATGGGCTGGATTCAGCCGTCCATCTCCCCTTGGGCAAGCAGCGTCCTTTTTGCTCCCAAACCCGGAGGTAAAATGAGACTGTGTGTCGACTACCGCTACCTGAATGAGAACACAGTAAAGAATACATACCTGTTACCACGCATAGATGCCTTGCTTGATAAATTGCAAGGCCAGAGATACTTTTCTGCATTGGATCTTGCTTCTGGATATCACCAGATCAGACAAGCCCCGACATCCCTGCCAAAAACAGCATTCCGCACCCCTGATGGCCTGTACGAATGGACGGTGATGCCATTCGGCCTTACCAATGCACCGAGTGTCTTCCAACAAGCAATGCACGTGGTTCAGCGTGGACTGATTGGCAAGATTTGCCTGGCATACCTCGATGACATTATCATCATTTCCAGAACTGCTGAGGAGCATGCCATCAATCTTGATCGTGTGGTGACTTGGCTGCATGAACACAACTTTTTCTGCAATGCTGTCAAATGCCAATTTGCCATGCAAGAAGTCAAATACTTGGGCCATATTGTTACAGCAGATACCGTGAAGCCAGACCCACACAAAGTTTCAGTGTTGCAACAATGGCCTGAGGCTGATTTAAGTCAACCAATACCATCCGATCATTCTTGGGTCTTGGTGGCTATTTTCGCAGATTCATCCCGAAATTCCCCACCCTTGCTGCCCCCCTGCTTGAGCGCATGAAAGCCAAAGGCAAAAAAAAGCGCATGGACTGAACAATGCACTCGAGCATTCAATGACATCAAACATGCTCTGATCAATGCCACAGGCCTGCGCCATCCCAATCTCAACCAGCCCTTCCGCGTATACACAGATGCCAGTGATTAAGCCTATGGAGCTGTCTTGATGCAAGACCATGAAGCAGCTCAACATCCCATTGCATGGGTAGGCCGAAAAATGAATTCCTCTGAGGTCCACCATGCCACTTTTGAAAAAGAGCTGGGCGCCATTGTTTTTGCTGCACGCCAATGGCGTTGCTATCTGGAAAATGGCCACCCCGTGTATGTCCACTCTGACCATAATCCACTGAGGTACTTGCAGACCCAGCAACGCTTGAATAACAAGCAAGCGCGTTGGGTAGAGACGCTGTCCCGCATCAACTGGCACATCATGTACGTGCCTGGTGACAAGAACGTGGTGGCGGACACAGTGTCCCGTGCCACACACCTGCCTTCCATGACAGTGCAGCTGCATGATGACCATCCCATTTCTTGTGCCTCTCGTGCGGGCAATGCCATTCCAGTGCAAGTGTCTTATGCATTTCCGGCTGTAAGTCTGACCACGGCTACAGCGCGCAGATGCCACTCTTCCCCATCCCCGGATCCAAGCGGATACGAGCTTCCAATCGCCAGCACTGGATCAACGGCCATATCATCTGGCATGTCGCCGATGAATCAGGCCATCCCATACCACCAGACGTTGCCAACAATCTCTCCCCAGCCCTGCGACTACTCCCGGCTACGGGAGAAGTTCGGTTCACCCCCGCCCGGCCTGTCCCCACCCATGCCAGACCTGCGTTCCCAGTCGCAATTTCCACCTCTGTCCCAGCCACAGGACCCACGGCGGCCCACGCAGCCGCCGCCATCAGTGATTTCCATCAGCTCGGGGTCCAGCCCCCGCATGGGCGAGCAGCTGGGGTCTCAGCGGTCCCCGGTGTTGATGCCAACGGGATCTCCGCCAGCGCTGCCACCGCCCCCATCCCCACTTCCCCGCCGGCCCATGCCAACGCCGACCCGCCGCCGTTCTCCGCGACCGCTCCTGGTTGCCTCCGCACCCCATCTCCAATGTCAGACATTGACTTCGCGCCTACAGCGGAGGAGGCCGAATTCCTCGGCCTCACCCCTCCACCAACAGCCCGCGCGTGAGGACGACGTAGCGACCGCGCAGCCGGATGCTTCCGCGGTGGACTGGGTCGACCAGGAGGACCTGGTGTGTGACGGCCGCGCAGTCGACGCACAGCGTGTGGGTACGCACTCACAAGCAGAGCTGCTTCTGAAACAATCCAACAGATACTTGACTCTAGATCTGCACGCGGACGACTTCTGGCAGCGATTGCGTAGTGGCTATGCACATGATTCTGATTTTGCCGAGCCACCTGCATCATACCATTACGACCCTAAGCACCAGATTCATCTGCACAAGAACAAGATTGTTGTCCCTGATCATGATCACTTGCGCCGGCAAATTCTGTTGTGGCACCACGTACACCCCTGGCATGAACACATGGGTGTCTCTCGCACAGCATCATTGATCACAGACTCATTCTACTGGCCAGATATACACAAGGATGTCAAAAAAATTATGTCACAATGCCATAGCTGTCAGACCCTGAAGTCCCCGTCGGAGCGGGAGGCAGTCATGTCCCCACTACCTGTACCTTCTGCGTGCTGGAGTGTCGTGAGTGTAGACATGATCACGCAGCTGCCTAACTCCACGTCGGGTCACAATTGCATTGTTGTGTTTGTTGATCAATTCAGCAAGATGGTAAGATTGATCCCCACAGTGTCTACTCTGAATGGTCCCGGATTCGCTGCATTGTTTTTCAAGCACATATACCCCCATTATGGCCTGCCACTTGGCATTTGTAGTGACCGCGGTACGCAGTGGAACAATAAAATTTTCACATCCCTTTGTGATCACCTAGGCATTACATTGCAGCTGACATTCTCCTACCATCCTAGAGCCAATGGGCAAGTTGAGCGGTACAATCGCGTTGTGGAAGAAGCTGTTCGGCATTTCATCGGTCCTGCACATGATGATTGGGATGCATTCCTGCCACATATCGAGTTCAGCATGAATAGCTCCAAGTCGGCAACCACGGGCTGCACGCCGTTCTCATTGAACCGTATCACTCCGCCACTGTCACCCACAGCCCTTGCGTTCAAATTGCCACAGCATCAGCAACCAGCTCCAGCCGTGATGCACCGCATGTACTACTTCCTAGCAAAGCAAGCTCTGGTAGAGGCCAAGCAGTCAATGTGGTCGGATTTCAACAGGAAATCTGCTTGGCCAACCTTTTCTGTGGGTGACTTGGTCCTGCTATCTATACGTAAGGTTGCTCTGCATCATCCATCTCTCCGAAAGAAGTTTACTCCGCGCTGGTTGGGTCCCTGTAAAATTCTGGTAGTGGGCCGGGCCGCTGCCCGTATATCATTGCCGACCACGCTGCAACGCCTAGGTCTACATGATGTCTTTCACTTCTCTGTGCTGAAACCTTACAACGAGTCCTTCGATGTTGCATGCGCCACCAGCCCTGAAGCTGCCAAGTCATCGGCCACTGTGGACACGACCACTTATGAAATTGAATGTGTAGTCAATGACATGCAGTCGCGGCATCGCGATAACGACATCTCCATCGCGTGCCCTCACTACCTGGTGCGCTGGGTTGGCTACGATGCATCTCATGACTCTTGGTTACCAGTTGATGAGTTGTCCGGATGCCTGGAGAAAGTTGCCGATTATCTGTTCCACAATGCCTCCAGTACTCAGAGAGCGCACATGAATCATGAGTTTCCGCGTGAAGCGCGGCTACAACTGTCCCATATAGCAGCCAAGGCTGAGTCCACCAGGCGTCCCGTCGCTGGGGGGAAGGTGCCCGCGGGTGGCAGCAACATCGGCGATACCAAACGCAAACCGCGTAGACGTAGTTCTCGGTTGAGCGAATCCCATAAGGCAGCACTTTCCAGGGCCACCTACCGCAGTTGTTGTGGTAGGATGCGGACTGAGTCCGCAAAGCGCATGTGCGCTGATGCTGCCCCCCCGCTGTGATGCTGAAGGGGACGCCTGGATGTAAGCAGACTGCCTCTGTGAGGCCGGGGATTTCCAGGCCATAGGTGATGTGAGGAGGGGGCTCCCGGGAGCAAGGCCAACCCCTGCATAAATCTGATCCGCCAGGTTGCATGTCACGGGGCACCAACCTGTTTTTCCATCATGTGACTTCCATAAATCCCGACAGACCCAATTCCATCATCCCTGGGCCAACCTATGTGTGCAGTAAGAAACCTGCCAGTCCCTGAGATCCCACAAGATCCGACATCCCATTCCCTCGTCCAGCGTCAACGCTTTCTCCAGAATGTCCGCCAATTGATGCTAGAGGCCACTACAATGCCGGCGCTTGGAGACTACCACTCTCAGTACCTCACTGACCTCTGCCATGTCAGTAGAGTTACCCGCCGGCTGCATGATGCGGTCCTAGACCTAGATGAGGCCATGAGTGAAATGATTCACCGCTACTCAGGTCAACAATTGTTGCCAGAGTACTTTCATGATCTATGCGAGGAGTTCCCCAGCCAAGTCTAGAACTAGCCTTATTTCCAGCAAGGTCACTCTTCCGTGTTCCAGATGAGTAGACCCTTCTTTGTAAATACCACTATGCCACGGTCTTGTGATGTGCCCTACCATTCATTTTAATACAATGGGCTGTCTCCATTTATCCGCTTACCAGAGCTTCCTGACTTGTCTTGAGCTTGCAGAGCATACTCTTGTTTGCCCTGCTCCGCTCCCGTATGTGGGGGGAGGTGTAATGGCCAAGTCTGTCTGCTCGGCAGCACACATATTCCAGATATGCAGGCACCGATTGTGGATACATGTGTATGTATCTCAGGCTAGTGCCCTGCTAAAATGAGTCAGCTAAAAGTATCCCAAAGAATACCTCAGAGTGCAAGCCTGTACCACGTCAGAGCTGTGCACATGAGCTGCATGCATACAGCTACATGTGCATAATTCCACATGCCCATAAAGTGCCACCAGCATTCCTCAGCATGTATAATCTCACATACCTATGCCATTTGTCATGCCACCTCATGCCTTAGCCTTTTGGCAGTGCGAAGTGCCAGCGCAGTGCGTGCCCCATCATGCATGCGTCGCATGCATACCCCTAGACGGCGCTTGCGCACGCCAAGGGTGCAGCGTCAATGACCATGCCCGCCAGTCTACGTCTGTGTCTCCATGCAGCACCGTCATGCTGTATTGGATTGACAGAGGATGATACGTACCAAATCCCAATGGCCGCAGAAGATTGCGAGATCTCGCGGGATGCTGCACCCTGATCCGTACAGAGATCAACGAGCAGCGCGATTCCACAGTTCCACAGAGCTATCAGTAGCGAGGACCGCACAAAGCAGGGATGGGCCTGGGCACATATATTCCAAGTGTTTTGCTGTGATCGACACAATTACCTTTGGTCGATTGGGGCGCTTCTGTTCCAGTCATTCCATTGTGTGCTGCATTGTTACCCGTGTCGTTCTCTCCTGTCGTTTCTGTACACTCGCTAGGGTGCCCAGCTCCCTGCACTACCCGACTAGTCAACAGCGGCGGCCTCGTTCCGGCCTCGACTCCGCTTCGGAGCTTCGGCAGCAGCTTCGCAACAATGCATTTGCTTGGTTAAAAATCCTTATGATGTGTATTGTAGATGCGACACCGAGTTCATTCAATTGATTGTGGATTGTTATAATACTTGCCGATTAACGCTGTTATAAACGAGAACCTATTATGTGTGCATTAGGAGGCTAGTAGTGCGTATACCGGGAGAGCCGGTAGGTCGTACGAAAGGCCACTAAACAAAGCAGGGAGTATATTGCACTAGATGCAAGATAGTTAAGGAACCTGTGGACGATGTGAGAGAAAGGTCACTTCAGACTTGGACGCATACGACTACATGCGACCATTTGTGCATGTCTACCGTGGCCCAATGACAGTGGCCTGGGGCGCTCACGGAGCACCCCAAGTATGCTCATGCATACTATCCTTATATATTACGGGTTGGGCCCTTGGCCACCATACCCATGCGCAGGCTTGCGCGTCATGCATTGCATGTGTGCCTAGACACTGATTTATGACAAACGCTCCGTTACAACAACTTGTATCTCTAATAAACTCTGATTCAATTTGGCTTGAATGTAAACTCGCAGCGAACGGGCGCCAGATTTTTGTTCGCCCCCACTTGACATTCATCTCGCGACTTGGAATTCACCTTCCCTGGGCGAATGCCCCACGAATGAGGATGTATGTCATTGAACGCGCCAAATGAGTGCATACCGCGGGACAATCGCATGTGCGGCGCCACATCCATGCACATACTGTTGAATGCAAGCGCGAGTGGCAACGTCGTACCGTAAGTTCGGTTGGTGGAAATGTTATGTGTGCGAAGTACTAAAACATGGCGCACGAGATTTGAGATCACACCTGCAAGGTCAGTATTCGAGTCGAATACTTGGCCATGGTCATTGTTGGACCTATATAGCGTCATACCTATATAGCTTGAACGCGCATTCCAACTCGTGCGCAGGGCATTGCCATGTGTCATGGGTGAGTCACCCTGTGCGTGCATCCTCACGTGCACATGCCTTCGGCGCTACGAGGCACTTTCACAACATGCACATACAATAAGCTTAGGGGAGTGACCTCTCTGAGAATGCCTGCGTATGCTGCTAATTGGCGGACATGGGTGCACAGAGAATGTCAATTAAAGGTGCAGGTGATATTCAATCGACGTTCACAAACTGCACTTGATTGCAGCGACTTCTCGTATGATGCATGGCCGTGCGTCTGCGAGCAATAAGCCGCTACCGGCAATGCTCAATGAAACGCCCTTTGTTGACTTGCTTGACGCACGCGGGCAGCCCCTCCGCTGGTGCCTTCGGACTTGGAGCCCTTGATAGCTCAGCTTCATCTTCCGTCAAAGCGTTGTGGTGTTTGGTTGAAAGTGGCGAGGTTCGCCTAGAATTACACACGGAAAGGTCTAGGCCAAGAACGAGCTCTTGGGCCCATTATCGGGACCAGAAAGAGGTGTGTTAGATAATAAACTGTCATCGTTGTTTGAGTCTGAGATTAGGTCGAAGGGCTGAGTTGTTCACATCTGAGCAGCGGATTCACGCTTGATGCGCTGGCGCCGGTCCGGGGAATGGAGCTTCTGTGACCAAGAGTGTTCCCCTTGACCGGCATCGCGATGAAATTCGGACATTTCGGGCAAATCGCGTGGCCGGCGCTATCGGCCATCGGGATGTCCGATTGACTGCGAAAGTTGCAAAGCAAGCGTGTGCAACATGGCCGGAATCCCGTGAAACTAAGCAAATTGTTGACGCATCGCAGTGAACGACGGAAAACGTCACCGAGACTTCAAATGGCAAATTGGAGGCGTGCACAACCCCAGCTGCGATCCACTGCGACAATGTCTCCAGAAACTGTTATCCAGGTTTGCGTACTGCAATTCGCCGACAACAGTCTGCGCGGTGCGCGGAGGGAGCCACGAATTTAGAACGAACGACGACGGTCTCTCCTTAAACACGCACGTTTATTGGCCAAATGCAGCTGTATGCAAGAGACGGTGGGTTCGAGGTGCAAATATTGACCACCCTCGAATTCCCGTTCCCTCCCTCACTACCCTCCCCACACCACATTCTGCAGTCCCCCACGCTGGTCAAATCCACCATATTTTCGCGGCATTTGCATATACGTCGCCCGATTGCATGTCTCGCCAGCAGAGCCCACGTAGCACATGCGTGTCGTACTGCTTTTGTCCTTGGAACACACTTAGACTCGGTCAAACACAAGTCCATCAAGCCGGCAAGCGAATTCAAATTGGCCCATATCATTTATTCCTACTGCAGGTGTTATGGTGCTGTACCTGGCTGCCTTTCGCGCTTCAACCATACGTGTACTTGCTCGACCAGTGTTGCCGGCTGATATCTTCGACTGTTACATCTGATGTCGCAGCAGTCCGTGAAGCGACAGCTGATACAGTTCCTTGCTTGGCCCCATCAGTACCGTGCGGAGAGCTCGACGCTGGGAATAGGCTGGCGCAAAGGCTGTCTGCTGCATGGCCCACCTGGAGTTGGCAAAACAAGTCTCGTCCAGGTTGGCAAATTATGAATTTTCTGAGGCGA
This sequence comes from Ulva prolifera, assembly GCA_023078555.1. Lineage (NCBI taxonomy): Eukaryota > Viridiplantae > Chlorophyta > Ulvophyceae > Ulvales > Ulvaceae > Ulva > Ulva prolifera. The sequence goes on along the minus strand of CM041202.1, from coordinate 3,959,507 downwards.
TCCTGTATTAATCAGCGACGCACAAGATATACCCGTGTGTGCTGTGCTGGTGATCAACACATCACATAGCTGTCACGGCTTTTGACAGCGTTTGACAGCGTTCCACACTCGATCACAATGTGATGCAGTGGATGCTCAATGCAGGCAGCTCGTACTTATGCCTTGTTCCTGATGCTGATCATCACATCAACCTGCCATGATAAATTTCAACTGCGCCCGCCGTGTACGACATGGCTGTCTCATGCAGATGGCTGCAAAAGAAACAGGTGCAGTCTTGCTTGAGCTGAAAGCGGCTGACCTAGCTAAGTCCAGCTTGGGCGAATCCGAGGGCGTGCTGCGTCGTGCGTTCCAGAAGGCTTGCAATGTGCCGTCCGGACGGGTCGCCGTCATCTTCGTTGATGAAATCGATGCGATCTGTCCTCAACGAAGCCATGCAAGTGTTCATGAGGTTCGTCTGGTGGCTCAGCTTCTCACTCTGCTTGATGGCTCTGACGTCACAAATCCTGCCATCAGGTGTGCTGTCACACACTGAGACAGCATCAGTCGTGCCTTCCCTTGTGACACCTCCAGTAAATTTCCCGAAGCAAATGTTTTGCGTCATGGGTGGCAGACTAGGCGTTTCCTTTTTTAGGGGATCATGCGGTGCGGGAGTGATGACCGGGGGTTATGGCACTGTACAGGAACATCTACAAAAACGCATAACGTGGTGCTGCAGACTGAAAGAATATGCTGCTGCAGACTGATTGCAGCCACCAACTTGCTGACTGGGGTGGATTCAGCTTTGCGAAGGCCTGGCCGCATTGATCTGGAGATATTTGTCCCTCCTCCTGACCGGCTGGACAGACTTTACATTTTAGAAAGAATCATGCAAAACTTTTCATTTGCTGCCGGAGTGGATCTTGAAGGCATTGCATCCTCCTGTCAAGGTTATACAAGCGCTGATCTGCACTCGCTGGGCTCTGAGGTAGCACTGAAGGCACTATATGATGTTGCGAGCAATGCAGTGCGGAGCCCTTTTACCCTATCATCTACCAATGCACACAACCAAACTTACTTTACATACATGGAGAGCAGCGGATGGTTATGGTGGATTTGAGCAGATATTTCATGTGGCTTGGAGCGGGCACACGTATGCAGCCACAGACATGTGACAGAGGTGTCAGTCAGCCGCCTCTGGGCTGCAATAGAAGCTATGATGCATGAGGTCGAGTATGCGAATGCCTGCATCATATGTGCGCGTTCATGTGGGCATAGGCAGTTGTGTCTTCATGATGCTTTCAAAATCACCTGCATTTGTGTTGCGCGCATGTATCAGACTCTGCTGCCTGGCATAGCTGCTGTCACTGGCGCAAGTTGCGCAAAAAAAAGTAGGTATGGTGACATGGTGACTCGTACCGGCATTTTCAAATGGTATTGTTTATCAACCGAAAGATGTGGACTTTGTACACCATGGTTTGCATCACCCGTTGTGATGCAGCAGTGCTCAAAGTCGTATTGAGGACGATGTGCGTATCAAAACTTCCCATGCATCAGATGGACGATGGCACAGGGTGCGAAGCTGGTGCCGTATCGTAGCCATTGTGACGGTCGAAATTGAAAGTGGCGTGTTGTGTCGCATTGTCAGGGCAGGACACTGCCCCATCATCAACATCGTGGCCCCAGAACTCTCAAGCGCACCAAACGCCCAAGAGTATCAATTGGTCTTGCATACAGAGTTTGTGGTTGCTCGTACTCATTTGCTCGGACGAGATTCGTTTCTGATGTATTGTGTCGTTTTCCTGTGCTGCAATGTGGCAAGTTGATCCATGTTATCGTGATCAACATGATGGACTCTCAGAGCTCATCCAAGGGCTGGCCCTCCATACTTTTCCTGTCGGCCCCGCTGCCTCTTCGATGTTGGATTCTGCAATCTTCACACAATTAAGATTTGTGTGCGATGTAAACAGTAGTTGCGTCAAGATAAACTAGTCCGAAAGCATGGTTGGGGCGCCGCAGTGTCACTTTAGCTGCCACTGGCTGCCTTCAGCTGCCAGATGTCAGCCTTAAAGCAAGGGAGTGATAAGGGTTCAACTCTGGACCAATGATGTCATGACCCTGCCTCACTATCACAGGCATGGCAGTAACTGTGTTAGCTGCATGAGTACTTCAAGAGCATCTCTGTGAATGGCGGATTCCGAAACAGAAGGATGGTTACAGCATGATCATGCATGTGTGAATTATTTGGCCTCTTGCATGGCATCATCTCATCGAAATCCAGTGGTGTGGTCCATGCATTTGAACCTTAAAAAAATTAACTTGCAAAAAAATTCTGCAGGACGTGTGCTGTGTAGGATCAAATTCCTTGTTGCTTATTGCTTCTTGCACTAACATCCGGGATACCTATGTGAAGAAGCCATGCAATCCTGCCAGTGCAAGTTGTAGGTAAAAGTGAAGAGAAGTGAGTACAATGCTTGACAGGTAGGTCATTCTCGTGTGCCAGGTCATGTACAGCTCAGTAATGTGGCATGGGGATTTCTCGTCAGGCAGGTACTACCGGGTGACACATGATTTCAGTGCACTGCTGCCGCTAATGTCTGAATGTCATCTGCATCTATGTCATCTGCTTCGTGTGGCTGAATATCAAATGCACAAGTTGCACACATCCGAGGCTATTTTCCAACATCAAATTATTTTAAATCGTAGCGCCAGGATCTCGACCCTTGCTTTGATCCCTGCTTTGAACTGGTTGTTGGCAAGCACGCTGCCATGAACCCAGGGCGTGTTCATCGGTTGTCTCAATTGCGTCTGAAAACAGAGTGGCTACTAACGCTACCATTCTAGAGCAACTGAAAAGACAAAGACTCATGAAAATTGTAGTGCAGAGTCTGTTCTGCCCTACACTTTCATTGGCATTCGGCAAGTGTCGACCCACGTCCGGAGGGGTGGACATGGGTCACATTGGTGCGCGGTGTCCAGAGGTGGTATGCGGCACAACGAGTGCCAACAAACACCCGCCATCACCCTCTGCCGCCGCCATCAGGCTTGACAAGGCCAGATATACATGCCCAGTGGACGCTTCCATGACTCTTTGTCGCGTCACGTAACACACAGACTATGCATTCAGCATGTGTTGTGAAGAATGGGGCACATGCGAGGAGACAGAAAATTTGGAATTCCTGAAATTGTCCCGTCACATCACAAGCTTGTGGTCGATAGTACGAATCTAGAATCCCCTGGACATGATGGCGCTCACGTCCATGTCCATGTCCATAGTGTCTGGGATTGGATTGATTGCACTGGAGCCTCGGTGCGTTTGAGGGTCAGTAGAACACCCTGTGGCAGGTTTCGTACATATCCACCATACAGTACTCATGTAGCTGGGCCTTGCAGGGTTTGAAATAAGTCACCCTCCATGTGTCTTGACTCCTGGTGCAACAGGTCTCCGTTGCACGGATCCATTGATGGACAAACCAAATCCCATGGATACTATGTGCTGTATCTGACATATGTACTATGTACTGAGGTAGAAAGTTTACTGGCTGATGCTGTATTACATGAACTTCACGGACTGGCATAACGTGTTTCGGCCTTGCCAAAGGGCCTCATCAGACACCTACGTGATTCAAGCAACCAACACCGAACTTGGTCGCAAGTTCCCTAGTATTCAGAATCTAGAGCGAGACTGACTGAGACTAGAAGAAACGTCCAGGACTCAGAAATCCGGCACGGGATCAGATAACGGGATAAGGCACATCACGCCGCCCACCAACGTGGGCAATGCATGCCAAAGGCACCTCCGCAGCACCTCCACCCCGTGCGGAAGCAGCCGCATGACCAAGTAGGCCAACTGCCCACAAAACTCAGGAAAAGAAAGAAATCCTAGGTGGCAATATTCGTGGCAGGAGGGGGGGGGGGGGGGGGGGGGGGACGGACAGCCAAGCACACCAAACTTATCAGGGTAAACGACAGACAATCACAGTAGACTACAAAACAGCTGCATTAGGGACACACCAAACACCACGTCACCCAGCTGCCAGGAGGCGTAGAAACAAATCCCTGCCCGCATAGAAGTCGTCCTCCAGGATGCCAGGGTGGAAGACCAGAATTGCTCTGCGCTCAGCCGAAAAGCCGAGATGCGACGCATCGAGCCAGATTGCGAGGGAGCCGGCAGCGTTGAGGAGGCCGTCCAGGGTGGCCGATGTGTTATCGCGGAGCCGCGCACGCATGCCCATCATCCAGGCCCAGAAGTAAACGCGGCCGACGTGGACCACAGAGGGAAAGAAGGTAAAGTGTGGAGGCGGGAGCTGTTGCAGGTACTACTGTGAGCATGTCAGTGCATGCCATGCCTATGCACGACATCACATTCATGTCATGCACCGGTGACAGTGCGCTGCCCGACACACTGCACGTCATACATGCAGCAAGGGTGCGCACAGGCGTCAGCATACAACATGGATGCTCTGAATGGTACAGTAGCTATTGGATCATGTAGTGAGTACACTTGATCCTTATTCCACGCATGAAGTATGCAGATGTCAGCCCTCCAGGGGCTAGCGAACCAGGCGAAGAGAGGGTTGCCAGGCAACCCGAGCATACTGCCATCACAACAAATGTTTAGGTCCTGGCGTCTTGTTTAGGTCTCGGCGTTGCCGGACAGCGGAGTTTGTGAATGCTGTGTGAGGATCATGCAGCGGGCTGTAAGCTTCACAAATCATGGGTTAATTAGGCAACAATGAGAGATAACAGGGAAGGCAAACGCGCATGTAGCGAGAGTCCAGCACAAGACTCTTGTGACAAAGGTGATGCAGGTTTGGGGGGCGCCCCCACCAAATCACTCCGAAACATGCCAGTTTGAACAAGCGCTCGGCATACGTATTGATGATTTATTGATGGTTGTTGCAGTCCTGTGATAATACCGCTATACAACTGGACCCTTGCACGTCGCGACGCGCATACAAATATAGCGTATGAAAGAGGGTACAAAAAGCCGTTATGTGAGGAGCCACGCCGGGCCAAGTGGTGCATGACCGCGAATGGTGTACTCTGAATGGTTGAGGAGCGCTTACGGTGGTCAAGGTAGTCCAAAGAGTTTATGCTGCTGTATGTGCTGAACCTGAACTGCTTCACAGCTCAAGGCCCGAGATTCGAGGGCTGAATCTCAGGGGAACTCGTGATCTGATTCGGGCTTGATTGCTTGAATCACGCAGACATCTGATGAGGCCCTTCGGCAAGGCTGAAATCAGTCATGTTGGTCGTGTATTGCCATGTGCCTAACATTATCCAAAATCCTCTGCGTCTGATAGATGGTACAGAGTTGAAGCATGTATCCATGCATAATCGCGTAGTGCAGCTAAGTTGTTGTATTTATTAGTCCAAGTACTTGGTGCCATGTGCTATGGGTGGCTAAAGGTGTATTGTGACAGAATACGCGTGGCGATCCCACAAGAGTGGAGTCGCCAAATTCCCGGACTGTAGCGACCCGGGTAAGCTGTAAATTGGTTCATTCTTCGGTCTGCCTCTACCAACATGGGCCAACGAAGCCAGCACGTCATTGCGCTTCATTCATATCATTGGCATAAGTCCTCAATCTCTTTGCAAAGTCTAGTATGCTCACAGTTCCCGACGTGCGCATGCTCATGTTACATGGTGTTGACTAGGCCACAACACCGGCCTAGCTCCTCAGCGAGCTTGTCGAAGGCGTTGGAGACCGCATCATGATGTTGACAAGTCAGGCGCTTGATGTGATCTGGAGTCACAGGGTTGCCCCAAATCCCGAGGCCTTCAACCCGAGGCCCCGATCCCCCGACATCGGGATCTTCGGGATCGGGCTCGATAAATCATGATGTGCTGCACAAACCCCAACAAGGATTGTTCATCTGGGGGATGTCGCCAATTAAAAAATTTTGGGCGAGCAAAAGCCCTTGAAATGCTATGAACGCCACATTATTGACACCAGAAACATTGATGAAGTGCGACAATCAAAGTGTTGCGTTTGAGGTGATTAATTATGATATCAGCAGAATAAATCCGATCAATTGCTGCTATTGCATGGATGTGAGCAGCCTTATTGCAGGCTGACAACACGGAAGTTCACTGCATCCGCGCGTCTGAACCAATTTTTAAAGGTTGTTCTGATACGTAACGCAACTTGTGGACGCATTATGGCTTTCTCTCGTTGCTCGCGAGCCAAGTGAGGCTTGCTTTCACCCGTGCGAGCTCCTTCACGAGAACACGGTCAGTATTGCTATTCGACGCAAATCTCGAGTTTTGCGCTCATGCACTCTATTATAACAGAATGAGCTGTGCAATCTTGCGCAATCATGCATCGCTTGGTGCCTGTGGTCATGTGCCGGTCCATGGCGAGTTTTAAGCCACACATACAAATGTCCACAGATCGGCTTTGTCAACATAAGACTTGCCACAGCCCGCAACCATGGTTCTTTATCACATGACGCGTTTAAACCTGTCACTGCAGCTCATTTTAGCTCGAACCAGATCGGGGTATTCATCCAGGTTTTTCGAATTGGGCCCGAAAAAATTATTTTTGTTCAGCGGGGCCGGATTACCCAACCCTGTTGTAGTGCAAGGACCCAGCGCAAGATATCAGGACTTTGGGTGTACATGCGGCGTAAGGAGCTCTCCCAACGATTTCTTTTATTTTGGTCGTATGTGCAAATAAGCAGGTTGTTGATCGTTAAAGCGGTTTTGCTCGATTTCAACAATTTAAAGAGGTCATTTTACTTTTATTTGAGTTATTTATTTTAACTTTATGAGTGTTTTAAAGTCAAAGTTGAAGCCAAAAAGGGCTGTATTCAGATGGCTTTGACCTCATAGGACAGATGTCATTAGCAAAGCACGGTGGCTATGATATACTCGCAGCACACCTGTTGCTGGCTCTTAGTACTTAAATCTGTGCCGTTATGCGCTTGCTCATGCTGTGGGAGTCAGTTTCCATAGCACGTGTGCACCGGTCGTTGATTTGGCAGTGAGCAACTTCCAGACATGGCACAAGACAAGCGTCCTGCTGACTCTCTGCAAGAGACTGAAAGTTCTGATGAGGCAAATCTGGCTGATTCGGCAGATGTTGGTGGCTCCAGTCTGCGCAGAAAGCCAAATGCGACTGATGTTGCGTCTCTTGGTGTTGTTGAAACGTTTGCCGCGGCCTAGAGAGGCTGCCATTTAAATGATGTCTGCGAAGCCCTCCTCTACAGCTGTAGAGAGGCTGTGGAATTTCGGAGACAACTTGACCGCCAAGAGAAGGTCAATGAAGTACAGTACGCTGGCCGCTGGCAACGACAGTGTACACCAGAATGAACCTCCATTGCCTAGGTGATAATGAGGCAGCTGTTGTCGAATTCGATGCTTGGATAATCTGCTTGGGTTTGTTGATGAAGTGTATGAGGAAGAGCTGCTGTGCCAGACCAAGGGTGCTGTAGCATGTGGCCTACAGGCTGACAGCCTAGGAGCATCTCCATCGTTAGCAAGTTGATCAGTGTCTAGGTTGCTGTGGACGTGTTTGTGCCGTGTTTGTGCCGTGCGTGTGCCGTGCGTGTGTGGAAACTGCCTCCTCGACATGTTTAACAGTTTTACTAGTAAAGCAGCAAAACACTAGTTTAAAACACGTTTTAAGTCAAGCTTTTTTTTTTAATCCTATTTCACTTTTATTTAACTGAGCTTAGTTAGTTAACGTTAAGTCATGCCCCCCAGATGTTAAAACTACGGCCCATAAGAGTGTAAGAATGCACAAAACGAGTCAGTCTCCAAGCGCCCAAAGCACTTTAAACAGCCCATTTCCAAAGCGTTGCTTACAAAAACCTATTGTTACATTTTTGGTCATTTTTTTTTCATCGAGCAGATTTTTCAGTAGGTGATGCAGTCATCGCGCATAAGCGTCATACCCTAGTGATGCAGTCAAGTGTGGGGCCGTCTGGGATGCCCGAGTCGCTAGCGCTAGTATACAACGGCAAGGGCGACACGGTCAACACCTGTTACTTGAGGAACAGATCTGAATCACATCCAATAGCTATTTGGAATGTGGGCCTTCAACGCTTTAAATGCTTCTTTTGGATGGTAGTTCACAAAGCAACTTCAATGAGTAAGCTGCTGTGAATACAACTTTGGCGGAACTTCCAGGCCTGACACAATGTGCCAGCATCAGTGTTTTTGATTTGATTTGAATGGATATTACTTAGTAACCAGTGGGATGGTAAAGAAGTAACCTAAGCTATTGCTTGCTATTATATACGTTAGCTAGATTCAGAATGTTGCAACTGCTAAGCATTTCAACTCAATCACCATATCCACAGCCTTCAAATACGCTGTGCCGGCGAGGTGAGGGTCGAGACTCACTTGCTGAGCATGAGACTCGACAGTGTGCCCGGCTGGGCGTCGCAGATCATGCACTTCACGCGAGCAGGCTGAGCTAGTGCTGTTCCACTTGTGGCGACCGGTTAGGACATATTCGCAAAAAAAGCATACATACTGTCCTTCAGATTCAATTTCGCGCGTTTCTAAGATGGCCCGGTTTCCTCATTTTCCGGCTATTGCGCACCGAGCATATTCTCAGTATGAGCAGAAGGTTGCTTAAAGGGTGCAGCATTCGTAGATTCGTCTACTTCTACAGCCATGACATCTGCACGGGCGTCAAGGCGCTTGACGAACAGGCAGGGGGGTCTGCACTCGGGCCATGCACACGTCCACCGGGAACGCGAGCCACTCAGACATCGCCCAGGGCCCTGGGCGGTTTCTATAGACTCACAATAACATACTGAATGCACACAGGTGGTCCCTGGGCGAAACGTAGAAAGGTGCCCAGGGAAAGGCCTGTTTTCGTCCCAAATGCTGATTTCGCCCATGGACGCGGGTTTGGCGCCCAGCGCACGCCCAGTGAGCACAGTGGGTTGAGAACACCCCAAAAACACTATAACATGTCTCATCGATGTTCAGTGACCTATCAACCGGTGTCGTGCGGGTATTTCCGACGTGTCTGTGATGCAGTCATGGAGAGCGGACACCACGCCGGCCTAGACCGGCTTAGCTACCACAGACTCAGCGATTGAGTGAAGTTAAGTGACTGGCATTGCTGTTGGTTTCTGCCGGAACTTGCGTGCAATTTCTGCACTTCGTGAGTTTGCAAAGACGCAAAACAGCTGTGTCAGCAAAAACGCAACATATCATTCCAATCGACCACAGCATATACGTACACATACCAAAAATCACCAGCCAAGATGGCTCAGGATCTCTAATCTCGGTGGGGAAGGCAGCATTGCTCTTCCGTCACAGTGATTGAAAGTACGCTGCCGTACACCGGCTCATCAAAGCCACGGCAAGAATGATCCCTGCGCGATCTACAAATCGCAGTCATAATTTTCGTCTGTGTATATCAGCTCCTTCTTCGTTTTGGAGGGCACGGAGGCGCTGCGAATCCGGCTGTGACGGTCGCGACAGCATGTTCATTATAATTTTCACACAAATGTATTCAGCATTACGCAATAACTTATTGCTTTTCAACCAGCACCGATCCACGTGAGTGATTCGTGGTCAATCATGATGTCATCAGTGGGCGTAATGTGGCAGGTCACAGATGCAAGCACACAAAGAGTCTGTGTGAGGCATTCTTGCTTTCCTACACCTCGGATGCAGTTCAGGATTCCATAACAGTGACGCACAGTGCATGCTGAGTTCTTCTCGCGTAAATATTCTTTTGAATTCTTTTCCACAGCAGTATACGGTCAACTGCATCGGTGTTCTGCCTCTTGCAAAATGCTACCATGCAATCAGCATATAACCTGACTGGCATCCTTCAGATGTGACATCGCTTGCAATACAATCTAGATGCAACTAAATGATACTGTCATTTTCGACAAACATGGCAGATGTATCAACCAGGCCAGTTGCATCCATGTGGTGTCAATACAGTGACCTTCATCGTGTGGACAGCCGCTTGATCAGCCTCGATCACAGCTGTCGGTATCGTTGAAGGTATCCCGAATGTACCATAATTCAAGCATGCACGCCTATTGAAGCCTGTTGTTGTATACCATGCCATGTACGGGACACGCCAGAACGAAATGGGGTCAGAGCCGCTGAAGCAACCAACCGCAGAGCGACAAAGCAACCCATCCCCAAGAGTGAAAAACACTTGTATTGATTCTTCATTGCGCTCTAATCGCGCAGAGCAGCTGCCTACATGTGACAATACGTGACCGCACAAGTCACAACGGCTAGGACGCATTCCACAGCAATCGATAACATCAAAGATGACGTCCCACTGGTGAAAAAAACATAATAAGGGTGTCCTAGGCTCACTGGGCGTGCTCTGGGCACGCGCTGGGTGCTGTAGGCGCTCCCTGGGCGAAATGGGTCATTCTGCCCAGGCATGCATACGCTTTTTGACGAAAAGGCTGCTTTCGCCCAGCGACGTGAGACGACCGCCTGTGTGCATTCAGTATGTTGTTGTGAATCCATAGACACCGCCCAGGGCCCTGGGCGATGTCTGAGTGGCTCGCGTTCCAGGTGGACGTGTGCATGTCCCGAGTGCAGACCCCCCTGAACAGGCCTCGGGTCGGATAGTGCTTGTGCAGCTTGGCACTGGACGCGTGACTGGCCATTGCTACCAAGCAAGGGGCATCAACTAGAATCCCAACGAGTGAATTGCCAAGCGATGATCGACCCGCTACACTTCGGTTCGCGATTGCTTAGCAAGCCGTAAGACATTGCGTGAACGCTTTGCTCGCATGTGGGCGTTTCATAATTATCTTTCATCGCTCAAGTTGGACTTCAATTATTAATTCTTTTGCTACTAAGCCATGTATCGCCGAAATAGGAATATTGACTAGCATTATATCTTATGGGTTGGTTTGATTTACGGGGCCTCGGCTCTTCGACCTAGTGACTGATGACAACACCGAATGCGCGATCGCGTCCACAAGTGCCAATGTCAGAGAATGCTTCCAGGTTGCAGTCATTGGTACAAGCCCACAGGGAACGCAAAATTCAGTGACGTCAGCTTGCCATTGTGAGAACCCTGTTTTGTGTCAAAGGCCTTTCCTCACTTGAGTGCATCATGTCGAATACATCGCCAAACTTTTTCTCCGCATCTGCTCAAAGGTTTCCGATTGTTGGGCACACCACTACATCCGGAGATCAGGGATCACCCACTCCTGCTTCAGAGATGGAGCAATTATGTGCTGGTAGTTTCAAGGGTTGCTTCGTTTTCGCTCCACCATATGACTCTCTCGAGCTACAAATGAATTTTATGCCCGTGCAAGCAAAGAATACACTTTCGTCACTAATCCTGTTATGGATGTCACGTATGTGTTCTGACCGTTTTGAGCAGCGGTTTTCCCACGCTTTTAGTACCCACCTCTAAGTAAGCGATTGCAACAATCAAAAGTATAAACTGCTTGTTTTAGTTGGGAGGTTATGGATTGGCATCCGGATGTCTGTACTATTTTGGCCATGCAGCGTGGACTGCTTGGGGCGTCCCATCTCTGCCCGCAGCGTCACGACAACAATGTTGTTCACTCCAGCTACTTAGCCTACATCTCGCTGAAGCGGAACTACCGTGGCAGAGGCAAGCGATTGTGCACCGCGTTTGTTATTTCGGCATTCGCTTCGCTCGCGATATGTGAGTGTTGGCATTCATCTATCGCTCGCTTCGCTCGCGATGAAGGGGCCTGAAAGTGCCGATTTTTCGCATATTTCGCCTCCGAGATTCTTATTTTATCGCCTGTAAACTATATATCGCTTGTAAGAAATTCACTGGTTCTGGGGCCTACGTTTTGTGGCGTGCCCCCAAGGTTTGACGGAGCCGGATCCAGTGTTTAAAATTTCAGCGATAAATCGCTTATAAGCGATAAAATTAAAATTGAAGTCAAGTTAAGCTATAAACCCTAATTATGACACCCCCGTTATGGCGAGCGAAGCGAGCGAAAATTTATTTCACGCGACATCTTATAGCTTGCTAAGCGATTGCGAAATGCATTCAGCCTTCCGACAATCGCTTCTCACTCCAAGTGCTGGTGTGCTGGCTGCTGTTGCATCCCGCATCCTGGCTAGCAATGGCAGGTCGTCCGCCTAAAACCAAGCTGCCCAAGCATTATGCGACTAAAGGTCTGTTTAGCAAGCGCATAGACGGACTTGTGGATGTCATTGAAGCTGATGTAGACGACAGCGTGGGCGCAATTCGTGCACCCGATGAGCAGCCTGTTGCCAGTGCTGACGATGATGTGCAGCAGTCGGAAGCAATAGATATAGCAGTACCAGCTAAGAAACGAGCAAAATTGAATCTTCTGGACCATCAGTATGCGTGCTTTACCAATCTCTTTGAACCGAGCGCCACTAGTAGTTCGACAATGACAGCACAGATGAGCGTGGCTTCTCAGCAATGGACTTCTTGAAGAATAAGCGTAGGAACCGGCTGGACACGCACTTGGAGCTATGTATGCGTGCGAAGCTACAGCGTCTATTCACCCTACAGACCTTCCCGTTTGTGGATGCTATTGATGTGTGGAAGGGCCGATATGGCACTGTGATTGAGTAGTTATGTCTACAAGCGTTATGCTATTGCAATATTCCCCGTGAACAGGACCTATAGCTTAGCAAGCTATTACTTAATTACTGCCGAGGGGCTCCTATAGCTTATTAAGCTATGTACACTAAAACGAAATTTTAAACACTGGCCGGATCACACCACTCTGATGCCGACATGCGTACATTCCGGCCATGCTCGTCTCCATGTGTGCTACATTCAATCTCGGTTATAATTTTTAACAACAAAGCAGCCCACAGGAGCACTTCTGCAGATCCAATCACATGTAGGTATTGGGGTGCTGCATTCACTCAATGACGCACTACGGCACATACGATCGCACTAGCTAGGGCACAAAGGATGCAACAAGTGATTACACTTGGCAAGCTTGCACACGAACAGCCATAATAGTCGGCTTGAATGCTTTCCCCATGGCCAAGTGCCAGGCCTTTAGAGGCAGCCAGACTGCTGGCTGGACACAGATGACAGGCCCCTCCGCGCAAGTCAAAGTGCCAGATCTGCCAATGGGGCTTGCGGCTGTGACAGGGATGACCTGCTGTGATAAAGTGGATCGATCGGATACAATTGATAGCACATGTTCTCAACGCGTCTGGGTGCAAATGAGACGACCTTGATGCTTATGATCTTGTCGCCCTTTCAAATGGTCACCTGGACAACGGACAATGCCTGATTGGCAAAGCCTTTACGGAATGGATTGCAGGTAGGTACAGAATCGGCTATAGAATTAGCTCAGGTTACTACGGAAGATTTCAGTGCAGTTATGATGTCTAGGGCACCCACGCTTCTGAGGAGCATGTATGCTGACGCTCCACAAAACATGTGGGAAGCAATACAAGGCTACTCGGAATGTTACTTCCCTTCTGTAAATGCACAAGGGAGACATTGATCATCCTGCCTTTTATTTTGACAATGTGTCCAACCGGTTCAGGTTGTGAAGAGGCAGGTGATGCAAGCAGTACAGTGGCCTTTCCTTCACTCAAGCACTTTTGCGAGGCTTGGGGCAAAGGTGCCCAAAGGCGTTCTATTGTATGGGCCATCAGGATGCTGCAAGACCTCTTTGGCCCATGGCATAGCAGCTTTCTGCAAGTTCAACTTGATAACACTATCTGCTGCCCAATTACACTCGATGTATGGTTCTATCTGCCGCTGCCAGATAGTGATTAATGTTTGTACATGCCTTCCACTCCCAGAATCGGTAATCTGCATGACGTCAGATTGCAGATTCGTTGGTAGCAGCTTCTTCACATTGCATGGATAACGCCATCTTGCTTTTGGTGTAGGTATGTAGGAGTAGGAGAATCCGCATTGAGCCACACTTTTAGGCATGCCCGGCTTGCGGCACCTACGATTTTGCTATTTGATGACTTAGACATGCTTTTTGAAGCACGCAACATGGACTTGTCACAAGCACGCAATTCATCTTTGCTAGCCACCATGTTGATGGAGCTGGATGGCCTCGAAGTAGCTGCAGGTCATCATTCCACGCGATGCTTCGTGTTCATTGTACTTTATGCAAGCTTGGCTCAGGTAGAGTGGTGACTGTCAATTTGGTTGTGTGACGGATGTGCATTCTATATTGATGGACCCTATGCCGTTGTATATGTGGCCATGCACTCGGTAGATATGTGCATGATTTCAGAGGCTAACGAGGTTGACTGCAAGTTGTGCAGGTATTATTGTCATTGCCACAACAAACAAGCCTTGGAGAATTGATAATGCGTTGTTACGGCCAGGCAGGTTCGATTCAAGAATATATGTCCCACCCCCGGACACATGTAGCAGGCTTGCAATTCTAAGTTCTTGCACAGAAAGCATGCCATGCAACGACAATTTGGAATTTCATGGTTTGTTGTCCATTTCTGAAGGCTGGACTTGTTCGGAACTCAAAGGTGTTTACAAAGAAGCATCTCGCATTGCTATGCGCAGGACTAAATGTTCTCGCGAGAGGTCTTGTGTGGCTAAGAAAGATCTCATGGATGCCGTTACAGATTTCGTGCCAAGTATGATATCTACACTATCGTACCTCACATGGGCCATGAAAAATTGAGTTGGTGGCCGTGATATTAGTCTCATATGTAAGCTTGGAAAATCGAAACATTTGCGAGCATTTATTTCCGGTACATCGGAATGTATCGAACATTTTTCGGAACATCGTACATTTCATACCCAAGAAAATCAGAACCATGGAGCTGCCAGCTAGCATAGATTGAATTTACCCATTCAGTCATTTCCAAATGTTTAGCAACACCCTTACGCACATTGTGACCAAGTTTCAACTGTGTTGGGCTAGAGGTGATTGTTGCAGGGGCCGTGCACGATTTCACTTATGGTCAAAACGGAGGTCAATGAACTGTTGACGCAATTGACACGCAATCTTGAGAATCATATCAGCACAAGAAAGGTGTCGTTGGAAAGCACAGAACCAGTGCTTTCATAATGTTACCATGGCACCATCGAAGGGGTTGTGTGCACATAGCTGTCTGCTTGTGCCACCACCTCAATATGTACAGTTGTCTGCACAACAATACTCCCACAAAGCCCCGAATTGTGTCAGTGTATCGTGACTTCGAGTCCATGCAGTAGAGTTGATCAAACATGCGCCGGTGTTCGTCAATCGACTGGTGTCCGCACTAGACGGCTGTGAGTCTGAGACCCATTGCACACAAGCATGCTTGTCTTGCCTAGCCGTAGCCACACCGTCTCGAACTAGAGCAGCTCCATGCACTGTTGTGGATGAAGTGTGACACGGCCTTAACGAAGCCTGGCACGGACGTGGCATCAGCGTAGACATTGCAATGCCACCTTCATGCTGCCAATCGTGCGTGTCTCTGGATAAAATAAACTTAATGCTACATTTAGCTTTTATTATGTACGTTGTGCCTAGCTAGTGTTACAACGATGCCGCGTGTGCATAGTGATATAGAGCTCCCCTGCAGGCAACAATCAATTTTGCAGCACCATTGTGTACCGTACAAAAATCTGGACATTACTTAATTGAATTTTGTCTGGTTCGACTCCTTGGTAGCGCTGTCACATTCAAATCAGCGCTCACAGACTGAAAAGCGCGACGCGCACCTTGCCACACGCGCAGCGCACGAACTGCAAACGAACTTCCACCACATCCTTGCACATATAACCAATGTTCTGGAACATCGGTACATTCGCGATCGTCGAAGTACCGTTTAATGGTGCATCCCAGAGCACCGCAATGTTCCCAACTTTGTCAATGTACCGGTAGTGTACCATATATTGTTGTACCGATACATGTACTTGGACCGGTACATGCCAGCCTTACTAATATGTGCTAGACAATAGTCTCGATGTGCAACAAATTGTACAACGTGTTTTAAGTTATTGGGACGAATGACGGACTGGTAATTCCAAGGCCTAGTAGAGTGTTCCGACACGTCAAGCCAGCGTGGCATATCATAGCAGATTGATCCCTTGGCACTTGAAGCTTGTGCGTTCTGAATTGCATGTCTACCATGACGCAAAATGGGTCACCAGGTCATGTTCACATGATTCAATTCAATGAGCACCATGTTGCCCGTCACTACGTCGTACCTCATGAAAGATCAAGCATACACTTTAATGTTCTCTTTGTCATCTTGTAGGTAGATTTTACGTTCCCGATGGTTGGCTTGCGTGACCACAACACAAATAATTGATCTCATAAATTTGATCTCGAAGTTGATGAGGCGGCGTGAGAGAGAGCGTTAAACATGCCACACCACTGACACTAGTCATGGCAGATACATGTTAAGGTGGGCTTAGCATATGCATGCTAATGGCTTGCTTGTGTAAGTGTTGAGGACAAGCGCCAATAATTAAGGCTGGCCACTAAGGGTATGTTGGATTCCATATACCGGTATAAGGGTATTGTTCTTACACGTGCACCCATCGGGGCAGTTCTGCCACCTGTCCCAGTGGCACATCGTGATCGGCATGTCTCCGCCGTTGCGGTTTTGGTGCGGCAGTTGCTCGCACGGCTAGGTCCTTTGTCATGAATTCTGTCGAAACTAGGTCAAAGCTAGTCAAAGCACTCAACTATGCAGCGACAGCTACTCGCACCTATAACAAACCAAGTTTGTTACACCGGCGAAATATAACACATAGCAAAAAAAAAGCAAGAATAAGCAACGGTCCGTTAAGGCACACGCGGACATATCAAGCTAATGTCCGCGCTGGCTGTGACTCGCATCGCACAGCCCACGGGCGTGACAACCGATGACACGGCTTATGCGGGGTCACCGTAAGGGATGACACTTGACCCCCGCTAGCCACCACTTTGCCTAGCTTGCTTGACCATGACACATGTCACATAACACTGTGCATGACGGAGCCGGGAAGACTTCGTCCCGAAGGCGGTAGAACACCGCAGGCAAGGCGCTGGTAGGGTTTGAACCCGGGTCTCCTAGAGGAAAGACCTTCAACGATACCAAATGTAACAAACTAGGTGTTTGGTAGAGGTGCGAGTAGCTCTCGCTGCACATTTGAGTTCTTTGACTGGCTTTGACCTAGTTTCGACGGAAATCATGACATCTTCATGACATTGCCTCTAGTGTTTCGTGGTCTGATGTAGCAGTTGTTCTTATTGTCGGTGTTGATGGTGTTGGTGGTGATGCTGGGGTGTCGGGTGTTGCAATTCGCCCGTCCTCTCTCGGTGAATTGGCTCGTGTTGTTGCATTCTGTGGCGCAAGTCAGAGTTTGCGGCAGCATGTTGCTTGGATTCATCTTTCGGTCCCGGATTTCGGAGTTGTCAATGTCCAAATGGATACGGCTATGTCATCATGCATACATACATACATGGTACGTGCTCGTGCCCGGCCTAGTGCCATGACTGCGTGAGTGGATTTGCGTGTGTATTCCTGGCAACGGCTCGCTGCCCGGCCTCTGTCCTTTGTAACTACATACATACACACCGCATGGCCGCGTTCACGGAGATTCACCGCTTCGTGAATGCTGCCCTCACCGGCCGGCTGCCACATCTCCCGCGCTTGCTGGACTGCCGCCTCCTCCCGCAAGAGAAGCCACAAGGAGGCGTCCGCCCAATCGCCATTGCAGAGACGTGGCAGCACCTGGTCAGCCTGCGCGCCATGACCCTGTGCAGTGGCCTAGGTGCCTCCCTCGCGCCGCTGCAGGTGGGGGTCGGGGTGCCAGGGGGCGCGCAGAACCTGGGCCATGCTGCGCGCGCCGTGCTGCAAGCGTGGGATGATGTCGTGCTTGTGCAGCTGGACTGGAAGAATGCATTCAACATGATGTCCCGTGCAGCCATCTTGGAGGCCGTTGCGTCTCACAAGCCTGCGCTGCTGCCCTTCGCCACCATGCTTGACAGGTTCCCCGCAAATCTCTACATCGACGGCGCACCGCCCGGCACCGCTGCGATCACGTCGCAGCGCGGCGTGCGTCAAGGCGACCCCATCAGCCCGCTGCTCTTCGCCCTGGCCCTCCAGGGCCTCCTCCAGGCAGTGCAGGCCCAGCATCAGCCACCCGAGAGGGAGGTCACGGCCGCCCTCATGGCGTATCATGACGACTGCACCATCGCCGGGCAGCGCCTGGACGCCGCCGCCGCATTCCGTGCGCTGGTCTCGGCAGCAATGTCATAAATCAATGTCTAGGTACACCTGCAAAGCATGACACGCAAGTCTGCGCATGGGTATGGTGGCCAAAGGCTCAACCCGTATTATGTTAGGATAGCATACTTGGGGCGCTCCGTGAGCGGCTCGCCGCAGGCCATTGTCATTGGGCCACGGTAGACATGCACGAATGGTCGCATATAGTCGTATGTGTCCAAGTCTGAAGTAACCTTTCTCTTACATCTTCCATAGGTTCCTGCACTGTCTTGCATCCAGTGCAGTATACTCCTTGATCTGTGCAGTGACCTTTTGTACGACCTGGCGGCTCTCCAGGTATAGGCACTACTTACCTCCTAATGCACACACATTGCGCTCCGAGTTCGGGTGTCAGAACGATAATAATACTTTTACGATGCATGACATGGAAGCTTCTCCCCACTACGTGGTGGATCATGATCCATACGATACTCACGCACGATTGATACGTGGCGCCCTCGTGCACGAACACATCACGCTGGTGAAGCATCAAGAAGGCTAGACAACGTGCACGCACAAGTCACGTCGGTGGCCAGTATCGTGTGCGCACACGTCATGTTAAAGTGAAAGGTCAGCGTGTGCAGCGCTGTGCGCACACATCACCCTACTGCAGACATACTGAGGTACATATATTATCGAGCATGTCAGAAATGCTCTATCTTGTCAGGTCAGACGCGCAGTCTCAGTTCAGATCAGGTCAGGAGGCTAGTGTTCCATACCTGCTGCGCACAGAGGTAGAACCGAGGAACACTGTAAGAGGAGATGCTAATACCGTGAAACAATAAGAAGAAAGATTATAGATCTCAGTGTGCACATGCTTATATGCACACTGAACGCTCAAGGTTACGGCGGGAAACCCTCGCACGATCTCTCTCACTACATCGAGACAATCACGGCTGGCGGCTTACCCCTGCACCGGATCCGCGGATCGTCCGTGCATGGGTGCACCTGTCACCACCCTGCTGCCCGCAGGCTCATGCATTGTGACAGAGCAAGGCAGAGCGCGACTTTGTGGAAAGTGCCGCGCGGATGGTCGTTTTCGCTGTACCGTTCAAAGTAAACGCCTTTGCTACATATGAATTTCCATGGCTTCGGTGTCATAAGTGCAACTGTGGAAACCATTTGCACATTGACGGTCGTTGCTGGTCAATGTGGTAGAGCGGGCGTTTGTCGCCCCCATTGCCTTGTCTGGTGAAGTTCGATTCCCGGTGGCCGGATCTCCAATGCCACATGCATGAGCCACATGGTTGAGAAATTATTATTAGTGGGGAGTGGTACGGGTGACATTGCGGGTCGTGGTGCCTACCCGGCCTGCTTACCTATCTAATAATAATAATAATAATAATAATAATAATAATAATAATAATAATAATAATAATAATAATAATAATAATAATAATAATAATAATAATAATAATAATAATAATAATAATAATAATAATAATAATAATAATAATAATAATAATAATAATATAATAATAATAATAATAATAATAATAATAATAATAATAATAATAATAATAATAATAATAATAATAATAATAATAATAATAATAATAGGTGTTGTGGGATATCCATATCTGGGGATCCAAGAATATAGATGACATAATCAAGGGAGGAGTCATCTAAGAAAGGACTCGTTGCTTCAGGCGAGCCCCAGTGCTTAGAGCATGTCGTGTGTACTCTAGAGGTCACCGGTTCAATTCTTACTTTCATGTCTGTCACGCGACTTTACGCGTGTCACAATGCATGAGCCTGCGGGCAGCAGTGTGGTGACAGGTGCATCCATGCACGAACGATCCGCGGATCCAGTGTAGGGGTAAGCCGCCAGCTAGGATCGTCTCGATGTAGTGAGAGAGATCGTGCGAGGGTTTCCCGCCGTAACCTTGAGTGTTGAGTGTTCAGTGTGCATATAAGCATGTGCACACTGAGATCTGTAACCATTCTCATTACTGTCTTACGGTATTAGCACTCTCCTTTCAGCATCTCTCGGTTCTACCTCTGTGCGCAGCAGGTACGAGATGCTGGCTGTCCTGACCTGACTTGAACGAGGACTGCGCGTCCGCCCTGCACGTATGATAGCTTTTCTGACATGGTATCGGTGATGTTAGCGCTATGTCTGTTTATGGTCTTGTTCAGGAAGCCGTCGGCCAATGTCTGCGCGCAGACACGGCGGGCATTCCACTGTTCTGCCGGCGCTCAGACTGCGGTCAACAGCGCAGGCATCATTTAGCTCTCTCGTAGCATATTGTTGTTAGACACAATTCGAGAAGCTTGTTTTAATGATCAGCGCTGAGAAAAGCGAACGCGTTCGCTTGTTCTCTCAACCTGTTTGCTTGCGAGCAATCCCACTGGTTAGTTGCTGCGCGCGACAAACAACCATCTGTCCTGATGCAGGATGTCTCTCTCGAACTCCAACGCCAACGCCAACTCTCCTCGCGAGGAAAGGCGTGACGATGCTGAACAGCAGCCTCTCGTCGACAGGGACGCTGACCAACAGCTCCCTGACGGAGAACAGCCTGCGGGTATGTTGCTCCGGGGCGGACGGATTGTCCGGCCACGACCCTCTTCCCACACTGGGCAGAGTAGCCAGCAGGTGCCTATTTCCTCTCATGTTGTGAACGATCCTGGTCACACCGAGTCACTCATATCACTCGAGACGTTAACCGAGGCGCTGCGCGCATCTCGGGGGCGTAGCGAACCTGATTTGACTAAAGGGAAATTGCCTGATTGGAATTACAAGACTGAAAGTTTCGTTGCGTACGAACAGAAAGTCTTTTTGTGGTTAGGTCAGTTCGAGTTAGATCATCTGTTGCAGCACGCACCGTCTGCGGACGAACAGCGTGTTCACGCTAGGGCGAGGACACAGGTCCTAATGTCTTTGCCTGACGCGGATAGGACGACTGTCTATCGCATGTCACATTTGTGTGAAGCATGGTCTTACTTGACTGCCAAGTACAGACCTAGCACTGAAGCCGAGATCCACAGACTGTGGAGTCGGTTCAATTCTTTGTCACAACACAATAAAGATGTCGCGACATATTGTGGTGAGGTGATGAGTGTTTACACTCAACTGGAGGCACTAGGTGCCGATGTGGGCCAGCGATGGCTTCGATTGAAACTGTTAGAGGTGGGGGAAGAGTTCAACGCTGTGCGCGGCGAAGTTCAACACTCCTCCCCTCATGTGATAATAGCCCGTTTAACTGAGCATGCCGATTTGCTCAAACAACAGCGGTCGCTGCAGGCTAGGTCTGGGGCGCCCGCGGGCAAACCAGGCCATGGCTGGCGCAAGCAGCACCGTGGTGACGGCCTTGTGGTCGCTGCTCTCGCAGCTGGCCAGGCTCCTCGCGAGGAGACCAGGACCTGTTTCTTCTGCAAGAAGAAGGGACATTTGCGTGCGAACTGCCCCCAACGCAAACAGGCTGCGGCCAGAGATGTTTGCACTATTGAAATGCCTGCCAAGTATCCACAGCCGGACGCGTCCATGCCGTGGAACATCATTGTTGATAGTGGGTCGGACATGCATATAGTAGGAAATCGGGAAATGTTCACTGAGTACGGCCCGTGTCAGAAAGTTGCCAATCTCGCGGGACCAGGGCAGCTTTCTATCATGGGTAGGGGAACCATTCAGGTGAACCTGGGTGCTTATGTGGACAAGCATGGGAACACGCACCCACTGGATGTGGAAATCCCTGGTGTTTACTATGCTCATGAATGTCCGTACAACCTGCTCAGCACGATGGGTCTTAGATCAGAGCAGATGTTCCTAGACACGCGTAGGAATGTGTTATATGTCCCTGGTCTGGGTGATATGGCTACCGGCGTAGAGGATAACGTCAAATTTCAGGAACTAGATGTAGACGGTCATCCTGTTTTTGCCTTTAAAATGGCGGTAGATACGAAACCCATTCTCGTCGGTGCGCCTGTCAATAGGGGGGTAGTCTGGTCTAACCAGAGCAGTCCGACCTCAGTTATTGAGGATCAACAGCAGTGGCATCATGTGGCGGTTGCGGCCATTGACCTGAAGCGACCCAATGCTGGGGGAGCTGAGGTCCCATATGATGCATACTTGCTGGAACCTGCTTTTATAGCACATTTGTCTTTCCACCAGTCAAATTGGGTCCTCAAGCGCATGCAATCTAACAGTGACTTTTATGGTCATTTGAATTTGGATGTCGATTCCGAGCCACTAGGGAATCGATGTCACGGCTGCAGAATTGGCAAAGTGCCTGCGGGCAAGTTTTCTGCCAATGATCGTGAGCTCATGGGCCAGGCCAAGTGGCCTGGTGAGCAACTGCACGCCGATTTAGCTGGTCCTGTCTCTCCGGTAGGAATTGGTGGTGTGAAATATGTTTTGTTTGTGATGTGTGCCTTTACCCGTTATACTTTCGTGGTAGGTCTGCGCAAAAAGAGTGAGGCTGCGGCCATGATCTCTTATATTATCGAACGCATTCGGGTGAATGTGGTGAAGCCAGGTGAACCGGGTGTGCGCATCCTACACACCGACAAAGGGGGAGAGTTTATGGTCGCGGCCTTAAAGCTCTACCTCCAGCGTCGTGGCATCACTCACCGCTTGACCCCCACAGCCGCTCATCGCTGTAATGGCATGATCGAGAGGAGGATCGGAGTGGCCTTTGAGTCACTCCGTGCTGTGCTGCTCGCGAGCGGCCTGCCTCTGTTCCTGTGGATAGAATGCCTCGCCAGCGTTGTCCATGGCCACAATCTCACGCCATCATCGGCATTGTACCATGACAAACTGGCGAGTATCCTCAAGGGCCTGAAAGCTCAGCATGCTGTCAATGCGTCTGCGGACGTTGACGAAGCTGAAAAGAGCCTGGGGAAGGGTAAGCGTATGAAAAAGGCCGAGCGCGATAAGTTGAGGGATGAGGAGAAACGCAAGTACAAGTTGCTTGCGACAACAGAATTAGATGAGTTTTTAGTGCGGTCTTGTGATAAGGATATCATTCCTTATATGGCCTTTTTCCGAGACACCTCCGTTGAGGTGTTCCAAGATCTGCTGCGGCAGCAGCGTCCATGGGGGGTTGAAGTGTATGCATACCCTAGGGATGACAAGCTGCGGAAGTTGTCCCCACGGGGTGTGCCTGCATACTGGGTCGGGGCTGGGTTAGGCCCCAGCATGCAGCGTGTGTACGCCCAGAACGTTCCTGGGGGTAGGGTTTTTGTTGTGCGTCAGGTGATGTGCACTGCGGATCAGATGATCCGGCACGTACGCAAGTACGATGCGTCCGCCGTTGTGGACAAGAGGGAACCTGAGGAGTTTGCGAACTCCTATACGGTTGCTTTCGAGGGGGACGATGAGGGTGAGCGTGTGACTGACGCAGATGTCCCTCCTTTCGCGGCAGAGCACACGTATGATGGGGGAGTGTTGCGCCGTCTGCGTGACCAGCTTCACACCCCCCCTGGTCATGGTAGGGTTCCTGTCATGGAAATGACATTCCGGCAGGACAACCCTGACCCTGATCCTACTGCGTACTCTCCACGATTTGGAGCTGGCTCCTCTGCGGAGATTATCCGACGTGACCCTGCTAGGGCAACGCCGGAAATAGCCAGAACAGCTTTGCATCGCACGCGTGCAATGTCCAGAGCTGCTGCTCAACCTGCCGTCCCTGCTCCCCCTCGTGTTCCCGGCGAAGTGTATCATCCTGTCGCCACGCCCTCTCGCACCGCGCGGTATGTTGTTACGCGCAATGCTGTGTTGCACGACCCTGGTGTAGAAGTTGCGCTCCCCATTCGAATGTCTGTCAGTGCGTCTGATGACGACATGGAGGATCCGTCCGATGATGACAGTCCTGGCATCTATGACGACGATGACGAACAGCGCATGGACTACACCGTCTCAGATGATGAAAGAGCTGCGGCTCATCAGCATCTGGAGGCTCAGCGGGTCCGCTCTGGGAGTAATTCGGCAGCGGCCTCAGCATCTGGCGCGGGGGCAGTTGCTCAGCCCTTGCGAGGAGCTGAGGCGCCGAGGCCCTTCTGGGAGGATGAGCCAGATGAGGTGGAGACCGGGTCCGAATTAGGGGGAGAGGATCCGGACCCCTCAGCCGCGGTTGGGGTTGATTTGCCCGACGAGGTGAGGGCCATTCCAGCTGCCTTACCCCGTATTAAAATCAATCCTCTTGTACGCAGACGCCTTGTTCCATTGGCTGCGGATGTAGCAGCTGTACAAATGCATGAGCCTGCGGGCTCTGACATTGCTAGCAGTAAGACAGTTGAATTTGCTATTGATGTTTCAGCTTGCGATCAGGACACATCAGCCGCGGCTGACTGTGGAGTGTCCTGTGCAGGCCTGAAGCCTCAGCATGTGGGGTCTGGCGAGCAGCAGAATGCTCAGCGTCATGGGTCGCGCAGAGCAGCTGCCGCCAGGAAGCAGAAGCCTTCCGACCCTGATCTGCCTTCTATGAAGGAAGGACTCGCGGGTCCAGACAGGGATGCGTGGCTGCGTGCCATGCAAGAGGAGGTAGATGCACTGGGTGAGCACGGAACCTTCGGGTTGTGCTATCTGCCTGCGGGCAAACGGGCTATCTCGGGCAAATGGGTGCTCAAGATCAAGCGTGGGCCTGCTGGTGAGATTCAGCGGTACAAGGCACGATATGTAGCTCGTGGTTTTTCTCAGGTAGAAGGAGTAGATTTCTTTGAGACATGGTCCCCTGTCGGTAGTTATGCGACGCTGCGTGTGTTGCTGTCAATAGCTGCTCAGGAGGATATGGAGATTAGGCATATAGATATACAGTGTGCTTTTCTGAACGGTGACCTGGAGGAAGAGGTTTTCGTTGAACAGCCCCCGTATTTTTCAGACGGGACAGCACGTGTATGGAAATTGCATAAGACTCTGTATGGCCTGAAGCAAGCCGCTCGCGAGTGGCATAAAGCTTTAGTAAAGGTCTTGGCTGAACTGGGATTTGTGTGCGCACAGAGTGATCCCGGACTGTATGTCAGTAAAACCAATCGGTGCTTTATTTTTCTGTGGGTGGATGACTTATTTATTTTCAGTTGCTCTGCGGGGCTGCAGGAAATAATCACTGTTATTCTCACAAAATTTGAAGGCAGAGATTTAGGTGACCTGTCTTGGGCACTTGGCACTGAGATCACGCGTGATCGAAAAGCCAAAACAATCACAATGACACAACGTAACAAGATCCAGAACTTGCTGGAAAAGTACAGCATGTCCGACTGTCGTAAATCTCCCACTCCATTAGTGCCGCGGCAACAACTAAGGAGTGTGAAAGAGCATCCTGACCTGGAGAAAGCCAGTGCTGCTGAGCATTCCAGGTTCATGAGTGCTGTAGGAAGCATCCAGTACATTGCAGGAGTGACACAACCTGACCTGAGCTACGTGGCACATGCCCTGGCCCGGCACATGTCTAGTAGTCTGAAGGAACACTGGTCTGCCGTGCAACACGTTCTGAGATACCTACAGTCCACGAAAAATCTAGGAATAAAATTTGTAGGCTCTGAGGGACATGGGTGTTTGCTAGAAGCTTTTTCAGATGCAGATTTTGCGAACTCTGCTGATCTGAAAAGCGTGTCTGGTATGATTATTCGAGTGTATGGGAACTCTGTTCTCTGGCGTTCGAAGAAGCAGAGTATAGTGGCTGGGGATACAACAGAGGCTGAACTCATCGCGATGAGTGCAACAGCCAACGAGTTGATGTGGGTGAAGCAGTTGCTTCTCGATTTGAAACTCGTCCCACATAAGCCGACTCTGTGGGGTGACAATAAGAGTGCCAATATCTTGGCTGTGAATGCTGTGTCCACTGACAGATCCAAGCACATTCGTGTGCGGCACTTGCGAGTGCGGGAATATGTCCAGATGGATGAACTTAAGGTAGAATGGGTCGGCACTGTCGATCAGTTAGCAGATGTGTTTACTAAAGTGCTGCCCGGACCTGCTTTGCTAGAAGTTCGTAATAAACTCCAGCTAGTGGAGACGTAGCAGGGTTTATGGGGGAGTGTCACAATGCATGAGCCTGCGGGCAGCAGTGTGGTGACAGGTGCATCCATGCACGAACGATCCGCGGATCCAGTGTAGGGGTAAGCCGCCAGCTAGGATCGTCTCGATGTAGTGAGAGAGATCGTGCGAGGGTTTCCCGCCGTAACCTTGAGTGTTGAGTGTTCAGTGTGCATATAAGCATGTGCACACTGAGATCTGTAACCATTCTCATTACTGTCTTACGGTATTAGCACTTATCTCCTCTTACGCGTTTCCTCGGTTCTACCTCGGGGGGGGGGGGGGGGGGGGGGGGGGGGGGGGGGGTTGCGCACAGGGAGGACGCACAGCATAGGGCGTGGACGCAGACGCTCAGGCAGGACGCACAGACTCAGATGTGCCAGGGAACGACCTCGAACACCTACCTGACCGCCGATCATGAATACTGTGCATATACGTGGTTTGTTTTGTTTGGTCTCTTGCTTTCCCATCGACATTTGCGTCTGACTCGGTGAACGTGCACCAAGGCGTACATGTACATCCAAGTGAGTACTCTGCGCCCAAGACGTACTTGACGCAGCTCGCGAATGTAATCCAAATCTACGTCGTCGAGATCGTCCAGCCATTTATTATCAGCTAACATGTACTCATGGATCAATAGATCTTCCTCGCTATCAGACCAGAAGGCAACAGGCCACCGCGGGCCTTCCGCATCGGCATCAGAGGAAGAACGCATCTCGCACACCACAGGACATCATACAAGGTCACACAGAGCTCAGACGTGCAGTTTGGAAGTGTTTAGACGGCTCGTTGCATTCGCGGTGCTGTGCGTCCCGATGGCACTATTCGCCACTGAACACGGAGCCTGTCTAGACCCGGTCGCAGAGTCCGAATCCGCTCTGAGCGCCCACCGCCACTGAACACGGCCTTATAGCGCCCTAGCGGCTTCGAGATGATCATGGCTTCAGCGGTCTTGCGTCCTGCTGCACTGCTGCGTACAGCCAATTCTGTCGGCACCCAGCTGCTGCGTACAGGTTCCCAGTGTGGAATTTATGATCCCATGTTCATCCGCTACGATACCCCGCTCTCTGAGCATTTGCGATGCGTGAGGAGATGGTCCCCTGCTGGCTGTACGCCAGCGCTGTTTGCTGCAACGGCGTTGACGATCATGCGACGATGGGCTGCGTGGTTGATGACTAGCAGCTTCCTTGTGAAGCTGGGTGCCTGTGTTTTTTCTACTTGTGAAGACGCTTTTGTAGTTTCTCATGTGCAGTGCACTTGCCCGTAGTGGACGTGCACGGCACTGGTGAATGAGTGGATTTGCGTGTGAATTCCTGGCAATGGCTCGATGCCCGGCCTCTATCCTTTGTACCTACATACATACATGCGCACGCTGGACACAACGCCCAGATGGGGCGCCACGCGCCCGACGCAGCGCAGGCGGCAGCCCTGGCGGCGGCAGCGGCGCCGGGTGGCCAGGATCCGGCGGGGCCTGGGGAGCAGGCCGCTGCCGCGCAGGCGACGGCGCTGGAGTAGGTGTTCAGGGCGGTGGCCCAGGAGAAACTGGGGGACATCATGTTTATGCCGCCGGGTAATGCTTTGTGTATAGGAGATGTGACTGTTGTGATCCCCTGTGCTGATTCCCATTGCGGCCGTGCGGCCCGACATGACGGGGGTGCTGCGGAGACACGGGACGTGCAGAAACGCACTGCTTATTGTTTGTACGACCCTGATGCGTATAGTTTTGTGCCGTTATCGCATGAGGCGCATGGTCGCTTGGGACGGCCTGCCATGAATCACTTGAATCGGCTGGCGGAGGTTGCTTCTCGGTGTGGTAAGGTGAACCGTGCTTTGTTTGTGACGAATGCTCTGCGCCGGATGAGTGTGGCGTTTTGCAAGGGGAATGCTCTTGTGCTCCGTGCCGGGCTTTAATCTTTGGCTGGCATCACCGGCCGGGCTGTGGTACGTGCTCGTACCCGGCCTAGTGCCATGACTGCGTGAGTGGATTTGCGTGTGTATTCATGGCAACGGCTCGTTGCCCGGCCTCTGTCCTTTGTAACTACATACACACCCTGGGTATCAAAGTATAGAATAACAGTATAAACATTTTCCATTATACAGACCCAACGAAAACTTGGATCACAAAAGTATTTATATATTTGGAAAGCCCTTGTTCTTGTTGAACCTGGAGATGCCAATAGTTGTCATTTCGCATCAATAGGCGTTGTGTAGACATCGGTTAATGTTCTGGCTTAGAATGGAAAATCATTCAATGCCTTATTCACTTTCCAGAATTGATCGCAATTCGCTCACAAAGTTGCAAAGCAAGATGTTTAATTCGAATATGTAATGCCTCAGCAGAGCCTGAAGCGGCCGCATCCGTGGCGGAGCGTTGCTGCAAGCTGCGTGGCCAGAGGTGCAGCGAAGCTTCGACGTCCGATATCGCTGCAGAGATATGACGCGACCACGAAGCGACCGGCGTTGCAGACTGTTTTGAAGCAGATGCATAGATGCGAAGCTGATGCTGAAGCTCTTGTGCAGAGGTGATGCCACAATGAGGCTGCCGCCGGACAATCGATACATAGATAGATAGACAAGCGAAGAGCCCATCTTCGGGGGGCGCTTACGCTTTGATACTCGAAGCTTAAGCACGAAGGTCGATGCTGGCGGGGCGCTGCAGCCAGCGTGGCCAGAGGTGCATCGCAGCTGCGGCGCTCTGCGGCTCGACGCATGGTGCTCGACGCTCAGTGCAATTGATTTCTGTCGCAGTAAATATAATGCAAAGGAGTTGAGCAAAATATGTGATATTTCAGCAGGGCTCGAAGCGGCTGTTTACCACCGTGGCGGAGAGGTGCAGATAGCGTGGTGGCTACAGGGGAACCGAGGCTGCAGCGTTAGCCTGCATATTTGAAAAGCAACTGTAGCTGGAGCGTGTTCGCTTCAATAGCATAGACCGGTAGCGTAGCTGCAGCTGATTTAAGAACGTGTAATGCGCAGGTGTAGGAACGCAAATTACAACTGTAGAGGTCCGTCACTTCGCCGTTCAAGTCAGGTAGTTGCAAGTCAGGTAGTTGATACATTGCAAGTGATATGCGGCTGCGGATGTGTGGAATATTTTTGCAGCAATTCTCACTATGCAATTGCATGCTTTGTTGATTGCTTGCAAAGTGACTGCATAGACGAAAGTATGTGATGTAACTTGCATAGCATCATCACAAATGCGACTTTGTGAATATAGAAGAGTGAATGAGCATAAGTTAGGAAAGCATAAAGTTCGTTGTAGCGACAATTGTATTGTAATTGTTGTAGCAATCATTTAGATTAGCAGGGACAGAGGTGCAATTCAAGCATTTACGAAGCAATGTTGACATACTAGGTGTGGTATAGAGTGACTTAGCAACAAATAGCATAATTTCTAATCAGTCAATAGATTAGGGATGACAACGATGTCAGTTGACAAAATGCACAGCAGACACCTCAATTTTGTTACACATATGATATGAAGTAGGATGACAAACTTTGATTTCGTTAATCTGTGAGTAGATCAGGGATGACGACGTTGTTCGTTTCGAACTTGTCGTCGTGCATGTCTTCTGCGTTGACTAGGAAGAGTGTCTGGTCACGGCTGTGTCCTCTGCTGACGCGGACTTCGAGTTGCCCATGTGCGTGTTATAAACGAGAACCTATTATGTGTGCATTAGGAGGTTAGTAGTGCCTATACCTGGAGAGCCGCCAGGTCGTACGAAAGGTCACTACACAGATCAGGGATAATACTGCACTGGATGCAAGACAGTGCAGGAACCTATGGAAGATGTAAGAGAAAGGTTACTTCAGACTTGGACGCATACGACTATATGCGACCATTCGTGCATGTCTACTGTGGCCCAATGACAATGGCCCGGGGCGAGCCGCTCACGGAGCGCCCCAAGTATGCTCATGCATACTATCCTAACATAACACGGGTTGGGCCCTTGGCCACCATACCCATGCGCAGACTTGCGCGTCATGCATTGCAGGTGTACCTAGACACTGATTTATGACACTCCCCTAGAAGGTCTTCTGATCTTGAATTAGATGCAGCTTCTCTTGAACGTCCTTCAATGCAGGTCCAGGCAAAACCTTAGTGAAGACATCAGCTAACTGGTCTTTGGTCCCTACCCATTGCACTTGGATCTCATCCGCCTCTACAAATTCTCGGACCCGTAGGTGCCGCACTCGAATATGTTTGGACCTATCACTAGAGATTGGATTGTTTGCAAGGATATTCGCACTTTTATTATCTCCCCAAAGCACCGGTTTTTCTGGACGAAGATGCAAGTCTAGCAACAATTGCTTGGCCCACATCAACTCGTTTGCTGCACTACTCATTGCTATCAATTCTGCCTCGGTCGTATCACCAGCTGTGATCGCTTGTCTCTTTGACCTCCAGAACACAGTATTGCCATACACCCGTAGGAGTAGGCCACTTATGATCTTCAAACTCTTGTCATTTGCAAAATCAGCATCAGTGTATCCCTCAAGCAAACAGCTCTTCTCAGACGAGCCCTTAAACACCATACAAAGTCCAATCGTGGACTGCAGGTATCTCAGCACATGCTGCACCGCTGACCAATGCTCCTTTAAGCTACACCCCATATGCTTGGCCAAAGCATTACAGGCATAAGAAATATCAGGTCGCGTAACTACAGCCAGGTACTGGATTCCCCCTACAGCACTCATGAACTGAGCGTGCTCTGCCTGAGTGGCAACCTCAAGGTCAGGGTAGTCCTTCGCACTCCTCAACTGTTGCCGTGGCACCAGTGGAGTCGGACTGGGTCTACAATCTGCCATGCTAAACTTTTCTAGAAGATTCACAATCTTCTGCTCTTGGGACAACGTGATCGTCCTCTTCTTCCTGTCACGCTTGATAGAGGCGCCTAATGCCCAAGACAAATCGCCTAAGTTCCTTCCAGTGAACACTTTGAAAATTCGGTCTATCAACTCCTTCAGGCCCGTGGACCGTCCGAAGATAAACAAATCATCAACCCATAGGAAGATGAAACATCTACCAGTTTTCCTAACATACAGTGCAGGATCTGAGTATGAGCGAACAAAGCCCATCTCACCCAGTAGACGTGCAAGCGCCTTGTGCCATTCACGTGCTGCTTGCTTCAAGCCATACAGGGTCTTAAGCAGTTTCCACACTCGACTGGTGCCATCGTTCAAAACCTGGGGTTGTTCTACATAAACAGTCTCATTCATGACCCCATTGAGAAAAGCACACTGGATGTCTACGTGTTTCATCTCTAAATCTTCCACTGCAGCTATTGACAGAACAACACGAAGAGTGGCATAGCTCCCTACTGGAGCCCACGTCTCAAAGAAATCTACACCCTCCTCCTGGGTAAACCCTCTAGCAACATACCGCGCCTTGTAACGCTGGATCTCTCCTGTAGGTCCCCTCTTAATCTTCATGACCCATTTACCAGAGATGGCCTTAGCCCCTACTGGCAATTCTACCAATTCATAGGTGCCATGCTCACTCAAAGAGTTCACCTCTTCCTCCAGAGCTACCATCCACTTCTCCCTATCAGGCCCAGCCAACGCTGCCTTCCAGGGTGGATTGTCTGGATCAGCAGGTCTCTTCTTCATGACAGCAGCAACCCGGCGGGATGGACGTCGCCGGCTTGACTGACCACCGCCATGTTCCACATGCTCAGCTACCTCTGCATCAAGCAACGCACTGTCAGCCGTAGCTGCCATGCTTGAACTACCCGCAACCTTTGGTGCTACTGTCTGCTCACTCACATCACTATGCTCCTCATCACAAGCTACAACATCTATCGCAGCAACATCTGCATGTGGAATCAAGCGCCTGCGTACAAGCGGGTTCCATTTTTGTCTAACTAGACCAGACTGCGCTTCTTGCCCATGGGCCTCAGCAGCAGCGTCATCATGCAAACTAATCTCCTTAGCAGAATGCATGGACTCTCCAACGACAGGTAGGTTGCCTTACCTCTCCCCTAGGGACAAATCCGCCTCTTGAACTGAACATGAATTCCTCCCCCGGACCCAGGCGGCTAGCCATAGCTTGGCCAAACCCGGGCATGTCAAGGGAGGGTCCCCCAACATCAATTGCGTCACCTTGCGGCGGGGCAGCTGCTCCCGCCGCGGCAGTTGGCAGCGGATGTTGTTCCTCAACGCCGTCCATGACGCTCACCTCATCAGTCTGTGGGGCATTTGACCTCGCAGCTCTGGCAGGGCTGCCAGATTCCCGAGGTCTCCCCTGCTGGGCACGGCTCCTGGTGACGGGCCTCATGTCGATCTGAGCGCCACTCAAGTCCCGGAAGTTGTGGACCTTTTGAATAGTTGAGAGCGTCCCTATTGGCATACATCTCCCCCGATTGAGGAGGGTAGCGCACTGCTGTCTGCCCCAACACTTTCGTGCGCACGACATCATGCACTCCTTCTACCACCTCAGGTGTGGACATCCTAGTTCTTCCCTGCAACTCTACCGGACCGTCCGGCGCACCGACTCTGGGCGCGATGCTACGACCTACTTGCAATTCCTCACGCAAGTCACGCAACTCTGGCGTGTCCTCCATATGCTGCGCGGGCGCCAGCTGGATAAAATCACTGTCATGTAATTCACCAAGTTGTCTACCTATGGCGAACCCATCGAAATCAAAAGTAGCAGCGCCATGCACGCGCATGTGCTCTTTGCGGGACTCAATCAAATCCAGATCGGGAAACGGAGGGGCACCAGACATCACACACTTATCCAGATCGGGATCAAACGTCAGCTCCTCTTCCGGGCCCATAGGCACCAGAGGCACATTTCCCCGCGTCACAGTATCTAGCGTACGCAAGTGATCACGCAACATGGCAGCATTGTATGCCATTTGCCGCACCTCCAGCACTCTGCCACCCCCGGGGCAACGCTGGAAGACTCTATTCATGTGGGGCCCTTGCCCTGGCCCCATCCACAGTACAAGTTCACCCCTGGGGTCTAACCTACGCAACTTATCAGAATCAAGGTAGACGTAGACCGGCAGCCCCCATGGGAGCATCTGCGCAATCATGAGCTTGACACGCTCAGAGTCATATGTCTCTTTGTAGAACAACATATACGGGATGACATCTGCAAGATCATTGTCTATCCACTCTTTCCGCAACATTTCGTTTTCTTTTGCTTGATCTATCTGTTGCTTAACTCGTTCTATAGTTTCTTTGCTAGGTTCGACAGCCGAAATGTCGGCAGTGGTCTTATGGACCCCCCCAGACTGCACTGTATTGATATCCCTACCCGTCGCATTCCTATATCTACCTAAATTGGCCAAAAGGCGCTCAAGCTTGTCCGCAAGATGTTCCCTCTTCAGGCGGTTCATGACAGCGGAACTAGGAACCAGATTCGCTGCAGCGGTCCCACACAACATCCCCTCAGGCCATGCACGGCGTGTTATGTTGGTTGGACACATGAGCGCTCTCAGTCTATCAGAAGTGGCACCACATTCACGCTCAGCTATGCCATTGCCCTGATGATTGCCTGGTGCACAGTCTTCCCAAACAATGTGCTTGTCACGAAGATAGGCCTGGAAGACATGGCCCAGAAATTCTCCGCCGCGGTCACCACGCAGGAATCTAACACGTCCTGGAACAGGCGGCTGGCCTTTCTTGATGACAACTTGCCCAGGAACAACTGTAGAATTGCAGTGTTCTATGATCTCTACTAGCAATTCAGGGACTCTGGACTTTGCATCCATAGGGATAGTGAATCTAAAACGGGAAAATTCATCAACTACAATCAGCGCATACTTTGCTTTCCCAACTCCCATAGGTGTAATGGGACCTAGAACATCCGCATGCAAGCACGCCCCCGGATACGTCGCACAAGAGTGCGTGACTGTCTCGCCGTGCTGGCTACTAGACCCGGTACCATTTCTAGCAATCATACAGCCGTGGCATTTGTCTATCTCAGCGCTCACTTTTGCTGGATCAATACGCAAGCCCTGGTACATCTTGGCCTTAGCCATCAGACGCAGGTTTGTGGCTCCTGTGAGGAAACTAACATGAGACAAGAATGTAGTATTCAATTTTTCTTGTCCAGGCACATTTGGAGACCCAACTAAAGCAGCTACACGACTGTACGAGACCTCGTCATCCTCTAGTTTCGCAACCGAATTGGCAGCAGACCAAACAGCGGGATTACTAACTCGCGAGCCCCATAGGACTGGCTTTCCCACATCTGTAGTCACAACAAACACTGGCCGATTCTGGTGGTCATGCGATTGAGTAATCCGACCCTCCGTGTGGCCCATGGCCTGGTCAGAAAACCCAGGTACAAAAACAAGATCACCTCCTTCTGTCGCCACACGCGTTTGCAAGGTGATGCCGACATTCTTCAACAAATGTGTAGACAAAATGTTGAAAGGACAGTGCGGCACATACAAGCAATTCGGGATCTCAATGGTCAGATCCTTGATCTCCCCATCCATCGTGACATAGGACCCCAGACGGAAACATATAGTTCCCTCCCCCAGAACTGGAATATCATCATCCCCTATTGGGTGAATGCACTCTACAGATGCAGCATGCATTGACAAGAACAGCTCGGGGTTCCTAATGACATGGACATCAGATCCGCTGTCCACCAGGAAGTTCAGGCTTTCGCCCAGGTGCGCAACATCCGTCAAGGAGAAGTCGTCGCTAGGAAATCGCACGACAGCAACAGAGTTGCCATTGCCTCGTCCTCGTCCGCGTCCTCTGCCGGCGCCTCGTCCCTGGCGGCTGGCGTTGTTGGCAGCCTGGATCTGAAGATACTTCCTGACTTCCGGATGCAGATCCGGGCAGTCCTTCTGGAGGTGTCCAGTCTTCTTGCATACGTGGCAGGTGCGCGTCTCGCCATTGGCGATCGCGGCGACAGCTGCCGGTTGTCCTCGGTTCCCATTGCCCCCTCTGTAGCCATGGCCTTGGCCGTGGCCTCGGCCTGCTATGCCACCACCATGTGTGGGCCCACAGGCATCTAAAGCCTGGGCATGGTTGGTAATGGCAACTATTTGAGTCAGGAAATCTTTTCCGCCCTGCTCACTACGCAATGATACATACTCTCGGCCGAGAGGCTCAAACAACTTGTTGCTGACCTGATACGGAGCAGGCGCAGCACCGAGAGCAGTAAGCTGGTTCACCAGAGACATGATGAGTGTACAATAATCCTCAACTTGTTTTGCCCTGGCACCTCTGAGCGTGGCACGAGAGAACCTATCCCAGAGACTCCTAACCTCAGCCTCTTTGCTGGGCATATACTTGGCTCTCAAGGCAGCCCAAATATCACACAGCGTAGTATGAACCCGGACATACTCTAAGTCCTGTGCAGGCAGCTGAAAACAGACTACAGCCAACACCTTATCATGGACACTTGTCTCAGGTCCAGTGGGGAAAACAGTGAGCAAATGGTACAGGCCATGGCCTTTCAACCATAGCTCGACACGGAACTCAAAGGTTGAGAACCTCTCGCCCCTTGCAGAATCCCAAGACGGGGTCTTGCCTTTGTCTATTGCGGGTTCACGCACAGACACAGCTCTCATTGCATCTACAATAGCATTAGCATCGACTACAGTACCAGGCGGATGGAGATCAGCGACAGGGCCAGCATTGCCTTGAGCCATAGCTCGCAGCGCAGCAGCCTGAGCCTCAGCATCCGATCGTGCCTGTTCCGCTCGCTGTAAAGCATCACGGAGCGAGTTTGCTTCAACCTGGGCGCGCATTGCCATAGCATTGGCAGCCTCAAGCTGAGAGGCAGCTCGGGCAGCAGCAGCATGCCCTCGGGTGCCGGCTGCAGGGCCTAGTGAGCTAGCACCAGCTCCTGCAGCCCTACCTGTGGCTTGAGCAGCTACAGCCATGGCTGAGCGCTCAGCCTCGAGTCTTTGTGCATCAGCCATAGCTTCAGCATCAAAGTTCTCGACTGATTCAGGATTAGACATCTACCTGCAGCGAAACAAATCTGCTTTCGCTAAGGGTCAAGTCGATCAAACCCGTAGGCTTTAACGACGCACAATCCTAAACCGTCGTCATTCAGTTCACAATCAAACATGTGACAACCTGTGACATAATGACGGTTGATCTGGTCATTGATTACGCACTGATGACAGTGCGGTTGCCCGTAGCCGCGCGCAATCATATGACAACCACCTCATCGCGCAACTAATGCAGCGACACAACACATCACCGATACCATGTTATAAACGAGAACCTATTATGTGTGCATTAGGAGGTTAGTAGTGCCTATACCTGGAGAGCCGCCAGGTCGTACGAAAGGTCACTACACAGATCAGGGAGAATACTGCACTGGATGCAAGACAGTGCAGGAACCTATGGAAGATGTAAGAGAAAGGTTACTTCAGACTTGGACGCATACGACTATATGCGACCATTCGTGCATGTCTACCGTGGCCCAATGACAATGGCCCGGGGCGAGCCGCTCACGGAGCGCCCCAAGTATGCTCATGCATACTATCCTAACATAACACGGGTTGGGCCCTTGGCCACCATACCCATGCGCAGACTTGCGCGTCATGCATTGCAGGTGTACCTAGACACTGATTTATGACAGTGCGAAGATGGGATGCTGGAGGACGACGAAGACCTTGTCGAGGTCGTCGCCTTGGATGCGGTGCACTGTCGATGCCCAAGCCAGGCGGAGAGGGATATGGTTTCGGTTGACTTGGATCGGGAGGTGCGGCGGCTCGAGTCTCATTGTGATGCGGCACAGAGGCCAGATGGCACCGGTCTGACGTAAACGGATGTAGACGAGGTGACGTTGTGTCTGCACCACATCTGCTAGGGCGCCCTTGACGAGGCCCGCGGTGCGATCGATGGTGTGTTGTACGTGGACGGGTGCGCCCACCTTGAGGCGTAGCTTTGCGGGTGCGCAGCCGGGCATGTCGAAGACGGCCGACATCCCGGAGGTAATATGCGCAGAATTGAACGCTGCGGGTGCATCTCCTCTGTTGACGACTTCGTCGCGAGCGATGTATTCCTTTGGTAATGTAGCCAGCTTGTCGAGAATGACCACGTTGTGTTCGTCGGCTAGCGCATTGGTCGCACATATAATCGCTTTGTTCATGTGATTTTGCGTCTGATCTGCTGTGAAGACTTCAGTGCGCGCTGCATCGATGATGGCGTCATCAACAATTCGCGAAGGGAAGATGCGCGTAGGTAGCCGTATGCGTTGGATAGAGTTCTCGTGGTGGTCGCAGTTTGGAAGCTCGCCGTAGCCAATGCGACGCTGCCAGTTTCTGAGTTCGGAGTCGCATTTTGCACGCATCTGATGTTGGAGATGGAGGTGACGGGATCGCGGCCAGCAGTTGGCTTTCTTGAGTGCGTACGCGCGAATGGTCGCAAGGTCTGGCTCACACGCTCAAACGCCGGGCACGTTGGTTGGATGTTGCGTGTGGCTATGATTATGTGTGGTGTTATCGGCCGGGGCGTATCAATAACGCGGCGGATCCGGTGTCCCGGGCGCCTCAGCATTTTTCGCTCATGATGTATTCCACCACGTCCGCGACCACATATAGCCCCTCTGCGGATAGGGTACTGCGGACTGTGTGTTGCGCTCTCTTTGCGGTCAAATTGACTAGGGCTGCCCGTCGCGCCGCTGCTGATGCTCGGGACACTGAGCCGGCCGGCACGGACCAGAGGGTGCAGGGTCTGCACGCTCATGACGGGGGGGGATGACACGCCTCCGGGTTCCCAACCTCCAAATGACACTGCAGCTACTTTTGAGGCTGACATGGCTTATCCGGATGATTCCGCGGACGATGAGGCCTCTGTCCAAAGCTTTGATCATTGCACAAAACTTTGTCCAACGTTTCAAGAGGGGTTACGCAGAGGGGAAGGTGTCGCCCATCATGCCTAATTACCCTAGGTTGCG
Organism: Ulva prolifera; assembly: GCA_023078555.1. Taxonomy (NCBI): domain Eukaryota; kingdom Viridiplantae; phylum Chlorophyta; class Ulvophyceae; order Ulvales; family Ulvaceae; genus Ulva; species Ulva prolifera. The sequence continues at coordinate 3,921,504 of CM041202.1, read as the reverse complement.
ACAAGACAAGTTCGGGTTGCTTTGGACTCCCGATGAGCAAATCGTAGTGCCTGATTACGGCAATTTACGGTTCGAGATGTTTGTCCGTACTCCGCCATACCTTCTCCGGTCACTGGGGCCTCAGTAGGATCCAGAAGAAGGCGAGGCAATTGTTCTTCTGGCCCAGCTTGGCTGCAGATCTCAAGCGCTGTTGCGAGAAGTGTGATTCCTGCCAACGGGTCAAGGCTGACCGGCAAAAACCAAAGGGTAAACTACACCCCTTGCAAATTCCCGAGCGCAGATGGGAATCGGTATCAATGGACCTGCTCACAGATCTCCCTGTTACTACGCAAGGGCATGACGCGATATTTGTAGTTGTGGACCGCCTGTCAAAGATGGTACATATTGAACCTATCAGCAAGACAATCTCTGCTCAAGGACTAGCTGCAGTGTATTCGGATCGAGTGTTCCGGTATCACGGTGTGCCACAAAACATTGTCTCAGACAGAGATACACGCTTTACGAGCCTTCGCTGGCGTGAGCTTGCCAAACGCATGGGAACAACGCTGTCCATGTCTACTGCATACCATCCGCAAACGGAGAGGCAGACCGAGCGTATTAACTCGGTACTCGAGGACACCTTGCGTCACTTTGTTGGCCCTTATCAACACGATTGTGATAAGTTGCTGGCTCCTGCGGAGTTTGCTTTGAACAATTCGTGGCATCACAGCATCCGCAACCACCCTTCATGTTGAACTATGGGCAACATCCCGACAACCCAACGGTGGCCAAATTGCGGAGCGTGAATCCTGCAATTTCCCAATTCGTGGGACGCTTGTCTGAGAAGTTGTCTCGCGCCAAACTTTGCTTGGAAGCGGCTCAACAACGGATGAAACATTTTGCTGATCGAAAACGTTCCCCGGCACCGGCTTTCCAGCCCGGGGATCTCGTCCTGGTTAACGTGAAGAACTTCCGGCTCCAGTCGGGTCTGTGTTGTAAGCTAGCTCCTCGATATGTTGGTCCGTTCAAAGTCCTCGAGGCTGTGTGTAGCACCAAACTGGCATACCGGTTAGAGCTGCCGGTGGGCCTGAAAATCCATCATGTCTTCCATGTGAGTGCTCTCAAACCCTACAAGCACTTCCCAAACAATTACAAGCCTCCTCCGTTGCCGACCTTAATTGATGGCCAGCTAGAATACGAGGTAGTATTTTATTTCTAACACTCGCAAAGAGGGCAAGTCGAGGGAATACTTGGTGCATTGGCTGGGCTACAATGAGTGCACCTGGGAGAACGTCAAAATCTAATAAATTGTCCGGAGCTTCTTCAAGAGTTCTGGAAAAGCAAGGGCATCGCGTGTCCACACGCGATCCCTTTCAAATAAAGCTATATTGTTAGCTTTAAGGCCATGGACGTGTTTGTTCCTAGACACGGCCAATCATTCTTTTGATTGGTCTGCTCGGGACGAACAGACTTCCCACGGGGGGAGCTCTGTCATGCACAGTGTTATGTGACACGTGTCATGGTCAAGCAAGCTAGGCAAAGTGGTGGCTAGCGGGGGTCAAGTGTCATCCCTTACGTTGACCCGGCGTAAGCCGTGTCATCGGGTGTCACGCCCATGGACTGTGCGATGCGGGTCACAACCAGCGCGGATATTAGCTTTATATGTCCGCGTGTGCCTTAAAGGACCGTTGCTTATTCTTGCGCTTTTGGCTATGTGTTACAGTAGGGGGACAAAGTCGAGCTCGTTTAGCAGCAAGGTCGCGTTCATGTGCGCGTTACGTGCCATCTGCTCGTCTCTTCGCTTTGCGTTCGCGATCGAGTCTACGTTTCCGTTGTATAGGGGTTTCATCTGCAATTTAAATTGAAGATTATATGGCGTTGCATTCTAAATATGAATGTATGCAGAAACTTCTACAATATCATGCTTACGTTGATGCCTATATACCTTAAGCGAAGCGGTCGCATCCGTGTCGGAGCGTTGCAGCCAGCGTGGCCAGAGGTGCAGCGCTCTGCTGCTCGATGCGTCATGCTCGAAGCTCGATACAATTCGTTTCTGATGCACTAAATACAATGATTTCAATTAAATCAAAATATGTGATGCCTCGGCTGAACAGGAAGCGGCCGCATCCGTGGCGGAGCGCCGCTGAAAGCCGCGTGGCCAGAGGTGCAGCGCAACTTCGGCGCCCGATGCTGCTGCAGAGGAACGACGCGAAAGCGAAGCGACCTGCGTCGCAGTGTTTCTGGAAGCAGATGCACAGATGCGAAGCCGACGCCGAAGCCCCAACGCGGAGGCGAGGCCGGAATGGAGCAGCCGCCGGACAATAGATACATAGATACATACAGGATGCTGAATATTATACTTCTGATACATGATGCTGAATATTATACTTATATAGAATATAAGAAGAATATATATAATACTTATATATATTATATTCTTATATTATACTTACTAATACATATCATATTATATATAATGATGATAATGATGATAATGGTAGTAATAATAATAAGAAGTATATATACATATATAAGTATATATATGTATACTTATATAAGTATATATATATATATCATAAGTATTATATTCAGCATCACTGTATCATAAGTATTATATTCAGCATCACTGTATGTATGTATGTATCCGTTGTCCGGCGGCTGCTCCGTTCCGGCCTCGCCTCCGCGTCGGGGTTTCGGCGTCGGCTTCGCATCTGTGCATCTGCTTCCAGAGACACCGCGACGCAGATCGCTTCGCGTTCGCGTCGTTCCTCTGCAGCGCTATCGGGTGCCGAAGTTGCGCTGCACCTCTGGCCACGCGCCTTTCAGCGGCGCTCCGCCACGGATGCGGCCGCTTCTGGTTCGGTCGAGGCGTCGCATATTCTAATTAAAATAGAATCATCGTATTCAGTGCATCAGAAACGATTCGCATCGAGCTTCGAGCATGACGCATCGCGCGGCAGAGCGCTGCACCTCTGGCCACGCTGGCTGCAGCGCTCCGCCACGGATGCGGCCGCTTCGGAGCCAGCCGAGGCATACCAGAACTTATGTGCAGCATTTGCATTGTTTTCAGAGTGTCAGGCATCGCTTGCGTCGGCTTCAAGCATCGGTCTTCTCAAGCGTCGAAGACTATCAGGCCCCCCTTCGGGCCCCCCTTCGGGCCACGTCTACTGGCTATCGAGCTTTTCAGCGGCGCTCCGCCACGGACGCGGCCGCTTCGAGCACTGCTGAAATATCACATATTCTGAACACAACTTATGCATTATATTTACTGCGACAGAAATCGCTTGCATTGAGCGTCGAGCACCATGCATCGAGCAGCAGAGCGCCGCAGCTGCGATGCACCTCTGGCCACGCTGGCTGCAGCGCTCCGCCAGCATCGAGCTTCATGCTGCAGCTTCGAGTATCAAAGCGCAAGAGCCCCCCGAAGGGGGGCTCGTCGCTTGTGTATGTATGTATGTATCCATTGTCCGGCGGCTGCTCCATTCCGGCCTCGCGTCCGCGTCGGGGCCTCGGCGTCGGCTTCGCATCTGTGCATCTGCTTCCAGAAACACCGCGACGCAGGTCGCTTCGCGTTCGCGTCGTGCGTCTGCAGCGCTGTAGGGCGCCGAAGTTGCGCTGCACCTCTGGCCACGCGCCTTTCAGCGGCGCTCCGCCACGGACGCGGCCGCTTCTGGCGCAGCCGAGGCATCACGTATTCTAATTAAATTAAAAGCATCGTATACAGTGCATCAGAAATGATTCGCATCGTGCTTCGAGCATGACGCATCGAGCAGCAGAGCGCTGCACCTCTGGCCACGCTGGCTGCAGCGCTCCGCCACGGATGCGACCGCTTCGGAGCCAGCTTAAGCATCACAGCACTTATGTGTAGCATTTGCACTGTTCTCAGCGTGTCAGGCATCACTTGCATCGGCTTCACGCATCACGTTTTTCAAGCGTCGAGGACCGACAGGCCCCCCTTCGGGCCCCCCTTCGGGCCACGTCTACTGGCTATCGAGCTTTTCAGCGGCGCTCCGCCACGGACGCGGCCGCTTCGAGCACTGCTGAAATATCACATATTCTGAACACAACTTATGCATTATATTTACTGCGACAGAAATCGCTCGCATTGAGCGTCGAGCACCATGCATCGAGCAGCAGAGCGCCGCAGCTGCGATGCACCTCTAGCCACGCTGGCTGCAGCGCTCCGCCAGCATCGAGCTTCATGCTGCAGCTTCGAGTATCAAAGCGCAAGAGCCCCCCGAAGGGGGGCTCGTCGCTTGTGTATGTATGTATCTATGTATCCGTTGTCCGGCGGCTGCTCCGTTCCGGCCTCGCCTCCGCGTCGGGGCTTCGGCGTCGGCTTCGCGTCTGTGCATCTGCTTCCGGAAACACCGCGACGCAGGTCGCTTCGCGTTCGCGTCGTGCGTCTGCGGCGGTATCGGGCGCCGAAGTTGCGCTGCACCTCTGGCCACGCGCCTTTCAGCGGCGCTCCGCCACGGATGCGGCCGCTTCTGGTTCGGCCGAGGCGTCACGTATTCTAATTTAAATATACGCATCATGTTTAGTGCATCAGAAACGATTCGCATCGAGCTTCGAGCATGACGCATCGCGCAGCAGAGCGCTGCACCTCTGGCCACGCTGGCTGCAGCGCTCCGCCACGGATGCGACCGCTTCGGAGCCAGCCGAGGCATCACAGCACTTATGTGTAGCGTTTGCATTGTTTTCAGGGTGTCAGGCATCACTTGCATCGGCTTCAAGCATCAATCTTCTCAAGCGTCGAGGACCGACAGGCCCCCTTCGGGCCCCCCTTCGGGCCACGTCTACTGGCTGTCGAACTTTTCAGCGGCGCTCCGCCACGGACGCGGCCGCTTCGAGCGCTGCTGAAACATCACTTATTCTGAACACAGCTTATGCATTAAATTTTCTGCGACAGAAATCGCTCGCATCGAGCGTCGAGCACCGTGCATCGAGTAGCAGGGCGCCGCAGCTGCGATGCACCTCTGGCCACGCTGGTTGCAGCGCTCCGGCAGCATCGAGCTTCATGCTTCAGCTTCGAGTATCAAAGCGCAAGAGCCCCCCGAAGGGGGGCTCGTCGCTTGTATATATATATATATAAGCATATATATAATGATGATAATGATGATAATAGTAGTAATAATAATAAGAAGAATAATAAGCTCGGCGATTAGCATTCAATACGCGGTTCCGTTTCGTCTAAGGCACATCTCGTGCAGGCATGTCACGCTGGCGGTCGGCATCTAACTGGCGGCACTGTTGCGCCTGAAGCGCATGTCGTGCACGTAGGTCACGCTGGCGAGCAGCATCTACCTGACAGTGATGTTACGCCTGAAGTGCACCTTCACCACGACATCGTTGTCTTGTTGCATTTATCGCTCGATGTTGAAGCGCTTGTGGTGCACTGTTTGCACGTTGGCGTTTCTTTGTATGAGCATATTGCATTCGGTGATGCTCTTGATCATATTTTGTAGGAGGACAAAGTCGGGATCGTTGAGCGGCAAGCTCGCGTTCATGCGCGATATGTGTCATCTATTCGTCTTTTTGCTTTGCGTTCGCAATCAAGTCTAGTTTCCGTTGGTAAGGCGTTTCATCTGCAGGGTGAACATTATGTGACAGCGAATTAAAAAAAAATTTTGTTACAATGATTCGACAATCATGTATGAATGCACACAGGAACTTTTACTATATTATGTTTACGCCATATACCTTCGATTTTGCGGATCATGCGTACATGTTATCTGTTCATATGGTTTCCATGGCTTTGCAACGAAACTGCAGAATCTAAATCTGCATGCCGGCCGAAAGTATTGCATTCTGTTCAATGTTCACTATTGTGTTCATGTTACAGCAGATACATTGTAAGGTGTGTACTAGCGCACCTTTACGTCGCTTGTTGGCATCGCATGGTTATGGACCAAAAACTTATGGTTGCTTGCTATTGATGCGCAAGTTATAACAGCGCAACATTGTTAAGCTATGGCATCGTTGTTGTCTTCGTGAATGCCGTGTTGCAATTTTATGAAAAATCCGATTCGAAAAAGGAGTCGCGCTGACTACGCAGATTCACTGTCCAAATGCCTACATAGTTTTGAAGAAGGCACGCAATTTCAACTATGGACGACGCAATAACTGTAATGCAAATCATATATGTTGATGCTTTTGTATCTCAATCAATTGCGAAGCGGCTGCGTCTATGTCGGAGTGGTGCAACAAACCACATAGCCAGAGTACAGCTTGGAATCAGTTTCAGACCTTGATCGCGTCGCTGAGACATCAATATCACGCATACCTACACTGCAGAGTCATCCGAGCGCTATGGTAATGACGATAATTCCATAATCTGCTGTTGTCATTTCATAACTGGCCTCTGCAATGGTCGCAACCGTGACGGAACGCTGCAGCCCGTGTGGCCGCTGAGGTGCAATGCATCTGCAACGCCCACATGTTTGAAGCACGATGTTTCAGCTTGACGCAATGAGCTAATGTTACGCTAATGTTGCTGCTAATGTTTATTTTTGACTCTGTGATGCTTCAGCGGGGTTTGAATCAGTCGCGTCCGTGCTGTAGCGTTGCAGTTAAGCGTCGCCGGAGGTGCAGGGAAGCTGCGGCCCTCTGTTGCTTGCCGTACGGTGCGTGAAATCACAAGCAATGTGACAAGGGGGGTCTGCAGTCGGGCTATGCACACGGCCATCGGGATGGCGAGCACCTCATACATCGCCCAAGGCCCTATCTCGGCCCTAGAGATCTTGGCCCTAGAGATAGGCGGTGTCTGTAGGCTCGCAATAACCTACTGGATGCATTAGTAAGGGACTTGGGCGAAACGTGGAATACTGCCCAAGGAAAAACCTATTTTCGGCCAAAAAGTCGATTTTGCCCATAGAGGCCTGAACGGCGCCCAACGCATGCCTTGTGAGCACAATGGGCTGAGAACACCCCACAAACACTATAATATGTATCATAGATGTTCAGTGTCTGATCACCGGTGTCGTGTGGGGATGTCCGCCGTGACTGAGATGTTACCATACAGAGCGAACACCGCGCCTGCCTACACCGGCGTAGCTACCACAGATCCGATGATTGAATGCAGCTTATGTAGGCGGTATTGCTGTTTGTTTTTGCCGGAATTTGCTGGCTTCTCATGACCTCGTGAGGTTGCTAGACCAGGATTAAGATCCGCCAACACCGTATACGTATGAACTTTCGTATAACATATGATTAGGGTCCGTAGTATTTATTTCCGTTTTCATACGTTGTTATCTTGCGGATTTATACGGCTATACGGTGACTCATATACGGTTAAATACGGTGGTCATATACGGTCATCTACGGGTGCACAAGGCGCTTTATACGCCTGCTTGACCAACTGCACTGCGGCAACAACCCTCGGCCAAGCTTGTGTCATAAATCAGTGTCTAGGTACACCTGCAATGTATGACGCACAAGTCTGTGCATGGGTATGGTGGCCAAGGGCCCAATCCGTGTAATGTTAGGATAGTATGCATGAGCATACTTGGGGCGCTCCGTGAGCGGCTCGCCCCGGGCCATTGTCATTGGGCCACGGTAGACATGCACGAATGGTCGCATATAGTCATATGCGTCCAAGTCTGAAGTAACCTTTCTCTTACATCTTCCATAGGTTCCTGCACTCTCTTGCATCCAGTGCAGTATACTCCCTGATCTGTGTAGTGACCTTTCGTACGACCTGGCGGCTCTCAAGGTATAGGCACTACTAACCTCCTAATGCACACATATTAGGTTCTCGTTTATAACAGCTTGATCAGAATCTGCCACTATGGGGGACGTGGCTGCCATGTTTGACACAATCAATGCACTTTGACAGTTTGTGGATCTGAGAGAAGTCGTGCCAATTATTGTGTTGGGTTGTGGACTCACTTTGAGTAAATTGTACATCGTACTCTGAGTTGCACACTGCGTTGTACCACTACAGGTATCTCATGATGTTTGCATGTGTAAACAGGGAATGATGTGCAGCGATGCCATGTTGCGTTTGTCACGGGCAGAATCCTCATAATGGTCACCTATCACGTTATATTGCTTGTATATAAATGGCATCACCTCAAAACAACACCACGTATCAAAAAGTCGGAGATCCTGTGTATGCTACTTTGCTCACACCGGGGATGAGGACGCTCTCAAATCGTCAAGCGGCCTAGCTCGTACCCTCGGTTGCAATCAAACATGCATATACGACCATCGTATGGGTCATCAAGGGCATGTACGGCACTTCATACGGTCGTACGGTGCATCATACGTTTATATGGCATCTTATACGCCTTACGATACCATATACGGCAATATTGGAGGTTCAGATATTGTACGACGTAAGAAACGTATATGACCTGAGATTATACGTTTTCGGCGGACTGTAATGTTACTCCACGCGTTCAAAATTGCGAGTCCGTCCGGAACGGTCCAAGAGGGACCGATGTGTCCACAATCTGATAATACTGCCTACACGAGTTCCTACGGGTGAGCATACCTTGTTGTACACAAGAGCACACACCATCACATGCCGGGGAAGCGCACCACGCGCCAATGACAATTTCACTCCAAAGGAATGGAGCCCTAGGTTTGCCCCGGAGCTTCGCCCAAAAGTGAAAGACTAGGCTGTTGAGGGAATCTCGTGCAAGGTTACGGTTGTGCACCATGGCACGAAGGTCCACTCACTCGTTGGGATTGGTCTTCGATGCTTGCAAGTCACATTGCACCCCATAAGCGGGTTGAGGGCTGGGCAAGAATCTGACGTAAGCACTCAGCATCACCAGCCTCAAATTGCATGCATCGTCGCCTCGTAACCACAACGCCATCAGGTCCACCACTTGGTGACTGCATCAGGCCGCCCCTCATGAGTGTGATCATCATAGCATCAAGTAGACAGATGTTGTTGATCTATCAACACACACGACCACATTTGGGGTTGATGCGCACAGTGTTGCTGCCATGCTGGCGACCTCGGTTGAGGTCAGCTTGGTTACACATTTACCAATTTTTCCGGGTGGTGGGACAACAGTGGGTTTGGTTGGAAAGCTGAGCTCGTTGTGCACACACCCGCCAGCAAGCCTCTATGCGGCATGTCCGTAACCTCAACATCAACCGGGATTGACAGGTTAGCCTCCATTCTCCTACATCCCTTGCCCGTGTTTCATCTGAACACAGATCCTGCAAGTTGGTTTATGCCTGCAACTAGGGAACACATTCTATTGCTAAACCATGGTCATCAGCCCATAAAGACAAATAACACCCTGGGGGGGGGGGGATGCGTACGAAAAAATGTTGCTGCGGTCCTTAACGATGTTTCTAATAAGTTTCAATGCTGCACAGGTTCCCGCACTAGTGAAGAGGTGTGCCAAATGAGACTTCTCTGCGGCATTGACTAGCGGCTGCCAATAGATAGATATACATTGTGACGAAGGTGTAGAGATAGCCAAAAGCGGGAGAGGAGAATCGCACCGACATGTCTTTTGAGTTTTGTGATTCAACGCTTGCCGCCAGCCAAATGCCTTCTGTAACGCCTATAGTGCTAGAAGCGAGACTTGGCACAGGTCGTATTCCCCCTGATAATATTTCGGTCTTCTAGGGTGATGCAATCCATGTTTGTGGTACAATGTTCAATCTCCCGCACTTCTTTCATTTCAACTTGATTCATCCCGCCTTTCCGTACTGCACAAGCCGAACCATGCCAATGGCACAACCACTGGTTATGAAGAATAGCATGTGTATGATGATAGAAACGCACGTGTCCCACGGTCGGGAGGCTCAACCGCTCGATTTTCGGACTCACCCCGTATTCATCTTCCATCTTGTCAACCTCGGCAGCCTGTTCAGCAATTGCATACATTAGGTCATGGCGGTTGGTGCGCCATGCTTGCAAGCGTGCAAAAACAGCCGGCCGAATTGTCTCATCACTGATGAGTCATTAGCATGTTCAATGTCCTCCGAGTCAGACCATCTGTGGTGGCGGCATTGTCATCTTCCGTGGCATCTGACTCTGCACTGTCATCAACAATGCATGCGCGTAGGATCAAAGACACATTAAGTCCAATTCAGATTTCTCTGCCTCACAAATGGTATTACAGAAATCATCATTGAACAAAACATCCTACTTTGACAACGTGGTCCAGTCCCGTGCGTGCGGCAGTGCTTGATAGATCAATATCCATCCAACCATGTCAGGGGCGCTCATGTCTTGTAAACATGCCCGATTAGCATCTGCATGTACAATGGAGAACTCGAGCAACAATCACAAGCTGACAAGTTCACAAAATGGTCTGCATCGGCGCTACAAGGACACGTCTTTGTAGCCGTTTTGCAACGGCCATACTCTAGAGCGCCCAACCCTTTTAACTACTAGACACGCCCCTTGGTCAGTGCGCCATACATGCGTCATTGTGCCATGACACATGATGTCAGGCATCACTAATGGTACGAAATGAACCGGTATATATTACATATGCTCAAGGTATTCATCTCCCTGTTAAAGTGGGTCGTCATTACATGAGTGAGCGAGTAGAAGTTGCAAACAATACAACTACGCATTGCCAAGATCACAACAAGCCACCTATGACACATACATCAACACGCACCTGCCCACAGTACACATATGGTAGCACACAAGTTGAAGAAACTGTATACAACGCTTGCTTGGATCATGTCCACCTGCGGTCCTAAAACATCACACATTGCGGCCACAGTGGTCTCAAGAAATCGGTGCTTCACAACAATGGCAAGACACGAGAAGCCTGCAACTTGATCTAACTTACTTGCGGCCCCTACACATATACGCCGATGACCTGTGTCCAAGGTGCATTGCCAGTTCGCAAGAGCATGCACGCGTTGATTGTGATGGGCGAAGGCAAGGCGCACCATCAATACATGTGTCAAGTGTGAAGGGCAACGAAGCATTGTTCTGTGACTCCTTTCTATTCTTCTTCTTTTTGCTCTTCAGATTTTTTTATCCGCGACCCGCTTTGTTACTATCATGTGTCCCAGCGTCGTTGAAATCGAACATCCGCTACAAAATGCCACGTTTAAGTGCTTGCGTTGCACCTGCCTGCATGCGAAGGCATTGTGGCATCATCACTTGTCACATAAGGATCATGTGTGATAGATAGGACGGCACGTGTGTATCTGCGAGGGGCCAAATGTACATGCTGAATGGGGTGTCAACCAAGCGTACGCAAGTTAACACACTTCCATGTATCGAACCTCCAGGTGCTCCAGGATGGATGAGTCAACCTCTATCGAGTTTAAAAGTGCCCAACTGATCTTGTCCCTTGGGATGTCACAGACAACTCCAGTGATGCCATCGACTCCCCGCAGTGCAACGTCTGATGGAGCAACTTACGGCGGGTTGGACCCTACACATTTTCGGACGTTTTGCATATCCAATGAATATGCACTGCCATGAGTCGCTGTTCAGACACCTGGCCGAAGAAAGTTGCATAGTTGTCGAGGGATACAATTGGAAAACATATAGCATCATGCATGGCCACAAGTAGAAACTTTATCGATCATCATGCAGACAGTGCACCTGCCTACTACGAACATGGGCATGCTGGCAAGGCGGATAACTTAGTGGATGTTGTGGTGCAGGTTGGACATAGACATGAGAAAGCATGCCACACCGGGGTCATACGGAAGCACTCGGGCTGCTTCATGTGCAACCAAATGAGTAAGGTGGTGATATACCACATGTACGGCTTCTTAGTGTTCTCGATCATTGCAAGCACTTTGTCAGTGCATTCTAGAGGTGGCTCTTCAAATTGTCATTATTCGATGGGGCATTGTCATGATCTTACAAAGGCCCTGAACCAGGATGGTTCCAAGGCAGCTAGGCATGTGAGTGGCCTAGACAACACAAGCTTATGAGTTCAAGTAATAGGGAGTAAGCTGAACTAACTGTCACCATGCGAATTGATGCAGTCTTAAGTGCTAATACAGTGCCCTAAAGTACCTATGTGAACGCCAGTCTTGCTTGATCTGGACTTGGTACTGCTTGACTTGAACTCGAATCTTGTATCTTGATATCTATATTAGTTTGAATGCACCATCTTACACTCCCTTTCAACACTGCTCCGCACCGACGCCTTTGCTTCTCCTTACATGCTCATAACACAGAGCACTGCCTATTCTTCACTGTCAGCTCGGCACGTCACAACATAGAGGCCGTTCATCCCGATGTAATTGATAGTATTTTAATTTCGTTCTCAGCCCCAATCGGCCGAGCTTCCTCAAGGATGAGAAGGCTTATGAGCACTGCAACTACATCAAGCAGAGCAGAGACAAGCGTGCATCAGAGCTGATGGCACGGCTGAGCGCACAGTCGCGCATGCATGCATGTGCAGACGGATGCACGCAGCGTGAGTGCATTTGCGCGCAGGCCTAGCTGCGCTGGCTCGAGCAATGCTAGCAACGAGCATGGCTCAGTTACATAGCTAGGCCACGACATTCATGTCATGATCTTACAAAGGCGCCGATGGGGCCGGCGTGCGCTAGCTCGTGAGCTGCGCCGCCGCGTGATCGGGCGGTGGCCGCATCGACATGCCTGCGGCGTGCAAGAGCTTCTCTAACACGTCCGTCACAGTCGTGCATTGGGCCACACGTTCTAAGTGTATTGAAAAGTGGCGCACTTCCTGACCTGGCACTTGGCGCGTTGAACGCAGGAAAGCCTGATTTTCAGATATGCTTTCGACAACAAATGGGCCTGTGACCGCATTTTTCTTGCCCAGTCCGCGTTCTAGGACATAAGCAAGGTCTCCAGCTTGCAATTTCCTCCCCCTCCTAGGCTTGCGAATGGCCAGAAGGTGGGCTTGCCTGTCAGCATTACGTTGCTGCGATCGTATACGCGCGCAGCCACACGCTCTGCGCGGGCGTCGCGCTCACGCACATAATCGTCCTCGGGCATGGCAGAAATCTCGACGGCTGCCATGCGGGGGTGCGCATCGTGTGTGCCCACCGAAGGCGGCAGCCGGAGGCGGTGTGCCATCACCAACTCATTTGGCGCATAAACGGTCACTGTATGTCGGCGTTGCATGTACTCCATGCGTGTCTGCGGAAGCAGCGCGGGCCAATCAAGGATGGCACCGGCAACTTTTGCCGCCAACATGGTCTTCATTGTGCGCACGAGTCGCTCGACGGCGCCGTTGGACTGGGGATGGTACGCAGAGGTCTGGACGTGGTCAATGCCAAACCGTTCTAGCTGGTGCCGGAAGGCTCCAGCAAACTCTGTCCCGTTATCCGTGGTCACCCATTCCGGGATGCCGTAGCGCATGAACCAGAAGTCATGCACGGCACGAGCGACTGTGTCGGCACTCTTGTCTCGCAGCGGTGCGAATTCCGCCGCCTTTGTGAAATAATCCACCATTAGGCACACATACCCTTGGCCGGTCTGTGCCGTGGACAACGTGGATTTGGTGCGCCCTGCCTTGCCACGCACTGGCGCTTTCACATCACGGAGGGGAAACGGGCCAGCCAGGTCAATGTGCACATGGCAGAACGGCTTGCTCATGCGGGGAAGCTGCACATCTGCCACATGTTGCAATTCCAACCACTTGACTTGGCAAGCATGGCACTGTTCAACATAAGCTGCTACATCTAGCTTGATGCCTTGCCAATGGTAGTGCTGATGTAGCACGGCCAGTGTTTGACTCACGCCGGCATGTCCCATGCGATCATGATACGCTCCAATCAGTCCCCAGAGGAATTCCACAGGGGGCACTGCTAGCCACAAACGGTTGCCTGTGCGCATTTGCGTATGCTCGAGCAGCCATTCTGGGCGAGTCGGATGCAATCGCAAGGTGGCAGCCTTCTTACGGACTTTGCGTTTCAGCGCTTTGGGCATATCGGGGTGGAACACTGCTTCCGCCGCAGCACGCGCGTGCTGCGACGCTGCTTCCGGGTCGCGGTAACCGCTTGATGCATGGCAGTTCAAGGACTCGACCACTGCCCGCTCCTGTCGCTCAACATACGCACGTGCCAAATCCGCTAGATCTGGGTGATGCGAATCTCCACGCCGCGCAAACAAGATCGGGTCGCTGCGGCGGAGTTCGTCGACGTTGGAATACGCTTCATCGCATTGATGGCAGTGCCACCCTCCATCGGGTACCACAGACCGTCGGGGGTGCATACACTGCAGGTGGTATGGCCGGTTGCAGGTATCGCATAACACCATGTGAGCGTAACCCTCTGCAGCACCGCAAATGGTGCAGGGTTGCTTGTTCTTTGCTTGCGTGTCGCCCGATGTCCACAGCTCTTGCAGGCTATGCATGCACCATGACTGGGGATCGAACACATCATGGCCCTCGTCTTCAATATCAAGAACGCGGCCCTCGGTAGCAAAGGCCAGGTGACCACCAACTGCGGTCACGCTGCCCGCTTCCATGTGGGATTAGTGTCTCGACAGGTGGTCGGCCACAACATTCTGATCTCCCGGCAGGTACTCAACTTCATAGTCGAATTCTTGCAGGCGCATCGCCCATCGCTCTAGCTTAGAATTTTCGAAGCGAGCCGTGGACAACCATTTCAAGGCCGCGTGGTCAGTGCGAACACGAAATTTGTAGCCGTGTAAATACGGTCTGAATTTTCTGGTGGCCCATACAAGGGCCAGGCACTCTCCTTCCGTGGGAGCATAATGGCTCTCAGCTTGGTTCAGAGATCTGCCAGAGTACGCTATGACATACTCTTTCTCTGCAGAGTCCGGATCTGCAGGATCCTCTGGCTGGATGTGGCTCAAAACTGCACCAACAGCTAGTTTGGACCAGTCTGTGGTGAGAATGAACGGTCGTTCTGGGTCTGGCATGCGTAAGTACGCCGGAGACACGAGATCTGCTTTTAGCTGCTCAAAGGCGCGCTGGCATTCCTCAGACCAGATGAATTGCACGTTCTTTTTCAGCAACGCCCTCAAAGGTGCTGACTTGTCCGCATACGCGTGTATGTGCTCGTGGAAATATCCAGTGGCACCCAAGAAGCTGCGAACGTCCGCAACATTTCGAGGCACCGGCAGCTTGTCCACCGCAGCCACTTTGTCAGGATCGGGCGCAATGCCGGCCTCACTGACAATAGAGCCCAGTACTCTGCACTCTGCACCTGCCCAGACGCATTTGGCATATTTAACCATCAGACCTGACTTGCGCAGTCTCTCAAACACCCTGGCAAGAATGCTGAGGTGCTCCTGCCAGGTCTTGGAGAAGATTGTGATGTCGTCTATGTAGACTGACACGCCTTTGATATCTCTCAGCACATGTGCCATGAGACGTTGGAAGGCAGCAGGCGAGTTGGAGAGACCCATAGGAGCCTTCGTCCAGACATCAACTTCTCCATCGGGGCGCGTAAAGGCCGTTTTGTGCTGATCCTGTTCGACCACTGGAAGGGCCCAGAATCCCCAGGTCAAATCCAGGGCTGTGAAGTATTTACAGCCGGACATGGATTGAAGCAGGTCACGGATATGCGGGAGGGCATGGTAGTCGCGCTTCGACACAGCATTCAATCTGCGGAAGTCTACGCACATACGCAGCTCGTCCGGCTTACGTGGCTTCGGCACAAATAGCACCGGAGAGAGAAAGTCGGTTGGACCGTCAGCTTTCTTTATAACTTCCTGCTGCAAGAGCAGGGACACTTGCGTTCTGAAAGCTTCCAATTCTTTGTATGAGAGCCTGTAAGGCCTCTGCTTACATTTGGCACCTTCCTCCGTGGGAATCTGGAGGTAGAACTCCTTGTAATCCTCAGATAGGCACCCAATGTCATTAGGGTCCCAAGAGATCTGGTCCTTGTGCTTTTCAATCAGAGCTTGTAGCTCTTGAGTCTGCTTGTCTGTGAGCTGGTCGCTCGTGACTTGAGCTACCTCCGCTATGGCACTGGCGAGTTGTGCTTTCTCGACCGCGGCTCGGCGGATAGACTCTTTTGTGCGCAATTGCCTTTGCCTAAGGTGATACTGAGTACGCCTACAGAATGTGCGGGGCACGCCTGAATGCTCCGCGCATGAAGCTGCTGCAGATTTAGGCAGTTCCGTGAAATTATTTCCGGGAGGTGCAGCCTCGATCAGGATGCGGTGCTCCTCCGGAATTGCGCCTGGGTCAAAACCTAGCGCCTGGTCGTGTGAAGGGCCAGGCACACGTAACGACGATTGTGTCGCAGTGTCCTCCCCCTCCTCAGGCATGTCACACATCGAGTGCGACCTGCAACACGAGTTGACGTGGGCGAACTCATCACCCACTAAATCACCACCGTCGATGGCTGGTGTAATAATGAAGGGCAAGCGCGGCTTGCAGAAAGCTTTGCTGCCTAAGGACATGTCCACAAGGGCACAACCCTGAGAGTCCATGGAACAGTTGTATGTCCCCTTTGAAATGCTATCGAAAACACCTGCCAATGCAGCATTTGTGGGGGACGGGTCTTTAAACGAGCGGACCCAGCGCCGTGCAGACTGTCAACTCAGTCATTGAGAAGCATCGGTGACGGCTCCACTGAGTTGCGTGGGCGTGAGGCGTTTGCCGGTAACATTCCATGTCATCCAGGGGGTCTGGAGATGGAGAATCTGGCAGAACCCAGCATCAGTGGGGTCGCGGCCCCGAAACAGATTTTGAATCCCTTTAGGGAAATACAGCCCATATCCTTTCGGCACGCCCAGGCAGATGGAAGTAACTCCCATTGACTGCGACAAAGGGTATGCCGGCGGATAGGGGGCATTGAATTTCCTGCGGAACCCAAGTCCGAGGACAACATCTGCCGGGGCGACGTCAACGAGCGTACAATACACTGGATAGCACGCACAACCAAGGCGCAAGTGAATTAGAACAATGTGGTCATGCCGCGTCCCCATGAAAACCAGTGAGGGTGACAGGCTGCTGCATTTTAACACCATGAGGTTTGCCAATGTCATGGTTGTCATTGAACGCGGGGTGACCATTTTCCCAATTCGCTTTGTGCTTCTGCCAAGCAGATTTGGTGATGGTATTGAGTTCTGCGCCCTCATCGAAAGCGACTTTCAACCCCTGAGGGTGATTTGGCGCGCCGGCGCGGGAAACCTGAGATGTCAAGAACCCCGTGCACTTCCGCATTTCAGCGAACGGAACTTTCAGCGTTGGTAGTCTTGCCCGGCACTTTTGTCCATTCTGCGCTGGAACAGAGTATCTTGGACCACCGAGCGCTGACACCGCTAGGGTCTGCGCATGTGGAAATGGCAGTAGCCTATACTTTCATCGTGTCCGGAGTGGCGCCGGCATGGGCAGTCACGACTCGAAGGAGTGCGGCAGCCAGGACCGCATCAACGCGTTTGCGTGGGCCGTCGAGCACATGAGCATCGTCCGCTTCACGCAGCGTCTCGGCAAGTTGCACAAGGAGCGTCACAAGTCGGTCATGCACAGCGAGCGCCGCCAGCTCTGCCAGAGAAAGGGTGACCGTAGACTGCAGAATTGCTCGGTACACACGCGTGGGCACTTTACGATCTGCCATTTCGCGACGGAACTCATCGAGGTGCGCTCGGCGCGCGGCGACTGTGTCGGAGTCCTGCTCATCACACACATCCCCGCGGTCTGCCTGCAAATTGGGCCGGCGTGCCGACGACTTCCGCGCTAGGCGGGCTGGGTGCACTGCTTTGGCACCCGCGGGAGGGACAGTGACCGCATCCTGAGATTTCTGAGCAAGGGCATCAGTAGTGTCGCCGTGCGAGCTGCTGGCGCTAGCAGGGGAGGGCGTCTTTGTGCGCTTGTTACGTCTGCCTTCGCGCCCCCCCCGCTGTAGCTTCGCGGTCATCCGCGCCAGAAGGGACAGCGGACTCCACATCATTCGCAACAGTCGGGAGTGCCGAAGGCGCGTCCAGGACAGGCGTGGGAGCAGTGGTGTCCAGACCCTTCAACGGCACTTCCACTGGAGGCTGCGCTGATATGGTACGAGGTTGCTCCTTAGGATCATATGAGCGTTCGCGGGCAGTAGGGCTGAACTCAACTGTGATGCGGGAGCGCGTGGCAGCAGCGACCGAAGCATGGCCTGGCTTTGCTGCCGGCTCAATGCTCGCTGCCAGCATCTCCCAATGGTCTTTATGCGGCCATACGGTGGGCCCAACGGCTGGGGAGCGGCCGTGCTGGAGGGCATGCGAATTCACCGCTGCCACGACTGCATTGGACATGTGCGCGCTCAGAGCATTGGTGTTGACTGACATATGTGGATCAGATGCCATCAGCATGTCAGGGGAGAAATCTTGCTGGACCGGTTGGTTCGCGTTTGGCTGGTCCCAAAGCGGGCCAGGGTCGCGATCACCACGACCACCGCCACGGCCACGGCCGCGACCTCTGCCGCGCCCGGTGGGAGTGCCCCGCTCTGTCGGAGCTGCACCACTCGCGGCGACAGCCGCAGACGCAGCTGCCGAGGCAGCACGCCGGGGCTGTGCTGAATGCTCGGCTTGCTCACGATCAAGCATATGGCACAACGCGCGAATGGGTTCTAGATCCCCCCAGTTATACTCGTCGGATGTCTCCGTGATGCCCTGCTCAAGCAAGTGTTTGCGAGCCACAGTATGGAAAACGCGACCGAGCGTGTCGGCGCGATGTGTAACCCCAAATAACGTCATGTACAGCGCCGGGGTAAGTTTGGCGCGCACGTTGTGCAATCTATACACACGCACATTATCGTCTATGTGACGCGTGAACAACTTATCCGGCTGTTGCATGTGCCGGTCTGGAAGCACAGTGAGGCTTGTCGCCAACTCCGAATGTTTGTCTTGGAAGTTGGACCGCACTAAACGCAGCAAGGTGTCCGAGGTGCGATTCGCATCGCTGGATGCGCTCAGGCGCACGTGGAATTCTACAGGGAACATGGCCAACAAGCGGTCATGTATCCACCTGTCCGAAATCACCCCCGGCAACCGTGCAGCAAATGCGCGAAACTTAACAGAAGTCTCGTGGGCGGTGCCAGCCAGTCACCAACGTCCGTGACGCCGTGCACAAATTGCAACGACTTGTCCACTAAAGTTTTCCCCCAAAACTCAGCCAAAGCTAGGCGTTTGGTAGGATTTTTCTCATCGTCCGCGGAATCAAGCATGGTCATGAGTTCCGTAACAGCGGCGTCAAGGTGATACCAGCAGCAAGCAACGAAGCTTTAGACTCTGCCCGTGTGCCTGTGCCTTCCGCGTGGACGATCGCAGCTGCACCTGGTGTCGGTGGTTTTGATGCCGCGACAGGCACCGGAGACGCACACGAGGCCTGCGAAGGCACACGCGGCGGCATCACCGCCGACACCGGAAGGTGGTGCGCCGGCAAGCCGGACGATGCACGTGGCAACCCACTAGTGAAGTCGAGCAGATCAATGTCTGTGACCAAAGGGGGCAAGCTGGTGCCGGATGCATATGGTGCGGACGTCGACGAGGACGAACCAGTGCTGACGTTGGCCAGTGCCTGAACTCGCGCGGACACCGCTGCCAGTACAGACCGGGACTCTGCTTGAGCGGTCGTTTCTGCCGCCGCAGCTCGTGAAAGAGTAGTGATGTCGTTTCGGAGAGCACGAATCTCCTCGAGCAATTCATTGTGCAAGTCACGGTGCCTATCCTCACTCTGTTGAAGGGCAATCCTGATGTTGGCTTGCTGCTCACTCACACGAGAAATAATGCCAGTATGCGTGGTGGCCTGCGCCATCAGTGTCTGAATGGACTGCTTCAACTCAGCGCGTGCATCTTGTGAGTCCTGTACAATCGCACGCAGGAGCTCTTGCTGTGACATCTGCTGTAGGGCAACCATGACAATTAATAGCCGTGTCCGGAGTAAGTGATGCTACACTTAGGACTAGCAGGCCGACTCGCCTGACCCTTCACCACTAGTTGGTTTCAGAGGGTGGTCCTTATAGACTATGAAGTAGTCGCGCTGGGCAGACCTGCCCCAATCACCGAACCCGATAGGCAACTCCGTCACCCGATCGAACAAGTCGGGGCGGCTGCTCCGGATGGACTGCTGCCAATCCTCCGAGAGGCGAACGAAGTTGCGAGGTAGCGCGGTCCACGTCGCCCAGTCAAATATGCCGTCGGCGTTGACACGGGCGAAAGTTCCCGTCGCTGGAGCCGGGTTGTCGTCGCGTAACGTGGCCGGAGACGGCGACTGCCCCAAACTCACGCGCGCTGGCGCCGGGGTTGAAGGCGGCTCCTGCGGCTGCGTAGAGCGCAAGTACCGCGGCGCCGACCGCGAACGCTCCTGCCGCTGAGGCTGAGGCTGCCGACGCTGCTGCGGCGACGGCCGAGGACGCTGCGAGCGCGGCGGCGGCTCCTGCCGCGAGTGCGGCTGCGCAGGCGGCGGCGAACGACGACCAGCGAGCTCCCGTGATGGCGGGACCGGTCCAGAGCGCGTGTAGTTGCCGCGCCTGTGCGATGACCGAGGGAGTACGCCCACGCTGCGGAGGTAGCCTCTGTAGTGGTCCAGCTGCTGCTCTGTGGTGGTGCCCCGCTGATCCCAGAGTTGATACTGCGCGAGCTGGGCGTGAAGGAAACGCTGTGCTTGATCCGGGTGCTGCTGAAGCAGACGGCTCAGCGCGTTCTCCGCGAGATTCTCGCGCGCTGCACAGCACGCGGCTAGGTCAGCGCGGGGCGCGGCACAAGGGGCCAACGCACGCGGTTATCAGTAGCTACGGCGAGGCCGCGAGTTAACTGTGTAGCTACAAACGCTCAACAGCCGGTGGCTGGAGCTCGCTAGCACAGACGCTATGATAGAAACACGGAGCACAACTCAACGCGGCACGGGGCACAGCTCGACGCGAGGCATAATGCAAGGTTAGTTTGTGCGTGTTGTGATGCAAGTGTAGTATGACACCTTGATGCTCGTGTGCACAGGTGCCGATGTCAGGGTGCCACCGTGACGCTGCTATCACTAGTAATAGGGTTCAATGATGACCCCTATGCGATGAAACCTAGATTACGGTGCGAGTGAGCGTGCGGGCACTGCAGTACAATGCGGCAAGCACAATGATGCTCAACAAGGGCTGTAACAATCACAGATGTTCGCAGTGTAATCGTGGTGATGATTTGTGGCAAATCGAGGCAGGTGAGGCTCACGGGGCTCGATGATGGAGAACGTCAAGCGTCGCCCGAACCAGCCGTACACACTGCACTCTAGGACTTTAGGAACAGATGAACACGTAATGCAGCTGCTAAATCGAGAGATCTATGCAGCGCGTGCAGCGGTTCATAGCACGGCGATGCTAGCGGACGCGGGTGCGTGCAAGAGAGCGGCGAGTGTGCGGCTCGATTGACTCTCGCTCGCTACTCAGCAATGCATACCTGGAGGAGCAGCATCCGATTCTTTGAATGGTCTTGGCATGATATATTTTTCTCTTGTAGCTCCACCAAACCTGCTCAAAGACTGCTAAAAAATTCAGAAGGAATCGACCTCCGGTCACACAAACAGCGATCGCAAACGCACTTTCAAGTTCCAGCCACCAAAAAGCCGAGCTTCCTCAAGGATGAGAAGGCTTATGAGCACTGCAACTACATCAAGCAGTGCAGAGACAAGCGTGCATCAGAGCTGATGGCACGGCTGAGCGCACAGTCGCGCATGCATGCATGTGCAGACGGATGCCAGCAGCGTGAGTGCATTTGCGCGCAGCTGCGCTGGCTCAAGCAATGCTAGCAACGAGCATGGCTCAGTTACATAGATAGGCCACGACAATTTGCTTGCACGTCCATTGCGTATGTGCACGGACTGCTTCGCCCACATGCCATTGACACAGAAGGCAAGACCCGTACTTGTTTAATGGAGCACTAGCAAGGTGTTTCTTTTTCAATGTAATACCCATCAAGTCTCAAATACTACCAAGTCCTCATTTGTGTCACCCGCAAGAGGCCCAGCAGCTGACTTCGTGAGTTTCTCCACTACTCTCTTGAGTTGCGCTCAAAACTCCTCCGACTAGCCGAGTTTAGCTGCTGCTTTTGGTTGGCAGTTTGCAGAAAGATTGCCTTCCAATGCGATACAACGCTCTGCTAATGTGGTCACTGTATTTGCAGCCTTTGTTTGACTCTCCTCCAGATCCACACCGGGCTCATGCCACGGAGGTAATTGTCTTCCGCAGAAATGGAATGCGGATGCGCTGGCTGCATCTGCATCCAAATGGAATGCGGATGCGCTGGCTGCATCTCTGATTGAGGCTTGGAGCATTACCATCTCCGAGAGTGTCCGTCTCTTGCTGATTGCACACACTGCAGCTGCAACGGTTGTTGGACAAGTCAAGCTCACGGACGGCTGGCTAGGCTATCAAACAGGGACTGTGTGGTTGATTAAGTACACAACCATGTGATTATTGATGAATAGCTTGGTGAGTGCCATGGCAATGTTGGCTCTCGGGAAGCTATTCACTACTAGCACCATTGGACAGTAGCACAATCCGGCCTGAACCGATCAGCACTCAAAAAAACAATTGTATCTAATTCATCCGTCCCGAACGGTAACCGCTTGATCTGACAGTCACTGGCTTGACCGGGCTCGACAAATTCGAGCTTGCACGCGCGCATATGATGTGTTGTATGCTCCAGCGCATGATCCAAACAAACCAAAGACATGAGCAGTGGACATGCAAATTACTATTCTGCGCTCTGATGCGGTGGTATATGTTGACGAGATCGCCGTGACAAAGAGAATGCACATAGTACAACAGGTTGTTGCTCCATCAACATTCGCAACGCCATCATCGCATACACCAAACACGCACCTGGAGTCATTATTATGACGTAAATTTGAATCATTGGGGTCGCATTGCCTTGATCGCCTTGGTCGCCTTGATTCAGACCATTAAACGCGCAATCGGTGCAGTATGCAAGACATAACCCGCAACCAAGGACAGCGGAGTCACCCAAGGCCTGCATCCCGAATCGGCCCGACCCCAACCCCCGACATCTCAGCACCTATCGAAACCAAATATCATAAGTATAATATTCAGCATCCTGTATGTATCATAAGTACCGTAGTAAATGTAAAAAGACTCGCGAATGTCCGTCCCAAAAAAAATTCCAGCCACGACAATGATGCGATGTCCCGGCCTGTGTCTACGTGGAGCGGCGAATGATAAATAAACAATTCTTCGCGTCCCGGGCTTCTCGTCGCTGACGCGATGAGCTGCAAAACAATGCATTGTGCCCTGTCCGTAGCAGCGCAAGTATGACGACGGTACACAAAATGACCGCTGGTACGATGTCATGTCGCGAGCTTTAGTGCATGTTGGCAGTCCCACCTATTGCAAGCTTCAACACTGCACATCCAGCAAGAGCCCTGACAATCGCAACTCTTCATCATTGATTGACGTGCTATCTGCAGCCATTTATTCCAATCAATAAGCAATGTGTGATCGGTGTGACGAGCGCCAAAACAATGAAATGCGCTGTCCGGTCCGGTCAAGCAGGCGACCGACGAACCTCGAAGAATGATCTGATTGTCTTTCCCTTTTGCCGCTGGAGCGACGGCCTAACAATCGAAAACAATGATTTCGGCGTCCTATCCCGGCACGTGCCGCAGCGAGTCTTTACATTTACTAGGGTATAATATTCAGCATCCTGTATCAAAAGTATAATATTCGGCATCCGGTATCATAAGTATAATATTCAGCATCTTGTATGTATGTATCTATGTATCGATTGTCCGGCGGCTGCGCCATTCCGGCCTCGCCTCCGCGTCGGGGCTTCGGCGTCGGCTTTACATCTATGCATCTGCATCCAAAAACCCCGCAACGCAGGTCGCTTCGCGTTCGCGTCGTGTCTCCAGTCGGTTTCAGGCACAATTGCTCTCCTCGCGTCAACACCATGCATCATGCCGCCCGCCGAAACTGAGCCAAAAGGTACTGAGCGCAATTATATTCAGCACGATGCGAGATCAGCGGCAATGATGCACGGAAACAACTGATATGTTAATTGAATTCCGGTGGTCCGGATGTAACTTGGCGCGAAACGAATGAGTAATCAGGCAGCATGCACGTCGAATTCGTGGGATTACGGATCTTGGGTCTACGTGAACTATCAGACATACAGTGGAACATACAGACACGGGGCTCGGGTTCTTGGGCTTCTTGAGTTACACGCGGAGGGCTAGGAAAACACACAACAGACATAGCGCACACGAGGAATAACTATAGCTCGGTAGTGGCGGGCTCCCTGGGCAGGACAGGGCAGTGCACACAACACATGCTACGTCTCCGGTGCAGACGGCACCCTGGTAGCCACATCAGCACAATGGCTAAAGGAGACGTCTGATGTCAGACTGTTCACTGCGAGGTGATAGAAGTACTGATTGTGAAGACATGAAACACATATGCTGGTGGATTTGGCAGAGGCTGCACATGGCAGAACCGACATTGCCGCAGCCCGCAACAGCCTGAAAAAAGCATACAAGTGCATTGGGTGCCGTGATGGCGGCCATGAGTAACCAGCACTTTCTTACCGAGGTTGAACTGGTCATTTTGGACCCCGCTTTTGGCACAACTAGGCAGAACATGCCTCAACTTCAAGGCTTGTGAAAGGCATCACTTGCAGCAGCTTCGAGCATCAGGTTTTTCAAGCGTCGAAGACTATGAGGCCCCCCTTCGGGCCCCCCTTCGGGCTACGTCTACTGGCTATCGAGCTTTTCAACGGCGCTCCGCCACGGACGCGGCCGCTTCAAGCACTGCTGAAATGTCTCATATTCTGATCATGACCTTTGCATTATATTTACTACGACAGAAATCGATCGCATCGAGCGTCGAGCACCGTGCATCGAGCAGCAGGGCGCCGCAGGTGCGGTGCACCTCTGGCCACGCTGGCTGCAGCGCTCCGCCCGCATCGAGCTTCATGCTTCAGCTTCGAGTATCAAAGCGTAAGAGCCTCCCGAAGGGGGGCTCGTCGCTTGTCTATCTATCTATGTATCGATTGTCCGGCGGCTGCTCCATTCCGGCCTCGCCTCCGCGTCGGGGCTTCGGCGTCGGCTTCGCATCTGTGCATCTGCTTCCAGAAACACCGCGACGCAGGTCGCTTCGCGTTCGCGTCGTGCCTCTGCGGCGCTGTAGGGCGCCGAAGTTGCGCTGCACCTCTGGCCACGAGCCTTTCGGCGGCGCTCCGCCACGGATGCGGCCGCTTCTGGCGCAGCCGAGGCATCGCGTATTCTAATAAAATTATATGCATCATGTTTAGTGCATCAGAAACGATTCGCATCGAGCTTCAAACATGACGCATCGAGCAGCAGAGCGTTGCACCTCTGGCCACGCTGGCTGCAGCGCTCCGCCACGGACGCGGCCGCTTCGGAGCCAGCTGAGGCATCACAGCACTTAAGTGCAACATGTACATCGTTTTCAGCGTGTCAGGCATCACTTGCATCGGCTTCAAGCATCACTCTCTCCAAGCGTCGAAGACTATCAGGCCCCCCTTCGGGCCCCCCTTCGGGCCACGTGTACTGGCTGTCCAGCTTTTCAGCGGCGCTGCGCCACGGACGCGGCCGCTTCTGATGCGGCCGAGGCATCGCATATTTTAATTAAATTAAAAGCATCGAATATAGAAATCGATCGCATCGAGCGTCGAGCACCGTGCATCGAGCAGCAGGGCGCCGCAGCTGCGACGCACCTCTGGCCACGCTGGCTGCAGCGCTCCGCCAGCATCGAGCTTCATGCTTCAGCTTCGAGTATCAAAGCGTAGGAGCCCCCCGAAGGGGGGCTCGTCGCTTGTCTATCTATGTATCGATTGTCCGGCGGCTGCGCCGTTCCGGCCTCGCCTCCGCGTCGGAGCTTCGGCGTCGGCTTCGCATCTGTGCATCTGCTTCCAAAAACCCCGCGGCGCAGGTTGCTTCGCGTTCGCGTCGTTCCTCTGCAGCGCTGTAGGGCGCGGATGTTGCGCTGCACCTCTGGCCACGCGCCTTGCAGCGGCGCTCCGCCACGGACGCGGCCGCTTCTGCCGCAGCGGAGGCATCACATTTTCTAATTAAAATAAAATCATTGTATTCAGTGCATCAGAAACGATTTGCATCGAGCTTCGAGCATGAGGCATCGAGCAGCAGAGCGCTGCACCTCTGGCCACGCTGGCTGCAGCGCTCCGCCACGGATGCAACTAGGCTCTACATGCCTGGTTTATCCTGTCGAAAAACCGAAGCCCTGCCCATTTTTTGGTCGGGCGGGCCTGATATGCAGCCAGCTGGATGTCGGGGTTCCCGACAACCCCCTCAGGTTCCATCGGGGGTGTCGCAGAACAATTGCGGGTGATTTGGGTTAGTACGTGCTAATGTAGTGGATAGTGATCTCGCCTTCACAGATGTGAAAGCTATTACTGCATCAAGAACTCGGGATCCCGACAAGTTGTCGGCGTTTAAACGACTGTCGGGGGTCCCAAAAAGCACCATTGGTGGACAGCTGACAGCTGGTACAATGCAAATTATTTGTCGAACAACGATTTGATGGCTTTGTCGGGATCGGCGCAGTTGACGGCGTTCTTGAGGGTTGGAATGTCTTGACCCATGTGGTACATTTCGCACAATTTGTATGCACTATCCCACTGCAGACCTGCATGCGGCATTGATACTAACATATTTCAATTGAGGTGTCGCATTTTAATGGCATATGCATATCAGGGTGTGTCTCAATTGGAGAAGGGCGCATGATTGGACCAGGATAAGACGCATATCTGTTCTTCACCTGATCTTCGCAAGTGTACATCTTGATGTCAACTGCGGTGTCCTTGAGAACGGCTGTAAATGCATCATCAAGGAAGCCATTTGGAGTGAACGTCGACAGGTCCCTTGTGTGATGACTTTTGAAATCAGTTTGAACGGTTGTGCAGCGAAATTTTTTGCCGTGTATGACGTCACGCTCGGCGTTTTTACAGCGGATGTAGTCATCAACGAAAAAAAAAACTAGGTCTGGATGGATTTGATGTCATCGTCTTCGCAAAGGTCTTAAGCTGACGCGCCGAAAGCCGCGATCTGTTCCATGCGAAGAAACGAAATTTTGAAAGCATTACCCATCGTGGGGGTAAATCAAGCACATACACAACGGCAAACACGCAGAATACACTGATTAGGTCGCTCGTGAGCGCTTGCAACTTATTTGGCGTGCAAACGCTGCGGTAGCGTTCACGACCGTGGCGGAGAGCCTGCAGACATCGGAATGGCTACAGGGGAGCTGAGGCTGCAGCGTTAGATAACGCGGCAGAGCATGCAGGTCCGAGTACGCACGCGTCTGCGAACACTTGGATATCTTTTATACAGCCATTGTTACTGCTTGATGGATGATTGAGGATGTATTTGCATCAGCGTCATGCGTAGAGGAACAATTAATTCGGGTGCAACCGCCGCGGTCGTGCAGTTTGTAGGCAATTGCATATGTGTGGCAAGATTTCGCAACAAACCAAACAATTGTGTAGTTGTATGCTGCTGTTGGTGTTCGCGAGGTGGCTGTGTGGACGCGATGTTGTCAGGCAACGTGTGTAGGCTTCGGGTATGAGAAGAAACAGGCAACGAACCGGTCACGGAAGATTGAAAAGGCATATGCTATGTGGGAGCATTTTACAGGCTGTTTATTGCTTCTGAAGGTTTGTGTTGTGAGTGTTTGAAAAGCTACTGTGGCTAAGGAGCGTCGCTGAAGCAAGGAATGGCATAGAGCTGTAGCCGTAGCTGTAGCCGTAGCTGCAGCCGAGGTCTGTGACGTATAAATGTAGCTAGAAACATGTAATGGCTGTGTGAAAGATATCAAATGACAGCTGTAGCCGTCGTTGTGATTGCTCTAGTCGTACAGGTGAAGTTCGTGCCAGCCATGCTCGTGCTTTGCGAAGAATGCGCTGGTCACATGCCAGGTTTGAATCAACAATTGGGTATGGTTGCAGCTAGCTACAGAGGGTTTTTGTTGCTGTGCAACCAGAAATGCCGAGGCGCTTTTGCAACAATGGTCTACACAGATGCATTTTTTGTACCAGCAACTTTTCGTAGTTGAAGTAGTTGATGTGTAAGTCAAGCATGTAGGAAAGAATGCCTAAATGTTGCAACGTAGGAAGACAATTTAGAACCAAAGATCCCAAATGCTAATTAGTGAGTTGACGAGGATTGACGATAACTTGAACTAGCAATCAGGGTCGGATGTTGGTAGTCTATCTAGGTGTGTAATTGCAAAAGCAGCAAATTGAGCAGTGCACACTTGGTTGAAGACTCTGCAGACAAATCAATTTTGTTACACACAGCACATGACATGAAGTATGATGGCAAACTTTGATTGCATTAACCATTGAGCTGGTCAGGGATAACGACGGTGTTCATTGCGAACTTATCCTCGTGCATGTCTTCAGCGATGGCTAGGAAAAGCGTTTGGTTGCGGATGTGACCCCTACTGACCAAACCTCGAGATTCCCATGCGTGAAGATCGGGTGCCGCAGGTCCATGATGATCTTGTCAAGGTCGTCGCCCTGGACGCGGTGTACCGTCGACGCCCACGCCCGCCGGAGAGGGATTTGGTTCCGGTTGACGTGAGTTGGGAGGTCTGGTGGTTCGAGTCTCATTGTGGTGCGACACAGAGGCCAGATGGCACCGGTTTGACGTAAGCGGATGTAGACGAGGTGACGTTGTGTCTGGACGACGTCTGCTAGGGTGCCCTTGACGAGGCCCGTTGTGCGATCGATGGTGTGTTGAACGTGGACGGGCGCGCCCGCCTTGAGGCAGCTTCGCAGGCTCCAGCCGGGCATGTCGAAGACTACCAACATCTACGAGGTGATATGTGCGGAGTTGAATGTGGCGGGTGCATCTCCTTTGTTGACGACGTCGCAAGTGATGTATTCCTGTGGCACTGCGGCTAGCTTATCGGGAATGGCCGCGGTGAGTTGTTCGTCGGCTAGAGAATTGGTCGCACACACGATGGCCTTGTTCACGTGAACTCGCGTCTGGTCTGCGTATACTTCGGCGCGCGCTGCATCGATGAAGGCGTCATCGACCATTTGCGCAAGGAAGACGCGAGTGGGCAGCCATATACGTTGAATGGGGTTTTCGTGGTGGTCGCAGTCTCGAAGCTCGCCGTAGCCGATGCGACGTTGCCAGTTTCGGAGCTCGGAGGCGCCTTGCGCCTGCATCTGTTGCTGGAGGTGGAGGTGGCAGAATCGCGGCTAGCAGTTGGCTTTCTTGAGCGCTAGGCTCGAATGGTGGCTAGTTCTGCGCCTGTAGGTTAAGCAAGGGTGTTACAGTGTTGGAATGTGATGCATAGTTGAACATAGCATGTATGGGAGCGTGAGAGGTTTAGGAGCAAAAGGGGTCATTTCAGTGTAAAATGCTGAAACACTATGGTACATAGCTTTCCATTCTATAGCAGGCCCAACCCATGGTAATCGCAACTCGTCGGTGTAGAGTTAAAAATTAGATATACAATGTTGGTATGTAGTTTACCGCACATGGCATCACGGCGCCTGATTGCGCATAGTTGCTTGTGATAACAAAGACGCCACAGAAGTTGACCTTGTCAAGAGCGCAACAATCGCGTCCAGTTCGTCGCTTCGCATCATTGTGATCTCTTCGGTTGTAAGGAGCATTGATCTCAAAGGCGTTGGCCTCTGCGTTGTCGCTCGTTGTGTGCGCTGCTGGGGTCGGAGCGTCGACGCCTACTTGGACCTCTTCGCCCCAGCGCGAAGGCCATAGCCCGGTCCAATAGTGGATGGTCTGGCCGCCTGCGAACCTTTTAGCGTCTTTTGCGGGAAACGCGACCGGGAGTGCTCTGACGGGGATGGCGCAGGTGTGGTTCAAGCAAACATTGATGACAAACGACTTCCCGGAACCTAGCTCAACTTCAACGTGCAGGGACAGAGGTTTGACCGGGTCTTCACGGAGGTGTGCGGCAATGATGTCGAATAGCGCATGTTGGCTGGGGTTCAGCTTGGCACGTTATTTGGCAGGAATTGGGCATCGACATCGGGCGCAGCATCGAGTGGCATGGGCAGCACTGACACATCGTATCTCGCGAGCGATTTGTTGTCGGCTTGCAAGCGGCGTTCGAATGTAAACGTGTTGTTGCTTGTGTTCCTTGGGCAATGCCATCCACTCCGGCTCCACCCTGCAATCAAGGAACTCGACTAGCAGCGAGCTGAAATCTCACTCGAAGGTGAGCATGATCTGCACGAATGCCGCACATCGCATTGAATGCACGTTCGGCAAAGCATACGCATGTTTGTGAATGTACAACGGCGGAGTTGTGTTATGTGTTGCGGCAGAGCCGGACAGTATGTGCATAGCATGTTATCCAAGACACCCCGGGATGTTTTAACAGATGCGGACATGAATCCTCAGCACTCGTGCATGAGACGGCGTGTTGAGGGTGATGATGAGGGCGTCGTTGATGACTAGGCGTGCCGTGGTCTCGTCGCGTGCGAGCCCTATAGCGGATGCCGCTTGCGCGAATGTCTCGTACGTGTGGCCGTGGTACGTGTGGTCGTGGTACGTGTGACCATGGTACGTGTGGCCGTGGTTGTGCGAAGGTTGGTCCAAGAGCGTGCGCGGCAGTCGGGATGGATGAAGAGCAGCCGTGCCCAGAATAGTGACGTGGTGGATGGTGCTGGTTGCACGCGAATGAGATGCCGTCTTGAGGCGCTCTTCGTGATGTATCACTTTTTGCGGTCGACATAGAATTCTTTGCGTACAGGCGGCGGCTTGACGTTGTGGTAGTCATTGTGATACTTGACGAAGCCCATCTGCAAGAGAAAGCGAGTTGATAGGATTTGATTTCACGATGTATACGTGCAGCTGTGCAAATGTGAAAGCGAGCAAAGGCATGTCGGCAATTACAGAGTGTATGCACGTCCTTCAATCATATTCACATGTGTATGTGCAAGGGCTAGCATGTACCTACATGCGAAATATGTCATGCATTTACGGTGAGCACATCATTGAGTCCGTCCAGGCGTTGGTAGTATTTGTCGACATTGGAGATGTAGTTCGACATCGCCTCTTCTACGGTCTCGTGATTAGGGTTGAAAAATACGTTGGATGTGCCTTCTAGCTCGACGCGCACTGCGCGCAACGCTGGCCAGATGACGATGGGACATCGCTTCTGAAGCACAGACGATGCGATGTTTCATGAATTTTGCATGATGACGTAGTCGATGAGCTAACGAAGCTGATGTGATCCTCGTATGTTGAATGACAACTAGCTTGAGCAGAAACCACCGTGGCATACACTATACAGTGCATCCGTTTATTAGTGTGTGTTGAGATGAGCGACGTACCCCGGCTTCATCGACGATTTCTCCCGGGGCCGCGTCCGCATTTGCTTCTGTAATCTTGATAGCTGCTGTAGAGGCGCCCTTGCAGTTGTAGCGGAAGAGGTATCCCCATCCCTCAGTCCCTTGCGCCATGGCGATGAAGGAATGGCATCTTGTGTGCATCAGAATGTGGGGGGAGTAGTTGTAACCCAACCGTCGTCGGCGACCCGCCACGGATTCCAGTGACCCGATGCGTCGCAGCTCAACACGGGTAGGTGTT
This sequence comes from Ulva prolifera, assembly GCA_023078555.1. Taxonomy (NCBI): domain Eukaryota; kingdom Viridiplantae; phylum Chlorophyta; class Ulvophyceae; order Ulvales; family Ulvaceae; genus Ulva; species Ulva prolifera. The sequence goes on along the minus strand of CM041202.1, from coordinate 3,890,092 downwards.
AAAAACCCAAGCAGCAATGACTGCCAAAGGGCGGGCCGCCGCAGCGCGGGGAGTGCTTGTGTATATGGAAAGACATCACCAATGAATGAAGCTCCGGGAATCGTGTCCGTAGGAATATGTGCCCACACCGGCCCTTTGTACTTTGCAAGCATGTGACAGTGAGGATTGCCGCGCTTTTGCCACTCGATGACATCGAGACCCCATTCCGCTTGGCCTGCATCAAACGGGATGTAGGCGCCGTCATTGAGGTTCTTCCAGACTTCGGCTTGCAGAGCGTTGAAGATGCGCGCTATAAGCATGATGAGGTGAGGCAAATGCGCGTCTTTGTGAAGGTTGTCGCCATAGGTCACTGTGACGAAGATGATGTTCTCGATGCCGTAGAATTTTGCCGATGTCATGCAGTCTTGCAGGCGGGCATTGAAGTACCGTGGACCTGTAGATGTTTGTGTTCGTCACATACATCATTTGCATGTAGTTTGTGTAGTCGGCATTGGTGTTCGACCAGCTGATGCGCACCTCCGGCGTGACTTGCGAGGTTATGGGAATTGCCGCATTGCTCAAGAAAATTGTGGCTGCCGTAGCTGTGGTCGACTTCTTCGAGCGTGTAGTTGTGTGTGTTGGTCGCGCTCGTTGCATTTCGGAAGTAGTGAGGATTCGATGACAATCCAGCTGATGCGCACCTCCGGCGTGACTTGCAAGGTTATTGGAATTGCCGCATTGCTCAAGAAAGTTGTGGCTGCCGTAGCTGTGGTCGACTTCTTCGAGCGACAATCCACTTGAATAGCAGCCACTCTTAGACGAGCTGTGGGCTGTGGAGCCAGTGGAGCACATCTTGCTGGTGGAGCAACAGAAATCGAGCCAATTTCCACTGTGTCATCTTCTTGTTATAAACGAGAACCTATTATGTGTGCATTAGGAGGTTAGTAGTGCCTATGCCTGGAGAGCCGCCAGGTCGTACGAAAGGTCACTACACAGATCAGGGAGTATACTGCACTGGATGCAAGACAGTGCAGGAACCCATGGAAGATGTAAGAGAAAGGTTACTTCAGACTTGGACGCATACGACAACATGCGACCATTCGTGCATGTCTATCGCGGCCCAAATGACAATGGACCGGGGCGAGCCGCTCACGGAGCGCCCCAAGTATGCGCATGCATACTATCCTAACATAACACAGGTTGGGCCCTTGGCCACCATACCCATGCGCAGACTTACGCGTCATGCATTGCAGGTGTACCTAGACACTGATTGATGACACTCCCCTAGAAGGTCTTCTGATCTTGAATTAGATGCAGCTTCTCTCGAACGTCCTTTAATGCAGGTCCAGGCAAAACCTTAGTGAAGACATCAGCTAATTGGTCTTTGGTCCCTACCCACTGCACTTGGATCTCATCCGCATCTACACATTCACGGACCCGTAGGTGCCGCACTCGAATATGTTTGGACCTATCACTAGAGATTGGATTGTTTGCAAGGATATTCGCACTTTTATTATCTCCCCAAAGCACCGGTTTTTCTGGACGAAGATGCAAGTCTAGCAACAATTGCTTGGTCCACATCTCTCTCAACTCGTTTGCTGCACTACTCATTGCTATCAATTCCGCCTCGGTCGTATCACCAGCTGTGATCACCTGTCTCTTTGACCTCCAGAACACAGTTTTGCCATACACCCGTAGGAGTAGGCCACTTATGCTCTTCAAACTCTTGTCATTTGCAAAATCAGCATCAGTGTATCCCTCAAGCAAACACAGCTCTTCTCATACGAGCCCTTTAACACCATAGAAAGTCCCTTCATGGACTGCAGGTATCTCAGCACATGCTGCACCGCTGACCAATGCTCCTTTAAGCTACACCCCATATGCTTGGCCAAAGAATTACAGGCATAAGAAATATCAGGTCGCGTAACAATAGCCAAGTACTGGATTCCCCCTACAGCACTCATGAACTGAGCGTGCTCTGCCTGAGTGGCAACCTCAAGGTCAGGGTAGTCCTTCGCACTCATCAAAGGTTGCCGTGGCACCAGTGGAGTCGGACTGGGTCTGCAATCTACCATGCTAAACTTTTCTAGTAGATTCACAATCTTCTGCTCCTAGGACAACGTTATCGTTCTCATCTTCCTCTCACGCTTGATAGAGGCGCCTAATGCCCAAGACAAATCGCCTCAGTCCCTTCCGGTGAACACTTTGAGAATTTGGTCTATCAACTCCTTCAGGCCCATGGACCGTCCGATAAGATAAACAAATCAACAACCCATAGGAAGATGAAACATCTACCAGTTTTCCTAACATACAGTGCAGGATCTGAGTGTGAGCGAACAAAGCCCACCTCACCCAATATACGTGCAAGCGCCTTGTGCCATTCACGTGCTGCTTGCTTCAAGCCATACAGGGTCTTAAGCAGTTTCCACACTCGACTGGTGCCATCGTTTAGAACCGGGGGTTGTTCTACATAAACGGTCTCATTCATGACCCCATTGAGAAAGGCACACTGGATGTCTACGTGTTTCATCTCTAAATCTTCCACTGCAGCTATTGACATAATAACACAAAGAGTGGCATAGCTCCCTATCGGAGCCCAAGTCTCAAAGAAATCTACACCCTCCTCCTGGGCAAACCTTCTAGCAACATACTGCGCCCTGTAACGCTGGATCTCTCCTCTTACTCTCCGGGACCCACTTACCAGAGATGGCCTTAGCCCCTACTGGCAATTCTACGAATCCGTAGGTGCCATGCTCACTAAAAGAGTTCACCTCTTCCTTCAGAGCTACCATCCCCTTCTCCCTATCACGCCCAGCCAACGCTGCCTTCCAGGGTGGATTGTCTGGATCAGCAGGTCTCTTCTTCATGACAGCAGCAACCCGGCGGGATGGACGTCGCCGGCTTGACTGACCACCGCCATGTTCCACATGCTCAGCTACCTCTGCATCAAGCAACGCACTGTCAGCCGTAGCTGCCATGCTTGAACTACCCGCAACCTTTGGTGCTACTGTCTGCTCACTCACATCACTATGCTCCTCATCACAAGCTACAGCATCTATCGCAGCAACATCTGCATGTGGAATCAAGCGCCTGCGTACAAGCGGGTTCCATTTTTGTCTAACTAGACCAGACTGCGCTTCTTGCCCATGGGCCTCAGCAGCAGCGTCATCATGCAAACTAATCTCCTTAGCAGAATGCATGGACTCTCCAACGACAGGTAGGTTGGGCGGACTTACCTCTCCCCTAGGGACAAATCCGCCTCTTGAACTGAACATGAATTCCTCCCCCGGACCCAGGCGGCTAGCCATAGCTTGGCCAAACCCGGGCATGTCAAGGGAGGGTCCCCCAACATCAATTGCGTCACCTTGCGGCGGGGCAGCTGCTCCCGCCGCGGCAGTTGGCGGCGGATGTTGTTCATCAACGCCGTCCATGACGCTCACCTCATCAGTATGTGGGGCATTTGACCTCGGAGCTTCGGCGGGGCTTCCAGATTCCCGAGCCCTCCCCTGCTGGGCACGGCTCCTGGTGACGGGCCTCGTGTCGATGTGAGCGCCACTCAAGTCCCGGAAGTTGTGGACGTTTGAATAGTTGAGAGTGTCACTATTGGCATACATCTCCGCCGACTGACGAGGGTAGCGAATTGTTGTCTGCCCCAACACTTTGGTGCGCACGACATCATGCACTCCTTCCACCACCTCAGGTGTGGTCATCCTAGATCTCCCCTGCAACTCTACCGGACCATCCGGCTCACCGACTCTGGGCGCGATGCTACGACCTACTTGCAATTCCTCACGCAAGTCACGCAGCTCTGGCGAGTCCTCCATATGCTGCGCGGGCGCCAGCTGGATGAAATCACTGTCATGTAATTCACAAAATTGTCTACCTATGGCGAACCCATCGAAGTCAAAAGTAGCTGCGCCATGCACGCGCATGTGCTCTTTGCGGGACTCATTCAAATCCAGATCGGGAAACAGAGGGCCACTAGACATCACGCACTTCTCTAGATCCGGACCAAACGTCAATTCCTCTTCCGGGCCCATAGGCACCAGAGACACGTTTCCCCGTGTCACAGTATCTAGCGTACGCAAGTGATCACGCAACATGGCAGCATTGTATGCCATTTGCCGCACCTCCGGCACTCTGCCACCCCCGGGGCAACGCTGGAAGGCTCTATTCATGTGGGGCCCTTGCCCTGGCCCCATCCACAGTACAAGTACACCCCTGGGATCTAACCTACGCAATTTGTCAGAATCAAGGTGGACGTAGACCGGAAGCCCCCATGGGAGCATCTGCGCAATCATGAGCTTGACACGCTCAGAGTCATACGTCTCTTTGTAGAACAACATATACGGGATGACATCTGTAAGATAATTGTCTACCCACTCTTTCCGCAGCATTTCGTTTTCTTTTGCTTGATCTATCTGTTGCTTAACTCGTTCTATAGTTTCTGCGCTATGTTCGACGGCCGAAATGTCGGCAGTGGTCTTATGGACCCCCCCCAGACTGCACTGTATTGATGTCCCTACCCGCCGTATTCCTATATCTACCTAAATTGGTCAAAAGGTGCTCAAGCTTGTACGCAAGATGTTCCCTCTTCAGGCGCTTCATGACATCGGAATTAGGAACCAGATTCGAAGCAGCGGTCCCACACAACATCCCCTCAGGCCATGCACGGCGTGCTATGTTGGTTGGACACATGAGCGCTCTAAGTCTATCAGAAGTGGCACCACATTCACGCTCAGCTATGCCATTGCCCTGATGATTGCCTGGTGCACACTCTTCCCAAACAATGTGCTTGTCACGAAGATAGGCCTGGAAGACATGGCCCAGAAATTCTCCGCCGCGGTCACCACGCAGGAATCTAACACGTCCTAGAACAGGCGGCTGGCCTTTCTTGATGACAACTTGCCCAGGAACAACTGTAGAATTGCAGTGTTCTATGTTCTCTACAAGCAATTCAGGGACTCTGGACTTTGCATCCATAGGGATAGTGAATCTAAAACGGGAAAATTCATCAACTACAATCAACGCATACTTTGCTTTCCCAACTCCCATAGGAGTAATGGGACCTAGAACATCTGCATGCAAGCACGCCCCCGGATACGTCGCACATGAGTGCGTGACTGTCTCGCCGTGCTGGCTACTAGACCCGGTACCATTTCTAGCAATCATGCAGCCGTGGCATTTGTCTATCTCATCGCTCACTTTTGCTGGATCAATACGCAAGCCCTGGTACATCTTGGTCTTAGCCATCAGACGCAGGTTTGTGGCTCTTGTGAGGAAACTGACATGAGATAAGAATGTAGAATTCAATTTTGCTTGTCCAGGCACATTAGGAGACCCAACCAAAGCAGCTACACGACTGTACGAGACCTCGTCATCCTCTAGCTTCGCAACCGATTTGGCAGCAGACCAAACAGCGGGATTGCTGACGTGCGAGCCCCATAGGTCTGGCTTGCCCACATCCGTACTCACAACAAACACTGGCCGATTCTGGTGGTCATGCGATGGAGGAATCCGACCCTCCCTGTGGCCCATGGCCTGGTCAGAAAACCCAGGTACGAAAACAAGATCACCTCCTTCCGTCGCCACACGCGTTTGCAAGGGGATGCCGACATTCTTTAATAAATGTGTAGACAAAACGTTGAAAGGGCAGTGCGGCACATACAAGCAATTCGGGATCTCAATGGTCAGATCTTTGATCTCCCCATCCATTGTGACATAGGACCCCAGACGGAAACATATAGTTCCCTCCCCTAGAACTGGAATATCCTCAACCCCTATTGGGTGAATGCACTCTACAGATGCAAAATGCATTGACAAGAACACCTCGGGGTTCCTAATGACATTGACATCAGGTCCGCTGTCCACCAGGAAGTTCAGGCTTTCGCTCAGGTGCGCAACATCTGTCATAGAGAAGTCGTCGCTAGGAAATCGCGAGACAGCAAGAGAGTTGCCACTGCCTTGTCCTCGTCCGCGTCCTCTGCCGGCGCCACGTCCCTGGCGGCTGGCGTTGTTGGCGGCCTGGTTCTGAAGATACTTCCTGACTTCCGGATGCAGATCCGGGCAGTCCTTCCGGAGGTGTCCAGTCTTCTTGCATACGTGGCAGGTGCGCGTCTCGCCATTGGCGATCGCGGCAACAGCTGTCGGTTGTCCCCGGTTCCCATTGCCCCCTCTGTAGCCATGGCCTTGGCCGTGGCCTCGGCCAGCTATGCCAGCACCATGTGCGGGCCCATAGGCTTCTAAAGCCTGGGCATGGTTGGTAATGGCAGCTATCTGAGTCAGGAAATCTTTTCCGCCCTGCCTTCTATGCAATGATACATACTCTCGGCCGAGAGGCTCGAACAACTTGTTGCTGACCTGATATGGAGCAGGGGCAGCACCGACAGCAGTAAGCTGGTTCACGAGCGACATGATGAGGGTGCAATAATCCTCAACTTGTTTTGCCCTGGCACCTCTGAGCGTGGCACGAGAGAACCTATCCCAGAGACTCCTAACCTCAGCCTCTTTGCTGGGCATATACTTGGCTCTCAAGGCAGCCCAAATATCACACAGCGTAGTATGAACCCGGACATACTCCAAGTCGTGTGCAGGCAGCTGAAAACAGACTACAGCCAACACCTTATCATGGACACTTGTTTCACGTCTAGTGGGGAAAACAGTGAGCAAATGGTATATCTCTCACACTAGCGCGCGCTGGCACAATTAACACCTTTTCATTTATGCGTAGCGACTTGTCCAGCCATGTGGACGGTCGCACACGCATAGCTTTTGAATTACCGATCGAGTTGCACACAGTGTGATCACACGTACGCTCAGTGGGCTTACGTGCCTGCACTCGCCACGTGTGACTGCACGCGTCCACCAGCCTTACGTGCACATTGCATCAGCACTGTGTACAGCGTTCTCCCGGCACAATGTGTCCCGTCATAGGCTTATTATGGCTTTATGCGGCTAGCCGAATCGTTACTGCACATATTACGTCTTACTGTGTGCATTACCGCCGTTACACAGGGTCCGCCCGGCGGGCTCCAGGGTTGGCATGCACTATAATATCTGTACAGCCACCCAGAGCTGCCCATGAATTACGTGCGCAGCCTTGCTTACACTCATCTCAGGCTCTGTGAGGCACAATTTAAGATCTCCCGCACTTATGCGGGATCTGGGATCAGTGTGGCAGTTATGCGGCACGATTCGGCGAGGCCAGCTTTGACAGGGGGATTGACCTGGGCGCACACACCCCGGTATTTATACCGAGCGCTTGCTGGGACCAGACACGCTTGACAGTAGTCTGGTTGGGGCGCCATCCATTTCTGCACTGGCACGTCGCATCCTTGCGTGTGAGTGTACACCTGCTCTGCTAGTGCCTATACAGCCCTCGTGCTGCGGCAATCTTGACCCATCACCGCTTCTTCTTACTGCCATCGTGGTCTGTTCCCCAAGACCATACCAATAGGTCTCAACACTAGACTTGCATCTTCGTCCAGAAAACCCGGTGCTTTGGAAAGATAATAAAATTGCAAATATCCTTGCAAACAATCTCTAGTGATAGGCTCCAACATATTTGAATGCGGCACCTACGGGTCTGAGAATTTGTAGAGGCGGATGAGATTCAAGTGCAGTGGGTAGGGACCAAAGACCAATTAGCTGATGTCGTCACTAAGGGTGTTCCAGGACCTGCATTGAAGGACGTTCGAGAGGAGCGACTTCATCTGTCAGCGACATGAATACTCCACAGGTAACGGTGCAGCCCACCGATACATCGAAGGCTGGATCTAGCCTCGCTCTAAGAAGTCCGAAATGTACTTCTTGACTGTGGCATTGTATTCAGCTGTGAACGGACGAGGGGGCCGAGCATACGGCTTCTCATCTGCCGCTGTCTTGATCGTATGCTCAATAGGAGATCCATCTGCAGCCCTCCGATGAGGTGGCAGACCTCCAAGCAATTCTGTAATAAGTACATCGTTAAACTCACGCAAGATTCGCACAATGTCCGGTTCAAGAGCACCTTCGCCCTAGAGCAACAGCTATGAACTCTGTGATGCTTCCAAATCAAAGTCTGGTTTGATGTATGCCACGAATGCTTCATCAAGTTCATCAGACGGCATGTTGGGAACCGTCTGTGACAATGACTGTAATGTACACAGTTCAATGAAGTCCGAGTGAAACTTAGGAAAGTCACTTTCACTGAATGCATCAAGACACACCGAAGTGTCCTTGTATGACAATGTCATCATGTGCTTCTTAGCGGGCAACACAACATGATGCTTGTCAAAGAAATCCATTCCTAATTCAACATTGAATTGCGTTACCCCGAGACTGGTGTATTTACTTTAAGAGGTTTGTGGTATTACACGTCACCGGGATTGTTTATGTTGGAATTGGTCTCAAAGACCCTTAAACATATCAATGGTATCGGTAATTGTATTCTTTGAACGACCATGAGCACTAGCAAACGCACCGGCATTGACGCAGACATGGAGCCAGACACTTATCCACGCAGAGGGCAGAAGACGGACATTGACTACCTCACGCAGCCCCAGATCACTGTGCAGATGGCGGAGGAGCAGCGGGGAATATGGCAGTAGCTCATGGGAGAATGGGCTGAGCAGGTAGGAACTAGGGCTGCTGAATTACAATGAAACCCGGAGTAAAGCACAAATTACAAAGAATTATGGTGTTGTGATTACATGTTAATTTGAAAATATTTGATTAACTGAAGACCTTATATTCTTAATTTTGTCTTGCATTTACAGTACTATAGCTAGTGCACATCACGATTAAGTTAAGCAATGGATGCGTTGATGTAAATGGTCCACCGGCTTACGAAGGACTATGACCTGAAAAATCTTTTAATTTCTGGGTATAGTATCCCCAAGGAGAGGATACAATGTACGACACTGGATGCAAGCTTCCACGTGGACTATTCAAATTCTACACCAAGCAGGACACATGATTGCTTTGTGAGGATGCCCCAACTTTTGTTGCAGCCCAGTGATATGATCGTTACACCACCAGATTGCAACATTGTGCCGATATGCATCATGTTGTTCTACGAAGCCCAGCATCTGTGTCATTGCCGAGAACATTGCCCGGCGGCGAAAAAGTCTGCACTAGAGCGTACACTAGACTGCTGACAGTGTTGCATCTATACAGGCCATTGGCACACAGCCTAATACACGCCTGGCGAGCACAGCTGCAGCACTCGGCTTGCTGCACAGCACCCCCGCTGGCACGTTGACAGAGGCAGTACATCATATTGTATACTATACCATATATGCGGTATGTAGCAATGGCCCGTGTGTGTCAATTAAACTCGCGAATGCTGACTAGCTGACAGGCCTACAAGGCAATTACAGGAAATCATTAACTGCTTAATTAAGTGTTAATTTGACACCGAAAAAGCTGATTAATTTAATGTAAACGATGTTAATTCCGATCATTTTGTTTACAGATAATTGACAGTGTAATTATACTTTGTAATTAAGTGTTAATCCGAGACATGGAGAATGTAATCAGCAGCCCTAGTAGGAACACACAAACGTCCGCGTGCTGGGACAATAGTAGCGCGATTGGCAGAGTATGCGTACGGCAATCCTCAAACGCACGTCGGGTATTACGTAAACCGCGCAAAACCATATTACACAGGCTTCTATGAGAGCCTGGGTGCCATCGCAGCATATGCATGCGAGACTGAGAATATTTTGATTGATGTTCAACAGTCAGCAACTAAGATTGTAATTCCAGCGCACATGCCGATGGATGTGAATGAGCAACTAAACTACGTCAATTATATGGCAAAAGTGCACAAGGAAATCCACGGGCACCTCGGGCGGATCAAGCGCCCCAAAACGATTGACGGCGGAGAGCACATCAAGCGCGTTGAGGTGTGAGTCCACTCATGATCATGACTCAGCAAATACAACCCCCCTGTTTCAATCCGAACATCTTCTGCATGTGAGCGTCATCACCAAAATGATGCAGCGTCATCACCAAAATTGGCCTTGATTTGAGATCATTCGACCTTGTATATAAACAACGTTTGCCATACCATAGAAATTGTGTGTTGTGAATACAAATACATGTAACATCACACATGGCCACAATTGCACAAGTTAGGGCAGTGGTTTCAGTGTACACACTGATGGGACCATTTGAACTTGATTCACCTGCATGACAATAGGTGCAATGATCGCCGCACACCGCTTTTATGTGAGGCTGTCACACAAGTTGTATCGGAATGAAAATTGCACGACTGCCATAGTATCTTGATGTCAATGTCTTGGTAAAGACTGCATTAAGTCTACATGATTTTACCTGGGAGTGTAGCCAGCGGATAAGCTTTTCATTGGATTCCAGTTGTGCTTTGCACTCCCTCAATTTTTCTTCAAGTTCCTCATGATTTCTGTTTTGTTTTTCATTCTGCTCCTTTAGTTCTGAAAGTTGTTGGTCTGAATCATGCAGTGCTTTTGATGCCGCATGAAGCTGCGCGAGCGCACTGGATAACTTCTCATCCTACATACACAGCATACGGTAAGGGCGGTTGGTCCAGAAGATCGTGACATGAATGCCGTGGATATTGCTTGTCATACTCGCAGCATTCGCATGAGCGGCGTTCGACCCTGTGATAATGTACATCGTGTCACCACTTCTCGTGGAAAGTGCGTCTACAAATGTTAGTGGTCCGAATCTGACACCAACAAATACTGCGGAGAGCTAGAAAAAACACATTTTTGCGTCATTGGTACCACGCACTAGCAGATGGTGGGCTGATCAGGCCTTGAATGTGTTCACGCTGCATGCTTTCAATAGCGACATCAATTTGCAAATGCCAATCCACGCAAGCACAAATTTCCAATTCGCAGCCTACGAGTATATTACAATGACTTGAATACATCAAAAACTCAGGTGTCAAGATTGGCTCAAAACCGCAAGCCATCTCGTGCCAAAGAGTTGTAGCCGCAAATAACTATGATGCGGGAACTTGACGTGGCTTGATGTAACATCACTAGTTGTCTGCAGACCAAGAGCCGCCGACGAGCCCTGCCTGGCGTGGTTTTACACCAATTAAAGAAAGTCAGTGCGCCATGGCATTCTTTAATTGACTGAGGTTCATGCCACGTGGGGAACTATACTGCCCACATCATATATGGGGAACTATTCGGCCCACATCTGAAGTCATGACTCATGGAGTCATGGCTGACCTCGTTGATCCGCCAGGGCACGGAGCGTGCAAAGTGGCTCATAGCTAGGGGGTAACGAGGCCGTATAAACACGTGCAAAAATTATACTGCCGTATACGTATGCACTGTATCGAGACGTATACACTGTATACTTTGCCGTATAGACGTACAATCATGCCGTATACAGCTTTGATGCGCTCACGCAGTATAAAGGACCACATGCTTGCAACCAATCCATGCTTGCAAGGACCACATGCTTGCTCGGCCAGCTATGCCACCACCATGTGCGGGCCCATAGGCTTCTAAAGCCTGGGCATGGTTGGTAATGGCAGCTATCTGAGTCAGGAAATCTTTTCCGCCCTGCCTACTATGCAATGATACATACTCTCGGCCAAGAGGCTCGAACAACTTTTTGCTGACCTGATATGGAGCACGGGCAGCCCCGACAGCAGTAAGCTGGTTCACGAGCGACATGATGAGGGTACAATCATCCTCAACTTGTTTTGCCCTGGCACCTCTAAGCGTGGCACAAGAGAACCTATCCCAAAGACTCCTAACCTCAATCTCTTTGCTGGGCATATACTTGGCACTCAAGGCAGCCCAAATATCACACAGCGTAGTATGAACCCGGACATACTCCAAGTCCTGTGCAGGCAGCTGAAAACAGGCTACATCCAACACCTTATCATGGACACTTGTCTCAGGTCCAGTGGGGAAAACAATGAGAAAATGGTACAGGCCATGGCCTTTCAACCATAGCTCGACACGGAACTCAAAGGTTGAGAACCTCTTGCCCCTTGCAAAATCCCAAGACGGGGTCTTACCTTTGTCTATTGCGGGTTTACGCACAGACACAGCTCTCATTGCATCTACAATAGCATTAGCATCGACTACAGTGCCAGGCGGATGGAGATCAGCGACAGGGTCAGCATTGCCTTGAGCCATAGCTCGCAGCGTAGCTGCCTGAGCCTCAGCATCCGATCGCGCCTGTTCCGCTCGCTGTAAAGCATCACGGAGCGAGTTTGCTTCAATCTGGGCGCGCATTGCCATAGTATTGGCAGCCTCAAGCTGAGAGGCAGCTCGGGCAGCAGCATCATGCCCTCGGGTGCCGGCTGCAGGGCCTTGTGAGCTAGCACCAGATCCTGCAACCCTACCTGTGGCTTGAGCAGCTGCAGCCATGGCTGAGCGCTCAACCTCGAGTCTTTGTGCATCAGCCATAGCTTCAGCATCAAAGTTCTCGTCTGATTAAGGATTAGACATCTACCTGCAGCGAAACAAATCTGCTTTCGCTAAGGGTCACGTCGATCAAACCCCTTAGGCTTTGACGACGCACAATCCTAAACCGTCGTGATTTAGTACACAATCAAACATGTGACGACCTGTGACATTATGACGGTTGATCTGGTCATTAATTACGCACTGATGACAGTGCGGTTGCCCGTAGCCGCGTGCAATCATATGACAACCACCTCATCGCGCAACTAATGCAACGACACAACACATCACTGATACCATGTTATAAACGAGAACCTATTATGTGTGCATTAGGAGGTTAGTAGAGCCTATTCCTAGAGAGCCGCTAGGTCGTACGAAAGGACACTACACAGATCAGGGAGTATACTGCACTGGATGCAAGACAGTGCCGGAACCTATGGAAGATGTAAGAGAAAGGTTACTTCAAACTTGGACGCATACGACTATATGCGACCATTCGTGCGTGTCTACCGTGGCCCAATGACAATGGCCCGGGGCGAGCCGCACACGGAGCGCCCCAAGTATGCTCATGCATACTATCCTAACATAACACGGGTTGGGCCCTGGCCACCATACCCATGCGCAGACTTGCACGTCATGCATTGCAGATCCGGGCAGTCCTTCTAGAGGTTTGCATCGAGCTTCGAGCATGACGCATCAGCAGCAGAGCGCTGCACCTCTGGCCACGCTGGCTGCAGCGCTCCACCACAGATGTGACCGCTTCAGAGCCAGCTGAGGCAGCACAACACTTATGTGTAGCATTTGCATTGTTTCCATTCATTCATTGCATTGTTTTCAGCGTGTTAGGCATCACTCGCATCAGCTTCGAGCATCCCTCTTCTCAAGAGTCAAAGACTGTGAGGCCCCCCATCGAGGCCGCCCTTCAGGCCACGTCTACTGGTTGTCGAGATTTTCAGCGATGCTCCGCCACGGTCGCGGCCGCTTCAAGCGCTGCTGAAATGTCACATGTTCTGATCCTATCCTTTGCATTATATTTACTTTGACAGAAATCGATTGCATTGACTCATTGACTCAGATTGGAGCGTCGAGCACCATGCATCGAGCAGCAGAGCGCCGCAGTTGCGATGCACCTCTGATCACGCTGGCTGCAGCGCTGCGGCAGCATCAAGCTTCATGCTTCAGCTTCGAGTATCAAAGCGTAAGAGCCTCCCGACGGTATGTATACAAGCGAAGGTATATATATATATATATATATATATATATATATATATATATATATATATATATATATATATATATATATATATATATATATATATATATATATATATATATATATATATATATATATATGTATATCTATTTACCGCCTATTCAACTCATTTGGCGCCGGTTTGTGATGTCAAATAGTGCCATTGTCCTCCCAACATGGCACCATAGAGTTGTTCATTCCCTAAGGCTACAGCATTCTTATGTGATGTGCCAGTAGCCAGTGCATCATTCTCTGTTGCATCTTCGTCGTCGTTGCTGAGCTGCACGCCGTCCTCATCGTCTGAGGAGAGGGCTGCAGCCTCGAGCGCCCTTTTGCTTGGGTTGACTGCACTCCCAGAAGGACGTGCAGGAGTCAGCACAACATCAGCCGGCTCATTGATGGCCTCAGCCGGTGCCCGGTTGGCATGTGCTTCCTTTGTTGTCTTGCGCTCTGCAGCCTTGGCAACCTTGGATGCTCTGGCTGCGGCCGTAGCTGCCGCAGCTGCCTGCTTCTTCTCTATCCGAAGCAGTTTCTTGGCCTCAGTGGCTTGCTTCTCCTTAGCTTTGCGCTTCTTGCTTTCTTCGGCCTTCTACGCCCGCGCTGCCACTGCTGCCTGTTTGTATGCCGCCTCCTTCTCCTTCGCCGCCTTCTCACGCATCATCTTCTCCAGTGCTGCCTCGGCAGTCCACAGTCGCGCTGGAATCGTGTTCACCATTGCGCTGGCAAGACCCTCTGAGTTCACTTTGAGGCGGAGAGGATCAACGGCTTCCTCCGTGACCTGTTGCACATGCTGTACTGCTGCGTTGTTGTGGACGGCATCGGTTGTGGCCTCCTTGAGATGGAAAATCGCGCTCTTGTGTGACTCCATCCTCGATGTGTTGTGCCGAGCAGTGCCAGCAGCATGGCATGCATGTGAAGTAGTAAACGATAGTGGAGCAACAACGCACCGCACAACTGCTGTTGATAGTGAGCACATAGACACATACGAGATTGAGGGGGGGGGGGGGGGGGGGGGGGGATGCGTACTTGATTTCAACAGCCCACTGTCATCGAACTTGTCAAGAAGCCACTCCGCGTGGCATTGCTTCGCCTCATCAAATGTGAATCCGGCCATTCGGAACGCAGACCGGCAGGTACCCTCGCAGTGGGCGGCTGCTAGAACAGACTTGACGTACTCCAGGGTCAACCCTGTTGTCTCCACCAATGGAGCAGCAACACATATTCAGCACTTGATGCAGAGCAAAGATGTATGCCTAGAGTATCAAGATTCAGAGCACGCACATGTACCGAAAATGGCTTGGCGAGCAGCTGAATCCAATCTTGAGCCCTCAATGTGCCTCCAGAGAACCCTTTGCGGAGGGCACTGGCTGCCGCCTACACCACAACCAGCGCTTTCTTCAAGGCAGAGTTGATGCACAGGTCGAGCGGCTGGCACAGTTCAGAGCTGTGTGGCGCCAGTCCAACGACAAGAATCATGGCTCCCTTCATTAGGGTCAGAACCTCACATGTCACGCGGGCGGCGCAGTTGTCGAGGAGCATGATGACCCAGTCTGGTTGATGGCTCGCGAGCCAACAGGTTGAGAAATGAGCGAACGCATTCGTGTTTCCCAGAGTTGATCACTATAGCAAACTGCTCGCATTGTAGCTCACAAAAATATTTTGCGAGATAGCTTAATGAAACCTGCGATTGTGGCCGAAGCCCCAGCGCCGGCAGAATAGTGGAATGCCTGCCGTGTCTGCGCACAAACTTTGGCCAACGGCTTCCTGAACAAGATCATGTCAGACAAACGCAGACATTCATCGATACCATGATATAACGCCCTTATATTCAGGTCAAACGCGCAGTCTATGTTCATGTCATGATAGGAGAGCTAGTACTCCATACTTGCTGCGCACAGAGGTAGAACCTTGGAATACTTGGAGAAGAATACTAGTACCGTGAAACAATAGAGATAATGGTTACAGATCGTAGTGTGTATCTCAATATGTGCACACCGACAGTCAAGGTTACGGCGGGAGATCCATACCAGGATCTCCCTCACTACTCCAGGACAATTCCGCTGGCGGCGAACCCCTGCACTCGTTCCGTAGATCAATCCGTGCATGCGTGCACATGTCACCACATTGCTGCCCGCATGCTCATGCATTGTGAAAACCTATATGTGTCCGCGGGTGCGTGGAAGGACCGTTGCTTATTCTTGCTCTACTTTGCTGAGTGTTACAGTGATACACATTGTCAGCACTATTCTAGTCTAGGTTACATTCAACGGACTGTGCAAACCGGTAACGACCTGGTCTTGCCTTCTCTTTCAACGACACATCGCGCACTGTGTACAAACGATTCGCATTTCTTCTCATGCAGAGACGCCACGAGGACTAAAGCCGGGGAGTTGCATTGCAATAGTATAGTTCATACGTAAATGCGCTTGATGTGCTAGCCACGATCTATGGTGTTTACATGTATCCTTCTGAATGGCCCTGAATCTATTTGTGCATTTCTTCTACAAATTCTGCGAACTTTTGCGGCCCATCAGAATGTAAATGTTTGTCTATAGCCATGATTCTCAGCGCTACCACTTCAATTATAGGTAAGATACTTTCCGTTTCACATGCAGCCACACTATGACCTACCTCAATAATGAATGGGTGCCGGGCGCATGTGCACATGCCACAACTATGTTTATAGAGTCTTCGTTGAGCTTGAGAATGCACATGACACTTCACGGGACACATGCAACTCGCAGTTCTGCGGTGCTGCCGAACAAGTGGAGTACTTCCAATTAGCATGCATATGGACGGGCATCCACCGGATTGGGCATGGCCTTGTTCACCTACCTTTCAGCGAGTTCAAGTCCCATAAAAATATGCAGCCGTGCATAGAAGTATATCAGTTGCATCGAGGAACCATCTGCTGGCATCTTGATGTAGTAAGCAGTGTTGAATCTCAGCAATGCTCCGGTAAGGGAAGCTTTATGTGTAGTGCTGAAACATCTCCACAATAGTGTACACCTGAACTCACCACACCATATCTACCACCAAGGAGCACAGCCATAATTACAGCGGCCGCGTCATTCTATGCAGGAACAATGCACACACTCAGCTTGTAACAAAATCGACAGCCACTAAAATGTGCCAATCAAATAGGCTAAGTTTGGTGCAAGAGAACAATCGTTCCTAGCGCAAGGGTAAATTACGTTGTTGCACAAGAGTTTGTAATCTCAATGACGCGAATGATGAAATGTATGGAGTGCCCACAATTCAATACCTTCCACTGATATTTAGTCGTCTATTTTAAATCAAATTGTATTGTCCGGCGTAATGGAGAAGTCAATGACTTGTGGCAGCATCTCAGCGAAGAGGATGCGTAGATGTAGATGATCACACTGAGAATTTTTATTTGCTTGCCTGTTCATAGATCTGTTGGTCTACATCCACGCAAACAAAAAATGATTTTCCACCCTCCCGTCCTGTCAGCAAGAATATATGATTCACGATCCTGGCAGCAACAAGAGCATACATTTTACTATTCATCAGACACTCGAGCATCTCATACCACAATGATTGAACCAATTCCAAGCAATGTCCGTCTCAACATTATGGGTCATGAAGAAATTGCACAGGAATTTTACAATCTTCCAAACCACCAGCGTAACTTCAGGAAGAATTGCCACATGCAAGGTTGCAATTCACACAAGCTCATTCACATGCATAGGCATTTCGTCAATCTGCGTTGAATAGTATTGCTCTATATCCCGTAGAATCTTAATATCATCATTTCTGACAAAATTGATTGCAACACCGTTGCGGCCAAACCGTCCAGACCTTCCAATGCGATGAATGTACAGCTCACGGCTGTTTGGTAGGTCATAATTGATGACAAGAGACACTTGCTGGACATCCAAGCCACGAGCCCACACATCCGTGGTGATGAGAACTCGTGCTCCACCATTTCGGAAATCTGCTGTGATAGCATCACGTTCCTTCTACACACCCCACACAAGCCTTCAATCATGATCATGCCCACCATGACACTACATGGCTGCAGTGGAAGTGTGTGTGTGCTCATCGCAATGTGTCAAACAATATTGTGATGCTCTGAGACCCAACCAATACATGACATTGAACTTTGATTGCGGACATGCAAGTAAATGAACATTCAAGGTACCCAAGCACATGACGATGTGAGGAAACACGTACCTGCTGCATGTCGCCGTGCATTGCGACCACCGTGAAGTTTTGCTCGATGAGCTTCTCTGATAGCCAGTCAACTTTGCGCTTCGTATTGCAAAAGATCACAGCTTGAGTGACTGTCACCGTTTCATACAAATCCACAAGGGTGTCAAACTTCCACTCTTCACGCTCGACAGCCACAAAGAATTGCCTGATTCCTTCCAGAGTCAATTCATCTCTCTTGACTAGAACTTTCACAGGGTCTGACATAAATTTGGAGGTCATCTCGAGGATTTCTTGAGGAAGGGTTGCCGATACCAGACAGACCTGAGTATCAGGAGGCAGATACCGATACACGTCGTAAATCTGTTCCTTAAAACCTTGATTAAGCATCTCGTCAGCTTCGTCAAGCACAAGGGCCTTGATGAATCGGGTCCGCAAAGCCTTCTTTCTTTGAATCATGTCGAATACACGCCCTGGTGTTCCGGAAACCAATTGCACCCCATTCTCAAGCTTGCGAATGTCTTCGGCGAGGCTTTTCCCGCCTATGCAAGCATGCGCAATGACGTTCAGGTGATCGCCTATCATTGAAATGACTTTTTGCGTCTGTGTCGCAAGCTCCCTTGTTGGCGAAAGCACCAATGCCTGGGTTTCTCTGCTGCGATTGTCAACAAGCTGACATACTGCTATTGCGATCATGGCCGTCTTTCCCGTGCCGGACTGAGCCTGTGCTATCACGTCGCGGCCGGCCACCATCGGCTTGATAGCACGTTGCTGTATAGCGGACGGCCTCTCAAAGCCATACTGATACAATCCTCTGACGAGATCCTCCTTCAAATCCATATCTTCGAACGTGTTTGAGACTTTGACATTATCACTCGGATTTGACCGAGGATGGTCCGACTCACGCAAACGCCTCCCTTGGTGTGCCATAGTGACACCTGGATCCATCTCCGGATCTGAAAGTCGATAACACCGAAACAGCAAGCAGAGCACGAAATTGAAGCAGCTAAGGACTGTGGGCCATTGCGAAAGCACAGAACCAACACAAGATGCGCCGATACTCCGATACTCTTCTGCAAGCAACTTCTACGATTCAGCGGTTCCGTGGACCGATGCCCTACTTAAGGCGTGTCAGCCATGCAGAGTGGGCGCTACTGCGTACTGGCCTATCTGCAACACATGTCACAGAGTTGATTTGTATGTTCCAGAAGCACAGTCTAGTTTTCAGATGCTCTGCACAGGTAGGCATCAATCATGCATGCGTGGGCGAAGTGGCAGACACTAAAGCGTACGAGGTCACGAAGGCAGCGCCTAGAGACCGGACCTTGCCAAAGCCGCAAGTGTGGTGTAGGTGGCGTTCTGGCACGTCGTGAGTCACGAGTCGTGACGTCAGAACCCATCTGTGACTGTTCGTCAGTGCTGCTAGCCTGGCGACCTCACAATTCACCTTAGCTAAGGTGAAGCTGAGCCGTTAGCCACAGGGCGCACCGAGATAAAAGGACTGAACAAACGTCAACAAGACTGTGGATAACAAGATTACAGACTGCTGGATGTTAAACACACTCTCGCGCATACAACCAGTTGCCGTTTGTGTGTTACAAGGACAAAGCAAGCGAGGCAAGTAGCACCGCAAGCAAGAACTAGGGGAACCGCACACCACGCAACCAGAATGCCTTCAATGAGATGTCCCGGGAGACGATGAGGACGCAGCTTGCAGAGACTCTGCCACAGCTCCTGCCGTACTTCCACACGGTGTACGGGCGGGGCAGCCCGCTAGTCGCCGTGCGACCGGACGGCACCACGGCGGAGCTGCGCAGCGAATCGGGGGTGAGACAGGGCGACCCCCTGGGCCCGCTCCTGTTCGCGCTCGCCTACCTGCCCACCCTGAAGGAAGCACAGGGGCTTGCCCCCAATGCCCTGGTCACATCATGCCACGATGATACATATGTGCAGGGCAACGCGGAGAGCGTCGTGGCGGCTGCGAATGCCATCCTCTCGCGGCACAAGTGCAACCGCGCAAAAACGGTCGTGTACTGCAGGGACCCTGAGAAGGCGCGCCATGTGGCGGCGCAGCTGCGGGCCTCGGTGGCCCCGGAGGGGCTCCTTGTGTGCGGCACCCCGCTTGGCACACAGGCATTCGTCGACGCCCACGTGCGGCAGCGCTGCCAGCGGACTGTGGAGCTCATCGACAAGCTCGTGGGATTGCCGCTGCAGTCCCAGTCGAAGTGGGCGGTCCTGTTCCACTGCCTGCAGAATCGGGAGGCGCATCTCCTCCGGAACACGCCGTGGACTGCGCTCCGGGAACACCTGCCAGCTGTAGAAGAGGCTACGCTGCGTGGCCTTTGCAGCATTATCGGTGTGTCTGATTTGACCCCGGCACAGGCCGAGCAGGCCATCCTGCCTCACCGCCACGGCGGCATGGGGCTCCGGCACTACTGCAAGGACGTCGCGGATGCGGCGCGCATGTCGTCCGCCGCGCTGGCTCAATGCGCCCTCGCCGACGGTGTCGAACGCGGCATGCCGTTCCGGGGCTGCGCAGCCGTTGAGATGCAGCAAGTGCTCGACAGACTCCGTCTGACATGGAGTGTCCACATCCCCGAGATTGCCAACGGTCCCGCGGGCGCTGCGAACTGGGCAGTTGACGAATCGGCAAAGGTGCGGCTCACCCAACTGCAGCGCGCGCTCGCCCGGGCAGAGGCTGACGGGCGCAAAGCGGCGGTCTTCCAGGCGCTGCTCGTGGCCACGAATGGCCGCTCCGCCCAGATTGCAGCAGGGGCTCGGGCGACGATGGCCCGCCTGCGCAGCTGCATGGGCGCCATCGCGTCGGCGAGGCTCATAGCGCTCCCGGGCCCCGTCACGGGCCTGTCCGACATGGAGTTCGGCGTATGCGCCCGCTTGAGGCTGGGCGAGGCCCTGCTGCCGAGCCTGAGCGACGACGGTGACTGCCCCTGTGGCCGCAGCGGGGAGTCCGGCACCCACTCGCTGGTCTGTAAGTCGCTGTGGGGGACTGTGGTCGCCCGCCACAACCTGCTCGTTGAGGCGTGGCGCCGCGTCATCGCGCGCGGCGGCATCGCCTCCGTGGTGGAACCGCACCTGAGCAGACTCCCGCAAGGCCTCGGCCGTGGCCTCTCGGCACACCCGGCAGCAACCCGCACGTCACCATCCACCGCGCCCTCACTCGCCCAGGCCTCGGCCGCGCCCGCAACCTCTCATGGCGCCCAGGCTCTGCCCTCCATCTTCCCTGTGGCTGCTCCCGCAAGCACTGCCGACACCGATGCCGCGGTGCTCGGCGCTGTCGTCCTCTGCGCCGCTGCCATCCGCGCGCAGTCGCCCTGCGCCCGCGACGCAGCCGACCCCTGGTCAGCTCTCCCTGCAACAGCTCAGCCTGTCTCCGACACCTCCCCTGCCTCGGCCGCGCCTGCTCCCTCCCATGGCGCCCAGGCTCCCCCTCCTGTCACGTACGCAGCTGCTGTCTCTGCCTCAGGGTGTGCTCCCTGTGTCACACCGGCCCCCGGCGCCGGCCCGTCCCCCACCCCGGCTGAGCCCGGCGCGGCGCCGACGCCGGCGCCGGCGGCGGCGGGCGACGAGCGCGACGCCCCTGAGCCTCAACGGCCTTTGGCTGCCGGACGGTGTTCGCGGCGATCGGACAACGCCCGGAGTGCCCCTTCGGCTCCTCCTCCCCGGTCGCGCAGAGGCGCTCAGCGCGGTGACATTCTCGCGTTCTTCCCTGGCTCGCCGGTGATCGGCGATGTGTGCGTGTCTCACCCGCTGGCTGGCTCGAATGTCCGCTCGGCGGCGACCTGTGACGGCGCCGCCGCGGCGCAAGCCGACCAGCGCAAGCGCGACAAATATGGCCGTGCGGGCTCTGGCGCATTCACCCTGGTGCCACTCTCTCACGAGACGTACGGGAGGATTGGCCCAGCCGCCTTCGCCTTCCTGAACCGGCTTGCCGACCTTGCTGTGGGTTCGGGCGCCGCCTCCCGGCGGCTGTTCTTGGAGAATGCGATGCGCGACCTGTCCACGACGCTGTGCCGCGCGGTGGCTCGGCAGGTGCATGCCGCTGCCCCGCTGATGGCGCGTCATGCAGGCAAGGCTGTTTTGACGGGGCTGTCGGTCCCGTCCGATGACCTCACGCCGCTCACGGGCCACCCGGCTTGAGCGGCGCTGCGCACCCGCCCGGGCTGCGTGGTGGGCAGTTGCCGCTGCGTGTGCGCTCGCAGCCTTGTCCGCTTTATTGTGGTGACGGCTCGGGCGTGCCGCGTTTCGCTGGTGTCTTCCCCGTGCGCCTGTGTGTGGCCCGCCGTTGGGGCGTGGCCGGGTGGTTTGGGCGGGCTGGGCTGGCCTCTGGGGGTTGCGGGTGTGGGTTTGCGGGCGGGCGGGGTGGTGTGCGCGGGCTGGGGTTGGGGGGTTGTGCTGGGGGAGGCGGGGTTGGGGGGTTGCGCTGGGGGAGGCGGGGGCCTCCCCGGGCTGGGGGTTGTTGCGGTCTCGCTGTTTGTTTGCTGGGCGGCCTTGGCTGTTTGTGCTTCCGGGGCTCGTGCTCCTTGCTGTTGGGCGGGGTTCGGGTGGGGATGGGCGTGTGGGCATGGGCGTGTGTGTGGTTGTGTGGCCGTGTCGCTGTGTCCGGCGCGGGTGCTGCCGTTGCGTGGGTGTTTTGGTGTGCGCTTCGTGTGGCTTGCTGCGTGGTGTGCGTTTCCCCTGCTTCTTGCTTGCGGTGCTACCTGCCTCGCTTGCTTTGTCCTTGTAACACACACCACGCAACAAGCCACACGCAGCACACACCAAAACACCCACGCAGCTGCCGTTTATGTGTCTGCACTCTAGACTTCCGCTGCTTCACACGCCCAGCAGGACTGAGAAGGTCATTGACACGAGAATGACACAGACCTCAGCGCGGGGCTAAAGATGACGCCAGTACATTTCGAATCATCTACTCCGACATGGTAGTCGTCTCAATCTAGTAGCGCGGAGGCCGCATAGTGAGGGCGCAGCTGTTCATGGTCACGGAAGCAGGCATCCCGTCTTGAAATCAAGAGCACTACGACTGTGATTGCCGTTGGCAACTCATGGGCGCTGCTTTGGTAAGAGGGGATGATGTTCTAGCGGGATACGCGACGGACTCTGGATGGTGCGGTGCCGACATGAGCGTCACGGAGTAGGACTGACTCCTGGGAAAGTGTGGAAGAGACATTTGTCTCACATGAATGATGAATCGGAGTGGAGGTTGGCTATCAACGAAACATCTGGAGTCGGGCAGAAGAAATATGGATGACTGTTGTATGCTGCTATCTGGAGGCCAGCTGCAAGCATCCGCAGGGGTTTGCTCTACGCAGACTTCATCTTTCTCATGGGCGGCTGGACATGTAGCGAGATTAAACAACCTGTGAGTGCAGTGCTGGTCGCCATGGCTGTTGCGGAGACTTACGTCTGAGAGACACACTAGAACCTGGCGTGGGCCGGCGGGGCTGCGCGGCGGTGTGCCGGGCTGGCGTGGTATGCTGTGGCTTGGTGGGGTGGGGGTGGGTCTTGGGGCCAGGGCGGCCCCCGGCAATCGGGCGGCCATGATGGGCGGCCTCAGGCAGCAGTGTGTTGGGTTTGGCCCTGTCGTACGGCGGCGGGCGTTGTGGTGCTGGTGGTTGTGATGTTGTGTGTCGGCCGTGGGGTTTGTGCGTGCGCGTGTGTGGGTTTGGGTTTGTGGGTGTGTGGGTCTGTGCGTGTGTGTGCTGGTGTGTGGGTGTGTGCTTGGCGGTCTGCGGGTCTGTGTCGCTTGCTGCGCCGGTGATGGGTGAGATGTTCGTGGGTGTCTTGGTGTTTGCTTCGTCTGCTTGCTCCTTTCGCGGTGCTGCCCGACTTGCTGCCTTTGTCCTTGTAACACACTAGAACCTGACCGCAGCGTGTACACTGGGGACGCATGGCAGCAGTAAGCGGCGAATATTCGACATATAGCGAGCGACCAGCATCTCTGCAATTGTCAGGACTTGATGGAGCTCACAACTTTAGCTGCTAGCGGCCTCAACTTTGTGGCATGTTGAGTGCATCAGGTTTGGGCCAGTGACAACAGTATTGGGTCCAGCGCATGAGGTTTGCTGAACTAGGAAATAATAACAACACATCAAGGCACCAGGCGTGCAGTTGCAGTGAGCCTTGACCAGTGTTGTATAACCGGGCGGGATTCCCGCTGCAAAGAAGGTTTTCCCAATGCTGCCAGGACTGAACCTGACGGCATTTGCCGCTGAAGCTGAGAAGAGCCTGTCAGAGCCAATAATAGCGGGCGCAGCTGGCTGGAAGGTGTCCCTTAGCGGTGCAGTACCGATCGATTTTATCACATCCAGTGGGCATCGCTCTGTGAGAAACAGGCACTGTGCTCGACCCGCTGGGACCCAAAGTAGCGTGCATTTACTGAGATATGGCAGAAGAGTGAGGACGTGACGGAGCAGTGACCGGACACCTACCACAGGCAAATGATCCGCTGTGGCTGTCAGCTGAGATCTGCCATAGCCAGAGGAGCTGCTGCGGCAGTCGGCTTACACCTTCTGAGGACAGAAGTGCGAGGAAAGGTCGAGGCCTGCTGCGGCCTTGATCCGATAGTATAGTCAGCGAGTGCCAGGTGCTACAGCGGTACGAAAGGCAACAGAACTTGTTCCGGGAGGAGATCCATGAGGTCCATGCTACACAGTCCATGGAACAGTCCGTGGAGCAGGACACCGAGTACCGTTCAATGACCAGCTTGATCATTAGGTACTTCTGGAGATATGCATGGTGAGCATGGATTCAACTGACCTGTGAAATAGAATAAAATAAATTTACCAAGGAGCATGAGCTGGAGCAGGGGGCAGCAGGCTGTGCAACAGACATGTGGTGAGGCAGGGGGGTCTGCACTCGGGCCATGCACACGTCCACCGGGAACGCGAGCCACTCAGACATCGCCCAGGGCCCTGGGCGGTGTCTATAGACTCACAATGACATACTGAATGCACACAGGCGGTCCTTGGGCGAAACGTAGAAAAGTGCCCAGGGAAAGGCCTGTTTTCGCCCCAAATGCTGATTTCGCCCATGGACGCGGATTTGGCGCCCAGCGCACGCCCAGTGAGCACAGTGGGTTGAGAACACCCCAAAAACACTATAACATGTCTCATGGATGTTCAGTGACCTATCAACCGGTGTCGTGCGGGTATGTCCGACGTGTCTGTGATGCAGTCATGGAGAGCGGACACCACGCCGGCCTAGACCGGCTTAGCTACCACAGACTCAGCGATTGAGTGAAGTTAAGTGACTGACAGCTTTGCTGTTGGTTTCTGCCGGAACTTGCGCAGTTTCTGCACCTCGTGAGTTTGCAAAGACGCAAAACAGCTGTGTCAGCAGAGACGCAACATAGCATTCCAATCGACCACGGCATATACGTACACATACCAACAATCACCAGACTCAGATGGCTCAGGATCTCTAAACCCGGTGGGGCAGGCAGCATTGTTCTTCCGTCATAGTGATTGAAAGTACGCTGCCGTAAACCGGCTCATCAAAGCCACGGCAAGAATGATCCCTGCGCAATATACAGATTGCAGTCATAATTTTCACCTGTGTATATCAGTGCCTTCCTCGTTATGGTGGGCACGGAGGCGCTGCGAATCTGGCTGTGACGGTCGCGACAGCATGTTCGTTCACACAAATGTATTCAGCACTACGCAATAACTTATTGCTGTTCAACCAGCATCGATCCACGTCAGTGAGTCGTGGTCAATCATGATGCCATCAGTGGGCGTAATGTGGCAGGTCACAGATGCAAGCACACAACGAGGCTGTATGTCAGGCATTCTTGCTTTCCTACACCTCTGATGCAGTCCAGAATCCCATGACAGTGATGTAGAGCGCATGCTGAGTTCTTCCCGCGTAAATATTCTTTTGCATTCTTTTTCACAGCAGTATACAGTCAACTGCATCGGTTTTCTGCCTCTTGCACAATGCTGCCATGCAATCAGCATTTAACCTGACTGGCATCCTTCAGATGTGACATCGCTTGCAATACAATCTAGATGCAACTACATGATTCTGTCATTTATGACAAACATGCCAGATGTATCAACCAGGCCAGCTGCATCCATGTGGTGTCAATACAATGACCTTCGTCATGTGGATAGCCGCTTGACAGCTGCTTGAAGGCCTGTACGGAGGAGCATATTGGGTTCTATATACCGGTATAAGGATATATATTCTTATATCCTGGGTATAAAAGTATAGGATAAAGGTAAAATGAACGTTATCGATTGTAGAGACGCAACGAAAACTCGGATCACAAAAGTAATTAGATATTCAGAAAGCCCTTGTTCTTGTGATTTGTACAGATGTTAATAGTTTTCAATTCATATCAATAGGCGCTATGCAGACATCGAATAATGGTTTGGTTCAGAGTGGATAATCATTCAACGCCTCACTCACTTACCAGAATTGAATATAATTCGCTCACAAAGTTTCAGATCAAGATAAAACACATCGTTGGAATCTACATGAACAGTAGTTTACGCCTGTACAAGTCACTAAATTGATTGGCGATGTGTATGATGGTCAAGAGATAGTATCAGCAGGACCTATTCACGGCCCGTCCATAACCCATTCACAGCCCGTTCACAGCCCTTTCACAGTGCATGCACAGCACCTTCACCTATTCTTGTCCTACAGTGCTCAGCATTAGTTAAGTGATTCATGCTAGCTTCCTGAGCTCGTCAGTTGAAGCAAAACGTGATCATGTGCAGGCTCGCTCACGGGACATAGCATTCCTAGCAGCCATGGGAGATATTGGGGGACCCATGTTATAAACGAGAACCTATTATGTGTGCATTAGGAGGTTAGTAGTGCCTATGCCTGGAGAGCCGCCAGGTCGTACGAAAGGTCACTACACAGATCAGGGAGTATACTGCAATGGATGCAAGACACTGCAGGAACCCATGGAAGATGTAAGAGAAAGGTTACTTCAGACTTGGACGCATAAGACAACATGCGACCATTCGTGCATGTCTACCGCGGCCCAAATGACAATGGACCGGGGCGAGCCGCTCACGGAGCGCCCCAAGTATGCGCATGCATACTATCCTAACATAACACAGGTTGGGCCCTTGGCCACCATACCCATGCGCAGACTTACGCGTCATGCATTGCAGGTGTACCTAGACACTGATTGATGACACTCTGTCAAGACGCGTGTTAGTCTCATCGAGTGTGCACAGGGGTTAATGCGCGTGCCTGAGCTGGTAAGCATGCTGACTGTGCATGACGACGTGGAGGGGAGCGGACCTTGCCAACGCGTAAAGTCGCGCGGCAGAAATGAAAGTAAGAATTGAACCGGTGACCTCTAGAGTACACACGACATGCTCTAACCACTAGGGCTCACCTGAAGCAACGAGTCCTTTGTTAGATGACTCCTCCGTTGATTATGTCATCTATATTCTTGGATCCCCAGATATGGATATCCCACAACACTTCCCCCCTTAACGAGGATCGAGCGTAGGGAGATCCAGATCTGATAACTGTGGGATATCTTCGATGCTCCTGATGGAATGTTGGAACCTTCTCTTCGCGTCCCGAGTCCACGGGGGCCCAACCCGCTATAACCGAACTCATATAACTGGGACTCCCTTAAGCTCGAGAGCTATGCTGACTGGGATGCGATCGCTCGGGAGGAGCTCACACAGCGGAAGGTGTAAGGAAGATGGAAGTTGTAAGGCAGATTACGAAGTCTGCTCACCGATACCTGTCAAGACGCGTGTTAGTCTCATCGAGTGTGCACAGGGGTTAATGCGCGTGCCTGAGCTGGTAAGCATGCTG
Organism: Ulva prolifera; assembly: GCA_023078555.1. Taxonomy (NCBI): domain Eukaryota; kingdom Viridiplantae; phylum Chlorophyta; class Ulvophyceae; order Ulvales; family Ulvaceae; genus Ulva; species Ulva prolifera. The sequence continues at coordinate 3,862,477 of CM041202.1, read as the reverse complement.
ACTCTGCATGACGACGTGGAGGGGAGCGTACCTTGCCAACGCGTAAAGTCGCGCGGCAGAAATGAAAGTAAGAATTGAACCGGTGACCTCTAGAGTACACACGACATGCTCTAACCACTAGGGCTCACCTGAAGCAACGAGTCCTTTGTTAGATGACTCCTCCGTTGATTATGTCATCTATATTCTTGGATCCCCAGATATGGATATCCCACAACACACTCCCCTAGAAGGTCTTCTGATCTTGAATTAGATGCAGCTTCTCTCGAACGTCCTTCAATGCAGGTCCAGGCAAAACCTTAGTGAAGACATCAGCTAATTGGTCTTTGGTCCCTACCCACTGCACTTGGATCTCATCCGCATCTACACATTCACGGACCCGTAGGTGCCGCACTCGAATATGTTTGGACCTATCACTAGAGATTGGATTGTTTGCAAGGATATTCGCACTTTTATTATCTCCCCAAAGCACCGGTTTTTCTGGACGAAGATGCAAGTCTAGCAACAATTGTCAGAAACCGTTTCAGCTTGCAGGTCAGACGCGCAGTCTCAGTTCAGGTCATATCAGGTTAGCCAGCGTTTCCATACCTGCTGCGCACAGAGGTAGAACCGAGGAAACGCGTAAGAGGAGATAAGTGCTTGTACCGTAAGACAGTAATGAGAATGGTTACAGATCTCAGTGTGCACATGCTTATATGCACACTGAACACTCAACACTCAAGGTTACGGCGGGAAACCCTCGCACGATCTCTCTCACTACATCGAGACGATCCTAGCTGGCGGCTTACCCCTACACTGGATCCGCGGATCGTTCGTGCATGGGTGCACCTGTCACCACGCTGCTGCCCGCAGGCTCATGCATTGTGACACTCCCCCATAAACCCTGCTACGTCTCCACTAGCTGGAGTTTATTACGAACTTCTAGCAAAGCAGGTCCGGGCAGCACTTTAGTAAACACATCTGCTAACTGATCGACAGTGCCGACCCATGCTACCTTAAGTTCATCCATCTGGACATATTCCCGCACTCGCAAGTGCCGCACACGAATGTGCTTGGATCTGTCAGTGGACACAGCATTCACAGCCAAGATATTGGCACTCTTATTGTCACCCCACAGAGTCGGCTTATGTGGGACGAGTTTCAAATCGAGAAGCAACTGCTTCACCCACATCAACTCGTTGGCTGTTGCACTCATCGCGATGAGTTCAGCCTCTGTTGTATCCCCAGCCACTATACTCTGCTTCTTCGAACGCCAGAGAACAGAGTTCCCATACACTCGAATAATCATACCAGACACGCTTTTCAGATCAGCAGAGTTCGCAAAATCTGCATCCGAAAAAGCTTCTAGCAAACACCCATGTCCCTCAGAGCCTACAAATTTTATTCCTAGATTTTTCGTGGACTGTAGGTATCTCAGAACGTGTTGCACGGCAGACCAGTGTTCCTTCAGACTACTAGACATGTGCCGGGCCAGGGCATGTGCCACGTAGCTCAGGTCAGGTCGTGTCACTCCTGCAATGTACTGGATGCTTCCTACAGCACTCATGAACCTGGAATGCTCAGCAGCACTGGCTTTCTCCAGGTCAGGATGCTCTTTCACACTCCTTAGTTGTTGCCGCGGCACTAATGGAGTGGGAGATTTACGACAGTCAGACATGCTGTACTTTTCCAGCAAGTTCTGGATCTTGTTACGTTGTGTCATTGTGATTGTTTTGGCTTTTCGATCACGCGTGATCTCAGTGCCAAGTGCCCAAGACAGGTCACCTAAATCTCTGCCTTCAAATTTTGTGAGAATAACAGTGATTATTTCCTGCAGCCCCGCAGAGCAACTGAAAATAAATAAGTCATCCACCCACAGAAAAATAAAGCACCGATTGGTTTTACTGACATACAGTCCGGGATCACTCTGTGCGCACACAAATCCCAGTTCAGCCAAGACCTTTACTAAAGCTTTATGCCACTCGCGAGCGGCTTGCTTCAGGCCATACAGAGTCTTATGCAATTTCCATACACGTGCTGTCCCGTCTGAAAAATACGGGGGCTGTTCAACGAAAACCTCTTCCTCCAGGTCACCGTTCAGAAAAGCACACTGTATATCTATATGCCTAATCTCCAGATCCTCCTGAGCAGCTATTGACAACAACACACGCAGCGTCGCATAACTACCGACAGGGGACCATGTCTCAAAGAAATCTACTCCTTCTACCTGAGAAAAACCACGAGCTACATATCGTGCCTTGTACCGCTGAATCTCACCAGCAGGCCCACGCTTGATCTTGAGCACCCATTTGCCCGAGATAGCCCGTTTGCCCGCAGGCAGATAGCACAACCCGAAGGTTCCGTGCTCACCCAGTGCATCTACCTCCTCTTGCATGGCACGCAGCCACGCATCCCTGTCTGGACCCGCGAGTCCTTCCTTCATAGAAGGCAGATCAGGGTCGGAAGGCTTCTGCTTCCTGGCGGCAGCTGCTCTGCGCGACCCATGACGCTGAGCATTCTGCTGCTCGCCAGACCCCACATGCTGAGGCTTCAGGCCTGCACAGGACACTCCACAGTCAGCCGCGGCTGATGTGTCCTGATCGCAAGCTGAAACATCAATAGCAACTTCAACTGTCTCACTACTAGCAATGTCAGAGCCCGCAGGCTCATGCATTTGTACAGCTGCTACATCCGCAGCCAATGGAACAAGGCGTCTGCGTACAAGAGGATTGATTTTTATGCGAGGTAAGGCAGCTGGAATGGCCCTCACCTCGTCAGGCAGATCAACCCCAACTGCGGCTGAGGGGTCCGGATCCTCTGCCCCTAATTCGGACCCGGTCTCCACCTCATCTGGCACATCCTCCCAGAAGGGCCTCGGCGCCTCAGCTCCTCGCAAGGGCTGAGCAACTGCCCCCGCGCCAGATGCTGAGGCCGCTGCCGAATTACTCCCGGAACGGACCCGCTGAGCCTCCAGATTCTGATGGGCCGCAGCCCGTTCATCATCTGAGACGGTGTAGTCCATGCGCTGTTCATCATCGTCGTCATAGATGCCAGGACTGCTGTCGTCCTCATCCATGTCATCATCAGACGCACTGACAGACACTTGGATGGGAAAGGCAGCTTCTACACCAGGGTCGTGCAACACAGCATTGCGCGCGACAACATACTGCGCAGTGCGGGAGGGCGTGGCGACAGGATGGTGCACTTCGCCGCGCACACGAGGGGGGACAGGGACGTTTGGGTGAGCAGCAGCTCTGGATGTCGCACGCGTGCGATGCAAAGCTGATCTGGCCATTTCCGGTGTGGCCCGAGAAGGGTCGCGTCGGATTATCTCCGCAGAGGAGCCAGCTCCAAATCGCGGAGAGTACACAGCAGGACTAGGCTCAGGGTTGTCCTGCCTGAATGTCATTTCCATGACAGGAACCCTACCATGACCAGGGGGGGTGTGAAGCTGGTCACGCAGACGGCGCAACACTCCCCCGTCATACGTGTGTTCTGCCGCGAAAGGAGGGACATCAGCATCAGTCACACGCTCACCCTCATCGTCCCCCTCGAAGGCACCGTATAGGAGTTCGCAAACTCCTTAGGCTCCCGCTTGTCCACAACGGCGGACGCAGCGTACTTTCGTACGTGCCGGATCATCTGATCCGCAGTGCACATGACCTGGCGCACAACAAAAACCCTACCCCCAGGAACATCCTGGGCGTACACACGCTGCATGCTGGGGCCCAGCCCAGCCCCGACCCAGTATGCAAGGACACCCCTTTGTGACAACTTCCGCAGCTTGTCATCCCTAGGGTATGCATACACCTCAACCCCCCATGGACGCTGCTGCCGCAGCAGATCTTGGAACACCTCAACGGAGGTGTCTCTGAAAAAAGACATATAAGGAATGATATCCTTATCACAAGACCGCACTGAAAACTCGTCTAGTCCTGTCGTCGCAAGCAACTTATACTTGCGTTTCTCCTCATCCCTCAACTTATCGCGCTCGGCCTTTTTCATGCGCTTTCCCTTCCCCAGGCTTTTCTCAGCTTCGTCAACATCCGCAGATGCGTTGACAGCATGCTGACCTTTCAGGCCCTTGAGGATGCTCGCCAATTTGTCATGGTACAATGCCGACGACGGCGTGAGATTGTGGCCATGGACATCACTGGCGAGGCATTCGATCCACAGGAACAGAGGCAGGCCGCTTGCGAGCAGCACAGCACGGAGTGACTCAAAGGCCACTCCGATCCTCCTCTCGATCATGCCATTACAGCGATGAGCGGCTGTGGGGGTCAAGCGGTGAGTGATGCCACGACGCTGGAGGTAGAGTTTTAAGGCCGCAACCATGAACTCTCCCCCTTTGTCAGTGTGTAGGATGCGCACACCCGGTTCACCTGGCTTCACCACATTCACCCAAATGCGTTCGATAATATAAGAGATCATGGCCGCAGCCTCACTCTTTTTGCGCAGACCGACCACGAAAGTATAACGGGTAAAGGCACACATCACAAACAAAACATATTTCACAACACCAATTCCTACCGGAGAGACAGGACCAGCTAAATCGGCGTGCAGTTGCTCACCAGGCCACTTGGCCTGGCCCATGAGCTCACGATCATTGGCAGAAATGTTACCCGCAGGCACTTTGCCAATTCTGCAGCCGTGACACCGATTCCCTAGTGGCTCGGAATCGACATCCAAATTCAAATGACCATAAAATTCACTGTTAGATTGCATGCGCTTTAGAACCCAATTAGACTGATGAAAAGACAAATGTGCTAGAAAAGCAGGTTCCAGCAAGTATGCATCATATGGGACCTCAGCTCCCCCAGCATTGGGTCGCTTCAGGTCAATGGCCGCAACCGCCACATGATGCCACTGCTGTTGATCCTCAATAACTGAGGTCGGACTGCTCTGGTTAGACCAGACTACCCCCCTATTGACAGGCGCACCGACGAGAATGGGTTTCGTATCTACCGCCATTTTAAAAGCAAAAACAGGATGACCGTCTACATCTAGTTCCTGAAATTTGACGTTATCTTCTACGCCGGTAGCCATATCACCCAGACCAGGGACATATAACACATTCCTACGCGTGTCTAGGAACATCTGCTCTGATCTAAGACCCATCGTGCTGAGCAGGTTGTACGGACATTCAGGAGCATAGTAAACACCAGGGATTTCCACATCCAGTGGGTGCGTGTTCCCATGCTTGTCCACATAAGCACCCAGGTTCACCTGAATGGTTCCCCTACCCATGATAGAAAGCTGCCCTGGTCCCGCGAGATTGGCAACTTTCTGACACGGGCCGTACTCAGTGAACATTTCCCGATTTCCTACTATATGCATGTCCGACCCACTATCAACAATGATGTTCCACGGCATGGACGCGTCCGGCTGTGGATACTTGGCAGGCATTTCAATAGTGCAAACATCTCTGGCCGCAGCCTGTTTGCGTTGGGGGCAGTTCGCACGCAAATGTCCCTTCTTCTTGCAGAAGAAACAGGTCCTGGTCTCCTCGCGAGGAGCCTGGCCAGCTGCGAGAGCAGCGACCACAGGGCCGTCACCACGGTGCTGCTTGCGCCAGCCATGGCCTGGTTTGCCCACGGGCGCCCCAGACCTAGCCTGCAGCGACCGCTGTTGATTGAGCAAATCAGCATGCTCAGTTAAACGCGATATTATCACATGAGGGGAGGAGTGTTGAACTTCGCCGCGCACAGCGTTGAACTCCTCCCCCACCTCTAACAGTTTCAAACGTAGCCATCGCTGGCCCACATCGGCACCTAGTGCCTCCAGTTGAGTGTAAACACTCATCACCTCACCACAATATGTCGCGACATCTTTATTGTGTTGTGACAAAGAATTGAACCGACTCCACAGTCTGTGGATCTCGGCTTCAGTGCTAGGTCTGTACTTGGCAGTCAAGTAAGACCATGCTTCACACAAATGTGACATGCGATAGACAGTCGTCCTATCCGCGTCAGGCAAAGACATTAGGACCTGTGTCCTCGCCCTAGCGTGAACACGCTGTTCGTCCGCAGACGGTGCGTGCTGCAACAAATGATCTAACTCGAACTGACCTAACCACAAAAAGACTTTTTGTTCGTACGCAACGAAACTTTCAGTCTTGTGATTCCAATCAGGCAATTTCCCTTTAGTCAAATCAGGTTCGCTACGCCCCCGAGATGCGCGCAGCGCCTCGGTTAACGTCTCGAGTGATATGAGTGACTCAGTGTGACCAGGATCGTTCACAACATGAGAGGAAAAAGGCACCTGCTGGCTACTCTGCCCAGTGTGGGAAGAGGGTCGTGGCCGGACAATCCGTCCGCCCCGGAGCAACATACCCGCAGGCTGTTCTCCGTCAGGGAGCTGCTTGTCAGCGTCCCTGTCGACGAGAGGCTGCTGGTCAGCATCGTCACGCCTCTCCTCGCGAGGAGAGTTGGCATTGGCGTTGGAGTTGGCGTTCGAGAGAGACATCCTGCATCAGGACAGATGGTTGTTTGTCGCGCGCAGCAACTAACCAGTGGGATTGCTCGCAAGCAAACAGGTTGAGAGAACAAGCGAACGCGTTCGCTTTTCTCAGCGCTGATCATTAAAACAAGCTTCTCGAATTGTGTCTAACAACAATATGCTACGAGAGAGCTAAATGATGCCTGCGCTTTTGACCGCAGTCTGAGCGCCGGCAGAACAGTGGAATGCCCGCCGTGTCTGCGCGCAGACATTGGCCGACGGCTTCCTGAACAAGACCATAAACAGACATAGCGCTAACATCACCGATACCATGTCAGAAACCGTTTCAGCTTGCAGGTCAGACGCGCAGTCTCAGTTCAGGTCATATCAGGTTAGCCAGCGTTTCCATACCTGCTGCGCACAGAGGTAGAACCGAGGAAACGCGTAAGAGGAGATAAGTGCTAGTACCGTAAGACAGTAATGAGAATGGTTACAGATCTCAGTGTGCACATGCTTATATGCACACTGAACACTCAACACTCAAGGTTACGGCGGGAAACCCTCGCACGATCTCTCTCACTACATCGAGACGATCCTAGCTGGCGGCTTACCCCTACACTGGATCCGCGGATCGTTCGTGCATGGGTGCACCTGTCACCACGCTGCTGCCCGCAGGCTCATGCATTGTGACAACAATTGCTTGGTCCACATCTCTCTCAACTCGTTTGCTGCACTACTCATTGCTATCAATTCCGCCTCGGTCGTATCACCAGCTGTGATCACCTGTCTCTTTGACCTCCAGAACACAGTTTTGCCATACACCCGTAGGAGTAGGCCACTTATGCTCTTCAAACTCTTGTCATTTGCAAAATCAGCATCAGTGTATCCCTCAAGCAAACACAGCTCTTCTCATACGAGCCCTTTTACACCATAGAAAGTCCCTTCATGGACTGCAGGTATCTCAGCACATGCTGCACCGCTGACCAATGCTCCTTTAAGCTACACCCCATATGCTTGGCCAAAGAATTACAGGCATAAGAAATATCAGGTCGCGTAACAATAGCCAAGTACTGGATTCCCCCTACAGCACTCATGAACTGAGCGTGCTCTGCCTGAGTGGCAACCTCAAGGTCAGGGTAGTCCTTCGCACTCATCAACGGTTGCCGTGGCACCAGTGGAGTCGGACTGGGTCTGCAATCTACCATGCTAAACTTTTCTAGTAGATTCACAATCTTCTGCTCCTAGGACAACGTTATCGTTCTCCTCTTCCTCTCACGCTTGATAGAGGCGCCTAATGCCCAAGACAAATCACCTCAGTCCCTTCCGGTGAACACTTTGAGAATTTGGTCTATCAACTCCTTCAGGCCCATGGACCGTCCGATAAGATAAACAAATCATCAACCCATAGGAAGATGAAACATCTACCAGTTTTCCTAACATACAGTGCAGGATCTGAGTGTGAGCGAACAAAGCCCACCTCACCCAATATACGTGCAAGCGCCTTGTGCCATTCACGTGCTGCTTGCTTCAAGCCATACAGGGTCTTAAGCAGTTTCCACACTCGACTGGTGCCATCGTTTAGAACCGGGGGTTGTTCTACATAAACGGTCTCATTCATGACCCCATTGAGAAAGGCACATTGGATGTCTACGTGTTTCATCTCTAAATCTTCCACTGCAGCTATTGACATAATAACACAAAGAGTGGCATAGCTCCCTATCGGAGCCCAAGTCTCAAAGAAATCTACACCCTCCTCCTGGGCAAACCTTCTAGCAACATACTGCGCCCTGTAACGCTGGATCTCTCCTCTTACTCTCCGGGACCCACTTACCAGAGATGGCCTTAGCCCCTACTGGCAATTCTACGAATCCGTAGGTGCCATGCTCACTAAAAGAGTTCACCTCTTCCTTCAGAGCTACCATCCCCTTCTCCCTATCACGCCCAGCCAACGCTGCCTTCCAGGGTGGATTGTCTGGATCAGCAGGTCTCTTCTTCATGACAGCAGCAACCCGGCGGGATGGACGTCGCCGGCTTGACTGACCACCGCCATGTTCCACATGCTCAGCTACCTCTGCATCAAGCAACGCACTGTCAGCCGTAGCTGCCATGCTTGAACTACCCGCAACCTTTGGTGCTACTGTCTGCTCACTCACATCACTATGCTCCTCATCACAAGCTACAGCATCTATCGCAGCAACATCTGCATGTGGAATCAAGCGCCTGCGTACAAGCGGGTTCCATTTTTGTCTAACTAGACCAGACTGCGCTTCTTGCCCATGGGCCTCAGCAGCAGCGTCATCATGCAAACTAGTCTCCTTAGCAGAATGCATGGACTCTCCAACGACAGGTAGGTTGGGCGGACTTACCTCTCCCCTAGGGACAAATCCGCCTCTTGAACCGAACATGAATTCCTCCCCCGGACCCAGGCGGCTAGCCATAGCTTGGCCAAACCCGGGCATGTCAAGGGAGGGTCCCCCAACATCAATTGCGTCACCTTGCGGCGGGGCAGCTGCTCCCGCCGCGGCAGTTGGCGGCGGATGTTGTTCATCAACGCCGTCCATGACGCTCACCTCATCAGTCTGTGGGGCATTTGACCTCGGAGCTTCGGCGGGGCTTCCAGATTCCCGAGCCCTCCCCTGCTGGGCACGGCTCCTGGTGACGGGCCTCGTGTCGATGTGAGCGCCACTCAAGTCCCGGAAGTTGTGGACGTTTGAATAGTTGAGAGTGTCACTATTGGCATACATCTCCGCCGACTGACGAGGGTAGCGAATTGTTGTCTGCCCCAACACTTTGGTGCGCACGACATCATGCACTCCTTCCACCACCTCAGGTGTGGTCATCCTAGATCTCCCCTGCAACTCTACCGGACCATCCGGCTCACCGACTCTGGGCGCGATGCTACGACCTACTTGCAATTCCTCACGCAAGTCACGCAGCTCTGGCGAGTCCTCCATATGCTGCGCGGGCGCCAGCTGGATGAAATCACTGTCATGTAATTCACAAAATTGTCTACCTATGGCGAACCCATCGAAGTCAAAAGTAGCTGCGCCATGCACGCGCATGTGCTCTTTGCGGGACTCATTCAAATCCAGATCGGGAAACAGAGGGCCACTAGACATCACGCACTTCTCTAGATCCGGACCAAACGTCAATTCCTCTTCCGGGCCCATAGGCACCAGAGACACGTTTCCCCGTGTCACAGTATCTAGCGTACGCAAGTGATCACGCAACATGGCAGCATTGTATGCCATTTGCCGCACCTCCGGCACTCTGCCACCCCCGGGGCAACGCTGGAAGGCTCTATTCATGTGGGGCCCTTGCCCTGGCCCCATCCACAGTACAAGTACACCCCTGGGATCTAACCTACGCAATTTGTCAGAATCAAGGTGGACGTAGACCGGAAGCCCCCATGGGAGCATCTGCGCAATCATGAGCTTGACACGCTCAGAGTCATACGTCTCTTTGTAGAACAACATATACGGGATGACATCTGTAAGATAATTGTCTACCCACTCTTTCCGCAGCATTTCGTTTTCTTTTGCTTGATCTATCTGTTGCTTAACTCGTTCTATAGTTTCTGCGCTATGTTCGACGGCCGAAATGTCGGCAGTGGTCTTATGGACCCCCCCCAGACTGCACTGTATTGATGTCCCTACCCGTCGTATTCCTATATCTACCTAAATTGGTCAAAAGGTGCTCAAGCTTGTACGCAAGATGTTCCCTCTTCAGGCGCTTCATGACATCGGAATTAGGAACCAGATTCGAAGCAGCGGTCCCACACAACATCCCCTCAGGCCATGCACGGCGTGCTATGTTGGTTGGACACATGAGCGCTCTAAGTCTATCAGAAGTGGCACCACATTCACGCTCAGCTATGCCATTGCCCTGATGATTGCCTGGTGCACACTCTTCCCAAACAATGTGCTTGTCACGAAGATAGGCCTGGAAGACATGGCCCAGAAATTCTCCGCCGCGGTCACCACGCAGGAATCTAACACGTCCTAGAACAGGCGGCTGGCCTTTCTTGATGACAACTTGCCCAGGAACAACTGTAGAATTGCAGTGTTCTATGTTCTCTACAAGCAATTCAGGGACTCTGGACTTTGCATCCATAGGGATAGTGAATCTAAAACGGGAAAATTCATCAACTACAATCAACGCATACTTTGCTTTCCCAACTCCCATAGGAGTAATGGGACCTAGAACATCTGCATGCAAGCACGCCCCCGGATACGTCGCACATGAGTGCGTGACTGTCTCGCCGTGCTGGCTACTAGACCCGGTACCATTTCTAGCAATCATGCAGCCGTGGCATTTGTCTATCTCATCGCTCACTTTTGCTGGATCAATACGCAAGCCCTGGTACATCTTGGTCTTAGCCATCAGACGCAGGTTTGTGGCTCTTGTGAGGAAACTGACATGAGATAAGAATGTAGAATTCAATTTTGCTTGTCCAGGCACATTAGGAGACCCAACCAAAGCAGCTACACGACTGTACGAGACCTCGTCATCCTCTAGCTTCGCAACCGATTTGGCAGCAGACCAAACAGCGGGATTGCTGACGTGCGAGCCCCATAGGTCTGGCTTGCCCACATCCGTACTCACAACAAACACTGGCCGATTCTGGTGGTCATGCGATGGAGGAATCCGACCCTCCCTGTGGCCCATGGCCTGGTCAGAAAACCCAGGTACGAAAACAAGATCACCTCCTTCCGTCGCCACACGCGTTTGCAAGGGGATGCCGACATTCTTTAATAAATGTGTAGACAAAACGTTGAAAGGGCAGTGCGGCACATACAAGCAATTCGGGATCTCAATGGTCAGATCTTTGATCTCCCCATCCATTGTGACATAGGACCCCAGACGGAAACATATAGTTCCCTCCCCTAGAACTGGAATATCCTCAACCCCTATTGGGTGAATGCACTCTACAGATGCAAAATGCATTGACAAGAACACCTCGGGGTTCCTAATGACATTGACATCAGGTCCGCTGTCCACCAGGAAGTTCAGGCTTTCGCTCAGGTGCGCAACATCTGTCATAGAGAAGTCGTCGCTAGGAAATCGCGAGACAGCAAGAGAGTTGCCACTGCCTTGTCCTCGTCCGCGTCCTCTGCCGGCGCCACGTCCCTGGCGGCTGGCGTTGTTGGCGGCCTGGTTCTGAAGATACTTCCTGACTTCCGGATGCAGATCCGGGCAGTCCTTCCGGAGGTGTCCAGTCTTCTTGCATACGTGGCAGGTGCGCGTCTCGCCATTGGCGATCGCGGCAACAGCTGTCGGTTGTCCCCGGTTCCCATTGCCCCCTCTGTAGCCATGGCCTTGGCCGTGGCCTCGGCCAGCTATGCCAGCACCATGTGCGGGCCCATAGGCTTCTAAAGCCTGGGCATGGTTGGTAATGGCAGCTATCTGAGTCAGGAAATCTTTTCCGCCCTGCCTTCTATGCAATGATACATACTCTCGGCCGAGAGGCTCGAACAACTTGTTGCTGACCTGATATGGAGCAGGGGCAGCACCGACAGCAGTAAGCTGGTTCACGAGCGACATGATGAGGGTGCAATAATCCTCAACTTGTTTTGCCCTGGCACCTCTGAGCGTGGCACGAGAGAACCTATCCCAGAGACTCCTAACCTCAGCCTCTTTGCTGGGCATATACTTGGCTCTCAAGGCAGCCCAAATATCACACAGCGTAGTATGAACCCGGACATACTCCAAGTCGTGTGCAGGCAGCTGAAAACAGACTACAGCCAACACCTTATCATGGACACTTGTTTCACGTCTAGTGGGGAAAACAGTGAGCAAATGGTATATCTCTCACACTAGCGCGCGCTGGCACAATTAACACCTTTTCATTTATGCGTAGCGACTTGTCCAGCCATGTGGACGGTCGCACACGCATAGCTTTTGAATTACCGATCGAGTTGCACACAGTGTGATCACACGTACGCTCAGTGGGCTTACGTGCCTGCACTCGCCACGTGTGACTGCACGCGTCCACCAGCCTTACGTGCACATTGCATCAGCACTGTGTACAGCGTTCTCCCGGCACAATGTGTCCCGTCATAGGCTTATTATGGCTTTATGCGGCTAGCCGAATCGTTACTGCACATATTACGTCTTACTGTGTGCATTACCGCCGTTACACAGGGTCCGCCCGGCGGGCTCCAGGGTTGGCATGCACTATAATATCTGTACAGCCACCCAGAGCTGCCCATGAATTACGTGCGCAGCCTTGCTTACACTCATCTCAGGCTCTGTGAGCCACAATTTAAGATCTCCCGCACTTATGCGGGATCTGGGATCAGTGTGGCAGTTATGCGGCACGATTCGGCGAGGCCAGCTTTGACAGGGGGATTGACCTGGGCGCACACACCCCGGTATTTATACCGAGCGCTTGCTGGGACCAGACACGCTTGACAGTAGTCTGGTTGGGGCGCCATCCATTTCTGCACTGGCACGTCGCATCCTTGCGTGTGAGTGTACACCTGCTCTGCTAGTGCCTATACAGCCCTCGTGCTGCGGCAATCTTGACCCATCACCGCTTCTTCTTACTGCCATCGTGGTCTGTTCCCCAAGACCATACCAATAGGTCTCAACACTAGACTTGCATCTTCGTCCAGAAAACCCGGTGCTTTGGAAAGATAATAAAATTGCAAATATCCTTGCAAACAATCTCTAGTGATAGGCTCCAACATATTTGAATGCGGCACCTACGGGTCTGAGAATTTGTAGAGGCGGATGAGATTCAAGTGCAGTGGGTAGGGACCAAAGACCAATTAGCTGATGTCGTCACTAAGGGTTTTCCAGGACCTGCATTGAAGGACGTTCGAGAGGAGCGACTTCATCTGTCAGCGACATGAATACTCCACAGGTAACGGTGCAGCCCACCGATACATCGAAGGCTGGATCTAGCCTCGCTCTAAGAAGTCCGAAATGTACTTCTTGACTGTGGCATTGTATTCAGCTGTGAACGGACGAGGGGGCCGAGCATACGGCTTCTCATCTGCCGCTGTCTTGATCGTATGCTCAATAGGAGATCCATCTGCAGCCCTCCGATGAGGTGGCAGACCTCCAAGCAATTCTGTAATAAGTACATCGTTAAACTCACGCAAGATTCGCACAATGTCCGGTTCAAGAGCACCTTCGCCCTAGAGCAACAGCTATGAACTCTGTGATGCTTCCAAATCAAAGTCTGGTTTGATGTATGCCACGAATGCTTCATCAAGTTCATCAGACGGCATGTTGGGAACCGTCTGTGACAATGACTGTAATGTACACAGTTCAATGAAGTCCGAGTGAAACTTAGGAAAGTCACTTTCACTGAATGCATCAAGACACACCGAAGTGTCCTTGTATGACAATGTCATCATGTGCTTCTTAGCGGGCAACACAACATGATGCTTGTCAAAGAAATCCATTCCTAATTCAACATTGAATTGCGTTACCCCGAGACTGGTGTATTTACTTTAAGAGGTTTGTGGTATTACACGTCACCGGGATTGTTTATGTTGGAATTGGTCTCAAAGACCCTTAAACATATCAATGGTATCGGTAATTGTATTCTTTGAACGACCATGAGCACTAGCAAACGCACCGGCATTGACGCAGACATGGAGCCAGACACTTATCCACGCAGAGGGCAGAAGACGGACATTGACTACCTCACGCAGCCCCAGATCACTGTGCAGATGACGGAGGAGCAGCGGGGAATATGGCAGTAGCTCATGGGAGAATGGGCTGAGCAGGTAGGAACTAGGGCTGCTGAATTACAATGAAACCCGGAGTAAAGCACAAATTACAAAGAATTATGGTGTTGTGATTACATGTTAATTTGAAAATATTTGATTAACTGAAGACCTTATATTCTTAATTTTGTCTTGCATTTACAGTACTATAGCTAGTGCACATCACGATTAAGTTAAGCAATGGATGCGTTGATGTAAATGGTCCACCGGCTTACGAAGGACTATGACCTGAAAAATCTTTTAATTTCTGGGTATAGTATCCCCAAGGAGAGGATACAATGTACGACACTGGATGCAAGCTTCCACGTGGACTATTCAAATTCTACACCAAGCAGGACACATGATTGCTTTGTGAGGATGCCCCAACTTTTGTTGCAGCCCAGTGATATGATCGTTACACCACCAGATTGCAACATTGTGCCGATATGCATCATGTTGTTCTACGAAGCCCAGCATCTGTGTCATTGCCGAGAACATTGCCCGGCGGCGAAAAAGTCTGCACTAGAGCGTACACTAGACTGCTGACAGTGTTGCATCTATACAGGCCATTGGCACACAGCCTAATACACGCCTGGCGAGCACAGCTGCAGCACTCGGCTTGCTGCACAGCACCCCCGCTGGCACGTTGACAGAGGCAGTACATCATATTGTATACTATACCATATATGCGGTATGTAGCAATGGCCCGTGTGTGTCAATTAAACTCGCGAATGCTGACTAGCTGACAGGCCTACAAGGCAATTACAGGAAATCATTAACTGCTTAATTAAGTGTTAATTTGACACCGAAAAAGCTGATTAATTTAATGTAAACGATGTTAATTCCGATCATTTTGTTTACAGATAATTGACAGTGTAATTATACTTTGTAATTAAGTGTTAATCCGAGACATGGAGAATGTAATCAGCAGCCCTAGTAGGAACACACAAACGTCCGCGTGCTGGGACAATAGTAGCGCGATTGGCAGAGTATGCGTACGGCAATCCTCAAACGCACGTCGGGTATTACGTAAACCGCGCAAAACCATATTACACAGGCTTCTATGAGAGCCTGGGTGCCATCGCAGCATATGCATGCGAGACTGAGAATATTTTGATTGATGTTCAACAGTCAGCAACTAAGATTGTAATTCCAGCGCACATGCCGATGGATGTGAATGAGCAACTAAACTACGTCAATTATATGGCAAAAGTGCACAAGGAAATCCACGGGCACCTCGGGCGGATCAAGCGCCCCAAAACGATTGACGGCGGAGAGCACATCAAGCGCGTTGAGGTGTGAGTCCACTCATGATCATGACTCAGCAAATACAACCCCCCTGTTTCAATCCGAACATCTTCTGCATGTGAGCGTCATCACCAAAATGATGCAGCGTCATCACCAAAATTGGCCTTGATTTGAGATCATTCGACCTTGTATATAAACAACGTTTGCCATACCATAGAAATTGTGTGTTGTGAATACAAATACATGTAACATCACACATGGCCACAATTGCACAAGTTAGGGCAGTGGTTTCAGTGTACACACTGATGGGACCATTTGAACTTGATTCACCTGCATGACAATAGGTGCAATGATCGCCGCACACCGCTTTTATGTGAGGCTGTCACACAAGTTGTATCGGAATGAAAATTGCACGACTGCCATAGTATCTTGATGTCAATGTCTTGGTAAAGACTGCATTAAGTCTACATGATTTTACCTGGGAGTGTAGCCAGCGGATAAGCTTTTCATTGGATTCCAGTTGTGCTTTGCACTCCCTCAATTTTTCTTCAAGTTCCTCATGATTTCTGTTTTGTTTTTCATTCTGCTCCTTTAGTTCTGAAAGTTGTTGGTCTGAATCATGCAGTGCTTTTGATGCCGCATGAAGCTGCGCGAGCGCACTGGATAACTTCTCATCCTACATACACAGCATACGGTAAGGGCGGTTGGTCCAGAAGATCGTGACATGAATGCCGTGGATATTGCTTGTCATACTCGCAGCATTCGCATGAGCGGCGTTCGACCCTGTGATAATGTACATCGTGTCACCACTTCTCGTGGAAAGTGCGTCTACAAATGTTAGTGGTCCGAATCTGACACCAACAAATACTGCGGAGAGCTAGAAAAAACACATTTTTGCGTCATTGGTACCACGCACTAGCAGATGGTGGGCTGATCAGGCCTTGAATGTGTTCACGCTGCATGCTTTCAATAGCGACATCAATTTGCAAATGCCAATCCACGCAAGCACAAATTTCCAATTCGCAGCCTACGAGTATATTACAATGACTTGAATACATCAAAAACTCAGGTGTCAAGATTGGCTCAAAACCGCAAGCCATCTCGTGCCAAAGAGTTGTAGCCGCAAATAACTATGATGCGGGAACTTGACGTGGCTTGATGTAACATCACTAGTTGTCTGCAGACCAAGAGCCGCCGACGAGCCCTGCCTGGCGTGGTTTTACACCAATTAAAGAAAGTCAGTGCGCCATGGCATTCTTTAATTGACTGAGGTTCATGCCACGTGGGGAACTATACTGCCCACATCATATATGGGGAACTATTCGGCCCACATCTGAAGTCATGACTCATGGAGTCATGGCTGACCTCGTTGATCCGCCAGGGCACGGAGCGTGCAAAGTGGCTCATAGCTAGGGGGTAACGAGGCCGTATAAACACGTGCAAAAATTATACTGCCGTATACGTATGCACTGTATCGAGACGTATACACCGTATACTTTGCCGTATAGACGTACAATCATGCCGTATACAGCTTTGATGCGCTCACGCAGTATAAAGGACCACATGCTCAGGAACATGAGGCACAACTCCACAAGCTCGATGTGCCTATGTTCACTGGTGCCTGACTCCACACACATCTCAATCAACAATCAAATGCAGGTCAGCTCACTGGAAGTCAATAGACCATTGCGCTGTAATAAAAACATGTTCTGTGCTTGCTCCAGCCCTAAATTGACTCGGTTTGGCACGTAGATTCTCTGTACTCTTTTACACCAGCTATTTCCTTACGCACAGCCTTACAAGGCATTTCAGGACCACGAGCTTCGACATCAAATGGCTCTACTACGGACAGCTCGCCCGACGTGCTGCAGATGGTGTTCCGAGGTCTGTTGAATCGTCCATCGTGCAGAGTGTGTTGTCACGAACTACAGTTGCCTCTCCTTGACCAAAAATGGTAATTAATGCAACGTTGGACGTGCACTTCTACTGTATTCGTGCCTCGGAAGGGCCGTTTCCCGACTGTTTACGCCGTGTTCCCCAGTGGACACTGCACAGCTTAGAGGACACCATGTACACACCGTATTAATTTTCAGCAATTGTACGCGTGTGGCCGTATACGTATAACTGTACCGTATATGTATAGCCGTATACGTACACGGAGTTGTAACTCCCTACTCACCGCGAATTTGCAAATTTCCAAGTTCCACTTCCGACTCTAGGCCTATGTGATCCCCCGTATTATTCTTACCCGCACGGTGTGCCCTCACCACCCGCGCTACCGCGGGTCCTCGACGGAAGTCAGCAGCACCAGCAGTAAAGCAGCAGCAGAAACACGAAAAAATCTAGGAACACGGTGGATTTGCGACTGGATTCCGAGAAACGGCTCGATGCCCGGCCCCTGTCCTCTATTTACATATATAGAGACGCCGATGCCGCAGCAGCTTGGCGGAGCACCCGTGTGGAGGAACTCGCGCTGGACGCCGAACAGACTGCGGCGCCGGAGGCGGGGAAGGGGGGGGAGGGGGGGAGGGGGGGGGAGGGGGGGAGGGGGGGGGGAGGGTCAGCTGAAGGGCCTGGGGTTGGGGTGCAGTCCGCTGCTGCGCAGGAGGAGGGGCTGGAGGAGGTGCTCACGGCGATGGCGCGAGAGAAGGTGCGGGACATCATCTTTGTGATGCCAGGTGTTTGTACGTAAGGGATGTGTCGATTGTGAAGCTTAAGCACGAAGGTCAATGGTGGAGCAGCCAGCGTGGCCATAGGTGCAGCGCAGCTGCGGCGCTCTGCTGCTTGATGCGTGGTGCTTGAAGCGTAATGCAATCGAGTTCTGTCGCAGTGAATATGATGCATATGTATTTATGCATGATTACATAGCCGTATCTATCTGGACATTGACAACTCCGAAATCCGGGACCGAAAAAGGCACCCAAGCAACATGCTGCCGCAGACTTTGACTTGCGCCACAGAATGCAACAACACGAGCCAACTCTGCGAGAGGGGACGGGCGAACTGCAGCACCCGGCACCCCAGTATCACCACCAACACCATCAAAACCCACGATAAGAACAGCTGCTACATCAGACCACGAAACACCATAGGCACGGTCATGAGGACCTGGCCGTGCGAGCAACTGCTGCAACAAAGCCGCAACGTCGGAGACACGCCGATCACAATGTGCCACTGGGACAGGTGGCAGAACCCCTCTGATGACCTCTCGCCGCTTACAGGCCATCCGGCCTGAGCGGTGGGGTGCCCCTTGGGCGCCCCGTCCGCTTGGCGCCACCGACCTGTGGCCTCTGACTCCAGCTGGGCCGGGTCCGATGGGTGTGCGGGATGCCTTCGTTGGCATGTGCGGGGACTACGGAACGGCTTGGGCGATGCATTGTCATGGGTGCGGTGCGGCGTGGGCCGGCGAGGCTGCGCGGCGGTGTGCCGGGCTGGCGTGGTATGCTGTGGCTTGGTGGGGTGGGGGTGGGTCTTGGGGCCAGGGCGGCCCCCGGCAATCGGGCGGCCATGACGGGCGGCCTCAGGCAGCAGTGTGTTGGGTTTGGCCCTGTCGTACGGCGGCGGGCGTTGTGGTGCTGGTGGTTGTGATGTCGTGTGTCGGCCGTGGGGTTTGTGCGTGCGCGTGTGTGGGTTTGGGTTTGTGGGTGTGTGGGTCTGTGCGTGTGTGTGGGTGTGTGCTTGGCGGTCTGCGGATCTGCGTCGCTTGCTACGCCGGTGATGGGTGAGCTGTTCGTGTGTGTCTTGGTGTTTGCTTCGTCTGCTTGCTCCTTTCGCGGTGCTGCCCGACTTGCTGCCTTTGTCCTTGTAACACAGGTGGCAGAACCGCCCCGATGAGTGCACGTGCGATGTACGATGTGAAGACATCAGCAGCCCGTGAATATTCCATATGCTTTTCACTACGGTGCCTACACAAGAAAGGAGACAGACCAGAACAAGCAGACATCAGCACACGCACAAGACCGGGCTCAACGGAGTCCATATACGGGGCTAGCGACCCTAGTTCGTGTGTTATCACACTACGCAACCACTCTCC
Source organism: Ulva prolifera (assembly GCA_023078555.1). Classification (NCBI taxonomy): domain Eukaryota; kingdom Viridiplantae; phylum Chlorophyta; class Ulvophyceae; order Ulvales; family Ulvaceae; genus Ulva; species Ulva prolifera. Next base: position 3,843,061 of record CM041202.1, on the reverse strand, counting down.
AGTGACCTTATTGTCGCGACCACGCTTCTCGAAGCGTTGTTCAAGGTATGCCAACCACATGACATGTTATATAATGAAGATTTGTGATGCCTTGCCAGTGCCTGAAGGGGCTGCTTCCGTGGCGGAGCGCTGCTGATCAGCTCTGAAGCCACTAGACGTGGCCCGAAAGGGGGCTCCGAAGGGGGGCCTCACAGTCTTCGACGCTTGAAGCGTGATGCTTGAATCTGATGCAAGTGATGCCTGACACTCTGAAAACAATGCAAATGCTGCACATAAGTGTTGCGATGCTTCAGCCGGCTTTGAATCGGCCGCGTTCGCCAGAGGCGCAGCGCAGCTTCGACGCCCGATACCGCTGCAGAGTGTGACGACACGTCACATGCATGGATATGCATGACTTAGAGTATTCTGGAAGCCTCTGGAATGTCCCTCTAGCCCACGTGATTGTGGCTGGCAGTACGGGACACTGTTAACAGTGGTCGCCAGACTCGTCCTGTTGACGCGGGCGAGCCGTCGAGGCACTGCTCTAGAATTCTCCAGAAGCATTGCAAACGTCCGGCCTGTAGGCGGACACGATGGGAGCCTCTGGTGTGTACGGGGGCAGAGTGCTGAGCACAGCGCACTGTGGCAGGTGTCGTACACAGGCTAGCTTACAGTATATCAGCAGCTGGACCTTAAAGGGTAGACGAAAGATCCCTCATTCCATGTGTCTTGACTAACAGTCTTTACACAGAAACACGACGCGAACGCGAAGCGACCTGCGTCGCGGAGTCTTTGGAAGCAGACGCATAGATGCGAAGCCAATGCCGAGAGTAATTCTACACTGCGACACAGTGCTGATGGTAATCGCTGGTGAGAATGCTGTTGGGACGCGCGCTGGAAGGTTCTTCCAGGCCCCGGGTGGGCGCCGCCATATGCAAGTTTGTCGCACAAGTAGTCATTCCGGGGTTTTCCTCTCTAGTGACTGTGCGCCTGCATGTGGCTGCTTTACATGGATAGCGGACTACCATCAGGTGGTTTAGGTGCATGTTGCGTTAACTTGCTCAAACCTCTGTGTCTGCTGGTAGCAAATTTACATGCCTACTGCTTGCAGAGCGTCCCCGTATGGACTTGCAGCACAAGCTGGTCCCGTGCACCGTCCAGGTTCCCCTGCCAAGAACGCACAAGGCGAGGGGGGGTGGGTGCGGTTCTTGTCTCTTTCTTATCAATGCAAGTCCAATAGGCGTTCGAAACAGCAGATAGCGATTCAGCTGATTTCGTTCGCTATGTATCTGCATTATAATTGGTGTATCGGTGCTGCAGTCTGTTGTTATAGCCTGCCTGCAGTGTTGCCCCTTTGACTCGGGTGTCGGTGGCATTCTGTTCGTCAGGGCAAATGGAGAAAAAGCTCCGCACCGCAGTCGAGGCCGTTCTGACGCCGCCGCCAGACAGGTAGATACATACATACGTACAGGGAGAAACTGGGGGACATCATGTTTATGCCGCCAGGTGACGCTTTGTGCATAGGGTATGTGTCGGTTGTAGAGCTGTAAATTTAACTTTTGGATGCACGATTTAACGTTAATTAACAAAGCTAAAGTTTAATAAAAGTAAAATACGGCCAAAAAGCTTTACTTTAAACGTGTTTTAAAATGATGCTTTGCCACTTTACCATTAAACTTGTTAAATACGACGAAGAGGCATTTGCTGCCATTTGCACGGCACAAACACGGCACAGACATGTCCACAACCACCTAGATACATCTATTGCACGACCTACCACCTATCTGCATCGCCTGAACAACTTGACGACGATAGAGATGCTCCTAGGCTGTCAGAATCTGGGTCACATGCAACGGAACCCATGTTCTGCATCACCAACTCCTCTTCATCCACTTCATCGACAAATTCGAGTAGGCTGTCGAAGCGTGGAGCTTCAACAACAACACCATCATGTTCGTTTAGGAGATGCACGTTCATCGTTGCAAGCGTCTTATTCTTCATGGACCATCGCTTGGCAGTCAAGTTGTCTCCAAATGAGTTCCACAGCCTCTCGACAGCTGTTGATGAGGACTTTGCAGAAATCACGCTGATTGGAGTCTCTCTCAACAAACACTTTTCTAGGATGCGATGCATCCAAAAGGCGACAGGCGGCTCACCATCTACCCCCACCTGCTGCAACTTGCGGCCATCTAAAGTTCTGTAGCTGGGACGTGAAGTCCTGTATCAGTGTCCACCTCTACAACATCTGCCAGATCATCCAGACTCTCCTGGTCAGAATTTTCAGTTTCTTCTTGAGAGGCAGCGGTGTGCTTGCCTTTTATCATGTCTAGGACTTGCAGCTGCCAATTCAAACAGAGGTCTAGAGTTCCTGGTTCTTCAAGCATGAACAAGTGCACAGCGGCACAGGTAAGTGCTAGGAGCCAACAGTAGGTGACTAGCTGTGACTGAGCTGTATATAACGTGCTTTGCTAGTGTTGTTTGTCCTATGAGGACGGTCAAAGTCATCTCGATACAGCCCTTTTGGGCTGCCATTTCTACTTTAAAGCCCGGTTAAGAAAAAAGTAAAATGAACCCTTTAACGCCACTCACGCGTTTTAACGTTAAAACAGTTAACTAAAATAGCTTGTTAAAATTGATTAAAATGGGGTTAAAATTAAATTTACAGCTCGACTCGGTTGTGAACCCCTGTGCTGATACCTATTGCGGCCGAGCGGCCCAGGAGGACGGGGGTGCTGCGGAGACACGGGACGTGCAGAAACAAACTACTTATGATTTGTATGACCCTAATGCATACAGTTTTGTGCCGTTATCGCATGAGACGCATGGTCGCTTGGGACAGCCTGCTATGAATCACTTGAATCGGCTGGCGGAGGTTGCGTCTCGGTGTGGTAAGGTGAACCGTGCTTTGTTTGTGACGAATGCTCTGCGCCGGTTGAGTGTGGCGTTGTGCAAGGGGAATGCAAGGGGAATGCTCTTGTGCTCCGTGCAGGGCTTCAATCTTTGGCTGGGATCACCGGCAGGGCTGTGGTACGTGCTCGTACCCGGCCTAGTGCCATGACTGCGTGAGTGGATTTGCGTGTTAATTCCTAGCAACGGCTCGCTGCCCGGCCTCTGTCCTTTGTAACTACATAGATAGAAACAGGTCGCTGAATATTATACTTTAGATACCCAATTGCTAGTGCACGATCCTGGTGACTTTTCTGCGGCAGGAAGACATCAGGATCTCGGAGTCGGATCGCTGAAAATGACACATTCATGTTTCTTCAAATCCTGGTCCAATGACCGAATTTCACATCAAAAAAAATAATAATACGTATCTGTTGCACACCTGCTGACAAAGCTTTGATTGCTTACGTTTCAGCTTCAACTGAAGTGTCCTCAGTTCTGTGGTCATCTGATCGACTATATCATTTCCAGTCAGAATTTCTTCAGCTAGCTCTTTCATGCGAATCTCATGCTTCCAATGGTCGCGCAAAAGCTCCTTGTTCTTGTCATCTGATATTTTGAGTGCGTTCTCGACTGTCTGTATGCAACGATTGTGCCACATATAACATGTTTCATATGCTGCACGTGCCACTGGCGGACCTTGCTCCCGTACAGTTCCGCACCTGAGACCGCAGCTCATGGTGTGACACCATGCCCTGCAGTTCAGTGATTTTATCCTTGGAAATGCTGGACATTGCCTGTGTGGCATTCAGTTCTTCCTGACAAGATTCCCTGGCCCTGCACCATATGCATGTCAGCACTCGCGGCACATACTGTACGCTTTTGGCTCCCAACCGGTCTAATGCCTGTACGACGAGCACAAAGCATGTCACAATCCTCTATCGTGTTCCAATAATACTTAGAGTTTTCTCAGAGAACTCATTGAGCGAACATCGTTGTTCTAGCAGGCCTGGCAGTGCGAGAAGGTGCCCAGATATCGGTTTATGATTCGATGAATTGTGTTCGGAGCACTGAGCGTTTGAAGAAGTCGCAAAATCATTCAGCAACACAAACGTTACGAAGATGGAGTCTTCAGTGGCTTTGCTTACAGAGAGCGCAATGCGGGAAAGGTGCGAGTGGTGTGCACGTGAGAGGCCTACATACGTCCGGCCGGGGTGGGGGGAGGGGGCGCGGAGGAGGAGCATGGTGATCTCTATGAAGATGGAACTGTACAGCGCAAGCTCTTGCCAGGAGCAAGTGTCACGTGGCGGCTGCGATCACATCTCACTCAATGAACCGATCATGACTGTATGGCCTCACGAAAAACTTGACTCCCACTCCTGTGGCCGTGATAGGAAATATTGAGCGTGTGCACAACTGAAGGCCTCGATACTGGGCTATACACAGGTTGATCAGTGCCATGACACTGGTTGGTCACTCCGATTCTGACCTAAAAGCGTCAACACCGGAGGCCTGATTTTCCACCGACGAAGATACCGTATGTAATGTAAAGAGTCGTCAGAGTCTGTCCCAAAACAAAAAAAATTTTGACGGCATTAATTGCGCTGTCTCGTCCTGCACTGAGCCGAAACGACGACTATAATTTATATTGTATCGTGATGTCCCGGCTTCTCGGCGCTGTTGTGAAGACATGCAAAACAATGAGATTGTACCGTTGTCCCGTCCTAATTAACGCCAGTACAGCACATGTACCAGAAGCATGACTTTCACAAAAGGGCAACTCAGTGTTGTGCACCATGCAAGCACCGTCGCATTACACATCCATAACATGACATGTCAATCGAGCCCCCTCACCACCCCCCTCGTCTTGCTTTAGCTGGTTCTGTGCTTGGGCAAGTGCCGCTTCCGTACGTCGCAGTTGCGCACGCTCAGCTTCCGTGCGATCCCTATTTGCTTTTGCAGCGACATGCTCAGGATTGGTGGGATCGTGTTTTGTAAAGAAGCCTGTGATAAATGTTGGAACCTTGCTAGCTGGCTCGTCGCCTTCTGTAACCTCAATCGAACTCGATTCGCTCATAGCATCTGCTCGCATGCGCTGAACCAAACAGAATGAACAGATAAGCAGTATCGGTGTATCGAGCGTCCAAACAATAGAATGCGTTTGTCCCATCCTTTGCAGCATGTGGCCCATCCTTTGCAGCATGTGGCCGACGAACCACGTAAATATTAAACAAACTGTCTGTCCCTCTTGCCACGTCACCGACGGCGCAAAAAAAAAATATCCTTTCCGCGTCCAATCCCAGTGAAACCCACAACGTCTCTTTACATTATATACGGTATGTATACACACACACACACACACACACACACACACACACACACACACACACACACACACACACACACACACACACACAAGCGATGAGCCCCCCTGCGGGGGGCTCTTACGCTTCGATGTTTGAAGCTTAAGCATGATGATCGATGCTGGCGGAGCGCTGCTGAAAAGCTCGATAGCCACTAGACGTGGGCCGAAGGGGAGCAGGAAGGAGGGCCTCACAGGCTTTGAAGCTTGCAGCGTGATGCTTGAATCTGCTGCAGGTGATGCCTGACACGCTGAAAACAATGCAAATGTTGCACAAAAGTGCTGTGATGCCTCAGCTGGCTCTCAAGTGGTCGCATCCGTGGCGGACCGGAGCAGCGAACGTGGCCAGAGGTGCAGCGCAGCTGCTGCTTGATGCGTGATGCCCGAGGCTCGATGCAATTTGACTCTGTCACAGCAAGTTGCTTGCACCCTGGGATGTTCAACCAAATCAAGCGGCGAAACGCCATGCGTAACGGAGGGATCTAGTGCCAGAAAAACAATGAGCTGCAAGGCGTAGCCCTGGCCCAAGTAGTCGAATTTCAAGGAAAATGCATCCACCACAGCAAAGCTTGTGTAACTGTGTCTGTTGACGGGAAGATTGCTCCTTGCCAGAGCAGAACGGTCTAGAAGATAGGTGGCCTGTAGCCAATACTGTACTGCAAGCTGACAGCCTAACAACTAAAGCGGAGTTGTAGGCTCCGCGGCCCCGACTATACGAAGAGAAGAAAACATAAATTATAACTTTCCTCTTTAGGTGCAACTGTGCCTACATATTGTGTTGATCTCTCGCTCTGGGCTCTGCTGAGGAAATATCGAAGAATCCACAGCGGTGTACACTGCCCATGCAACGGTCTCGTGCTCACAAAGGTACACGCAGCACATCATCTAGCACGTCTGCTACATACCAGACCATGTCAACGCACGATATCGTGTCCTTGATCAGCCTCTACAACAGCCAGCTCTTGAAAATTGCCACCAACAGCAAGGGGTTGTTGCAGATACCACGCTGCAGCCATGCGCTGCTGTGTCTCAGACTCGCTAGGTCAAAGTTCTGACGCTCCAGATTTTCAATCCATCTTGATGAAATCTGAAATATCTACAACAAGTTACCTTGCAGACAGGGCAGCCATGGGATCACACCAAACTCTGTAAGGTTAATTGTTCCTGGTATATGCGCATGCCTGCTCCAATAGAACCGTAACACACCTTCGTATCACAACAGAGTGTGAGACCTTTTACAGAGCATGTAGAGCACAGACGCCTTGTGGGTGACTGACTCTGACAACATTGTGTGATCAGAGCATAGACGAGACATCACATCCAATACAGATACAGTATGTGCAAGTATGCATGCCGGACAGACAATACCCCTGCAGCCGAAGCCACTATTGAATTGAAGCAGTGGCGCAGAAATTTAACCTTGCGGACGTCTCCGCTCGCATTTGCGGGCTACCCTTCTCACGTGGGTTGGTAATATTCAGCGTTCGGTACTGTTGACAAATACATAAGCGCACAACATAAAATATTGTGTGGTGGCCGTCATCACATCATGATGCAGTTCAGAATTAGAGCATTCAGCCCCACCACAGTCAATATGCAGAAGAGAGAGGAAAAATATCGCGCCGCCCCGATTAGGAGGACTGGCATTGACGCAGATGTGGAAAATTGGATTCCACATGTGTCAGAATATGAAGGTCGCAGAGGAGCAAATCCAGGCTGAGACCGAGGTCTGTGGGTGACAAAGGAGACATCAGATACCTCCCGCAGAAGATCCCCCGTACCTTGCACACATCTATAAGAAGATCCAGCTAAGATGAATTGCAGCATTGCAGCTCCGAAAAAAATATAACACGTTGTGGTACTTCAATGCTTATGGAATGTGATGTCATCATGTGTTTACATACATGCTGCAGGAATTGAGAAAGCCTCACATATAACAACGCTACAAGAGTACAAACCCGACCTATTCCCGCACGAAGCACGTGGCAGCACAAGGCCAGAGGCAACATGCAAAAGATATGGTCTAACAAAGGATCATAGCAGAAGCGCAAACATATTTGCACCCCATGCCAGGAAGTCGTAAAGTGTCACAGATAGTGACTGAGACCAAATGTGGAAATTCTAAAGGTCCAGATCTCAAGCGAAGCAAAGAAGGCCGCAGAGCTCGAGCGGTGCGCTTCCAAACTCCAGAAATTTCCATATCGCTGGTCCAACTTCTTATCGACTTGGCTGAGAGCTGTACTATCTAGTAAGACGCGTACTTGCACATGGCTCGTGTTTCTTGGATGCAATGTCTCATTGTACCACCGAATAACGTCGTCCGAAGCGTCCCATTTTGACACCATGCGATGTCACAGACTCAAGGTCCAATTCTAACACAGTGTTAATTCTGAAGAGGGAACCGCACACAGTGTGATTAATTGGAGACCTGAATCACCATCAGCACCCCACTGCCTGCTTCCGGTGATACTCGCTACTACTCTCACTGGTGGTGTACTGGGCCAAAAAAAAAAGTGGCCTCAAAAAATTAGCGGTGATGTGATGAGGACATCACAGCACAGCAAGACTGTTGTGGATTGGTATTCTTAATCAAAATCTGATCTTCAAAACAAGGCAGAGTTTAAATATCAGCTCGCGAGCGTAGACAAGTTGAGAGCTTGACTACATCTTCGGTGGGAACCAAGGCTTCGTAATACAGTGCATTGCCAGGCCTGATGCGACTGCATACAGTGACGAGACAGGGCTCTCAAGCATGTTAGTGCGCTTCGCTTGACATGATGCACTAAAGCGTGCTCTACAGGCGGGTGCAGACTTCCCAACACCATGGCGCGTGCACTCAGCCGCAACGACACCCTGTCTGCACCATATCGGTATGTGTGACTGCTAGGTACGGATGCAACATGTTTGCTGCCGGCATTCCGGCGCGACAGGACAGCATCGTTGCGCAGGATTTCAAATGCATGTTGGGTTAGTGTAACACAACGGATTCATGAGATGAGGCGATGTGGTTCCCGCACCAAACCATGAAGCCATTATCAGATCTGCAAATCATGATCATGTGTTGACATAAATGAAGGGCTTGGCACTGTCACGGCATTAAAGGGCTTGGCACTGTCATGAAGGGCTTGGGACTGTCACGGCTTGGCACTGTCACGGCACGGCACATGAACTTCCATAGAAGCATACACAGATCCCTGAATTCAGGCGAACCATCGAACCCACACTCGTAGCCGATTATTCTTTTCGATTCACACACACCCCAGTCAGTCAAGACCAAATGACTTGTGCGAGGAAAACAAATTGACAACAACAAACGGAGTCACAGGATGCACACCGACATTGATAGAAAACAAAAAGGTGGCATGATGGTCCACATCATCTGTGTGGCAAAACGATGCTTTCAGTGAATTAATTCAGTATTGACACATTATTGTACAACACTCCCACACAGTGGCATTCTGATTTGCGAAGTCCATGCAGGCATGTTGTTGAATGATTCACATTCACATGGAATGCTTGCATCGCTGCCTGAAGCTTGAACCATTGTGCAGTCTACTCATCAAGCATGTAGGGCACCACACCACAACGTCTCGTCCAGTTGCGCTTGCAGAGCTGTAAGCTTGGCGTTCAAGCTCTGCCTTTGTTGTCCATGTTCACAAGATGCATGTTGGAGACTCAGCTTCTCATTGCACAGACGTGCATTGCTATTGCGCAGCTCATTCACCTTGGCTTCAGTTTCGATGAGCTTAGTTTGAAGCTTCTGCATCTGCTCCTTGTACTGCTCGTGCACCTTCATCATGTCCCTAAAATACGGCCTTTGTTTCAGACATGATTCACATTTTGGGTAATACTTTTGTTGACGTATGAACATGTGGATTGCCTGTCTATGGGGACATGTTAGGTGTGCCACATCAAACACGTACGAATCTAGACATGCCATACAATACCTTTCATAAGCAAATATCAAATCTTCTCTCTGTTTCACAAGTTCGCAATGCGTGCTTGCTTGCAGATCCTTGATTTGCCCGTCGAACATTGCTTGGCCTTCCGTGTGCATTAGATCCATCATCTGCACTTTCACAGTGTAATCGGACAACGTTTGCCGAGTTTGCTTTAACTCAAGCTCTTGTTGGACAACTGTTTCACTGAGCTTGTCTCTTTCGACTTTCAGTTCTGATGCTCTGAGCGCCAGGAAGCAGTGTACAGAATGATTATCTCCGCGTCTGAACGTGAGGCAGATATGGGGAATCTGTTTGAAGTCGTTGGTCTCCACAAGCTTGAATATCCACTCGCCGTCACAGCATTCCAGAACAGCTTTGAATCTGGGGCTGTCTTGACCCTTGGCGTCAATACACTTCCGCAGAAGGTCGACCAGTTTGTCAGCGAACTTCGAGAAGTCAACCAGGATGCCTTGGTCATTTTTCAGCGTCTGAAAATCCTCCTCGCTGATGTCAAGTGTGTATAACTCGTGAAAATCCGCTTCGCTGAAAATATACATACGGATTAATCGATTGCCGTGAATTTTGCCAGAGCTCCCAAGCAGCAGTCTAAAGGTGAGCTGTTCAAACGCGTCACCCCTGTCTGGTCGACATCGTTCAACGGGAAGCACATCCCAAAACAAGCTTGATGCAGACTGACAGTCGAACGTGTCGCTGCGGTCAACCGTCGCCGCCATCCCTGCAGGGAGCTGTATTGCTCGACAGGTGTTGGTATTAGCCACAGCTTGGCAGTCGATGTACAATCTTTGCTGCTGCCAACGCATGCCTTTAGAGGGCTCAGTTTGTGTACATGGTGGGCTACTGGATATCAGCTGCGCTGTGGAACTGGTCGTTGAGTGTTACAAGGATGAAGGTGGCGAGGCGGGCAGCACCGCCGGCAGCCAGGATGCAAAGTTCTGATACAATGGCCACACACGCATCTACCGAGTAGAGGTGCATTGTATACCTGTGAGGCTCTAGGTCCACACTGTGGTACAGCTTGCAAATTTGGGCGAGTAGTGGAAAGCCCGCATGGTATTCTCTGCGCAAGTCGGGTAGTGGCGCCCGGGTATGACCAAAGCATGCGCGCTTAATAATTCGTCGCAAATAGCTTGCCATTTGAAGAACGGCTTCGTGAATATCGTTAACGAAGTCACATTGATCCCTGCTCTGCCATTAACGTGGAGTTCCTGTCAACGAGTGGCTCGCAAGCAGCGAGCAAGGAAGCCAGATAGCAGGTGTATGGTACAACGTTGCTGTGGATGAAGCAGCAAAACAGTAGTTTAAAACACGTTTAAAGTCACGCTTTTTGAGCCTGCGTGACGTTTGTTTTACTGTAGCTTTGTTAACGTTAAATCATGCCCCCAGATGTTAATTTACAGACCTACTAGGGACGTCATAGACCGTGTGCGTATGGCCATACCGTATGATCATACGCATACGGCCACACCCGTGTGATTGTCGACTTTTCAACAGCTCCTACGGCTCCCATACGGCGCATACGGCAGGCTTTGACGCTGACCAGTGTCCCTGGGGGATGCCTCTGCGAGACGCTGCAACGGAAGCAGGCTCGGCTTACAACGATGCACGTGCATCTGCTATAGCGTTCACAAACCTAAATATTTATTTATCGAGACTTAAGCGACGAATTTCAATTAAACTGCGAAATGTCGTGCACAATGGACGACTCTACACAGCTCGCAGCGTCTGCAGCAGCATCGATAGACCTGTCTGCAGAGGCTGCATGCGATAACGTAGGAGATGTTACTGATCAATTAGCGCATAAAGTTCCACGTTTGCAAAAGCTAGAAGGCAAAGAGTATGAAGCGGCTGAGGACGGCTGTGCGTAGACAACGGAAAATCAAACCAGGGCACGCGAAGCACTGGGACATGTTGACAGTGGACATCACATCCATCGAAAGGAAGGCGTGAAATATGTGTTGGTGGAGTGATTGGTGCTTCCAGAGTGATGTGCATGGTTGCAAGCAGTGTAAAGCGTGCTGCACTTGATGCCTAGTTCCGCGTTTGCCTACTTGAGCCCCATACGGCACAATCATACGGCCATACGACTGATCATACCACAAATACGGTATCATACGCCCCATATGCATATGACACTATGAGTTCAGAGGATAATCATACGGTTTCCGACGTCCCTAGCCACGCCAATGTAGCCTGCTTGAACCGGCGCGGTGCTTCGGCTTGTATGTTCTTAGATGTACCGAGATGATGTGAAGGTTCGTTGTGGGATCTGCATGGACAGGACGCGATTTTCTAACAATCGTTTTCTGACCCATCATTACTGTGGCTACAGGTGCATACGGGCTTTTGTTTTTTTTCCGCGGTCCGTCGGGCACACGCCGCGACGGTTTGGACACGCGCATTTCATGTTTTGGACACTATTCAACACCACGTTTCGTTGGGTGTTCATCAGGTTTGAAGCAGCGCACACGAGTATTCGGTATCAGCGAAACAAGTAGTTGTATCTAGGTGAAAACATACGACGACGTAGTCGACGAGCCAGCCAGGAAGGTGCCACGGCTGACTACCGGATATTTCCTGAACATGATCCACAACACCCCGAGCTTGTCGCTGCAAAGGCAGAGAACGAGCGCGAAGAAGTTGAGGTAACGCAGCTGCGACGTTCGGAAGCCGCACTTGCCCAGGCAGAGAGTCAGCCGAAGCAAGACGCCATGCGGTAGAAATCAGAAGCAGAATACATTCAGTTACTTGCATATTAGGCACAGCGCCAAGGACGGGACACAGGGCGTTTCATGTACCGTCATGTACCGGCACCGTACTATAGCACCGCTAAGGACGGGAAACCCGCAGATTATATTATATTTGTTTTGCAGTCCGTCGCGACAGCGACAAGAAGCTCAGGACAAACAGTGTTTATATTGAGCCATTTCCTTGTTTCTTCTTTCCACCAGACGGGACAGCGACTAGATGTCGTGAAATACTCGATTTTGGGGGCAGCCTCCAACAAACCATACGGTATCGAATGTTTCGTACGTTTTTCGCTTAATACAATTTAAATAGCATCCGCCTGTCCGACCAGCCATGTTTTCAGCACGCTTTGATCCCGTCAAGCCACCGATTCCGAGACAGCGAGGGGAAGCAAAAACTGAATGCAAGCTGTAGGACAGCGCTTCGAATCCAGCAGCTGGGCTCGTGCACGCTCAAGGAACCAATTCGCGTTCCATGCGAATGCGCAGCAACCGAAACGTCTTCAGAGATGCCTGGGATCGCGCAGTGACATCTTGCCTACGCATGTCACATCAAGTCACATAATCGACACGACATGCCGAAGCCACAGCAACCCGAATTGCGCAGCTTCATGGAGAAGCGTCTGAAAGGTGTGTTTGCCTCGCCACGCAACGGCCCGCCACCCGTACGCCCGTCAGAGACAATGGAAACGTGCAGTGCGCCTCAACGCAAGAAGGCACGTGTCTGGTATCATGCGAGGATTCGATCAATTCATGAATATTGTCTTGGACAAAGCCACCGATTGTAAAGACGATTCAGACCTGGGCATGGTGGTGCGCCCGTCTACTTACAGGCCGATTGATTCCTTGCTTACAGTGCGCTGGAATCTGCGGGGAAAGACTATGTCCTGCCATGATCTGACCACCTACGAAAGCTTCTGACAGATGGAGGCGTCGATGGTGCCTTTGTCAAGTCCAGTCCATGCTTCGGAACGTCAACATAGACTGCATGCGGAATCCTTGAGGGTATGGCGTAATTATATTGAACATCAGCCGAGAGTGCAGGTGATTAGAGGCAATAGCATTGAGACAATCGAGGTTGATCTGTCTGCTCAAGACACATGACCCGGACATGCTATTGGTTGATGGCACACGACGGCGGCTAGCCAACGTCCGAGCCTACATCGCATAGATGTTGTCACATATATTTCTGTAAGCGCATTTCCTCTCTTCTGAGTCGATTGGTGAATGAATCTGGATATGGTCGGTTCAAGTCTGTCAAACAGGCCACTGCTGATCGCTGAAGTAGCCGACCAGTACTACCAGTTTTCGCTCCGCACGTTGTGACCACTTCAACTATTTCGGAAACATATTGCATGTTTTCAGGCTCTGATGCAGTGATCCTTTGTCTGTCTTGACTGGAAGATGCTCGTTTGTGTATGTCCTCATGTGATATGACATACGACAACAATCGAGGCATGTCAATGCGGCTCTGCACAAGGCTTCTTGTCTTGGGTCCAAGACTCTATTCGAGATTCCTGCACCTTCTGGTCGCACGGCCGGTCTGTCAAGATGCATGCACCATGGCACCTCACAATCGAACAACTGCAATGAAATGACCGGTGTTGATGTCGCGTTTCGTGTTGGTAGTGAGTGTTCCAAGAGTGTTTCAGATTGGACATCACCATGCAAGGCAGTTACAACTTATGGGACCAGATAAATAAGCTGTTGCTATGAATTGTGATCTCAACAGTGAGGTCTCCTATCATGACATTGGAATCGCCTTGCACCGGGATGGCCCAAGGGATTTGAGGCATGTGTGAGGCCTAGATTGATGTGAAGAAGATCTGGATTGTATCCGACCCACACCAACATGGTGAGGATGTGTACGGTCTTGAGATTCATTCACTTGCCGCGGAACATCCATGAGGAAGCGAGACCTGCTTGCATTTTGTTATGGTACCCTTCACATCGGACTTGAATATTGTATTATGGCTTATTGCTTCTTTGGTTCTGGAGGTGCACCATCGCAATCCTCATTCACACAATTTCCGCACTTTGCTAACAACATGCATATTGCAGAGCGCTCATCGGACAATTGTCCATGCTCTAGGTATAAGCATTCTTGTGTATCTTTCCGTGTGTGCCTTCCTAGCTTCGCCCATGCACATTCGTGCTTAATTTGACAACTCATGTACTTGTTGCATTTCATCATTCCCAACCGCGGTTTGCCAACTATGCGGAAGATGGACACTTTTTTTTCAAGTGTTGAGTGCATGTAGGCTGAACTCGGACGTTTGGTGGCTACGCAGGTGGCATTAATGTCACAAAGCAGTGTCTTGGACGTCTTGCGTTGCGCAAGACTGCGCATGGGTGCGGTGGCTAAGGTCCGACCCATGTTGTGGTAAGTTAGTATGTATGAGCATACCTAGGGTTGCACCATGAGCGACTCACCCAAATATCATTTGGCCGGTGTCATTGGCCCGGGCCATGGCAAACCTACGGGCCAGATCGCATACAAACATATGCGTCCGTGTCGTGGACATTTTTTCTCTTACATTAAGAGGCTCCTACACCGTATCCAAATTCGTCTAGCTCGCTGATTTGAGCTGAAATGTGAGCGTGCTAATCTGATGGCTCTCCAAACAAATTCCCAACTTCGACCACAATACCGCATGTACGTGTCAGTCATTGCTCTATATATTGTATCAAAATTGTAAGGCTTCTTTGATTGCGCGATGTGGTGATTATCGTTGATTGGGAGATGCGTTGATAGTCATATGGCTGCATGTGCCCTTGGTGACATGCGCTGCCGTTAGTGCAAAGTCATTGACCAGATGAATCTATGCTAAGTCACTAACCATATGAATCGTAATATACCTGCAGGGAGTCACATGTTTGGTTGTGAGTTGTTCGGGCTATACTCTGGTGGGATCATTTGCAAAGCCTACAAGGTTGACTAACTTGATGCTTGGGGATAGTAGAGATACTTCTTTATAGGGTATTGTATCACTCTGATATAGTTGACAATCATGATGCTGAGGCCAAGGCTACCGCTCAACGGAACAAACCCGTGCGCGGCCATGGCCACCGTTGCTTTTGCCGCAAGTATGCAAGCGCCGCAACGCAAGGTCCCGAGGTCCGTCACCCTGTTTTGAGTGTTTCCGTATCTCTGCTATCAACAATAATCAATACAGTGGTAGATAATGGTATGTTAAAGTATGCCACACTAACTTGATCGCTTGGAGCGCTCTATGTGTTACAAGGACATAGCCAGCGAGGCAGGTAGCACCGCAGGCCACGGACAGGGGCACTCCCACGCAAGCATCAACATGCACCATATACCAACACACCCATGCAACCTCACACGTCAGCACCCGCCCTCGCCGCAACGTAACACACGATCGCTTGGAGAGGGGGTCATGCACTCTCATTACGAAGCGGTCCCAGTGAGGGTGCACAAAATCGACGACGAATCTGGTCGATTGGTGAACATTTCAATTATTGTTTGGGTTGAATGAATAGAATGGGCGATTAATATCAGTCCACTGGGAAAGACAACCCCATATCGCCGATTTCGGTTGTTCTTGTGGGGATCATCCCCCAAATCCGCGTTTTGTTCCCCAATCCTCGAGATTTCGCCTGAAATCGTCTACTAACTAGTTCTATGATGCTTCTACTAATGTTTTGCTGGCGTACAGCCCTCCTTGATGTCATGTTGCGTCTCTGTGTGCCCTATTTCGAACCCTGTGTGTCCAATTGTGGTCAACATACCTTCATGTGAGGTTTGTTGACCTTGGGCAATTCAGAACAAATATTGTGCGGAACTTTGGTTGTGTTTATATTTCCGGGATGTAGTTCCCCCATGGCGAGGGGCAGCTCAGCAGTGTCATAAACGAAGTGCATCCTGGGACACAATGCATGACGTGCAAGTACGCACATGAGTGTGGTGGCCACGGGCCCAACTCCTTTTACGTTAGGACATACGCATGAACATATGCATGATCACAATCCATGCACGGATTGTGTGCGGTCAGTGTGATTATGACCGCCGTAGACTTGACTCATCGGTAGCATATAGTCATGTGCCTCGCAATCTACTGTAAACACTCTCTTACGGTATTACTGGTGCTTGTGTTGCCTCACTACAAAACATCATTCCCCTGATCTGTGCGTAGCCAACGTACGACCTGGATGCTCCACATGTAACGGCTCTGCAGCCCACTAGGTAGCTTGACAATTGCTGCGCATAGATCCTTGAATATCAATCAGCCTACCAGTAGCCTACCCACCTTGAACCTGTGAAATCAGACGTGTAGTACAAGTCGGAGGATTGCAGTCGGTTGAGGTAGCTCTTGCAGCTACCGTGCAAGTTACAACCCCATTAATGTTCACGTCCCACTTCTGTAATTGCCTCTGCAATTTGGTTTCATCGGAGCTGGCCATCGAAAGGTGTTGTGTTGTGCGATGCCAGTTGATCAGCAAGTATAACGTCCCCCCTCCCACCACACCTCAGGCCTCATGGATGATTTTTCGAAACAATAGTGGCGTATGGTGCACGAATATGGTGCACGAAATATGGTGCACGAAATTCATGACACCACGGTGTCATGAATTTCGTCGAAACTAGGTCAAAGTGTTGTGAGACGTACATCTCACACTGGCACTCAGATAATATCAGCCAAACACATGTGTTGTCACTCGCTGACTCGGATGCATGCATGCTCGCTGACGCGACCCTTGCATGTGCAAGTACAACCCACAGTATACACTCCAAATGCGTGTGAGACAAATACATGAAGTTCGGGCAACACCGTTCACCACAATACGTCTGGTCGCAACTCGAACACGGCACCATGCTCAAAGCATGCGGGGCAACCTTGAACGTTGCGACATGAACAGTCACGCGCTTGACGCGTCTACAGCCAGCTCAGCGGCGCACACCACGTCCAGCAACAAAATAATCACAGACGATGACACCTATCTATCCTCCTACCGAGATGCTGCCCAACAAGCACTTGCACCGAGCCATCAGCGTCCCACGCGCCTGCAACCATGCCACGCCACAGCCGGCTTAGGGTGCATCCTACATGGGTGCATGCATACACCGTTGCTCACACATCCAGCGCGGGCACTCCGTAATATCAACGCAGCGCCTGCTTTGATGAATATCAACCACAACATACAGATTTCCCTTGCATATTCGGGATCTTTGGTGGGTGCTAGCGATTGCGCGGCATCTCGGCGAGGCCAGCCAAGCAGGGGGTCGTCCTGGGCGCGTCACGGGTATTTATACCTGCGCTTGCTTGGTCTGGACACACATTCTTCCGTCCAGATGGGGTGCCATCTATTTCTGCATACTGCTTACACGCTGTCGTAGCATATTGCGTATTTTCTGCTTGTGACACTGTCGGCAAAGGTCTCCGTACCGCGACGAAAGCCCATCACTGCGCTACATCCGGAAGTAACAAGCCCCCACGGAGCTCCGCTCCTAGACACAAAGCTAGTCAAAGCACTCAACTGTGCAGCGAAAGCTACTCGCACCTCTAACAAACACCTAGTTTGTTACATGTAGTCACGACATTCACCTCATTTGGGTCCTCCAATGCTTGCGTCACCGTTGTTTTGACGACTCCCAGCCCGGCCGTCACAGCCTCCCGCTTAATTATATAGGCACCGGATACATGTTGCACGCCATCGTGTAACATTTGATGCCCACTGCATGGACGCAAAGGCATGTCGTTCGAGTGCGTCGAGGTCTGCTCAACTATCACGACAACCACATCACCCATAGAAGACGAAACGGTGCAAACATCAACAATAGTGCATGTTATAGTGACTATGTTGCCAATGCTCTGCGATCAATGGCGTATGTTTGGGCGGCGAAAGCTTGGCCTAAACCGACGTTTGGGGAAAACCGCCTTTTTTTGCCAAAAGCAGGCCTGCGGTGGGGAGGGGTCCCCAAAGCCGAGGTTGAACATTACGAGCCCCCAAAAATTGGTCACAATACTCGAAGTTCTCCCCAATTGAAGAAATTCGGCCTTTAAGATGCACGCCCTCACTTGGACCAATTCGTATTGGGAGTGCGTAACCCCCCGTTTGGAGCCCTCTATGTGCGGCCTCAAATATGTTACTCAATGCTATCTACCAAGATGTTTTCAACACAACCATCATGTTGTGCAACAAAACACATTTGATTAGCAAAGCTTGTGAAAGGTTCTTTAAAAGCCCTTGTGCATTAGGTTTGGAGATTCACACGCGACTTCATGACGGTTGGGATAATGTATCTTGACCCCATCCGCGATGGAGAGACTTCTTCGCCTCGACCTTGATACAAGATGTGTACTGAGTTTATTCAGCTCGACCTAGACCGAGGACCTCAACCTCGGCTTTGTGCCATCCTTAGCATAAGACATGTTGCCCTCTGTGATCGTAGGACACGCGGGTCCGGACGGCGATGCTTGGCAGCGTGCCATGTGGGAGGAAGCGGGTGCGTTGGGTGAGCACAGAATCTTTGGGTTGTGTCATGTATGTGTTATTGAGGAGGCACCTACAGGCAAGTGGGTTCCCAGAAAAAGCGCAGGCCCGCGCAGGGAGATCTTGCGTTGCACAACACAAATTCGAGGCTCGTGGGCATCTCGGGGTGGGGGGTGCCTTGTCCGTAGTTACACATCGTTGTGGGAGTTGATGTCTGTCGCTGCTCAAAAAGTATCGAGAGACTAAGCCTCTCCTGACACTTTAAGGCGTTAACTGTATGCCTTAAACTTCAACTAAAGGCATACAACGCAATTAGTTGAATGGCGACTTGGAGAAAGAAGACATTAAACAACCCCAATAATCCATAGATGGGAAATCACGTGTATGGAACTACATATAGCAATATATAGCCTGATGTAATAAACTAGATGTTTGTTAGAGGTGCAAGTAGCTCTCGCCTCATAATTGAGTGCTTTGGCTAGCTGTGGCGTAATTTTGAATGGAATTCATGTCCCCTGAAGCTAGCCGCTTGTCAGTGGCTTGAGGCTTCAATACATGACTAGGGAAATGTGATGCGATTTGTGTGCACTAAGTGGTCCCGGGCTGTGTAACACACGAATTGGTCTTTGTGTTTTTGCTTTGGTGGTTAGATGGTTTATTCATGTTGAGCAATTGTTGTACGATATCCATATCTAGGGATCCGAGACGAAGATATTATCTAGCCGCAAAAATCAAGAGCAGAGTCATATAACAAAGGACTTGTTGCTTTAGGTGGGCCCAAATGGTAGAGCCGTATCTTGTGCACTCCGGTTGTCACCGGCTCGAATCTCATTTATCAAATTCTGCCGCCCTACCCTTACACAGTAAGATAAGCTCCTTGCCACGTCATCCTGGCATGTGCCTCGTCAGCATTCTTGCTAGCTCAGGCACGCACATGAACCCATGTGCACACTCAATGAGTCTATCCCGCGTCTTGAAAACAACATCTCTGCGGAATCCCAGGACACACTTGACATAAACTTCACAAAAGCTGAAGGCAAAGATCTAGGTAAAGTTTCTTGGGCTCTTGGTATAAAGATCGCGCATGCATGAAAGCCATGATAATCACCATGACACAACGAACAAGGATACAGAGTCTACCTCAACTACAAAGCATGTCTGATTCTCGCGGATCTCATACTCCCTCCAACCTGAGGCAACATCTACAGAATGTGAAAGGACGTGGTCACCGAAGAGAGCGCGTTTTGTTGTGCACTCACTTGCAGCACAGCACCACAACACATATAGCCAATGTTCATGACTGAGTGCGCTTCCGATAGTGTGACAAACATGTTCATGCACGCTTGCATGTACATTTCATATGTGTCACACATATGTTGTCGATTCACTGGCGCTGCTAGGCTGCCATGTCATTACATTGGGGTCCGGCTGCTTACAGATGAACATCGCGTGTTTGCATGTGTACATTTGGAAGCATGGTATATCATCACGTCACGTACATGCATCACCTGTGCACATGTTGAGCACTAAGGCTTTTGGTTATGCAAAGGTGCGCCTGTGTATGTACCACATACTGCGTTCAAGGGCATGATCGGAACATCGTTTTGAGTGTTGAGCGGACGACATTTACACACGCATGAGTTACAAGGGCAGACTGGCACGCACTTCTGAAACAGATTTGTGGAGGGCTTCTGAACAGTGTGTGGGGCACACATGCATGATCCAAGCTAGTGCATCTTGGACGTATGCTACCTGCACCTAAGATTGTCCAATAAGAACAGCAAAACGGACATGTGTATTGCCCTTCAAGGTAAGGTGTGCGGTAGTCACACCGAATCCTCATCACTTGGATCACTCATCAAACATGCTGCCACAAGGACAGCTAGAGCTTGCACGGCCGATTGCAATTCAGCTGGCGTGTGCTGGCGACCTGTGCACACAGCACCACGATCCCATGGACGATCGGGCATTAAGTCATAATGGCATGGGAAACTGCACAGCACTCCTGCCAGCCGCTCGGATCCACTCAACAACAGCTCTGAGGGAGTATCAGAAGCAGCAGCCTTATCTCGGCAGATGCATTTGTGACAGCTCCACGTACTGACTCTTGAGGAACGGTACGACCCCGGCAAGGGGATTCCAGCATACATTATTGCATTCAAGCAGTGATGCATGCAGCTACAGAGAATTGGACTATCATATTCAATCTGCACACAGGAAGCCCAATTATCCGTTGTTGTTTGGGCACAAAACATAGCTGAACGTGAGAGATTTGGCGCTGAAAGGCGATGACCATTACAAGACAAATTCCGAATCGTGGAATTGCAAGAGTATACACGGCCACACCGGTTCTGTTAAAGCTTCTTGTAGGTACATCTGTGCAGTGAATAGGTGCTGCTCGGACATCTCTGAAGCGTGGACCCAGTCAAAGTTTGAGGTATCATCGCTTTTGCGCCTGTCCATTCGTATTGCCCAGGAGTTGGCAAGAAGCTTACTGAGCTCAATGCTGTGTGTCATAAACCGAACAGCATCAAGGTTAGATCCCTTCAAAGCAGCTTCTTGAGCAGATAGCTTCCAACACCTCACGGCATTCATAGTCCGACTTGATTCAACTACCTCAACGTTTGCACAGCTTTCTGTCCAATGGTGCGCGATGTGCGGAAGTGGAGCCGTGATTGAAAGCCTGTCATCCTCCAAAGCCTGAGCTAGCCGACCATGCAAAAGTCTACGCTGATTGAAAGGTATAACATTGTATGCAACTTCCTGTGCTGCTGCTGAGTGCCACTTCCAGCGGTGTGGATGACCCAGATCAACTTGCAGAAAGTTCTCGTCACAAAGCTGACGCATGTCACTCTCAAGGCTGTGCTTCATGTTGATATGGCTTTCAAACGCAAGAGGGTAAGTTTCAATCAAAGAGTCCAGCGTCACAGTGGAGCCCACAACCGAGCACACTTTGAGCGTCAACTGCTGTGGTGGCCGCAACTGGTCAATGCGCGACAGTATCACATGGGAGACTGAGCTTGCAGATATGGTGCACAGGTCACTTGACATTAAGCCACCAGGAGTTTCCAGCTTTGAATGTGCTGCTACACCGAGAGATGCCATATAGTAGATCACCTCCTCAACATGGACTGGCTGACCATGTGTCTGATGTAATACAACATCGGCATTACTGCGGTGAACGTTGCACCCAGAAAGGAGTGCACACATCATGTGCATAATTTCTGAACCTGTAAGTGGCCGCAGCTTCACCTGAGACATGTCGGGAAGCTCCATTAGAGATGTTAGAATCTGTGATGCCTTTCGGTGTACATGGACAGTATCATGAGATCTGTATTGAGATGCATCTAAGATACCCTGGCCTGCCCCGATCGTTGCCACCACCATACACGATTCCTGTACCTGAGAGCAAACTGACAGAAGCAACTGCCAGGATAAGAGGTCAAACAAGTGCAAGTCATCGATCAACAGAAGGATTGTCCCATAGCTACAAACACCATACACCTGTGTCAGTGACAGAAAATGCACGAAACAGTTGTAGCACTGCTGAAAGACGACGCACGTTCTTGCAAAACCCTGAATTACACAGATTACACCATCCCACAGTGCTGAATGCTGTCTTCTTCCACACTGTGGTGTTGACTTTTGCAGACTTGGTACTTGAACTGAGCTCTACAAAGTTCATCAGCTTCAGGTGTTGACCCTCAACACACGGGCGTCACATGCGGATGTGGCAATGGACTGCATGTCATTGCTCTGCAGGCAAAGAATATATAGAAAGCACCTGAGAAGGCTTCACCCACTGAGGCGAGCAGCTGCATGCACAGCAGCAACTTGGCATACATTTTACTTAGGGGATCGCGTGATGTCAAGTCAGGAGTGCATCAAAGCTCTCAACAGAGTCAACATGCTGAATGGCACGCACGTTTGATCATTCAAGTGTATTGTTGTTGCACTGTTGGAACAGTCACGTCTGGGTAATAAATCTGGAGTAATCGACATCTGACAAATCATGGAACTTCGTGAGGCATTCCAGTCAGTACACGCGTCAAAAATACAAGCCTCGAATTGCATTTGTTGCCGCAGATGTGCACCTTGAGTCCATGAGGCTGGATGATGTAACGTGTCAGACTGATCACGTACCCGTCTCAATAGCGCCTGCAGAATCTCAGGCATTGGATATTGGTGACCTCGGTCCAAGGGCTGTGGTGAGGACGGTACGTGCGTTAACCCTCCTTTAAGTTGTCATGGCGTGGAATGTACATTTGCTGTGGACTCGAAATAGATACCCAGGACACCTCGCATTGTACAAGAGGGAACCGCGTATAGATGACTGGAGAGATGCATCGCCCCGTCGGAACTTAGTCCTGTTCATTCGAGTCTGTCTAGGTCCTGTACAGATGATGGATACTATGTATAGTGTAGTCTACATACGGTCTTGTGTATTTGAATATGCTATGACATAATTGTGTCACCGCTATATTGTATACCATCACACCCATGACCTCTCCGTTGACCCCCCACCTCCCCATTATCATGGCTGCCACTTGCCTGTTCATACTCCGACCTCTTCATAATTGCTTTCCAATCACCACTGCTACATTTATAGCCCACACGAGCGGTTTTAGATCTCCATCAAAGGAGGTGGGCCTCCATGCCCGTGCAGTATTTTGTGGAGCATGCAAGCACTATGCTGAGGCATTCATTCAACAGAACACAGAAAAAATATGTTTGGGCACAACATATTCCCTGTCATAACGTGCCATACATATGATAATCATACTTACCAGAATCGATGCAGCCGTACAATCACGATACAATTATCCACCCCCGGTATGCACGTAGAGGCCCAATTGGAGGAACTGACACCCGCCTTCAGGCGCAATGCATGTTGTGGAGCCGTTTTCAATTTCATTGCACACAACCCGCATCTCATTCGAAATCGTGTTGAAATTGCTGCGCGCATCACGTGTGTACCTGTATCGCAGGTACATGCTGCATCTGCTTGAGGGAGCATTCTGGCTAGGTATCTATCTGCACTTGCACTGGTAAGGCAATAGTGGCTTTACTCAGGGGGGTCTGAAGAGAGTCGCAGGAATGCGGGATCGTGGGTATATCCCTTGGTCATTTCCTAGGGAAAGCAGAGACTGTGTAGCTTTGTTAGCCACTGGTGCGCTTGTGCATGCAACTGCATGACAGCCAACAGAGCTTGCAAAAGTGGTGACCGGGCCTACAGCAGCATGGCTCAATGGGGTGCAATCATAGTGCCAAGGTAGGGGTGGCAGCTACAAACTAGCGGCTGCAGACTGTTCACCCGTATCACCTGTTGCCCTGTCGGCCTCCATTCCTTCAACTGTGCGCACAGGAATAGTAGCTACACGGGGTCAGCGTTAACAAATGGAAGCTTCAAGCAGCAGCAGAACTACTGCAGCAATTGCAGGTAGCACCACATTCAGTCTCGGATGCTAAGATGAGCTCAACGGACTGAGCTCATCTTAGACGGAATGTGGTACTACCTTGGGCATCACCAATCGATATGATGTCGCTGCAAAATTGGTGCCATCAAGGCAATTGCATAATACAAAGCCGGTCCGAATTGTCTATGATGCACTGACCGGAACCATGGGAGCAATCAAAGACGTACACTGCGGTTTGGACCTAAACACTTGGGTCCTTCCATCATATCGGCAGGAGACTTTTGCACAGCTCGTGTTGTATCATGCCTGTACAGGACAGCTATACATCGTCTGTGCCTGAGCTCAAGCTAGAACATCACATAGTGTGTGAGTGGGTGGGACTTCCGGATCGCGAGAACAAGGTCCCGGCAGAAAGGACGCTGCAGTCTGCTGTGCATGCACAACAATTCTACGAGTCAGATGAAGCCAAAGCATGATTAACTTGACTCAAACGAGGGCAATTCGTGCTGTTCTGTGTACATGGAACAGTATGAGTAATCTTGCTGTCATATCAATACAACTGAATAATATGTTCATTCAATTCATTGCTTGAGGCTTTGCGGACAAGAATTGGTGATAGGTGATATACAATGATACATATATCCAGAGTGATGATTAACAAAAACAGTTCAAATTACACCACCATTGCCAAGTTGCGCAAACTCTGCAGCAAGACCTACATGGCATCTCTGGAGTCGCTTCAGAATTCATCATCCATTCGGAATCCGCAAATCCTGCAGTGAGACCCAAGATTTCACATGCCAGAAAGCATGACTGGCATGCCAGAATCTTGCACGCTTGGCTGCTTGAAGGACCAGCTGAAGTGGCTCAGCTTGCAACCACTGACCAAATGCATTCAGTCCAAGGCAAACTTGAACAGCGCTGGTGGAGAAGGGTTCCCAATCACTTTCATTACTGTGCGAAATCTATTGTACTAAATGGCAGGGCCTAAATGGCAGGGCCATTCCAGGCTGACAAACACGTTACTCGTCAAAAAAAAAAATCCCTATTTGAAATGAAGTCTCCTGAAGCGGGATGGCACTCAGGACGAAAGAAAATCCAAGGGAACGAGAGCAATTCAGACACTTCCTAGATGCCACTACATCCTCCGATAAAGTTGATGGGCAGAAGCGACCGTTTAGTGAAAACTCGTGTGCATGGCTGGGAAAAATGGTACTTTTTGCCCACAGACATACAGCGCCCATTCGCATTGAACTCGGAACACCCGCATTTGGTGTCTATTGGTGTTGGGACATCTTCTTGATGCCTTAGTTTGCTGTGGGCAATACAATAGCCATCTTGTATTGAATGGACTCTCACGAGCTGCAGGCTTCTTGTAAGCATGATGTGAGCGTGATGGAAAACCTTTGAGAGTGCTGAGCACTCCTGGGTTGTTGCTAATGTCCCTCCACATTTGTCTGCTTCGATATGCTGATACCATCAATTCATGCACAACCCACTTAGAAGGGGTATGGGTACTATTTTGCTGTCTATGATTGGCCTGCTTGCAGTATTGCCAGATATGGGGCACTCCTGATGCTGAAAGCTGCTTAGGTCGGGAATGCTACCGGCCGCTCCGACTTTGTCCTTGTAACACACACCCCCCCACACACGTCGGGCGCCGGCCTGGCCATCCACAGGCTTGTTACCCATCGCGAGGGTACGGCTGGGAGGTGCGGGGAGGGAGAGTTGGGGTTTCGCGGCGCGGGTCGGGGTGTACGGGTACGGGGGAAGGTGTGGGTGTGGGGCCTGGTGAGGGTCGGGGTGGGTTTCGCTGGGAGAGGCTGGGGCCTGCCCAGGGTTGGTATAGGTGGATGTGCGTTTTTGGTTCTGCGTGGGGCGGTGGTTGTGGGTGTCAGCGCCTGTGTGTGCATGGCTGTTGGTGGTGGTGGGTGCTGGAGTTTGCGGTGGTGCAGGTGCTGGTCTGAATTGTGTTCTGATGGTTGCATCGGTACATGTTTGTGTTCCGCGGTGCTACCTGCCTCTCTGGCTTTGCCTTTGTAACACACAGCACACACACACACACACACACACACACACACACACACACACACACACACACACACACACACACACACACACACACACACACACACACACACACACACCCACCCCAGCCCATCAGCGTGGGTCCTCAGGACCGCCTTGCCCGAGACGGCCAGGTCAGGCCACCCGGCTGTGAGGGGGCCCTGCCCCAAAGCTGGCCCTCCCCGCACATCCTATTGCAAACGATGTGCGAGTGCCATTCGGGGGTTTGTACTGACCGATCGGTGGAGTTGTAGAAGAGACACGAGGCCCAGTGCATCATACAGCATAAGACTGTGAACAAACAGTCGCAGTTGCATGCAATGAAGTCGACACCAGTGTAAGCTTTGCATCACTGTCATGGCTTTCTAGCCTGCATGAGAGGTGTAAGGTTGACCGAACTGCACACTGATGACACGATTGCCCACTGAGCAAATTCGAGAAGCTGTACTGAATAGATAGCTGAATGCACACTGTCGAGATTCTTGGACGAATTCAATTTCTTTCGGGAATGTCACAGCCAGGCTCGCAGCAAGACCCTCCACCTGCGCCTGCCAGGACAGAAGCGGACGTGCAAATACTGTAACTCATGAGTCAATAGACGTTCCAAGCCTTCTACAGAGGTGAGATGCTCGCAATCCCCTGAACGTGTCTGATGCCCATGTGCATAATGGCACATGGCAGCCTGTATGTAGTTACAAAGGACAGAGGCCGGGCATCGAGCCATCGCCAGGAATTCACACGCATATCCACTCACGCAGTCATGGCACTAGGCCGGGCACGAGCACGTACCACAGCCCTACCGGTGATGCCAGCCAAAGATTGAAGCCCCGCACGGAGCACAGCCTGTATGTATGCATGTATGCATGACTATATATCCGTAGGGAAGTTGAAAGTTGTGGAATAGGAATGGTACGGAGTGGACGTGAGAGGTCATGTCTTGTGTCGATGTGCTTCCTTCAGATCGGTAGGCTAGGCTTGTGGCACAGAAGGGCAGCAGTCCCTTGCCCTAGAGAACACGCTTAGCAAGTTGGGTGTATTTCCAAACCCCATTTGCCTGATCTGGAGCAACTTTGGGGCCTGAGTGGACACTATGCGGCCAAGTAACAGATTGCAGGCCCACCCGACACCATAGACAATCTGGCGGACTCGAGCGTAGCAACATACGAATGCCACAAGAATTAAAGAAATACTTAGGCGTAATTGGGTAGTCAACGATGGATGGGGTAGGAAAGGGGAGGCGCAGATGCAAAAGGGTCATGTCTCCCCATCCACAGTGGCCAAATTGGCGACATTCGCCCGTTTTGCCTCAGGCTGTGATACCAAGATTGTTCAATCATGTTCACGTATTGCTCAGTAATTGTCCAAGTCAAAATGTGTCCCGAGGTGTAAAAACCGTTTTGCTCCCGGAGCGGGTGTGCCCGATCCCCTACCTGGAGTGGACTGATGAATGTATGTAAATCCTTAAATATTATATCAGTCTCATGCATCTGAAAATTCGTCAAGGGGTCACCTATCCTACATCTGTGGCATGATCATTATTGGCCTTGAAGTGATTGACAATCGGCGATGCATCACGCTAGAGTCTGCCTTGCAAGCAATGCCTGTCGCTGATTCACTATTCCACAGTTGAACCTCCATGACGGCAACATACCTCCAGAATATGGCGCCATGGATGATATGGTATAGTAGACGATTCCCTTACGCCAGTGCCAAAAACTATGTTGATTTTGGACCTGTATCCAGAAAAGTCTTCTGTGTTACTCAAATGCTCAAGAAATCGAGTCTTGCCACAGCCGCTGTCACCTGTCACAAGAATCATGGCTGATGCGCCATTTTGGATGACATTTATCAGCTGTCCTCGTACATCTGCAAGGACGGACTCCCGTCCAATCATCTGCCATGGGCTGTGATGGGTTGTTGGCGCAGACATTACCATTCTGTGGGCCACAATTGCTCTTGCAACCAAGACACTGTACTCCAGCGTTTGATGATGTTGAACTGAATACACCTGCAGCCATTGAAGGAAGAACTCACCACATGTGTCGGATGAATGTGCGAAAAATGTGGGACACCCAACATCACGAAAATTCCCCGATCACACGAACAGTAGGTCTGTGTGCAAAGATGTATGTCATGGCCCGTAACGGAGCCACACCTTCACCTGACTGAATTTGCCCTTGACTGTCACCGGCTTGAGCTCATGGTAGTTGGCTTGTGCGCATGAGTGATGCATAGTTTCTGAATCAGCGAGGATTGATCCGAGACCTTCCTTTGCTTTGCACATCAGCCTAGCGCTCAAGTTGATTGCATCTCCAAACATTGTATATTCACTGCGCACAGAGCTTCCCACACAAGCACACAGCAAGTCTCCGGTAGTGATACCGCAAGCAAATGTCTGTCCAGCATGTTCCATCTGGAGCTGGACCTGCAGTGCTGCAAGGATACCACGCTCTGGGTTGTTTGCATGCGACGCCCCTGGCAGTCCAAAAGCACATATGGCCAGGAAACCCTTTTCATCGCATCGGAACTGCACGAACGACCCTTCAAAAGCATGCATCACCCTGATCACCATCATCACAGTTTCCTGGACCGGTTCCAGCTGATGAGCCATCTTGGGGTCAGGTGCCTTCAGGGAAGGGAATCCCATGAACAGGATGGTGAGATGTCTGATTTCGCTGATGAATTCAAAATGCCCTGCCTCTATCCGTTGCCTCACGTTGTCCACCACATGCATGCGAAACAGTGCTGCAGCTCTGGCGGCAACATGACTGGGTAGCTGCAATTCACATGGCCTTGATGCGTCTGGCAAGCTGCAGCATGGGTTGAGTTGTAACTGCCACAGTTTTGCCGCCCGTTCCTGATGGTAATGGGTGATACCAAAACATCCGGGTTCTAAGGATTGGACCATCTCACTTGAGATGATGACTTCACCAGCAACAGCCAAGTGTTCTATGTTCGCAATTTGCGCCATTGTCTGGCGTTGTCCACGATCGTCTTCAGCTGGCGCGCACGCCGAATCCCCAAGGAAGTACTCCCACCTTGCAAGAGACATATCAATAGCTGCAGAATGTTCATTTGCAGCATGAAGAATTTTGCCACCGCAGTGGTATAAACAAACTTTCCCAGATCCACAGATGACTTTGAGGCTCAAGCGGTGATGTCCTGAAGGAGCCCGCTGAACGCGCACAGCTGCTTGGGAAACTGCAAGTGAGGTTGGCAGACTTGATGTGCTAGGCATTGGTGGGCACATGTCAGGCTGTGCTGTGTGTGAAGGAGGTAGGCCTTGAAATCCATTCATGGCACTGAAAACATTCCGCAGACCTTGCGCAAGTGCGTTAGCAGTTCTATCACAACTTTGGCGCTTGATTCCCTCATCTTGTGCCTTGGTTGCCTGCACTATCATGCATGGCATGCTCAGTCTTTCCGATGTCAGCTTTAATGCATGAACCCTGGCGTACGATCACCTACCAGAAGGTGTGTAAACAGACTGGCCATGTAAAACAGGCTGATTGTAAATGCACAAAATCGCATAATTTGATCAGTACTGACACGTTCATTGTCTGGAAAAGGAGACACCGAGTGCCTACGTAGCATGCATCGAACCCAGCGGTCAGTGCTCTCGTGTACATCAGTCAGTTCAGACGCTGGCATCGATTGAGTCACAAACGCGTTAATGATGCAGACGCAAATCACTCTCAGTACCTGCCTGCAGCATTCAGAAGTTCGGCATGCTTTGTCAATCGTGGTCACAAGTATGCATGAGTCTGTCATCATCTTGGAATCAATTTCCATTTGCACTTATGTAGCCCACGGACCAACATGCGAAAAGCTGCATGCATTTGCAAGGACCAGAGGCTTTTCATGAATGATGATTCGCGCAAGTCCCAGGATTTTCCAAACGCCTAAGCTGTAAACTTCGCGATTTCACGTAGCCATTTGCTCAGGTTCCTGTTGCCTTCTTGGAAGGGGATACAAAGCACAAAGGGAAACTGAGAGGCGGTCACCTTGTCAAAGACTGTTGACAGTGTGAAAATCATCTACTGCACGCCTCATTGCACATGGCAAGTGGGCGAAAAGTGGCTTGGCTTCTCGGCACTGACAGTGTGCTCCTATCTTACACAATGTAATGTGCAAAGCACCCACATCAGAACATACACGCCACATGTGTGTTTTGGTTTGAAATTACAATGTCATCTTGTGATGCTGGGATGAAACTCTGCTCTGCGAGACTCACTCATGCATGCAACATCGCTCCAAATCCTGGGATGCAGAAAAAGAAAGAATATCAATAGTTAGGAACTTCTTTGAGCTAATGATCCTGGTGCATGAGAACGTATAAAATAAGTTCCAAAACATGATACATGCTTGACACAAGAACACCAAAATCATGCTACACAACCTAGTAACTTGTGGGTGTGTGTGGTCGTGTGTGTGGCTGTGTGGCTGTGGCCGGCGTAGGTGCTGACGTTGCGTGGGTGTGTTGGTGTGTGCTGCGTGTGGCTTGTTGCATGGTGTGCGGTTCCCCTGGTTGTTGCTCGCGGTGCTACCTCCCTTGCTTGCCTTGTCCTTGTAACACAACCTAGAAGCTGTGATAGGTTCAAACTTTTGGAATTCGGCAAATGGTCCGCAACACATTCATGCTCTTTGTGACCAACTTGTAGCTGTGCTGGACCAAAGGGGGTTGCTATGGGGAGATACAACAGTTACACTTGCTCAGAACGGCGCCAATGCTATGTCGCATTCATGCGTATGGCGCAATGTAATGCGGAGGTGTATCAGCACTAAACGTTTACTAACGAGAAACACAACGCAAGTGCTTTCACATGACCCGATCATTGAATGAGCCATGTATACACAGATAGGTGATTGTATGGCATCATCAACTTGAGCAGTCCATTGCTGAAACGTACACACGCCAACAATACATTCAGCTGCTGCAAACTTTGATAGCAGTAACGCTAAAAGATATTGTCAGTATACTCCCCTCTAGATATGACCCCGTCACCATCATCCTGCTCGGCAGCTGTTGATCAATCTACAGCACCCCCACCCTCATCAGCGCCGCAGCATAAGGATGCGCAGAGTATAGATCCTCCTGCCAAGAACTTGAATATTTCCATTTGAACATTATGTAGCTGAAGGTCTTGGCATCGCTATTGCAACTATCAGATCAACGCACACAACTTGCACATCAGAACGAGCGCACTACTTTGAAGCAAAGTTACCCCACAAAAGTGTGTAGTAATCCGAAACGCTAGTACGCATATGGTTCGCAGCGTACTGGTCAAGTCACACTCCAATATTCCCAAACAGCCCGCACATTGCAAATATAACGGTGACGTGCCGCATGGTTCTGTTCCGGTACATGTCCTTGCGCCAGAACTTCCTGGCCCTAAACATACGCCACATGAGCACAATTCAAAGCATCGGGGCCACCATGCCCCCGAAGGGGACCCTCATTTGCTTGTACATATCAAATTATAATGTATCATAACATGTACATGCAACCATCCGTATCTATTGTGGGTGTATCATACGGACGTCTGTATTATTACACAGGCATCTGTATCTTTCATCAGTACATTATTCAGCAACCTGTATCTATCTAAAGTATATAATTCAGCGACCTCTGTATACCTAAAGTATAATATTCAGCGACCTGTATGTAGTTACAAAGGACAGAGGCCGGGCCTGTATCTAAAGTATAATATTCAGCATCCTGTATGCATCTAAAGTATAATATCCAACATCCTGTATGCAGTTACAAAGGACAGAGGCCGGGCAGCGAGCCGTTGCCAGGAATACACACGCAAATCCACTCACGCAGTCATGGCACTAGGCCGGGTACGAGCGCGTACCACAGCTCAGCCGGTGATGCCAGCCAAAGATTGTTAAAAGAAAGAAAGAAAGAAAAAATTTAAGCCCCGCACGGAGCACAAGAGCATTCCCCTTGCACAACGCCACACTCAACTGGCGCAGAGCATTCGTCACAAACAAAGCACGCTTCACCGTACCACACCGAGACGCGACCGTCGCCAGCTGATTCAAGTGATCCATAGCAGGCTGTCCCAAGCGACCATGCGTCTCATGCGACAACGGCACAAAGCTACATGCATCAGGGTCGTGCAAGCGATAAGCATTGCGTTTCTGCAAGTCCGGCGTCTCCGCAGCACCCCCGCCCTCCCGGGCCGCCCGGCCGCGATAGGTATAAGCACAGGGGTTGTTCACAACCGACACATCCCCTATGCACAAAGCGTCACCTGGCGGCATAAACATGATGTCCCCCAGTTTCTCCTGGGCCACCGCCCTGAGCGGCCTGCTCCAGCGCCGTCGCCTGCGCGGCAGCGGTCTGCTCCCCAGGCCCCGCCGTATCCTGGCCACCCGGAGCCGCAGACCAGCACCGCAGCCTGCACTGCGTCCGGCGCATGGCGCCCATCCTGTATGTATGTATCTATCTATGTATCGATTGTCCGGCGGCTGCCCCATTCCGGCCTCAACTCCGCGTCAGGGCTTCAACGTCCGCTTCGCTTCTGTGCATCTAATTCCAAAAACTCCGCAACGCAGGTTGCTTCGCGTTCGCGTTGTTCCTCTGCAGCGGTATCGGGCGTCGAAGCTGCGCTGTACCTCTGGCCATGCGGCTTTCAACATCACTCCCCCACGGATGCAGCTGCTTCAGGCCCGGCCGGTGCGTCACATATTCTGCTTAAAGCATACGCATCATATTTACTGTGACCGAAACAAATTGTATCAAGCTTCGAGCGTGAAACATCGAGCAGCAGAGCACTGCACCTCTGGCCACACTGGATGCAGCGCTCCGCCACGGATGCGACCGCTTCGGAGCCAGCTGAGGCATGACAGCACTTATGTGTAGCATTTACACTGTATTCAGCGTGTCAGGCATCACTTGCATCAGCTTCAAGCATCAAGCTTCGAGCGTCAAAGACTATGAGGCCCCCCTTCGGGTCCCCCTTCGGGCCACGTCTAGTGGCTGTCGAGCTTTTCAGCGTCGCTCCACCACGGACGCGGCCGCTTCGAGCTCTGCTCACATATCAAATATTCTGATCATAACTTATGCATTGTGCTGACTGCGACAGAAATCGATTGCATTGAGCGTCGAGCACCATGCATCGAGCAGCAGAGCGCCGCAGCTGCGATGCACCTCTGGCCACGCTGGCTGCAGCGCTCTGCCAGCATCGAGCTTCATGCTTCAGCTTCAAGTATCAAAGCGCAAGAGCCCCCCGAAGGAGAGCTCGTCGCTTGTGTATCGATCTATGTATCTACCTGTCCTGCGGCGGCCTCATTCTGGCCTCGGCTTCGCGTCGGGGCTTCGGCATCGGCTTTGCATCGATGCATCTGTTTCCAAAAACCTCGCGACACAGGTCGCTTCGCATTCGCGTCGTGTCTCTGCAGCGGTATCGGGCGTCGAAGTTGCGCTGCACCTCTGGCCACGCGGCTTTCAGCGGCGCTCCGCCATGGATGCGGCCACTTCTGACTCGGCCGAGGCATCACATATTCTAATTAAATTATATGCATCATATTTAGTGCATCAGAAACAAATTGTATCGAGCTTCGAGCATGACGCATCGAGCAGCAGAGCGCTGCACCTCTGGCCACGCTGGTTGCAGCGCTCCGCCACGAACGCGGTCGCTTCGGGTCCTGCTGAAATATAACATATTCTGATCATAACCTTTGCATTATATTTACTGCGACAAAAATCGATTGCACTGAGTGTCGAGCACCATGCATCGAGCTGCAGAGCGCCGCAGCTGCGATGCACCTCTGGCCACGCTGGCTGCAGCGCTCCAGCAGCATCGAGCTTCATGCTTCAGCTTCGAGCATCAAAGTCCTTCGGGGGGCTCGTCGCTTGACTATGTATGTATCTACCTGTCCGGCGGCGGCCTTACTCCGGCCTCGTCTCCGCCTTGGACCTTCAGCAACAATTGCGCATCGCCGCATCTGCTTCGACCGATTCTGCGACACCCATCGTTTTGCGTTTGCATCGTGCGACACCGATTCGTGTCTGCCCGATTCGTGTCTGCAGTGCTGAGCGTCAAAGCTGCATTTCACCTCTAGCCACATCAAACGCATTTACACTCCACCACGGATACAGTCGCTTCAGAGTCGATCGAGGCATCATAGCACATCAAGAGCATCGTCTCCACCACGCCAGAAATCAATTCCATCAAGCATTATGGGTTGCGGCAGCGGGATGTGAATCCATGAGACATTCCACAGTATGCAGCAGTCCGGTGCATACCTGCTGCGCTCTTGCACACTGGTGCAGTTCAGGGCTTTGTGGATGGTGAACTTTGGACACATCACCTGCACAACACCATTCAGAACTGCCGCGCTGCCACAATTTATGCATACTCGGTAGCGTGGCGGCACCTTCAGAGCCTTCACAAATTGTATTTTCCACCTGAAACTGTCGAACACATGGCCTTGGGAACATTGTGCCACGATCAGCACTTCCACGGTCATGTCTGGATTCATTAGACTGTTGCACTGCGCCAACATCACCATTTGGAAGCATCTCCACATGTCCCCAGCTGCAGGAGAGCTGCAGAATCAGCACATATCAGCACCTTACAGAGATAGTGGGAAACACTCGCAGATCATCTTGCAATCAAAGGAACGAAGTTTGACACACTTTTAACAAAGTTTATCACAGTTTCACACAATCATCCTAACAGGCAATTTATGATACTAATTTGGCTGCAGCCCGTACACACGCATCGGGTGCAAGAGCAACGCATGTGTTGTGTCGTTCGAGATAACAACACTGCAGACAAGATCATTCTCCACTCATATTCGCAACTTACTCGATGTGCCCAATGTGCAAGCATGCATGCAATCCCAAACATCAAATTGGTACATGCCCATTGCATACCCGTCATTCATGCACGATCACAAATGCGTTCCGCTCTTTTCATGCTACTGTTCAATGGTGGGCAATACTGAAACTACTTGTCATCTTCTTGTTGTTGTTGGCAGTGTTCTTCGACCCTTCTGTAGAAATCTCAAGGGCCCAATTTGGGAAAATCTTGATGAATTTCCCAATCTGGTCAGGTTCACGATAGAAAGAGACTTCCTTTACGAATTTAGGCATCGTACCTAAGTAAATGTTAAGGTTTGTCAAAGTCTGTCCCCACATTACGGACATTGTAGAAATTTATTCGCTGTCTCCAGTGGATGTAAGAAATGACAAATTGGCTGGATGTGATGAGACATGACCCGAGATTCTCGTCACTGGCGCGTTCATTAGCAAAACACTGACTGTCTGGTGTTGGCCCGTCCCTGCCGGCGCTATGGTATAATAACGGTATGGCATAAACCGCCCTGTGTCCCGTATGAGCACTCTTTCCCTGCCTTAGCAGCGACATGCTAGGCATTTTGAGGATCTAATCTTGCAAAACACACAGTATTGAGACATGGCACATTCCTATCCGGCTCGTCGGCTGCCGCCACGCCAGCACAATTAATTGATTTGCACACAATGACTGCACATAAATGCTGCTTCAATCTAGAAGAGACTTCAACTAAACGCCGGTGTGACAAGCGGTCAAAATATGACCAACGTGTGCCCCAACCGTCACAGTTTTTGCCTAACAACGCACGGAAGAATGTCACTGCCTGTCTGTCCCTGCAGCCACAACAACAACGGCGCCAAAGCGCAATAAGAATTATTTGCGTATCCTGTCGGAGACCTACAATGAACCTTTCAAGTTGACTACGGTACATGATAGGTAAACACGTAGCGTAATCAATTCAGAGATCTGACACAAGAGGCTAGCAGTACTTTGTAAGAAATATAAATGAGGCCCAAAAGAATGGGGCGCCATTATGTATTAAGGCTTTTGGTCTTGTTTCTGCAGCTTCGGCACTTCACCCCAACAATCGTGGCCAAGGCAAGTCGGCATGTGGCTGGCCGACGGACGTATATACCATGGCCCATCCAACTTGTACTGCGTTGCCGGGGCTGTCCAAGGTGGACATTCGAAACTTGCGTCTCGAACCTCAGGCCGTTGCGAATACAGTATCTCATGACAAGAATCATTGAAATTCAGATTCGCATGGGGCGTTGTTGCTGCTTGTCTCCGGTGTGAGGTCAACCGCACCCTTACGCACTTTGTCAACAACACCCTTGCGCATTTTGTGCTGGCAGATACACAACGCTGAAACTGCAGACAACCATGTCGGCGCTAGCAAAGCGACATTAAGACAGCAAAGTTGCAAACGAACATATCGGTGTACACCCAGGCCACTCGAAGCAAAGCAAAGCAGAGTGGGCTGCTTGGAGAACACACTGCCAAAGCAGCTGAAACCCAAACAACCGCAAAAGCCAGAGCAAATTGGGTAGGCAAGGACTCAACGGGTACAGCTGTCGCCTGTTGCGGTTGCAAGTACCAGACGCATTGTCGGGTGTTTTATAGTCATCTCAATGACTTGTATATCGTCGTGGACAATCTTGGTAAGCACAGAAGTGACCCTACTGTTGAGAGCGGTCCACACAAGCGT
Organism: Ulva prolifera; assembly: GCA_023078555.1. Lineage (NCBI taxonomy): Eukaryota > Viridiplantae > Chlorophyta > Ulvophyceae > Ulvales > Ulvaceae > Ulva > Ulva prolifera. The sequence goes on along the minus strand of CM041202.1, from coordinate 3,806,670 downwards.
GTGAAGGTCAGCAACGCGACGAGTGCATTCTGCACTGGCAAAAGTGCAGATGGAGTACCAAATCCGATGCCACTGCAGAGTGAGTTTCAACTCGCACATTGGTGGTATTCTGTTGGCGTACAATGCATGGCTTGTAACGTCCAGATGCCTGAAAGTGTTGCAGGCAATCTGTGGTGGTGTGTGTTGCAGGCAATATGCAAAGGCTTGCGGAATTGAACGGGCTACCTCGACCAGAGCCAGGAACACTGATGTCACAATAACGGGAGAGTCTTCACATGAAGGATGCAGCAATTACTAACGTATACCCTGCGAAATTGCGCAGGCAGCTAGCGGAAGCAATTTTCAGTCTAGACTTGGGTTTCAAAGAGTTCATCCAAGCCCTTGACAAGGATCAAAGATCCAGCTTGATAGCTAGGGGCAAAGTCTTTGAAAGAGCAGGCCACAGCGTGCAGAGCCGTGTGCTAATAGTCAAGAGACATGGAAATTGCTGAGCAGACCGATCAGGAGTTTTTCCAAAAAAAGCGCAGCAAATCACAGATAACATCGAGCGGAGGCAGCAAACAGCGTTCAAGCTAGTTTGAGTGCCAACTTTGTGGAGATCAGCAAAAAGGTGAAAGCAGGCATGAAAAAGAAGGCCAAGACGTTCTACAGCCGCTCATTACAGTAAGAAATAAGGTCCTTGGGTAGGGAGAAGGCTGTGGAGGGACCATCGAGCAGTGCAAGGTCAGCTTTACAGCTCCTCGAAACGTCAGTTCTGCTATCATAGCCGAGGAGCAGAATGTCAAAATCGACCACATGGTGAATTTGCTGAGTTACAATGATTCCGCACGCTGCAGTGGCGGCGTTTGTGTCACTGTTGTGGGCAAGTCATGACCAGGTACCCATGCGCCAACGCTGAGCACACCTGGTCGATGCCTTTGCCAACTCTGACGGGAATGCTTACTGCTATTTATAGCTGGAAGTGACAGGATGGGTCATGCACAATATATCATATGTGACATATGCATATGTGACATATGCTGCATAGGGACGTCGGAAACCGTATCATTATCCTTTAAACTCGTAGTGTCATATGCGTATGGGGCGTATGGTACCGTATTTGCCGTATGATCAGTCGCATCGCCGTATGAATGTGCCGTATGGGACTCAAGTAGGCAGACGCGGCACTAGGCATCAAGCGCAGCATACTTCACACTGCTTGCAAGCATACACATCACTCTGGAAGCACCACTCCACTAAAACATTTTACACGCCTTTCTCTTCGATAGAGGTGATGTCCACTGTCAATTTGCCCCAGTACTTCACGTGCCCCAGTACTTCGCGTGCCCTGGTTTGATTTTCCGTTAACTAAGCACAGCCGCCAACTCAGCCGTTGTATACTCTTTGCCTTCTTGCTTTTGCAAACGAGGAACTTTATGAGCTAATTGATCGGTAACATCTCCTACGTTATCGCATGCAGCCTATGCAGACAGGTCTATCGATGCAGCTGCAGACGCTGCGAGCTGTGTAGAGTCGTCCATTGTGCACGACATCAAGCAGTTTACTTGACATTCGTCGCTAAGGTCTCGATAAATAAGTATATAGGTTTGTGAACGCTATAGCAGATGCACGTGCATCGTTTTAAGCTGAGCCTGCTTCCGTTGCAGCGTCTTGCATAGGTATCCCCCAAAGAGACCTGGTCAGCGTCAAGGCCTGCCGTATGGGAGCCGTATGAAAAATCGATAATCAGAGGGGTATGGCCGTATGAGTAAGATCATACGGTATGGCCATACGCATACGGTCTATAACGTCCCTTCATATACAGTTGTGCCGGGTGACATGCAAGGCCATCGGCTGAGGCATGGAGGCCCGAGATGCGTGACACAAACTTTTTTTGCCTGTTTGACATTGCAATGCTAAGATACGACGCCCTTCTGAGCAATGCAGCCACTTGTCTCATATACATCTGCCCAATAAGTCCGAGTGCCAATTTACAACCTCCAAATGCAGGTCCATGTTGCAAACTCCCCGGCTAAACTCGGGCATGCAACCGCATGCGCTGTTGTGCGCCGCACAGCCTTGAACTCCGCAGGAGTACCACTATATATCTCCATGTCATGTCTGCATAGTTTCAGCCACATCGAGCGCCTCCGTGCCATCTCGGCTGGTAGGCCTCGCTCGGCTGGTAGGCCTCGCTACCCTCCATGATGATATCCGTGGTAGCTTTCTCTCACAATTCTCGAGCTTGTGGTACCGGCACATGATGTAATTTGATCTTCTGCTGTACCTGATGCCGTGCATACGTCTGCTGATTTCCAACTCAAACAACGCCAGCATTCACGTTGCAACAAGTCAACGGAATCTTCTGCGACAACTGACTGCGTTCTATGACCAGTAAACAAGGCTGCAGCCCACAACTATAGGTGTGCACCGCTCAGGCAGCAACAGTTGAGGTGGACCTGCACCACTGCAGGTAAGCATCTCATACATTCTTATTACGCGCTACGCATGAGCTCGCTGCAATTGTTCGAGCTAATGCACCTCAAACGCAACTGCATTCACATGGCTTTGCACTCGGCTGGAACCTCATGACCCACATTCTGAGCACCGGAATCTAAAGCATTTAAAGCACAGTCGCATCAATGCCGCTTCCAGCACCACGTCACTCATTGGCAGGAATCATTGTAGCGTACTAATGTCTGTGGGACGTGTAGGAGGCACTGCAACTGCTTTTTTCCCTGTGGCGCTCAGGTCCGTCGAGATCCCGTGCAAGCGCGGGTGGCGAGGGCCCACTGGGCTACTCAATTTACACATACCGAGCCATTGTATGGCTGAACAAGCAAACAAATCAACTCATCCTCACGCGAGCTAAAACCAAACAGCAGTCCAGCCGACTATCTGGGCGCACTGGGCAGGTGACAACAACACGGGTTCCGCCGTACAGGTAGATAGTGTTACACGGATACATACAGGTCGCCGCACAACATACCTATGATACAGGTCGCCGAGTATTTTCATTTATGATTCTTATGATACGTTATATACAGGTCGCCGAACAACGTACGCACGATACATAATACAGGTCGCCGAACAAAATACTTACAATAGACCGCCGCCAAATAATACAGTGTAGAGACAGTACAGTCCCGAAAAAAGTGAAATGTCAACGATGCAACGGGATTAGTCTCACAGCAGGCATGCTGTAAGGAGGAGAGGGGTAGGTAGATGGGTCACAGCACCAGCCAGGCTTGCACGGCAGTTGCGGTTCACAGAGGCGACGCAGCAGCGTGGAAGGGGCAGACATGAAAGCCAACACCGGTGTTGTTCCATGACAATTGTGATACATGGCCGCCTACATGGCCGCCTATATAGAATGGAGGTTCAAGTTGTATACATCTGATCTTGTGCTCGGCTCTGGTACGAATGATGCAGAAGATTTTTATTTTATGCTGCACCCTTCCTGCTTGCATGACAAAGATACTTTCTCTCAGTGCAATTCCTACATTCGATCTGAAGCTCATAAGCGAAATTATAAATTATATGCAGGTGAAGTGTACAAGACAGAGCTGATGCTATCGAACGCGATATTGCAACCAAAGGGAGCGACAGGAAACTCACGCTCCTACGAACGCTTGGCTCCGCTGGAGTAGCTCGCATAGCCACCGGAGCACAGCGATATTAAGCAAATTTCGCAAGTTAAGACAGTAGATAATTGTCGAATCAGAGTCAATATCTCTGAATCAATACGGAAAGCAACGCACTGCTGCTCTCGCTTTTAGATTGCTACTGGACAACCTGTGAAAATGACCGAGTTCTGCACAGTGCAAGTGGCAAGAGGCGGGTAGACATCAAATCGAAGCGAGATGGCCATATCTCTGCTGGGCACCAATCACTTCTGGACCCTACAGGACGCCTTTTAAAGTCCTCAACCCAAGCCGCAGCTGCAGCAGTCGCTCGGCGGACATGACACAGTCACAGGTATTGCAACCACATACATCGCCAACAGCACGGACATACCTCAAGTGCACAGGTGGCGCATCGTCTCACTGCGGCCTGGTGGCCATTGTGTCTGTCTTTCTCCTCCAGTGGCAAAGGGTAGAAAGCGATGATCATTGCGTCACCGGCAAATTTGATGACATCGCCGCCATGGTTTTGGACAACATTGATCACCTGTATATGTCAAAACGTGTCGATGCAGCCCTGCTGAATTGGACCAGGATCGCAGCAATAATCAGTGCTTCTGGAGATCCCAGATGTCCAGCATTGTTTCCAGAATACAGAAGTTGAATAATGATTGATACACTCTGCCCTTCTGCCATGCAGCGTTCCGAACCATACAATACACTCTACACCACACACTTGGGTATGGTATTCCAATGCATGACATGCGACAACGTCTAGTATACACCTACATATAGTAGGCGACTACTAATGCACACGCACAATCAGTACTTCCTGCTTGTCCATGGGGCTTTGAGTGCTGAACTGCGTGTATGCTATGTTTCACAGCAACATGCTTGAGGATCCAATTTCTTGTTGCGGCGCTCTGAAGCAACCAGAATCGCCTTTCAGTGTGACAGGTATAAGCGTTCGATTGACATGTGCTTGGCCGAGCACTTTTTAACGGCCTGTACACCTCACGGTAAGTCACTTCACCAGAGTCTGCTAAAGTCTACCATTCATCTAACAGCCTGGCTTCAGCACCCAGCGGGCAGCCGTGTAAGCAAGCTAGCTTACCCCATATAATTGTTTGGTCAGATATAATCTGTCCTGCCAGACCACTGTGAACAGAGGCACGCTGCGATTTGCATACGTGATGGTGGTGAGTGACTGAGGCAGGGGTTTAACTGCCCCACAAGCCTGACAGGACATGCATCTCCCAGTCGTAATGCGATGACGTTCAGCTTTACCACTTCGTCGGCCAGTACTTGTATAGTACAACTCATCTTCATAACAATGCATGAACCATGGCACCGTGCTATATGAGTCGCAGTGAAAATTTACATGAACTGCCAAAAGACACCAGCAGCTGCGAAGCCTGTGACCATATCCAAACATAAAAACAAGCAGTGCACAGATGTGCTTCAATGAGCTGCGATAGTCGGAGTGATACGTGTTTGAGCCCTGCAAGCAGCACTGTGAGAGTACCATTTGCCGAAACTCATCTTCTGATTACAGGAATGCGGTGGCTTGTGCCTGCATAAGACTAAATGCTTTGGGACTCCAGCCATCATGCATCAGCACTTGGGTAACGAGCAAATGCGCTGCTCAATCGAAGGAACACTGCTCTTGTGCAGCACATGAGCCTTTGCTGGCACAGCAGGTAATGTGCTGCAGACGCATATATTCATTCTGATACATCACACATATGGGCAGCATCTCCATGCGTAGATTGACTCCTTCAGTACCGGCGCTTCCATAAACAACATGGCCCTCGCTTCCAGCCCATACATCATCCATTGCATTGACAGCATTTTTCTCAACCACCTTTTGCCTGACCTACCTTTATGTACATCTACTATCGCATTGCCCACATTGATGATTGATGAGTATAACACATGGTGCTAAGTAATTGATCCACTATGTGCTGTTCCCGCTAACAATAGAACGCACATCCGTTAAAGCTCACATTGTTAGACCATGACGCTCTAGTCAACGTAATGATAAGACAATGTATCATACTATCATACAGTCTGTGCCAGTGCCTATGGCTCACATATGCCACTGCTCTCAGCGAGTCTGCCAGCATATTGGACCAATGGAGCAGACAATTTTGTTTGCTTGGACCACTCTGCTCAAATTTTGGATTTTTTTCCCGTGATGTGGACCATAAGAAAGTTCACCTGAGACATTTTAGTGGTGATCCAGTATGCTGAGCGAATTTGAGATGCGTCAACTGGTCACAATTGCAATCAGGCCAGCCCCATTATGATCGGGCTACCCGCCCCTGCACATGGCGCGGTGTGTCTGCATATATATATACAAGCGACGAGCCCTCCTTCGGGGGGCTCTTACGCTTTGATACTCGAAGCTGAAGCATGAAGCTCGATGCTGGCGGAGCGCTGCAGCCAGCGTGGCCAGAGGTGCATCGCAGCTGCGGCGCCCTGCTGCTCGATGCACGGTGCTCGACGCTCGATGCGATCGATTTCTGTCGCAGTAAATATAATGCATAAGTTGTGATCAGAATATGAGACATCTCAGCAGGGCTCGAAGCGGCCGCGTCCGTGGCGGAGCGCCGCTGAAAAGCTCGACAGCCAGTAGACGTGGCCCGAATGGGGGCCCGAAGGGGGGCCTGTCGGTCCTCGACGCTTGAAAAACGTGATGCTCGAGGCCGATGCAAGCGATGCCCGACACGCTGAGAACGATGAAAATGCTACACATAAGTTTTGTGATGCCTCGGCTGGCTCCGAAGCGGCCGCATCCGTGGCGGAGCGCTGCAGCCAGCGTGGCCAGAGGTGCAGGGCTCTGCTGCGCGATGCGTCATGCTCGAAGCTCGGTGCGAATGGTTTCTGATGCACTGAATACGATGCTTTTAATTTAATTAGAATATGCGATGCCTCGGCTGCACCAGAAGCGGCCGCATCCGTGGCGGAGCGCCGCTGAAAGGCGCGTGGCCAGAGGTGCAGCGCAACTTCGGCGCCCCACCGCGCTGCAGAGGAACGACGCGAACGCGAAGCGACCTGCGTCGCGGGGTTTCTGGACGCAGATGCACAGATGCGAAGCCGACGCCGAAGCCCCGACGCGGAGGCGAGGCCGGAACGGAGCAGCCGCCGGACAATCGATACATAGATAGATACAGTGATGCTGAATATAATACTTATGATACAGTGATGCTGAATATAATACTTATGATACAGTGATGCTGAATATAATACTTATGATAGATACAGTGATGCTGAATATAATACTTATGATATATATATATATATCATCACATGAGACGAACAGAAACTTGACTTGGTTGCACATTTGTGATTGTGCTTCTTTCACCATGACGTCAAATCAAAGGGCCCTGGATGCAGTGGGCCGCTGCGATGCAAATATCATTCAAACCAGCCCTTGCCTTTCTAGCAGTTAGAAGTCACAGGCATCGGCAGCGTTGCCATCAAAACCATGCATGTGTTTCGCGAGAGATTTCTGGAGTGCCGGCGACACATGCATTGCTCATCATGAGCATGGCTACAACAGTGCTTGAAACAAACATGTCAACACCGTGCACCTGCCGTAAATACAACTGTGAAGCACTTTGAACTACATAGTATGAACTACTGATTCGATACACAGTGTTCAGGCTGGCTGGTCTATGGCTCAGTAGAGTCGAACTGCTCAACAAATATGCACTTATTTTGTATGGTTGAAGGCAGACTGAGGAGAAAAGACACATAATCATCGTGAAAGCGGCAACAAGATCAAGTTTCTACTATAATGGCAACGATTTGCATTGTAAGCAATTGTGAAAACCACAGCAAAGCATGAAATCAATGAATGTATTTTCCGGATCCTTTCACGGCCCATGCTCAGACGATATTTCACAAATCATGATCAGGCTGACAGTCATACCATCACTGACTTGCACCATGATTTGAAACGACCAAACAGAATTCCTTGCGGATCCCACAGATTCCATCTTTCACTTGCAGCAAAATCGACCCGTGATATCATGACCACCAATTGACTCAAAATTTTAAGATATTAAGTAGGCAAAGACGAAACCTGAGAACTGGCCATGTGAAAACATCGAACGGTCTTCGGAATGGCGTTCTACTGCCCGAGACCCTGCAGGTGTTGACCAATACCATACGATTGTGTCTTTGCTGCACGTCGATGTGTCTGTGTGCAAAATGCAGATTTCTTCCGAGTTTAGCATGCCTGCGACTTGTCGGAATGAAGCCACCACATCAACACCACATCTTCAACACCAAACTACCAGCAGCAGTTGTTTACAGGAGTAGATGTCAGTAGCGCACTTTGCCAAAGTAACTATTGATGCAATTTGTGAGGAGCTCAACTCCTGATGAACCTTTGTTTGACAAAAGTTCCGTCAGTTTTGTGAATCCAGCTATGTCAGCAACCATGACTGCACCATCAAATTCTGCAACTGAAGGCCTTAAAGCCTTCTTATGATCATAAAGATTTCGGTGAGACACAAATACATCTTCTTTGTTTTTGTCATCGTTGCCTTGCGTGTACCTGGACACGAGGGGGGGGGGGGGTGGGTCACTAGCAAAGTGATACCGATGCGCCAACGTTGGGCTCGAATATATTTTCTGGTGCGGTGTAGCACGACTGACTAAGGACTCAAATGGATAATATGGACACATATGCTTGCACCCGTATGCTATGATTGCGTGCCAATGCACAGGTTGGCTGCACCAGCAGATGCTGCCGGAAAGAAAAATATGTGTGGTGATATGTTTCAATGTTGATCTGAGCGCAACAGGTGCGAAGCCCAGATGGAGCATGACGATTTCGCAGTTTGACATCATACATACCAAAAAAAGGCTGACCATGCTGCAACAATCAGTGTCATGAGCACAGAGCAATCCACCTGACAAGCTGCGGTATGTGTGTGTTGCACTGGTAAGACACACATAGACAAGCACCGAAGCACCAAATATGACTTGTCAACTCTTCTAGAATGGACATTGAGTTGTCGGCAAGGACAGTGTGTGGTTGCATAGACCAGAATACAGTGCACCGGACAGAGTCCACACATACACACATATACACACAAATATAACTTGCCAACCGTATTATATAGCAGAAATGAGTACGTGATACCTTGATGGAACCAAACGGCGGGATAAACCAAGAAAGGACGGCTGAGGGCCATGCAAGCTACATCATCACACTGGGTTCGCCGACATTTCAGGTCTCTGCAACACATTCACTGATGTGCAAGCTCAGGCAGTGCTCTACACCAATCGTGACCAATTTGTGGAAGCGAACGCACCACTTCGCCATTGCAATAATCTCTTCCCTGACTATCAGCGGAATGAATGGCTTCAAGGCTGGAAGCGCTTTGTTATTGGCTTGTCTGCGCCACGCATTCGCCATGCTACGCAAATTCAATTTCCCTCGGATTTTGCTGACGGCAACATGATTAGTTGGAACAGCTGTTTTTTGTTTGCCTGGCTTGACCGCCGCAGAGGCCAGCTGGAGTGTACTCTTTTGAGACCCCTCTACCTGCAAAATAACTCCATCACAATATCTGAGACAGTGTGTGAGAGAGAGAGAGAGAGAGAGAGAGAGAGAGAGAGAGAGAGAGAGAGAGAGAGAGAGAGAGAGAGAGAGAGAGAGAGAGAGAGAGAGAGAGAGAGAGAGAGAGAGAGAGAGAGAGAGAGAGAGAGAGACTTGGCTGTGCTCGAAAAATGAAAATAACAGCAGGAGTGGGAGTGACGATGCAAGTGACTTCGATGTACGCATGTAGAGCTGTACGCATCAAAGATGCGGGAGCAGTCGAGTGTTTGGATGAATTTCGCACTTCCGCGGTTGACGTCAAGGAGGTGTCATTCCCGACCGCATTCATAGTATCCTTCAAGCTGCACAGATTATGCAAACTGACTACGAACAAATCCGTTACGACCTTCGATCGGCCATGCTTGCGGCAGCGGGCGCCGGTATTAACGCTATAAGCAGGCCCAGACACACTTACCACGATACCACACGGAACAGCTACACGGCCTTGAGGATACAACTGCGCGGTGAAGGCTTAGGCGTGAAGATCCACAGTCGATGTTTTTGGACGCCAGCACACTGCACAGCTGTATCTGGCAAGCAATGCCGTAGCTTGAGACAACAGCTGCACTTCCATCGAGCTGCACAGAACTGTCACAAGGCTCCGCCGTCCTCCGTAAATGATAAAATCATATCATCACCGCAATGCCCGACAGCAGGTCCAGCGAATCGTATAATAAAACCAATATGCTCCTGCCATGGAATGTTAGTCGCCTGTGATAGCTGTGTTGTCTGATGGATTGATTCCTAATTTGGAAACGAGTCTTTCGAAGGCTCGAGCCTCTGTCGCTTTGTGTGTTCATGATGCATGCCGGGCGCAACAGCCGAACAGTTCAAAGACACTTTTGCCACTGCGGCGAAGCAACAGTTGCGTTTCCCGCTAATCGGGAGTCTCCTTGCGGTCAGCTTTCACAGAAATGGGCACTTTCAAATTTCGAAAACACTGCACGTCACTGAAACCGCTAAGCAGAATTCAATACGGATAACCCAGTTCACGTCCTTGATAACCAAATGTGCATGCTGTGTTAGCAATTCCGGAGTGGAGCTGGTGATCGCACTATTCAGCTTTTTTGCTGTGGTGGTCGTGTGGCTGACTCTGCAGCCCCCACCCCCCATGACAGGAGAACACTGTGGCTGCACCTCTAGGTTCACTGCAACAGTTATGGCCTTGATTCTTTGGGGACATGTAGCTGACACACCAAGACATCACCTGACTCGAGCTCGCCGGTACACGTCTCCGTACCTGCAACGTCGCTGGCGTGTGCTGTTTTCTTCCCAGCTGCCGCCTCGCAAGCGAAAGCGAGCATCGCCTCGCCGCCCCCGCCAGCACGGCGTAAAGTCTATAAATATAGTTTGCAGATAGCTGTTGCAGTCGGAATTGAGTGCGGTGTGCCACAGGTTGCTCGAGTGCCTGTATCACTAGGCCGGTCACTCGGCTGTGCAAGAGCCTGTACTCCACCATTTACAGAGTGCGGGCATTCTGTCGGCCACCGGAGACACCCTCTATTTCACTATGCCGTTCGTCTCGTCTTTCATTTACTTGATTTGCTCGCCTGCTAGGGCATCGTAGCCCATGCATTGCCACAAAACTGCTCCCTATGCGCTGTGCATGGCTCGGTCAGGCCTCTCTCTCATGTTTTGATATGTTTATATGGCATTGTGCATGAAGTGCCGGTTTGTGCATGTGCTGACCGTATTCTCATTTTCTAAATTCCGTATTAAGCGTCCGTTGCAGCCGCCGCCTCTTCAGGCACATCAGGGATGCTGTGCATTGCACAATTCGGTGATCAGGTGGCGCCGCACCCGGCGCAAACCCGGCCGCACGGCCAACCCCGCGCCCGCGCCTGTTGGAGGCGTGTCACCTCAGCCACATTCGGACATAGTTTCGGCTCCCTGTCCGGCATTGGCGTACTAGACAACGATTGACGGATATGTTAATGACGAGAGAGCAGCAGTTGTATGTTCTATGCACGCTGGGATGATGTCGCGCAGGCTATCACTGTATCCGTTGCGCCTGTCGCACATGACCTGCTCGCAATAGTTGATGATTCTTCACATGTGTGTGATCATGCGCGTAGTTGCAACATGAATGCTTCTGTTGCTTCTCGTGGATCGTCTCTGGCTAGTGCGGTCTGCCCGAGTTCGCAAGGGCCTGCAAGCGCGACCCGGTGCTGTCCGTGGCATGCAAGCGCTTCATCAGGGAGCAGTGTCTGGATGGCCGCACTATCGGCCCAGTCCGCAGCTACATCCAAATTTAATTCCTGTATTTACTACATGGTCGCTCGCAATCGTGCTCTCCGGGTCGGAAGTGCTGAAAGGATTGCACACAGGTCTCGTTGCTGAAGGCCTGAGCTGACAATGCTATCGGGCTCCAGTTAACCACAGCTGCAGCTGTTTAACACATCAGAGCACATACAAGTATTTCATGTGTTTAGCGACTCACAAAGCATCAGTTTTCACCTCCAGCATGCTGCATGAGTGGCTCATGGAGCACGTGCCACTGGAAGTACGCTTGAACATGCACAAGAACACAACTTAGAGCGCTTTAATTAGGTGCTTACACCACTACTTGCGTGCTAGGCGACTAGGCTGCGTTCTGTGAACTTCTCAGGTTCACATGTTCACATGTCAGACTCATCAATGCATGCGCTAGTGTGCACATGCAGGTCACAACCCAAGCCCTTGCATCACGCACTGTGGCGGCTCGAGCCAAGGTGGAACACAGAATGTACTCAACAAGTGTCGGACTCATCTTCTCCGGCATGCCCGTTGTTATAAACGAGAACCTATTATGTGTGCATTGGGAGGTTAGTAGTGTCTATACTTGGAGAGCCGCCAGGTCGTACGACAGGTCACTACACAGATCAGGGAGTATACTGCACTGGATGCAAGACAGTGCAGGAACCTATGGAAGATGTAAGAGAAAGGTTACTTCAGACTTGGACGCATATGACAACATGCGACCATTCGTGCATGTCTACCGTCGCCCAAATGACAATGGCCCGGGGCGAGCCGCTCACGGAGCGCCCCAAGTATACGCATGCATACTATCCTAACATAACACGGGTTGGGCCCTTGGCCACCATACCCATGCGCAGACTTACGTGTCATGCATTGCAGGTGTACCTAGACACTGATTGATGACACTCCCCTAGAAGGTCTTCTGATCTTGCATTAGATGCAGCTTCTCTCGAACGTCCCTCAATGCAGGTCCAGGCAAAACCTTAGTGAAGACATCAGCTAATTGGTCTTTGGTCCATACCCACTGCACTTGGATCTCATCCGCATCTACAATTTCACGGACCCGTAGGTGCCGCACTCGAATATGTTTGGACCTATCACTAGAGATTGGATTGTTTGCAAGGATATTCGCACTTTTATTATCTCCCCAAAGCACCGGTTTTTCTGAACGAAGATGCAAGTCTACCAACAATTGCTTGGTCCACATCAACTCGTTTGCTGCACTACTCATTGCTATCAATTCTGCCTCGGTCGTATCACCAGCTGTGTTTGCCGGTTTCTTTGACCTACATAACACAGTATTGCCATGCACCCGTAGGAGTAGGCCACCTATGCTCTTCAAACTCTTGTCATTTGCAAAATCAGCATCAGTGTATCCCTCAAGCAAACAGCTCTTCGCAGACGAGCCCTTAAACACCATACAAAGTCCGTGGACTGCAGGTATCTCAGCACATGCTGCACCGCTGACTAATGCTCCTTTAAGCTACACCCCATATGCTTGGCCAAAGCATAACAGGCAAAAGAAATATCAGGTCGTGTAACTACAACCAGGTACTGGATTCCCCCTACAACTTTCATGAACTGAGCGTGCTCTGCCTGAGTGGCAACCTCAAGGTCAGGGTAGTCCTTCGCACTCCTCAACTGTTGCCGTGGCACCAGTGGAGTCGGATTGGGTCTGCAATCTGCCATGCTAAACTATTCTAGCAGATTCACAATCTTCTGCTCCTGGGACAACGTGATCGTTCTCTTCCACCTGTCACGCTTGATAGAGGCGCCTAATGCCCAAGACAAATCGCCTAAGTCCCTTCCGGTGAACACTTTGCGAATTTGGTCTATCAACTCCTTCAGACCCATGGACCGTCCGAAGATAAACAAATCATCAACCCATAGGAAGATGAAACATCTACCAGTTTTCCTAATATACAGCGCAGGGTCTGAGTGTGAGCGAACAAAGCCCATCTCACCCAGTAGACGTGCAAGCGCCTTGTGCCATTCACGTGCTACTTGCGTCAAGTCATACAGGGTCTTAAGCAGTTTCCACACTCGACTGGTGCCATCGTTTAGAACCTGGGGTTGTTCTACATAAACGGTCTCATTCATGACCCCATTGAGAAAGGCACACTGGATGTCTACGTGTTTCATCTCTAAATCTTCCACTGCAGCTATTGACATAACAACACGAAGAGTGGCATAGCTCCCTACTGGAGCCCACGTCTCAAAGAAATCTACACCCTCCTCCTGGGTAAACCCTCTAGCAACATACCGCGCCTTGTAACGCTGGATCTCTCCTGTAGGCGCCCTCTTACTCTCCATGACCCACTTACCAGAGATGGCCTTAGCCCCTACTGGCAATTCTACCAATTCATAGGTGCCATGCTCACTCAAAGAGTTCACCTCTTCCTCCAGAGCTACCATCCCCTTCTCCCTATCACGCCCAGCCAACGCTGCCTTCCAGGGTGGATTGTCTGGATTAGCAGGTTTCTTCTTCATGACAGCAGCAACCCGGCGGGATGGACGTCGCCGGCTTGAGTGACCACCGCCATGTTCCACATGCTCAGCTACCTCTGCATAAAGCAACACACTGTCGGCCGTAGCCGCCATGCTTGAACTGCCCGCAACCTTTGGTGCTGTTGTCTGCTCACTCACATCACTGTGCCCATCATCACAAGCTACAGCATCTATCGCAGCAACATCTGCATGTGGAATCAAGCGCCTGTGTACAAGCGGGTTCCATTTTTGTCTAACTGGATCAGACTGCGCTTCCTGCCCAGGGGCGTCAGCAGCAGCGTCATCATGCAAACAGATCTCCTTAGCAGGATGCATGGACTCTCCAACGACAGGTAGGCTGGGCGGACTTACCTCTCCCCTAGGGACAAATCCGCCTCTTGAACTGAACATGAAATCCTCCCCCGGACCCAGGCGGCTAGCCATAGCTTGGCCAAACCCGGGCATGTCAAGGGAGGGTCCCCCAACATCAATTGCGTCACCTCGCGGTGGGGCAGCTGCTCCCGCCGCGGCAGTTGGCGGCGGATGTTGTTCCTCAAGGCCGTCCATGACGCTCACCTCATCAGTCTGTGGGGCATTTGGCCTCGGAGCTCTGGCGGGGCTGCCAGATTCCCGAGCCCTCCCCTGCTGGGCACGGCTCCTGGGGACGGGCCTGTCACAATGCATGCGCCTGCGGGCAGCAGTGTGGTGACCGGTGCACCCATGCACGATCGATCTGCGAATCCAGTGTAGGGGTAATCCGCCAGCGATATTGTTCCGGTGTAGCGAGGGAGATCCTGCGAGGGTGTCCCGCGGTAACCTTGAGTGTTCAGTGTGCATATAAGGATGTGCACACTAAGATCTGTAACCTTTTCTTCTTACTGTTTCACGGTATTAGCATCTTCCCATCAGTGTTCCTCGGTTCTACCTCTGTGCGCAGAAGGTATGGAACACTGGCCTCCTGACCTGACCTGACGTAAGACTGCGCATCTGACCTGCGCGAATGAAGAATTTCTGACATGGTATCGGTGTATGTTTGTTTATGGCGTTATGTTTGTTTATGGTCTTGTTCAGGAAGCCGTTGGCCAAAGTCTGTGCGCAGATACGGCAGGCATTCCACTGTTCTGCCGGCGCTCAGACCGCGGTCACAAGCGCAGGCATCATTAAGTTTTCTCGTAGCATATTGTTGTTAGACAGAATTCAAGAAGCTTGTTTTAATGATCAGCGCTGAGAAAAGCGAACGCGTTCGCCTATTTTCTCAACCTGTAGGCACGCGAGCCATCCCATCGGTTCGTTGCTGCGCGTGACATATAATCGTCTGTCCTACTGCAAGATGTCTGACCTCAATCTCTCTAACGCCAACTCTCCTCGCGAGGGGAGGCATGACGAGGCTGACCAGCAGCCATTCGTCGACAGGGACGCTGACCAGCAGCTCCCTGACGGAGAACAGCCCGAGGGTATGTTACTCCGGGGCGGGCGAGTTGTCCGGCCACGGCCCTCTTCCCAGACCGGGCAGAGCAGCCAGCAGGTGCCTTTTTCCTCTCATGTTGTGAACGATCATGGTCACACTGAGTCCCTCATCACACTCAAGATGTTGACCGAAGCGCTGCGTGCATCTCGGGGACGTAGCGAACCTGATTTGACTAAAGGAAAAGGGCTTGAGTGGAATTACAAGACTGAAAGCTTCGGTGCGTACGAGCAGAAAGTCTTTTTGTGGTTAGGACAATTTAAATTAGATCATTTGTTGCAGCACGCACCGTCCGCGGACGAACAGCGTGTCCATGCTAGGGCGAGGACACAGGTCCTGATGTCTTTGCCTGACGCGGATAGGACGACTGTCTATCGCATGTCACACCTGTGTGAAGCATGGGCCTATTTGACTGCCAAGTATAGGCCTAGCACCGAAGCCGAAATCCACAGACTGTGGAGTTTGTTCAGACCTTTATCGCAGAACAATAGAGACGTAGCGTCTTACTGTGGTGATGTGATGAGTGTTTACACTCAACTGGAGGCACTAGGTGCAGATGTGGGCCAGCGATGGCTTCGTTTAAAACTGTTAAAAGTGGGGAAGGAGTTCAACGCTGTGCGCGGCGAAGTTCTCCCCTCTTCCCCACACGTAATAATTTCATGACTGAGCACGCCGACTTGCTCAAACAACAACGGCTGCAGGCTAGGTCTGGGGCGCCCGCGGGCAAACCAGGCCATGGCTGGCGCAAGCAGCCCCGTGGTGACAGTCCTGTGGTCGCCGCTCTTGCGGCTGGCCAGGCTCCTCGCGAGGAGACCAGGACCTGTTTTTTCTGCAAGAAGAAGGGACATTTGCGTGCGAACTGCCCCCAACGCACACAGGCTGCGGCCAAGGATGTTTGTGCAGTAGAGATGCCTGAAAAGTATCCAACTCCGGACGCGTCTCTGGGTTGTGACCCACTAGAGGCTGAGGAATCTGTGGAGACAGAGTATCACAAGCGGGCTAGCAGTAAAGTGTGAGATTGGAGTGAGCGACACAGAGGTAGGCAGGGTGATGGCGCAGGCCCGGAGGCAGCCAACAGTCATCTTTCAATCAGATTGGGAACAGGCAGAATGCCGTGCACGATGTGAATTGACAGAGAGTGCCCCAGGGGATCCATGCACCTGGCGCACGCAGCTGCCGAGCAGTAAATGCAAACGTGCGCTGCCTACCACTCGTGCCGCTGACTTTATGCTCACAAAGCCATTGCGTTAGGTGGATCACTGCTGCCGAAGTAGCTGACAAACACAGCCACACAGGGCGGGCTGCACATGATGGTGGATTTATGCACGCAGCTCCGCTGCACCTGGCATTCGAATCACCACCGCTTAACACAGTGATGAATGCAACCGCGCAGTGCCGTTTGCTCATGCGGCTGAGCGTATGCACGCAGCACCGATGCATCTGGGTTATCACTGCTGCAATAATTTGGATGCAGGTGCGCAGTGCCTGCTATTCGCGCTGCGAAACGAACGTATACAGCGCCGCTACACCTAGCATCCGCTACTGCCGAACACGTTGATGAACAAAGCCATTCAGATCCCGCTGTGCACGCCGGTGGTCGTGTGCACGTAGCGCGGCTGCATCAAGTGCTCGCTGCCGCTTATCAGATTGATATCCGCGACTGTGCACCGCCGACACGCTTCTGTGCACATGCATGCAGCGCCACCGCATCTTGCTGACCACTGCCGTTGACCCGATTTACGAATGCAATTGTACAAAGGCTTCTACGTGCACTGTTTAATGTGTGCACGCAGCGCGGATGCATTCTATGCTCACTGCTGCTTGACACTGGCCATGCAGTCCAGCGCACGCTGTGCGCACGCGGGAGCAGTACTAGTGAGCGGGTTGTGCGCACTGCTGCGCAACACACTGACAGTAGTCGCATTGTAGTTCGTGTAGGGCCGCGGGAATACGCGGGAATAGCACTGCAATGTGCAGATGTGTTACCGAATAGGGGAGAAAAGACAGACTGGCGGTTCTCGAGGTATGGCGCAGCAACAAGTGTTTGCAGAGATAGGGACGCCAGCAGTTGATTGTCTGGCCAGTGCTGGAGCACACATGTACGAAGCGTACTTCAGTGCGATGTACGATAGACAGGGCGTCGCAGAGAACATTATGGTGCAGCGGTGGGATGTGTGGCCAGGCCGGGCCAGTCAGCAGAAGCCTCACAAACTGCTATTGTGGCCTTCCCGCCGGTGTCCATGCTGTTAAATGCACTGCTATTTTGCGGTGATTGCGAAGTGTGTGGGCTGCATGTGCGGGCTGCATGTGCGGGCCTGGCAGGCAGCTGTCAAACTGTCGTTCGTGTGGGCACAGCGAGATCACGAGGCACTGCAGTTGGCAGACGCGCTGTCGAAATGGGAGGACAAGGCAGACTGGCGGTTTTCCAGGCGCATGGCACAGCAGTAGTTGTTTGCAGAGATGGGGACGCCGACGATCGACTGCCTGGCTAGCGCGCGCTGGAGCACACATGTGTCAAGTGTACTTCAGTGCAATGTATGATGGGCAGTGCGTGGCCGTGGACGGTATGATGCAGCGATGGGATGTGTGGCCAGGCCGGGCAGGTCCACAGAAGCCTGGCAAACCGTGCTTGCGGCTGTTTCCGCCGGTGTCCATGTTGTTGAATGCACTGCGAAAGGTTGCAGCTGAACAGGCGCAAGCGATCATAGTGTTGCAATGCCGCGCCAAGTGACGGTGACGGCGGAGGTTGCGGCAACGCTGAGTAGGCTGCCGGGGGTAAACCGGACGCTATTAACAGGACCACACAGTGCAATGGTGCAGCCCACCAGCCGGGTGCCGAAACAAACAGCCCTAGGGGGATGGAAGATGCCGATGCAGGCGGTGAAAGTCCAATGGCCTGTGGCCTGAGAGTAAAGATACTAGTGTTACAGTCACATAACAATATCCGCTACTCGCTGGCTTGTGCATAAGGCAGACCGCGTTGCAACTGAACAGCGCCACAGGCCGCACCGCTGAGCATACGCAGCGTTTGCGCATTGCTGCATCACGGAACCTGGCTAAACTAAATGGCGGCCTGGATCAAGGTACATTTGAGCAACAGATTCGGTGCTGAGACCTGCCAACTGCATGATAGCTGGCACAGAGCTGCCTGCTGCCCGCTCATGCTGCATGCGCCCACGACGTAGACCATGTACGGTATAGGCCTGCGGCCCAGAGTTGGGCAGAGCGGCTGTGGCGAGACGCGCGAAGCGGTTAGCGAACCCAGCGGCCGTCAAGGCCCTTCGTGGGGGATTGACCGCGGCGTAGCTGCAGAACACAGCCTGCTGTTCGGGCTCGCCATAGCGGCGCTGCAGCCTGAACAAATGCCGCAGGCGCTGAACAGCACACAGGTGCATCCTACCGACAGGTTCGGTGGGAACCTCCACAGAGATGGGCCGCAGTCGCTTAGCATTTTTCAACTCGTCCAGGGTGAGTAGCAACCCCCTCGGCAGGTCAGCAGGTGCACCGGCTGCCACCTCAAGCCACGAGTCGCGCACGAGAAAGCTGTCAGCGGGACAGGCGCCCCGAGCATAGACATGGTGCCAACCCAACCGTAGCATGACCGCTCCGCACCGACCGCTGTGCCACAGCAACGCCAGCAGAGCGGCGTCGCGGGCGCACCGCAGCTCTTCTACAACATTACGCTGAGCGACTGCTGCGGCCGCGCAGGCGTCCACGTGCTGCAGAAGCTGACCTACTATACCTTCGGTCACCGGCACAGCGCTGCGGTCGCGCACACCACTGGCATGCTGGCGCCGCTCGGCCATCTCAACATGGTTGCGTACCAGGTCGCTGGCTGCGGGATTCCTGCGGCGCTCCAGCTCGTCCCAGACCTCGCTGCGGCCGATCTTGCAGAAGCACATGCTGAGGTTGGACACCAGCTGCCTCAAGGTGGACGCGGTTAGTTCAGCACCGTCTCGGCCGGTGCGTTGAGGCACGACGTCGCGGAGGTAGACTAGCACCAGCTCGGATGTGCACGTAGCTCACTGGCCGTTGGCATGCGTGCGCCATTGTAGCAGGAATTCGCTGAACTCTTGATGGGTCCGGTCAATATTTGCCACAGTGCGGGCGCTGCGCAGCAGCAGGCGCTCATCGGCGATGTAGCCGCGCACGGCGCCGGCTAAGGCGGACTCTTGCTCAGCCCGGGTCAGCCCGCGCGGGGCCCCAGCTTTGCGCAGATCGGGCTTCGACCGCCCGAAATGCCGCAGC
Organism: Ulva prolifera; assembly: GCA_023078555.1. Classification (NCBI taxonomy): domain Eukaryota; kingdom Viridiplantae; phylum Chlorophyta; class Ulvophyceae; order Ulvales; family Ulvaceae; genus Ulva; species Ulva prolifera. Next base: position 3,787,013 of record CM041202.1, on the reverse strand, counting down.
GACAGGTGCTCCACACGGGCACGCTGCAATGCAACATTCTGTTGCGAGAAGAGTGGGAACGTAAGCGAGGAGGTGGGCAGTATGAGGGCACGTCTGAGCGTCAGACCGTGTGACCCTGCTGGCAGCAGGCTCATACTTACGTTTCTAGCACATCTTCTCGTGAACAAGCCGTCACAGTGCCGGCGCAGTGCAGTAACAATGTTTTCTTCACTGTAATGATGCAAACCGAAAGATGAACTGCAGCGGATTTCTGCTGGTGGTGACAGGGGTAGACAAACCGCGGTTCGCTGCATGGGCAGCAAACCAGCGAGAAAGCAGCGCAGACAGAGTACAGGTCACAGCACATATAAAGCAATGAACATCTAGCATGGCACCATGCTGATAGCTGTGCTGCACACTGTATTATTATTTGCTAAAAAGAATCTGACGGCCGTCAACCGTTCAGATAGGATCGCAGTTCCGCTGGTCGCAGTGTAAGCACAGCTCAGCGAGATGAGGGAGCTATGCATATATCAGGAGCTGGGTCAGGCGGTTTTTCGGGCCGACAGCTAGCGGATTGGCACCGTGCCTCCTCAAATCAATGACAGAAAGGACACGCCAGCGGACGGTACTCGAATAGTGCAGTATGACCGAGACGAGTGCAATCGCACCATCATCTAGTCCATAGATCTACCGGTCTCTACTTCTGCTCCGCAGCGCGCTGTAGGTTGTCAAATATGGGCGAAGTCAGCTTCTCTACGGCGGGCGTAAGACAAAGCAAGCCTAGCGTCGATATATTCGCAAGCATGTGAGTGTCGGCGGGATGACCGAAGGAGGGCGAAAGACGACTGGGCTACATGTCTTGTGGAGGTTCAAGTTGACAGCGAGTTCGAAAGTTCGTCCGACGGGCCGCGAGAACCACGTTGAGGCAGCTAGTGTCGAACCTCAGCATGTGCTTCTGCAAGATCGGCCGCAGCGAGACATGGGATGAGTTAGACCGCAGAGGGAATCCCGCTGCTAGCAGCCTGGTGCGCAACCACGTTGAGATGGCCGAGCGGCGCCAGCACGCGAACGGCGTGCACGAGCGCAGCGCTGTGCCGGTGACCCTAGGAGTTGTGGGGCAGTTGTTGCGCCATTTAGACGCCTGCGAGACCGCAGCGGGCGCGCAGCCTTCTGTCCTGAAACAGTTGCGTTGTGCCCGAGACGCTGCTTCATTAGCGCTGCTGTGGCACAGCGGCCGGCGCGGTGCGGACCTGTTGCGGCTGGGCTGGCACCATGTGTACGCACAGGGCACTTGTCCCGTGGACAGTTCCCCGATTCTCAGTTATTGGCGGGAGGGGTTCAGCGCTGCGGAGCTGCCGAGCGGCATACTGCTCACCCTTGACGAGCTGAAGAATGCGAAGCGGCTGCGACCCCTATCCGTAGAGGTGACTACAGAGCCTATCGGTACGGCAAAGTCATGTGCGGTCAGGCGCTTGCAGCATTTGTTCAATCTGCAGCGTCGCCACGGCGAGCCCGAGGGGCAGCCCGTTTTCTGCAGTTGTGCAACCGTCAACCTGCCGCGAACGGCTCTGACCACATCCGGATTCGCTAACCGTTTTGACCGCTTTGCTACCGTTGCTCTGCCCAGCTCGGGGCCTCAGGTGTACACAGTGCATGGATTGCGCCGCGGTCACATGCAGCATGAGCGAGAGGCTGGCGGCTCTGTGCTGGATATCATGCAGCTAGCTGGGTTGAGCACTGAATCGGTAGCCCACATGTATTTGGATCCGGGACGTCATCTAGCTTAGCAGGGCTGCGGTGGTAAGGAAGTGTTCGTTGAACAGCCCCCGTTCTTCCCAGACGGGACAGCACATTGATGGAGGTTGCATAAACCTTGTATGGCCTAGAGCAAGCTGCTCGCGAGTTGCATAAAGCTTTAATAAAGGTCTTAGCTGAGATGGGATTTTTGCGCGCACAAAGCGATCCCGGACTGTATGTTAGGACATCTGGTCGCTGTTATATTTTCTTATGGGTTGATGCCTTGTTCATTTTACCAGCTCTGCGGGGCTGCAGGAACTAGTCGATATCATTCTCACGAAATTCGAAGGCTGAGACCTGGGTGAACTTGCATGGGCACTCGGCACAGAGATCATGCGTGATCGCAAGGCCAAAACATTCAGCATGACACAACGAAACAAAATCCAAAACTTGCTTGAAAAGTACAGTATGTCTGACTGTCGCAAATCTCCCACTCCCTTAGTGCCACGGCAACAACTAAGGAGTGCGAAAGAGCATCCTGACCTGGAGAAATCCAGTGCTACTGAGCATTCCAGGTTCATGAGTGATGTAGTGAGCATCCAGTATATTGCAGGAGTGACACGACTTGACCTGAGCTATGTGGCACATGCCCTGGCCCGGCACATGTCTAGTAGTCTGAAGGAACATTGGTCTGCCGTGCAACATGTTCTGAGATACCTGCAGTCCACGAAGAATTTAGGAATAAATTTATAGGCTCTGAGGGACATGGGTGTTTATTAGAGGCTTTTTCAGATGCAGATTTTGCGAAGTCTGCAGATCTAAAGAGTGTGTCTGGTATGATGGTTTGGGTGTATGGGAACTGTGTTCTCTGACGCTCGAAGAAGCAGAGTATCGTGGCTGGGGATACAACAGAGACTGAGCTCATCGCGATGAGTGCAACAGCCAACGAGTTGATGTGGATGAAGCAGTTGCTACTCGATTTGAAACTTATCCCACATAAGCCAACTTTGTGGGGTGACAATAAGAGTGCCAATATTTTGGCTGTGAATGCTGTGTCCACTGGCAGATCCAAGCACATTCGTGTGCGGCACTTGCGAGTGCGGGAATATGTTCAGATGGATGAACTTAAGGTAGCATGGGTTGGCACTGTTGATCAGTTAGCGGATGTGTTTACCAAAATGCTGCCCGGACTTGCTTTACAAGAAGTTCGTAATAAACTCCAGCTAGTGAAAACGTAGCAGGGTTTATGGGGGAGTGTCACAATGCATGCGCTTGCGGGCAGCAGTGTGGTGACCGGTGCACCCATGCACGATCGATCTGCAAATCCAGTGTAGGGGTAAGCCGCCAGCGGGATTGTCCCGGTGTAGCGAGGGAGATCCCGCGAGGGTTTCCCGCCGTAACCTTGAGTGTTCAGTGTGCATATAAGGATGTGCACACCAAGATCTGTAACCCTTTCTTCTTACTGTTTCACGGTGTTAGCATCTTCCCATCAGTGTTCCTCGGTTCTACCTCTGTGCGCAGAGGGTATGGAACACTGGCCTCCTGACCTGACCTGACGTAAGACTGCGCGTCTGACCTGCGCGAATGAAGCATTTCTGATAGGGCCTCGTGTCGATCTAAGCGCCCCTCAAGTCCCGGAAGTTGTGGACGTTTGAATAGTTGAGAGTGTCCCTATTGGCATACATCTCCCCCGACTGAGGAGGATAGCGCACTGCTGTCTGCCCCAACACTTTGGTGCGCACGACATCATGCACTCCTTCCACCACCTCAGGTGTGGTCATCCTAGTTCTCCCCTGCAACTCTACCGGACCATCCGGCTCACCGACTCTGGGCGCGATGCTACGACCTACTTGCAATTCCTCACGCAAGTCACGCAGCTCTGGCGAGTCCTCCATATGCTGCGCGGGCGCCAGCTGGATGAAATCACTGTCATGTAATTCACCAAATTGTCTACCTATGGCGAACCTATCGAAATCAAAAGTAGCCGCGCCATGCACGCGTATGTGCTCTTTGCGGGACTCAATCAAATCCAAATCGGGAAACGGAGGGCCACCAGACATCACACACTTCTCCAAATCCGGACCAAACGTCATTTCCTCTTCCGGGCCCATAGGCACCAGAGGCACATTACCCCGCGTCACAGTATCTAGCGTACGCAAGTGATCACGCAACATGGCGGCAATGTATGCCATTTGCCGCACCTCCAGCACTCTGCCACCCCCGGGGCAACGCTGGAAGACTCTATTCATGTGGGGCCCTTGCCCTTGCCCCATCCACAGTACAAGTTCACCCTTGGGGTCTAACCTACGCAATTTGTCAGAATCAAGGCAGACGTAGACCGGCAGCCCCCATGGGAGCATCTGCGCAATCATGAGCTTGACACGCTCAGAGTCATACGTCTCTTTGTAGAACAACATATACGGGATGACATCTGTAAGATAATTGTCTATCCACTCTTTCCGCAACATTTCGTTTTCTTTTGCTTGATCTATCTGCTGCTTAACTCGTTCTATAGTTTCTGCGCTATGTTCGACAGCCGAAATGTCGGCAGTGGTCTTATGGATCCCCCCAGACTGCAGTGTATTGATGTCCCTAACCGTCGTATTCCTATATCTACCTAAATTGGCCAAAAGGCGCTCAAGCTTGTCCGCAAGATGTTCCCTCTTCAGGCGGTTCATGACAGCGGAACTAGGAACCAGATTCGCTGCAGCGGTCCCACACAACATCCCCTCAGGCCATGCACGGCGTGTTATGTTGGTTGGACAAATGATCGCTCTAAGTCTATCAGAAGTGGCACCACATTCACGCTCAGCTATGCCATTGCCCTGATGATTGCCTGGTGCACAGTCTTCCCAAACAATGTGCTTGTCACGAAGATAGTCCTGGAAGACATGGCCCAGAAATTCTCCGCCGCGGTCACCACGCAGGAACACGTCTTGGAACAGGCGGCTGGCCTTTCTTGATGACAACTTGCCCAGGAACAATTGTAGAATTGCAGTGCTCTATGATCTCTACAAGCAATTCAGAGCCTCTGGAATTTGCATCCATAGGGATAGTGAATCTAAAACGGGAAAATTCATCAACTACAATCGGCGCATACTTTGCTTTCCCAACTCCCATAGGAGTAATGGGACCTAGAACATCTGCATGCAAGCACGCCCCGGGATACATCGCACAAGAATGCGTGACTGTCTCGCCGTGTTGGCTACTAGACCCGGTACTATTTCTAGCTATCATACTGTTATAACCGAGAACCTATTACGTGTGCATTAGGAGGTTAGTAGAGCCTATACCTGGAGAGCCGCCATGTCGTACGAAAGGACACTACACAGATCCGGGAGTGTACTACACTGGATGCAAGACAATGCAGGAACCTATGGAAGATGTAAGAGACAGGTTACTTCAGACTTGGACGCATACGACTATATGCGACCATTCGTGCATGTCTACCGTGGCCCAATGACAATGGCCTAGGGCGAGCGGCACACGGAGCGCCCCAAGTATGCTCATGCATACTATCCTAACATAACACGGGTGGGGCCCTTGGCCACCATACCCATGCGCAGACTTGCGCTTCATGCATTGCAAGTGTACCTAGACACTGATTTATGGCACCCGTTATACTCCGACCGTAGGATATCAAGACCCTTAGGTCACGGATCCTCATTGGCCGGCATGCATGGCACGACTGAGCACAGACTCCGCGCACTCAACATTTAAAGTCGTATGTATACACGTATACACCACAACTTACTGATATTCCCGCAGATGATCGGGATACCATTGAGGTGTTCGTATTCTGTGCGGCATCTTGGCGAGGCCTCGCGAGGCTAGCCTTAGCAGGGGGTAGTCTTGGGCGCGTTCACAACAGTATTTGTACTGTGCACTTGCTGGGTCCGACACAGTAGTTATTGGTCGGATGGGGCGCAACCTTTTGTGCACTCTGTTTTGAGTTTGGTTATCACGCAATCCTAAACCTCGACTCTCTTGTCATAAATTCTAGTGCTCACATTGGTCCCCGCGCCGGAGCCATATCCATTCAACTTCCCAGCATCAAGCACATCGAGGTCCGCTCAGTGACCACGGACAACTAGTCTTAGAAACTGAGCCCCTTACATTGGCTGCAACTGCTTGTATCTGTGAACTGTGCCCGTGATCAATGTGGCTCTGCCAATGGTTGCATCTCCAAATGCGCGCTATGACTTCCCCGCTTCTCCAATTAGAGCGTTACATGTGATCGCGATGGCAGATTGTTGTGAGATATGTCTCACACTAGCGCATGCTGGCACAATCAACACCTTTTCTTATATGCGTAGCGACTTGTCCAGCTATGTGGACGGTCGCACACGCATAGCTTACGAATTACCGATCGAGTTGTACACAGTGTGATCACACGTATACTCAGTGGGCTTACGTGCCTGCACTCGCCACGTGTGACTGCACGCGTCCACCAGCCTTACGTGCACACTGCATCAACGCTGTGTACAACCTTCTCCCGGCACAATGTGTCACGTCATAGGCTTATTATGGCTTCATGCGGCTAGCCGAATCGTTACTGCACACATTACGTTTTACTGTGTGCATTACCGCTGTTACACAGGGTCCGCCCGGCGGGCTCCAGGGTTGGCATGCACGACAGTATCTGTACAGGGGGTCATGCACTCCCGCTGAAGGGTGGGGCCAGTAAGGGCGCGCAAATTCGACAGCGAATTTGCCAAATTGGGGAAGCATTTGAGTATTGTCTATGTTGTTTGGGCACTCTGGGAGGTTGATCCCAGCGTTGGGGAGCTTCCCCAACGCGATGCCCCATTTCAGCGAGAACGGGCGATTCTCCCCAATCGCGCTTATTTGTTCCCCAATCGCGCGGCATCGTGTCCAGTGCACGGAGAACATCAAAAATGACATACAACACACTATTTTGTTGCTTCTGTTGGTACCTGGTACATTTTCGTTGTGTGCGTGGGTGACCTCACCATGTGTAACGACGTTGGGCTGCCGTGAACCTGTCTGACCATCGCCGGCTAGCGGTTATCTGGCTGCCAATTGTTAAAGTATAGTGTACTGAATGTATGTGCGTGTGGCATACAAAGGTTACCAACGTGATCCCGTGAGGTGCCAAGTGCCTGCGCGCGCATGCACCAGCAATGGTAATGCCAGATTAATCTGCGATAGGACCTTGCGGTAACATATTGCAGTTTTGCCAGACAGTAGCGCCTGCTGGCAAACTGGGTTGATGAATTGCGCATCGGTGAGAGCAGAATGCGGTGATCATTCGCAATGCGACACAACTGCGACACATAAAATTATTCCACGGATACGCCGGAGACTTATCAGCTAAAATATGCTTCACTTTCATGTAGCCTCCTTGCGAAAGACTGGACACATATGGTGCATGTACTGAAAATGCACATGTTGCAAGAGACTCACCGAGCCTACTCACCACCTCCCACTATACAACGATGAGACTACACAGGGCAGTCCAGGGATTCAGTGGAGTAAGCATTGATTCATGAGCTGCACGATCTGCGAACTATTTCCAGCTTTCCAGCTGCACGGAGGCCTTCACATTGCAACTGCTCTGAACCACCGTCTTTTTTTTCAATCGATGTCCACACGACACCGAGGAGATAGCTGGTTAGACAATCTGGTAGCCCGCTTCAGTCAGCCACGAATGCACACCAGCGCACATCCACACTGGGCTACAGTGTATTGCAGCTGCCTTATCAAAGAGGCATCAGCTCAACGGATGTGACACCTTCGATTACAAGCACCCAACACGTGCATATGGCGCGGACGACTCTTCCTTTTATATCAGACAATGTCGATTGGCAGCATCGTATCTTAGTGCAGCCGGATATGGTATATGGTTGCCATCGAGGCTGCTCATTGGCAGTGATAGCGATGCTACATTGCGATCATACGGTCCGCAGAATTGTAACATAGCTCTAAATACAAGTGACTGAAATTGATTGAAGAGCTCTGACCTGGATGAGCAGAGTGATGCGATGGTGAATGACAACAAATCATGCACAGCTGTCTGTCAGCTGAGACGTGCTCCAACGGGAGAGGATGTATGCTGAACTGAGGTACATATTTCATGCCTTAAATAGGTATCACACAAGTGTGTACACATTGAGTTCCAGGACGTAGAGGCATGATGGTCAGACTTCAGACCAAGACGTCACCACATGAGCACCTGGCGCCATGCGCGGGGCCATAGAAACAGGCGCGACCCTCCAGGGGCTCCTAAATGCAAAATTAGCCTACACAGAGATGCTTTGGGAAGGATTGGGCAAGCGGCTGTGCGATTGGGAAGGATCGGGGAGGATTGAGGAGCCGCGCTCCCCAAATGGCGATTCTCCCCAACCCAAGCCTGATCGGCGAATACGGGCCGATTTCCCCAATCGTACGAGTTAGACCTCCCAGATTGTGCATTAGACGTAAACAATAGTCAAAAGCTTGCCCAATCAGTCAAAATCGCTGTCGAATTTGCGCGCCCTTACTGGCCCCACCCTTTAGCGGGAGTGCATGACCCCCTATCTGTACGGCCACCCAGAGTTGCCCACGAATTACGTGCGCAGCCTTGCTTACACTCATCTCAGGCTCTGTGAGCCACAACTTAAGGCCGTGTTCAGCGGAACGCGCCGTATCAAGGACGCATGGGGTGGGCGCGGGTGATGTGACCGGTCACATTGCGTGCTGTGTTCAGTGGCGAATAGCGTCACGAGGACGCAATGGCCCATGAAGGCGAAAAGATCTATAAGCAAGCTAAAAACATGGAAACATGCTCTATTTAACACCTGTTGATGCTCGGAGTTGTTCTCGATCGTTTCGAGATGAATTTCGCGAATGTACATGATGGCGACAGCGTGCGCTGGCCTGATGCCTCTTGGTCTGATAGCGACGACGACATCATGATCCACGAGTACATGAATAGTGCAAATAGATGGCTTGACGATCTTGAGCCGATAGATCTCGAGTACATACGCGAATTGCGTCGGATCCGGGTAGGAAGGAGAGTTCTGACTTGGATGTACAGCGGTAATTTATTGCAGTGCATCGAAGGCGATCACCCCACTCCGGGCATGAACTGGGATAATTTGCCTCCTGACGAGAGGAGGCGTCGTTGGATGGACCTGTGCCGTATGCCACCAGCTGTCTTTGATGACTTGTATGATATGGTGGTAGACGCTGTCATAGATTCACAGGCAAAAGGCAAAGAAGAACGATCAGTGGAGACGGCAAATTGGTATACTGTAGTAATGTTACTTGTAAAGTTGTCTCTGTTTATGTATCAGTGATCAGAGGCCATTCCGGACGACTCACGGAGGCATGCGTCCTGGTTCGCGTCCTCGACCTCGTCCTCGGGAAATGTGCCCTCGGCAGGTGTACGAGCATATGGGCATTCAACTACGTTTGACGTTTTCATATCACCATAGAGCCAACGGCCAAGTGGAGCGCCTCAACAGAGTCATTGAGGAGGCGCTCCGACACTTTGTCGGCCCCGCGCACGACGATTGGGACTCGTTCCTGCCGCATGTTGAATTTAGCATTAACAGTTCTAAGAGTGAAAGCACCGGCTGCAGCCCCTTACAACTCAATCGTATCACACCACCACTATCGCCTACCGCGTTAGCATTTGGCTTGCCACAAACACGTCGTGTGCATACATCTATTTTGCACAGAATGTATTATCATTTGGCCAAGCAAGCACTTTCAAAGGCCAAACAATGCATGTGATCTTCCACAATTGACCACGGGTATTCACAACAATTCCAAGTAGGCAACGATGTGCTGCTGTGGATACTCTTCTCAACACGACCTCTGGTTGCCTGTTAGTGAGTTGGATAATTGTTTAGACAAGGTCGTGGATTACCTGTTTCAAAATGCATCTGCGAAACAGTGCGAAGCAATGATTGCAGAATTCCCGCGCGGTGCACGCGCACGGCTGGCACACCTCTTACATCGTGCATAGTACACGTGGCATGGACACTGCACCGGCCACAATGTCGAGGCCACCGCGCTTAGTGCCAAGGACGCGACGCTAATCAGCGCGCTTGCGTAAATCCAAGCCGATGCTTGTTTCATCAATTTCCATCCAGCAATTCTGCTCATGTTGTGCTGCGAGCCTGTGCTTGGCCATTGCTGTGCCCTGCTATTTGTTGACGGGGACGCCTGGATTCATATTGCACTGACCTGGGTTACCGGTCATGAGGAGTTGGGTCCGACGCAGGATATTCTTGACCGTATCCTGCCCGCTCCGCCGATATTTCTCGGTCTTAGGTGCATGTGCACGATCACATCGGAACCACCTATGCCAGCCCCGCAGCACTCGTCATGCTAGGCACGGTCATTCACCGGGTTGGAGCCCCGGCATGGCAGTGCCTAATCACCATATAGCGTGTTACGCTACCTGAATGCACCAATTACATCCTCGATAGGCACTTATGGGGTTACATTCTTGTCAATGTGTGCCGGTGTGGCCGCACCTTATTTCATGCCGTTCACACTGCTACACACATTCAACCTTTGTGGGATTTGCCACCTTATCTGACTTACGGTTGCTATGCAGTGGCATCTTTACCTTCCCCGTCGGAGGGCTCTGCCTTGACCAGCTCCAAGATTAAGCGGTTGCTTGTTAACGTTCAGGAGTTTATGAATGATGTGTCCAAGACCCCCACCTCCGGCGTTTGCGGGGATGAATTCAGGGCCAAGCTTGTCGCTATTGTACGGGTTGAGCGGTCTGCTGTTGCTGACGCCCGCGCCCGTGAGCGTAGCTTGCATGAATTTATTGAGTTGGTCTCCCACTCACACGGACGTGTGTTGGGCCATTATCTGGATGATCTGGTGATGTCCTTCTCGGACCTTATGTAACCCGTTTGCTGGGCAGACGCGGCACCGGCTCTTGTTACAAAGCCGCGGTCTCGCCCCCACCTCGTGGGCCCTTACCATGATTACGCCCTTGCGTTGTGTGCTTTGCGCCCGTGGCACTGTCGTGTTCATGGGGTTGCTGCGCTTGTGATGTGGTATTCTGCCACCATTTGCATGCTTCGCTCCAGAGCGTCGCTCCTCTGGTAAGGGGGGAGGTGTAGTGAGATATCTCTCACACTAGCGCATGCTGGCACAATTAACACCTTTTCTTATATGCGTAGCGACTTGTCCACCTATGTGGACGGTCGCACACGCATAGCTTACGAATTACCGATCGAGGTGTACACAGTGTGACCACACGTACACTCAGTGGGCTTACGTGCCTGCACTTGCCACGTGTGACTGCACGCGTCCACCAGCCTTACGTGCACACTGCATCAGCGCTGGGGCGCCATCCATCTCTGCACTGGCACTTCGCATCTCTGCGTGTGATTGTATCCCTGTTCTGATTGTGCCTATACAGCCCTCGTGCTGCGGCAAACTGTCCCATCATTTCTTCCAATTACCGCCATCGAGGTATGTTACCCGAGACCAAACCGATAGGTCTCAACACAGATCTAGGGGCATCTACTGCTATAGCTGTTTGAGATTGGTACGTTTTGCTATGACGTGTTCGGTTTTGCGTGGTGGGATGTCTTGGAGTTCTGTAGCGCTAGCGAAGTGTGTGCATGGTACCCGCTGATCGGTCTTGCCTAGCATTTGCAGCGAGGACAAGACGAAGGATGACGCAGAACGACTTGTCCAAGCTGATCTCGAATGCAAGCAAGGGTACGCCAAGGATTATTTCGTTTGTGATGTATGGGGCAATTGCCTTGAGGCTGGCATGCCTGCCACTTCACACCTTCTAGTGTGTCAACAGCAATGCCGTGAATTGAGCAGTGTTGAACGAAATGTACTAAAATTGTGTTGCAGAACCCATTTATCAACCGCATCGCAAAATTTGGTCACGCTTTAACCTGGAAAGGCAAAATGAAAAAGCCATTGATGATTATTGCCTCACAACAATAGCAAGCATGCTTCTAGGAGTGGACATCAGAGCTGAATTTTTGGACTACGAGATCAAAGCGTACGCTTTTGTGCAAGAGTGTTGTGAAAGTGCTTCGTAGCGCCCAAGGCATGTGCACATGCGGATGCACGCACGGGGTGACACGTGCCAGTCACCAACCCGCGAATGAGAAGACACATTCCAGCTCTCTGTATAGGTCGAACAAGGTCATGGTTCAAGTATCTGACTGAGATACTGACCATGCAGGTGTGATCCTAGATCTCAGGCGTCATGTGCTAAGTACTCCGCACACATACTTAACATTTCGCCCAACTAAACTTACGGTATGACGCTTCCACTCACGCTTGCATTCGACCAAAGAGGTCTTGGCCTTCTCTTCTAAATATTGATGTTGAGCTCATGAATCCCACGTTTTTCTTCATTGTAGGCATTCTGATCCTTGTGACACTTCCATTAGGAAAAATCTAGAAACAATTGTAATCGCGATACGGAGCTCCAATCGTAACACAAAGGGAGAAGCACAATAAATATAAAGGGGGACACAATGAAGAACTACATGAAGCATAGCCACGATTCTTTCACATGGCCGTGCTTGACATACCCGGAGTCATGGCGCACTACTGAAATCGTTAGTGCCACCTAAGAGGAAATAAGTGATGTATTGTATTTGTTTTTGTCGGAGGAGGATGTTTTGGCTTCATGATTACTGATGTGCTTGACTAAATGTATTCTGTTCAAGATGGGGACCTCACGATGCCCGTTCCCCAACCGCATATATTCGCCGAATGGATGACTACGGTGCACCACATTCGCAGTGAAGCTGGTGCGATAAATGACAAGGCAGAAGGAGCAAAAAAGGAAGCGACGGAATTGCGGAAGAAGCTCACATAGCCCGACGCCATCATTGACGCGCGGTCACGTTACCTCCATAAAGCACAGAATAGTCTAGAGGACTTCATGTCGAATTTCCTTGACTCTGCATTCGACCCGGCAGCTGTGAAACGCTTGAACGGACTGATCACGAACTTCTAGAATCCTGAAGCGGCTACAATGAGGACACAATTGTCACAATGCATGAGCCTGCGGGCAGCAGCGTGGTGATAGGTGCACCCATGCACGAACGATCCGCGGATCCAGTGTAGGGGTAAGCCGCCAGTTAGGATCGTCTCGATGTAGTGAGAGAGATCGTGCGAGGGTTTCCCGCCGTAACCTTGAGTATTCAGTGTGACCATATAAGCATGTGCACACTGAGAACTGTAACCTTTCTTCTTACTGTTTCCCGGTACTAGCACTCCCCTCTTCAGCATCTCTCGGTTCTACCTCTGTGCGCAGAAGGTATGAGATGCTGGCTGTCCTGACCTGACCCGAATGAGGACTGCGCGTCCGCCCCCTGCACAAATGATAGCTTTTTCTGACAACAATGTTGTGGCTGAATGAATTCTTGTGCCAACCTGAGTCAAACATCTATTGCGGCATGCAGAACGTCACGAACGATCTGGACCTCGGACGTGAAATTAACAGCGACGGACGTTCCGAGGAAGGCCAACCAAGCGATACTAAGGATGCCTATGGCCCCAGCTGCAAATGGAGACCAGCCGGACAATGGTGAAGATGCAACTGGCAACCATGGAGCGTGGCTCTCAGATCCGATTGAACTTTTGATGTGTTGTTGAACACGGGAACCTCAGCCAACATTGTGCGCTTTGGACCAAGGAAAATGTCGCCTTTGTGTGCCCCAAGGAAAATGTCGCCTTTGTGTACCCCAACCTTCCCGGATGCCACCGCCTACCGTCAATCTCAGGATGCAAATAGTATGTGTCTAGACATGGCATGTTTGACGAGCACGAGCGTTGCAAAGCTCACTGGGTTGATGCATGAGTGAGCTTCGACATGTATGTATTGCAGTTCCAAGAGCGTTGGCTTGGCTGGCTGCCTGTCTGGAGGTGGGGCTCACCCAAAGCAAACACAATGACGTTGATTGCCTGCAAGAAGACGTCAAGATTGCAGGGGGCACCCTGTATAGATGGTTGTTTAACCAATATTTTCTCCGCTATATATGCCTACAAAGCCTCAACAGACGGAGTTCCCTGTACGCTCTCCCGCGCTATGTGATGTTCACCATGGCAGACTCTGACACCAGCATTGTTGAATCTAGTCGCAGGCCTCCGACTGCTCTATGGTTGCTCTCACACTCCTAGGGCCTAGTTAATCATGTTATTGGCATATCAAGATATCGTTGGCGATGTCACAATGCATGAGCCTGCGGGCAACAGTGTGGTGACAGGTGCACCCATGCACGATCGATCCGCGGATCCAGTGCAAGGGTAAGCCGCTAGAGGGACTGTCCCGGTGTAATAAGGGAGATCCCGGTCTGGATCTGCCACCGAAATCTTGACATGTGGGTGTGCATACATGGATGTGCACAATGTGATCTGTAACCATTCTCATTACTGTTTCACGGTATTAGCACTCTCCTCCTAGCATCTCTCAGTTCTACCTCTGTGCGAAGATGGTATGGGATGTTGGCTACCTGTAACAAACTAGGTGTTTGTTGGAGGTGCGAGTAGCTCTCGCTGCACATTTGAGTGCTTTGACAAGCTTTGACCTAGTTTCGACGGAATTCAGCAATTCGAGTATTTGGAGCGCACCTTAACACATGGGTGTGCGTCTATCTCGATGACATTTTGATTTTCTCGCGCTCTGAGGAAGAACATTTCCAACATCTGGAAATGGTGCTACAACTTCTTCGAGAACATAAGCTCTTTGCCGAAATGTGCTCACACGCTCAAACGCCGGGCACGTGGGTTGGATGTTGCGTGCGGCTATGATTATGTGTGGTGTTATCGGCCGGGGCGTATCAATGTGGCGGATCCGGTGTCCCGGGCGCCTCAGCATTTTTCGATCATGCTGTCTTCCACCACGTCCGCGACCACAGATAGCCCCTCTGCGGATAGGGTGCGGCGGACTGTGTGTTGCGCTCTCTTTGCGGTCAAATTGACTAGGGCTGCCCGTCGCGCCGCTGCTGATGCTCGGGACGCTGAGCCGGCCGGCACGGACCGGAGGGTGCATGGTCTGCACGCTCATGACGGGGGGGATGACACGCCTCCGGGTTCCCAACCTCCAAATGACACTGCAGCTACTTTTGAGGCCAACATGGCTTACCCGGCTGGGTCCGCGGACGATGAGGCCTCTGTCCAAAGCTTCATTGCACAAAACTTTGTCCAACGTTTCAAGAGGGGTTACGCAGAGGAGAAGGTGTCGCCCATCATGCCTAATTACCCTAGGTTGCGACAAGACAAGTTCGGGTTGTTTTGGACTCCCGATGAGCAAATCGTAGTGCCTGATTACGACAAATTACGGTTCGAAATGTTTGAGTCCATACACAGCCATCCCTTTTCCGGTCACTGGGGCCTCAGTAGGACCCAGAAGAAGGCGAGGCAATTGTTCTTCTGACCCAGCTTGGCTGCAGATCTCAAGCGTTGGTGCGAGAAGTGTGACTCTTGCCAACGGGTCAAGGCTGACCGGCAAAAACCAAAGGGTAAACTACACCCCTTGCAAATTCCCGAGCGCAAATGGGAATCGGTCTCAATGGACCTTATCACAGATCTCCATGTTACTATGCGAGGGCATGACGCGATATTTGTAGTCGTGGACCGCCTGTCAAAGATGGTACATATTGAACCTATCAGAAAGACAATCTCTGCTCAAGGACTGGCTGCAGTGTATACGGATCGAGTGTTCCGGTATCACGGTGTGCCACAAAACATTGTCTCAGACAGAGATACACGCTTTATGAGCCTTTTCTGGTGTGAGCTTGCCAAACGCATGGGAACAACGCTGTCCATGTCTACTGCATACCATCCGCAAACGGACGGGCAGACCGAGCGTATCAACTCGGTACTCGAGGACACCTTGCGTCACTTTGTTGGCCCTTATCAACACGATTGTGATAAGTTGCTGGCTCCTGCGGAGTTTGCTTTGAACAATTCGTGGCATCACAGCATCCGCAACACACCCTTTATGTTGAACTATGGGCCACATCCCGACAACCCAACGGTGGCCAAATTGCGGAGCGTGAATCCTGCAATTTCCCAATTCGTGGGACGCTGGTCTGAGCAGTTGTCTCGCGCCAAACTTTGCTTGGAAGCGGCTCAACTACGGATGAAACATTTTGCTGATCGAAAACGTTCCCCGGCACCGGCTTTCCAGCCCGGGGATCTCGTCCTGCTTAACGTGAAGAACTTCCGGCTCCACTCGGGTCTGTGCCGTGCTGGCTCCTCGCTATGTTGGTCCGTTCAAAGTCCTCGAGGATGTGGGTAGCACCAAACAGGCATACCGGTTAGAGCTGCCGATGGGCCTGAAAATCCATCATGTCCTCCACATGAGTGCTCTCAAACCCTACAAGCACTTCCCAGACAATTACAAGCCTCCTCCGTTGCCGACCTGAATTGATGGCCAGCTACAATACGAGGTAGATTGTATTTCTAACACTCGCAAAGAGGGCAAGTCGAGGGAATACTTGGTACATTGGCTGGGCTACAATGAGTGCACCTGGGAGAACGTCAAAATCTAATAAATTGTCCGGAGCTTCTTCAAGAGTTCTGGAAAAGCAAGGGCATCGCGTGTCCACACGCGATCCCTTTCAAATAAAGCTATATAGTTAGCTTTAAGGCCATGGACGTGTTTGTTCCTAGACACGGCCAGTCATTCTTTTGATTGGTCTGCTCGGGACGAACAGACTCCCCTCCGGGGGAGCTCTGTCATGCACAGTGTTACGTGACACGTGTCATGGTCAAGCAAGCTAGGCAAAGTGGTGGCTAGCGGGGGTCAAGTGTCATCCCTTACGGTGACCGGGCGTAAGCTGATTCATCGGGTGTCACGCCCGTGGGCTGTGCGATGCGGGTCATAGCCATCGCGGACATTAGCTTTATATGTTCGCGTGTGCCTTAGTGTCAAGACGCTGGTCAGTCTCATCGAGTGTGCACAGGGGTTAATGCCCGTGCCTCAGCTAGTACGCATGCGGACTGTGCTTGACGACGTGGAGGGGAGCGTACCTTGCCATCGCGTAAAGTCGCGTGGCAGACATGAAAGTAAGAATTGAACCGGTGACCTCTAGAGTACACGCGACATGCTCTAACCACTAGGGCTCACCTGAAGCAACGAGTCCTTTGTTAGATGACTCATCCCTTGATTATGTCATCTATATTCTTGGATCCCTAGATATGGATATCCCACAACACTTCCCCCCTTAACGAGGATCGAGCGCAGGGAGATCCAGATCTGATAAGTGTGGGATATCTTCGATGCTCCTGATGGAATGTTGGAACCTTCTCTTCGCGTCCCGAGTCCACGGGGGCCCAACCCGCTGTAGCCGAACTCATATAACTGGGACTCCCTTAAGCTCGAGAGCTATGCTGACTGGGATGCGATCGCTCGGGAGGAGCTCACACAGCGGAAGGTGTAAGGAAGATGGAAGCTGTAAGGCAGATTACGAAGTCTGCTCATCGATACCTGTCAAGACGTGGTCAGTCTCATCGAGTGTGCACAGGGGTTAATGCGCGTGCCTGAGCTAGTACGCATGCTGACTGTGCATGACGCCGTGGAGGGGAGCGTACCATGCCATCGCGTAAAGTCACGTGGCAGACATGAAAGTAAGAATTGAACCGGTGACCTCTAGAGTACACGCGACATGCTCTAACCACTAGGGCTCACCTGAAGCAACGAGTCCTTTGTTAGATGACTCCTCCCTTGATTATGTCATCTATATTCTTGGATCCCTAAATATGGATATCCCACAACAGTTAGAGGACCGTTGCTTATTCTTGCTCTTTTTTGCTGTGTGTTACATTTGGTATCGGTGACTGTTTCTGACCTATTCTGTCATATATACTCAGTTCGTCGCGTTCCCGCTCCGAACATTTTCGATCAAACAATGCCTCCCAAAGATTCTCACGCGCTCTTGAAGCGTCTCCATTCCGAGGTGGATGCCTCGACGTCTCGACAAAACGACACGGACGAATTGTCCGAGTTGTCCGCCGGCGTCAAGGATCTTACCGCACAAGTGTCAAAACTCTCCAAGCGCTTCGAGAACATCGGATCGATGGAAGAGCGCATGGCTTTGCTTGAAGCTAATCTAGCTTCTACTCTCGAGCTTGTTGAGAAGCTCGTGACCGCCAAGGGTGAGGTTTGTTGTTCTCCTTTGCGATCAATGGTTGCCACGGGCACACAAACCCATTCCAAACCAACGTTTCGTGACGTTGTTGTCAACAATGTACATGCACATTGGGGATGTGCCAACTCGAGCAATAGTGGCTCGCATGCTCGTTCGCACGGGGCTCGGTCACCGGTGCGGCGAGGCATATTAACTGTCAAAGAGTGCATGACATCTATCGACGTCTTTTATGGTAATTCGGATAAAAAGGCTGATGTTGTCGATGCATCCGAGCTTATTCGATTCAATGCTTGGTTCGATGCTGCACAATGGAAGCTGTCCGCAGCTTGCCTCTCCGAAGGACAGCAAGTAGTTGTCATATGTCAACGCCTTCAAGGGTCTATGCTTGCGGCATACATGCTGCACATCAAACATCTTGACGATCCTGCATGTATGTCGGAGCTCAAGGTGCAACTTCACGCCCTGTTTGCTGATAGTGCTGTGCAATTCACAGACAAGGCACTTGAGCTGAAATTCTCAGCCAAGTCCCTTGTATCAGACATCAAGTCGTTCCAAACATACATTCGGAATTCTTCGCTGGCATCCAGTGTAGATCAAAATGAATTTGTGTATGCAAAGCTCAGGCAAAAATGACTGCTGTACGAGCCAACATTCTGATGCATGCTGCATCAGAGTATCAGCTTCAGCTGGATCATGTTGCATCATTTGATGTATACGTTCAGCAGGCTCTCAACATAGCACACCGTGTGCAGGCAAGTCCAAAACGCGAGGCTAGTCCCGTGCGGCAGGCACCGCCTGACAAGCGTGTCAAGGCAGCAGCATACAAGTCGCCCAAGTCCAAGTTTCAAAGAATGGCTGATTTGACAGAAGCTGATTTGTTGAAACAATGGTACCGTTGCCCAAAATGTGGTTGGGTGATGGAGGGAGGTGTCCATTCAAAGGGGCATGTCTGTGACCCTGCTGCGTTGTCGGGCCGCGTACAAGGACTGCGTAGGGACTTGCGTAACAACAAAAATCCCAACAGGAATGTTAGAATTTCTGACAAGGTTTCGAAGTGAAACGCGAAAGCTGCGCAGGCAATCCCTGAGATTGATACTTCACGGTTCTTGCAATGTAACAAGAAGTACTCGGTGGCTGTACATTGTGCTTCTACCGGTTGCATTTCGTCTGATGTTGCGAAATCAAACAAAACCAATTTGCTCTTGTGTCTGGATGTGCCGGTAGTGGTTTCGGAAGTCTCTCGCTATCTTGACATCAAGATGATTAGCCCATCTACAACGGATGCGTACCTTGTGCTGCCTCGGGTGACAAATGCGCCCTGGTTTCCACTGACAAAACGTATGATTCCGGTGGGGTGTCATCGGTTGTCATCGATGTGTGCCACCGTGATGGACACGAGTGACGACGTTATGTGCCAAATCTGGTATGATCCGTGCAGAGCAAGTCCTGGTTCCCTGCCACTGAATGGCTTGCCAAGTCAATTACAAGCCTTGAGTCAGCCACAAAACGACTCGCGCCGGACTGTCGTTTTTGACGGCAAGGTCGCGGGCGTTGGGTGCTCAGTTCTCTGGGATTCTGGTGCAGCGCACTCGTTCATAAGCAAAGATTTTGTGCGTCTGCACAAATTGCGTACAATTACTGGTTGCATTGATGTGCAATTGGCTGATGGGTCAGTCCTACGCTCGTCCGAGACTGTGACGTTAAAGCTGCGTCTGCAAGCCCACTCGTCTACATGTCGCTTTATAGTAATTGACATGGTGCCGGGTTTCGACGTCGTGTTAGGCGATGACTGGTCTCACAAAATTCAAGTAGTGGCCAACTATGGCTGCGCCACGTCGGGCGTTGCAGCTCACCTTTGGTTGCGTAAGTCGGGGTTCTCGCTGTTCCCGGGAGGCATGCCTTGTCCATCAGATGTGACTGAGGATGGGCCTATCTCCGCGCGTACGGCGGCGCGCCTACTCATGGCGCCTCGGTTTGGTGCTGCATCTCCGTTTGTGGTACTGATTCGCAAACAAGATGAGGATCCTCCGCCTCCTCCTCCCCAGCGGAGCGAGCGGTTGGCTCAGCTTCTATCTGAGTATGAGGATGTTTTCTTTGCTCCAAGTCTCCTACAGCATGGTGCTTCGTCTTTGGGGGACATCACGCCGGAATGTATCCCTACAATACCGGGATCCATGCATGTCAACAGGCCGCCCTTCCGGCTCTCGGTTAAGGAAAAAGCAGAAATTGAACGGCAAGTCAACGTTTGTCTCGACAATAGTTGGGTTGAGCTCTCTAGCCCTGCATACGGCGCTCCTGTGCTGAATTCGAGTAAATGTAACAAACTAGGTGTTTGTTAGAGGTGCGAGTAGCTCTCGCTACACATTTGAGTGCTTTAACTAGCTTTGACCTAGTTTCGACGGAATTCATGACACTACCCGACCTGGCCCGCTTTAAGACTGCGCGTCTGACATGCATAAGATAGCGAATCTGACATGGTATCGGTGATAGTTTGCGTTCTGTCCGATATGGTGTTGTTCAGGAAGCCGTTGGCTCAAGTCTGCGCGCAGACACGGCAAGCATTCCACTGATCTGTCGGCGCTCAGGCAGCGGCCAAAAGCGCAAGCATCATTGAGCTGTCTCGTAGCATATTGTTGTTAGATACAATTGTTGGAGATCCAGTCTCATGCACACCACATGTTGGCATGCATGTGCAACCCACCGATTCGCGTTGTGGCTTGGCCCGTGCCATGCTATGCTATGTAAGCTTGTGTGTGTGTGTGTGTGTGTGTGTGTGTGTGTGTGTGTGTGTGTGTGTGTGTGTGTGTGTGTGTGTGTGTGTGTGTGTGTGTGTGTGTGTGTGTGTGTGTGTGTGTGTGTGTGTGTGTGTGTGTGTGTGTGTGTGTGTGTGTGTGTGTGTGTGTGTGTGTGTGTGTGTGTGTGTGTGTGTGTGTGTGTGTGTGTGTGTGTGTGTGTGTGTGTGTGTGTGTGTGTGTGTGTGTGTGTGTGTGTGTGTGTGTGTGTGTGTGTGTGTGTGTGTGTGTGTGTGTGTGTGTGTGTGTGTGTGTGTGTGTGTGTGTGTGTGTGTGTGTGTGTGTGTGTGTGTGTGTGTGTGTGTGTGTGTGTGTGTGTGTGTGTGTGTGTGTGTGTGTGTGTGTGTGTGTGTGTGTGTGTGTGTGTGTGTGTGTGTGTGTGTGTGTGTGTGTGTGTGTGTGTGTGTGTGTGTGTGTGTGTGTGTGTGTGTGTGTGTGTGTGTGTGTGTGTGTGTGTGTGTGTGTGTGTGTGTGTGTGTGTGTGTGTGTGTGTGTGTGTGTGTGTGTGTGTGTGTGTGTGTGTGTGTGTGTGTGTGTGTGTGTGTGTGTGTGTGTGTGTGTGTGTGTGTGTGTGTGTGTGTGTGTGTGTGTGTGTGTGTGTGTGTGTGTGTGTGTGTGTGTGTGTGTGTGTGTGTGTGTGTGTGTGTGTGTGTGTGTGTGTGTGTGTGTGTGTGTGTGTGTGTGTGTGTGTGTGTGTGTGTGTGTGTGTGTGTGTGTGTGTGTGTGTGTGTGTGTGTGTGTGTGTGTGTGTGTGTGTGTGTGTGTGTGTGAGCGCAGCCAATCATCGTATTGCTGGTCTACGCAGGTATGGTCGTTATGTTTGATATTTGGTCATGTTGGTGATGACCGTTGGGTTATCACGATTTATGGAGTTGTGCAGGTAGACTGCCGTATGCCGTGTGTTCTACCCGTCAATACTGAACAGTGTGAATATTCCAACACACATGAGGATGCACGCACAGAGTGACACGTGGCAGTCACCAACCCGCGAGTTAGAACACGAATTCTATCTCTGTATAGGTCGAACAAGGTGATGGTTCAAGTATCTGACTCAGAAACTGACCATGCAGGTGTGATCCTAGATCTCAGGTGCGGAGTACTCCGCGCACATACTTGACATTTCCTCCAACTGAACTTACGGCATGACGCTTCCACTCGCGCTTGCATTCGAACAGTCACTAGGCAGTTTACAGTCTTGAGGTCACTTGAATGCAAGGTCATTTGTTCCGTTGGTCTTGACATATCTGCTTCATGTGAACAATAATTTGTTTAATGCTCACACGACATCCCCGTTGCACGGTTTCACACCTGACCATGTTCTCAATGAGACGGCTCTGCACTGTGTACCGCCCGTAATGTGAAGGTTCACTATGGGCCTCCGTGGGGAAAAACCCCTGGAACAGCTTGGTATAGTATCGGGGTTCTTTGACTTGCAGTTGACAGCATTATTGCTCGCAATCGGTCATATAGTAAGGGTTGATGATATTCTTAGACATGCGTGCCTGTGTGAGAGGAACGTGAACGCTGTCTGAAAAGATTGATACTTTTCCAGGCTATGTTCATCGTTTTGTTATGTTTGCTCGGTCTGATAGATTTTACATAACAATTGAACATAACATAACAATTCACAAGCCTAGAGCATCATGCACAAAGTAAACCATCTTCTGCACAAGATACATCTTGAGATGCCATCAGGAGACCCTTGTCCACACATCCATAAGAAAACCAGCCAAAGCAAGCAATGCAACATGATCCCACCACCTCATCCTGTCAAGGACGAACAACACGCACATTGGGTGTTCTTGTGACTTCCAAAACTTGGCAAATATATTCAGCTTTCTGAGAGACTGCAGCATGCTGCCTGGTGTCGCTTTTCTTGTAAACTCCTCGCAAAACATTTTGTATACAGAAGAGCCCTCCACCTAAAAGCAACACCCGGCAGATCCATTTCCGAACTACCTTGGATGAAGGAGAAGTACTCTGCAAGCTTGATGTGTGGGGCCTGTCCATGCATAGATCCTTTGAGACTTCACCAAACTCCTCACTGCCATATAGCAAAACTGCAGCTCACGCTTGATAGACTCACACATGTATGGAAGTGACAATGGCACGGTGCACCAGCATTGAGATGAAAACAGCAGCAATTGTTGCATTTGACAACCGCATGCTACGTGCTTAGAAACTGAGGCAGCCTCAAGAAGAACACTCTGCTACCTGCGCCAGAAATTCATCGTACCATGAGATGTCTCAACCGGACGACATACCTTCATTCTGATCAAGCATCGGCGATTTGAAAGATGCCACGGAAGGAACATCATAGCTGGACAGCTGACCTGATGATTTGCGACCAGTGAAAGCTGCCATTGGTTCCATCCTATGCACAATGTCTGCAGTGAATGGAAGCCAAGCCACAGACACTTAAATTCGGGCTTGAGAAGTGTTCCACTGGAACCATACATGATCATTCAGCTGCAAACGAAGACATCACAGAAGATTTTGGTGGATTTGGCAAGATGAAACGGCACATAACGACAACAAGGAATAGGTAACAAAGATGAAATACAAAGCAACAGCATCGACATGAGCTCCAGAAAAGGGCTTCTACGTCATGTCCCATCTGGTAGATAGCACCTGGCTGGCCTTGGGGACGCAGGAGTTTGCAGGCTGCCGTCTACAAATCCGATCACTTGAGAAACCGCAGAATACGCCGCCTGCACGCTTCAACAGCATATGTCACTCACGCTGTCAGCCAGGAAATGCACTAAAAGCAGCGCAGTAAGTGCGGTGCAGACTGAGCGGAGGTCGAGAGGATATTACAGCATTTGATGGGATATGGTCCAAAGCTTGCTGCCCCGCGCGCAAGAGTTGTATACGATATTCATCAAGATGTCCGATGCAATGATCCTGCGCGTGGCCCACACGTCAGAAGTGGTGTCTCTCGCGAACTGTCTCAGCTGCAACGATAGCACACCTTCGATGCCAATGAGGAAGCTCCCCGCCGCTTGATTTCCAGAAGCTTATTGAGCAAACATTCCACGTGAGTTCTGCAGCGCAAATTAACCTCCGAGCCCCTGGAGGCATTACATATGACCGTGTTCACGGACCGATTGCAACGCACCTGACATGCAGCAAGCCAGTTCGTTCCTTGTTCAGATCCTGTATTGTTCGATTTGTACCGGGGATAGCAGTAGCGCTTATGTGAGTTGTTAACAACTTCTGAAGACGAGAAGTCCTGGAAATGGTCGTTGCCAAACATACATCGGCTTGACAGAGGTCACCGCTGTGCGTCATTGCTCCAAGGGCATGAAGCTAATATCTGTGAATAGGTACATTCCCGGGCCGACGGGCAATCAGGTGAAGCTCCAGAGCCCTGCAGGCGAAGCTTCTTGCGAAAGAGGCTTGCGAGCACTGCACATCAACGTGCAGATGCAGATTATATGCTATACTGCGATTTAACACATTTTCCACCTCGCGGAGCGTAGGCGCTGTTGGGGCCTTCAATTTGAAGTGCCGATGCAAAACTACTTCTGTAATGACGGTCGCAAATGGGAACGACGCATAAGTCCCCCCCGGTAGCTCGGCAGGTCCAGCGCTCACGGAGCGTTCAACAGTCCTTACCACCGATTCTTCTGTTCTACTCTGTGCGAATTATGTGAAGTTATTCGGTGCACCGACCTGCACTGCTGCCACTACGAATGGCCATCACATCCAATTCCACAGGGGCGTTCATTGCACTCTGGACGTGATGAAACAGCTGAACTATTTATGCGTGCTCCTGAGACAGCTGACTTATAGTGAAGCTTGATTCAGCTTTGCACACAAAGGTCGGTGTTGACCGGTTCGAAGCAACCTTGAGCGCAGAGTCCCTGTGCTTGATCCGGGCATATCAGGCGTGTCTGGCATGCCTACGATGGTGTGTGACATTCAATGAATATTATTTTTTGTCAAAGAGGCACGCCACCACAATGCTGTGCTGTAGTAAGGGGTCATCAAGCAGCAGGCTGCTGCTCATCTTGTGGCGCTGTGGCATTGTTACAGAAACAACCAACAAAATATCCTCCGATTTCACCAAAATGGCAATGGTGTACCAACGACGGCAGCTAGTGTGGCCCATTGCGCACATTGAACTGCGGCAGTGAGGTGAGCGTGCTCATTAGGCAATACCATGACCCCGGTCATCATCCCCGCTATCGCCACCATCTTCTCAGGCACGTGCACCCGCCGCCATCTGATCAGAAAGGGACGACGACATGGTGGTGCTACCGCTCTTGCAGGCTTGTGTATGAACAACAGCCAGGCCGCTACTTCTTCTCGAGATTCACGTGCTCCAGCTGGTCCCCATCGGTGGCATGAGTGCCTATGTGACACAGGCTATGTCACAAGCCCAGGAATGCCTTACAGTTGTGCCCGGATTTAGCCCCGCGGTGCTGTGTGTTGATGTCTGGCCGCCCGTCACATGCGTCCGGTGCGGATGAAGAGATGGTGCCAAAGGTGTGGGTGCGTGTATGCGGGCGTGGGGGGGCACTGATGACAGAGCCATAGAGGACGGTGGCACCGCGGGACCCGCAGGTACGACATGAACAAGAATAGCTGCACCGCTTACCACCGCCACTCCACATAGAAGAATGATGAGACACCATTGTCCACAATCACCATCCATGCACGCCAATTCACTTGCACACCCACACCTATACCCACGCAAGTACCTACAAGTATCCACATGCATCTGACCCACCCTATGGCTCCGTCCCGGCACAACCCATTGCATGCGCTACCTGGGCGCCCAGACACCACCGCAAGGCCACTGTCGGGCACAAAAAGTGCTGGGGACCCCCAGACCCAGCCCCCCCTCTCCCACAATGCTGGGTTTCATTGATCGTTGTGCCCAACTTTGCCGTACATCCATTCGAAAGACACATGTCGCATGTGATTCAAAGCTAAGCCTAGTATACTAGTAGTCTTGAGAAGAATATAGCATAAGGCTGATGGCGCATCAGAACCCACCCTTGTTGTGGAGCTCCCTACAAAGAAGGCGACTGCCGTGAGATAGCATCTCACGCTGGCGCAGTCCGGTGGACACAATGCACGCAACTTATGCATTGAGTCATGATGTCCACTCATGTACATGTATCTGCCAAGCATGCAAAACTCAAGCCAACCATCGACACAAGACTGTGGAGTCGTTTCAACTCACTGTCACACAACAATAGAGATGTTGGGTGCTACTGTGGTGACATGACGAGTGTTTATACTCAGCTAAAAGCACTAGGTGCTGATGTGGACCAGCGATGGCTCAGACTGAAATTGCTAGAGGTGGGAGAGGAGCTCAATGCCGTGCGCGGTGATCTCCTCTACGCAAGCCCACTGTAATCATTGCACGATTGGCTGAGCATTCCGATCTGCTCAAACAGCGGCTGCAGGCTAGGTCTAGGGCGCCTGCGGGCAGACCAGGTCAAGGCTGGCGCAAGCAGCCTCGTGGCGATGCTCCTGGAGTCGCTGCCCTTGCGGTTGGCCAGGCTTCTCGCAATGAGAACAGGCCGTGCTTCTTATGCAAGAAGACATGCAAATTGCGTGCGAACTGCCCCTAGCGTAAGCAGGCCGCGGCCAAAGACGTGTGTGCGGTGGAGATGCCTGAGGAGTATCCCACTCCATATGCGTCAAAGCCATGGGACTTGCTTGTAGACAGTGGCTAGGACATGCACATTGTCGGCAACTGAGAAATGTTCGTTGAGTATGGTCCATATCATCTGACTGCCAATCCCGCGGGACCATGCAAGCTCCCCATTATGGGCAGGGGAACCATTCTGGTGAACCTGGGCACTTATGCGGATGTGCATGGGAACAAGCATCCTCTCGATGTGGAAATCCCGGGTGTCGATTATGCGCCTGGGTGTCGTACAACATAATGAACACGTGCCATTTGCGTGATGAGAACATGTTCTTAGATATTGCACAGGAGTGTGTTATATCCCCCCAGGTTCGGAGACATGGCTGTCGGTTACGAGGATGCGTCCAAGTACCAACACTTGGATGAGGATGGTAACCGTGTCTTGGCTATTAAGTTGGGCTCCAAGAAGAAACCTGTTTTGGAGGGTCATCTTGGCAATAGGGGAGTGTTTTGGTCTAATCAAGGGAGTCCGACGTCTGTTTTGGGGGAGCAAAAGCAGTGGTGTCATGTGGCTGCAATCGACATCAACCTGCCCAATGATGGGGGAGCTGAGGTCCTGCATGATGCATACTTGCCTGATCCCGCGTTCATGGCGTAGTTGTCCTTTCATCAGTCCAATTAGGTATAGAAGCACATGCAGTCTAATGACCCGTTTTATTGTGATTTGTCTTTGACAGTTAGTGTTGAAGCGATGGGAAATCGCTGCCATGGGTGCAAGATTGGCAAAGTGCCCGCGGGCAACTTTTCAGCCAACAATCGTGAGCTCACATGCCAGGCGAAGTCCCCTCATGAGCAATTGCATGATGATTTGGCGAGTCCCCTCACTACAGTTGGGATCGGCGGTGTGAAATTTGTTTTGTTTGTGATGTGTGCCTTCACAAGGTATGCTTTTGTCGTGGATCTGCGCAAGAAGAGTGAGGTTGCGGCCATGATCTCTTGTATCATTGAGCGCATTCGGGTGAATGTGGTGAGGCGAGGTGAAGCGGGTGTGCGTATCTTTCACACCGACAAAGGGGGGGAGTTCTTGGTTGCGGCCCTAGAACTGTACCTCCGACGTCGCGGCGTCACTCACCGGAAAACCCCCACAGCAGATGACCGCGCAAACGGGATGATCGAATGGAGGATCGGCACTGCTTTCAAAGCAGTTTAAGCTGTGATGCTTGCTAGTGGCCTGTCTCTGTTTCTGTGGATCGAATGCCTTGCCAGTGTTCTCCATGGTCACAACCTCACGTCATGCTCGGCGTTGTACCATGACAGGCTGGCAAAGCTCATGAAGGGCCAAATTACCTCTTGCAATGCCCAGGCGTCTGCGGACGTCAAGGCAGCTGACAAGGTCAAGCGCATGAAAAAGGCCGAAAAGGATAAGTTGAAGGAGGCAGAGAAGCGTAAGTGGGCATTGCTTGCGATGACGCAGCGCGATGATGTCCTGTTGAACTCATCGGACGGGGATATCATCCCATTTATGTCATTTTCCACAGATACCACGATGGAGGTGTTCCATGATTTGCTGCAGCAGCATCGACCATGGGGGGTTGAGGTGTATGCGTACCCTCACGATGACAAGCTGCCGAAACTCGCCGCGCGGGTTTTGTGGGATATCCATATCTTGGGATTCAAGGATGTAGATGACATAATCAAGGGAGGAGTCATCTAACAAAGGACTCGTTGCTTCAGGTGGGTCCCAGTGGTTGGAGCATGTCGTGTGTACTCTAGAGGTCACCAATTCAATTCTTACGTTCGTTTTTGCAGCGCGACTATACGCGGCAGCAAGGTACGCTCCCCTCCACGTCATCATGCACAATCAGCATGCTTACCAGCTCAGGCACGCGCATTAACCCTTGTGCACACTCGATGAGACTAACCAGCGTCTTGGCAGCGGGGTATTGTCGCATACTGGGTTGAAGTTGGGTTGGGTCCCAGCATGCAGCGGGTGTACGCCCAGGATGGTCGTGGGGCTATGGTTATGGTGGTGCGCCAGGTAACGTGTACAACCGATCAGATAACCCGTCACGTACGCAAGTACGATATGTCTGTTGTGGTAGACCGGCGGCAGCTTGCAGAGTTTGCGAACTCTTATGATGTCACCTTCGAGAGGGTTAATAAGGGCATTCAGGTGCTCGATGCCAACGTTCCTTCCTTCGATGGTGTTGTCACATATGACGGGGGAGTGCTGCGACGTCTGCGTGACCAGCTGCACACTGTCAAGACGCGTGTTAGTCTCATCGAGTGTGCACAGGGGTTAATGCGCGTGCCTGAGCTGGTAAGCATGCTGACTGTGCATGACGACGTGGAGGGGAGCGTACCTTGCCATCACGTAAAGTCGCATGACAGAAATGAAAGTCAGAATTGAACCGGTGACCTCTAGAGTACACACGACATGCTCTAACCACTGGGGCTCACCTGAAGCAACGAGTCCGATGTTGGATGACTCCTCCCTTGACTATGTCATCTATATTCTTGGATCCCCAGATATGGATATCCCACAACACACACCCCCACTGGGCATGGGAAGGTCCCAGTAATGGATCAGACCTTCCAGCATGAGGTGGAACCGCCTGAGGATGGATACTTCCCTCCGCCAAAAGCCTCTGCGGAGGTGATCCGTCGTGACCCTGCTAGGGACACACCGGAGATGGCCAGGCACGCCATGCATCGCTTGCGAGCAGTTGCATGTGCTGATGCGCAACATAGCATTGACAGGCCTCCGCGAAGGACAGGTCAAGTTTGCAATGAGCAGTCACTGCCTGGCCGCACCAATGTGTTGACCCGTGCTGCGCGCATCAGGGACCCTGATCATGCAGCTGCTCATGTTGTCCCGATGACGTCCTCCGAATCGTCATCTGATGACGACATGGACGACGATGATGACGGTCCAGGCACCTACGATGTTGAAGAAATAGACTACTTTATCAGCGACGATGAAGCGGTTGCGGCCCACAAGAATCGTGAGGCTCAGCGGGTCCGCTCTGGAAGAAATTAGGCCGCGGCCTGAGCATCCAACGCGGGAGTAGTAGCTAAGCCCCTGCGAGGGGCTGGGGGACTGAAAAACTCCTGGGAGGATGAGCCTGGCGAGATTGAAATGGAGTCCGGGTCCGAATTAGGGGGAGAGATCCGGGCTGCCCCCTCTGCCGCTATTGGGACTGATCCACCAGAGGAGGTAAGAGCCATTCCAGCTGATTCATCCCCTGCTAAAATCATACCTCTTGTGCGCAGACGCCTTGTTTCATTGGTTGTGGATGTAGCTGCTATGCATGAGCCTGCGGGCTCTGACCTTGCTAGTAGTGAAACAGTAGCAGCTGTCATTGAGTCTATAGGCTGCAGCCAGGACACATAAGCCGTGGCTGACTGTGGAGTGTCTGGTGCAGGCCTGAAGCATCAGCATGTGGAGTCTGGTGAGCAGCAGAGTGATCAGCGTCGTGGGTCGCGCAGAGCAGCTGCGGCCAGGAAGCAGAAGGCCTCCAGTTATGATTTGCCTTATATGAAGGAAGGACTTGCGGGTCCGGACAAGGATGCATGGCTGCGGGCCATGCAGCAGGAGGTGGATGCACTGGGTGAGAACGGGATGTCATGATCTTACAAAGGCCCTGAACCAGGATGGTTGCAAGGCAGCTAGGCATGTGAGTGGCCTAGACAACATAAGCTTATGAGTTCTAGTAATAGGGAGTAAGCTGAACTAACTGTCACCATGCGAATTGATGCAGTCTGAAGTGCTAATACAATGCCCTAAAGTACCTATGAGAACGCCAGTCTTGCTTGATCTTGACTTGGTACTGCTTGACTTGAACTCGAATCTTGTATCTTGATATCTTTATTAGTTTGAATGCACCATCTTACACTCCCTTTCAACACTGCTCCGCACCGACGCCTTTGCTTCTCCTTACATGCTCATAACACAGAGCACTGCCTATTCACTGTCATCTCGGCACGTCACAACATAGAGGCCGTTCATCCCGATGCAATTGATAGTATTTTAATTTCGTTCTCAGCCCCAATCGGCCGAGCTTCCTCAAGGATGAGAAGGCTTATGAGCACTGCAACTACATCAAGCAGTGCAGAGACAAGCGTGCATCAGAGCTGATGGCACGGCTGAGCGCACAGTCGCGCATGCATGCACGTGCAGACGGATGCACGCAGCGTGACTGCATTTGCGCGCAGGTGCGCTAGCTCGAGCAATGCTAGCAACGAGCATGGCTCAGTTACATAGCTAGGCCACAACATTCATGTCATGATCTTACAAAGGCGCCGATGGGGCCAGCGTGCGCTAGCTCGTGAGCTGCGCCGCCGCGTGATCGGGCGGTGGCCGCATCGACATGCCTGCGGCGTGCAAGAGCTTCTCTAACACGTCCGGCACAGTCGTGCATCGGGCCACACGTTCTAAGTGTATTGGAAAGTGGCGCACTTCCTGACCTGGCACTTGGCGCGTTGTACGCAGGAAAGCCTGATTTTCAGATATGCTTTCGACAACAAATGGGCCTGTGACCGCATTTTTCTTGCCCAGTCCGCGTTCTAGGACATAAGCAGGCGGCAGCCGGAGGCGGTGTGCCATCACCAACTCATTCGGCGCATAACCGGTCACTGTATGCCGGCGTTGCATGTATTCCATGCGTGTCTGCGGAAGCAGCGCGGGCCAATCATGGATGGCACCTGTGGCAATATGAGCTCTGTTAGCTGCTATGATCACTAGTCATACAGTACAGACTCCTGTCAATTGCCAGTCAAAGATCTTACAGAATAACTATGCCGTGTGTCTCACCTGTGGCAATATGAGCTCTGTTAGCTGCTATGATCACTAGTCATACAGTACAGACTCCTGCACCACGTAGTACGCTCAGCACACTGATCTCTGCTATTGTCAGACGACAGACACACACAGACAGCAAAGCATTCTCACCTGTCAATTGCCAGTCAAAGATGACCTGGAATTGACAGCTACGTCCTATATTCTGTGCACTGGACAGCCGACCTACGGTCTGCCCGCAGACTCACAGCCAAATGCATGTGATCTGCTGCACTCGCGTTATCACAGCTACGACACGCTTGCACCGGGAAAGCTCTGCTTCCCACACACCCCCTCAAGCGCTGTCGCTTGGAGATTCAACCAGAAAACCAGCCACTGCCTTTCCTAGCGCTGGACCAGCCAAAGCCTTGGTCAGCATATCAGCCTTCTGCTCAGCTGTCGGCACAAACTGGACATCAATCTCCTGTCGCATAAATCTGTTCCTAATGAAGTGATACTGGATGTCAATGTGCTTGCTCCTTCCTGGAGCACCAGCAGTCCTCTGCTTCATCAGATGCAAAGCACTCTGATTGTCACAATAAACAGTCATCCGCTCAACACGACCATAGATATCCCCCAGCAACTTCCTCATCCACAGTGCTTCTTTCACTGCCATGGCTGCTGACATATACTCAGCCTCTGCGGTGGACGTGGCCACCACTGTCTGCAACTTGGCACTCCACATCACTGGGCACCCATGCATCATCAACATCATACCTGATGTACTCTTTCGATTGTCAAGATCCCCAGCCAGATCTGCATCAGAATATAGCTTCAATGCCTCATCTCTGATTACCCCGAGCTCCTTGAAGTCTGCTTCTGTGAAGGTCTTCACCCCTTTCATCTTGTCTTCTGGGTCGAATCTGAACATCAGCCCATGATTCCATGTACCTCTCAAGTACCTCAGAACTCTCTTCATTGCCTGGAAATGCACATCCGTCGGCTTTGCCATGAATCGACTCAGCACGCCCACTGGATACGCCAGATCTGGTCTCGTATGAGTCGACAGGTACAGCAATGCACCCACTGTCTCTCCGTACGCCGCCTTCCTTGGGTCATCATCCTTCAGCTCCACTCCTGTGGTCTTCGTCATCATGTGCCTGGTCTCCATCGGAGTCGCCTTCGGCTTGCAATCCCACATGTTGGCCCTCTGTAGCACATTCTTGGCATACTGAGGCTGCTTCAATAGCAGACCTTCTCCAGCCACTTCTTCAACTTCTTGCCCCAGAAAGAAATGCAGCGGTCCCAGATCCTTCACTTCAAAATGCTTGCCCAGCATCTCCAAAAGCTGGGTCCTCTGAGATCTGAGGCTGGCCAGTCCTCCAGCTCCCCCGGTCCGTTTCAGCATCGATCCGACCACTGCCTCTCTGGACTTACGCTGGTCCCGTGATCCGATGCCCCACTTAACGCGACACGAGTGGCCGCGACCTGACTGTGCAAGGCGGGTGTCGAACTACCGACCTCACGAACCCAGCTTTTGTGGCAATCCAGTGATATGGCCGCTATACCACTGGATTGCCACAGCACCAGCAACTTTTGCCGCCAACATGGTCTTCATTGTGCGCACGAGTCGCTCGACGGCGCCGTTGGACTGGGAATGGTACGCAGAGGTCTGGACGTGGTCAATGCCAAACCGTTCTAGCTGGTGCCGGAAGGCTCCAGCAAACTCTGTCCCGTTATCCGTGGTCACCCATTCCGGGATGCCGTAGCGCATGAACCAGAAGTCATGCACGGCACGAGCGACTGTGTCGGCACTCTTGTCTCGCAGCGGTGCGAATTCCGCTGCCTTTGTGAAATAATCCACCATTAGGCACACATACCCTTGGCCGGTCTGTGCCGTGGACAACGTGGCTTTGATGCGCCCTGCCTTGCCACGCACTGGCGCCGCTTTCACATCACGGAGGGGATCCGGGCCAGCCAGGTCAATGTGCACATGGCAGAACGGCTTGCTCATGCGGGGAAGCTGCACATCTGCCACATGTTGCAATTCCAACCGCTTGACTTGGCAAGCATGGCACTGTTCAACATAAGCTGCTACATCTAGCTTGATGCCTTGCCAATGGTAGTGCTGATGTAGCACGGCCAGTGTTTGACTCACGCCGGCATGTCCCATGCGATCATGATACGCTCCAATCAGTCCCCAGCGAAATTCCACAGGGGGCACTGCTAGCCACAAACGGTCGCCTGTGCGCAATTGCGTATGCTCGAGCAGCCATTCTGGGCGAGTCGGATGCAATCGCAAGGTGGCAGCCTTCTTACGGACTTTGCGTTTCAGCGCTTTGGGCATATCGGGGTGGAACACTGCTTCCGCCGCAGCACGCGCGTGCTGCGACGCTGCTTCCGGGTCGCGGTCACCGCTTGATGCATGGCAGTTCAAGGACTCGACCACTGCCCGCTCCTGTCGCTCAACATACGCACGTACCAAATCCGCTAGATCTGGGTGATGCGAATCTTCACGCCGCGCAAACAAGATCGGGTCGCTGCGGCGGAGTTCGTCGACGTTGGAATACGCTTCATCGCATTGATGGCAGTGCCACCCTCCATCGGGTACCACAGACCGTCGGGGGTGCATACACTGCAGGTGGTATGGCCGGTTGCAGGTATCGCATAACACCATGTGAGCGTAACCCTCTGCAGCACCGCAAATGGTGCAGGGTTCCTTGTTCTTTGCTTGCGTGTCGCCCGATGTCCACAGCTCTTGCAGGCTATGCATGCACCATGACTGGGGATCGAACACATCATGGCCCTCGTCTTCAATATCAAGAACGCGGCCCTCGGTAGCAAAGGCCAGGTGACCACCAACTGCGGTCACGCTGCCCGCTTCCATGTGGGATTAGTGTCTCGACAGGTGGTCGGCCACAACATTCTGATCTCCCGGCAGGTACTCAACTTCATAGTCGAATTCTTGCAGGCGCATCGCCCATCGCTCTAGCTTAGAATTTTCGAAGCGAGCCGTGGACAACCATTTCAAGGCCGCGTGGTCAGTGCGAACACGAAATTTGTAGCCGTGTAAATACGGTCTGAATTTTCTGGTGGCCCATACAAGGGCCAGGCACTCTCCTTCCGTGGGAGCATAATGGCTCTCAGCTTGGTTCAGAGATCTGCCAGAGTACGCTATGACATACTCTTTCTCTGCAGAGTCCGGATCTGCAGGATCCTCTGGCTGGATGTGGCTCAAAACTGCACCAACAGCTAGTTTGGACCAGTCTGTGGTGAGAATGAACGGTCGTTCTGGGTCTGGCATGCGTAAGTACGCCGGAGACACGAGATCTGCTTT
This sequence comes from Ulva prolifera, assembly GCA_023078555.1. Classification (NCBI taxonomy): domain Eukaryota; kingdom Viridiplantae; phylum Chlorophyta; class Ulvophyceae; order Ulvales; family Ulvaceae; genus Ulva; species Ulva prolifera. The sequence continues at coordinate 3,752,671 of CM041202.1, read as the reverse complement.
TAGCTGCTCAAAGGCGCGCTGGCATTCCTCAGACCAGATGAATTGCACGTTCTTTTTCAGCAACGCCCTCAAAGGTGCTGACTTGTCCGCATACGCGTGTATGTGCTCGTGGAAATATCCAGTGGCACCCAAGAAGCTGCGAACGTCCGCAACATTTCGAGGCACCGGCAGCTTGTCCACCGCAGCCACTTTGTCAGGATCGGGCGCAATGCCGGCCTCACTGACAATAGAGCCCAGTACTCTGCACTCTGCACCTGCCCAGACGCATTTGGCATATTTAACCATCAGACCTGACTTGCGCAGTCTCTCAAACACCCAAGCAAGAATGCTGAGGTGCTCCTGCCATGTCTTGGAGAAGATTGTGATGTCGTCTATGTAGGCTGACACGCCTTTGATATCTCTCAGCCCATGTGCCATGAGACGTTGGAAGGCAGCAGGCGAGTTGGAGAGACCCATAGGAGCCTTCGTCCAGACATCAACTTCTCCATCGGGGCGCGTAAAGGCCGTTTTGTGCTGATCCTGTTCGACCACTGGAAGGGCCCAGAATCCCCAGGTCAAATCCAGGGCTGTGAAGTATTTACAGCCGGACATGGATTGAAGCAGGTCACGGATATGCGGGAGGGCATGGTAGTCGCGCTTCGACACAGCATTCAATCTGCGGAAGTCTACGCACATACGCAGCTCGTCCGGCTTACGTGGCTTCGGCACAAATAGCACCGGAGAGAGAAAGTCGGTTGGACCGTCAGCTTTCTTTATAACTTCCTGCTGCAAGAGCAGGGACACTTGCGTTCTGAAAGCTTCCAATTCTTTGTATGAGAGCCTGTAAGGCCTCTGCTTACATTTGGCACCTTCCTCCGTGGGAATCTGGAGGTAGAACTCCTTGTAATCCTCAGATAGGCACCCAATGTCATTAGGGTCCCAAGAGATCTGGTCCTTGTGCTTTTCAATCAGAGCTTGTAGCTCTTGAGTCTGCTTGTCTGTGAGCTGGTCGCTCGTGACTTGAGCTACCTCCGCTGTGGCACTGGCGAGATGTGCTTTCTCGACCGTGGCTCGGCGGATAGACTCTTCTGTGCGCAATTGCCTTTGCCTAAGGTGATACTGAGTACGCCTACAGAATGTGCGGGGCACGCCTGAATGCTCTGCGCATGAAGCTGCTGCAGATTTCGGCAGTTCCGTGAAATTATTTCCGGGAGGTGCAGCCTCGATCAGGATGCGGTGCTCCTCCGGAATTGCGTCAGGGTCAAAACCTAGTGCCTGGTCGTGTGAAGGGTCAGGCACACGTAACGACGATTTTGTCGCAGTGTCCTCCCCCTCCTCAGGCATGTCGTGTGCGACCTGCAACACGAGTTGACGTGGGCGAACTCATCACCCACTAAATCACCACCGTCGATGACTGGTGTAATAATGAAGGGCAAGCGCGGCTTGCAGAAAGCTTTGCTGCCTAAGGACATATCCACAAGGGCACAGCCCTGAGAGTCTATGGAACAGTTATATGTCCCCTTCGAAATGCTATCGAAAACACCTGCCAATGCAGCATTTTTGAGGGACGGGTCTTTAAACGAGCGGACCCAGCGCCGTGCAGACACTGTCAACTCAGTCATTGAGATGCATCGGTGACGGCTCCACTGAGTTGCGTGGGCGTGAGGCGTTTGCCGGTAACATTCCATGTCATCCAGGGGGTCTGGAGATGGAGAATCTGGCAGCACCCAGCATCTGTGGGGTCGCGGCCCCGAAACAGATTTTGAAGCCCTTTAGGGAAATACAGCCCATATCCTTTCGGCACGCCCAGGCAGATGGAAGTAACTCCCATTGACTGCGACAAAGGGTATGCCGGCGGATAGGGGGCATTGAATTTCCTGCGGAACCCAAGTCCGAGGACAACATCTGCCGGGGAGACGTCGACGAGCGTACAATACACTGGATAGCACGCACAACCAAGGCGCAAGTGAATTAGAACCATGTGGTCATGCCGCGTCGCGTCCCCATGAAAACCAGTGAGGGTGACAGGCTGCTGCATTTTAACACCATGAGGTTTGCCAATGTCATGGTTGTCATTGAACGCGGGGTGACCATTTTCCCAATTCGCTTTGTGCTTCTGCCAAGCAGATTTGGTGATGGTATTGAGTTCTGCGCCCTCATCGAAAGCGACTTTCAACCCCTGAGGGTGATTTGGCTCACCGGCGCGGGGAACCTGAGATGTCAAGAACCCCGTGCACTTCCGCATTCCAGCGAACGGAACTTTAAAGTTGGTAGTCTTGCCCGGCACTTTTGTCCATTCTGCGCTGGAACAGAGTATCTTGGACCACCGAGCGCTGACACCGCTAGGGTCTGCGCATGTGGAAATGGCAGTAGCCAATACTTTCATCGTGTCCGGAGTGGCGCCGGCATGGGCAGTCACGACTCGACGGAGTGCGGCAGCCAGGACCGCATCAACGCGTTTGCGTGGGCCGGCGAGCACATGAGCATCGTCCGCTTCACGCAGCGTCTCGGCAAGTTGCACAAGGAGCGTCACAAGTCGGTCATGCACAGCGAGCGCCGCCAGCTCTGCCAGAGAAAGGGTGACCGTAGACTGCAGAATTGCTCGGTACACACGCGTGGGCACTTTACGATCTGCCATTTCGCGGCGGAACTCATCGAGGTGCGCTCGGTGCGCGGCGACTGTGTCGGAGTCCTGCTCATCACACACATCCCCGCGGTCCGCCTGAAAATTGGGCCGGCGTGCCGACGGCTTCCGCGCTAGGCGGGCTGGGTGCACTGCTTTGGCACCCGCGGGAGGGACAGTGACCGCATCCTGAGAATTCTGAGCAAGAGCATCAGTAGTGTCGCCGTGCGAGCTGCTGGCGCTAGCAGGGGAGGGCGTCTTTGCTCGCTTGTTACGTCTGCCTTTGCGCCCCCCCCGCTGTAGCTGCGCGGTCAAGCGCGCCAGAAGGGATAGCGGACTCCACATCATTTGCAACAGTCGGGAGTGCCGAAGGCGCGTCCAGGACAGGCGTGGGAGCAGTGGTGTCCAGACCCTTCAACGGCACTTCCACTGGAGGCTGCGCTGATATGGTACGAGGTTGCTCCTTAGGATCATATGAGCGTTCGCGGGCAGTAGGGCTGAACTCAACTGTGATGCGGGAGCGCGTGGCAGCAGCGACCGAAGCATGGCCTGGCTTTGCTGCCGGCTCAATGCTCGCTGCCAGCATCTCCCAATGGTCTTTATGCGGCCATACGGTGGGCCCAACGGCTGGGGAGCGGCCGTGCTGGAGGGCATGCGAATTCACCGCTGCCACGACTGCATTGGACATGTGCGCGCTCAGAGCATTGGTGTTGACTGACATATGTGGATCAGATGCCATCAGCATGTCAGGGGAGAAATCTTGCTGGACCGGTTGGTTCGCGTTTGGCTGGTCCCAAAGCGGGCCAGGGTCGCGATCACCACGACCACCGCCACGGCCACGGCCGCGACCTCTGCCGCGCCCGGTGGGAGTGCCCCGCTCTGTCGGAGCTGCACCACTCGCGGCGACAGCCGCAGACGCAGCTGCCGAGGCAGCACGCCGGGGCTGTGCTGAATGCTCGGCTTGCTCACGATCAAGCATATGGCACAACGCGCGAATGGGTTCTAGATCCCCCCAGTTATACTCGTCGGATGTCTCCGTGATGCCCTGCTCAAGCAAGTGTTTGCGAGCCACAGTATGGAAAACGCGACCGAGCGTGTCGGCGCGATGTGTAACCCCAAATAACGTCATGTACAGCGCCGGGGTAAGTTTGGCGCGCACGTTGTGCAATCTATACACACGCACATTATCGTCTATGTGACGCGTGAACAACTTATCCGGCTGTTGCATGTGCCGGTCTGGAAGCACAGTGAGGCTTGTCGCCAACTCCGAATGTTTGTCTTGGAAGTTGGACCGCACTAAACGCAGCAAGGTGTCCGAGGTGCGATTCGCATCGCTGGATGCGCTCAGGCGCACGTGGAATTCTACAGGGAACATGGCCAACAAGCGGTCATGTATCCACCTGTCCGAAATCACCCCCGGCAACCGTGCAGCAAATGCGCGAAACTTAACAGAAGTCTCGTGGGCGGTGCCAGCCAGTCACCAACGTCCGTGACGCCGTGCACAAATTGCAACGACTTGTCCACTAAAGTTTTCCCCCAAAACTCAGCCAAAGCTAGGCGTTTGGTAGGATTTTTCTCATCGTCCGCGGAATCAAGCATGGTCATGAGTTCCGTAACAGCGGCGTCAAGGTGATACCAGCAGCAAGCAACGAAGCTTTAGACTCTGCCCGTGTGCCTGTGCCTTCCGCGTGGACGATCGCAGCTGCACCTGGTGCCGGTGGCTTTGATGCCGCGGCAGGCGCCGGAGACGCACATGAGGCTTGCGAAGGCACACGCGGCGGCATCACCGCCGACACCGGAAGGTGGTGCGCCAGCAAGCCGGACGATGCACGTGGCAACCCACTAGTGAAGTCAAGCAGATCAATGTCCGTGACCAAAGGGGGCAGGCTGGTGCCGGATGTATATGGTGCGGACGTTGACGAGGACGAACCAGTGCTGACGTTGGCCAGTGCCTGAACTCGCGCGGACACCGCTGCCAGTACAGACCGGGACTCTGCTTGAGCGGTCGTTTCTGCCGCCGCATCTCGTGAAAGAGTAGTGATGTCGTTTCGGAGAGCACGAATCTCCTCGAGCAATTCATTGTGCAAGTCACGGTGCCTATCCTCACTCTGCTGAAGGGCAGTCCTGATGCTGGCTTGCTGCTCACTCACACGAGAAATAATGCCAGTATGCGTGGTGGCCTGCGCCAACAGTGTCTGAATGGACTGCTTCAACTCAGCGCGTGCAGCTTGTGAGTCCTGGACAATCGCACGCAGGAGCTCTTGCTGTGACATCTGCTGTAGGGCAGCCATGACAATTAATTGCCGTGTCTCTTGTAGCTCCACCAAACCTGCTCATAGACTGTTCAAAAATTCAGAAGGAATCGACCTCCGGTCACACAAACAGCGATCGCATACGCACTTTCAAGTTCCAGCCACCAAAAAGCCGAGCTTCCTCAAGGATGAGAAGGCTTATGAGCACTGCAACTACATCAAGCAGTGCAGAGACAAGCGTGCATCAGAGCTGATGGCACGGCTGAGCGCATGCATGCATGTGCAGACGGATGCACGCAGCGTGAGTGCATTTGCGCGCAGGTGCACTGGCTCGAGCAATGCTAGCAACGAGCATGGCTCAGTTACATAGCTAGGCCACGACAGGGACTTTCGTTGAGATATCTGTCTGCGGGCAAACGGGCTATCTCGGGCAAGTGGGTACTCAAGATTAAGCGTGGACCTGAAGGAGAGATTTAGCTCGAGGTTTTTCTCAGGTAGAAGGGATAGAATTATATGAGACGTGGTCCCCTGCCTGTAGTTATGCGACACTGCATGTGTTGCTGTCTATTGCTGCTCAGGAGGACTAAGCGATCAGACATATAGACATTCAAAGTGCTTTTCTGAATGGCGACTTAGAGGAGGAAGTGTTCGTTGAACAGCCCCCGTACTTCACAGACGGGACATGAATGGAGATTGCATAAAACTTTGTATGGCCTCAAGCAAGTTGCTTGCGAGTGACATAAACCTGTTTTAGGGTCCTTGCTGAGATGTGATTTGTGTGCGCACAAAGGGATCCCGGACTGTATGTTAGAAAATCCGGTTGTTGTTTTATCTTTCTTTGGGTCGATGAGTTATTCAGTTTTAGCAGTTCTGCGGGACTGCAAGAATTGATTGATATCATTCTCACAAAATTCGAAGGTAGAGATCTGGGTAATCTTGCATGGGCACTCGGCACAGAGATTACACGTGATCGCACGGCCAAAACAATCACAATGACACAACTAACCAAAATCCAAAACCTGCTTGAGAAGTAGAGTCGGTCAGGGAAAAGCTAATGGGGCCATTCAACTCTGTGAATCATCAAGCCCACCCGCAGAGTGTTTGGCGGAATGCACAGCAGTCAAGTCCCATAGACTTTGAAGCAGACTGTGCTGCTTGCGTCCAAAGGACAGGATTTTTGCGCAGCTGTGGCCCGTGTGGCAGGTGTGTCAGAGCGGTCTATGGGTGCGGTGCTGCACCCCCGAGGTGGCAGCCAAGCCTACTGAGAGCGCAATCAGCTCCAACTACACAGATTGCCTGTTTTGTCTCTGAAAATGTTACAGTCACCAGATCACCCACTGCCTGATGTCTCCACAAACTCTCGCCGGTACGGGACTCCGTACCAGCCGGGTGTCATTTCAGACTCTCTACAGTCGCCACGTCCACGACGGCGCTCGGGAACTTATCCACCACCATATTGCTATCATGGATCCAAGATCTGGACAGCGACCCGCCACAGGCTGCGCGATAATGGTTGTTCTTAGGGCAGTGAACACGCCATGCCGGCCCACACAGTGCACCACATGACATGTGCAAGCATCGTGAGACTCACAAAAACGCCTTTAATCAACTATGCCATCCACGCTTGCTCTCGTGCACTGCAGATGCGTCGCTCTCCCATGCATACGTACACATGCACATTGTGCGTGCTGGTGCGCCGCTTGTGAAACCTCTACCCACTTTGGATGCTACTTACATTGTTGTCTATGGCGAATGGCCCCATTAGCGTCGACTGACCGCAGTATGTCTGGCGGTCGCAAGTCTCCCACTCCTCTAGTGCCGCCACAACAGCTAAGGAGTGTGAAAGAGTATCCTTACCTGGGGAGAGCCAGTGCTGCTGAGTCAGGTCCGCCAAAAACGTATAATTCCAACTCTCCTACGTTCCCTACGTCGTATGAAATCACAAAGTTACATAATACCGTATATTGCACCGTATGGCATATCTGATGCCGCATAAGCGTATATTCCACCGCATGCCCGTATAATGTACCGTAAATGTCCTCGATGACTTATACGATGGACATATACGGCTGCTTGATTGCATGCTGAGAGTACGTGCTAAGCCCCATGACGGTGTGGGAGTGTTCTAACCATCGCTGCACCGTGTTTGAAGCACTGGAAACTGCACACTATGCTGAGCAGATTGATAACAAAGAGTCCGGGATGGGAGTCGGTTTCAGTGTTTGTTTTCTCCCGTTCACTCTTTTGTAATACAAAGAGTCCAGTACCCAACACAGTAAACTGGCTCAACTGCACATGATTACACAAGCTCTCACAATTCATCGATCGTGTCAGGCAGTACAGTCGAGTCCCCCATACTGGCAGGCGTTCCACGTGCCAGCCTGTCATTCTGCTTGATGTAAATGAGGTCACAGGCACGTGCAAGTCCCAGGTTTGTGCGTGCACATACAACCCCATTCAGTCCAGTTGCGCTCCGAAGCGCAGGCCGTCACAGGCATGGACATCACAGCAATGCGCAAAGTGCTTGCAATCTACCAAACATTAGCATATATGGCTTGTAGGCAAGCTCGGCCAAGGGTTGATGCCGCATCAGTGATGCGCTGCACGCCAGCTTGGGCAGAAGGCAAAGCAGGCGTATGAAGCGCCGCGGCGGCGCATGCGCTCATAGTGGACCAGTACTTCACCGTATATGACCAACATATAGGGCGTATATGATCAACGTACATGGCGTACATACCTAACATAGATGGCGTATATGGGTCTCCGTATGCAGCGTATATGGGTCACCGTATGACCGTATGAAACGCACCGTAGGACCGTATGGGAAACCAAAATAAATACTACGGTAACCGCCTTTAATAAGTATACGGCATTTCATACGAATACGTTTTTGGCGGACCTTACTGCTGAGCATTCCAGGTTCATGAGTGTTGTAGGAAGCATCGAATACAATGCAGGAGTGACACGACTTGACCTGAGCTATGCGGCCCATGCCCTGGCCCGGCACATGTCTAGTATTTTGAAGGAATACTGATCTGCCATGCAACATGTATTGAGCACTGGTCGGGGCTGATTCCGGCACTTTGTCCACAGTCAGCAACGAACTGTGACTCAGATTTGATGTCTGGAGGTGACTTGTTGTGATCTGCACATTCTCACTACCAACATCTCTGTCACATTGCCTTGCTCAGATCAAGCACATGTTGCAATGAGACACATCCACACACTGGATATGAATCAGCATAAAGTCACTCTTGTCATCCCCTCTCGTATCTTTGACTCAGCAGCCGTCACAGCTTTCTTGCGACGGCACACACAGTCCACAGTTGATGAGGCCTGCAACACTTCGCAGTACACATCGGGTGCATCTGTTCCAGGAAAGCAAAACAACATATTTGTACACTTGTCACAAATCCCCGCGCATCTGTCTTGCCGGCACAAAAGTCTGTTGTATCAACACGACCAGCAGAATTTGTAAATTTAGTTTGCACAATGAAAACCAAAGTCCAGGGCCACTACACGAAGGCACTGCTTTACACAGCATCCAACTACAGCATGATCATACGCTCTTTCCTGACTCGATATGACATCAGCTGGTCACGCAAACATACTGTCACTCTGGGACTTTCGGCCTCAGAGGCTGCTTGTTTAGGCTCCGTACACCTAGAGAGCCGCGCAGGCAGACACATCATCAATGTGAAGTACACTGTGGTTGGGGCCTTGCACCGTAGCCACAGATCTGGAGCCCAATGAGGTCCTCTGTGCTCTTGACGTTATCTCTGCAGTAGGCATGCAATTGTCTTTCCACAACATCTGTAACCCATGGCGCCCTTATTCCGCCATTACATTAAGAGCGTTCCGCCCTTGCAGGCCGCCCTTACAAAGGAGGGGTTCGATCCGCCTGTACATAAGGGCGGATTGTGTAGTGCCATGTGTAAGTGCGGATTGTGTAATAGCGTAAGGGCGGATTGAATAGACCCTTAGCGACTTTCTTTTCCTTGTCAGCGTGGATTGCACGTCTGCTCACGGGAGGTGCCTCTGCAATCACTGCAGTGCAGTTTTGGGATCCACTATAGCAATCCATAGCCAATTCCAAACAATTCCAAGTCCATTCATGCACTCCACGGTGACGATCATCGCGCATGGTTCCAATATGTCAAGTGTCGTGCACCAGCAAGTGTCGTGTGCTGTAGTCAATGTCCGAGGGGAAACGAGGCTGTATTCTTGCAAGATCTTTGTGTCTTGGGGAGTCGGGGCAGTACGATACGGGTTAGCCGACTTGACAGCGCCCTCTATCATGTTCGTGTTTGCTCTGACGACAGCTATAGAAGGATGCCTTCTGCAAGAAGCTAGGAATATTGTCAGAGGTATTGTGTAAAGAATGTCGGCAATGTCACTGGATAGCAGCTGAACGACAACATCGACCCATGGTACCTTGCAATCATTACGCATGCACCGTGTTATGATGACGACGCCGAAACGTCATGACGCGCGTCCATGGTTACTGCCGCTGCACGTGGGAGGTGCATGTGCTCCTAACAAAGCAGTATTGAGATGTCGAGGGTGCATTTTGGGAGCGTCAGACGCTCCCAAAGAGTGCGCCCTTGACATATCGAGACTGCCTTTACAGCTGAAAGTGCATCTACAGAGCGTTGAACGTACGGTGGGTGCCCACGCAAGCCAAGTGAGACAGGCGTAGGATCGGCTATGGGTCAAGAGATGGCACATCATGGCAGTTTAAACACACGAATGTTCTCGAGAAATTCAGAGGTGTCACAACAACTCGCTCGGAAATTCGCAGGTGCATTACACAGCCGATTCGCAAGATTACGATAGCACGTACCAGACGTTGCGGGCAGCATTGCATGTCTCTTGCAACTTCATTGGACTCTGTGCCGTGATTCGGCGACCTGCGATCCATTGCCTTGTCAACATCGCACAGCAAGCAGCCATTGCGCCGCAGCTGTACAACACATCAACCGGCGTACATACTTGTTGACACTGTATGCATGTCTACTGGCTAAACACGTGATATGCGCGGGTGTGTGTGCGTGTACGAGATCGATGGAGACACGCAACCGACGGGACGTCGAGTTCCATGCTGCGATAATGACGGCGCATTGCTTAGACAGGTACATGCATCAAAGACTGATGTCATATACCAAATCCTGCTACGATTGCTTCGGCGATGGGGCTGTGAACGATGGCGGAGACATTACACCGCCGACATGACCGACATGGAAATACTTCGTACATTTGAACGGCAGCCACGGGTGCCACAAATGTTGAGCAACCGGGAGTAGCGACTCAAGTTCCTAATGGTGATCAGGGCACAGGCTGTCGTGAGACTGTACGGAATGCGGGCGGTCAACAACCATGACAGGTCTAGCGGGCCTGAGCGCCGCGCCAGTGCACACACATATGCAACAGGTTCTGAAAGGACGTAACATACCTTTGTTAATATGTTTCGCGTCGAGGATTGGCGGAGGCAGCGATCAAGCGGCTGCGTGGCTGCAACTAACATACACGCAGGACGGAAAGATTGACGACGCCTGCGCCTATAGCGAACGAAGCCGGACGTACACAAAGAAAAGAGGTTTAAAGAAGCGACAGGCTTACGCAGATTCAAGTCGCCATGGATGCCAGTGCGGAGCAGGCGACGGTCAACTCTGGCCATCAAGGAACTTTGCCGCACACAACATGCACACGGCGCACATGTAAGAAAATATAACGTATGATGGGCTAGCTTTGCGGTGCAACGTCTCTTGAGCACTGCGCAAAGTCGAAGTCTGTAGTGACAGCCATGAGCGCAGACGTCACATGGCGCATGCATGTGTGCGTGGCCACCAGGGCAGCCAACATAACAACGGAGGGTTACGACAGCCGGCAAGGCAGTCATCGCCGCAGCCTGAGGTCTTGCACAACAATCCTAACACCTTGCAGCCTAATCATATCAGCACTGCTCCTGTGTGCTCAACGATCTCGTGTCAAGTACTAGTTGTCAACACATATTCATTGTATCGCATTGTGGCCTGGGTACGTACATGGCGCCACGAATATGCATGTTGAAATCATAAACTGCAAAGTTCCAGCACAAGGGCAATTGACATCCACGTGGCCAACATGCAAAAGCATTCAGAGACGGCCAGTCTCAATGCACAGCCCGTGCACATGCTTGTGTAGGAGGTTGCAATTGAGGTGATAAATGCTCCATGCATTAAATGTGCTCTCTAGGGTAACAAAAAGTGCCACTGATGCATAGGTGCGATGCATCCCATCATGACCTTAGGGTGCACGGATGCCAGGCGCCATGACCTGCAAGGTACATGCGTCTACCCATCTGATGGTGCACCAGGTGGGCATGGCAGCTTTGACAGGGTTGACAGTCTCTGTGAGATGACCTCCCGCCGCTCATCTTGTAGACTAAGTGGCGGGCCAACACATCCCCACGCTAGCTCCTCTCGCTTGCAGGCCGCTGCTCACCGGCTGAGTTGTAGCCATCTCCTCCTCTTGTTGGGACGCCCGGGCGGCGAAGCTTGAGCATGCTGCGGTCGCACACGTCAAAAGGATCGTTCTGTGAATTGGCCTGAGGCTGCGTGTGGTTGAATCGTGTGGGTTGAGAGGTTTATCTGTGTGGGTTGGAGGAGGTGTGTGCTGATGCGCGGCTGGTGTGGGTGTGGGGCCATCTTGTTGTGCTGGGTGGTTGTGGTCGGGCTCGACGTGCGTCGGCTTCTATGTGCTCGATGACGTCAGTATGTTTGTGCATAACCCGTTCGGTGCTACTGCCCTCTGCAGCTGTGTCTTTGTTACACAAATGCAGACAGGTTGGGTCGCCCACATTCAGAGTTTCTGGACACGGGCCAGAACCTGTGAAACACAGCCACAGCAGCACTGACGGTGTCTGCTACCATGCCCTCTGCTTACACACGCAGTGCAGAGGGGGGTGTGCTGAACACGCACACTCCAAGCACAGCAACACTGCGATGTCACTGTCTCTTCTGCCGTGCCCTCTGCCTACACACGCAGTGCAGAGGGGGGTGTGCTGAACACGCACACTCCAAGCACAGCAACACTGCGACGTCACTGTCTCTTCTGCCGTGCCCTCTGCCTACACACGCAGTGCAGAGGGGGGTGTGCTGAACACGCACACTCCAAGCACAGCAACACTGCGCTGTCACTGTCTCTGGTGCCGTGCCCTCTGCCTACACACGCAGTGCAGAGGGGGGTGTGCTGAACGCGCACACTCCAAGCACAGCAACACTGCGCTGTAACTGTCTCTGCTGCCGCGCCCTCTGCCTACACACGCAGTGCAGAGGGGGTCGTGCTGAACATGCAGCTCTTCCTGTGTTGTCGTCCTTTGGAGCAGGCTGCAGTGAGACAGCATGTGGCTGTGTTGCTGCGATTGAACGTTTTTATGGCGGTGCCGCCGGCCTCTGTGGCTTCTTCAATTGACATATCTGCCTGCTAATGTATGTCAATACTAATGGGGAGGGCGCCACGTACTACCTCCACACACCATACCAAGACAGGTCTGATCTGTCCGGGAATTGGAGCTACAAGGCACAAAGCAACCGACACGGCCATATGCTTGGCAAATTCCAGTAGCAAACTAACAGAAGGTAGAAAGATGCAGCGCCCAACGGAGCAAGGTGGGCTGCATGTGCATCAAGCCAGATCGCCAATGAGCTTGGTGTGTGCGTGTTTTTTGGCAACGCACCGCACAAGATTCTTTGCCCATGTCACAACGTATACAATCATAACAATAAAACAAACGTATGCAGCATATGCTGAACCGGAGAGGGCCGCTTCTCCCATGCGCCGGGGTCGCTACTAGTAACAGCTGCTCGTGTCACCCTCACCAGCACATGCATCTACCTCCTATGTAGCATATGAGGCCCAGGGAGCAGCCTCGTTAACTATGATATCGCGTTATGAACACATCTGGTCTGTCGCGTAGGAGACATCCACGTTCGCATTCGGAACGTCCCAAACACGCAAGGGGCCACGTCAACGAAAAAACCCTTTAACACACTACAGACAACAGATTTTTTCATCGATACTTAATGCTGATGCAGTAATCAGCATTGCACACTGGTACAGCGATCTTCTCGAACTTCCATGCGAATATCCATGTCGCAGCGACGTTTCGCCCCGCTCGTCACCGGCACCCGCTTCGGCTATGAAATGTTTATGCCCACCAATATAATACGTACCAACCTCGAGACGGCTATTGTGATGGATGCAAGTGTGGGGACTGTCCAGAGACTCGATGCTCCCAGAATACGCAGCGCAAAGTCGCGCCCTTGTGAGTGAGCCCAACCAGAATCCACAAACCATGTCACGTCGCACAAATGATCCAATTCAGTTGATGCAGCCAGCAATACGTATACCAGTCGGCCCCAGTGTTCGCGATACTCCCCAGCCGTCCGTGGCGACTCCTCAGTGTGCCCCAACAGTGGCACACCATGAATGACGTCGCGCATCTCTAGAGCCAGCGTCGAGCCAACAGGTGCATCAATGATCTATACTGTTACATCGTAGCTGGTTACGGCGGGCTGTATGTAAGCACCGTACCAGCGCCGGCCGCACTAGTCGAGCCCAACGGCAGCACCAGTGACATGGAGTCCGTACACCGCAAGAACCCGAACCAAGCATCCCATACATCTAAGAAGTCTTATGTAAAGCCATTGCAGCCCATTCTGTCGCAAAAGCGGCTGTTTGATGGTCCGGACAATCCGCGCCGCCCTTACCACATGACGAAGCATGGGTACAGACGAAGCAACACATCCAGATCACAATTCCTGCTCCCGCTGTCCACACCAAAAAGCGGGGAAAGGGCACGCCTTGCTTTGCTGCAATTCATCTTCACCACAACAAACACTCCACCAATCAAGTGATCTGGATGATTTTGTGATCTTGCAGGGTGAACTCGAGAACTTGACGGCAAAGGCTCACATGGGCAAGAACCCTATGTTTAAAGCCAACGTGAAACCGACCACAGCATCATTGAATGTCAGTTGTGCAGAAGGAAGAAAGGATATCTATCGGAGCAGGTGGCCCCCGCACATCAGCCACATGCCTCTGATACAGCATCACCTGTCATCCAACTAGTAAAGTAAAGTAAAGTAAATCTAAATTTACTGAGCCGTATCCTATTGGACATTGACAACTCAAAATCAATGGGACCACATATGCCGAAGGGGTAAACCACCTGGAAACCCCCCTCAGACGACCGTACGCAACTCACAGGGCCTCCTCCTGTGCTAAGCGAGGTGGTCAAGTACGGCCGTTTCGATTCCCCAAAGCGCACGCAGAATCGAACCCACGACAGGGGGTCATCCACTCCCGCTAATGTCAAGACGCGTGTTAGTCTCATCGAGTGTGCACAGGGGTTAATGCGCGTGCCTGAGCTGGTAAGCATGCTGACTGTGCATGACGACGTGGAGGGGAGCGTACCTTGCCAACGCGTAAAGTCGCGCGGCAGAAACGAAAGTAAGAATTGAACCGGTGACCTCTAGAGTACACACGACATGCTCTAACCACTTGGGCTCACCTGAAGCAACGAGTCCTTTGTTAGATGACTCCTCCGTTGATTATGTCATCTATATTCTTGGATCCCCAGATATGGATATCCCACAACAGCTAAAGGGTGGTCCCCCCCCGGGCGCGCAAAATTTGCTGCGAAACAGAGAAAATGGGGAAGTTTTCCACTATTGTCTATGTTGAATGATCAATCGTAGTGTTTTAGTTCGGAGTCTTGGGCAAAATGGGTCACAATCGCCGAAATGGCCGGTCTGGTTGGGGAGAACCTCGATTTGCCGTCCTCGGCTCCCCAATGTTGCCCAGTGTCTCAGCCCCTTTCCCAATCTTTCCCAACCTTCTTCTACAACCTTTGCTATTGTGTTATGTTGCCCCTAGACGGCCGCGCTGCATCAAATTTGTCAAATGGGAGGCAGCTGATTCGTGCACTTTGAGACGGCATGCAGGGGTAACAGCGCACAAGTGAGACAAAGCGAGTAGCTTTAACTGTGTCTATTCGCAAATGCGCACACCATTTTACGTGTCTCGGCATCTGCAGTTTCAGCGCTCTCGAATCGTTCCTGTCTGACAGGGCTGCAGACGGTGACCCGGAGGTGCACCAAATGGACCCTACTTGACAACATAAGCAAAAGCACGAGAGCATATAAACTCGTTTTGTTGCCTGGACATCGATTGGAACCAAGTCACGGCCGTTCGGAGCATTTGTGCTCGTGCAGTGTGCAAGCCAATGCAATTGCAGAGCTGAACAACGGTCGAGGCTCTAACAGGCCCACATACAGGATGCAAGTTTAAAGCCTGGAGGAAGTGGCGTAGTGTGTTCGATGTGTTTAGTGAGGTGGTGAGTCTGTCGTGGTGAATGAGTGCCTGACATCCTCCGATGTGGGCTACTTCTCGCGAGGACGCTGTCAAACAGCGCAGAATGCTTGTTCCGACTGCTGATCTGATGGTCGTGTTTTGGTATGCGATGAGCACGTGGTTGCGTCGCGTTACGAAAGACCTGTGCGTGCAAACGTGCCATACAGCCGTCGACGCACGTAATCGGCGTTGTCTTATTGATCAACGACACTGCTTAACATATAACACCATCGATCGACGCTTGCTTGCCGTCTCCAGCAAGTTGATTGGCAGCCGAACGACACTACGTACTGTACACACTGTGTCGGGTCACCCGCATACAACGGAAATACACCAACCACAAAGATAGCAACATATTATAGCTTATTTATGGCGTGGTTCGTGTTCTGGAAGCAAAGGTGAGTGATTGGGGACGTTATCTCTTCGTTCTGTCGATATTGGGGAGAATAGCTGATTTGTGCCGAAAAGGGTACGAACCTTGGGGACTTTTCCCAAGACTGAGATCGAACACTACGAGTTCCCAACCTACCTAAACCATAGTGGAAAGCTTCCCCAATTTCTCTGTTTCGCAGCGAATTTTGCGCGCCCGGGGGGGGACCACCCTTTAGCGGGAGTGGATGACCCCCTCCCACGACCTCCTGAAACGGAGGGGGTAGCTTTTAATCCGTCCTCAACCCATTGGACCCTACTAGTCATTGATAAGCACACAGGAGACGGCGGAACCTTGGGCCGAGCCCCTCCCAACACATCAGCATCTGGTTTTGAGATGACCATCGATCTGCTTCCTGGTGCACGCCCCAAGGCGGCCAGGCAGTATCGATTGACACCTCAAGAGCAGCGGGAGCTGGAGAAGCAGCTCCAGCACCTCACCAACATGGGATGGGTCAAACCGTCCATCTCACCATGGGCATCATGTGTCTTATTTGCACCCAAACCAGGAGGAAAGCCGAGGCTGTGCATATACTTGTTGTGAAAGTGCCTCGTAGCGCACAAGGCAGGTGCACATGCGAATGAACGCACGGGGTGACACGTGGCAGTCACCAGCCCGCGAATGAGAAGACACATTCCAGCTCTCTGTATAGGTCGAACAAGGTCATGTGCTAAGTACTCCGCACACATACTTAACATTTCGCCCAACTAAACTTACGGTATGACGCTTCCACTCGCGCTTGCATTCGAACAATACTCTTGTTATTTGAATGAGAACACCAAAGAAACACAAACCCGCTGCCGAGCAAAGACACACTTCTAGACCAGCTCTAGGGCCACAGATACGTCAGTGCACTAGATATGCAGTCGGGATATCATCAAATCACAGTTTCGGGTTCAGCGGAACCTAAAACAGCTTTTAGAACTCCCAACGGGTTATACCAGTTGACAGTCATGCCGTTTGGCCTGTAAAATGCACCATCTGTGCTTCAACAAGCAATGCATGTGGTACTGAAAAGACTCATAGGTAAAACATGTCTTGCATATTTGTATGATATCATTGTTTTAGCAGAATCTGAAGAGCAGCATGCCACGAATCTGGACACAGTCCTCACACGATTAGCCGAGCACAATTTCTTCTGCGACACAGACAAGTTCCAGTTCGCGTTGAAGGAAATAGAGTACTTGGGTATTGCCACAGCACACACAGTGAAACCAGATCCATACAAGGTTGAGGTGCTACAGATGTGGCCCATAGCAGACCTGGTGTCATCACCCAACAACATCCGCTCGTTTCTGGGTCTTGCTGGGTATTCCAGGAGATTTGTACCAAAGTTCCCCACATTTGCAGGCCCGCTGCTGCATCGAATGAGCACCAAAGAGCACCAGCCTTGGACTGTCCAATGCACAGAGTCATTCAATAATAACAAGGCTGCTTTAGTCAATGCCATATTTCTGCGGCAATCAGATTCATCTAAGCCATATCATCTTTATATCGATGCATCGGAGAATGCATATGGAGCTGTCCTCACGCATGAGCACATGAGCACGATGGCAGCCTCGCTCCTGTGGCCTGGATTGGGCGGAAGCTCAACAGGGCTGAGGAGTATTATTACACTCTTGAAAAAGAGCTAGTCGCGATTGTCTTTGCCTATAGACAATGGCGCAGTTATCTTGAGAACAACCAAACAGATTGTATTCATTCAGATCATAACAACCTCAGATTCCTACAGACTCAAAAGAAGCTTTCTGGCAAACATGCCTGATGGCTTGAGTCCTTGTCATGTATCAACTAGAAGGTCACATACATTCCAGGTGACAAGAACTACGTGGCCGACGCACTCAGCTGAGCTATACACTTGCCACACACCGACGCCATACTACATGACGGCGACACGTTATCCGCAGAGCTGCCACGTAGAGCTCTTCAGCATATATTATCTAGGCCACTCACATGCCTAGCTGCCTTGGAACCATCTTGGTTCAAGGCCTTTGTAAGATCATGACACAGACGAAGATTCTATATAGCCACCAAAATCAAGGGAGGTGTCATCTAACAAAGGAATAGTTGCTTGAGGTGGGCCCAGGGTTCGAGCATACCGTGTGTACTCAAGAGGTCACCCGTCCGAATCTCACTTATTAATCTTTCCGGCAAGGTGCACGCCTTGCCAAGACATCATGCCAAGTGCCAAGTTAGCCTGCTCACCATCTCAGCACACGCATTAACCCCTGTGCACACTCGGTGCGTCTGTGTCTAGGAGCGGAGTTCCGTGGGGGCTTGTTACCTCCGGATGTAGCGCAGTGATGGGCTTTCGTCGCGGTGCGAAGACCTTTGCCGACAGTGTGACAAGCAGAAAATAAGCAATATGCTACGACAGCGTGTAAGCAATATGCAGAAATAGATGGCACCCCATCTGGACGGAAGAAAATGTGTCCAGACCCAGCAAGCGCAGGTATAAATACCTGTGACGCGCCCAGGACGACCCCCTGCTTGGCTGGCCTCGCCGAGATGCCGCGCAACCGCGAGCACCCACCAGAGATCCCGAATATGCGAGGGAAATCTGCATGTTGTGGTTGATATTCATCAGAGCAGGCGCTGCGTTGATATTACGGAGTGCCCGCGCTGGACGTGTGAGCAGCGGTGTATGCATGCGCCCATGTAGGATGCACCCTAAGCCCGATGTGGCGTGGCATGGTTGCAGGCGCGTGGGGCGCTGATGGCTCGGTGCGAGTGCTGGTTGTGCAGCATCTCGGTAGGAGGACAGATAGGTGTCATCGTCCGTGATTATTGTGTTGATGGACGTGGTGTGCGCCGCTGAGCTGGCTGTAGACGCGTCAAGCGCGTGACTGTTCATGTCGCAGCGTTCAAGGTTGCCCCGAATGCTTTGAGCCTGGTGCAGTGTTCGAGTTGCGACCAGACGTATTGTGATGAACGGTGTTGCCCGAACTTCATGTATTTGTCTGACACGCATTTGGAGTGTATATTGCGGGTTGTACTTGGACATGCAAGGGTCGCGTCAGCGAGCATGCATGATCCGAGTCAGCGAGTGACAACACATGTTTGTGGCTGATATTTTCTGAGCGCCAGTGTGAGATGTTCGTCTTACAACACTTCCCCCCTTAACAAAGGAGCGAAGCTCCATATTGCGAAGCACATACTAACTGGCGCGGAGGAAAAGCACACGTGAGTGACACAACAGGGGTACACCTGAACACATCGCAAAGGTAAGGCCCACTACGTGGGGACGGCACCCGGTCCACGGAACTGGAGCGAATACCGTGTCTGCCTTGCAATAAGGTTACAAGGATGTTAGGATACATTTTTCAGGAAATCAAGTCTGATAAAATGCGAATATGATATCCTCAAGGTATGTTCCCACGACTCTGCCCTTTGAAGCGGCCATGACGCTGACCAGGTTGGCAATAGCTGTAGACCTACGAACCGCGGCCGAGTCGGCGGCGTCATTGGCGTCGATGACCTCAAGCAGAAGGCGCCGAAACTCTGATATTGAGACGCCAAACAGGGGCATTTGGCCCAGTTCTTGAAGCAGATGCTTGATATTCTTCAACAACTCAAAGGGCCGCGAGTCTGTGGACGCATGGCCATTGTCGAATGTAGGCAGTGCTGCCACTGCACAAAACCGTCATATTGCGGTAGCTCATGGGGACCACGACGGGCGTGCACGGCCTGTGCACACATTGAAAAATGCGACACGCGTGTTGACACGTGCTACGTGTTGACCTCCTATTTCTGCCGGCGGAAGCACCGCGGCAGTCTATTAAACCGTGCATGACGAATGCATGAGGATCGGTGAAAAGAGAGGAAATGCCGTGCTACAACACAGACGCATCATATGAACCGATACAAAATTGTTCGGCGGAGCGGGCAGGAACTCGGTCGCAAGTTCTGCGTCATACCCGCTCCTAGCGACCCTGTTATGCCCATGTTAGCGTAACAATTACATTCAGGCGTCCCCTACCGCAATCGACGCTGGGCGCAGCTCAATGCAAGTATGCCGCACATGCGCTACAATAGCGAAAGCGAGCAACGGCTGCATGTTTTGGAGGCATAATGGAAATTCGTTGTGACTTCCGGCGCGTCTTCGTGTGCAGCCGAGGTGGTCGCGACGGAGACTCGCACGTATTGGTATCGCGGTTTGTTGTGCGTTGTGCTCACTGCACCAAATGGGTAAGCTGCAAGCGCGCACGCTTCGGGAATTGGTCTATCATGATGTCGCGTTCCTTGGACGACGCGTGTTGAAATAAGTATCCGGCGAATTTGTCTAAACAATTGCTCAATTCGCCGACCGGGAGCCACATATCGTGTTGCGCAGAGTACCCTTTCCAGCGGACGAGGTAGTGCGGCCCCGCGCGTGCTGCTGTCGCTGTGGCGCGGTGGGTCCGTCTGTAATCTATGACCGATTCAACTTCAAACACCTTGTCAGCATCCATACTCGCATTAGGTTGCGGCGCGGCGGTACATTCATGATAATGTGCGTCTATGTACGGCTTTAGGCTTTAGAGAAGTGAAAAACATTTTGTATCTTCAGGGCACGCAAAGTGGCGGGTAGTTGCAGCTTGGCTGCACGTGTGCCCACCAATTCCAAAATTGTGCATGGACCGACCCACCGTGCCGTGAACTTGCGGCGCAACGACGGATGATGCAGTGCCAGTTTAGATATTGACAACAACACGAGTCTGCCCACCGCAAATTGTGGCGACGGTTTTGAATTGAGGGGGCCTGACCACATGCTCTGTTTGGCTTCAGACAAGGCTTGTTTTGCCAAGTGGTAGTACATACGATGCAAGACAGATGTATGCAACTTACGCGATTCCGGGAGGGAAAATGCTAGTGCTGTGGGGGACAGCGGGGGTGTTATGCGATTGAGCTGAAATGGTGTGCATCCGGTGCTCGCGTTCTTTGCGCTATTGATGCTGAACTCGACGTGGGGGAGGAACGTATCCCAATCGTCGTGTGCCGGGCTGACGGAATGGCGCAAGGCTTCCTCAATGACTCTGTTGAGGCGCTCAACTTGACCATTTGCACGCGGGTGATATGAAAACGTGAGACGCAAGTCGATACCCATGTGCGAGCAGATACTTTTGAAGTTCCATTGCACTCCTCTATCACTACAAATCCCCAAAGGCAAACCGTAGTGGGGGTATATGTGTGTGAAAAACAGGTTTGCAAAACCAGGCCCATCCAGTGTGTTGACAGTGGGGATCAGGCGAACCATCTTGGAAAATTGGTCGGCAAACACGGTGATGCAGTCAAACCCCGATGACGTGCGCGGCAGTTGTGTAATCATGTCCAGACTAACAATGCGCCAACATGCGGTGGGTATAGGCAACGGTGACAACGTGCTATCAGAGCATCCCGGAGACTTCATCAGTTGGCAAGAATGGCATTGTGTGACAAATGCCGCAATGTCATCACTAATGTTGTCCCAGTGGAATGTGTCCATGATGAGTGCTTGTGTCCTGTGTATACCCAAATGCGCGTGCCATGGGTGTACGTGGTGCCACAACAAGATTTGCGTACGCAAGGCATCGTGGTCGGGCACAACCAGTTTGTGGTCAAGGAAGTATGCTTGAAAATTTTTGTCAAAACGAAATTTCGGGGACGGGTTCCGAAATGCCGGGTCATGTGCATATCCAGTACGGAGGCGTTCCCAAACATCATCTATTACTGTGTCTAATGTTAGGTGTTTATTGTGCTGGTCGTGGAGATTCGCACCGACTTCTGCGAAAGTTTCCTGGTCAATGACCATTCCCTCTTGCTGCTCGGGCGTGGGCTCCTCGGAGAGCTGCGGAAACCTTTCTGCTGGGAGTGATTCGAGCGCCGAGGTTGCGGCTTTTGGAGGGGCGTTCCGAATCGTCGAGGGAGGTGGCGGCAAGGGCGGCGGCGGCAGCTTCTGTGGCGGCTGCCGTGGCTGTGGCCGTTGCTGAAGGTTCTTTCCCGGGTGTGCTGGGGGAGGGGGTAGAACTTCCTTGGGCGATGTGTGTTGGTGGTAAGAGGGCTTTGGCGAAAGCTGCTGCTGTTGCGGCAGCTCGGGCGGCGGCGGCGTTTGCGTGTGCTGGGCCCGATGTTGTGATGTCGGCGGAGAACTTCGCAGCGGTAGCTGCAGCCTTGGCGGGGGCGTCGACGGTGGGTGTGACGGGGCCGTCGGCGACGACTGTGGAGGCTTTACTTCCGGGAGACCCGGCGGCAGCCCCAAGGTTTGGGGGAGTATTGAGCGCCTGCCCGATGTGAAGATTGCCGGGAGGATGTTGTCGGCGCTGGCGGCGGGAGTTGGCCGTGCGGGTTGACCCACCATATGTAAAGGCATGCTGCCCATTGTGCCGGTTGACTGAGAGGCCTGTTGGGAAGTCTGGCGGTGGGTCGCCCGGGATGTCCCACTTGATGATCCCGACGATGTTGGCCGGGGTGGCAAATCCGTGGGTGTAAGTGGCCTGCGCACTAGAAGATTGGTAAGCGCAAGTGCCCGATATGGTTGCTGGGGATGCTCCGCGCACAATGTCATGCCATCATGAAGGGTCACTTCTGTATTGGGCAAATGTGTAGCTCTACTGACTGCGTCAACAACCACATTTTTGTCTCCGGGTATGTATGTTATTTTCCAGTCAATACGGGAAAGAGATTCAAGCCATCGGGCATGTTTGCCTGTCAGCTTTTTCTGTGTTTGCAAAAACCGCAAAGGGTTATGGTCTGAATGTATGAACACAGTTTGATTGTTTTCTAAGTAACACCGCCATTGGCGGTATGCGAACACTATGGCCCCGAGTTCTTTCTCGAGGGTGTAATAATTCTCTTCCGACTTGTTGAGCTTGCGACCCACCCAGGCAATCGGAGCCAATTTACCCTCATATTCTTGCGTGAGCACCGCTCCATACGCGTAGTCGGACGCATCAGTGTACATGTGCAACGGCCGGTTGGGATCGGGGTGACGCATGATTGTGGCATTTATCAACGCGTGTTTAATGTTTTTGAAGGATTGTGTGTGATGCACTGTCCATGGATGTTGCTCCTTAGCACATATGCGTTGGAGCAGCGGGCCCGCCAGGGTGGGAAACTTTGGAATGAATCGTCGAAAGTACCCTGCTAACCCAAGAAATGATCTGATATTGTTTGGTGACTTTTGCAAGTCTTCCAAGGGCCAATCCTTAAAGACCGAGACTTTATAGGGGTCCAGCTTGACGGTGTCGGCCGTGACTACATGACCCAGGTACTTGATCTCTTGTAATGCAAATTGACACTTGGTGGTGTTGCAGAAGAACCGGTGTTCAGAGAGTCGCGTCAAAACAACATCTAGATTTTTTGCGTGATCTTTCTCGGACGGTGCTAGCACTATGATGTCGTCAAGGTAAGCTAAGCATATTTTTCCTATAAGACCTTTCAAGACAACGTGGACAGCCTGTTGGAATACTGATGGTGCATTGGAAAGTCCAAATGGCATGACAGTCCATTGGTATAGACCATCCGGGGTGCGAAACGCTGTTTTGGGGCCTGCTGACTCAGACAGCTTGATTTGGTGGTATCCGGACTGCAAATCAAGCGCAGAAAAGAACTTGTGACCTCTGAGTGTGTCAAGCAACGTGTCAATGCGCGGCAGTGGGTACGTGTTTTTGATGGTGTTCTCGTTCAAGTATCGATAGTCTATGCATAGTCTAAGCTTGCCACCCGGTTTTGGTGCAAAAAGGACACAAGACGCCCACGGGGAGATGGATGGCTGTACCCACCCCATGTCAATCAAATGCTGCAATTGTTTCTCGAGTTCTAGTTGTTCGATGGGTGTCAACCTATATTGCCTGGCAGCCTTAGGGCGAGTGCCCGGCAGCAAGTCAATGTCCATTTCAAAACCAGATGCGGATGTATTTGGCGGCGCCGGCCCCAGTGTGCCGCCTTCTTGGGAATGTTTGTCAATGATGGCTTGTATTTGTTTTGGGATTGTGTCCGGTGCTTGTGGTTGGTGCGCTGGAGCCACTTGCTGCGACAAGTATCCTTTCTTGCGCGCACTAG
The DNA here is from genome assembly GCA_023078555.1 of Ulva prolifera. NCBI lineage: Eukaryota > Viridiplantae > Chlorophyta > Ulvophyceae > Ulvales > Ulvaceae > Ulva > Ulva prolifera. The sequence goes on along the minus strand of CM041202.1, from coordinate 3,728,973 downwards.
CACAACTGGTACGTATAGACTCGATGGTTGGTTTGATGTGTGCGACATACACGGGATATTTCGTAGCGCGCTTAGAGCTAGTCATGGCTTTGAGTTCACGGGCAGATGCAAAAAATTCATCCATCGTGCTAGTTTCAGTAGTGAACTTATTTTTGCTTTTGTGTATTGCATGCAACCATATCCTGCCCTTCTTGCCACGCTTCGGCTTCGGAGGAGGAACCGTGATCAGTATGTGGGGATGTTTGAATTTGATATGCATGTCCACAGCAGATATCACATCCAATGCAAATAGAGCTTCGTTAGGTTGAAAGTCTGCAGCTGCACATGGTAGCGAATCCACCACTGTGTACGTGACGGATATGATGTTTCTACCGACTCGCGTGTCAAGGGTGACCGTGCCAAGACATGATGCCTCGGTGGCGGAAATTCCAATAGTGACACTGTGTTGTGGTGTGTAAGCAATGTCATGTCGGTTCAGGAAGGTGCGCGTGATCATGCTATGGTTGGCCGCGGTATCAACCAGTGCCTTTGTGAAATGGCCGTGGATAGACGTGGGCATTGTGCACAGCAGATCCATAAAATCTGCATGTGTGACCGATACGGCAGCTTTTTTGTCAGGGTGGATGGATGCACGCTGATTCGTGATAAAAGTGCAGATATGGTACTTTTGCTTTCCAGGGACAGCTGCGCCAGCTGTATATTCAAGAATATGACATGCTTCATCCACAGTGGTGTGTGAATGTTGGCGTAGGAATGGCAGAAATGCCGATGACTCAAAGATTCGCGCAGGAACAACAATCGTGATGGTATGTTTATGCATATCAATTGTGTGTATGTGTCTCAACGCAACCTGTGCATCGTCAGTGTAAGGCAGCGTGACCACAATATTGCTAGATAGCTTGTGAACATCAAATAACGTTCCTTGTTGGGATTTTAGGTGTGAATCAAAGCGTTGTGCTGAAACAGGGGACAATCGTGCAGCCAATATGTGTGGCTCTACCGCCCATTGAGGGCCTGCGGAGGGCGGCTTGCCTGCTTCTCAGCGTATATGTGGTGCGTCATGCCGTGTCCGCTTGGGGTAACCCTTACGGTTGCTAGGGTCATACCGGTTGCGTTTGCCTCTGTCATGCCGCTGATCGGCTGTTGGTGGTGGAAGCTGGTACCCGGTTGGCAGCGGGGTGAGCGTCCTGTCCCTGTTGGACGGGTCCGCGAAGAACGCTGCCTTAGCTGCTGGCGGCACAAGGTTGGTGAAGCATGGGCAATCGCCCAACTTGTGCATTGCCTGTTGCGGGTTGCTGCGGTTGGGGGGACACATGCCACACTGTTTATACTTGAACATGAAGTATACCTTGCACAACAGCTGAACCGTGCCAAGAATGTTGGCTGTCAATGTGCCCGGGAGGGGGCCTGTTGCGTGGGAGAGGGCGCCGCGGAGCGAGGTGGGCCCGCCGGCGAACTCTTTCTCCACTGCTGCTATGAACGCCGGTGTGAGTTTGACACCAGGAAAATGTTGCAGCTCCTGCCAAAATCGGCGGAGGTCGGTTTCGCTATTAGTGTTGCACATTTCTTTGAGAAACGGGATATGTCCCACTGGTTGAGCGTCCTGTTGAGTCTGCATATGTCGGCTTTTATGAGGGGGTCGTGGAATGTTCGCTGCAGCGGCCTGCTGTGTGGGTTTGTCGGTCATGTTTTTGCGTTTGTTATATAACATGGCATAGTCGAACCGACTTTCAGATGTATCTGCTGAAAATCTTCTGACAGTGTTGGCAGACTCGCGAACTTGAAGCAGCTGCTTGATCGCCCATGACACGAAATTCATTGCGACTGAATCAGCTTTCTCTGTGTTCTCAAGCATGGCCGGTGTCAATTCATTTTGGAATTTATCCAGCAGCTGTGACAGGGGCATGAACATGACAAGTGTGGATGTAACCTGCGATTGGCACGAGGGTGACATGATATGTTGCAGCTTCGTTAACAAAATGCATGCAAACTCAAGACGCGTCTGCTTTCTTGGCATGTGTGCATAATCGAGGAAAAGCAGATGATAATAAGATTTGATGTGATGTATGATCTCATTGAAGTCGCAAGCTTCTGTCATGTTGTAATTTTGCCATGCGCGTTCAACATTGTGACGGAACTGGCCATTGGTGAAATAAAAATCACGGATGCATTCCAACCATTGGCGAAGAGTGCAATTTGGACGCAGAGATGTCTCTTGTGCCACATCGAAGTGCTGATCAGACTGTTTACATGAGCGCGACATGATATGTTGGATGATCTGTCGCTCAGAAAGACGCATGCAAGATGCACGTGCATGCAATGCGTCACTAGTGAGCTCTGGTATTTGTGCCAACGCAACTCCGCCGATTGGTCGCCACGCAGGGCAGCCCCTGTGGGCATTTTAATGTTGTCAAATGTGTACTCTGCTGTTTTAAACCACATAGGAGATTTGTCATCCTCAAAATTAGGCTCAACGTCGGGGAAGGAGGACGTCGTGGGGAGGACAGATTGTGCCTGTGTTGTAGCTGGCGTGGTACAGTCCCGGTATTGAGTAGCCTCCGACTTCACGAACTCGGCCACATGGACGATCTGGGCGTCTCTCTTGATGCTGTTGAAACAAAATCCTCTAGATTTGAACGCAAAGAAAACGGCATGAATGACTTGGAGCAGCACAGTGTCCGCTGCATCAGCCAAGTGCACGACGGCTGCACCTGGGCTGGTGATGGCTGGTGAAGATTTCAGCTTCGCAGCGCGAGTCTGAACGCTCATATGCATGAGCGCGTCCGCCGTCGCCGGGCACATCAGCCATGCCAGCATAAACGAGGTGTAATCAGTAGCAAAAGCAAAGGCCAGATCGATCATCGGAGCTGCGAATCGGGGGCCCAACCAGCACATGACAGCCATGTTCGTGGGGCACAAGAGATCACGGGTCACGCCGGGGATAGGGCCCCACTCAACTTCACAACGTCCACCCTCAGGCAACGCAATAGCTGCCGTCAGCTCAGGTGCATTGGACTTGGGTTCCAGAGGACGGAATGGGAGCTCCGCCTCAGGAAGTTCGGTCTGAAGAAGAACCTGGCGCGCGTCCTTGAATGCTGTGGACGCGACTGCACGTGTACCGCGGCTGGCATCCGCGAGAACATGGCCTAGCCAACGCATGCCAGCTACAGCGCGCCTAATCTTATCAACACTATCATGCGACTGCATACTAATGCCAGGAATCTGTGCCTGGGCGTGGTCTACAGACATGTTCGAATCCCTGGGATCACACAAGGACTGATTCACCCCCCCCCCCCCCCCCCCCCCCCCCCCCCCCCCCCCATTCGGGTGCAATCGGGATGTCTGGTTCGACCATGGTGGCGCCAGCGCTGTTCTGTCTGCAGAAATTCGTATGTTCAGGTCAGGAGAATTTTAGCAAATTGATACCTGTCTAGGAGCGGAGCTCCGTGGGGGCTTGTTACCTCCGGATGTAGCGCAGTGATGGGCTTTCGTCGCGGTGCGAAGACCTTTGCCGACAGTGTGACAAGCAGAAAATACGCAATATGCTACGACAGCGTGTAAGCAGTATGCAGAAATAGATGGCACCCCATCTGGACGGAAGAAAATGTGTCCAGACCCAGCAAGCGCAGGTATAAATACTCGTGACGCGCCCAGGACGACCCCCTGCTTGGCTGGCCTCGCCGAGATGCCGCGCAATCGCGAGCACCCACCAGAGATCCCGAATATGCGAGGGAAATCTGCATGTTGTGGTTGATATTCATCAGAGCAGGCGCTGCGTTGATATTACGGAGTGCCCGCGCTGGACGTGTGAGCAGCGGTGTATGCATGCGCCCATGTAGGATGCACCCTAAGCCCGATGTGGCGTGGCATGGTTGCAGGCGCGTGGGGCGCTGATGGCTCGGTGCGAGTGCTGGTTGTGCAGCATCTCGGTATACCTATAGGAGGACAGATAGGTGTCATCGTCCGTGATTATTGTGTTGATGGACGTGGTGTGCGCCGCTGAGCTGGCTGTAGACGCGTCAAGCGCGTGACTGTTCATGTCGCAGCGTTCAAGGTTGCCCCGAATGCTTTGAGCCTGGTGCAGTGTTCGAGTTGCGACCAAACGTATTGTGATGAACGGTGTTGCCCGAACTTCATGTATTTGTCTGACACGCATTTGGAGTGTACATTGTGGGTTGTACTTGGACATGCAAGGGTCGCGTCAGCGAGCATGCATGCATCCGAGTCAGCGAGTGACAACACATGTTTGTGGCTGATATTTTCTGAGCGCCAGTGTGAGATGTTCGTCTCACAACAGTCTGACCATCGTCTTCACATTGACTAATCGGTTCTCGGCGCAGGGAGCAAGAGTACGTAGTCGCCAAGAAGGAAAAAGACAAGGGTAATAACACGGTACACAATGGAATTCCCGTAACCGGTGTGCCCCGATCGGCCAAATATATTTTAAATGTGGCGATCACGGCAAACACTTGGAACTTAGGAACCCATACCATGGCCTTCCTTAGTATGCGGTGTCATCCCTACTGATAGCTCTGTAGAAGTGTGGGATCGTGCTACACGTTGATCTTTGTTCGGATTGGGGTGCAGCCTCCCGCGAGGTCTTGAAATCTCTTGTGGGCATTGGGGTGTTGCTTGTTGTGGAAGGATAATCATGAGATAGTATCTCACACTTGTTCAAATGCAAGCGTGAGTGGAAGCGTCATACCGTAAGTTAAGTTGGGCGAAATGTTAAGTATGTGTGCGGAGTACTTAGCACATGACGCCTGAGATCTGGGATCACACCTGCATGGTCAGGATCTGAGTCAGATACTTGAGCCATGACCTTGTTCGACCTATACAAAGAGCTGGAATGTGTCTTCTCATTCGCGGGCTGGTGACTGCCACGTGTCACCCCGTGCGTGCATCCGCATGTGCACATGCCTTGTGCGCTACGAGGCACTTTCACAACAACACTGGCGCAGACCGGTGGTCACAATTAGGGCTGCAAATTAAGGCGCCCGAATTCGTAAGTTAACTTAAGTTGCAATTAAGGGTTAATTAAGAACACTTAATTAAAGGTCATTTTTCGTGTAACTTACTCGATTGCAAAATCGTCAAATTAAGGGTTTTTAAAGGGCCTTAACCTGTGTTCCTGGCATTGCATTAAGGGTTTTTAACAGATTAATTTTAACTTGCAGGACATGTGCACGTGTGTCTAGCTGCAGCCTTGGCAGCCAAGGCTGTCAAGATGATGCTGACAGTGGCAGCACATGTATCTATACATCTCCAATGCAGTTTTGTGATAGTGCATGCAACTTCGATATCACACCCATACGATATGCTTGCCTAGATGGGTAACACAATTGAGACATGCACGCAAACAGCAGTTACATCACAACCGTTCGTACATATACACCTTCCTCAGAGCACTCGTTACACGCAACTGGCTTTCTAGCACGCTTACAATTAGGCATCGGAATTATTATGATGCGCAAGCGGAAGGTGTCTGGTGGCAGAGTCTTGGAGGTAGTGAGACAAAGAAGTGACAGAGACAGCCTGTATCTAGCCACTCTGAACACGCAAATTCATGTACCCATGCTGCATCAAGCAGCCGTTCATAGATTTGCTTTCATGAGGCGTGCCTCGGCAGCGACGAGGGCAGCACGCCAAGTTATGTGGTTTAAACAGCCCGCAAATCAGATTTTCAAGTTACAAGTTTAGCATTTAACTTGAAGCAAGTTACATATTAACTTGGCCAAGTCATTCGTCCAAAACACACTTAAGGGTTAATTAAAAGGGCTCAATTTACTCCAAATTAAGCTTTTGACAGGCTTAACTTGTAATTTGCAGCCCTAGTCACAATGCTTTGGACTTGCATTGCGCCATGATATACATGTGTCCGCCCAGATGCATTTGTATATGATCAGATCCAAGTATTATGATAAGACCCTACTGAAGATCGCCATGTCAGCATCCGACGAAACACTCACACGTGGCGCTCGCGCCGCACATACGGGCAGAGTCAAGCCATCGTCACAATGCATTAAGACCAACTCACATGAAGTCGTGCATCTAAGGCCGTGTGCATCGGAATGTGTCCAACTCAGGACGCATGGGGCGGGCGGGAGCAATGAGACCGGCCACATTACGGGTTGTGCTTACTGGCGAACAGCGTCCCGGGGACGCACAACACCATGACTGTATAAACGGTTGCAAACGCGCTCCATAACCCCAGCCGCATTCTGCCCGCGGCGCATCACAGTGTGGCGGGCATGCCCTGCCAGCCACAGGCTCAACCCACAACCATAGGTGGGGTGTGCAGGTGATAGGTGTTCCAGAGCAGCGGAGTACCTATGGCTGCGATGTCTTCACTTGCTTGTTCGCAGAGACCGTAGGTGACGTCATCAAGCAGCATGTATATATATATATATATATATACAAGCGACGAGCCCCCCTTGGGGGGCTCTTGCGCTTTGATACTTGAAGCTGAAGCATGAAGCTCGATGCTGGCGGAGCGCTGCAGCCAGCGTGGCCAGAGGTGCATCGCAGCTGCGGCGCCCTGCTACTCGATGCACGGTGCTCGACGCTCAATGCAAGCGATTTCTGTCGCAGAAAATTTAATGCAAGTTGTGTTCAGAATAAGTGATATTTCAGCAGTGCTCGAAGCGGCCGCGTCCTTGGCGTAGCGCCGCTGAAAAGCTCGATAGTCAGTAGACGTGGCCCGAACGGGGCCCCCAAGGGGGGCCTGTCGGTCTTCGACGCTTGAGAAGATTGATGCTTGAAGCCGATGCAAGTGATGCCTGACACGCTGAAAACGATGTACATGTTGCACATAAGTGCTGTGATGCCTCGGCTGGCTCCGAAGCGGTCGCATCCGTGGCGGAGCGCTGCAGCCAGCGTGGCCAGAGGTGCAGCGCTCTGCCGCGCGATGCGTCATGCTCGAAGCTCGATGCGAATCGTTTCTGATGCACTAAATATGAAGTATATAATTAGAACATTTAATTAGAACATGCGATGCCTCGGTCGAACCAGAAGCGGCCGCGTCCGTGGCGGAGCGCCGCTGAAAGGCGCGTGGCCAGAGGTGCAGCGCAACTTCGGCGCCCTACAGCGCTGCAGACGCACGACGCGAACGCGAAGCGACCTGCGTCGCGGTGTTTCTGGAAGCAGATGCACCGATGCGAAGCCGACGCCGAGGCCCCGACGCGGACGCGAGGCCGGAATGGAGCAGCCGCCGGACAATGGATACATACATACAGTGATGCTGAATATAATACTTATGATACAGTGATGCTGAATATAACACTTATGAAACACTTACGTATACGTATGCGTGTTTCAGCGCGACGCTGCAGCTCGATGAAATGGGCCTCTGTCGCGCCAAAAATGACGCTAGTGTACAGTATTTGCTCTGTGATGTTTTGGCTAAGCTCAAAGCAGCCGCGTCCGCGGCGGAACGCTGCAGCTAGGCGTTGCTGGAAGTGCAACGAAGCCGCGGCGCTCCACCGCTGGACGCATGATGCTCGAAGCTCACTGCAATTTGTTACCGTTGCGTTGAATACGATTATTATAACCTAAATACAGTATCTGATGCTTTGGCAGCGCCTGAAGCGGCCGCGTCCGTGGCGGGGCGCCGCTGAAAATGTAGACAGCCAGTACACGTGGCCCGAAGGGGGGCCCGACGGGGGGCCTCATAGTCTTCGCCGCTTGAAAAACGTGATGCTCGAAGCCGACGCAAGTGAAGCGTGACACGCTGAAAACAATGCAAACGCTACACATAAGTTCTGGTATGCCTCGGCTGGCTCCGAAGCGGTCGCATCCGTGGCGGAGCGCTGCAGCCAGCGTGGCCAGAGGTGCAGCGCTCTGCTGCGCGATGCGTCATGCTCGAAGCTCGATGCGAATCGTTTCTGATGCAGTAAATACGATGCTTTTAATTTAATTAGAATATGCGATGCCTCGGCTGCGCCAGAAGCCGCCGCATCCGTGGCGGAGCGCCGCTGAAAGGCGCGTGGCCAGAGGTGCAGCGCAACTTCGGCGCCCTACAGCGCTGCAGACGCACGACGCGAACGCGAGGCGACCTGCGTCGCGGGGTTTCTGGAAGCAGATGCACCGATGCGAAGCCGACGCCGAGGCCCCGACGCGGACGCGAGGCCGGAACGGAGCAGCCGCCGGACAATGGATACATAGATACATACATACACAAGCGACAAGCCCCCCTTCGGGGGGCTCTTGCGCTTTGATACTCGAAGCTGAAGCATGAAGCTCGATGCTGGCGGAGCGCTGCAGCCAGCGTGGCCAGAGGTGCATCGCAGCTGCGGCGCCCCTTCGTCTCGTATCAGGCCCCCCTTCGGGCCCCCCTTCGGGCCACGTCTACTGGCTATCGAGCTTTTCAGCGGCGCTCCGCCACGGACGCGGCCGCTTCGAGCACTGCTGAAATATCACATATTCTGAACACAACTTATGCATTATATTTACTGCGACAGAAATCGCTTGCATTGAGCGTCGAGCACCATGCATCGAGCAGCAGAGCGCCGCAGCTGCGATGCACCTCTGGCCACGCTGGCTGCAGCGCTCCGCCAGCATCGAGCTTCATGCTTCAGCTTCGAGTATCAAAGCGCAAGAGCCCCCCGAAGGGGGGCTCGTCGCTTGTGTATGTATGTATGTATCCATTGTCCGGCGGCTGCTCCATTCCGGCCTCGCCTCCGCGTCGGGGCCTCGGCGTCGGCTTCGCATCTGTGCATCTGCTTCCAGAAACACCGCGACGCAGGTCGCTTCGCGTTCGCGTCGTGCGTCTGCAGCGCTGTAGGGCGCCGAAGTTGCGCTGCACCTCTGGCCACCCGGCTTTCAGCGGCGCTCCGCCACGGACGCGGCCGCTTCTGGCCCGATCGAGGCGTCACGTATTTTAATTTAAATATACGCATCATGTTTAGTGCATCAGAAACGATTCGCATCGAGCTTCGAGCATGACGCATCGCGCGGCAGAGCGCTGCACCTCTGGCCACGCTGGCTGCAGCGCTCCGCCACGGATGCGACCGCTTCGGAGCCAGCTTAAGCATCACAGCACTTATGTGTAGCAGTTGCACTGTTCTCAGCGTGTCAGGCATCGCTTGCGTCGGCTTCAAGCATCACGTTTTTCAAGCGTCGAGGACCGACAGGCCCTCCTTCGGGCCCCCCTTCGGGCCACGTCTACTGGCTATCGAGCTTTTCAGCGGCGCTCCGCCACGGACGCGGCCTCTTCGAGCCCTGCTGAAATATCACATATTCTGAACACAACTTATGCATTATATTTACTGCGACATAAATCGCTTGCATCGAGCGTCGAGCACCCTGCATCGAGCAGCAGAGCGCCGCAGCTGCGATGCACCTCTGGCCACGCTGGCTGCAGCGCTCCGCCAGCATCGAGCTTCATGCTGCAGCTTCGAGTATCAAAGCGCAAGAGCCCCCCGAAGGGGGGCTCGTCGCTTGTGTATGTATGTATGTATCCGTTGTCCGGCGGCTGCTCTGTTCCGGCCTCGCCTCCGCGTCGGGGCCTCGGCGTCGGCTTCGCGTCTGTGCATCTGCTTCCAGAAACCCCGCGACGCAGGTCGCTTCGCGTTCGCGTCGTGCGTCTGCAGCGCTGTAGGGCGCCGAAGTTGCGCTGCACCTCTGGCCACGCGCCTTTCAGCGGCGCTCCGCCACGGTACGGCGGCTTCTGACGCAGCCGAGGCATCGCATATTCTAATTAAATTATATGCATCATGTTTAGTGCATCAGAAACGAATTGCATCGAGCTTCGAGCATGACGCATCGCGCAGCAGAGCGCTGCACCTCTGGCCACGCTGGCTGCAGCGCTCCGCCACGGATGCGACCGCTTCGGAGCCAGCCGAGGCATACCAGAACTTATGTGTAGCGTTTGCATTGTTTTCAGCGTGTCACGCTTCACTTGCGTCGGCTTCGAGCATCACGTTTTTCAAGCGGCGAAGACTATGAGGCCCCCCGTCGGGCCCCCCTTCGGGCCACGTGTACTGGCTGTCTACATTTTCAGCGGCGCCCCGCCACGGACGCGGCCGCTTCAGGCGCTGCCAAAGCAGCAGATACTGTATTTAGGTTATAAAAATCGTATTCAACGCAACGGTAACAAATTGCAGTGAGCTTCGAGCATCATGCGTCCAGCGGTGGAGCGCCGCGGCTTCGTTGCACTTCCAGCAACGCCTAGCTGCAGCGTTCCGCCGCGGACGCGGCTGCTTTGAGCTTAGCCAACACATCACAGAGTAAATACTGTACACTAGCGTCATTTTTGGCGCGACAGAGGCCCATATCATCGAGCTTCAGCGTCGCGCTGAAACACGCATACGTATACGTAAGCGTTACAGATGCATTGCATTTCCGCGGCCACGCAGGCTGCAGCGCTTCGCTACAGCGTCGACTGCTACTAGAGCAGCAATATGAAATAACAACAGCAAGCTATGAGAAATTAACATGGCGTTCTGATTGCTCTATGCAGTATGTATGCTTCGATTCGTTGTCGTTGCAATTCTATCGAGGTTGTACTCTAGCTACGTGCTTCGCTGTACAATTCCGTCACGGACAAGGCCGCTTCGGAACTACTTAAAGAACGAAAATCTAAGCATCATTATCTATAGCTTGCATATGCCTTAGCGTAGCAATGTCGCACGCTTACAATTTACGTAGCAAAGATAAGCAACCAGAAGCAGACAAAACCAACAAACAAACTACAGGTGCGCCAGAACATACCTCATTTGCCGTCACATAAACACAACGATTAACTATAAAAGTAGAATACAATACATTAGCCTGGTATACAGGTTCAGATGCCACACTTTCGTTACAAAACTATACAGACAACAACGAGCAGGTATCAACAGGTATGCAACATCCTCGAAACGAAAGACATATAAGCATCAGCATAAGCATCATATAGCAAAAATTTCTGCGTACATTCATATATTGAGAATTCGGCGTCATATAATCTTCAAATTGCAGATGAAACACCTATACAACGGAAACGTAGACTCGATCGCGAACGCAAAGCGAAGAGACGCGCAGATGACACATCGCGCACATCGCGCACATGAACGCGAGCTTGCCGCTAAACGAGCTCGACTTTGTCCCCCTACACAACAAGATCAAGAATATTACCGAATGCAAGATGCTGCAAGAAAGAAACGTCAGCGTATTGACAATGCACCATCGGCGCTTCAGCATCGTGCAACAAATGCTAAAATACAACGATGCCAACGCTTAGAAGATGCACCGCAGGCTCAGGTGCACCGCCAGCTTGACGCCGAGCGTCAACGCGAACTGCGTGCACGGGACGCGCCGCAGGCCCAGGTGCACCGTCAGCTAAACGCCGAGCGCCAGCGTGACCTGCGTACACGGGACGCGCCCCAGGCGCAGGCGCATCGCCACCGCAACGCTGCTGCTATGCGGCGAAGAGAATCAACTATAGCACCTTTTCGCGTTCAACTAGCAAGCGGACCACGCGCTCCAAACGGCCGTTGCAAGCATTGCAATGCTATGCTGTTCGACTTCGAACTCGTCAGCGCAGCCGGCAGTACATTGAAGACTCCTTGCTGTGGAGACGGCCAATTCATGCCGCCCCTACCAATACCGCCTCCAGACCTCGAAGAGCTAGTGGCGACCCCCACGTGGCCGGCCAACGCTCGCAGAGTGAACCACGCATGTACATTCGCGACAACATGGGAGGTGCCTACGTTGACTGAAGGCGGTCGCGGTTTCCATGACCGCACCACAGCGCCTTGCACACTGAGCTTGCAAGGCCAAGTCATCTCGTTTCTGCGCACACTCGATCGATCGGTCAGCGACGCCACAGCTGCGGATCGCGAGTTGCATCAGTGGTGGTACACCCCTGATCCTCAACCTTCCGATGCCGCGCCTACAGAGTTGATAGAGAGGTGCCGCAGCATTATCGCTAAGAACCCCGTGGCTGCCGGCCTGAAGCGTGCAGTCGAGCTGAGTGACCATATGCAGCAAAGCAGCGTCGCGATGCGGTTCGCGTACGGAGACGGCGGCCCTGAAGTATCAGCTGTATACCACACCGGCAACCCGGATCAACTGCCGCCTGAGCTACTGTTGCTGAAGTGGCCGCGTGACGACCCAACTCGAGGTCGTCCTCTGCGAGGCGCCGAAATCGATGTCTTAGCGTTCCTAGTTCTGTTTCCCGACATGAGGGGCGTGTGCCCACAAGAAGATATGCAAACCAGAGCTGGGAAGAAGATGACACAGCGGAAATGGGTTCTGTTTCTGTTGCTCCACCAGCAAGATTTGCTTCACTGGCTCCTCAGCCCACGGCTCGTCCAAGAATGGCTGCTATTCAAGTGGAATGTCATCGAATCTTCCTTGCTCAATTATTTCCGAAACGCGATGAGCGCAATCGACACATGCAGCTACACGCTCGAAGACGTCGACCACGGTTACGGCGGCCACAACCTTCTAGAGCAACGCGGTGGTTCCCACATCCCAGCAAGTTACGCCGGAGGTGCGCACCGGCTGATTGTACACCACTGCCGTCTACAGAAATTACACGCAAATTGTGTTGCTGACAAATACCAACATTTGTAGGTCCACGGTACTTCAATGCCCGTATGCAAGACATCATGACAGCAGCAGCGTTCTACGGCATCGAGAACATCATCTTCCTCACAGTGACTTACGGTGACAAGCTTCACAAAGACGCGCACTTGCCTCACCTCATCATGCTCATTGCGCGCATCTTCAACGCACTGCGAGCCGAAGTCCGGAAGCACCTAAAGAGCGGCGCCTATATCCCATTCGATGCGGGCCAGGCGGAATGGGGCCTCGATGTCATTGAATGGCAGAAGCGTGGCAACCCTCACTGCCACATGCTCGCAAAGTACAAAGGTCCGGTATGGACGCCGGTTCAAGTCGACGCCGTGGTGTGGGCGCATATTCCTTCAGACAGCGAGGAGGAACGATTCCCCGGGCTTCGTGCTCTCGTGCTGTCTTTTCATATACACAAGCACTCCGCACGCTGCGGCGGGCCGCCATTCGGAAGTCACTGCTGCTGGGGCTTCCCTCACCCGCCCGTGGCAAGCACATACTGCGATGCATCGGGCCACTGGAATCCGTGGCGCGGCACCGACGACGGTTGGGTCGCTAGCTACTCCCCCTACGTCCTGATGCACACAAGATGCCATTCTTTCGTCGCTATGGCGCAGGGAACTGCGGGCTTGGGATACCTCTTTCGCTACAACTGCAAGGGCGACTCTACAGCAGCTATCAAAATCGCAGAAGCACATGCGGATGCGGCCCCAGGAGAAGCCGTCGACGAAGCTGGGGTACGTCACTCGTCTCAGCACATACTGCTCAAGTAATGCACCATACAATACATTATACGTTAATTTCTGCTAAAGCCATCTGACATTGTACGTACGAGAATCGCAATTGTTGTATAATGTCATAGACTACATCGTCTTGCAGACTTTCATGAAGCATCGCATCGTCTCTGCTTCAGAAGCGGTATCTCGCATCTTAGAACAGCCGATCGTCGTCACCTGGCCAGCGGTACGCGCGGTGCGCGTCGAGCTGGAAGGCACAGCCAAAGTCTTTTTCAACCCCAATCATCAAACCGCAGAGGAAGCGCTGCAGAACTACAGCTCCGACGTCGACAAATACTACCAACGCCCAGACGAAGTGGAGGAGGTGCTTGCCATGCATATATGCCATATTTTACATGTAAATACATGCCAGCCCTTACACATACACATATGAATATATAATCGAATAGAACCTCCATTATCGCCGACATACCTTTGGTCGTTTTCGCGCTTGCATAGGCGCACATATACATAGCAAAACCGCATCTTATCAACTCGCACTCTTTTGCAGATGGGGTTTGTCAAGTACCACAATGACTACCATTGTGTCAAAGAGCGACCAATACGCAAAGATTTCTACCTCGATCGCAAAAATCGTTACATCACGAAGAACGTCGAACGACGACATCTCATTCGCGTGCAGCCGGCACCATTCAACACATCGTTGTTCTGGGCGCGGCTACTACTTATCCAGCCTGACTGCCGCGCACGCTCTTGGGCCGACCTTCGTACAATAAACGGCCACACCTACGAGACGTATGCGCAAGCGGCATCCGCTGCGGGGCTCGCACGCGACGAGACCACGGCACGCCTAGTCATCAATGACGCCCTCCTCAGCACCCTCAACACACCGCGTCAGGCACGTGTACTGATGATTCAGGTCCGCATCTGCTTCAACAATGTATCGCCTGTGGTGTATTGGTTAACATATCACGCACATACCAACAGACTACGCCGCCTCACAGAACACAGCTGTTGCACATTTGCACATACATATGTTTTGTCACATAAGCATTCGGCACGATGTGCGACATCCATGCAGATCATACTCGCCTTCGAATGCGATTTCGGCTCACTGCTGGTCGAATTCCTCGAATGCATGGTGGAGCCAGAGTGGATGGCACTGCCCCAGGAGCAAAAGCAACAACGCGTCTACACTGACCTCGAACGCCGCTTGCAAGCTGACAACAAATCGCTCGCGAGTTACGGTGTGCCAGTGCCGCCCATGCCACTCGCTGATGAACCCGATGTCGACGCCAACTTCCTGCCAGAAAACGTCAAGCTGAACCCCAGCCAACAGGAGCTGTTCGACATCATCGCCGTACACCTCCGCGAAGACCCAGGCGTGCCTCTATTCCTACACGTCGAAGGTGAGCCAGGCTCTGGGAAGTCATTCGCCATCAACGTCTGCTTGAACTACGCCCGCGCCATCCCCGTTAGAGCACTCGCGGCCGCGTTTCCCGCAAAAGTCGCTACCCGGGTTGCGGGTGGGCAGACCATCCACTATTGGACCGGGCTGCGGCCGTCGCGCTGGGGCGAAGACGTCGAAGTCGGCGTCGACGTTCCAGACCCCAACGGCGCACACAACGAGCGACAGCGCCGAGGCCAACGCCTCCGACATGCAATGCTCTTCACAGCCGACGAGATCACAATGATGCGAAGCGACGAACTGGACGCGATTGTCGCCGCCCTTGACAAGGTCAACTTCCGTGGCGCCTTTGTCATCACAGGCAACTGTGCACAATTAGGCGCCGTGATGCCAGGTACGATAGACTATCTTCTAGCCAGGCATATCCAAATTACACTTTTTCAATTATCATAGTTTCTGCCTTTTGAACTGAAATCTTCCTCTCCACTCCTACATCTCTCACACTTCCATACATATTACGTACAGTTGCGCTTCACATTCCAACACCCTAGCTTGACATGTAGGAGCGGACATTGCGACCATTCGGGCATATGCACTGAAGAAAGCCAATTGCTGGCCGCGTTTCCGTCACCTCCATCTCCAACAGCAGATGCGTGCGCAAGGCGACTCCGAACTCCGAAACTGGCAGCGTCGCATCGGCTACGGCGAGCTTCCAAACTGCGACCACCACGAGAGCCCGATCCAACGCATACGGCTGCCTACGCGCATCTTCCCTGCGCGAATTGTTGATGACGCCATCATCGATGCAGCACGCGCTGAGGTCTTCGCAGCAGATCAGACGCAAAAGCACATGAACAAAGCGATCGTGTGTGCGACCAATGCGCTAGCCGACGAACACAACGCAGCCATTCTCGACAAGCTGGCTACACTGCCAAAAGAGTACATCGCTCGCGATGAAGTCGTCAACAGAGGAGATGCACCCGCGGCGTTCAACTCTGCACATATTACCTCAGAGATGTCAGCCGTCTTCGACATGCCCGGCTGCGCACCCGCAAAGCTACGCCTCAAAGTAGGCGCGCCCGTCCACCTACAACACACCATCGATCGCACCGCGGGCCTCGTCAAGGGCGCCCTTGCAGATGTGGTGCAGACACAACGTCACCTCGTATATATCCGCTTACGTCAAACCGGTGCCATCTGGCCTCTGTGCCGCACCACCATGAGACTCGAACCGCCGCACCTACCGATCCAAGTCAACCGAAACCAGATTCCTCTCCGGCTGGCTTGGGCATCAACGGTGCATCGCATCCAAGGCGACGACCTCGACAAAGTCTTCGTCGACCTCCGGCATCCCATCTTCGCACATGGGCAACTCGAAGTCTGTGTCAGCAGAGGACACCGCCGTGACCAGACACTCTTTCTAGTCAACGCA
The DNA here is from genome assembly GCA_023078555.1 of Ulva prolifera. Taxonomy (NCBI): domain Eukaryota; kingdom Viridiplantae; phylum Chlorophyta; class Ulvophyceae; order Ulvales; family Ulvaceae; genus Ulva; species Ulva prolifera. The sequence goes on along the minus strand of CM041202.1, from coordinate 3,712,838 downwards.
GAAGACATGCACGACGACGAGTTCGAAACGAACAATGTCGTCATCCCTGATCTGCTCACAGATTAATGTAATCAAAGTTTGTCATTCTACTTCGTGTCATATGCCATGTGTAAAAACCTTTATATGTTTGATGTGTCTGCTGTGTCTGTTGTATCCACCACACATAATATGTCAACGTTGCTTCGTATGTGCTTGAATTGCGCATCAGCATCTGTTATTTTAGGTGTTTGCCATATACAGTGTACCTGTGTAAAATGCTGTTGCAAATCTACAGATTCGTGACAAAGCTGCATCACATATCAAAACAACATATACACCTGCATGTCGTTTTTTTTTTTTGCATTCACTCTTTTATGTTCACAGAGCTACATCATAATGTCATGACAATTACATCACAATATTTCAGCTACACAACTATTGCGCGAACCATAACCAAAGCGTACAAACAAAATCATAAAAATTGCTGCAAAATTATTCCACACATTTGCAACCACATATATCAACTGACTACCTCACAACACAACTTCAGCTACACATAATTGCTACTACAAATCAGCAGCTTCATCACAACGTCACATAAACATAAACTGCAATGTATCAACTCACTATCTAACTTGCAACATAGATGCGGCTATAAATAATTGCTAATGCAGATCTGCATTAATTAATTAAGAGAAGAGTGAACGCCGAAGCGACGGACCTCTACAGCTGTAATTTGCGTTCCTGCACCTGCGCATTACATGTTCTTAGCTCTGCTGCAGCTACGCTACAGGTCTATGCTATTGGTCGCTTCAGCAACACGCTCCAGCTACATTTGCTTTTCAAATACGCAAAACTCAAACCATCGGGAGCAATAAACAGCTTTTTAAATGCTTCTAGTTAGCGTATACCTATTCGGTCTTCTGTGATTTGATCGCTGCTCTTTTCTTCGAAGCCTTTACACGTTACTGATAGCATCGCGTCCACAAAACCACTTCGCAAACACCAACCGCAACATCAACATACATCTACACAATCGTCTGGTTTGCTGGGACATCTAGCCACACATATGTTACTGCGTACAAACTGCACGACCGCATCAGTTGCACCAGCGTTGCTCCTCTATACGCGACGGTACTGCAAATGTATCCTCAAGCATCCATCAAGCAATGAAAATAGCTGTATAAATGATATCCAAGTGCTCGCTGGCGCATGCGTACTTAAACCTGTATGTTCTGCTGCGTTATCTAACGCTGCAGCATCAGTTCCCCTGTAGCCACTACGCTATCTGCAGCTCTCCGCCACGGTGGTAAACGCCATCGCAGCATATGAACACCAAAAAAGCTGCTAACGCTTATGAACTTAACTTCAATGTATTTCGCCTGCTCGCCGTTGTTTATGTGTTACATCTACCGCCACAATGGCTAACGCTTTCAAATTTTCGTTCCTGCACATGGAACAAATTGCAGCTTTCGGTGCATCGGTTCCAGATCTGTGCGAAGATGATGACATCAAAGCCATGCACACCTGGGACGACTACATCCACTATAAAAACGCCGAACGTGCCGCCATACATGGACAAAATTCTCGATACACAACTGTTCAGACTGATTTCAAAGACCATCACACAAGAGACCTGTCAACATTTCCCCCAAATGGCTTCCTCGAAGAAGCATTTACTGCCGTTCTCGATGACACTCCAAGTGATGTCAAGATATACACTTGCGAAGATCAAGTGAAGAACAGCGGTGTGTCTTATCCTTCTTCAATCCGGCATCCAGTTGCAAAACATTTCCATTTGCATATACCTTCAACTTACGACACCTCAACTAAAACACGTCAGTATCACTGCCGCATGTAGGTCTGCAATGGGACAGCGCGTACAAATTATGTGAAATGTACCACATGGGTCAAGACATTCCGACTCTGAAGAACGCCGTCAACTCCACCGATCCCGACAAAGCTATCAAGACGCTGTTTGACAAAGAATTCGCTTTGTACCAGACATTCGCCAGCCACAACGGCATCAAAATAACAGGTATCACGATGCCTGCTTTCAAAGATGTTGTTGCAGCACGGGATTCCGACGCCTTCGTAGTTTTTGACCACGGCATGGCAGTTCAACTGAAGCCTCCCAAACGCAGAAGAGTCTTAGAAAAGTTTGGTATTTAATTGCACTTTACAGCAGCTACATAGTGATGTGCCTGCTCTGTAACTTACGCCATGCTGTTGTAAACAGCTTCGCTGTTTCCACAATCAGAAGTGCAATATTCAACGTCATATATGTATCTATCTACCTATCTATCTAGTATCATTCTGACCTTTGCATTATATTTACTACGACAGAAATCAACTGAGTTGAGCATCGAGCACCATGCAAAGCTGCAGAGCACCGCAGCTGCGATGCACCTCTGGCCACGCTGGCTGCAGCGCCCCGCCGGCATCGAGCTTCATGCTGCAGCTTCGAGTATCAAAGCGCAAGAGCCCCCGAAGGGGGACTCGTCGCTTGTGTATCTATCTATGTATCCGTTGTCCGGCGGCTGCTCCGTTCCGGCCTCGCCTCCGCGTCGGGGCCTCGGCGTCGGCTTCGCGTCTGTGCATCTGCTTCCAGAAACCCCGCGACGCAGGTCGCTTCGCGTTCGCGTCGTTCCTCTGCAGCGGTGTAGGGCGCCGAAGTTGCGCTGCACCTCTGGCCACGCGCCTTTCAGCGGCGCTCCGCCACGGATGCGGCCGCTTCTGGTTCGGCCGAGGCATCACGTATTCTAATTTAATTATATGCATCATGTTTAGTGCATCAGAAACGATTCGCATCGAGCTTCGAGCATGACGCATCGCGCAGCAGAGCGCTGCACCTCTGGCCACGCTGGCTGCAGCGCTCCGCCACCGATGCGACCGCTTCGGAGCCAGCCGAGGCATCACAGCACTTATGTGTAGCATTTGCATTGTTTTCAGCGTGTCAGGCATCGCTTGCGTCGGCTTCGAGCATCACGTTTTTTAAGCGTCACAGCCCGTCGGGCCCCCTTCGGGCCCCCCTTCGGGCCACGTCTACTGGCTGTCGAACTTTTCAGCGGCGCTCCGCCACGGACGCGGCCGCTTCGAGCGCTGCCGAAGCATCACATATTCTGAACATAACTTATGCATCATATTTTCAGCAACAGAAATCGATCGCATTGAGCGTCGAGCACCGTGCATCGAGCAGCAGAGCGCCACGGCTGCGATGCACCTCTGGCCACGCTGGCTGCAGCGCTCCGCTTCAGCATCGAGCTTCATGCTTCAGCTTCGAGTATCAAAGCGTAAGAGCCCCCCGAAGGGGGGCTCGTCGCTTGTGTATCTATCTATGTATCCGTTGTCCGGCGGCTGCTCCATTCCGGCCTCGCCTCCGCGTCGGGGCTTCGGCGTCGGCTTCGCGTCTGTGCATCTGCGTCCAGAAACCCCGCGACGCAGGTCGCCTCGCGTTCGCGTCGTGCGTCTGCAGCGCTGTAGGGCGCCGAAGTTGCGCTGCACCTCTGGCCACGCGCCTTTCAGCGGCGCTCCGCCACGGACGCGGCCGCTTCTGGCGCAGCCGAGGCATCGCATATTCTAATTAAATTATACGCATCATGTTTAGTGCATCAGAAACGATTCGCATCGAGCTTCGAGCATGACGCATCGCGCAGCAGAGCGCTGCACCTCTGGCCACGCTGGCTGCAGCGCTCCGCCACGGATGCGACCGCTTCGGAGCCAGCCGAGGCGTCACAGCATTTATCTGTAGCGTTTGCATTGTTTTCAGAGTGTCAGGCATCGCTTGCGTCGGCTTCAAGCATCACGTTTTTCAAGCGTCACAGCCCGTCGGGCCCCCCTTCGGGCCCCCCTTCGGGCCACGTGTACTGGCTGTCGAGCTTTTCAGCGGCGCTCCGCCACGGACGCGGCCGCTTCGAGCACTGCTGAAATATCACATATCCTGATCATACCTTTGCATTGTATTTACTGCGATAGAAATCGCTTGCATTGAGCGTCGAGCACCGTGCATAGAGCAGCAGGGCGCCGCAGCTGCGATGCACCTCTGGCCACGCTGGCTGCAGCGCTCCGCCAGCATCGAGCTTCATGCTGCAGCTTCGAGTATCAAAGCGCAAAAGCCTCCCGAAGGTGGGCATGTCGCTTGTATATATATGTCCCGGCTTCTGGTCGCTGTCGTGATGACTTGCAGAACAACGAAACTGTAACGTTGCCCGTCCCAACAGTCAGTTTCAATCACAATCGCTGTCCTCGCGTCAGCACCAGTGCTCTACAGTTGGGTTTTTTCTTGGCGGGAAAACCGATGCCAAACCCTTGTTTTGGTCGGGCTGCCCCCTCCAAGACGGTCGGTAGATGTCGGGGTTTCCCGCCAACGCTGTGGCAATCTGTCGGGGGTGTTCAAACCAAATTACGGGGTCATTTGCATTACAGCATTTGCCAACTGATTATTGCACGAAGTCTAATCAATTCAAGAATGGGTGCGGCACAGCTCTGTGCGCATCTTTGTGCGCATCTTTGAACTTGTACTTCGTAAAGTCGCTGTTCTTACAAGAGTCACATATCGTACAGTGCCACTGGTGAGAATTGTTGACCACGCCTTCGTTTTTGTCTTCTCCCGTTCACTAATTTGTGATCGTACTTCGTATTCCACCCATGGAAACTCAAGCTGGCGTGCGTGCACTTTGGTATCAGACAACCTTTAACGAACGACAGAGCCATCCGCAGCTACTCTTTTCGAACAACTGGCTTCGTTCCTGTCTTTGTCAGCTGCTGATGAAGCATTATCATGATTATCATGATCAGCTGTGCGCTTGGGCACTCGGCCGGTAAACCCGAAGTTATGCAAGGTCATTCTCGCAACACTTTACAAAAGAGCGAACGGGAGAAAACAAACACTGAAACCGAATCTCACCCGAATCAACTGCAACATACACTCACACACACACACGAACGCCACAACCGCACTCACAACTCAGTCCGGCAGGATCGCGTCCTCCAGGCCCGCATCATATCGCAACCCTTGCTCCCGAGAGATGACAAGCCCAGACTTCCGATACATATCCGCATTGCCGCGCTGCAATGACACCGACAACACCCGCAGCGCAACACTCAATCAACAGGTAACACCGATGTCAGCAATAGTTCATTCCGTTTAGTGTTCTTCTGGCCGGACCAGGCCCGACAAGCTGTCGGGACTCCCGAGTCTTGACCAGGCCCGCCGAGCTGTCGGAATTCTGTCGGGGTTCCCGCCATGCCTCGGTGGCGGCCGGCGGGCTTCGCCCGCCAGCCCCCCCGTGGCTTGACGGGAAAACCGATGGCTCGCTTCGCTGGCCATCGGTTTTTTCGCCTTTTTTTCAATTTTTGTCGGGAAACCGATCGGTCTGTAGAGCACTGGTCAGCACCATGCATCATGTCGCCCACCGAATCTGAGCCAAAAGGTACTAAGCGTAATTATATTCAGCACGACGCGAGATCAGCGGCAATGAATTTCACGGAAACGACTGATATGTTAATTGAATTCCGGATGTCCGGATGTACTTGGCGCGAAACGAATGAGTGATCAGGCAGCATGCACCTCGGATTCGTGGGATTACGGATTTTGGGGCTGCGAGGTGATAGAAGTACTGATTGTGAAGACATGAAACACATATGCTGGTGATTTGGCAGGGGCTGCACATGGCAGAACCGGCAGTGCTGCAGCCCCACAACAGCCTGAAACTAGCATACAAGCGATCGGGTGCAGTGATGGCGGCCATGAGTTCCCAACAGTTTCTTACTGAGGCTGACCTGGTCATTTTGGACCCCACTTTTAGCACAAACAGGCAAAATATGCCTCACCTTCAAGGCACCAGCCTTTCACAGTCACAAAGCAACCGTATTGGCTGCGGATTCCAGTCGCCAGGAGACCATGTATCTCGCTCAGCATCTAATGACACTCCCTACAAGTCGGGCGTTGATGAGCTAATGTAAAAAAAGAGACAGCCAACTAGCGCCAGTACGCACAGGCAGGATCGACAAATGAGCAGTCTGGAGGTATTCCGATGGTAGCCTAGGTAATTTCGGCAAAAACACGAAACGCTGCAAAACCACTTGCATTCAAGTCCTCATCTTCTGCGCTTCACACTGGTGTTTTTTCGGGCTTCAGGTGAGGTCTGTGCACGCAGCCAGATGAATTTCTCTGTCATGGAGAATGCCGCTTTACGTCGGGTTACCGCTCGAGTACGCCGGAGAGTGTGCAAGCGCCGCGGTTCATTGTGAAACCCGTTCAAATGGATTGGTGTTGCTGTTGAGTGCACGACTGCGTTAATTGCGCTGCAATTGGAGCCATGGTTTGTTGTGGCGGTCTATTGCAAGTGTGCCCGCTTACCCGTCCGTACCGCTGAAATACGTCGACAGAGCTCGATCAGGCCTTTGGCAAGCCTGATCGGGCCTCACTTTGACAGAAGCCATCCACATCTGCTTTCGATATAACTTCAGCTGTGACTCTGTCTAGTTTTAGGGCCTATGAGCAACAGATCGCCGCTGCACCGCTCCTACGCCACGCATGTGAAGGCAATGTTACAAAGCTGTTTTGTGAGTCGAACAGCCGTCATTGTGTCCATTTAGCAGAGTCCGTACCAGCCGCTGTGCGGCAGCGTACTGCTGAATACGAATGCGCACGGCCAGGCCTCCCGACAGGTAACATCACCGCACCAGACCAACTTGCAGCACATAGTCTTCGTTATAGTCATCCGTTTCATTCTGTACATGAGTATGTGGCTGCTTGAGCGGTCCAGAAGATGTGCCAGCTACGCACACATGTGCGCCTGTGGTACGTTGACATATTTTCCAGCTGCTGAAGTCGCTGAATAGTTGTACACCTCTGATGACCTGTGGCTTATCAAATGATTGATTGCGGCAGTTCATCAGGCTGCAGCTCTGCTGCCTCAGGTTGGTCTTGGGACACTGTGCTGATCAGTCTTCTGATGGAGCCGGCCGCTAACAAGCCGTACCTCTTCAGAATGCTTGCTGCATGGCGTGCATTTATGCTCTTTGTGCGCGTGTCTGTGTTGCCTGCAATTATGATTGCTGTGAGATACAGTTGCTTGCAAAGCACAGCCGGGAACAATCAGAGGCCTGTCCGGAGGTGCATGGCGCCAGCATCATGCAGTCGGGTTGAAGCACCTCATTTGCAGCTTCTTACTCTCATCATCGGGTATACGCCCAGTTTGATGTTGTGATGTGATGTCGGGGAGCCGGTGTGCTTGACCGTGTTGACGTGCTCGTCCCGTCGCATCCAACACAATGTACACGGACGTCCTCGAGTTTGCAGCTTAATGCTGGTATAAATCCCCATGTGCAAGCCGTCTTGATCTCATGGCAGTTGAGTTTGAGTATCCACCAACGACTGCTGTGTCGAATTCATAGGTGCATCAGTGGTCACATTGCAAGTAGAAGTCTTCTGAGACCTGCATCATGTACAGTACAAATCTCATGCCTGCATCATGTTCCTAGTAAGATCACTCCATTGCTCAGGCATGCACCACTGTTGAATGTACTGGCGCCGACCTGTATGTGCAGGCTACTCGATAGTCCAAGGAAAACGCCCTTTCGTGTTGCTTGTAGCGATTGTCTGTGTTCCAGGCTGGTCGCCATGACTCTGTCCAATGTATTCCAATGGCTCACTCAGCTGCACAGGGATCGCCATGATGACGCGATCTAACACACCAATACTGTACCCGCGGTAGATGTTGAGCTCTGTAGAGCACTATAGAGGTCGACGACCGGTGCCTACGGAACGTGCGGCTGGCGGAAACTGTGAAGGATCTACCCACTGCCTCAGAATGTTGGCCTTCGTGATGCTCCATGTGAATCCATTGATGAACCGCGGGGCAAGCATGGACGATGCTCAGCGTGCCGCGTGCGCAGCGTGCTGTGTCCCATCCGATTCCATGTTTCATGCGTATCTGATCCTTGCAGCTGCATATGCAGCTGATATGACATCCCAGTGCACAATCGCGTCGCGAGGCAGGTCACGCAGGGATCTGTCACGTCCCACCGTTGCAATGCATTCCGCTGGTGCTGTAGCGCGCCATGGCGTCGGCCGGTTCACAGTGAGACCGAGAGTCATCTGATGACACGTGCGTACGTCGACGTGATCTTCATAGCGCATGCATGCGGCGGCCGTGAACAGCACGGCGGACGGTGAGCGAGATGACTAGCGTTGACAACGTTTCCCCCGCATTGCAGCCCAGCCGTTCAGGCGCTACGTAGAAGGCATGGGGATGGGCGAAACGCATGCACGTAACCGTGACCTACCGCCTGCACCCTATTTCGGACACACACTCGGGACTCAAATGCCATCTCCACCGGTCCCCGTCACCCCTGCGCGCACTGGAGCCGTTTGCACCATGAGACCAGCGCTGCAGTCAACGTGTAGGCAAAGACAGAAATTGCTCTGGGCTGGACCCGGACGTCTGCTCTGGTATTGTACATTCCGCCCGAATTGGCATGTTGCTCTCTTCGATCGATGTTCGACCTGTCTAGATGACGGCATCATCGGCAGATGACATGGCATCTCGGCAGATGGCAGCTATCAGCTGCACTGCCATCTTGCACCGCGATCATAGAGCCATTCCAAAACTGCTACGGGTACATTGATATATATCGCGTTCACTGCATGTAAACGCGTAATTTGTGGAGTGTTCCAGTGTTATCGCATGCTCATTTGTTCAACAACTTTTATCCGTGCACGACTTGCAATATGCCTGTCGCGAAACAACTTGTGTGTGGACCAACGTACTGGAACCTTAGCGCGCTGTATCCAATTGGTATGGCGATGGATGATCCATCCGTAGTATCAAATCCTCAGCTCTGGAGCCGTCGCGGCTCTATCGTCAAGCTGTACACACAGAACTGTATGCTTGCTCATACGAAGGGCTTCCAACTCAATCTGATGGGCGACAGATGGACCCAGAACGGACGTGTCCAGTGCAGAGGTGCTAAGTTGCCCGACTGGTCTGAATTGGTCCCTAATAGTTGGCCCGCACAGTCCTACCTACGGAGATTCCTTGGCGCCCGCATTGACGTCAGTACCGAGCTATTGGATTCATGCACCACCCTGCACGACCAGTTCTGTGCCATCGGATCGTTGGAAGGATGGTCGTACATGACTGAAGGCGGTATCGTTGTGCGGTCTTTCATGGAAGCCACGATGCACATAGTTCAGTTGCAGTTCTTCGGAATCCCAGTCACAAAGGTGCAGCCTGCTCTGAGTGCTCACGTACAATTTGAAACTAAGCCAATATATATAACGTCCAGCATGATTTTCTTCCTTGCCTGCAGTTTGCACACCTGGATCAGGCTGAGATGGAAGAATTGTGGGAAGCTGTTGAGCAACGCCGAGAACACTATTGCAATAAAACACTCGATGGTCCACGTGGTGGTGTGAAGCTGTCAAAGGGCAATTTGTATTGCCCACTATTCATTGATCACTTCCCACACCTATACATCTTCAGCCTACCAATAGAGAAACTGTTTTCTGACATCACGCCTGCCCCAGAGGACGAGCCGGATGAGGCACGCATGAAAGACATTGAATTCGTTGCTATCTCTACGGATGTTGCCCGTTTCAATGCAGCGTTGTCCAAACGCGTCGATGCTGTGGTGGAAACTACGCAATGCAGCAATGTGTCGTCTTCCTACAAACGTACTCGCACAGAGTGAATGAAATTGCTCAATTGCGACCAGTGATATGAAGTGTAATTGTATTGATTACGTTCAGATGGCTATATTGTGCGTTTTCACCAGTTTATCATTGAATTTGCACTCATAGGTGTAGTACAGATTCACAGATTTTGGAGTTCACATCGCAGTTCACATGAGACCACCACCGTAAAAATTCATTGCTCACTACCCATATCTACGTCTTCCATATCCAGATCCTGCAAACGGTTCTGCACATCTCCTATGCGCTCAAGCGGTTGTGCATCCTCCTCGGGATCAAGGTGAGCGAAAGCAACAGCTGCCGCAGCATCATCCATCAAATCACCTTCAACATCATCTGCGCCATGTACATCGTCTTCCAAAGCACCATCAAACCCGGCTGCAGGATGCTCTGGACCCATCCAATCGGGCACGTGCATCACACCCTGAGTTGCTATCTCTAGCTCTAGGTCATCTATTTCGTATGTCGGCATCTGCAACAATGCCAAGTTCCGCAATGGGTCTTCGCCCATGCGAGCGGCTTGATCACGAGCTAGAATGCTTCGGGCTGCACGCACATATTTCTTCATTTGTTCTAAGGGCATGGAATCGTATTCTGCATTTCGCTGGTCGAATTGATCACGATTGATGGTGTTGCTCCTGCCACGGTTGAACACATTGAAAATATCATTCACCCACACATGCCCCATCGACAGTCGTAAAGCGTTGATGTTCCGTCTGTATGACTCCAGCGCAGTTTGATCCACGGCTGCACCACCCGATGCATCAAGCCACTTCGGACTAAATGCGTATCTCCCGTCCAATAGCATGAATCGCACAACATGTGTGGCATGCATCATGGTCGATAGCGGAAAACAGTACAGCTGTTCATACTTCACCACAATGTCAAGCCATCCGGTCGGAAGCAGCATTGATCGTCTTTTGAATACATTGTAACCCACAACAGCTTGATGTGCATCACGGCATTCCTGCAGCCGTTGTGCTGACATGTTTTGTCTGAACACAGTCTCACACCATCTGTTGCCCATTTCTTTCAGTGGATATCCGAGCATAGCTTCACGTTTCACCGAATCATCTTCTTTACGGCATATGATCTGCATACGCCAACTTTGAAGGACTTGACGCACAAGTGTGAAAGAGTTGCAATCCATTGCTCACGTGCTGCGCACACCTTCATTCGAATATTCTCAGCATTGGATTGCCGCTGTAAATTGCCATTGGGGTCTAGCCTGGCCACATCCATCATCAAGAACAATAAATTGTGGATCTTCGTGCCTGCAGACAACACCCCACTGTGCAGGTGGGTTGTTTGCCTCTTGCCACGACACTTCATGCGAGTCACGTACTTGCTTCGGACATGCTCAACCCATTGTTCACGCCCATGACCACCATTCCTTGAATATGCTTGCGGTAGTTCGTGTCACCGCGCTCCGTCATGCAAACACCCTCATCAATGTACCCTTTCGCACCCAGAGCATTCATTGCTTCGGTAAACTTTCGTCGGAACCTGTCTGGAATCTCATGGCCGAGCTTGCCAAAGGTGATGCTTACTAATGTAGGATCTAGCATGCCCTCCTCAAAAAGCTCGGACATACGCTCTTCGATTCCCTGAAACACGGCATGCACTTACCCAGTACATGCTCATTGTGTGTCTCGGTACTGCCCGAGATGGCTGCTACTTCTGCGACAACACTGGCTGCCGCCGATACCATACCTGTGCTGCTGCTGCTTCCGTGACAATGGGTTGTTGCGTTGTCGCGCAGAAGTTAGGATCTCGCAGTTGCTGAAACGTACAGCCTGCAACACACCAGCTTCCGATCACAACGACGGACACTACAAGCTAAAACCACACACAACACGCGAAGTTGACACACTTGTGAACCTTGATGGTACCCCATGCTTCCTCTCGCCTGCGATCAAAGGCTCTGCGTGTCCCACACCCTCACCCAATACATACAACATCATCAAACATGGACTCCGGGATGTATTTGTGCCCACTTCCGCATTGGCACCGAACATAATTGGTCGAAATAACCGATTGCTTTTGGTGGTCGCGGTCGATCTGGGTGGGCTCCAGCACACCACGGTGCTACTATAGCGCGAAGCGAATGCTAGCTGACAGGCCTGATCCCCAAACATCTTCTCACACCCATTCACACCCTTGATTGCCGCACAGTACTTGTCACGAACTTCCAACAGCGTCGCTGTTTGCATATTTAAGTAAGCACGCGCCTCGTTGTCAATGTGTATTTTCAATGCGGCTGTCGCCCAGTGTTCGGGCTTCTCCCAAACCGTCACGATGTGGTCAGCGATACCTTCCCTCACGTCATCAACCGTCGTATCATCAAGGTTCACGATTTCGTTCTTGTCGATGTCACGCACCAAGCGCTGATTTGACGGTCCCGATGGCCGCACACCCAGCTTCAATGCGATAAACACGCAATCCCTGCCATTTGAATTCAACGACGACGCCTCTGCTACGACGGCTATATTATACGACACCAGCGTCCGCTTCAGTAGCTCTACAGTTTCCACGGTGTCACATGCCCCGAAGGGCATTTCCGGGCTAAAACTTGACGCCTGCACGGCTTCCGTACTTTCGGCCATCTTGAGGATTTCCTGTATCGAACGACACCTGCTGTTTATTGCCACCGCATTCGCACCGACATCACATCACATCACTGATTCAAATACACCCCGTCACGGCATATCAGCATGAAGACCGTCGTGCACGCGTTGGTAGACCGAACGACTTATGCATCCCAATGTCTCCAGTTCGAATCCCACCTGTTCCTACCCGGATGCATGCATGCATGCATGCCACGTCTTGTGGCTTCCGGCACACATCGACGGACGAAGGGCGTGGGGTGTTACATTCCGGCAAGGCGAAGCCGCCCGTCCGGCCGGGCATGCATGCCTGTGTGTCATGTACACACATGCTCATTGTGCATGTACACACATGTACTGAGGTAGAAAGTTCACTGGTTGATGCTGTATTACATGAACATCACGGACCGGCATAACATGTTTCGGCCTTGCCAAAGGGCCTCATCAGACGCCTACGTGAGTCAAGCAACCAACACCGAACCAGCTCGCAAGTTCCCTAATATTCAATCCTCTAGAGCGAGCCCGACCGAGACTGGAAGAGACGTCCAGAGCCCAGAAAACCGACACGGGATAAGATAACGAGATAAGGCACATCACGCCGCCCGGATTCTTACGCAAGATGAATGTGGGCGTGCGATGGATGAACACAGGCAGCTTCGACAAATGGGTGAACCGGCGGTAGCATGATGGTAAACCGTTTACCGATGACACTACCGGCTTGTGCTTGCTACCTCGGAGCCGCGGTACATGGACCTGCCGGGCGACCACGGTGGCCTTTACTGACGAGGGACCACTTTACGACGACGTACCAACGCATGCCTGAGCAGGTAAGAGCGCAAAGCAGGCAATGCCCGCTGCACTGCCCCTATGACCACCCACATTGTGTTGTTGTTACAAATAACTTTATGGCATGCCAAATGGCTGTCTGTGTGGCCATTTAGCCAAGTGCTGACCAGCCTGTGTACGGCAGCGTACCGCTCGGTACGCATGTGCACCACCAGCCCGCCCGACCGGCCTGATCACCGCTACGCCTGCTGTCGGGATCATGCGCACCAGGATAATGTATACTATATGCCATCAGCTACGTGGTAGCGCCTGCAGCGCTGTCCTAGACGTGGTATGTATTGCACGTCTGTTGTGTACTTATGACGCCAGGCTCGAATGACGCCAAGCTCGACTTCAACGTAGAGATGGATGAATGTTTTTACCGAGGTGCGGCTGGGAGGCAGTAGTGCTCCATGAAGCTTGCTGGACTGGTGCAGCCGGAGCTGCTACACCTCTGGCCCACCAGCAGATCGGCCCTGACGCCGTTTGATGTCCGCAATGAGCTTGTCTTCTTCTTCAGGAGATAGGTTTACACCATTCACACAAGCCTGCAATTTGGCTAGTTTGGTGTCTCGTCCACCAACCTGCGTACACAGCGCCTGATTTGACATGTCAAGCAGAAGGCAATGCTCCATTGACCATCGCTGCGATTTGACTGGACAGAAGTGAGCCAGGTCAGCATGACCAAATGTCGGAACTGGAACTGTACCTTTGCATGTTCATTGGTGTCTGCTGCATGCTCTGAATTCCTGTGCCCTTTGCTCACTCTGCCCTGAAGAGCACCGGCGTCTCAGATCACAATCGTGCAGAGTTCCCAGTCAAAACGTACTCATGTCATGCAGCCAAGCGATTCGCTTGTCATGGTGGCATTCCTGCTGTGCAGGTACCCGCCGAGCCTTGACAAGCTGCAAGGGCTTTGTCGTTGCCTTGGAGTTGGCCACGGCAGGCGGAGTTGACCGTTTCTGTCTGATGCCGTCGCTACTCTGAGCCTGTGGAGCTTTCTGGTTCGGGAGCGAGAGGTCATCAGGCGCAGTTTGCTTGATGATACGACCACATCTTGACCGGGAAGGCTTGCTAGGCTGCAAGGGGAGATCGGCGGCTCTCTTCTTCCCGCTGATGTCGCTGTTGTTGGCCTAGAGATCTTTTTTGTGTTGCAGCGGGAGGTCAGTGGGCACATGATGCCTCGGCGTGATGATGCAGACTGGTCGGGCATTGGGAGCCTTGTTGGGCTGCAGAGCGGGTGGTGGGCAGCGCTCGGGTGAAGGAGCTGGTTGGTGATGGAGCGGGTGTTCCTCTTGAGACGGAGGATGCTCGTCTTGGGACAGATCGCGCTCCTCTTGGGACTGGGCTCTCCCAATGAGGGCTTCAAACTGAGTGTTCTCAATGAGCGGTTGTGAATACTGTTGTGATGGTAGGCCCACCTCTTGGGACTGTGTGTCTGAGTCTTGTGTGTCAACTGGACGCACTGGAGATTCTTCGTTCAAACCATGTGCTGGTGGCGGTGCTGTGAGCCCAAGCTGTGCCAGCAGCTTTGGATCGAATTTGGCCTGCCAAGCATCATTCATGTAAGGATACAGAGCTTGCAGGAGCGGCTGTACACTGAACTTCACCCATGCCGCATTGCAGCGCAATAGTGGTTTGTCAACCAGGTTGTCTTTGTAGTTTCGTTTCACGTCATTGGCCCTGTTCTTAAAAATGTTCTGCACTCGTGACCAGGTCAGCCAGCATAAGGCGCTGTTATAAACGAGAACCTATTATGTGTGCATTAGGAGGTTAGTAGTGCCTATACCTGGAGAGCCGCCAGGTCGTACGAAAGGTCACTACACAGATCAGGGAGAATACTGCACTGGATGCAAGACAGTGCAGGAACCTATGGAAGATGTAAGAGAAAGGTTACTTCATACTTGGACGCATACGACTATATGCGACCATTCGTGCATGTCTACCGTGGCCCAATGACAATGGCCCGGGGCGAGCCGCTCACGGAGCGCCCCAAGTATGCTCATGCATACTATCCTAACATAACACGGGTTGGGCCCTTGGCCACCATACCCATGCGCAGACTTGCGCGTCATGCATTGCAGGTGTACCTAGACACTGATTTATGACACTCCCCTAGAAGGTCTTCTGATCTTGAATTAGATGCAGCTTCTCTCGAACGTCCTTCAATGCAGGTCCAGGCAAAACCTTAGTGAAGACATCAACTAACTGGTCTTTGGTCCCTACCCATTGCACTTGGATCTCATCCGCCTCTACAAATTCTCGGACCCGTAGGTGCCGCACTCGAATATGTTTGGACCTATCACTAGAGATTGGATTGTTTGCAAGGATATTCGCACTTTTATTATCTCCCCAAAGCACCGGTTTTTCTGGACGAAGATGCAAGTCTAGCAACAATTGCTTGGCCCACATCAACTCGTTTGCTGCACTACTCATTGCTATCAATTCTGCCTCGGTCGTATCACCAGCTGTGATCGCTTGTCTCTTTGACCTCCAGAACACAGTATTGCCATACACCCGTAGGAGTAGGCCACTTATGCTCTTCAAACTCTTGTCATTTGCAAAATCAGCATCAGTGTATCCCTCAAGCAAACAGCTCTTCTCAGACGAGCCCTTAAACACCATACAAAGTCCCTTCGTGGACTGCAGGTATCTCAGCACATGCTGCACCGCTGACCAATGCTCCTTTAAGCTACACCCCATATGCTTGGCCAAAGCATTACAGGCATAAGAAATATCAGGTCGCGTAACTACAGCCAGGTACTGGATTCCCCCTACAGCACTCATGAACTGAGCGTGCTCTGCCTGAGTGGCAACCTCAAGGTCAGGGTAGTCCTTCGCACTCCTCAACTGTTGCCGTGGCACCAGTGGAGTCGGACTGGGTCTGCAATCTGCCATGCTAAACTTTTCTAGCAGATTCACAATCTTCTGCTCGTGGGACAACGTGATCGTCCTCTTCTTCCTGTCACGCTTGATAGAGGCGCCTAATGCCCAAGACAAATCGCCTAAGTCCCTTCCAGTGAACACTTTGAGAATTCGGTCTATCAACTCCTTCAGGCCCGTGGACCGTCCGAAGATAAACAAATCAACAACCCATAGGAAGATGAAACATCTACCAGTTTTCCTAACATACAGTGCAGGATCTGAGTGTGAGCGAACAAAGCCCATCTCACCCAGTAGACGTGCAAGCGCCTTGTGCCATTCACGTGCTGCTTGCTTCAAGCCATACAGGGTCTTAAGCAGTTTCCACACTCGACTGGTGCCATCGTTCAAAACCTGGGGTTGTTCTACATAAACAGTCTCATTCATGACCCCATTGAGAAAAGCACACTGGATGTCTACGTGTTTCATCTCTAAATCTTCCACTGCAGCTATTGACAGAACAACACGAAGAGTGGCATAGCTCCCTACTGGAGCCCACGTCTCAAAGAAATCTACACCCTCCTCCTGGGTAAACCCTCTAGCAACATACCGCGCCTTGTAACGCTGGATCTCTCCTGTAGGTCCCCTCTTAATCTTCATGACCCATTTACCAGAGATGGCCTTAGCCCCTACTGGCAATTCTACCAATTCATAGGTGCCATGCTCACTCAAAGAGTTCACCTCTTCCTCCAGAGCTACCATCCACTTCTCCCTATCAGGCCCAGCCAACGCTGCCTTCCAGGGTGGATTGTCTGGATCAGCAGGTTTCTTCTTCATGACAGCAGCAACCCGGCGTGATGGACGTCGCCGGCTTGACTGACCACCGCCATGTTCCACATGCTCAGCTACCTCTGCATCAAGCAACGCACTGTCAGCCGTAGCTGCCATGCTTGAACTGCCCGCAACCTTTGGTGCTACTGTCTGCTCACTCACATCACTATGCTCATCATCACAAGCTACAGTATCTATCGCAGCAACATCTGCATGTGGAATCAAGCGCCTGCGTACAAGCGGGTTCCATTTTTGCCTAACTGGACCAGACTGCGCTTCCTGCCCATGGGCATCAGCAGCAGCGTCATCATGCAAACTAATCTCCTTAGCAGGATGCATGGACTCTCCAGCGACAGGTGAGCTGGGCGGACTTACCTCTCCCCTAGGGACAAATCCGCCTCCTGAACTGAACATGAGTTCCTCCCCTGGACCCAGGCGGCTAGCCATAGCTTGGCCAAACCCGGGCATGTCAAGGGAGGGTCCCCCAACATCAGTTGCGTCACCTCGCGGCGGGGCAGCTGCTCCCGCCGCGGCAGTTGGCAGCGGATGTTGTTCCTCAACGCCGTCCATGACGCTCACCTCATCAGTCTGTGGGGCATGTGACCTCGCAGCTCTGGCGGGGCTGCCAGATTCCCGAGGTCTCCCCTGCTGGGCACGGCTCCTGGTGACGGGCCTCATGTCGATCTGAGCGCCACTCAAGTCCCGGAAGTTGTGGACGTTTGAATAGTTGAGAGCGTCCCTATTGGCATACATCTCCCCCGATTGAGGAGGGTAGCGCACTGCTGTCTGCCCCAACACTTTCGTGCGCACGACATCATGCACTCCTTCTACCACCTCAGGTGTGGACATCCTAGTTCTTCCCTGCAACTCTACCGGACCGTCCGGCGCACCGACTCTGGGCGCGATGCTACGACCTACTTGCAATTCCTCACGCAAGTCACGCAACTCTGGCGAGTCCTCCATATGCTGCGCGGGCGCCAGCTGGATGAAATCACTGTCATGTAATTCACAAAATTGTCTACCTATGGCGAACCCATCGAAGTCAAAAGTAGCTGCGCCATGCACGCGCATGTGCTCTTTGCGGGACTCAATCAAATCCAGATCGGGAAACGGAGGGGCACCAGACATCACACACTCATCCAGATCGGGACCAAACGTCAGCTCCTCTTCCGGGCCCATAGGCACCAGAGGCACATTTCCCCGCGTCACAGTATCTAGCGTACGCAAGTGATCACGCAACATGGCAGCACTGTATGCCATTTGCCGCACCTCCAGCACTCTGCCACCCCCGGGGCAACGCTGGAAGACTCTATTCATGTGGGGCCCTTGCCCTGGCCCCATCCACAGTACAAGTTCACCCCTGGGGTCTAACCTACGCAACTTATCAGAATCAAGGTAGACGTAGACCGGCAGCCCCCATGGGAGCATCTGCGCAATCATGAGCTTGACACGCTCAGAGTCATATGTCTCTTTGTAGAACAACATATACGGGATGACATCTGCAAGATCATTGTCTATCCACTCTTTCCGCAGCATTTCGTTTTCTTTTGCTTGATCTATCTGTTGCTTAACTCGTTCTATAGTTTCTTTGCTAGGTTCGACAGCCGAAATGTCGGCAGTGGTCTTATGTACCCCCCCAGACTGCACTGTATTGATATCCCTACCCGTCGCATTCCTATATCTACCTAAATTGGCCAAAAGGCACTCAAGCTTGTCCGCAAGATGTTCCCTCTTCAGGCGGTTCATGACAGCGGAACTAGGAACCAGATTCGCTGCAGCGGTCCCACACAACATCCCCTCAGGCCATGCACGGCGTGTTATGTTGGTTGGACACATGAGCGCTCTCAGTCTATCAGAAGTGGCACCACATTCACGCTCAGCTATGCCATTGCCCTGATGATTGCCTGGTGCACAGTCTTCCCAAACAATGTGCTTGTCACGAAGATAGGCCTGGAAGACATGGCCCAGAAATTCTCCGCCGCGGTCACCACGCAGGAATCTAACACGTCCTGGAACAGGCGGCTGGCCTTTCTTGATGACAACTTGCCCAGGAACAACTGTAGAATTGCAGTGTTCTATGATCTCTACTAGCAATTCAGGGACTCTGGACTTTGCATCCATAGGGATAGTGAATCTAAAACGGGAAAATTCATCAACTACAATCAGCGCATACTTTGCTTTCCCAACTCCCATAGGTGTAATGGGACCTAGAACATCCGCATGCAAGCACGCCCCCGGATACGTCGCACAAGAGTGCGTGACTGTCTCGCCGTGCTGGCTACTAGACCCGGTACCATTTCTAGCAATCATACAGCCGTGGCATTTGTCTATCTCAGCGCTCACTTTTGCTGGATCAATACGCAAGCCCTGGTACATCTTGGCCTTAGCCATCAGACGCAGGTTTGTGGCTCCTGTGAGGAAACTAACATGAGACAAGAATGTAGTATTCAATTTTTCTTGTCCAGGCACATTTGGAGACCCAACTAAAGCAGCTACACGACTGTACGAGACCTCGTCATCCTCTAGTTTCGCAACCGAATTGGCAGCAGACCAAACAGCGGGATTACTAACTCGCGAGCCCCATAGGACTGGCTTTCCCACATCTGTAGTCACAACAAACACTGGCCGATTCTGGTGGTCATGCGATTGAGTAATCCGACCCTCCGTGTGGCCCATGGCCTGGTCAGAAAACCCAGGTACAAAAACAAGATCACCTCCTTCTGTCGCCACACGCGTTTGCAAGGTGATGCCGACATTCTTCAACAAATGTGTAGACAAAATGTTGAAAGGACAGTGCGGCACATACAAGCAATTCGGGATCTCAATGGTCAGATCCTTGATCTCCCCATCCATCGTGACATAGGACCCCAGACGGAAACATATAGTTCCCTCCCCCAGAACTGGAATATCATCATCCCCTATTGGGTGAATGCACTCTACAGATGCAACATGCATTGACAAGAACAGCTCGGGGTTCCTAATGACATGGACATCAGATCCGCTGTCCACCAGGAAGTTCAGGCTTTCGCCCAGGTGCGCAACATCCGTCAAGGAGAAGTCGTCGCTAGGAAATCGCACGACAGCAACAGAGTTGCCATTGCCTCGTCCTCGTCCGCGTCCTCTGCCGGCGCCTCGTCCCTGGCGGCTGGCGTTGTTGGCAGCCTGGATCTGAAGATACTTCCTGACTTCCGGATGCAGATCCGGGCAGTCCTTCTGGAGGTGTCCAGTCTTCTTGCATACGTGGCAGGTGCGCGTCTCGCCATTGGCGATCGCGGCGACAGCTGCCGGTTGTCCTCGGTTCCCATTGCCCCCTCTGTAGCCATGGCCTTGGCCGTGGCCTCGGCCTGCTATGCCACCACCATGTGTGGGCCCACAGGCATCTAAAGCCTGGGCATGGTTGGTAATGGCAAATATTTGAGTCAGGAAATCTTTTCCGCCCTGCTCACTACGCAATGATACATACTCTCGGCCGAGAGGCTCAAACAACTTGTTGCTGACCTGATACGGAGCAGGCGCAGCACCGAGAGCAGTAAGCTGGTTCACCAGAGACATGATGAGTGTACAATAATCCTCAACTTATTTTGCCCTGGCACCTCTGAGCGTGGCACGAGAGAACCTATCCCAGAGACTCCTAACCTCAGCCTCTTTGCTGGGCATATACTTGGCTCTCAAGGCAGCCCAAATATCACACAGCGTAGTATGAACCCGGACATACTCTAAGTCCTGTGCAGGCAGCTGAAAACAGACTACAGCCAACACCTTATCATGGACACTTGTCTCAGGTCCAGTGGGGAAAACAGTGAGCAAATGGTACAGGCCATGGCCTTTCAACCATAGCTCGACACGGAACTCAAAGGTTGAGAACCTCTCGCCCCTTGCAGAATCCCAAGACGGGGTCTTGCCTTTGTCTATTGCGGGTTCACGCACAGACACAGCTCTCATTGCATCTACAATAGCATTAGCATCGACTACAGTACCAGGCGGATGGAGATCAGCGACAGGGCCAGCATTGCCTTGAGCCATAGCTCGCAGCGCAGCAGCCTGAGCCTCAGCATCCGATTGTGCCTGTTCCGCTCGCTGTAAAGCATCACGGAGAGAGTTTGCTTCAACCTGGGCGCGCATTGCCATAGCATTGGCAGCCTCAAGCTGAGAGGCAGCTCGGGCAGCAGCAGCATGCCCTCGGGTGCCGGCTGCAGGGCCTAGTGAGCTAGCACCAGCTCCTGCAGCCCTACCTGTGGCTTGAGCAGCTACAGCCATGGCTGAGCGCTCAGCCTCGAGTCTTTGTGCATCAGCCATAGCTTCAGCATCAAAGTTCTCGACTGATTCAGGATTAGACATCTACCTGCAGCGAAACAAATCTGCTTTCGCTAAGGGTCAAGTCGATCAAACCCGTAGGCTTTAACGACGCACAATCCTAAACCGTCGTCATTCAGTTCACAATCAAACATGTGACAACCTGTGACATAATGACGGTTGATCTGGTCATTGATTACGCACTGATGACAGTGCGGTTGCCCGTAGCCGCGCGCAATCATATGACAACCACCTCATCGCGCAACTAATGCAGCGACACAACACATCACCGATACCATGTTATAAACGAGAACCTATTATGTGTGCATTAGGAGGTTAGTAGTGCCTATACCTGGAGAGCCGCCAGGTCGTACGAAAGGTCACTACACAGATCAGGGAGAATACTGCACTGGATGCAAGACAGTGCAGGAACCTATGGAAGATGTAAGAGAAAGGTTACTTCAGACTTGGACGCATACGACTATATGCGACCATTCGTGCATGTCTACCGTGGCCCAATGACAATGGCCCGGGGCGAGCCGCTCACGGAGCGCCCCAAGTATGCTCATGCATACTATCCTAACATAACACGGGTTGGGCCCTTGGCCACCATACCCATGCGCAGACTTGCGCGTCATGCATTGCAGGTGTACCTAGACACTGATTTATGACAGGCGCATGACAGCCTCACCAGGACAAATCCATGTGATGACAAACCAGAACTTCTTCTTGTGGCAATGCTGGGCAGTTTTGTTCCTTGAAGTAAATATTTGCCGTTTCGATTGCATTCTCTGACCATTTTACATGCAGATCTGTCAGCGAATCGGGCTGGTACGCAAGATCAAGAGTATATTCGTCCAAGGTCTCCCGGACCATTTCTTTCGATAGGAATTTGAACAGATGTACTGTGGAGCAAAAAATCAGCGGTGGGCAGTCCCTTGCTGCATCCATTATTGCTTCCTCCTGCTGGCTCGGTGTGACGGACCGGTCGCATGTCGACTGTCCAACGTAGATGAGCGTCTCCATGAAGGCTGATGTTGCCCCGTTTTCCTCATCAAATTCCACTGCATATATTTCATTTTGCAGTGGCAATGTCCATCAATCACATCAGGTCTCATACCAGATCCAATTCAGTAACATACATGGATGCCTCATGTAAATTCTGGCCTGTGCATCGACCACAATGGATCTCTGCTTCCGCTGTATCGTTTTTGAATCCTGTAGGTGGTGATGAGGCCCGGGGTCACTGGGTGCAATTTGTTGATCCATAACCATTCCTGTGGGGGTGAGTCCATATGAAAATCCAGTGCACGACGCAGTAACATTTTCGTTCATCATGTGGGTCTCCATTGCCGTGAATCTGCCAGCTGGGTCTTTCTTCATACGTGCTATGAACATGTGATCAGGGACGACATCCTGCAACCAACACTGTTCGGCACGAACCAATATTCCAACTTTACGTCGATTTAGCAGACACCAAGCATACATCGTCCTTCACAAAGGCTGCCAGCTTCCTGATCACTTTGCGTATGGACCAGTTTGACCTGTCTCCGATTGCCTCCGCCTCCTTCTTCGTCGGATTACGCCAGGTGTTTTTGTACAGAGCTGGAGACCACCCAGGTAGATTTGCACGACCACCCCAGTGCATCGCGACATGTTGTCAGGTTGATTTCTGCCACTAATCGATCGACGTCCTCGTCCGCGTCGATTTCTATGCGGCGAGCCGACTGTTCAACAGAGTACACAGCAGACTTATTGTCAGAACTGCGAGTCAGTGGATACAGACACAATAGCGCCTTTCTCAAAATCATCGTCGAGAGCTCAATTTTGACCTGACCCAACCAACATTGTCACCAGCGGAACATGCACAACCAGAAAGTCAACATGCGACATTGTTAGATGTGTGTCAAGATTGTGCCTCTGGTGGTGGCTGAGTCTGTGATCGCGCCTTGTTGCAGTCAGATTTTGTGCATTCGCGTCTCACAGGCAGCCTGTGGACACTCCCACTGCAGTGGCAGCATGCAATGCGCGCATCGACAGCTGTCAATGGCTGCCCCAATATGATTTGATATTGAAATTATGTAATTCGTCGTAGAAGCTGGACATTCGCCTCCGCCCCGGCAACAAAATGTTCCATCGTGCTGGCCACGAAATCAATCACAGACGCCATTCACACTACAATAGAGCCAACAGCCAGTGGCTCTTGTTTTAAAGCTGCCCGATTGGGCCGGCAGGAGACATGCTCGAGCTCTACCGACGCAAACCAGTGGTAAATGCTGGTAACCGGACGCGCTTGCAAGAGTACGCCAGAGAAAATCATGGCTTTTCTTGCAATGCAATCAACGTAGTTGTGCTCCTTAAAGCAACAGCAGTCCATATCGACTGACCTCACAACGAGCAGCGGACTTTCAAACTCTCCGCTGTACTCGAACGGTGTTGCGCGGTAGCACGGTGTAAAGCTGTGCGTTCCTTGACAGAGAAATACATCTAGCTACGCGCATAGGCATCATCTGAAGACGCAAAAAACATAGTCGTGCATCACTCAACACAAGCAACAGAATGCACGTGCTTTTTGTGCAATTCCAAGTTTGGCCAAATTTTCCGATACCACCACCGCTATACAACGAGTTCACCCATTTGTCGAAGCTGCCTGTGGAAGGTGGCGAGGCGGCGAAAGAAGCACGCAGATCAAGTAAACACCCAGATACCCACGCAACAAACACACACAAAACTCACCACGCTCCCAGTAAACGACACAGATCCGCAGACCACAAATTACCCCAAACACACCCACACAACACCCAACACCTCGATGCCTGTCTCCACACGACAGAGCCGCGCCCGACACAGTGCCGCCCGAGACCGCCCATCCGGCACGCCCGACTGCCGGGGGCCGCCCCAGCCCCAAACCCCACCCCACCCCAGACCACAACGCACCCTGCTAGCCTGGCACAACGCCTCGCAGCCCAGCCGGCCCGCGCTGCATCGCACCAGGAATGATGCGGTGCCCAAGTCGTCCCCGCATTCCCTGCACATGCCATCGAAGACATCCCGCACGCGAAGCGGAGCCGGCCGCCCGAGAGCCAGAGGCCATCGGTCGGTGGTGCCAAGCGGGCAGGATTCCCGAGGGGCAGCTCGCCGCTCAGGCCGGATGGCTTGTTAGCGGCGAGAGGTCTTTTGTGTGCCACATTCGTTTGGCGGCTGCTGCTGGACTTTTTGAGCCATGGCGTAGGTGTGCAGCAGCAATTCTGTAGCCCGGCAAAGCCATTTAGAACACCTCCAATGGGTTGAGGACGGATTAAAAGCTACCCCCTCCGTTTCAGGAGGTCGTGGGTTCGATTCTGCGTGCGCTTTGGGGAATCGAAACGGCCGTACGTGACCACCTCGCTTAGCACAGGAGGAGGCCCTGTGAGTTGCGTACGGTCGTCTGAGGGGGGTTTCCAGGTGGTTTACCCCTTCGGCATATGTGGTCCCGTTAATTCGGAGTTGTCAATGTCCAATAGGATACGGCTCAGTAAATTTAGATTTGCTTTACTTTACACCTAAAGAATTGCACATCCGCCGGAAGCTTGGGTTCTGGCACTCACAAATAGAGAGGTTCGGCATGCATATCTCTGCAGCTATGATGCAGTAATCTGGGCAACCGCACAGCTCTGCCATTCAGTCGACCTGCACGGGGTCCGCGCACCGATGAGCGTGTCACGCAAGTCCACCACAGTCCACGATGCAGGTACCTTGCGGGTCCAATGATGATGCCGCAACGAAGATGCATGCGTGCTGCAGTACATTGAACGTTCCACAGTAAGCATCCTTGGTCAGCTGGTTGTCCTTTCGTTGCCGTAGGACGCCTTTTGTACGCTCTGCCTTCACGGCCTTTTGTCCAGCGTGCCGCAGCCACCTCCTTTGCAACCTGTTGAAACGAATTGCGCTGTATGGTCCAGCGTGGACGTGGTCAATGCTTTAGCGCGTATTGGTACACGGTGGACCGGTGAACCGCTCGATAGAGTGGCGGCACCACGGAGGTGGTGGCGCACAGCTGCAGAGGCCATGTCACATCAAACAATAATATGACAACCAAATTTCGAATAGGGTCTGTTCAGCTACAAGTGCGGGAGCCTGTGGCGGGAGTAACATTGGACGCCTACGTCAAGTGCTCCGCGGGCGCTAGTTCTTGTCACCAAAGCTCTGAAGACAATGCACTGGATCAGACTAGTGAAGTATCTGTTGATCAATCGCTGCTGCGCTATCGCTGGTATAGAGCGGCCGACACCGAGCATCATATTGGTAGCACGGTTTATTGTCATATACACCCCAACCGGCCTGCAGCGTTTTACTGTGCATTCTGGAAGTCTGAGCTGACTCCGTATGGTTACATATTTCCCCAAGCTTGCCACTGCAGCCTGACGTGCTTCCAGCAGCACTTCCATCTGCAGCGTAGGTTCTGGGAAAGGGCTCACTCTGCCAAGATAAGGACTGCAGAAAGTAAGGCACTCATCTTTGAATTTGGGAATATCGGTTCGGGCTCCTGTAGATCTCGACGTCGTGTTGTGCAGGGAGCTCAAGTTTGCATGTGACACCAAGCAATGCTACGGTACCAGATACCTCTGATGATGGGTGGATTCTTGTGAGCACATCGAAAACCTATACACCTTGTGAGCTTGATATAAGCCATTGCTTGCAGCTACGTGTGATGGTGCGATACCTTCGGGTAGTTTTCTTAGGAGCGTATCGTCGTTGCTGGCTGTCCTTGCTCGCTGTGCTAGTGTGGGTCCATGAGGAGCAGGATGGTGACAGCAAACATTGCCGTGTTGAGTAACCGTTGCCATGTTGTAGATTGCAAATCAGAATACGGATGAAGGTGTTGCTTCAAGCCTTCAGGTGTTAACGACACCTCCAGTCCAGCGGATACCCAAGCCACTTCATCGAGAGATGGTGCCGCTTGCGCCACAGACGTCCAGGAATGGGAAGCGATTCACTGTGCTCACATACAATATTCTCGCAGATTTATATGCAACACAGCAGGCGTTCCCGACATCAGAACCGTATGCTTTGTTGTGGCAATATCGCCGGCAGCTTATTCTGCAGGAGCTGGAGCTTTACAATGCTGACATTATTTGTCTGCAAGAAGTACAGTCAACAAGTTTTCATGAAGATCTTCGTCCTGAAATGGACAAAAGGGGATTTGATGCTGTATTCAAGAAGAAAACCCAGGTGCGAAGCATTGCTGTGCGGGTTGTGTGCTCTGCACCAACATCAGACTGGTTCATGTGGTACTGCATGCAATCAGCAAATAGATTCTGGAGAAATCAAATACTTTTGTTACATTACATGATGTGTTGAATCTGGCAGCATCTGAGCTTGCCCCTGGTTTGTGCAAAGTGGCAGCAAACTGCCACCAGAGCTTACTGGACAAACAAATGTGGCGATGTGTGAATGATCTGGAGCTGTTGCATGAAAAGGCAAGAGACATGTGCAGTTTTACTGGAACATATCATTTGTCTGGACACAAAGTCCAGCTTTCTGCAACATCATAGCTTTGCGTCACATGTCACCGCTTTTTGGCCAAACATTATTCAATGCTTCAATCAGTAAGTGCAGCCGTGGTTCCATTGTTTGTTGCTATCAAGTACCTTCAGCTTTGAACTCAGAGCGATCCTCTTCGCATGGTGTTCAGTATGTTGTCTCAGGTGCCGTAACAAGGTTGTTTCGGTGGTCACGATAAGTACCATGACACTACCTTCCACCTTTCGCTGGCGTAGTGCTCCTCGTCACCACTTCCTTTTTCTTGTGGATTGCTCACCGTTCGTGTGTGGACACTGTGGTCTATGCTGGACATGATAAAATGGAAACAAAGTCTAGCTAATAGTGGTACCAGCCATCTATGTCCGCCAGAGTAATTCCTTTCTAAAAAGTTAGAACAGGACTCAACTCGCAGCTTGCATGGCAGGTCCACCAATACCACAGCCACCACCTGCCGCTGCTGGATTTTGGTGCGCTGGCTGCATCAACTATGAGTAAAACATAAATACCTTCTGTCTTGATGACATGAGGTGGCTGTATTTATCACATGCCGTGCTGAATTGATTTGGAAGGTCCCCATTCTTGCTCATTTTCAGCATCCGTTGATTGAGAACAGTGGTTCTATATCATCAGCTACAACGCTAATGACTCAGTCGTGACGAGTGATATCCCTACTTGCAGTCTTGTCCGATTGAAAGTATGACAGTGAATTACAATGCCCCCGCTGTCTCGAGATACAGCGAGCGAAGCGAGAAAGTCATTCACTTTTGCACAATCGTTTAGTGTCTGCTCGGCGATTGCACAATTAGCTCAGCTTTCCATTGACTGAGCACTCAATGCATCGGTGTTCTGGCTGGTTGCCGCGTCCTGGCTAGCAATGGCAGGTCGCTGAGCTATTGTATCATCCAACTGTAGCACACCTATAACTGAGCAAGCAAGAGCTTGATCGGTGCCTAGGTCCTCCTCTCTGCTGCTCAGCTGTATTCACTCAAACGAAAATTGGATACCTACTTGAGCAGCTGAGCTTGATGGCAGGGGTAATTCCGCCCACATCGTCTTGTAGGCTCGAGTGTGATGCACCAAAATATGCGTCTTGGTATTAACATGCCTGTGCAGATCCTCATGATGTTGTTCTGCCAGAAAGCCAATTTTGAGTTTTGTCAGTTGTGCATTGCCTCTCCTCGCTTGCTGACCTTCGCTGGTGTTGCTTTCCAAAACTGTCGCAACATCGCTCTCTGCCATGGGTTTCCTTGCTGGATGCAGCCAGCAATGCTGTGAATGCATCACTGGCCATGGCTGGCGCTGGTTGCTCATGAAGCAACTTGGGATCTGTGCCATCACCAATGAGCATGCCCACAAATGGAGTCTCCATTTCTTGTGAATATTGCCGCAGACAACCTAGAACTACGTCTGCTGCGCCAGCAAATTCATCGAATGCACCTGGGCTATCTGTTCTGCTAAGAGCATGACCTGCAATCAGCAACGAAAAGAATTCAGTAGAGATCTGCCTGGGTCAAGGGATGCATATACTGCAGAGTGGAAGCATCATGCGTCTATCACATCAGTGCATAGTCCATGTCATTCCAGACTTTACGATGCACGTCAAGGAAACTATTGCAGTGAGAGTGCTGGCTTGCGAATCACTCCCAAAGTCAAGAAATGCTATCTGCAGTCATTGCATCGCTTGTCTGTGTGATTCATGTTGCTGTGCCTGTAATGACTGTGCGGCGCTGGCGACTGCTGCAAAGGATGGGAGCTGGCTGAACAGCGACTGTGCACCGTCGTCACCCACTGTGTCTCATGGTGTAGCTTTAGATTGATGCTTATGGTTCTTGCATTCTGTCTTCATTCTTTGCCATGCAATCATCAGAGCTCGTTTGACCTGATCACTTTCACTGCGGCTCGTGCATGTCAAAGTACAATGCCATGCGAGTGAATCTCAGCGCCGCCGTGTCAGATTCGTGACTGTGCATGTCTGAGGCTTTGCATCGCCTCATGTGTATGTGACACTGCCGTGACGTCTTGTTGCGGTGGGCCTGGCAGTCAAGTCAGCCCTAGGCATCTGTTCTCTGCTTACATGGGTCGGGCCAGCCATACTATCTGCTTGCTATGGGTCGCAATATGCAGCAGTATCACCACGGGAGGAGATTGAATTCTGCGCTCGCCACTGCAACCGGTCCTGGCCGCGATGACACGCGTAGCAATTGGCATTTGCGATGCTGCAGAACCGCCCAGGAGTGTCTCAAATGCATGTGTTTGCAGTGAGATTGAAAGGATATACTGCGGTCCTATTTGTCTGTGTGTGCGTGTATCGTTGTCGCTGGGTAAGTGTGTGGCACCAAATGGCATCAAGTATGCGATCCTGTTCCGGTCGTGGTAGATGGTGTCACAGTCCGTTTTCACTACGATCACATTTAATCTGCCCTGATCAAGCCATGTTTGTAGAACGATGTCCATGCACAGTAGCCTGTAGCGGTCCTGCAAAAGCCACCTTTGCTGTAGTGTGTATGATGTTAAACTGCAAAGAAATCTCCTGGGCTGTGCGCTTAAAAGTTACATGTTCATATATTAGCCTGTGCATGTGATCGGGCGATGGTATGCTGGCAGGAATTTTCAGCACACTGTGTAAGCTAGTCCGGGTTGCAGAGTTTTGTGAGCAAAGGCCTTGCCTCTGTCCAGCACATCTCATCTATGGCTGGTGATGTTTCCTTGTTTTGTGCGATGTGCCGGTCAACGATCAAGTGTGGGCGATCAAGCGTGGGCAATCAAGTGTGGGCGCCATGGCGCTTGCCGTCTTGTCGCATTATTCTGCTGCATGGTATTCCATGTGTATCCCAAACTGTTGAATCAGTCAGTTTCTACCTCATGGTGCAAAGCACCCCCACTGCACAGCAGGAGCTCACTTCAGCGGCACTACTTTCGGTAAGAAAATCGCTAATGGGGCCATTCGCTGTAGACGACACTGTAAGTAGCATCCCAGGTGGGGTAAGGTTGCACAAGCGGCGCACAAGCACGCACGATGTGCATGTGCACGTATGCATGGGAGTGCGACGCCAGACTGCTGAACCGTTCAGAGTATCAATAGGGGGCAGGTCACACCTGTAGCAGTAATGGAACTCTGCTGTTGGCCGCAGCAGCGCTGCCACCACAGACCGAGGCCTGTACGGACACCCCTGGATGTTGCATTTTTCGAGCGCCTTATGAGTGCGTCGCACGAGCCGCGGCCCGCCGCCACCAGAGCCTCGCGGCAGGTCATCGTACGACCGCGGCCGTTGCAGGGGTTGTACCCGCTGGGACGGCTGCGGCGACACAGTTCCGACGCGGTGCCGACTGGCATCTGTAGTGCACGAGAGCAGGCGTGGATGGCATAGTTGAGTAGAGGGCGTTTTTGTGAGTCTCGTGATGCTCGCACAGGTCATATGGGGCACTGTGCGGGCCGGCACGGCGTGTTGACTGCCCTGAGAACAACCATCATCGCGCAGCCTGTGGCGGGTTCGCTGGCCAGATCTCGGATTTATGATATCAAGATGGTGCTGGATTAGTTTTCGAACGCCGTCGTGGACGTGGAAAGTGCAGAGAGTCTGAAATGCCACCGGGCTGGTACGGAGTCTCGTACCGGCGAGAGTTTGTGGAGACATAAGGCAGTGGGTGATCTGTTGTCTGTAAAATTTTCAGAGATAAATCAGGTGATCTCTGTTGTTGAGGCTGACTGCGCTCTCAGTGGGCTTGGCTGTCACCCGAGGGTGCAGCACCGCACCCATAGACCGCTCTGACACCCCTGCCGCACGGGCCACAGCTGCGCAACAATCCTGTCCATTGAATGAAAACACCACAGTCTGCTTAAGAGACTATGGGGCTTGACTGCTGTGCATTCCGCCAGGCAGTCTGCGGGTGGGCCTGAAAATTCACAGAGTTGAATGGCCCCATTAGCTTTTTCCTGACCGCTTTGATTTTTTGGCCATAGGCTATTACCGCATGTAATTTAAAGAGTCGTTGTGGGTTTCACTGAGACTCGACGTGGAAAGAATTTTAATTTTTTTGTGTGCCGTCGTTTACGCGGCTAGAGGGACAGACGGGCTGTTTAATATTTCCGTGGCTCGTCGGGCATATGTTGTAAAGTTCGGGACAAACGCATTCTGTTGTTTGGACGCTCGCCACACCGACACTGCATTACCTGTTCATTTTGTTTGGATTAGCGCATGAGATTAGTCGCTATGAGCGAATCGAGTTACATTGAGGTTACAGAAGGCGACGAGCCATCTAGCAAGGTCCCAAAATTGATCACAGGCCTCTTTACGATACATGATCTTGCTAATCCCGAGCATGTCGTTGCAAAAGCAGATAGAAATCGCACAGAAGCTGAGCGTGCGCAGCTGCGATGTTCGGCAGCAACATCTGCGCGCGCACATGTCAGCTACTACAAGACGACATGCGGAGATTGACAGGGCCTGTTATGAATGTGTGATGCGACAGTGTTTGCATAGTGTACAGCGCTGAGTTGTCTCTTTGCGAAAGAACAATTCTGGTACATCTGCCGTACTGGCGGT
This sequence comes from Ulva prolifera, assembly GCA_023078555.1. Classification (NCBI taxonomy): domain Eukaryota; kingdom Viridiplantae; phylum Chlorophyta; class Ulvophyceae; order Ulvales; family Ulvaceae; genus Ulva; species Ulva prolifera. Next base: position 3,681,675 of record CM041202.1, on the reverse strand, counting down.
CAGGAAAATGCTAATGGGGCCATTCAACTCTGTGAATCATCAGGCCCACCCGCAGACTGCCTGGCGGAATGCACAGCAATCAAGCACCGTATACTCTAAAGCAAACTGTGCTGTTTGCATCCAAAGGACAGGATTGTTGCGCAGCTGTGGCCCGTGCGGCGGGGGTGTCAGAGCGGTGTATGGGTGCGGTGCTGCACCCCCGGGTGGCAGCCAAGCCTACTGAGAGCGCAATCAGGCCCAACTACACAGATCGCCTGATTTATCTCTGAAAATGGTATAGACAACAGATCACCCACTGCCTTATGTCTCCACAAACTCTCGGCGGTACAAGACTCCGTACCAGCCCGGTGGCATATCAGACTCTCTACAGTCGCCCGGTCCACGGCGGCGTTCGAAAACTAATCCAGCACCATATTGCTATCATGGATCCGAGGTCTGGCCAGCGAACCCGCCACAGGCTGCGCGATAATGGTTGTTCTCAGGGCAGTCAACCCGCCATGCCGGCCCGCACAGTGCACCATATGACCTGTGCGAGCATCATGAGACTCACAAAAACGCCCTCTACTCAACTATGCCATCCACGCCTGCTCTCGTGCACTACAGATGCCTGTCGTTCTGCGTCGCTCTCCCATGCATACGTGCACATGCACATTGTGCGTGCTGGTGCGCCGCTTGTGCAAGCTTAGCCCACCTACTTACAGTGTCGTCTACAACGAATGGCCCCATTAGCGATTTTCTGATCGCTGGCGCTAGTTGGGTCGGGACAACGGTACAGTTTCATTGTTTTGCAAGTCATCACCACAGCAACGAGAAGCCGGGACATCACGAAACAATATATATCACATTCGTCGTTTCTTCTCTGTAAAGGCCGAGACAACGCATTAATGTTGTTAAAAATGTTGTTTTGGGGACAGACTCTGACGACTCTTGTAATTACATACGGTATATGCCACTGTCTTCATCGGGAGACATGAAGTGGAGTAGTATGATATTTGGACACTGGCCTGGGGCCATGGAATTCCGCGTACAAAAGATGTGTTTGTTTTGCTGTTTTGGGCTCGCTCAGCCATTAACCGGGTCGTGTTATCTGTCCCTCTGAATTACATTAGCCGTGTGAAGGCCGACTTTGTGAGAGAGTGATTGATTACTGTGTGAGATGCATGGCCACCTGGTGGCAAAAAGCGGCAGCCAATACGGTTGATTTGTGACTGTGAAAGGCTGGAGCCTTGAAGTTGAGGCATGTTTTGTGTGTATGTGCCAAAGGTGAGGTCCAAAATGGCCTGTTGAGCCTCAGCAAGAAACTGCTGGGCACTCATGCCCGCCACGATTGCGCCCACTGCACTTATCTGATAATTTCAGGCGGTTGTGGGGCTGCAGCAATGTCGGTTCTGGGATGTGCAGCCTCTGCCAACACCACCAGCATATGTGTTTCATGTCCTGTCAATCAGCACATTTATCACCTCGCATCCCCAATTCCCGTGATCCCATCAATTCATCTCTCATCTCCGTGCGCATGCTGTCTGATCGCTCATTCGTTACGCGAAAAGTTACAGACGCATCTCCAGATCTCAACTAAGGCAGCAGTCAATTCCGTGAAATCCATCGCAGCTGATCTCGCGCCGAGCTGAATATTTCTGCGCTCTGCGATTGAGCGGAGTTTCGGCGTGCGGCATGATGCATGGATGCTGACGCATGGACAGCTAATGTGATTCGAACCGACTGTTATAGGACTGCCATATCCGACTGAAACTGCTGGTCGGGCTGTGGCTGGCTTGCTGGCACACAGTGTATGGCCCATGTACGTTTTTGTGACTGCCGCTTGCATATGCATCATCTCTACCCTTGTTCTTGTAGCCCATTCAAATAATCTACTCAGATTGGGACGGCAGGCCAGCAAGGCTGCAGTGCCTGTAGAAGCCTGGTTCAACAAAACCCCAACCTCCTCTGTAGATGTTTTATGCCATGGTGCAGGAGGATATATTGATGATGGGAGGACGCTACGCAATGGATGGCTGTGCAACATTTTATCGTCGCGATCGCTTTACCCTGGTGAAAAAGTATGAAGTCGAATTCAACAAAGCAGCACAGAGCTACGTCGAAACAATAGCAGATCAAAGCGAACGACGTAAGCATGAGCACCGACTAATGAAACCAAATGTTGCTTTGATCCTTGTGTTGGAAGGTGCAGATACCAATACAGGGGCCATCACTGATTCTCGTAGCTTGGTGTGCGTAGCTAACACCCACATTCACTCTAATCAGGATCTCCCAGATGTCAAGCTCTGGCAGGTACACGTTCCCGATGTGATTGCTCACCATGAAACCTGAACTGTCTGTGAACATATCTTCCTTTATGTGAGATGTAGGTGCACACATTGTTGAAAGGTTTGGAGAAGATAGCAAATAGTGCAAATATCCCAATGGTTGTGGCTGGTGACTTGAACAGCATCCCAGGATCTGCACCACACGCTCTGATGATGCGTGGATACATCGAGATTGGGCATGAGGAATTGCAGGTGGATCCTCTCAACATGTTTACAGAAGAAGATAGAACCAACAAGCTGAGTCACAGCTTGAATCTGCAGAGTGCATATGCGATGGCCATGAAGCCTGCCCCACATTCACATAGATTGAGTTTGTTGAGATCCAGACTGGGTAGTGGCACGCACGAGCCTCAGATTACCAACGTCACACATGATTTCAAAGCAACCTTGGACTACATATGCTGCAGCCAGCCAGCACTAACTCCTACAGCTTTATTAGAGTTGCCTTGTTGTAGTGAACTGCTGCATGGAAGCAAACACAGTGGATTGCCTACTCCTGAATGCCCATCAGATCATATTGCATTGATGGCTGAATTCGAATTCTCTGTTTAGTCGGGCAGGCTGCACCATCCGGATGATCCACGCTTATGCAATTTTTGGCATCATGGCGCCTTAACTGACTGTGTAACACCACCGTCACAAGTGCATTACGTTGTGTGCACCTTCTGTAGCCAGCCTGGCGTAGTGCCAGATATACGTGAGCAGTGAGTGCATTTCAGGCTGTCCTTCCAACCAGTTTCAGATGTCCATTAGCGCGCTATAGCGTAGTGGATTGGCGCTATGATTGCTGTGTCATAATAAAAGATCTTGTACACTGTTAGACTTCGGACAGTTTGTAAACACAACAAGACAGTATTGATCCTCTTCACTAACACTGTCCCGGGGCATACTGAGATTTTCGTCTTGAACTCTTGGCAAAACTTGTCTCGGTGCTGCCTTGAAAGTAGATGAACTTGTGATCAAACAGAGGAGACATTCTCCGTCACAAGAAACCAGTCACGAAGCTGAGCGGGCCTGCACCACACTCGATGCACAGGCCACCCACTTCAGGGTGGAGCAACACTTGTCGAAGCTCGCATGAAACCTCAAATGTAATCGACTCCACCAGAGGCCATGCCTATTTGGCATGGTATCAATTCCATCACCCATACAGCAAGGTCGTGTTGCATGCGGACGTAGACAACGGAATCACTGGGATGGACCCCGATGCTGCACCTACGAGGCCGGCGAGGAGCTTGCATGCGACGCTTGCATGCATATTGTGCTGGCACGCCACAACACCAGAGGTCTGTGACATACTGTGGCATGTCATGTGAGAATGATATGTGAAATTAGGCACGCTGGGAAACCCTGGAGGCGTTGTGTTGGTATTGTCAAGGTCTGTACGCGGAGCTGCACACATATGCATGCATGAAGCACCTGCGCACAACTGTGACGTGACACATGATATGAGGCTGGCACTCTCAGGCATACATCCTCTCTGGTACCTTGGGTATATGTTTGCCTGATACATTTATGTATCTAGCAAACAGTATCATGAGGTGTCTATATACCATAGTGTGTTTGTGACGAATGCTTTGCGCCGGTTGAGGGTGGCGTTGTGCAAAGGGAATGCTTATGTGCTCCATGCGGGGCTTCAATCTTTAGATGGAATCACCGGCACGGCTGTGGTAAGCGCTCGTGCCCGGCCTTGTGCCATGAATGAGTGAGTGGATTTGCGAGTGAATTCCGAGAAAAGGCTCGCTGCCCGGCCTCTCTCCTTTGTAACTATACATATCTCGCATCATTATGTCCCAAGATGGACCTCTTTCATGGCATGCGTGAGAACAACACGGCGATGTACAAGACATGGATTCCACATCACTGTGTGCGGGGACTTCAACGCCAGGATTGGGAATGCACAAAATTCAAACCATATTCCACTACATAATGAACCGTTCCGTAATTCACAGGGCTGTCGCCTAATAAACATGGTAGAACAATGCAACATGCATGTCATGCATAACCACACTGCCTTTTCGCCGACATGCATGCAATCCGGCGGCACCTCTGTTGTTGACTACTGTATGACGAGCTCTGCATGTAGGGACCGCTGCAGTGCACCTGCAATCCACTCTGCTGGGCAGTGTATCTCTGATCACGCGCTGCTCACACTGTCACTGTCACTGCCACATGCCACACACAGAAGCCAGCACAAATGCGCCCGGTCACACAAAAAATGGTGGAATAGGAAAGCAATGAAAAGCGAGGAGACAGTTGCGCACTTTAAAAACCGCCCTGCAAGAGCCCCTAGGGGCAAGCTTGCGCAGTTGCTGCACGACATGGACTCATGTACCACGCCGCATGCTGAAGGTGCCAACACTTTCACATCCGCCTTGACAACCACCCTGCGTACCGCTGGAGAGAAATGCTTCGGGAAACACCAGGTACGGACTCATCGTGTGCAATGGTGGAACAAAGAATATGCAGACCTCAGAAATGAATGCTGGGCCCTTCATGAGACACAATGCCGGACCGGCAGCGACACAGACAAGCTCGCGTCCAGCAACGCCGGGTTGCGAAGAACCAGCTGAAACGCGATCTCAAACGTGCATACACCAAACAACAAGCCAACCATGTCTCTAGAACGTGCACGCCAGGACTTGAGTCTAAAGTTTCATGGGTGTCAGCGAAACGGTTGCTGAAACTGCTAACCAGGGGTGGCTCGATGGCCGAGCACCCTGTGCCTTCTGTTCTGTCTGGGGGAGTCCCCACTGATAACATCGACACAGTGATGCAGGTTTTCTCGAATCCTTATCAATCTGAAATGAACCCGGTCCCACATGCCACATTCTGCGAACAAACTGATGCACATGTCAGAGACACATTGCATGCATGGCGCCAAAATGAGCCAGAACACAACCAAGAGATGGATGATGCTTTCACATTTCATGAACTTCAACAAGCACTTGCTACAATGCACAACTGGAAAGCCGACCATGATGATATCATCTGCGAGCTACTGAAGGCCGGGGGGGCGCAATTGCAAACCGTCGTCCTGCAGCTCCTCAATTTCTGTTGGACGCACGAAAACATTCCCAATGCATGGTCACTTGGAACAATTGTAAGCCTTCACAAAGCCGGGGACACAACAGACCCCTCAAACTACCGGGGTATCACACTGCTTTCAATATTCCGAAAGCTTTTCAGCTCAGTACTCAGGTCCCGCCTCCAGAACAAAATAACCCTCCACGAGTCTCAAGCCGCATTCCGCGAGGATCGCGTCTGCGTAGACCGTGTCCACACCTTTGCACGCATTTTCCGGGTGGCTGCCGTGGCGGACACACCACTTTATGCTTTCTTCCTGGACATCCGGAAAGCATACAATACTGTGTGACGCGACGGTCTGTCGTACCAACTGCTCCAAACAGGAGTGACAGGCCGTCTCGGTCGGGTCATTGCACACATGCTCTCAAACACGAAATCAAACACGAAATCAATTCAATCCTTAAGGGTGCGCTTCCAAGACCAGGAATCACCATTCGTCCCCATCACCCTCGGGGTCAGCCAAGGCGACCCCCTGTCGACCATTCTCTTTGATGTGCTCATTGATGATCTGCTTGAAACACTGCACACCCGTCCAAAAGAACTCTGCATTTCCCTTGACTCACCAGACACAGACGAAATTTCCGGACTCATTTATGCAGATGATATCATTGCAGTGTCCTTGACCGGAAGGCTCCAGGGACATATTGATACAATCGATAAATGGTTGTTTCAATGGCGGTGTACCTTACCAATTGTGTCAAAGTCCAAAACTATGGTGTTCAATCAACCGCGGGGCGGCGCACAAGTTGTCTTCCAGTTGCGAGGGTCGCAGTTGGAGACTGTTCACAGCTACAAATACCTGGGTGTTTTCTTTCAGTCAAATGGCTCTTGGTCTAAACATATGCATCATGTACGCGCAAAGATGAACAAGGCACTTGGCGCGTGGCGGCCAGCGCTGCGTTGCCACTACCTACCGGTGACCGCCCGGCTCCGCCTTGTTTATGCGCTCATATATACTCCTGCTTTGTATGGGACTGAGGTCTGCATTGGCCCGAAAACTGAACTTGACAAACTTGATACCATCTGTAAAAAGGCAATCCGCATGGTGTTTGGTATGCACCAGTTCGATTGCAGGGAGGAGATTCTTTTTTCCGGCACAGGCCTTCTGCCTGTGAGCTCAATGATCAAGGCAGCTCAGCTTTGCTGGTACGCAAAGCTGACACACATGGGGGCGGAGCGATTCCCGGTTGCGGTGGAGTGACTGGGGTCCACCGCAATTCGGGGTCACTCTTAGCGGGGGCAGGGGGCGTGTGGTGACTTTCATTCCCGTATCATGGCCATTGCGGCAGAACTGAAACGATATGCACACATCAGTCTTGCCTTACATGCTCCACCCGAGCCTGAGCATCGCCGCCGACACGGGCCAACCCGGGTGTCCAAACGTCTCAGCACGCATGAGCAGCCGTCCAAACAAAGCCCTCTCACAATCACATACTCAAATCTTACCCATGAGGTGGTCGTGGCTGTCATGTGGTTGGCATACCTTGAACAACGATTTGAGAAGCGTTGTCGCGACAATAAGGTTGCGAAGTGTCATAACACACAAACTAGGGTCACTAGCCCCATTCGTTTATGGACTCCGTTGAGCCCGGTCTTGTGCGTGTGCTTATGTCTGCTTGTTCTGGTATGTTTCCTTCTTGTACAGGCACCGTAGTGAAACGCATATGGAATATTCACGTGCTGATGATGTCTTCACAACCTACATCGCAAGTGCACCCATCGGGGTAGTTCTGCCACCTGTCCCAGTGGCACATCGTGATCGGCATGTCTCCGCCGTTGCGGTTTTGGTGCGGCAGGTGCTCGCGCGGCCAGGTCCTTATGACAATGCCTCTGTTGTTTCGTGGTCTGATGTAGCAGATGTTCTTATTGTCGGTGTTGATGGTGTTGGTGGTGATGCTGGGTTGCCGGGTGTTGCAATTCGCCCGTCCCCTCTCGATGAGTTGGCTCGTGTTGTTGCATTCTGTGGCGCAAATCAGAGTTTGCGGCAGCATGTTGCTTGGATGCCTCTTTCGGTCCCGGATTTCGGAGTTGTCAATGTCCAAATAGATACGGCTATGCATACTTCCGGCCCGCCGCGGCCCGACGCCGGGACGACCGCGCACCCCGCTAACCACCCAAGGCCAGCCGGCCAAGTCATATGGCATCATGCATACATACTTGTCAACTTGCTATATGAGAATGCATTTGACAAAATTTGTTTATAAGTTGTTGCATTCACTATGCTTTCATCGGAGCCACAGGAGCTGTCTTTAGAACAGCAAGTACATCACAAAGCACAAGTGCCTTCGGGAGCCATGTTCGAATCCCAGCGGGTGTTGTTGCCATCCCGCAAGCATGCATGCGAAGCATGGATGCGTAAAAATCATTATTACCGCGGACTGGGGTCGGTGACATTGCGGGCTGGGTGGCTACCCTGCCTATACCTACCCCATTGACCATATTTGGGGGGAGGGATTTCCCGCTGAAATTTGCAAATTTCAGAGGCTTGCCAGTTTCAGAGGGCTATCCCGCTGTAATGCTGTGATTCCAGAGGGATGCCAAAATACGTTTTTGCTCGCTCAACTCACACTGTCTAAACATCCCGTTTGCTTCGCTCGCGTGGTACATATTCCAGTGGGCAAACCCGCTGCTACATCCAGATTCCAGCGGGCTGCGCCCGCTGACATCTGCATTATCAGCCCATTTTCAGCGGGCGAAAATGCTGTCTCAAGCTCACCCATGGAGGGATTATTCGAAAGCAGCTCTGTTTTAGCGGGAATTCCCACAATGCAGCCAATGCATGAGGGCCGGCCAAGCAGGCTCGAGCAGGTAGTCGGGGCAGGCCTAGTATGGCTATTACAAAATATGCAGCTGCTGCCTGCAGGACACCCCAATCACGTCAGTGTGCCGCTGTGAGTGATGTAAATGCATAGCGAGCTTCTGAAGGAGGCATTGATGCAGCTTAGCCAACAACCGTGCGTGTAAGCACTGGGCACTGCGCCACGTGATGCCACCGCAGGCCAACTCGAAGTAGGAGCCATCTCTCAAGAGGAGGTCTCGGTCAAGGGCAAGACTTTTCACCCCCGAGATGCCGGCAAGGGCGTGATGCGCCGTCTCCATACCCTGCTTTCCATGCTTGCCCCATGTCCGCAAAGGATATTACTTGTCACAGTACGAATTCTGGGGTGGTCACCTTGCTCTAAACGTTGAGCTGCTATACCTCTGCTGGGCCGCTGCTGCACTACTGTTGTTATGTTGCTGCCGTGCCGCAGCTCTACCGCCGTTTTGCTGTTGTGGTGCCGCAGTTGTGCCATTGCTGTACACTGTTGTGACACAGATGTGCCGCAACTGGACTGCTGTTGTGCTGCTTGTTGTGAGATATCTCTCACACTAGCGCATGCTGGCACAATTAAAACCTTGTTTATATGCGTAGCGACTTGTCCAGCCATGTGGAAGCTCGCACACGCATAGCTGACGGAGTACCGATCGAGTTGTACACAGTGTGATCACACGGACACTCAGTGGGCTTACGTGCCTGCACTCGCCACATGTGATTGCACACGCCCACCAGTCTTACGTGCACACCGCATCAGCGCTGTGTACAGCCTTTCTCCTGGCACAATGTGTCACGTCATAGGCTTATTATCGCTTTGTGCGGCTAGCCGAATCGTTTTTGTACATATTACGTTCCACTGTGTGCATTGCCGCCGTTACACAGGGTCCGCCCGGCGGGCTCCAGGGTTGGCATGCACGATAATATTCGTAATGCCACCCAGAGCTGCCCACGAATTACGTGCGCAGCCTTACTTACACTCATCTCAGGCTCTGTGAGCCACAGCTTAAGATCTCCCGCGCTTATGCGGGATCTAGGATCGGTGTGGCAGTTATCCGGCACGATTCGGTGAGACCAGCTTTGACAGGGGAATTGACCTGGGCGCAAACAACCCGGTATTTGGACCGAGCGCTTGCTGGGCCCAGATGCGCTTTATAGTAGTTTGGTTGGGGCGCCATCCATTTCTGCACTGACACGTCGCATCTCTGCGTGTAAGTGTATCCATGTTCTGCTTGTGCCTACACAGCCCTCGTGCTGCGGCAAACTTGACCCATCATTGCTTCCAATTACCGCCATCATGGTCTTTTACCCAAGACCAGACCGATGGGTCTCAACACTGCTGCTGTGCCATTGCTGTAACACAACTGTGCCGCTACTGAGCAGATGAGCACACAGCGCCGCTGGCCGCTTTGCTGAGTACACATCACCGCTTACTCAAAAACTCTGCCGCTGCTAGTATGGTGCTAGCATGGGACCACTGGCCCGATACTGAACACAACGCACCGCTGACCCAACTGCTGACCCCACTGCTGAGCACACATGACTGCCAATCCTACTGCTGGCCGCAGGCATGCAGCGCCATTGCTGCTGAGTGCTGATAAATGTATGCATGCAGCGATGCTATACTCGGCGCTGACTGCTGCTGAACGCATTGATGCATGTTGTCACAAAATTTTTGTTGCTCATGCTGCTGAATCCATGCACGCAGCGCTGCTGCACACTGCGCTCACTTCTGCTCAAAACATGCTCAGCAGCTCGTTCTGCATGCGCTCGGCGCTTCAGGAACCATGCCCATATCGCTGCTGACCTACAACTATTTCTTGCATGTAGTGTGGCTGACCCGCTGCGGATCGACACATCGCCAACTGCAAGAAGCAACACTGCCGGTCCGGCACTGCGTGCTTGAATCCAAGGCATTCTGCCCTAGCGCTCTGATATGCAATGGTTGAGCTTAAAATTTTCAGCCCGCTGCTGTTTGCATCCTCGCAGGCAACTGTTTTAGCTGCTGAACGCAAGTAAGCGGCGCATTACACCAGACTGATGCGCGTGCTCTGTACTTGCTGATTGTGTGCGCAAGGAGTTTTTTAACCTACCGCCGACTGCACGTGCCACTGGTCTGACAGTTGTTGGCACGTGCATCCCTGGTGACCCGGGGCTAATTGTATGCATACGGCGCCGCAGGTCTGGCCGCTGACGGCATGTTCCCATAGCCTGTGTTCCTGCTCGCGAATGCGTGCACATCCTGCACACGTTCAGCTTGCTACCTAGACATCTGCGCTGACTCCTCTTCACATGGAGTTGCAGTCGAGATTGTGGAGTGTGGCAGGATGTGTGTGTTGCTCATGTATGTGTGCCACGCTAGGAGGAGATGCTGAGGTGGTTCACTAGGTTTCTCGGATTTGCTGTGACCCACAAGGAGCAGACAAATAGGCCGCTTGCCATGGAGATGGGTGAGAGGCGTGATGGATGCTCCAAAGTAGCGGAGAATGGGTCGTGGGGAAAATGCACAATGCCGGAGCCCTATTGCAGTGCATGTCTCGATCCGGCCATCATGCCATTCGATCCGGCCATCATGCTATTAATCGATGATTGTTTGCAGACTGGAACGGTGAAACGGTTGATGGGAAACTGTCGCAACCCCGTGTTTCTGAACACACACCTCCACCTCTTGCAGTAGAAAGCTGCGGGCGACAGCTCTCGCAATGGAGTTTTGCTGCCACGGTCCGGCAGTGGCAGCTTGTGAGACATCATTTTAAGGGGCTTGTTGAATGTAAGCGTTTCGGCCAGCAGCAAGGCAAGAAAGTGTGGCAGCATCGGAAAGGCTTGCCGTACAATGTAGGTCGATGTCTAGGCTGGCCTAAAGGCGCTTCATGCCTGCCGCTTTGGTGTGAGAGGCCAAACGTGACTGCCGGTGGTGGAATGAGATGTGCACGTCAGGATATCGGAAATTGAGCTACAGTTTCTACAGGTGACATGCCGGGCGTAGTGTTGCAAGGATTAAGGCGGCGAGGCGGGGTAGCACCGCAAAACCACAGCGCCCCCAACAGCCAACGGAAAACCCCAGACTGCCACACACACCACCACAAACACCCAAACCAAACCCCAAACCACACTCCATACCCTAACTCCCAGGGCGTAGTGTAACCCTGGCATGTATGTGTTGGAGATCCAGCCTCATGCACACCACATGTTGTCATGCATGTGCAACCCACCCACTCGTGCTATGCTATGGTATATAAGCTTGTGTGTGTGAGAGCGTAGCCAGTCATAGTATTGCTGGTCTACGTAGGTATGGTCATTATGTTTGATGCTTGGTTATGTTGGTGATGATCGTGGGGTGATCACGGTTTATGGAGTTGTGCAGGTAGACTGCCGTATGCCGTGTGTTCCACCCGTCAACACTGAGCAGTGTGCATATTCCACAAGGTTATGGGTCACTAATCGAGTCCACAGCGCTACGTCAATTCATTGTGAGATATGTCCGACGTAGGGCTGCAAGTTACAGATTAAGCAGTTTTCAAAGTTAATTAAGGGTTTTTAAAGGCCTTTTAATCAACCCTTAACTCGAAAATGGACGATTAACGTGACTATGTTAACATGTGACTTGAAGCAAGTTAATTGCTAAACCTGTAACCTGTTAACCGACATTGAGGCATGCTAAGCCTGCACAAATGCGACGGTGGCCCCCGTGGCCGCAAGTGGGAAGCCCACATGCAGGGGCTGCTACAACCACTCTGTAGGCGCCGTGTGTCAGAACTACTCTATCTTGTCAGGTCAGACGCGCAGTCTTTAGTACAAGTCATGTCAGGGCAGCCAGCGTTCCATACCTGCTGCGCACACAGGTAGAACCGAGGAACGCTTAGAGGGGAGATGGATACTGCTAGTACCGTGAAACAGTAAGAAGAATGGTTACAGATCACAGTGTGCACATCCTTATATGTACACTGAACACTCAAGGTTACGGCGAGCCATCACAGGATCTCCCTCGCTACACCGGGACAATCCCGCTGGCGGCGTACCCCTGCACTGGATCCGCGGATCATCCGTGCATGGAGGCACATGTCACCACATGGCTGCCCGCAGGCTCATGCATTGTGACACCGTGGCCACATGATGATCATGTGGTTTGTACACATTTGGAGGTGTTGTTTCTTTGTGACTGGAGATTGTGGCTTCCAACGATTGGTTATTGCTTACGCAACTCATGCTTGCTGGTCGGCTGTAGCTGATTGGTGTACACATCGTAGCTGCTTTCAATGCCCAAACGTAGCAGGAGGATCGCTGCTCTTGAGAGTGATGATGATTCTGCGCCCGCAACCATCACACAAAACACTGGCACAATAGGCTCTAAGCAAACATCAGCCAAGAATAAAAAGAAACAACAGACCAATGGCACGTCTACAGTTCAACCTCTTTCTACAAAGAAATCTTATCTCAAGATTCTTGGCAAAGCACCTCCCGCTGCTACGGCTGTGGTGCGTGGCGCGGGCACCGGGAAGAAGAACGATCTTTCATACGGAGGCAATGGTCGACCACCTGTATGGTCCCATGTCCATTGGCATCCACACGATCAGGATAAGTATCTAGGTGATGTGGACAAGGACGCCAAGCTGCGTAACCGACTGAAGGCTGACAATGCTCACATGATTTGTAAGCATTGTCTTGTTGCAGACCCAGATACGATAGCTACGCACGCCTTCAACCCGTCTACAAACTTCAAGAATCGCTTGTTGTCATCTTGTCCGGGATTCAAGAAGAATCATGCGTGGACCTCACCAGATGTGCTCCAAGAGTTGGCTCTAAAAGAGAGTGCAGCACGACAGGTGTGGCCCATCACATCAGCTACCACTCAGTCACCTTGTTTGCATGGTCACTTGCATGGACAACACACATCCATACGGGCCGTTTGCAGAAGCAAGGAAAGCTGCAAAAGGCCCCTCAAAGGCTTCATCATCCAACAAGAAGCTAGCAGCCCAATTGTTGATGAAGGCGCTCGCCCGCAAGAATGTGCCATTCAACTTTGTTACCTAAATGACTTTAAAGAGTATATCCATCACATCAGCAATGGTGTGTATGATGCCCCATCACGGTATGATCTTGTCAAGGCTCTGGAGCAAATATGCGACACACTTGCTACAAAGATTCAGAGGCGCCTGGTTGAATCTTCTTTCATTGGCATCTCTGCCGATAGCTAGACATCAGCAGGCAAGCACATCACAGCAATCACCGCTGGCAACCCGGGCACTTGCATCTACTTGAATAGCTTTGACAATCTGGGTAGTGACAGCGCGGGTATTGGTGCTGATGCCATATGCCAATGCATCATGACCAGTCTTGGCCTCAGGGTAGATATCGACCCTGCCAGTGTGGGCTTTCCACATGGCAAAGTGTCCATCTTTACTTCGGACACAACTGCATCACAACCCGCAATTGCCCGGAACCTGTGCACCACGAGCCTTTGCAGAGGCCTGGTTTGGGCGCCATGCTTCTCACATGTGGGCAACTTGCTGTTTTCGGATCAGGTCAAGGTGCCAGCAATTGCTGCACTGTTGGCACATAGGAAGCAGATCGTGGTTACGTTCCGCAATGGAGGCTTCCGCAAGATGTTCTTGTTGTGCGCTGTCAGAAATGCTCTATCTTGTCAGGTCAGACGCGCAGTCTTTAGTACAGGTCAGGTCAGGGCAGCCAGCGTTCCATACCTGCTGCGCACAGAGGTAGAACCGAGGAACGCTTAAAGGGAGTGCTAGCACCGGGAAACAGTAGGAAGAATGGTTACAGATCTCAGTGTGCACATGCTTATATGCACACTGAACACTCAAGGTTACGGCGGGAAACCCTCGCGGGATCTCTCTCACTACATCGAGACAATCTCGGCTGGCGGCTTACCCCGTGCACTGGATCCGCGGATCGTCCGTGCATGGGTGCACCTGTCACCACACTGCTGCCCGCAGGCTCATGCATTGTGACATGCGCCACTACACATACTGATGTACCTCCATTGCTCAGTGTTCAGTGTGCAAGTTATGTCAGGATGATGTGCACAAGATTGACATGTATACTCGAGTGTAGGGTTGCGGACAGCCCAAAGAGCCAGCTTCAGATGTATGGCAAGACACGGTTCTCTTCCTTTGCGATTCTCATTGAGTCGCTACAGAAGCACCACCCCACACTCGACAAACCTGTGAAATCTCAGTTGTTCATGACCAGAGATTGACCACTGGAGATTGACCACAGCTCGCAAAGCTGCCAGGAAAGGCGTGTGATCACCTCAAGACGATGATCTCCCCAAGGATTTGCTCGAGGCGGAGCGCACCATGGAGGAGATGGAGCAAGGCTTGTTCAACAGTTGCGCAGTACCAGACGCACTTATTGGTCTCAAGAAGTACGCCGTCATCTACCAAGACATCACGTCGCAACGATTCTGGGATGCACTTGGGGTATGCTCCAGAGCCAGTTTCCGGCACCCAGATTCAAGAGTGTATACCCAACACTGGCTGATCACCAGTGTTCCATTATGGCATGCATGCATGTGTGTTACAGTTCAACGATGTGGTGTCATAGAAACATCGTTCCTTGGTCAAAGTAGGTAAGCATCTCTTAACCCTGCAATTGGTGAACACACCATCACATTGCCCTTGTACCGCAGGAGTACCTCACCATCAACGCGCCCTTGCGAGACTTCATGGAGAAGATGGATGCAGACTCGGCATGCCTGTTGGATGCAGCGCGCAGTTGGCTGCTGATACGTGAGCACTTTGAGCAACTTACCAGCAGTAGCATTGCCCGCATATCATCCACACCCATGCTCGATCTGGCGACGCTGCAGGCACTTGCAGTGAAACGCTGAAAGATCCACTATACCTAGCATTGCTACTAGATCCCCGCCCCCGCATGCGGTCTTTTGTCAAGGACAAAGGCCTCTTGGGCAGCAGCACGGACCACTCGCTCCGCAACACAGAGGCTCTTCATGGAGCAAAACGTGCAATAATGCAGATAGCCGAAGGCGTTCCTATCGCCGGAAAGACCACAGGAGAGGTTGGGCAGGCGGCATGCAAAGCTTTGTGCATGTTTGTCGGGGTGTGCCTCTCTCTTAAGGTTGGACAGACCTGCATGTTTACTGCATGTGCACAGTGATGTTGTATGTATCATGCTATGCTGTTTTGGTTTCTGTGCTTGTATTATGTCAAACGTTGGGGTCATGTTGCATTGTTCTTGCAGGTTCACCCTGACCATGGGCGTGCAGCACTTGGCATATCAGAGCATCTGGTATCCAAGCATGGCGACAACGAAAGCCCGCTTGCGTTCTACCGGCTAACATGCCCAAAAGGCCTGTTGCGCACTATTGCGCTACGCATCCATGCGGTAAAAGCTGCAGCGCCGGGGGTAGAGCGTCTTTGGTCTTCTGCACGCTCCACGCTGACCCCCCAACGCCGCTCAATGCACACACATTGCCTTATGCAGCTCATGCAGGTCAAGATGAACGGCCACATGTTAGATGACTTTGATATGGCAACACAGCATCAGGCTCAATTGCTACATAGCATGGATGATGATGATGCCTTCCAGAGTATCTTTGATGACCTGGCTGACTACGAGGAGGAAGAGCTGGCTGCACAGAAGGCAGCCGAGGGTGCAGCACAATGTGGGTCTCCTGAAGGCTCTGTTGATGGCTTGAATGAGAGTGAAGACATCATAGACCCAATCGTGGATTTATTTGATGTGTGAGCAAGCCGCATTAGCACAACTTGTGCAATGTGTGTGACAATGCTGCACTTTGGTTATGCATGTGAGATCCAAGCATGGGTGTGCCCGTGCATTGTTCAATGGTATGTAACATACTCAGCATTCGTGAAACTTGATGCACTTCAGCCAGCTGTATGTATGATTACACCTTGTCATGTGCTGCCACACGTCATATACATTTGCTTGCTGATCAATTCTCACATGTCGGGCCATTGGATGGCAGATCAAAAGAACAAATGATCTCAATCTCCACATGAGCAAAACCAAATAGCAGTCCCGACGACCATCCGGATAACAACCAAGCACATTTGCTGGCAGGTGCACACTTCCTACATGAGCTGCAGCGTGTCGCAATGCGTGCAACATCGGCTGCAAACTTTAAAAAAAATGTGTAAAAAAACCCTTAACATGGCACCCCGACACCCAGATTAAAGGCATACATTAGACTGTGGGATACGATGTTGCTAGACAGAGACACAGAGACAGAGTGACAGGCAGAGACTCGGGGGAACTAAGCTTCATTCGAGTTACACACGTAGGCTTGGAAATCACACACAGACAGACGTCTCACGAGGAATAACTATAGCTCTAGTACTGGGGCGGCTCCCTAGGCAGGACAGGGCAGTACACAGCACAAAGCATAGATCTTCGGTGCAGGCTGCACCCTGGTAGACACAAACATAGTGGCTACGGGAGACCTCCTGATGGCTGACAGTTCATGAATAACCCCTAATGTACCGATTTTGGGCAGCAGTAACTTGGGGAATTTCAGGGGCTAATTAAGCCTACTTAATTAACCCTTAACACTAACCCCGGGTTGCTTCACTTGCAGCCCTAGTCCGACGGTGATGGTACCGGCAGCTCTAGCCAACCGACCCGGAGCGCGATCGCGTTCAAGGACCTGACTTTGAACTGCGGGCCCCTAACCAACAGTAATCTCGATGTCTGGCAAACTTACATCGAAGCATTTGCGATGACTCTCGGTTGCGCAAAAGCGCTCACCAATGATCGCGCTCCCGCGGATCAGGAGCAAGCTGCAAAAGTTCTTATACAAAAAAATGTAGAACAGATCACAGATATCAGTGTGTTTTCGCAGCCGAACCACACGGAAATTTGTTTTTTGACAAGCTTAAAGAATCCAAAGCCTCGGATACTGTGGCACGACAAGCCATGCTCGTGTCAAAGCAAGCGCCACTTGCACCAGCGGATAATGAGACAATGCAGACTTATTTGACGAGAGCCAAGGAGCTCTATGCAGAACTTGAACGTGCCAAGTTGCTCGATGATGTCAGATTTATGCTGCGTTTTCTGACCTCCTTGTCATAAGTGTCAAGCTTGAGTTCGTGGGCACAAACTGTCGATCACACGACGTCAAAGTTTCCTGAAGAAGCTACAACCATGATTGCCAGATTCTGGGACAAAGATGATGAGCCGCTGAAGGGCATAGGGAGACGATCGGCAACACCATCTGCAACGAATGCCTATGGCAAAAAGTATTGCGACTTTTGCGAGATGGCTGGTCACACTGAGACTGAATGCAGCAACAAAAAGGCAGCTAAGGATCAGTTCAAACAGAAACGAGCTGAGAAGAAAAAGCGAAAGGATGGAAATGGTTCCAATCACCAATCCAATCACTAAGCATTCTTTGCTGTCAATGCGGCCTCAAAGCAATCCTCAGACAAGTGGATCATCGATAGCGGATGTACAGATCATATGACAAATGATCTTGATGCACTCTCGCAGGTCAAACGCATCGACGGTGTATGCACTTTGGCGAACAAACAGAAAGTCCCCATTGTGGGCAGAGGCAATGCAAAAATGAAGGACAGTTATGGGCGCGAGCTCACACTCAAGGATGTTCTTTATGTGCCGGACCTTCATGTCAATCTCATCAGTCTCTCAAAGGCGCACAAAGCTGGAGTTCACTACCAGCGCACCGCTCAAGGATTACAGCTTTCCACAGACAAACTGAAGCTGAAATCCACAATCGAAGATGATTTGTTTGTGGTGCAGTGTAGCGTTGCCAAATCCCTAGCGGCAAAGCCTGCAAGTGACGATGCAGGGCACGGCAGGTCCTATGCAGCAGTTGTGAAACACAGTGCACCTCAATTGTTTTACCGAATCTTGGCCACACAGGGATGAGCACCCTTGAAAAGATGTCATCACACGGTGCAGCGAGTGGTTTCCCCGAACATCAGTTTTCCTGACACGAATTTTCGGTCAGAGCGACCACTTGAAAAAGACCCATGTCTACATTGGCACAGGCCTCTCACAAAAAATGAGGGACACACAGACTTCGTTATCGTTGTTGATGACTGCACTGGCTTCAAAGTGACCAAAAAACTCATAGCAAAAAGTGATGCCCCAGAGTTTGTGAAGCGAGCCATTGGTATCATGCAAAAGAAGTATGAGGCCAAAGTTGCTATGCTTAGGTCAGACAAGGACTCAATCTTCACGTCAAATGACTTTTGTTCGTGGCTATCTAACAACAACATTGCGTTTCAGCCTACATCGGGATACATTCCACAAGAGAATGGCCATGCTAAGCGAGGTACTCGTACAATTGCAGAAAAGTTGCAGCCGCTCCTTGACAACGGCCTCAAGTCCAGGTACTGGGGATATGGTCTTACTTATGCTACCTATCTCTCCAATATCACATCCTGCGATGGCTCAATGACTCCGTGGGAGAAACTGAAAGGTGAGAAGCCAGATGTTTCAAACCTTCCCATCTGGGGTTGCACTGCATGGGTCAACGTCCCAAAGAAATTACGTACTTAAGGAAAACAGCCACCGAAAGCTCAGGCTGGGAAGTTCTTAGGCTTTGATACTCCAAACATGAAAGCCTAAAAAGTGCTGATGCCAGACGGAAAGATTGTCACATCGCGAGATGTACTGTTCGACGAGTCCGCAGCTCCAGCAAGTGCAGTGTCTGATGACACATTTCACCAACTCATGCTGCCAATCCCACCAACTGAGCAGACACAATACCAACACATGCCGCAAGAGCAGCCTTCTGCCGATTCTCACGTCGAGTGCGAGCAAACAGAGCAGGAACCTTTGTAGGAGCTAGTGTTAGAAAGTCTATCCTTCGTACAGGTCAGAAAAACAGTCTTACGTCAGGTCAGGAGGCCAGCATCTCATACCTACTGCGCACAGAGGTAGAACCGGAGAGATGCTGAGGGAGAGATAGGATACTGCTAGTACCGTGAAACAGTGAGATGAACGGTTACAGCTCTCTGTGTGCACAACCCAAATATGCACACTGAATAGTCAAGATTACGGCGGAAGATCCTCGCAGGATCTCCCTCACTACTCCGGGACAATCCTACTGGCGGCTTACCCCTGCACCTGATCTGCAGATCGATCGTGCATGGGTGCACCTGTCACCAAACTGCTGCCCGCAGGCGCATGCATTGTGACACTCCCCCATAAACCCTGCTACGTTTCCACTAGCGGGAGTTTATTACAAACTTCTTGTAAAGCAGGACCAGGCAGCACCTTGGTAAACACATCTGCCAACTGATCAACAGTGCCAACCCATTCTACCTTAAGTTCATCCATCTGGACATATTCCCGCACTCGCAAGTGCCGCACACGAATGTGTTTGGATCTGTCAATGGACACAGCATTCACAGCCAAGATATTAACGCTCTTATTATCACCCCACAGAGTCGGCTTATGTGGGACAAGCTTCACATCAAGAAGCAACTGCTTCATCCACATGAGCTCGTTGGCTGTTGCACTCATCGCAATGAGCTCAGCCTCTGTTGTATCCCCAGCCACTATACCCTGCTTCTTCGAACGCCAGAGAACACAGTTCCCATACACCCGAACAATCATACCAGACACACTCTTCAGATCTGCAGAATTCGCAAAATCTGCATCTGAAAAAGCCTCTAGTAAACCCATGTCCCTCAGAGCCTATAAATTTTATTCCTAAATTCTTCGTGGACTGCATGTATCTCATAACATGTTGCACGGTAGACTAATGTTCCTTCAGACTACTAGACATGTGCCGGGCCAGGGCATGTGCCACATAGCTCAGGTCAGGTCGTGTCACTCCTGCAATATACTGGATGCTCCCTACAGCACTCATGAACCTGGAATGCTCAGCAGCACTGGCTTTCTCCAGGTCAGGATGCTCTTTCGCACTCCTTAGCTGTTGCCGCGGCACTAAGGGAGTGGGAGATTTACGACAGTCACACATACTGTACTTGTCCAGCAGATTCTGGATTTTGTTGCGTTGTGTCATTGTGATTGTTTTGGCCTTTCGATCACGCGTGATCTCAGTGCCAAGTGCCCGAGACAGGTCACCTAGGTCTCTACCTTCAAATTTAGTGAGAATGACGCTGATGATCTCCTGCAGCCCCGCGGAGCAACTGAAAATGAATAAGTCATCTACCCACAGAAAAACAAAGCATCGACCGGTTTTAGTTAGTTAGAAAAACAGGTCGATGCTTTGTTTTTCTGACATACAGTCCAGGATCACTTTGTGCGCACACAAATCCCAGTTCAGCGAAGACCTTTACTAAAGCTTTAAGCCACTCGCGAGCGGCTTGCTTCAGGCCATACAGAGTCTGATGCAATTTCCATACACGTGCTGTCCCGTCTGTAAAGTACAGGGGCTGTTCAACGAAAACCTCTTCCTCCTGGTCACCGTTTAGAAAAGCACATTGTATATCTATATGCCTAATGTCCAGATCCTCCTGAGCAGCAATAGACAGCAACACACGCAGTGTCGCGTAACTACCGACAGGGGACCAAGTCTTGAAGAAATCAACTCCTTCCACCTGAGAAAAACCACGAGCTACATATCGTGCCTTGTAACGCTGAATCTCACCAGCAGGTCCGCGCTTGATCTTGAACACCCACTTGCCCGAGATAGCTTTCTTACCCGCAGGCAAATAGCGCAACATAAAAGTCCCGTGCTCACCCAGTGCTTCCACCTCCTCCTGCATGGCACGCAGCCAAGCATCCCTGTCTGGACCCGCGAGTCCTTCCTTCATAGAAGGCAGATCAGGGTCGGAAGGCTTCTGCTTCCTGGCGGCAGCTGCTCTGCGCGACCCACGACGCTGAGCACACTGCTGCTCACCAGACTCCACTTGCTGATGCTTCAGGCGTGCACCGGACACTCCACAGTCAGCCGCGGCTGATGTGTCCTGATTGCAGCCTGGAGACTTAATGTCAGCTACTACTGTTTCACTACTAGCAAGATCAGAGCCCGCGGGCTCATGCACAGCAGCTACATCCACAGCCAAAGGAACAAGGCGTCTGAGTACAAGAGGATTGATTTTAATGCGGGAAAGAGCAGCTGGAATGGCTCTTACCTCATCAGGCAAATCAACCCCGACAGCGGCAGAGGGGGCAGCCTGGATCTTTCCCCCTAATTCGGATCCGGACTCCATCTCAATTTCATCTGGCTCATCCTCCCAGGAAGGTTTCAGCCCCTCAGCCCCTCGCAGGGGCTCAGCGACTGCTCCCGCGCCAGATGCTGAGGCCGTAGCCGAATGACTCCCTGATCGGACCCGCTGAGCCTCGCGATTCTGATGAGCCGCAGCCCGTTCATCGTCGCTGATGGTGTACTCCTCCATCTCATCTGCATCGTCCTCGTCGTAGAGGCCAGGGCCTTCGTCGATCGGATCATCAGACGACGGCGGAGGCATAGGCAGGACAAATGCAGCCTCGATGCCAGGGTTATGGAGCTGCGTATTGCCAGTCACCACATACTCGACAGTGCATGCTGGAGGTGCCCCAGATAGGCGCACCTGGCGTGGGACCCGAGGAGGAACTTCAACGTCAGGGTGGGCAGCTGCACGAGCAATCGCACGCATGCGATGCATGGTGTGCCTGGCCACCTCCGGTGTGTCCCGCGCAGGGTCACGCCGGAGCACCTCAGCAGAGGAGCCTGCGCCAAAACGCGGAGAGTACACTGCCTCATCAGGCAGTGAGTCCTGTCTGAACGTCATGTCCATGACAGGGACCCTAACATGACCTGGGGGGGCGTGCGAAAATTCACGCAGACGGCGCAACACTCCCCCGTCATGTGTGGAGTCAGCCAGGAATGAGGGGACATCATTGTCTGTCACGCGGACACCCTCATAATTCTGTTCAAAGACAACCTGAAGGGAATTCGCAAACTCCGCAGGCTCCCTCTTGTCCACAACAGCGGACGCATCGTACTTGCGTACGTGCCAGATCATCTGATCCGTGGTGCACATGATCTGTCGCACCACCACATCCCTATCCCCAGGAACGTCCTGGGCGTACACACGCTGCATGCTGGGCCCCAGCCCAGCACCAACCCAGTATGCGACCATATCCCGCGCGGACAACTTCCGCATATTGTCATGCCTAGGATACGCATACACCTCAACCCCCCATGCATGGACGCTGCTGCTTCACCAAATCATGGAACACCTCAATGGAGGTATCTCTGAAAAAGGACATGTAGGGAATGATATCCCTGTCACAAGACCTGGTTAAAAACTCGTCCAGTTCCGTCATTGTGAGCGACTCCCACTTGCGCTTCTCCTCCTCCCTCAATCTATCACGGTCGGCCTTTTTCATGCGTTTATTAACCCGCTCAGCCTGCTGTACATCCACAGCATTGGCATCACGCTGAGCTATCTGGGCCTTCATCATTATTGCCAGTTTGTCATGGTACAGCGCCGAGCACGGCGTGAGATTGTGACCATGGATGACACTGGCAAGACATTCAATCCACAGGAACAGAGGAAGACCGCTCGCAAGCAGTACAGCCCGGACTGCCTCAAAGGCAATACCGATCCTCCGCTCGATCATGCCATTACAGCGATGATCAGCTGTGGGGGTGCGGTGAGTGATGCCACGACGCTGGAGGTAGAGCTTTAAGGCCTCAACCATGAACTCTCCCCCTTTGTCGGTGTGAAGGATGCGCACACCCGGTTCACCTGGCTTCACCACATTCACCCGAATGCGCTCAATGATGTATGAGATCATGGCCGCAGCCTCACCCTTTTTACGCAAACCGACAATGAAAGTATAACGGGTGAAGGCGCACATCATAAACAAAACATATTTCACACCGCCAATCCCAACTGGAGTGATGGGACCAGCCAAATCAGCATGCAATTGCTCGCCATGATATTTCGCCTGGCCTAAGAGCTCACGATTATTGGCTGAGATTCTGCCCGCAGGCACTTTGCCAATTCTGTAGCCGTGACAACGATTCCCCATTGGCTCGGGGTCAACTTTCAAATTCAGGTCACCATAAAAATCACTATTTGACTGCATCCGCTTCAAGACCCAAGTCGACTGGTAAAACGACAAATGAGCAAGGAACGCAGGTTCCAGCAACTAAGCATCATGTGGGACCTCAGCTCCCCCAGCATTGGGGCGCTTCAGGTCAATCGCCGCGGCGGCCACATGACACCACTGCTGTTGATCCTCCACAACAGAGGTCGGACAGCTCTGGTCAGACCAGACCACTCCCCTATTGACAGGATGACCCTCAAGAACAGGCTTCTCGATGGAACACATTTTGAAAGCAAAGACACGACACTTATCCTCATCCAGCTCCTGGTATTTGGACGCATCCTCAATACCAGTAGCCATATCTCCGAAACCGGGGACATACAACACACTTCTACGCGTGTCTAAGTACATTTGCTCATGACGAAGACCCATGGTACTCAGTATGTTGTACGGACACTCAGGGGCATAGTACACACCCGAGATTTCCACATCCAGAGGATGCTTATTCCCATGCTCATCCACATAAGTGCCAAGATTCACCTGAATGGTTCCCCTGCCCATAATGGGGATCTTGCCTGGTCCCGCGGGATTGGCAGTCCTCTGGCACGGAGCATTCTCGGTAAACATGTCGCGATTGCCTACAATATGAATATCAGAACCGCTACCTATGATGAAATTCCACGGTTTCAACGCATCGTGATCCGGGAATTCTTCAGGCAGTTCTACAGCACAAACATCTTTGGCCGCGGCCTCTTCGCGCTAGGGGCAGTTTGCACGCAAGTGTCCCTTCTTCTTGCAGAAGAAGCAGGTCCTGGTCTCCTCACGAGGAGCCTTGCCAGCGTCGAGCGCGGCAACTGCAGGACCTTTGCCTCGCTGCTGATTGCGCCAGCCTTGGCCTGGTTTGTCCGCAGGCGCCCCAGACCTAGCCTGCAGCCGCTGCTGCTTGAGCAAATCAGCATGCTCAGTCAAACGTGCAATGATAACATGAGGGGAGGAGTGTAGAACCTCGCCGCGCACAGCGTTGAACTCCTCCCCCACTTCTACAAGTTTCAAACGAAGCCATCGCTGGCCCACATCGGCACCTAGTGCCTCCAGTTGAGTGTACACACTCATCACATCACCACAGTAAGACCCAACATCTCTATTTTTCTGTGACAATGAGTTGAAGGGACTCCACAGTCTGTGGATCTCGGCTTCAGTGCTAGGCCTGTACTTTGCAGTCAGGTAGGCCCATGCTTCACACAGATGTGACATGCGATAGACAGTGATCCTATCCGCGTCAGGCAAAGACATAAGGACTTGAGTCATTGCTCTAGCATGGCTGTTCGTCCGCGGACGGTGCGTGCTGCAACAGATGGTCAAGCTCGAATTGACCCAACCACATGAAGACTTTCTGCTCGTACGCAACGAAGCTTTCGGTCTTATAATTCCATTCAGGCACTTTTCCTTTCGACAAAACAGGCTCGTTACGTCCCCGAGATGCACGCAGCGCTTCAGTCAACGTTTCGAGTGTGATGAGAGACTCAATGTGACCATGATCGTTCACAACATGAGAGGAAAAGGCATCTGCTGACTACTCTGCCCAGTCTGGGAAGAGGGGCGTGGTCGGATAACTCGTCCACCACGAAGTAACATGCCCGCGGGCTGTTCTCCTTCAGGGAGCTGCTGGTCAGCGTCCCTGTCGACGATTGGCTGCTGATCAGCCTCGTCTTGCCTCTCCTCGCGAGGAGAGCTGGCGTTAGAGAGATCAAGGTTAGACATCCTGCAGTAGGACGAACGGTAGTTTGTTGCGCGCAGCAATTAACCGATGGGATGGCTCGCAAGCCGACAGGTTGAGAAAATAAGCGAACGCATTCGCTTTTCCCAGCGCTGATCATTAAAAACAAGCTTCTCGAATTGTATCTATTGACAATATGCTACGAGATCGCTCAAT
Source organism: Ulva prolifera (assembly GCA_023078555.1). Lineage (NCBI taxonomy): Eukaryota > Viridiplantae > Chlorophyta > Ulvophyceae > Ulvales > Ulvaceae > Ulva > Ulva prolifera. The sequence goes on along the minus strand of CM041202.1, from coordinate 3,656,543 downwards.
GATGCCTGCGCTTGTGACCGCGGTCTGAGCGCCGGCAGAACAGTGGAATGCCTGCCGTGTCTGCGCACAGACTTTGGCCGACGGCTTCCTGAACAAGACCATAAAAGACATAACACAAACATTCACCGATACCATGTCAGAAATGCTATCTATCTGCAGGTCAGACGCGCAGTCTTAAGTCAAATCAGGTAACTAGCTTTCCATACCTGCTGCGCACAGAGGTAGAACCGAGGAATGCGAAGGGAGAGATCGGATACTGCTAGTACCGTGAAACAGTGAGAAGAATAGGTACAGCTCTCTGTGTGCACAACCATATATGCACATTGAATAGTCAAGGTTACGGCGGGAGATCCTCGCAAGATCTCCCTCACTACTCCGGGACAATCCTACTGGCGGCTTACCCCTGCACCTGATCCGCAGATCGATCGTGCATGGGTGCACCTGTCACCACGCTGCTGCCCGCAGGCGCATGCATAGTGACAGGCTGGTCTACGCATATGCCGTGTGTTCTACCCGTCAATACTAAGCAGTGTGCATATTCCAACAGTATGACAACTCCACATTGATCGGTTAGGGTTATGGACAATACTTGACAACTGAGGTGAAAGCCAACACGGCGACGCTGGCAATACCGTGCAGTTGTGTGGCCCACGCCCATTAAGACACAAGGGGTGTATACAGTAGTGAGCTTCTTCACGGGTGCTTTGCCACAAACTGTTATACCTGACGCCGTGATGTGACACATACCGCTGCCACTATGTCGAGTGATAGTGGCATATATGATCAATGTAAGAGACATCTGTGAGAGAAGATGCATGTGTACTGTGTCACCCCGAGAATAATGTATTTACTATAAGATTTGTGGTATTACACATCATCGGGATGGTTTTTGTTGTAGTTCTCTTGTGCTCCAAGATCCTCGGACTCATCACGTTGTCACCCACTAATACGAGGACACATCTAAACTTCATACCATGTGGTGCCTGCTAATTCCAGCTTATCTTTACGTCTCCCGCACTTTTGATCGTTGACACGCCATTGTGATGTTGGAGCATTGTTCCCCTGCTTCAGAGATTGAATTGTTGCCTTTGTGTGCCTTTGTGTTAATAATCTACCCGGTAGACCTTTTTCAAGCTCGGGATGTCGAAAGTGATGATTAGTTACGTGCATCCAAAATTGTACGGGTCATGTGCTTGATGTGAAAACCCAGGTGTATGCTCAAGGCCTAAATAAGGTGCCTTCTTTTCATCGTAAGCGCATTGGTATTGTAGGTGTTGCTTTTGTTTACTAGATGTGATCATGGATTTGAACATGTTCGATCGTGTAGGGTGTTTGTGCCGGGGGCTCGTGAAGGGTATTAGTGGAGTGACTCCTCCGGAAGTAAGTGTGACAGGCTGCTGCGTCCACCTATATGAACAGTAGCACGCCATATCAAAGGTCTTTAGGGATGCACATAGGAAGCGCGTCTTCTATTAATACCGCACATATATCTCATAGATGTATACCGTGCGGCATTGCCGTGAAATTGTTGTGCAACGGTATGTTACATGTCATTCATGATCCATGTGGTAACACAACGCTTGAATGTCACAAGTGAAATGCATACTATTATCCAGAGCCAAGGTCATGTCGCACACACTTCGCACACAATACATGTCCTTAAGTCAATTGCAACTGACCAACAAATTAGTTGTACCTGCCACATTGTCTCAGATTCATATCTGGTCGTGAATGATGTAAAATTATCTTGCTCACTTGTTGCAGATTATTGAGACATATCAGGGCGCCCACCAACACGTTAAAGTATTGATTATCGTGTGCCAAGCCATCAACCACATGTCAGGGTACACAGGGTGAGGACCAGGAACGTTTTATCGATACGGGTGTTGCTGTCCGCCTCGTCTCGAAATGATGATATGTGTGAAATTGGGAAGACGCTGGCCATTGCAACACATCGAAGCAACTAATGACAGTCCGTGGTGGAATCCGGGACGTCACATCACCGTGATGTAAGCATCTGCGTAGATGTACCAAGCCAAAAACCGCTGCACATGTTACAGAGTGTTCCTGCAAGTAGCGAATGTTCTTGCATCTCAAGATTGGGCTACACAAGACTCTGGCCGGACATTCTCGCTCGCTACCTCATTGTCACTTTCTGTTCACAGGGTCGAATTGGGCGACAATGGAAACAGCTCCAAAAAGAGCAAACAAAACGGTGCCCCCTGCCAGAACCGAGTAAAGTAGATTTCTCAGCGACGGAGTTGCCGCCGCATGCGCAGCCAAGGGAGACGACAGGGCAACCCCACTTGTAGCGACCACGCCGGATATGATCTTCTGCACTTTCCTGCAGTCAAGAAAAGAATGTCAATGTACAGTGGACGCGATCACATCGTCGCAGTGCCCATACAAGTGGGAGGGCGCGAGTCCGACCCTACATGTGTGATACTCAACGAAAACGCACGGCATTGATGGTGTGCCCTTGACCTTGGCACTACCTGCATCATGTAGCTGTGTTAGCGGGTGCAGAACACGGCTCTGTCGCGAACACCTGTGTTGGAAGGGTCCTGAATAAGATACAGCGGTCTGTGACAATCAGCTCCAGATAGCCGCTTGCAAAAGTGAACATAAACATGCTGAGAAACTTCTATCCACATCTTTGCACTGGCGTCGTACCTGCGCAACTGCGCTCAATGCGCCGACCTCCTGTGTTGCGTACTGACACACTGCCCATGGCGTGTATTGATATTTTTCGGATTTGGAACAGTGGTGATGGAATGGATGCGTGTCACTACAGATGCAGCCCGTCATTACATGACCGTGGTGCAATCCTGCGGGTTTTATATTCCAGTGGTAGGGACCCGGTGGATCCAAGGGTGGATCCTGTCAACGGTATCGCGTTAACGCGCGAGGTAAATCCATGCAATCAACGCGTTGATGTGCACAGTGATGGGTTTCTGCTTCAGATCTCCTGCAACGCACCAGTACATAACGGCTGGATACATACACTAACTGGAAATTGCACTGCAAAATAAACAAATTTAGCTCACCCGCTCGCCTGCAGACTTATGTGGAAGCTGCTTGCATCTGTGTCGCGACGTGTTGGTGCGCGCTCACTTGGATGTAGGCATGCATGCACAGGCAGGATCGACAAATGAGCAGAGTGGACGTAGCACGGTGGTAAAGTGGCATCGCTGGTAGTACTGTGTTGTGCCCGGCACCTTAGAGCCGGAGTTACCGGGCTGTGCGGGCTCATACGAGGGCCTTTACCCAAGTTGCCCCAGTTACCATCGACATACCACGCTCGGCCGCGGTAGGTAAATGCGTCAAAAGGCACAGAGCAACAGATCGCCGCTGCACCGCTCCTACGCCACGCATGTGATGTCAATGTTACAAAGCTGTTTATTGCGTGTCAAACAGCCGTCTTTGTGTCCACTTAGCAAAGTCCGTACCAGCCGCTGTGCGGCAGCGTACTGCTGAATACGAATGCGCACGGCCAGTCCTCCCGACAGGTAACATCACCGCACCAGACCAACTTGCAGCACACAGTCTTCGTTCTATTCATCCGTTTCATTCTGTACATGATTATGTGGCTGCTCGAGCGGTCCAGAAGATGTGCCAGCTACGCACACATCTGTGCCTGTGGTACGTTGACATGTTTTCCAGCTGCTGAAGTCGCTGAATAGGTGTACACTTCTGATGACCTGCGGCTTATCAAATGATTTATTGCGGCAGTTCATCAGGCTGCCGCTCTGCTGCCTCAGGTTGGTCTTGGGACGCTGTGCTGATCAGTCTTGTGATGGCGCCGGCCGCTAGTAAGACGTATCTCTTCAGAATGACTGCTGCATGGCTTGCAACTATGCCCGGCGCGTCTTTGTGCGCGTGCCTGTGTTGTCTGCAATTATGATTGCTGTGAGATACATTTGCTTGCATGGCACAGCTGGGAACAATCAGAGGCCTGTCCGGAGGTGCATGACGCCAGCATCATGCAGTCGGGTTGAAGCACCTCATTTGCAGCTTCTGACTCTCATCATCGGGTATACGGCCAGTTTGATCATGTGATGTGATGTCGGGGAGCCGGTGTGCTTGACCGTGTTGACGTGCTCGTCCCGTCGCATCCAACACAATGTACACGGACGTCCTCGAGTTTGCAGCTTAATGCTGGTATAAATCCCCATGTGCAAGCCGTCATGATCTCATGGCAGTTGAGTTTGAGTATCCACCAACGACTGCTGTGTCGAATTCATAGGTGCATCAGTGGTCACATTGCAAGTAGAAGTCTTCTGAGACCTGCATCATGTACAGTACAAACCTCATGCCTGCATCATGTTCCTAGAAAGATCACTCCATTGCTCAGGCATGCACCACTGTTGAATGTACTGGCGCCGACCTGTATGTGCAGGCTACTCGATAGTCCAAGGAAAACGCCCTTTCGTGTTGCTTGTAGCGATTGTCTGTGTTCCAGGCTGGTCGCCATGACTCTGTCCAATGTATTCCAATGGCTCACTCAGCTGCACAGGGATCGCCTATTCAATGCGGGAGTTTCCATGCTGCATGCCTCCACGATCCACATGTCGCAGTCTGCTTCCTCACCTTGTGCTCATGTGTCAAAAATGTTGTCCTTGAGCAGGGCGTAGAGCGGCACAGAACCACACCTGTAACACATCTGAAGTGAATGCTTCAACGGATTCTGGTGCTTCCACGGTTGCCGCGAGTGGCTTTGTGCTTGAGTGCGTCTAGCTGCTTCACCAATCCAGCCTTCACTTGCAGCATTCCTCACAGAGTTCGAAACAAGCAGCAGTTTGCATCTGTGCGACGAAGATGCAATCAAATCGTCGAAAAACAAAGCTCGAGGTCATGCTGTCCTTTCGCAGCGCGAAAAGAATGCTGTGGCGCTACATTCCGAGGGGCTTTGGGCTATCATATCGACGCAAAGCAAAAGCGTACAGAAATCTACGTAATGAACAGGGCGAGGTGGGGGCGCGAATGGGTACAAACAGCTATCGCGAAGCGTTTCCGCAGTGCACGGTCGAACAAGGTCAGTGTGTCTTACTGAAACTATCACGTTCAGCAGCGCTTTTGAAGTTCAGTTGTGCATCTTGGTGTGTAGTTGTGTTGAAACGTCTACGGAGCGCTTGATCAGCCGCTACTGCAGCGACATTCTGTGGCTACAAGGGTGTGCAACAACCAGTGACCAAAATTGCCCTTGGAGCTGCCGGGGCCTTTCCAAAAGCACCCTGCTCATCGACCGGTCGCGCTCGGAGGAGCGGCATGGATGCCAAAATCATCTATATGGAAGTGTCACAGTACTTTGATTGCCATTCAGTGGTTGCTTCGGAGTTGTGACAGAAGCATCTGGGTTTGGTGTGAGGCAGTGTCATCCTCAACCACATTCCAAGAGTTGAGTGTTGAGTTCTCGATTCCCGTTTGCTTGGAGGAAAAACAAGGAACTACTTAACAACGCCAGTGTCCACACCATTGGCATTCATGGCTCTGTGCGGCGTGGCAAAAGGGCAGAAATGCATTTTTGGTGTGAAAGTGCTCAAGCTTGATCTGGCTCACGCCCCGGTCACGACCACATGGTCAGATGTTGTCGTGTACAAAATTCTGAGCACATCCCTTCATATGTCCCCTTTTCAGCTCTTTAAGAGCAGCCTCACGTACTTTCAGAGCAACGCCGTGTAAGAGGACAAGACCCGAGCAGTCCAAGTTGCCGCTCATAGGCCCCAAAACTAGACAGAGTCACAGCTGAAGTTATATCGAAAGCAAATGTGGATGGCTTCTGTCAAAGAGAGGCCCGATCAGGCTGGCCAAAGGTCTATCCGCCGAGTCGCGGTCGAGAAAGCACAACTCGCCAGTGCCACAACAGAGGTAGCTCAAGTCACGAGCGACCAGCTCACAGACGCTATGCTCACATGGTGTTATGCGATACCTGCAACCGACCGTACCACCTGCAATGTATGCACCCCCGACGGTCTGTGGTACCTGATGGGGCGTGGCACTGCCAATCAATGCGATGAAGCGTATTCCAACATCGACCAACTCCGCCACAGCGACCCCGTCTTGTTTGCGCGGCGTGGAGATCCGCACCACCCAGATCTGGCGGATTTTGTACGTGCGTATGTTGAGCGTCAGGAGCGTGCTGTGGTCGAGTCCTTGAACTCTCACGCATCAAGCGGTGATCGCGACTCAGAAGCAGCGTCGCAGCACGCGCGTGCTGCGGCGGAAGCAATGTTCCACCCCGATATGCCCAAAGCGCTGAAACGCAAAGTCCGTAAGAAGGCTGCCACCTTGCGATTGCATCCGACTCGCCCGGAATGGCTGCTCGTGTCAGAAATGCTACATCTTGTCAGGTCAGACGCGCAGTCTCAGTTCAGGTCAGGTCAGGAGGCCAGTGTTCCATACCTACTGCGCACAGAGGTAGAACCGTGGAACACTGAGGGGAAGATGCTAATACCGTGAAACAGTAAGAAGAATGGTTACAGATCTCAGTGTGCACATGCTTATATGCACACTGAACACTCAAGGTTACGGCGGGAAACCCTCGCACGATCTCTCTCACTACATCGAGATAATCACGGCTGGCGGCTTTACCCTGCACTGGATCCGCGGATCGTCCGTGCATGGGTGCACCTGTCACCACACTGCTGCCCGCAGGCTCATGCATTGTGACACTCCCCCATAAACCCTGCTACGTCTCCACTAGCTGGAGTTTATTACGAACTTCTAGTAAAGCAGGTCCGGGCAGCACTTTAGTAAACACATCCGCTAACTGATCAACAGTGCCCACCCATGCTACCTTAAGTTCATCCATCTGGACATATTCCCGCACTCGCAAGTGCCGCACACGAATGTGCTTGGATCTGTCAGTGGACACAGATTTCACAGCCAAGATATTGGCACTCTTATTATCACCCCACAGAGTCGGCTTATGTGGGACGAGCTTCAAATCGAGCTTCAACTGCTTCACCCACATCAACTCGTTGGCTGTTGAACTCATCGCGATGAGCTCAGCCTCTGTTGTATCCCCAGCCACTATACGCTGCTTCTTCGAGCGCCAGAGAACACAGTTCCCATACACCCGAGCAATCATACCAGACACACTCTTCAGATCAGCAGAGTTCGCAAAATCTGAATCTGAAAAAGCCTCTAATAAACACCCGTGTCCCTCAGAGCCTACAAATTTTATCCCTAGATTCTTTGTGGACTGCAGGTATCTCAGAACATGTTGCACGGCAGACCAATGTTCCTTTAGACTACTAGACATGTGCCAGGCCAGGGCATGTGCCACATAGCTCAGGTCAGGTCGTGTCACTCCTGCAATATACTGTATACTTCCTACAGCACTCATGAACCTGGAATGCTCAGCAGCACTGGCTTTTTCCAGGTCGGGATGCTCTTTCGCACTCCTTAGTTGTTGCCGCGGCACTAAGGGAGTGGGAGACTTGCGACAGTCGGACATACTGTACTTTTCAAGCAAGTTCTGAATTTTGTTTCGTTGTGTCATGATGATTGTTCTGGCCTTGCGATCACGCATGATCTCTGTGCCAAGTGCCCATGCAAGTTCACCTAGGTCTCTGCCTTCGAGTTTTGTGAGAATGATGTCGACAAGTTCTTGCAGTCCCGCAGAGCTGCTAAATATGAACCAGTCATCGACCCACAAGAAAATAAAACAGCGACCAGATGTTCTGACATACAGTCCGGGATCACTTTTTGCGCACACAAATCCCATCTCAGCTAAGACCTTGATTAAAGCTTTATGCCACTCGCGAGCAGCTTGCTTCAGGCCATACAAGGTTTTGTGCAATCTCCATACATGTGCTGTCCCGTCAGTGAAGAACGGGGGCTGTTCAACGAATACTTCCTCCTCTAGCTCACCATTCAGAAAAGCACACTGAATATCTATATGCCTAATCTCTAAATCTTCCTGAGCGGCAACTGACAGCAACACACGCAGTGTCGCATAACTACCAACAGGAGACCAAGTCTCAAAGAAATCAACTCCTTCTACCTGAGAAAAACCACGCGCTACATAACGTGCCTTATAGCGCTGAATCTCCCCCGCAGGCCCACGCTTAATCTTAAGCACCCATTTGCCCGAGATAGCCCGTTTGCCCGCAGGCAGATAGCACAACCCGAAGGTTCCGTGCTCACCCAGTGCATCTACCTCCTCCTGCATGGCACGCAGCCATGCATCCCTGTCAGCACTCGCGAGTGCTTCCTTCAAAGAAGGCATATCAGGGTCGGAGGCCTTCTGCTTCCTGGCGGCCGCTGCTCGGCGCGACCCACGACGCTGAGCATTCTGCTGCTCACCAGACTCCACATGCTGAGGCTTCAGGCCTGCACAGGACACTCCACAGTCAGCCGCGGCTGATGTGTCCTGATCGCAAGCTGAAACATCAATAGCAGCTACAACTGTCTCACTACTAGCAATGTCAGAGCCCGCAGGCTCATGCATATGCACAGCTGCTACATCCGCAGCCAATGGAACAAGGCGTCTGCGTACAAGAGGATTGATTTTTATGCGAGGTAAGGCAGCTGGAATGGCCCTCACCTCGTCAGGCAGATCAACCCCAACTGCGGCTGAGGGGTCCGGATCCTCTCCCCCTAATTCGGACCCGGTCTCCACCTCATCTGGCACATCCTCCCAGAAGGGCCTCGGCGCCTCAGCTCCTCGCAAGGGCTGAGCAACTGCCCCCGCGCCAGATGCTGAGGCCGCTGCCGAATTACTCCCGGAACGGACCCGCTGAGCCTCCAGATTCTGATGGGCCGCAGCCCGTTCATCATCTGAGACGGTGTAGTCCATGCGCTGTTCATCATCGTCGTCATAGATGCCAGGACTGCTGTCGTCCTCATCCATGTCATCATCAGACGCACTGACAGACACTTGGATGGGAAAGGCAGCTTCTACACCAGGGTCGTGCAACACAGCATTGCGCGCGACAACATACTGCGCAGTGCGGGAGGGCGTGGCGACAGGATGGTGCACTTCGCCGCGCACACGAGGGGGGACAGGGACGTTTGGGTGAGCAGCAGCTCTGGATGTCGCACGCGTGCGATGCAAAGCTGATCTGGCCATTTCCGGTGTGGCCCGAGAAGGGTCGCGTCGGATTATCTCCGCAGAGGAGCCAGCTCCAAATCGCGGAGAGTACACAGCAGGACTAGGCTCAGGGTTGTCCTGCCTGAATGTCATTTCCATGACAGGAACCCTACCATGACCAGGGGGGGTGTGAAGCTGGTCACGCAGACGGCGCAACACTCCCCCGTCATACGTGTGTTCTGCCGCGAAAGGAGGGACATCAGCATCAGTCACACGCTCACCCTCATCGTCCCCCTCGAAGGCACCGTATAGGAGTTCGCAAACTCCTTAGGCTCCCGCTTGTCCACAACGGCGGACGCAGCGTACTTTCGTACGTGCCGGATCATCTGATCCGCAGTGCACATGACCTGGCGCACAACAAAAACCCTACCCCCAGGAACATCCTGGGCGTACACACGCTGCATGCTGGGGCCCAGCCCAGCCCCGACCCAGTATGCAAGGACACCCCTTTGTGACAACTTCCGCAGCTTGTCATCCCTAGGGTATGCATACACCTCAACCCCCCATGGACGCTGCTGCCGCAGCAGATCTTGGAACACCTCAACGGAGGTGTCTCTGAAAAAAGACATATAAGGAATGATATCCTTATCACAAGACCGCACTGAAAACTCGTCTAGTTCTGTCGTCGCAAGCAACTTATACTTGCGTTTCTCCTCATCCCTCAACTTATCGCGCTCGGCCTTTTTCATGCGCTTTCCCTTCCCCAGGCTTTTCTCAGCTTCGTCAACATCCGCAGATGCGTTGACAGCATGCTGACCTTTCAGGCCCTTGAGGATGCTCGCCAATTTGTCATGGTACAATGCCGACGACGGCGTGAGATTGTGGCCATGGACATCACTGGCGAGGCATTCGATCCACAGGAACAGAGGCAGGCCGCTTGCGAGCAGCACAGCACGGAGTGACTCAAAGGCCACTCCGATCCTCCTCTCGATCATGCCATTACAGCGATGAGCGGCTGTGGGGGTCAAGCGGTGAGTGATGCCACGACGCTGGAGGTAGAGTTTTAAGGCCGCAACCATGAACTCTCCCCCTTTGTCAGTGTGTAGGATGCGCACACCCGGTTCACCTGGCTTCACCACATTCACCCAAATGCGTTCGATAATATAAGAGATCATGGCCGCAGCCTCACTCTTTTTGCGCAGACCGACCACGAAAGTATAACGGGTAAAGGCACACATCACAAACAAAACATATTTCACAACACCAATTCCTACTGGAGAGACAGGACCAGCTAAATCGGCGTGCAGTTGCTCACTAGGCCACTTGGCCTGACCCATGAGCTCACGATCATTGACAGAAATGTTACCCGCAGGCACTTTGCCAATTCTACAGCCGTGACACCGATTTCCCAGTGGCTCGGAATCGACATCCAAATTCAAATGAGCATAAACCTCAGCGTTGGCTTGCATGCGCTTGAGGACCCAATTCGACTGGTGAAAAGACAAGTGTGCAAGAAAAGCAGGTTCCAGCAAGTATGCATCATGCGGGACCTCAGCTCCCCCAGCATTGGGTCGCTGCAGGTCAATGGCCGCGACCGCCGCATGATGCCACTGCTGTTGATCCTCAATCACTGAGGTCGGACTGCTCTGGTTAGACCAGACTACCCCCCTATTCACAGGCGCACCGACGAGAATGGGTTTGGTCTCTACTGCCATTTTGAACGCAAAGATAGGGTGACCATCCACATCAAGTTCCTGATATTTGACGTCATCCTCGACGTCGGTAGCCATATCACCCAGACCAGGAACATACAACACATTTCTACGCGTATCTAGAAACATCTGCTCATGTCTAAGACCCATTGTGATGAGCAGGTTGTACGGACATTCAGGCGCATAGTAAACACCAGGGATTTCCACATCCAGCGGATGCTTGTTCCCATGTTTGTCCACATAAGTACCCAGGTTCACCTGAATGGTTCCCCTGCCCATGATAGAAAGCTGCCCTGATCCCGCGAGATTGGCAACTTTCTGGCACGGACCGTACTAAGTGAACATTTCACGATTTCCTACTATATGCATGTCCGACCCACTATCAACAATAATGTTCCATGGCAGAGACGCGTCTGGTTGCGGATACTTGGCAGGCATCTCTATAGCACAAACATCCTTGGCCGCAGCCTGTTTGCGTTGGGGGCAGTTCGCACGCAAATGTCCCTTCTTCTTGCAGAAGAAACAGGTCCTGGTCTCCTCGCGAGGAGCCTGGCCGGCCGCTAGAGCGGCGACCACAGGACCATCACCACGGTGCTGCTTGCGCCAGCCATGGCCTGGTTTGCCCGCGGGCGCCCCAGACCTAGCCTGCAGCTGCCGCTGTTGTTTGAGCAAGTCAGCATGCTCAGTCAAACGTGATATGATCACATGAGGGGAGGAGTGTTGGACTTCGCCGCGCACAGCGTTGAACTCCTCCCCCACTTCTAAAAGTTTCAAACGAAGCCATCGCTGGCCCACATCGGCACCTAGTGCCTCCAGTTGAGTGTAAACACTCATCACCACAATATGTCGCAACATCTTTATTGTGTTGTGATAAAGAATTAAACCGACTCCACAGTCTGTGGATTTCGGCTTCGGTGCTAGGTCTGTACTTTGCAGTCAGGTAAGACCATGCTTCACACAGGTGTGACATGCGATAGACAGTCGTCCTATCCACGTCAGGCAAAGACATCAGGACCTGTGTCCTCGCCCTAGCATGAACACGCTGTTCGTCCGCAGACGGTCCGTGCTGCAACAGATGATCTAACTCAAATTGGCCTAACCACAAAAAGACTTTCTGTTCGTACGCAACGAAACTTTCAGTCTTAAAATTCCAATCAGGGAGTTTTCCTTTAGTCAAATCAGGTTCGCTACGTCCCCGAGATGCGCGCAGCGCCTCGGTCAACGTTTCGAGTGATATGAAAGACTCAGTGTGACCAGGATCGTTCACAGCATGAGAGGAAAAGGGCACCTGCTGGCTGCTCTGCCCAGTATGGGAAGAGGGTCGTGGCCAGACAATTCGTCCGCCCCGGAGTAACATACCCGCGGGCTGTTCTCCGTCAGGGAGCTGCTGGTCAGCGTCCCTGTCGACGAGAGGCTGCTGGTCAGCATGGTCACGCCTCTCCTCGCGAGGAGAGTTGGCGTTGGAGTTGGCGTTAGAAAGAGACATCCTGCAGTAGGAACAGACGGTTGTTTGTTGCGCGCAGCAACTAACCGATGGGATTCTCGCAAGCAGACAGGTTGAGAAAATTTAGCGAACGCATTCGCTTTTCTTAGCGCTGATCATTAAAACAAGCTTCTCGAATGGTGTCTAACAACAATATACCACGAGAAAGCTAAATGATGCCTGCACTTTTGACCGCAGTCTGAGCGCCGGCAGAACAGTGGAATGCCCGCCGTGTCTGCGCAAAGACATTGGCCGACGGCTTCCTGAACAAGACCATAAACAGACATAACGCTAACATTCACCGATACCATGTCAGAAATGCTACATCTTGTCAGGTCAGACGCGCAGTCTCAGTCCAGGTCAGGTCAGGAGGCCAGTGTTCCATACCTACTGCACACAGAGGTAGAACCGTGGAACACTGAGGGGAAGATGCTAATACCGTGAAACAGTAAGAAGAATGGTTACAGATCTCAGTGTGCACATGCTTATATGCACACTGAACACTCAAGGTTACGACGGGAAACCCTCGCACGATCTCTCTCACTACATCTAGACAATCACAGCTGGCGGCTTACCCCTGCACCGGATCCGCAGATCGTCCGTGCATGGGTGCACCTGTCACCACGCTGCTGCCCGCAGGCTCATGCATTGTGACAACCGGAGAAGGGATGGCTGTGTACGGATTCAAACATCTCGAACTGTACATTGTCATAGTCGGGCACTACGATTTGCGCGTCGGGAGTCCATAACAGCCCGAACTTGTCTTGTCGCGGCCTAGGGTAATTTGGAGCTCTGGGCGACACCTTACTTTCTTCATAGGTGTCTTGAATTTCCCCCGGTTTTTTACGGTTACACAACGATCAGCGCGGGAAGCCATTTCAGCACGCCAATGCACATGACGTTTTGACGGTAACGGGGTATTATTGTCATATAAAATTTCAATTCCTAGATGTGGTACTAGGATTGGTACACGCTGATGTTATGGGGTCTTTGTCATAAATGAGGTCCATCCTGGGACACAATGCATGAAGTGCAAGTGCGCACATGAGTGTGGTGGCCACGGCCTAACTCCTGTTGTGTTAGGACATATGCATGTGCATATGCATGAGCACAATCCATGCGAGGATTGTGTGCGGTCACTGTGATTATGACCACCCGTAGACTAGACTTGACTCATCGGTGGCATATGACCATGTGCCTCCAAGTAACCTTTGACCATTCTCTTTCAGTCTTACGTGGTTCCTGTATTGCCTCACTGCAATACAGTACATCCCCTGATCAGTGCATTGTCGACGTATGACCTGAGTGCTCCACAGGTAACGGCTCTGCAACCCGCTAGGTAGCTTGACTAATGCTGCGCATAGATCATTGATTTTAACAGTCGTTTGCAAAGCCTGGTATGGGGGGCTGCAGGTGTTGGCATGGCGTACCACATAGCAACTCGAGATATGCAGGAGACTGTTGCTTAGCACCGAAAGTTGTACCTGACGGGGTGTTTACGGTTATAAGATAATGGCAAACGCAACCGCGGACAAGATGCACATATTGGGCATGGATCGCGGCAGTAAGCACACCAACAAGATGTTCAAAGGAGTTGACACTCCTGGAGTGCCGCATCAACAGAGCGATGCACACACTCCGCAGAAAAAAATGGTATGTTCAACTAATCGACAGGTTCTGACACGCGCCCGAAACGATGGTGACTGTGGATGGCCACAGAGATTGTGGGTTGATGCTGATGCGTCGGAGGGCGCCTGTGCACTGTCATGTTGGCAGCGCGCTTAGCAACAACGATGTTAGGGCGGTGTGTGGCACGAAAGCCAACACTTGGTGCACTGCAAGCTTGTAGCTGCAAAACTTATACCCTAGTAAATGTAAAGACTCGTGAATTCCCGTTCCAGTTTTTTTTCCCGGCAGCGACAATGATGCAATGTCCCGGCATGTGTCTACGTGGAGCGGCGAATGAGAAATAAACAATCCTTGGCTTCGCGTCGAGCTACAGAAACTATTGCATTGTGCCCTGTCCGTAGTGGCGCAAGTAAGACAGCACAATAAATGACTGCCGGTATTAAATCATGTCCCGAGCTTCAGTGCACGTTGGCAGCCCTACCTATTGCAAGATACAACACTGCACATCGCACAGCGAGATGTTGAAAGTTTGATATGGTGGCAATACCATTGATACAAATGTTACATACAAGGTACAACCAAGGAGGCGCTAGGCCAGTACCATCGTATCGACGGTATGAAGTCGCCGGTATCGCATCCCCGCACAGCATTCTCGACACAAGTCGAGTATCCAGACACATTGGAGCCACGGCACACGCGCACAAATACTCACCGCAGATCGTGCATCTAAAACATCCTAGCTGCGTGCATATACAATCTATCATCATACTGATCATTGTCCTGCAAACTGCCGCTCGCTAGCTCAGTCAGTCGATCGCTAGCAGCCCGACTCGTTGCCATATCGGAGCATTCTGCAGTATCAGACGGGCATCACAGCCATGCATGTAGTATTACAGACAAGAAAAGGATCTAGACGCGCAGACAAGTCTCTCCCAAAAAGCACTGTCACCTACCAGCAGTGCCACTAGAGGGCTAGTCAACGACGTTGCATCAGTTCATGGCGCTGCCAGCTTCTCCAGCATGCGGCTGCGTTGTGCTTCTGGCAGGGCGTTCAGAAAGGTACCTCATTCTCGCTCCGGAAGACACTTGACCGAATGCAGAAGTGTCGTGGCCTAGCTATGTAACTGAGCCATGCTCGTTGCTAGCATTGCTCGAGCCAGCGCAGCTGCGCGCAAATGCACTCATGCTGCGTGCATCCGTCTGCACATGCATGCATGCGCGGCTGTGCGCTCAGCCGTGCCATCAGCTCTGATGCACGCTTGTCTCTGCACTGCTTGATGTAGTTGTAGTGCTCAGAAGCCTTCTCATCCTTGAGGAAGCTCGGCTTTTTGGTGGCTGGAACTTGAAAGTGCGTATGCGATCGCTGTTTGTGTGACCGGAGGTCGATTCCTTCTGAATTTTTGAGCAGTCTTTGAGCAGGTTTGGTGGAGCTACAAGAGAGTTCCGTCGCGAAATGGCAGATCGTAAAGTGCCCACGCGTGTGTACCGAGCAATTCTGCAGTCTACGGTCACCCTTTCTCTGGCAGAGCTGGCGGCGCTCGCTGTGCATGACCGACTTGTGCCACTCCTTGTCCAATTTGCCGAGACGCTGCGTGAAGCGGACAATGCTCATGTGCTCGACGGCCCACGCAAACGCTTTGATGCGGTCCTGGCCGCCGCACTCCGTCGAGTCGTGACTGCCCATGCCGGCGCCACTCCGGACACGATGAAAGTGTTGGCTACTGCCATTTCCACGTGCGCAGACCCTAGCGGTGTCAGCGCTCGGTGGTCCAAGATACTCTGTTCCAGCGCAGAATGGACAAAAGTGCCGGGCAAGACTACCAACTTGAAAGTTCCGTTCGCTGGAATGTTGAAGTGCACGGGGTTCTTGACATCTCAGGTTCCCCGCGCCGGCGCGCCAAATCACCCTCAGGGGTTGAAAGTCGCTTTCGATGAGGGCGCAGAACTAAATACCATCACCAAATCTGCTTGGCAGAAGCACAAAGCGGATTGGGAAAAGGGTCACCCCGCGTTCAATGACAACCATGACATTGGCAAACCTCATGGTGTTAAATGCAGCAGCCTGTCACCCTCACTGGTTTTCATGGGGACGCGACGCGGCATGACCACATGGTTCTAATTCACTTGCGCCGTGGTTGTAAGGATATGGGCTGTATTTCCCTAAAGGGCTTCAAAATCTGTTTCGGGGCCGCGACCCCACTGATGCTGGGTGCTGCCAGATTCTCCATCTCCAGACCCCCTGGATGACATGGAATGTTACCGGCAAACGCCTCACGCCCACGCAACTCAGTGGAGCCGTCACCGATGCATCTCAATGACTGAGTTGAGAGTGTCTGCACGGCGCTGGGTCCGCTCGTTTAAAGACCCGTGCCCCACAAATGCTGCATTGGCAGGTGTTTTCGATAGCATTTCAAAGGGGACATACAATTGTTCCATGGACTCTTAGGGTTGTGCCCTTGTGGTCATGTCCTTGGGCAGCAAAGCTTTCTGCAAGCCGCGCTTGCCCTTCATGATTACACCAGTCATCGACGGTGGTGATTTAGTGGGTGATGAGTTCGCCCACGTCAACTCGTGTTGCAAGTCGCACACGATGTGTGACATGCCTGAGGAGGGGGAGGACACTGCGACACAATCGTCGTTACGTGTGCCTGACCCTTCACACGACCGGGCGCTAGATTTTGACCCCGACGCAATTCCGGAGGAGCACCGCATCCTGATCGAGGCTGCACCTCCCGGAAATAATTTCACGGATCTGCCGAAATCTGCAGCAGCTTCATGCACGGAGCATTCAGGCGTGCCCCGCACATTCTGTCGGCGTACTCAGCATCACTTGAGGCAAAGGCAATTGCGCACAGAAGAGTCTATCCGCCGAGCCGCGGTCGAGAAAGCACAAGTCGCCAGTGCCACAGCGGAGGTAGCTCGAGTCACGAGCGACCAGCTCACAGACAAGCAGACTCAAGAGCTACAAGCTCTGATTGAAAAGCACAAGGACTAGATCTCTTGGGACCCTAATGACATTGGGTGCCTATCTGAGGATTACAAGGAGTTCTACTTCCAGATTACCACGGAGGAAGGTGCCAAATGTAAGCAGAGGCCTTACAGGCTCTCATACAAAGAATTGGAAGCTTTCAGAACGCAAGTGTCCCTGCTCTTGCAGCAGGAAGTTATAAAGAAAGCTGACGGTCCAACCGACTTTCTCTCTCCGGTGCTATTTGTGCCGAAGCCACGTAAGCCGGACAAGCTGCGCATGTGCGTAGACTTCCGCAGATTGAATGCTGTGTCAAAGCGCGACTACCATGCCCTCCCGCATATCCGTGACCTGCTTCAATCCATGTCCGGCTGTAGATACTTCACAGCCCTGGATTTGACCTGGGGATTCTGGGCCCTTCCAGTGGTCGAACAGGATCAGCACAAAACGGCCTTTACGCGCCCCGATGGAGAAGTTGATGTCTGGACGAAGGCTCCTATGGGTATCTCCAACTCGCCTGCTGCCTTCCAACGTCTCATGGCACATGTGCTGAGAGATATCAAAGGCGTGTCAGTCTACATAGACGACATTACAATCTTCTCCAAGACATGGCAGGAGCACCTCAGCATTCTTGCCAGGGTGTTTGAGAGACTGCGTAAGTCAGGTCTGATGGTTAAATATGCCAAATGCGTCTGGGCAGCTGCAGAGTGGAGAGTACTGGGCTCTATTGTCAGTGAGGCCGGCATTGCGCCCGATCCTGACAAAGTGGCTGCGGTGGACAAGCTGCCGGTGCCTCGAAATGTTGCGGACGTTCGCAGCTTCTTGGGTGCCACTGGATATTTCCACGAGCACATACACGCGTATGCGGACAAGTCAGCACCTTTGAGGGCGTTGCTGAAAAAGAACGTGCAGTTCATCTGGTCTGAGGAATGCCAGCGCGCCTTTGAGCAGCTAAAAGCAGATCTCGTGTCTCCGGCGTGCTTACGCATGCCAGACCCAGAACGACCGTTCATTCTCACCACAGATCGGTCCAAACTAGCTGTTGGTGCAGTTTTGAGCCAGATCCAGCCAGAGGATCCAGAGATCCGGACTCTGCAGAGAAAGAGTATGTCATAGCGTACTCTAGCAGATCTCTGAACCAAGCTGAGAGCCATTATGCTCCCACGGAAGGAGAGTGCTTGGCCCTTGTATGGGCCACCAGAAAATTCAGACCGTATTTACACAGCTACAAATTTCGTGTTCGCACTGACCACGCGGCCTTGAAATGGCTGTCCACGGCTCGCTTCGAAAATTCTAAGCTAGAGCGATGGGCGATGCGCCTGCAAGAATTCGACTATGAAGTTGAGTACCTGCCGGGAGATCAGAATGTTGTGGCCGACCACCTGTCGAGACACTACTCCCACATGGAAGTGGGCAGCGTGACCGCAGTTGCTGGTCACCTGTGTCATAAATGAGGTCCATCCTGGGACACAATGCATGACGTGCAAGTACGCACATGAGTGTGGTGGCCACGGGCCCAACTCCTGTTATGTTAGGACATATGCATGATCATATGCATGAGCGTAATCCAGCACAATCCATGTGAGGATTGTGTGCGGTCACTGTGATTATGACCGCTGTAGACTTGACTGATCGGTGGCATATAGTCATGTGCCTCCAAGTCTACTGTAACCATTCTCTTACAGTCTTACGTGGTTCCTGTATTGCCTCACTGCAATACAGTACATCCCCCGATCTGTGCATTGCCGACGTACGACCTGAGTGCTCCACAGGTAACGGCTCTGCAGCCTACTAGCTAGCTTGATGAATGCTACGCATAGGTCCTTGCTTATAACATGGTATCGATGAACGTTTGCGCGATTGCATTCGTTGTGCGTAATAGTGGTGTGTCATATGACCGCGCATGCCCAAGGGCATCTACGCTGCTTTAGTGCGTAGTCATAGGACCAGATCAACCGCATGATAGTCAACAGTATTAATTCGCATGTTTGATTGCGAGTTGTGTGGCTGCGGTTTACATTAGATTAGTCGTGACGGTCCACGGGCCGGCCGACGAAGCTGCCCGCGCGAGAGAAGAGATCGCTCGTCCACAGGTAGACCATGTCATCACCAGAACAGGAAGCTGCTCTTGAGGCTGAGGCTACGGCCGAAGCTGAGAGGCAAGCTGCTCTCTTGCATGCTCTGGGCGATGCACCTGGTGGCGTTCCCACTACTAGCCGTGCTGACGGGCCAGCTGCTGGTACTAGACGTGCACAAGCTGCACAAGCTGCCTCTCAGCTTGAAGCTGCTAACGCTACGGCGGAGCAAGCTCGGGTTGAAGCAAGCAATGTTCGCGCTGCTCTAGCGCGCGCGGAACAGGCTCGTGAAGCTGCTGAGGCTGAGGCGGAAGCTCTGCGTGCTACGGCCCAGGCTGAAGCTGATGACTCAGGTAATAGTCATCTGAATGCGAACTTAGTTGATGCTAATGCCATGGTTGACGCAATGAGATCTATGAACTTCCGTGAGCCCGCGATTGACAAAGGCAAGTCCCCACAGTGGGATTTTAGTAAAGGTGAACGATTCTCAACGGTTGAGTTTCGTGTTGAGCTGTGGCTCAAAGGCCATGGCCTTCATCACCTTCTGACAGAATTGCCTACTGGTCCTGAGACTGCAACTCATGACAAGGTGATGGTAGTTGTATGCTTTGCACTGCTAGCACAGGACTTAGAATATGTCCGTGTGTTTGTCTCCCTGAAGGATGTATGGAGTGCACTGCGTGCCAAGTATATGCCTAGCAAAGAGGCAGAGATCAGATCCCTGCGGGATAGGTTCTCCCGTGCTGTACTCAAAGGCCATAGAGCCACGCAGGTAGAAGAATACTGTACATACATTATGTCCTTTGTCAATTAGCTGACTGCTTTGGGTGCTCAACCTGCTCAGTACCAGGTTAGCAACAAGCTGTTCGAGCCTCTCGGTCGGGAATTTGTATCATTGCGTAGTGAGCAAGGAGGTCGTGATTTCCTCACTCAGATAGCTGCCATCACGAATCACGCGCGGGCATTAGATGCCTGTGGACCTCCCCAAGGGGCAGGGCGTGATCATGGCCCTAGAGGTAGGAACCCACAACAACCACAGCGCCCTGCAGTTGCTGCCGTCGCTGCCAATGAGACCCGCACATGCTACGTGTGCAAGAAGACATGCCATCTCCAGAAGGACTGCCCGGATATCCATCCGGAGGTCAGGAAGTTCCTCTATGAGCAGGCAGCTCAGCCTCGCGGCAACAACACCGGCCGCGGACGAGGACGCGGACGCGGACGCGGACGGGGCAGAGGCCCATCCGTCGCAGCACTGGAGTTTCCAGGTGACGGATTCGGCATGGTTGATGTTGCCCGCCTGGGCGAGCTGTGCAATTTTCTCATAGACAGTGGATCTCAAGCTCATGTGATCCGTAATCCTGAGCTATTCGTCTGCATGCGGAAATCGAGAATCCCGTGCATCCAGCCTGTCGGTGACGAAGACATTCCTGTCGTGGGCGAAGGAACAATTTGTTTCAAAGTAGGTTCGTATGTGACTCCTGGTGGTGATGTGAAGGAATTAGTCCTAGAGATCCCGAGTTGTCTGTATGTCCCTGCATGCCCCTTCAACATCTTGTCTACGGAGGAGTTGAAGCATGAGAATATTTTTCTGCAAACGCGTGCTGTCACGGAGGGAGGTGATATAGTCATCATCCCAGGTTTCTCTGACCAGGCCCTAGGCCACAAGGAGGGCAGGATTAACCAGTCCACAGACGCGAAGAATCGTCCTGTTCTTTTCATTGAGACGGATAAGGGCAAGCCCATCCTAAGGGGTGAGCAAGTCAATAGTCCTAGTGCGTGGTCCTCGAGCAATACCGTGGCAAAGCTCGAGAGTGACGAGGCCGATCTCTGCGTAATAGCTGCATTGACTGGCAAGGCACAACATGTTCCGGGTGCTGCCAAGCTGAACACGGCATTTCTGACACATCTGAGTCTGCAAACGGGCACATCCATTCTGCAAATGATGTCCAAAGCTGAGGGGTATAAGGGTCTAGGAATAAAATCTGATGTGGTGAAGGAGAATCTAGGTCGCTGCCACAGTTGCCGCCTAGCCTCCCATGATTCCGGCTCTAGTAATCAGCATGGCACAAATGTAGAACATGATGAGGCCCAATGGTCTGGTGCATGGCTGCATGTTGATGTTATGGGTCCCATCTTGCCTGTAGGGGTAGGAAAAGCACGGTACGTTTCATAGTCGTCGATGAGCATTCACGTTACAGTTTTGCTTGTCCAATGGATGCGAAGTCTAGAGTGCCACAGTTGCTCGTTGAAATCATTGAGCACATACGGACTAGTGTTCTTCCGCATGAGTTCGTTGATGATGAGGGCATTAAGATCACACCTAGAGTTATGTGTGTACACGGAGATCGTGGCGGAGAGTTTGAGGGTCACAACATCCAAGATTATTTCTCAGAGAACGGGATATCGTGGGAAACATGTGCTCCTGGACATCATGAGGGCAATGGTATAGCAGAGCGTACGTGTGGTGTCACCTCTGACAAAATGCGTGCTGCAATTCTCCCCACCGATCTACCCCGCCGGCTATGGCCGGAGGGGGCGATGTGTGTCAACCATTGCACTAAGCTTGTGCCTAGCACTGCTTTGATGACTCGTGAATGAAAAAGTTCATAAAGAATCTGTCCAATGCGATTGAAAATCTCAGCAGAGCTAATAGAAGTAGAGTGCTCGCAGTGAAATCGAAAGGTGTGAGTAACAAGCCTGCTCCAGCTAAAGGTGATAAGCTTATGACAGAAGAAGAGATCACGGCACAGGCAAAGCGTGGCGAAAGTGAGCGGTGCAATAGACTCTGGGAAAACACTAATTTCCGACTTGTGGTCCCGTATATGGTCTTCTATGGGAGATCATTGAATCTTGAACGATTCAAACTGCTTGTAGAGCAGATGCGCCCATGGGGTTTGCCAGTGTATTTCTATCAGAATGGTCAGCATCTAGCAGACTAGACGCTAGGGGAGCAAACGCTGTGTGGGTAGGTCCGGGTCAAGTCCCATACATGAACAGGGTTTACCAATCCGTACCGGGGGGCGGCAAGTGATTGAAGTGCGGCAGATGGTGTATAGCGCTGCGATGTTGTGTGAGTACATCAAGAAATTCGATAGTGTGGAGATAGGGCTCATACCGTCAGCGACAAGGAGTGAAGTTGAGAAACTAGAATTCCAGCCCAAGATGGCGGAAAAGGTGTACGCGCCCCCGTTGTCAGATGTCGATGCAATTGCTGCTCGCAAGCAGTACATGCAAGTGCACGGCGCTGCTGAGTACGCTGCTGATTTTGACGGGATGGCCATAGGCAAGAATCTTGTTGACCTGCATGATTTGGAGTACATCGACGATAGCCTGGCCGCAGAGTTTAAGCATGTAATTCCGGAGCTGGGGGATGACCTCGGTTCAGGGGAGCTACAACGGAAGACTAGACAGACAACTCCAGAGGTAGTGGAGAACGTCCATGCGGTAGTGTGTAGTCAGGAGCTACGCCAAGGCGCTGCTGATTTGCACCTCCAGCCAGGTGAGAACATCGAGCGCGTCAACAATCACTCCAACGTCGACCGCTTTCGGGAGCTTGAGCACTCCAACATCGACATGTCGCCATCGGCCGCACACAACAGCCAGAGTGCGAAGAGCTTCACATCTCCGGGGAGATCTCTCGCCGGCGACTCTGGCAGAGTAGATGAGGTGAGTGTCCGCGACATGGAGATACAACATCAACCCGGCTCTGCCGCGGCGGGATCAGCTGGCCCGCGGCGAGGGGCCATGGGGGATATTGGGGGACCCATCCCCAGGGCTTCACGCGATCGGGCTACGGCTCGCAGCTTGGAGCATGGGATGGACTACATGCGCGAGCATCTGGGTGGATTTATCTCCAGGGGAGAGGTAAGTCCGGCCCCAAACTCACCTGTCGCTGGGGAGTCTATGCATCCTGTTAAAGAAGTTAGTTTTGATTTGCATGACACTGCTGCTGATGCCCAAGGGCAGGAAGCGCAGTCGGCCCCAGTTAGACACAAATGGAACCCGCTTGTACGCAAGCGCTTGATTCCACATGCAGATGTTGCTGTCGTAGAAGCTAGTGTTGATATAGAGCATAGCAAAGTGAGTGAGCAGACAGTAGCACCAAAGGTAGCCGACAGATCAGGTATGTTGGCTACGGCTGACAGTGCAGTGACTGGTGCAGAGGTGACCAAGCATGGGGAGCTTGGTGGCGGTAAGTCAGCCCAGCGACGTTCATCCCGTCGGCTTGCAGCCTTTAAGAAGATGAAGCCTTTTGATCCTGATAGCCCGCCTTGGAAACAGGCCTTAGCTGGAGAAGATGCCGAGAAGTGGCATGGTGCTATGAAGGAGGAGGAACTTATGAGCTCGTTGAGCTGCCAGTAGGGGCCAAGGCCATTTCTGGTAGGTGGGTCTATAAGAGAAAGAGGGGACCCACAGGGTAGATCCAGCGTTACAAGGCACGGTATGTAGCTAGGGGTTTTCCCCAGGTAGAGGGAATTGATTTCTTTTAAACGTGGGCTCCTGTAGGGAGCTATGCTACTTTGCGTGCATTGCTTTCGGTCGCTGCAGTAGAGGACTTAGGAATGAAGCATGTCGATATCATGTGTGCCTTTCTGAATGGGGTAATGAATGAGACTGTCTACGTTGAACAGCCTCCTATCATGAATGATGGTACAAATCGTGTGTGGAAATTGCTTAAGACTTTGTATAGATTGAAGCAGGCTGCACGTGAATGGCACAAGGCCCTTGCACGTTTGCTAGGTGAAATTGGTTTTGTGAGATCACATTCGGACCCAACACTATATGTTGAAAAACTGGTAGGTGTTTCATATTTCTGTGGGTCGATGATCTTTTTATCTTTGGACGGTCTACGGGCCTGAAGGAGTTGATCGATCAGATCCTCAAAGCATTTGAAGGTAGAGACCTTGGTGACTTGGCGTGGGCACTAGGTGCCTCAATCACCAAGCATAGGAAGCAGAAGATCATCTCTCTATCTCAGCAGCAGAAAGTAGTGAACCTGCTAGAGAAATTCAGCATGGCAGATTGCCGACCTCGTCCGACTCCGCTGGTGCCAAGGCAACAGTTGAGGAGTGCTAAGGATCATCCCGAACTTGAGGTAGCAGACTAGGCTGACCACGCTAGATTCATGAGTGCTGTAGGAGGCCTCCAATATATTGCTGTAGTTACGCGGCGATTGAATGTGAATCAGCCATGGCAGAATGTGATTCACATTCACATTCATGCCACCGATCAGTTGGCCCTGAATCAGTTCGAGGGTTCAGGTGATCATTCGGCAATGCAGCACGCGGCGATTCAGGTGATCATCCCTTTTTGTGGCTAGCAGTGCCCCCTGTGGAATTCCGCTGGGGACTGTGTGGAGCGTATCATGATCGCATGAGACATGCCGGCGTAAGGCACCCACTGGCCGTTCTACATCAGCACTACCATTGGCAAGGCACCAAGCTAGATGTAGCAGCTTATGTGGAACAGTGCCATGCTTGCCAAGTCAAGCGGTTGGAATTGCAACATGTGGCAGATGTGCAGCTTTCCCGCATGAGCAAGCCGTTCTGCCATGTGCACATTGACCTGGCTGGCCCGTTTCCCCTCCGTGAGGTGAAAGCGGCGCCAGTGCGTGGCAAGGCTGGGCGCACCAAAGCCACGTTGTCCACGGCACAGACCGGCCAAGGGTATGTGTGCCTAATGGTGGATTATTTCACAAAGGCAGCGGAATTCGCACCACTGCGAGACAAGAGTGCCGACACAGTCGCTCGTGCCGTGCATGACTTCTGGTTCATGCGCTACGGCATCCCGGAATGGGTGACCACGGATAACGGGACAGAGTTTGCTGGAGCCTTCCGGCACCAGCTAGAACGGTTTGGCATTGACCACGTCCAGACCTCTGCTTACCATCCCCAGTCCAACGGCGCCGTCGAGCGACTCGTGCGCACAATGAAGACCATGTTGGCGGCAAAAGTTGCCGGTGCCATCCATGATTGGCCCGCGCTGATTCCGCAGACACGCATGGAATACATGCAACGCCGGCATACAGTGACCGGTTATGCGCCGAATGAGTTGGTGATGGCACACCGCCTCCGGCTGCTGCCTCCGGTGGGCGCGCGCGATGCGCACCCCCGCATGGCAGCCGTCAAGATTTCTGCCATGCCCGAGGACGATTGTGTGCGTGAGCGCGACGCCCGCGCAGAGCGTGTGGCTGCGCGCGTATACGATCACATCCTCCGTTCGCAGCAACGTAATGCTGACAGGCAAGCCCACCTTCTGGCCATTCGCAAGCCTAGGAGGGGGAGGAAATTGCAAGCTGGAGACCTTGCTTATGTCCTAGAACGCGGACTGGGCAAGAAAAATGCGGTCACAGGCCCATTTGTTGCCGAAAGCATATCTGAAAATCAGGCTTTCCTGCGTACAACGCGCCAAGTGCCAGGTCAGGAAGTGCGCCACTTTCCAATACACTGAGAACGTGTGGCCCGATGCACGACTGTGAAGGACGTGTTAGAGAAGCTCTTGCACGCCGCAGGCATGTCGATGCGGCCACCGCCCGATCACGCGGCGGCGCAGCTCACGAGCTAGCGCACGCTGGCCCCATCGGCGCCTTTGTAAGATCATGACATGAACGTCGTGGCCTAGCTATTCAACTGAGCCATGCTCGTTGCTAGCATTGCTCGAGCCAGCGCAGCTGCGCGCAAATGCACTCACGCTGCGTGCATCCGTCTGCACATGCATGCATGCGCGACTGTGCGCTCAGCCGTGCCATCAGCTCTGATGCACGCTTGTCTCTGCACTGCTTGATGTAGTTGCAGTGCTCATAAGCCTTCTCATCCTTGAGGAAGCTCGGCCGATTGGGGCTGAGAACGAAATTAAAGTACTATCAATTGCATCGGGATGAACGGCCTCTATGTTGTGACGTGCCAAGCTGACAGTGAAGAATAGGCAGTGTTCTGAGTTGTGGGCATGTAGGAGGAAGCAAAGGCGTCGGTGCGGAGCAGTGTTGAAAGGGAGTGTAAGATGGTGCATTCAAACTAATAAAGATATAAAGATACAGGATTCGAGTTCAAGTCAAGCAGTACCAAGTCAAGATCAAGCAAGACTGGCGTCTCATAGGTACTTTAGGGCATTGTATTATCACTTAAGACTGCATCAATTCGCATGGTGACAGTTAGTTCAGCTTACTCCCTATTACCTGAACTCATAAGCTTGTGTTGTCTAGGCCACTCACATGCCTAGCTGCCTTGGAACCATCCTGGTTCAGGGCCTTTGTATGATCATGACAGAAGCGTACTCAGAGTCTCACCGTCCCGATCTTTTTCCATTTGCGCCTGTGCTTGTGCCTGCAAGTCGTGAAACGTTCGGCATGCTGTGTGCCACGGTAACATCAACAGCTTTTCAATGTACTGTGAGACTGGAGACAGATGCAATTGACACACACATGTACCCGTGCAGAGATATGGGGCTGCGGACTAGCTTGAGTTGCGTCTGTGGTGTATTTGTTCACCCTTGCTGAACTCTTCTTACCTTGAGCTTTTGTGGCCTTTATATTCCCTTCATATTCTATGCGCCCTACATGGCAAATAGGTGAGTGTAGCGACTGTCAAGCAAAGGCAATCGTACTCAGGGACATTCACGTCAGAGTTGCGCACCTGCTGCGTAGCAGCAGCGCCTCGCTGAGACGCAGAGGCCGGTGAACATTTCCTCTGCAGCACTCTAGTGTGTGACTTGGCTGACCACTGTAACAAACTAGGTGGTTGTTAGAGGTGCGAGTAGCTCTCGCTACACAGTTGAGTGCTTTGACTAGCTTTGACCTAGTTTCCACGGAATTCATGACAAAATTCCCCCGCCGGGATGACGTCAACCCGAAGGCGGAAGATTGGCGCAGGCAAGGCGCAGGCAGGGTTTGAACGCGGGTCCCCCGGAGGAAAGACTTTCACCGATACCAAATGCAACATATAGCAAAAAGAAACAAGACGAAGCAACAATCCTGTAAAATATACGCGGACATGTAAATCTAATGTCCGCGCTAGCTGTGACCCGTATTGCATAGCCCACGGGCGTGACACCCGATGACACAGCTTATGCCGGGTCACCGTAAGGGATGCCACTTGACCCCCGCTAGCCACCACTTTGCCTAGCTTGCTTGACCATGACACGTGTCACATAACACTATGCATGACAGAGCTCCCCCCGTGGGAAGTCTTTTCGTTCGAGCAGACCAATCAAAAGAATGATCGGCCGTGTCTAGGAACAAACACGTCCATGGCCTTAACGCTAATATAGCTTAATTTGAAAGGGATAGCACGTGGACACGCGATGCCCTTGCTTTTCAAGAACTCTTGAAGAAGCTCCGTGTCACAAACGCTATCCTATGCAGGTCAGACTCGCGGTCCTTATGCAGGTCAAGTCAGGTAGCCAGGATTTCCATACCTTCTGCGCACAGAGGTAGAACCGAGGAGATGCTAGGAGGAGATGCTAATACCGTGAAACAGTAAGAATTGATTACATATCATAGTGTGCACATCCATATATGCACACATAAAGGTCCAGATTACGGCGGGAAACCCTCGCGGGATCTCTCTCACTATCCCGGGACAATCCCGCTGGCGGCTTACCCCTGCACTGGATCCGCAAATTGATCGTGCATGGGCTCACCTATCACCACACTTCTGCCCGCAGGCTCATGCATTGTGACACTCCGGACAATTTGTGAGATTTTTTACATTCTCCCAGGTGCACTCATTGTTGCCCAGCCAATGCACCAAGTATTTCCTCGACTTGCCCTCTTTGCGAGTGTTAGAAATGCAATCTACCTCATATTCTAGCTGGCCATCAATCAATGTTGGCAACGGAGGGCTGTAGTTGTCTGGGAAGTGCTTGTAGGCTTTGAGAGCACTCGCGTTGTTCGAATGTGGCTTTTAGAGCACTCGCGTTGTTCGAATGAAGCGCGCGTGGAAGCGTCATACCGTAAGTTTAGTTGGGCGAAATGTTAAGTATATGTGCGGAGTACTTAGCACATGACGCCTGAGATCTGGTATCACACCTGCATGGTCAGTATCTGAGTCAGATACTTGAACCAAGACCTTGTTCGACCTATACAGAGAGCTGGAATGTGTCTTCTCATTCGCGGGCTGGTGACTGCCACGTGTCACCCCGTGCGTGCATCCGCATGTGCACAACCCTCAGACGTAAAGCACCATAAATATCAGCGTTGGCTTGCATACACTTCAGAACCCACGTGGACTGGTGGAAAGACAAATGCGCTATGAAAGCAGGTTCCAGCAAGTATGCATCATGTGGGACCTCAGCTCCCCCAGCATTGGTTCGCTTCAGGTCAATAGCCGCAGCTGCCACTTGATGCCACTGCTGCTGGTCCTCTTACAAAGGTCGGACTGCTCGAGTTAGACCAGATCACCCCCCTATTGACAGGTTGACCAACAAGAACAGGTTTCGTATCAACACTCCTTTTGAACGCAAAGATCAGGTGACCATCTTCATCAAGCTCCTGGTATTTCACATCATCCTCAATACCAGTAGCCATGTCACTGAGACCAGGGACATACAACACACTCCTACGCGCATCCAAGAACATCTGCTCATGCCTCAGACCCATTGTACTAAGCAGGTCGTACGGACGTTCTGGGGCATAGGAAACGCAAGGGATTTCCACATCCAAAGGATGCTTGTTCCCATGCTTATTAACATAAGTACCTAGGTTCACCTGAATGGTTCCCCTGCCCATGATAGGGAGTTGGCCTGGTCCCGCGGGATTGGCAGTCCTTTGACACGGACCGTACTCAGTGATCATCTCACAATTGCCTACGATATGAATGTCCGAACCACTATCAATGATTATATTCCAAGGCAGAGACGCGTCAGGTGTTGGATACTTTTCAGGCATTTCTACGGCACAAACATCCTTGGCCGCAGCCTGATTGCGCTGGGGGCAGTTCGCACGCAAATGTCCCTTCTTGTTGCAGAAGAAACAGGTTGTGGTCTCCTCGCAAGGAGCCTGACCAGCCGCGAGAGCGGCGACCACAGGACCGTCACCACGGGGCTGCTTGCGCCAGCCGTGGCCTGGTTTGCCCGCGGGCGCCCCAGACCTAGCCTGCAGCCGTTGTTGCTTAAGCCAGTCGGCATGCTCAGTCAAACGTGAAATGATTACGTGTGGGGAAGAATGGAGAACCTCGCCGCGCACAGCGTTGAACTCCTCCCCCACTTCTAACAGTTTCAAACGAAACCATCGCTGGCCCACATCGGCACCTAGTGCCTCCAGTTGAGAGTAAACACTCATCACATCACCACAGTAAGACGCAACGTCTCTATTATTCTGTGATAAAGAATTAAACCGACTCCACAGTCTGTGGGTTTCGGCTTCGGTGCTAGGCCTATACTTGGCAGTCAAATAGACGGTGCGTGCTGCAACGGATGATATAGTTCGAACTAGCCTAACCACAAGAAGACTTTCTGCTCGTACGCAACGAAGTTTTTGGTCTTATAGTTCCACTCAGGCAGTTTTCGCTTAGTCAAATCAGGCTCGCTACGTCCTCGAGATGCTCGCAGCGCTTCGGTCAACGCTCGGAATTCCGAGCCAATGGGGAATCGTTGTCATGGCTGCAGAATTGACAAAGTGCCTGCAAGCAACTTCTCTGCCAATGATCGTGAGCTCATGGGCCAGGCCCAGTATCCTGGCGAGCAACATCATGCCGACTTAGCTGGTCCTGTCACTTCAGTAGGAATTGGTGGTGTGAAATATGTTTTGTTTGTGATGTGTGCCTTTATGTGGGAATAAACAGGTGATCTGTCACTTGTTGTATTAGCCTTTGCTCAATACATACACAGCACCTGTGCATTCTCTGTTCAGACAAGATTACATGTGCTAAGTTGTCTCACCTGTGGGAATAAACAGGTGATCTGTCACTTGTTGTATTAGCCTTTGCTCAATACATACACAGCACCTGCAGCATCTGTTCTATGAACTCTATGCTACCCACAGTTCTCACAATGACACTCAGCACACGAACACAACATGCAGTCCAAACTACCGTAGCTGGATGTGCATACCTGTGCATTCTCTGTTCAGACAAGATGTCTGCTACAGAGTGCACGGCTGCATATATACCATTTCCACGCACACACCATGGTGCACAGAGCACAACACTCTGGCTCTGTGGAGCTCAGATCTACCAAATCATCCACACCATCACATCATACTATACCATAGGATGTGTGGTGCTCTCACACGACTGCGTACGCGTCGTGTCACGCATCATGCCAGGCATCTGCCTGCATGCGTGTGTGTTGACTCGTTTTCCTGAGTCTTCACTGTCCGTCTCACGTGTGCATGCAACACTAATAGAGGACAATCAGAATATGAGGCAGCCACTGCTGCACCTCACATTTGACTACAATATTAGCATGACTCATTCTCACTGCCCAGAGAAGTCTGTGCTGCCACACTCCCCCTGAATGGTCATGGTATAGGCTGCAGTAGAATCTACATTCCCATGTGCCCCTTCTTCTCTTCTGCTTGTTCTAGAAGAATTCTTCTTGGTCACCCGTGCTGAATAGCATTTATAGACTCGTAACGCCCATGCACCCTTGTCAGACATTGGCCCAAGCAATTGCATCGCATTTTGCTTCTCTACCCCCGCGGCGCACCCTTGTGCTCTCAGCATTGCGTCGCTGCTGCACCCGTGGCCGTGTAGGATGCCGACTTGACATCCATGCTGGACTGTACCAAGGTACCATACTCGGGCACCCCTGCTCATTCTTGGTGCTTGTGCTCACGACTGTCTGTCCTTCTATAGACACATCGCATCGCTACACTCACCAGAGTGGAGCATCTCATCCATGCAAGCTACTGCTTCATGAATTCAGGCCATATTCACTCGCACGTCGGTCATACTCTGGCCGATTCGCTGCTCATTGCTCGACAAACAGTAAAAGAAATGGTCAGAATGACTGCACACTCCCCCTGTTTGTCTCAATGTAGCACCCTTTCACAAACAAGCTCCCTTAGCAACACATGCTGTGGCTTGCTGCACTGCAAATCTGGTGCAGTACATCCTATGTATGTGCTTCATGCATGCTACATGACAGAGAGCCCTTCAAACTTAAGCTCGTGTCCACAATGATGACAGAAACGATGTTCCTCGCCGTTTGCAACCATCACACGGCCATCACGTTCATCATCGCCATGACTGTCATCATCGGAATCATGCATATGCCTTTCACGGGCTGACCGCCCTCGAGCGCTCTCCAGCAGTCGTGTCGCTGATTTCAGCTCAGTCACGACCTGGTTGAACCCCGTCTCGACGTGTGGTGTCAGCAACAACACGAGGGATCCCTTCTCCGACGATTCTCGAAGACCCCGCACGAGTGCGTTGGCGGCAAGTTCATCAGCCGCTTCGAAATTCGTATCTTCAAGCTTCTCGAGTACCTCCAGCACTCGTTCCGCAAACCGCGTGTATGACTCCGCCGTCGTCTGCCTCATCGCATTCAATTGGTTAACGAGCAGCGGTTGCCTGAGCTGGAGCTCTCCTTCAAACTCAGCTCTTACCCTTTGCCACGCTTGCACCGAATTCGGAGCGCGTTTGATGATCCGCATCAAACCGCGATCGTCGACCGTCAGCAGCATTCGGCTCTTGACGTTGACATCCTCCCGGACTTCAGCCGGCTCCTCAGCGTCAGGCTCATCCGTGAGCCAGCGCTCGCAATTCATCGTTACCATCGAGGCTTCGAATTGCGCCGCCCACATGCGGTAGTCGCCATCTCTCTTCAGCTTTCTAACAGCGTTCAGAGCGTTGTTCCGGTACTCCATAGCGCAGTATTCGCGATAGGCCCATAACCTGTGGGAATAAACAGGTGATCTGTCACTTGTTGTATTAGCCTTTGCTCAATACATACACAGCACCTGTGCATTCTCTGTTCAGACAAGATTACATGTGCTAAGTTGTCTCACCTGTGGGAATAAACAGGTGATCTGTCACTTGTTGTATTAGCCTTTGCTCAATACATACACAGCACCTGCAGCATCTGTTCTATGAACTCTATGCTACCCACAGTTCTCACAATGACACTCAGCACACGAACACAACATGCAGTCCAAACTACCGTAGCTGGATGTGCATACCTGTGCATTCTCTGTTCAGACAAGATGTCTGCTACAGAGTGCACGGCTGCATATATACCATTTCCACGCACACACCATGGTGCACAGAGCACAACACTCTGGCTCTGTGGAGCTCAGATCTACCAAATCATCCACACCATCACATCATACTATACCATAGGATGTGTGGTGCTCTCACACGACTGCGTACGCGTCGTGTCACGCATCATGCCAGGCATCTGCCTTCATGCGTGTGTGTTGACTCGTTTTCCTGAGTCTTCACTGTCCGTCTCACGTGTGCATGCAACACTAATAGAGGACAATCAGAATATGAGGCAGCCACTGCTGCACCTCACATTTGACTACAATATTAGCATGACTCATTCTCACAGCCCAGAGAAGTCTGTGCTGCCACACTTTACCCGAAATACTTTTGTGGTCGGTCTGTGCAAAAAGAGTGAGGCTGCGGCCATGATCTCTTACATTATCAAGCGCATTCGGGTGAATGGGGTGAAGCCAGGTGAACCGGGTGTGCCCATCCTACACACCGACAAGAGGGGAGAGTTCATGGTCGAGGCCTTATTGCTCTACCTCCGGCATCGTGGCATCACTCACCGCACAACCCCTACAGCTGATCATCGTTGTAACGGCATGATCGAGCGGAGGATCGGAATCGCCTTTGAGGCACTCCGTGCTGTGCTGCTTGCGAGCGGCCTGCCTCTGTTCCTGTGGATTGAATGCCTTGCCGGTGTTATCCATGGTCATAATCTCACGCCGTGCTCGGCGTTGTACCATGACAAACTGGTGCGAATTTGCAAGTCCAAGAAAGCTCAGCATGCTGTCAACGCATTCGCGGATGTGGAGCAAAGTGAGAAGGGGAACAAGCGCATGAAAAAGGCCGAGCGCGATAAGTTGAGGGATGAGGGAAAGCGCAAGTATCAGTTGTTTGCGACGACAGAGCTTGACGACTTTTTGTTGAGGTCTTGTGACAGGGATATCATTCCCTATATGTCTTTTTTCAGAGACACCTCCGTTGAGGTGTTCCAAGATCTGCTGCGGCAGCAGCATCCGTGGGGGGTTGGAGTGTATGCGTACCCTAGGGATGACAAGCTGCGGAAGCTGTCCCCGCGTGGTATTCTTGCATACTGGGTCGGTAGTGACTAGTCGGGTAGCGCAGGGAGCTGGGCACCCTAGCGAGCGTGCACAAAACGGGAGGAAAGAATGGAATGACTAAAACAGAAGCACCTCAATCAACCAAAGGTAATTGTGTCGATCACAGCAAAACACTTGGAATATATATGTGCCCAGGCCCATCCCTGCTTTTTACTGTCCTCGCTACTGATAGCTCTGTGGAACTGTGGAATCGCGCTGCTCGTTGATCACTGTACGGATCAGGGTGCAGCATCCCGCGAGATCTGGCGATCTTCTGCGGGCATTGAGATTTGGTATGTATCATCCTCTGTCAATCCAATAAAGCAGGATGGTGCTGCATGGAGACACAGACGTAGACTGCCTGGCATGTTCATTGACGCTGCACCCTTGGCGTGCGCAAGCGCCGTCCAGGGGTATGCATGCGACGCATGCATGACGGGGCACGCACTACGCTGGCACTTTGCACTGCCAAAAGGCTGTGGCATAAGGTGGCATGACACATGGGATAGGTATGTGAGATTATACATGCTGAGGAATGCTGGTGGCACTTTATGGGCATGTGGAATTATGCACATGTAGCTGTATGCATGCAGCTCATGTGCACAGCTCTGACGTGGAACAGGCTTGCACTCTGAGGTATTCTTTGGGATACTTTTGGCTGACTCATGTAAGCAGGGCACTAGCCTGAGATACATACACATATATCCACAATCGGTTCCTGCATATCTGGAATATGTGTGCTTCCGAGCAGACAGACTTGGCCATTACAACATTGGGAGACTTTCTCCCCTTCAGAGCATGCGCAGCGTCAGTCCAATGTAGCCCCCAGCACTAGTCTTCCAAAGGTGTGTACAAGTCCAAATTGCTTTCAGGTTACCATGCGTGTGCCGAGGCGAGAATGGATATCGATGTGTTCTTTAGCCCACTGAAATGTATGTACGTAAGCGAAGCCCGACCAGCCTCAAAGAACGTATCATCACCGGCGGGTTGCAGCACAAGCTTCACAGCCCGTTGCTGGTCACGCAATGCATGCAGCCGTGTGTCACAATGCATGCGCTTGCGGGCAGCAGCGTGGTGACAGGTGCACCCATGCGCGATCGATCTGCGGATCAGGTGCAGGGGTAAGCCGCCAGTAGGGTTGTCCCGGAGTAGTGAGGGAGATCCTGCGAGGCGCCTAAGCGTCTATCCTACCTGGGACTACAGCGAACTACTTCGAGGAGCAGCTGTTCCGCGCGACATCCGCGCAGGTGGCAGCAGCGCCCGCGCTGCAGTACGCCGGCATCGTGCGATCGAACCTGGTACTGTCATGCCTGCCTCACGTGTCGAGCCTGCCATGGTACACCCCGAACTTCACAGACGACTCGAGTGCAACCTGGTTTAGGTCTGCTGATTATTTCTTCACATCCATACATTTTCCTTTGTCTGATGCGGTTCGCGGCGATGCATCCGCTGAGCGAAAGTGGCATCACTACGTGTGCGAAGTTTTAAACAACCGCGTCTTATGCATGAAACTATCTGAGGCCCAGGTGATCAAACATTTGTCCAAGGGTTTCACTCGTGATGCCATGCACTACCAGGTTGCCACAGAAAAAGCCATGTCTCCTGAGTGCACCGTTCGTGAATGGCTGGATGCCATACGTGACTTTTTCTTCACCAACGGGCAATTCAGAATGCATATCGAGGGAGCCTGGAGCAAATACCATGCTGGAAAAGCCTCCAGCTTCAATGACTTCGTGCATCATGTCCGCATATATTACCAATTGATCTTTCTCGATTATGTGGACTTGCCTGGCAAAATGTCCCTTCAAGATTTTGCATGGAACTTGTTTGACAAGTTGCAGCACCTCATATCCCCTGAGTGCACCTCAGAGTTGTCAGCCACAGTCAAAATGTTCATGCCACTACCAGACCTGCAGCAAAAATTGACCACACATCTGGAGAACAGCCACACATGGCCGACCGAGCGCGCAAATTCACATGCCATAGCATTTGTCACATGGTGTGTGGACAAGCTGAACACAGCCAAGGAGACAGCCAACACAGCCAAGCGCTTTGCCACATTCTCTGCCAACCATTACCAGGGTGTAGATTTTGCATCCACCAGCACCCATACCAACCCCACCCGTGAGATACCAGCCCACACATCAGCACCAAAACGAGGCCAGCGGCAGATTGCCATGGCATATACCAATACCCAAAGACCAGGCCAGAGTCGCCAATTTCCCAATAACCGTTCAACATATGTGCAGCCATCTACGCCATCTTCCAGCGTCACCCAGGAGCGCTTACCAGGCCTCCGGGACGCCCGTAAGCTTCCATTCCAACAGAAGCAGGCCTAGCTCAATAATACCATGGGCAGTCCCACCGTACCACAGTGGATCAAAGACGTGTATGCGTTTGAAGTTGCCAACCACAACGCGCCATTCACCATCCACGGTCTTGCGGCAGCCTGCCATAAAGAGCTCCCGTACTACCTTCCATTCACACCCGTGGCCGTCGGGATATTCCTCCTGGAAGCAACTTTCCACCACCGCAAGCGAGTTTGCGGCATCTGCCCCTCCTCCATGCCTGACAGCGACAGGTACCACCGCATCGCGGACTGCCCTACCGCGCGTTCCATTGCGCCGGAGGCACTCGCAACCTGGGCGCAACTCCCTGCCAACAAGAACAGGTGCCTGATGGCAGTGGAGCCCGCCGACGAGCTACCGTCGCCACCACCCCCGCCGCCGCAGCCGCAGAGCGCAGCAAACACTCCAAATTCCGCGGGCCCCCACAATCGCAAACGGTATGATGATACCCCTCAGACTCCGAACAAACGAGCACGTGCCCCTGGCAACCATATCCGTTGAGAAACTGGCAAGCCGTCTGTTGGCTGCCCATCTTGGGCGGTGGAGCCTTTTGTACTAGCGGCTGCCCACGCCTCAGGCCACGGCATTGTTTTTCCTTCCTCACTCAGCACAGCTGACAAGTCATTATTCGATATTTCCACGCTATCCTGCCCTATTGTTGTTACCTTGCCATACACTGATGATGCACACGTGGCATTGAGACATTTACATGCCATCAACCTGAATGGGCACCATGTCACAGTAGCAATCCCCGGCCGCTTCTTTGATAGTGACGCATTCGTGCCATACACTAGCAGACACAGCTACAGCACGGTAGACAAAGCCAATGCATTGTTGTCCCACACAGATGGCCGCCCAGTGCCAGGTCACCAGACTTTCCATGTTTTGAGATTAATGTCCAACCAGCAGAGCCTAGATACATCTGCTATTTCTTGTGCTAGTCAGAAAATTGATGCTGTCGATCTGATATGCACAGTCCCCATCCACATCAAAGGCAGCCGCTTGAAGGCGCTTGTAGACACAGCCTCCAATCACAGCATGATTACAATAGAATTCCTACAGGCCAATGCCATACCATATCACCAAAGCGCATCCACGTCACATGGCATCTCTGGGAGTGCATCACCCTGCCTCGGTACTGTCACATTATGCACAACCATAGGACGTCAGCGTCACGATGTCACGTACACGGTGGTAGCAAGTTTGCCGGCTGCAGAGTGGCATGCACCCAATCACGCGCTATTGGGTCTTGATGTGATTGCCGTCACGCACATGAAGCTCGAGTTTGATGATCCGGACATTCGCATCATCGTGCCTGGCCGTAAGGCTGGCCCCCGAAAGCATTCTCGTGATTGGCAGCATGTCGTGCACATACCCAAACGCACACCTGCTTCACAGGGGACATCAGATGAGTATGCATGAACCAGCCGTAAGCTGAAATCTATGGTCAATCGTGCTAAATGTGGTAAGTCGCCTCTGTACGTGGTGCATGTCAAACCTGCACATGCATGCGTCGAGCCTTCCAGCGATATGCATGTCTTTGCGGCGTCGAAAAAGAAAGGTTTTCTGTCCCAATAGCAAGCACCAGTCCAGCAAGATGTAGCCACCATCCCAAAGTGTGTTCAAGAGATAGTACACAAACATTCCAAGTTCGGAGGCACGCTCGGGCCTGCACCCCCAAATACCACAGCCTTAGGCTTTGAGATGAATATTGAGAATCTGCCCGGCACCAGACCACGTGCTGCCCGCCAGTACAGATTGACTCCACTGGAACACTCTGAACTGGAAAAGCAGGTACAACACTTGCTTGACATGGAATGGATTCAGCCGTCCATCTCCCCTTGGGCAAGCAGCGTCCTTTTTGCTCCCAAACCCGGAGGTAAACTGAGACTGTGTGTCGACTACCGCTACTTGAATGAGAACACAGTAAGGAATACATACCCGTTACCACGCATAGATGCCTTGCTTGATAAATTGCAAGGCCAGAGATACTTTTCTGCATTGGATCTTGCTTCTGGATATCACCACATCAGACTAGCCCCGACATCCCAGCCAAAAACTGCATTCCGCACCCCTGATGGCCTGTACGAATGGACGGTGATGCCATTCGGTCTCACCAATGCACCGAGTGTCTTCCAACAAGCAATGCACGTGGTTCAGCGTGGACTGATTGGCAAGATTTGCCTGGCATACCTCGATGACATTATCATCATTTCCAGAACTGCTGAGGAGCATGCCATCAATCTTGATCGTGTGTTGACTAGGCTGCATGAACACACCTTTTTCTGCAATGCTGTCAAATGCCAATTTGCCATGCAAGAAGTCAAATACTTGGGCCACACTGTTACAGCAGATACCGTGAAGCCAGACCCACACAAGGTTTCAGTGTTGCAACAATGGCCTGAGGCTGATTTAAAATCGTCAATCAATACCATCCGATCATTCTTAGGTCTTGCTGGCTATTTTCGCAGATTCATTCCAAAATTCCCCACCCTTGCTGCCCCACTGCTCGAGCGCATGAAAGCCAACGGCAAGAGCGCATGGACTGAACAATGCACTCGAGCATTCGATGACATCAAACATGCTCTGATCAATGCCACAGGCCTGCGCCATCCCAATCTCAACCAGCCCTTCCATGTGTACACAGATGCCAGTGATTATGCCTATGGAGCTGTCTTGATGCAAGACCATGAAGCAGCTCTGCACCCCATTGCATGGGTAGGCCGAGAAATGAATTCCTCTGAGGTCCACCATGCCACTTTTGAAAAAGAGCTGGGCGCGATTGTTTTTGCTGCACGCCAATGGCGTTGCTATCTGGAAAATGGCCACCCCGTGTATGTCCACTCTGACCATAATCCGCTGAGGTACTTGCAGACCCAACAACTCTTGAATAACAAGCAAGCGCGTTGGGTAGAGACGCTGTCCCGCATCAACTGGCACATAATGTACGTGCCTGGTGACAAGAACGTGGTGGCCGACGCAGTGTCTCGTGCCACGCACCTGCCGTTCATGACAGTACAACTGCATGATGACCATCCCATTTCTTGTGCCTCTCGTGCGGGAAATGCCATTCCAGTGCAAGTTTCTTATGCATTTCCGGCTGTAAGTCTGACCACGGCTATAGCGCGCAGATGCCACTCTTCCCCATCCCCGGATCCAAGCGGATACGAGCTGCCAATCGCCAGCACTGGATCAACGGCCATATCATCTGGCCCGTCGCCGATGAATCAGGCCATCCCATACCACCAGACGTTGCCAACAATCTCTCCCCAGCCCTGCGACTACTCCCGGCTACGGGAGAAGTTCGGTTCACCCCCGCCCGGCCTGTCCCCACCCATGCCAGACCTGCGTTCCCAGTCGCAATTTCCCCCTCTGTCCCAGCCACAGGACCCACGGCGGCCCACGCAGCCGCCGCCATCAGTGATTTCCATCAGCTCGGGGTCCAGCCCCCGCATGGGCAAGCAGATGGAGTCTCAGCGGTCCCCGGTGTTGATGCCAACGGGATCTCCACCAGCGCTGCCACCGCCCCCATCCCCACTTCCCCGCCGGCCCATGCCAACGCCGACCCGCCGCCGTTCTCCGCGACCGCTCCTGGTTGCCTCCGCACCCCATCTCCAATGTCAGACATTGACTTCACGCCTACAGCGGAGGAGGCCGAATTCCTCGGCCTCACCCCTCCGCCAACAGCCCGCGCATGATGACGACCGAAGGAGCGCTCATCAGCGATCAGTCGTTCACGCTCGGCGCGCAGCCGGGCCTCACGAGTGTTCGGAGACAAACACAGGCCATCTGCAGAGGGGCGACCGGGCCCGAATCGAAGAGCGCTGAGATGCTGCTGAGCCTCAACCTGAACAGAACAAGTGAGAACTCAGTGTGAGTCAGACAGGAGTCAGACAGAGGTATGCTGCAAGCAGCGATTGGAAATGGATCTATAGGGCGGGCGGGGCCGGAAGAAGCTTCCACCGGGGGCCACCGTCTCATGCAAACTAATCAGCGGCTACCATCAGCTGAACGATACAGTGTAAAATCAGTCTCTTCCCCACTTACATTGACGGCAAGAGGGCGCAAGGACGCCTCGAGATAACGAGGCCAGGAGTCAGCCCAACGCCGAGTCCTGCACTTGACATAACAGACAAGTACATGTAGGGAAGTGTCACAATGCATGAGCCTGCGGGCAGCAGCGTGGTGACAGGTGCACCCATGCACGAACGATCCGCGGATCCAGTGTAGGGGTAAGCCGCCAGTTAGGATCGTCTCGATGTAGTGAGAGAGATCGTGCGAGGGTTTCCCGCCGTAACCTTGAGTATTCAGTGTGACCATATAAGCATGTGCACACTGAGAACTGTAACCTTTCTTCTTACTGTTTCCCGGTACTAGCACTCCCCTCTTCAGCATCTCTCGGTTCTACCTCTGTGCGCAGAAGGTATGAGATGCTGGCTGTCCTGACCTGACCTGAATGAGGACTGCGCGTCCGCCCCCTGCACAAATGATAGCTTTTTCTGACATGGTATCGGTGATGTTAGCGTTATGTCTGTTTATGGTCTTGTTCAGGAAGCCGTCGGCCAATGTCTGTGCGCAGACACGGCGGGCATTCCACTGTTCTGCCGGCGCTCAGACTGCGGTCAAAAGCGCAGGCATCATTTAGCTTTCTCGTAGTATATTGTTGTTAGACACAATTCGAGAAGCTTGTTTTAATGATCAGCGCTGAGAAAAGCGAACGCGTTCGCTTATTTTCTCAACCTGTCTGCTTGCGAGCAATCCCACCGGTTAGTTGCTGCGCGCGACAAACAACCGTCTGTCCTAATGCAGGATGTCTCTCTCAAATGCCAAATCTAACGCCAACTCTCCTCGCGAGGAGAGGCGTGACGATGCTGACCAGCAGCCTCTCGTCGACAGGGACGCTGACCAGCAGCACCCTGACGGAGAACAGCCTGCGGGTATGTTGCTCCGGGGCGGACGAATTGTCCGGCCACGACCCTCTTCCCACACTGGGCAGAGCAGCCAGCAGGTGCCTTTTTCCTCTCATGTTGTGAACGATCCTGGTCACACTGAGTCACTCATATCACTCGAAACGTTAACCGAGGCGCTGCGTGCATCTCGGGGACGTAGCGAACCTGATTTGACTAAAGGGAAATTGCCTGAGTGGAATTATAAGACTGAAAGTTTCGTTGTGTACGAACAGAAAGTCTTTTTGTGGTTAGGTCAATTCGAGTTAGATCATTTGTTGCAGCACGCACCGTCTGCGGACGAACAGCGTGTTCATGCTAGGGCGAGGACACAGGTCCTAATGTCTTTGCCTGACGCGGATAGGACGACTGTCTATCGCATGTCACACTTGTGTGAAGCATGGTCTTACTTGACTGCCAAGTATAGACCTAGCACTGAAGCCGAGATCCACAGACTGTGGAGTCGTTTCAATTCTCTGTCACAACACAATAAAGATGTCGCGACATATTGTGGTGAGGTGATGAGTGTTTACACTCAACTGGAG
This sequence comes from Ulva prolifera, assembly GCA_023078555.1. Lineage (NCBI taxonomy): Eukaryota > Viridiplantae > Chlorophyta > Ulvophyceae > Ulvales > Ulvaceae > Ulva > Ulva prolifera. The sequence goes on along the minus strand of CM041202.1, from coordinate 3,615,552 downwards.
GCACTAGGTGCCGATGTGGGCCAGCGATGGCTTCGATTGAAACTGTTAGAGGTGGGGGAGGAGTTCAACGCTGTGCGCGGCGAAGTTCAACACTCCTCCCCTCATGTGATAATAGCCCGTTTGACTGAGCATGCCGATTTGCTCAAACAACAGCGGTCGCTGCAGGCTAGGTCTGGGACGCCCGCGGGCAAACCAGGCCATGGCTGGCGCAAGCAGCACCGTGGTGATGGCCCTGTGGTCGCTGCTCTCGCAGCTGGCCAGGCTCCTCGCGAGGAGACCAGGACCTGTTTCTTCTGCAAGAAGAAGGGACATTTGCGTGCGAACTGCCCCCAACGCAAACAGGCTGCGGCCAAAGATGTTTGCACTATAGAAATGCCTGCCAAGTATCCACAGCCGGATGCGTCCCTTCCGTGGAACATCATTGTTGATAGTGGGTCGGACATGCATATAGTAGGAAATCGGGAAATGTTCACTGAGTACGGCCCGTTTCAGAAAGTTGCCAATCTCGCGGGACCAGGGCAGCTTTCTATCATGGGTAGGGGAACCATTCAGGTGAACCTGGGTGCTTATGTGGACAAGCATGGGAACACGCACCCACTGGATGTGGAAATCCCTGGTGTTTACTATGCTCCTGAATGTCCGTACAACCTGCTCAGCACGATGGGTCTTAGATCAGAGCAGATGTTCCTAGACACGCGTAGGAATGTGTTATATGTCCCTGGTCTGGGTGATATGGCTACCGACGTAGAAGATAGCGTCAAGTATCAGGAACTAGATGTAGACGGTCATCCTGTCTTTGCTTTTAAAATGGCAGTAGATACGAAACCCATTCTCGTCGGTGCGCCTGTCAATAGGGGGGTAGTCTGGTCTAACCAGAGCAGTCCGACCCCAGTTATTATGGATCAACAGCAGTGGCATCACGTGGCGGTTGCGGCCATTGACCTGCAGCGACCCAATGCTGGGGGAGCTGAGGTCCCACATGATGCATACTTGCTGGAACCTGCTTTTCTAGCACACTTGTCTTTTCATCAGTCTAATTGGGTCCTGAAACGTATGCAATCTAACAGTGAATTTTATGGTCCTTTGAATTTGGATGTCGATTCCGAGCCATTGGGGAATCGGTGTCACGGTTGCAGAATTGGCAAGGTGCCTGCGGGTAAATTCTCTGCCAATGATCGTGAGCTCATGGGTCAGGCCAAGTGGCATGGTGAGCAACTGCGTGCCGATTTAGCTGGTCCTGTCTCTCCAGTAGGAATTGGTGGTGTGAAATATGTTTTGTTTGTGATGTGTGTGTTATAAACGAGAACCTATTATGTGTGCATTAGGAGGTTAGTAGTGCCTATACCTGGAGAGCCGCCAGGTCGTACGAAAGGTCACTACACAGATCAGGGAGAATACTGCACTGGATGCAAGACAGTGCAGGAACCTATGGAAGATGTAAGAGAAAGGTTACTTCAGACTTGGACGCATACGACTATATGCGACCATTCGTGCATGTCTACCGTGGCCCAATGACAATGGCCCGGGGCGAGCCGCTCACGGAGCGCCCCAAGTATGCTCATGCATACTATCCTAACATAACACGGGTTGGGCCCTTGGCCACCATACCCATGCGCAGACTTGCGCGTCATGCATTGCAGGTGTACCTAGACACTGATTTATGACAGGCGCATGACAGCCTCACCAGGACAAATCCATGTGATGACAAACCAGAACTTCTTCTTGTGGCAATGCTGGGCAGTTTTGTTCCTTGAAGTAAATATTTGCCGTTTCGATTGCATTCTCTGACCATTTTACATGCAGATCTGTCAGCGAATCGGGCTGGTACGCAAGATCAAGAGAATATTCGTCCAAGGTCTCCCGGACCATTTCTTTCGATAGGAATTTGAACAGATGTACTGTGGAGCAAAAAATCAGCGGTGGGCAGTCCCTTGCTGCATCCATTATTGCTTCCTCCTGCTGGCTCGGTGTGACGGACCGGTCGCATGTCGACTGTCCAACGTAGATGAGCGTCTCCATGAAGGCTGATGTTGCCCCGTTTTCCTCATCAAATTCCACTGCATATATTTCATTTTGCAGTGGCAATGCCCATCAATCACATCAGGTCTCATACCAGATCCAATTCAGTAACATACATGGATGCCTCATGTAAATTCTGGCCTGTGCATCGACCACAATGGATCTCTGCTTCCGCTGTATCGTTTTTGAATCTTGTAGGTGGTGAGGAGGCCCGGGGTCACTGGGTGCAATTTGTTGATCCATAACCATTCCTGTGGGGGTGAGTCCATATGAAAATCCAGTGCACGACGCAGTAACATTTTCGTTCATCATGTGGGTCTCCATTGCCGTGAATCTGCCAGCTGGGTCTTTCTTCATACGTGCTATGAACATGTGATCAGGGACGACATCCTGCAACCAACACTGTTCGGCACGAACCAATATTCCAACTTTACGTCGATTTAGCAGACACCAAGCATACATCGTCCTTCACAAAGGCTGCCAGCTTCCTGATCACTTTGCGTATGGACCAGTTTGACCTGTCTCCGATTGCCTCCGCCTCCTTCTTCGTCGGATTACGCCAGGTGTTTTTGTACAGAGCTGGAGACCACCCAGGTAGATTTGCACGACCACCCCAGTGCATCGCGACATGTTGTCAGGTTGATTTCTGCCACTAATCGATCGACGTCCTCGTCCGCGTCGATTTCTATGCGGCGAGCCGACTGTTCAACAGAGTACACAGCAGACTTATTGTCAGAACTGCGAGTCAGTGGATACAGACACAATAGCGCCTTTCTCAAAATCATCGTCGAGAGCTCAATTTTGACCTGACCCAACCAACATTGTCACCAGCGGAACATGCACAACCAGAAAGTCAACATGCGACATTGTTAGATGTGTGTCAAGATTGTGCCTCTGGTGGTGGCTGAGTCTGTGATCGCGCCTTGTTGCAGTCAGATTTTGTGCATTCGCGTCTCACAGGCAGCCTGTGGACACTCCCACTGCAGTGGCAGCATGCAATGCGCGCATCGACAGCTGTCAATGGCTGCCCCAATATGATTTGATATTGAAATTATGTAATTCGTCGTAGAAGCTGGACATTCGCCTCCGCCCCGGCAACAAAATGTTCCATCGTGCTGGCCACGAAATCAATCACAGACGCCATTCACACTACAATAGAGCCAACAGCCAGTGGCTCTTGTTTTAAAGCTGCCCGATTGGGCCGGCAGGAGACATGCTCGAGCTCTACCGACGCAAACCAGTGGTAAATGCTGGTAACCGGACGCGCTTGCAAGAGTACGCCAGAGAAAATCATGGCTCTTCTTGCAATGCAATCAACGTAGTTGTGCTCCTTAAAGCAACAGCAGTCCATATCGACTGACCTCACAACGAGCAGCGGAGCTTTCAAACTCTCCGCTGTACTCGAACGGTGTTGCGCGGTAGCACGGTGTAAAGCTGTGCGTTCCTTGACAGAGAAATACATCTAGCTACGCGCATAGGCATCATCTGAAGACGCAAAAAACACAGTCGTGCATCACTCAACACAAGCAACAGAATGCACGTGCTTTTTGTGCAATTCCAAGTTTGGCCAAATTTACTGATACCACCACCGCTACACAGCGAGTTCACCCATTTGTCGAAGCTGCCTGTTGCAACTTGCAACCCAGCAACAGATACAAACAAGGACCTCAGGCACAGCGAAAATCGGGGCAGGAAACAAAAGGTTACGATATATTCTCATAATTTTGTGTGTCAGATCAGCGATTTTCGCGCTAAGTGAGGCATACATCTTACGGCGCCTCGCTTGCGCATTGAACAGTGGAGGGGGCTAGGGGTTTTGGCGCGTTCGGGGGACATCTGTGCCAATTCGTTAGTGTTCCAAGCCTAGGCCCCCCCAGCTTGCCCCAGTAGAATCGCATTTGAACACCGAAGCCATTGCTAGCCGCCGCCATCGATCACCATGATCATGCATGAGGCTTACAGAGACGTGACGGCAATTCGTGCGGTCGTCTGTGCCAAAGCTTCCGCAATCAATGTGTCCATCAAGAGCGAGACAGTCATTTTTTCTGAACGCGTGACGAGCATATCAAAAGGCTATCAAATACAACAACACTCCAGCCCGCGACACGGCGCTCGTCTGTGGCAATCGATTGCGTTGTGCTTGCCTGCTTGGTGTTGCCATCCGAACATGTCGGGCTCGGTGACCGCTCGACGCCGCGGCCCTGCATTTGATACACAACCACAATGACCATCAAGCTGTCCAAATCACCAGCTTCCAAGCCCAGACAGCAGCAGCTCCTCCATAAGCATGGGCAACAATCAATGCTCGCTCACCACATGCCAGCGAGAAGTGGCCGTTTTCAGCTCTGCTAATTCGTTTGACCGTTGGCAATGGCGCGCAGCTGCAGCGAATTCCTGCCATGGATTGTACGTGCATGGGTCTGTCTTGGATATACGCGGCATCGCAGCGAGAGGCCTCCGAATCTGAACGTTCGTTGAAGGCTAGGAATACTTTCGTGCACCTACTGGAATGGTACATGGTATTCACCTGGGAAGATTTGGAACAGCATGCATGCAAGTTGGTCTCATGCATCTTGGAGGTGCATTACACCGCAATGATCAGCAGCTGAGGTAAAAGTACATATGTGTCGGCTGAACATCGCGACGTTGGTAATCCCGATTTGATATTGAACACTGTCCATGAAATGCATGCGTGGAGATTCGTCGCACCTTTTATTTCCTACTTGAGTGAAGCAGTGGCAGCTCGTCGCCTCAGGTGCAGTGACGGCGACAGCAATGGCGGGTCCACCCGCTGCGCCAGACAAGCTACAGCTTTCACGCGATGAATTTTTTAATCAACCTGATGGGTTCCCGTTTAAAGACTTCGACCCAGATGACGTCGTTCTCCCACCCGGCGACGACTTGGGAGTAGCCAGTGACGATGATGATGCAGGAGAGGATGGCTTGATTGATGCTGAAACTGGCTTCAGCACATCCATCGGTACGCTACAAAAGATAATGTGCTCGCGAGCTTGCAGCCTCGGATTTCATATTTATTCAGTCTTGGGGCGTGTACAGCATTAGAAGGCCTACCCGTCGTGAATGAAGAAAAATTCGATAAGCTGAAGACTTTGTTACTAAATCGGTTTCGAGCACATGGGGAGATCAAGGACGGTATTTTTTTTTATTTTTATTTTTATGATGCTTGAATGAAGAATGTATGCCGCAGATTGCAGCGTGCAAAACTTCACGTACAAAGCTGCAGCGTATTATGTTGTGTGAGAAATTGGCCCGAATCACATGAGTTGCAGACGCAGATTGTTTCTGGATGCCGCGAGACGAGAATGGTAAGACAAAAGGTTGTGCATTCATTGAGTACTCCAGGCGTGAGGTATGGCTGTTGTCACACATGTGCACGAACCCTCACGTAGCGTGCCTGCAATTCGTTTTTCATTATAAGGCCATGTTACAGGAAGCATCCAGAGCAGTCAAAGAGATGGACGGGTACAGACTGGACAAGTCACACGTAATTTGGGTGTTCTTGGTCGACGACCTTGATCGGCTGGAACATGTTGCTGACCAATACAGTGCTCCACCGGCTGTGCCGTTTGATTCAGACGTATGCACACACGTTACAGTATATGATGTGTATCGCAGTAGTGCTTTAAGCTGTTCTGACGTTTGGTTTGATGCAGAAACATCTTGGAACCATGGTCTGGATGACGGATCGTCGTGGGCGAGATCAATTTATTATTCAGCATGATCGCCAACATAGAGTTTGCTGGAATGATGCTAAGAAAGGCTGTGCTGAAATATTTTTTGACAAGTCAGCACCAACGGAGTGGTCGCCTCTGCCCCTCAGCTTCTCCCCACTGGGAACGTACATCTGCAGTTTGCATCCTCCTTTAGGTGCAGCGCTGTGGGTATCACGGAGCAATGGTGCTTTCGAACGTGTCATGCGGCTCCCAAGCCCAAATGTGCAGAAAGCAGATTTCTCAGCCCATGAAGAGCTGGTCACACTATATTCGGTGGTCGCCAACAGATCAGGTATCCCTGACATCGTCATGGCAGTGTTTGATGTCCGGTCTGGTCGGAAACTGCGCACCCTGCAGGTTTGGCTCACCTGACCTTGCCTCCGTATCCACCATTCTGATGCTGCTCAGGTGTCCTGCAGCTGATGAATGCTGTTGTGAACCAAACCTGGATAGGATTTTTTTTGCCAGGAATGTCATGCATCTGCTTGACTTAATTCCTTCTGGCTGAAGCCAGCACCTCTTACGTGTGATTGCTATGCTTGTGCAGGAATCGCTGCCAGCCCTCTTAGTTGGCTACATGAAAGTTAATGCAGATTGTATTAATGTGCCATTCCTGATGTGGGGGCCTGCAAAGCCAGCACTGCTAGCGAGGCTGGCTGTTAACGCATTGTATGTGTATCGAGGTAGCGACATGACCCTAGTGGACAAGAAGCCTTTAGTTTTGGAAGGTTTACAGGACGCGAGGTGGTCTCCGACAGAGAACGTTCTGGCAATATACCAGGTGAGATGGACCTCTCAAGCCAGCATACTCTTTCTCTTTCAACAGCTCTGCTGAAGGAAACTTCCACGACTTTGAGTACTGCTGTCGCCAGTAACATACATGTTGTGTGACTGCTCTTTTCAGTTAAGCTGTGGTATGCGTACACAGCCCGTGAATGTGCAATCATGTGTGCAGTCGCATTGCATTCTGTGTCTGTGGTAACGAGTAAACGATTCTGACTGTCACAAACTGGAAATTCTGCCTCCTTCTTCTGGAACTTGTGGAAAACGTCTTGAGGACCCCATGGTATAGCAGGTGCAACGCCGAAGTTGATCATGCAGCCATCATGTGATCATACCTGGGTGGGCATCTACTACAACGTGCTTCTGTGCTGTGTTGATGTTCTATCATGGGCTTGTGTGCATTGATTATCCACAACACGCCAGTGCCCTGAGTGAAAGAATGTGACTGTTCTCTATTGCAGCCCTGTTGCACATCACAGCTCTACTGCTGCGTTGCGTGTCCGCTTCCTCTGCGTCTATAACTTTGTGTTATCGTCTGGAACCTTTGAAATTTGATTGTGATGATGTTATTCTGCTGAGGAGAGCACAAGTAAGTGTAGTATGCAACATGATTCTTTGCTGCATGATTCAGGACAGCAACGTATCTAGTGCGGATAGTGTTGGTCTGTGCATTGTGTTGACAGTCTTGTACGATGTGATCTACGCCTGGCAACTGTCGTTGCAGATTCTGTGGCGGTGCCCTGTGTCGGCAGAATGCATGGTCTGCTGTTTGTTAGAGATTGCATGTGCAACTCTTTTAGCCTTTCAAAAGCAGCATTGTTACCAGTATGCAGGGTGTTCATGCTGCCTCTGTTCATAATAAGCTATCTTGCTTTGTGCATGAGAGGCCGGAGGTGGGATTGACAGGAATTCCTGGGTCTATTTGCTACATGATGGTGAATCTGTGTCCACGTTGTCATAATTTGCGACAGAACAGATGTCTGCATGTGATGCTCCATGTATCTTCGGTGTATGTGTGTTGCCACTGCTCCAAATTCTGGTCCATTCTTATGATTCATTCATCTGTGTACCTGCGAGGCTGTTGAGGGCCACTTGCCTGTGCAGGAATGGTTCTATCTGCATCTTCATAAATGTGTCTGACTCAGCGTTCTGCAGTACAGTCGTCCGAGCTCTTGTCACCATGGACAGACGCTTGGTCAGGTGATCAAGGCAGGCAGTCCAATTGCACAGCCCCGAGCACAGCTTGGGGCAAATCAGTCATGTGATGCATTGCGGTACAGGAGGAGCACAACAACCTTCCGGCGCGTGTGAGCATTGTCTCCCTTCCGGACAAAACAGAACTGCGAGCGAAGAGTCTGTTCAGCGTTCATGAAGTGCACATGTACTGGCAGGAGCAGGGGAAGTACCTAGCTGTGCATGTGAGATCCTGCCTCTCTCCGATATGAACCGAGTTCTGTGTGCTCGGGCCAACGATCATGGGCTCAACACTAGACTCATGTTAGGGCTGTCTTCTTCTTGGACTGCTTCTTTGATCTCTGTAGTTGTCTTCTATTGTGCGCAGAATTTGCTTGCTGATTCGCCAGGTTTCCACATGCATACTTTCCACACCTACTATGCGTGTATGTCCTTAAATATGGCATCCCACTTCAACAGCCATGATGTCACAATGCACATTCCTGGCATCATATTGGAAATTCAATGATTTCTTTGTTAGAATAGTTGGTGTGTCTCTGAGACATGTGACATCTGTGGTTCTCAAGCGTTCTGGAGCATGAGCTGCATCATAATGCACGTCATGTGCATAGAACAACATTCTTCGCCATTCCACGTCATGCCTGGCCGGAAGACTATGACGAGTACACAGAATAAATGCAAGCTCTTGCCGGTGGCTCATTTTCATCCACATTAGGTTCAGCCGCTTTCTTCTGTGACATTTACACACCATGACAACACTGATGTCTGTGCTTCCTCAACATACTGTTTACTGATCGTGTGTGTGTGTGTGTTGTTACATTGCCTGCTTCGTGATGTGCCTGGCATGTTGGAACATAACGTGTGCTGGCTATTGATTGTGCCTGTCAGGATTGGCAGGTGAAGAGCATTGAGTGATCCAGGAACATTTGACACTAAAGTAGTGGACGGTGAATGGGTCTGAGGTTCGCGGTTTGATGTGGGGACCGAGTTTTCCTGGACCATTGAATCTGTTTTTTTTTTCAGGATTGCAATCAGCAGGCCATCAGATTGAAGTATGCATCGTGTTCCAGATGTCGCAGACATGTGAATGTGCCACTGTTCATTCTGCAGACTGCATGTGACAAAGTCAGTGAGTCAAGTCCCTGCCTTGACATGAGAGCAGAGCATACAAAATATGTTGAAAAGCTTTCGACGCACGTCCAATTCATTGGCAGGGTTGGCTCCAAATGGATACTTGCACATCCTGGATGCTGTGATTTCCGTTTTCACACTCGCACCAAGTGATGTTGACTGAAGCACCCTGATTCAACAGAGTAGTGGTCCGATCGGTGTGAAGTGCTCAAAATGGTGTGGAGGACACACAGTGGTCCGATCATATGTCATCGTGTGGTGGCACGAGATGCATATCAGTGCTCTCGGTTCACGATGATATTGCCATACCTGATATGACTCAAGCATCCAAGTTGTGGGTGCAACACCGTTTTCCAGCATCAGATGGGTCTTGTTCATTGGCGCAGTCATCACGAATCAGCCTGTGTGCAGGTTGCCAAGCACACGAAATCTAGGAAAACGACTTATGCAACAATTGAGCTGTTTACGTTGAAGAGCAATGCTGAAGTAATTAATGACGTGCTGGAGGTTCCCAACAAAGGAGACAAAGTCCTGGAGATAGCTTGGGAACCAAATGGTCATCGATTTGCGGTAATTCATGGCGAGCTTGCCCCCGGACAAAAGCAGAGCGTATCTTTTTATACTATGGTTGACAAGACAATGAAGCAAGGAGCGAAGCTGTTGGGCACAATTGCAAACAGGTGCGCAGCATCAGTGTGTCCTCTTGAACGCTTGGTGCAATCCTCGTTTTTACTTTCTGCACACAAGCATCGGTCCAGTCTTACCCTCAAAACAGCTCCAAACTCTCCAAGCCGAATGCATGGTCAGAATAAACGCAGTGGGCTGCGATTGGGATTTATTTTGATGACATGGGCAGGAAACACCGTTGGATCTCTGGGTGTACAATGTTGGTTGCTCTACGTGATCCACAGTAGCCACAGACATGCCCAAAAACTCTGCCATGTGTTCACATGTGCATAGTAAGTGCAGCTTGCTGAACCATCAATGGTTTCACCCAGTATTTGTGCTTTTGCATCCATGGCTCAATCTTTCAAGAATGGTAAATCAACTGCGCAGATTGTTTAGCTATTCATATACTCTCAGGTGCCTGCAATTATTAAGGCATTACTTGTCTGTATAATAATGTTGGTACTCAAGACGCGCTACAGTTTCTATGCTGGTCAATTCTGATGACAAACAATTCTCCCGGCATTACAACACTACATGTTTCACTTTTCAAGAAATACAAACACCAGCCAAGTCACTATCAAAATTTTGTTGCAGTGTCACTGATCTGATGATCTCACCTATAGCAGACTCCTCAGCCCAGGAATGATGTGGGGTGGGGAGTCAAATGATTTTCACAACGGGGTCATCACCCAAGATACATGGATAGAAGAGTATTCACTCGCCGTGTTCATGTCACGTGTATAATGTTGAGTATGTTTGGCATGCTCAGCTTTGTTAACTCAGTCTATTTCGACCCTTGTGTCAAGTACATCAGTGTGTCTCGAATTACCTTATCACTCGAGAAAACCAACAGTGTATCATCAGCACAAAACCATGTGAGAGATTGTCATTTACCAAACTGACAACAACAAATTCAGATGGTTCTAACTGCAGTGCAAATGATACTTTATACAGCTCATCTTGAAGCTTAGCAATGAATCATGGGCATTCTTGTGTGATTTTTTTAACTGCGCCCCACGTGTGAATGTTTCACGAGCCTTTCCACTCGGCAGGGAGACTCAACGTGTGATCAGCAATACCACAAATGGCTACATCACAGATTATTGGGACCAAGCCTAAGCTGACCCGATATGCAGCCGATAGGTAGAAGTTTGGCTAGAAGCGATTCGCACTGTGATCCAAGATCTTTGTGGGACTGACGCACTTGTGGCAGTACCAGCCCAAATGAATGCTGTACGGGAACCATGGAAATTGGAGGAGTGTGGTGGAGTGCAAGTGCTGCCCCGTCGCTGTCTTGACTGTTATGCATTGGCTGCTGGACCATGGCAGGCATTTCGAAATTTCTCACGAAATGGCCATAAGCCTGCCTCATGTTGCGCCGACACATCACCGCGGCACCGCTGTAAGTATGCTCCCAGTCTGTGTGAAACTTGCGTATTGTATATTCTGACCAATCAACCATCAGATGGGCGTGTTGGTGACCGTGGTACCACTTGTCGTTCGTAGCCGAGTGCTGTTGGCAAGATGCGTGTGTGTTCTTTTGCGATGTTCAATTTACAATCTAGCAGGTGCATGAGATTACGCAATTAAACAAACACGTGGCCGTGCTCTGGCCGATTTCGCAGCAGTGGACCGAAGTGCAAGCGTTGCAGCCTGTCTTCAGCGGCGACATGGTGGCATATGTTCAGAAAACAGCGTCTGAGCGGCTTTACAAGGCCCGTCTCGCAGCTGCCTTCAATCTGTTATGGGCGGGCGAAGACAAACCCGATTCCTTGTTTGCATTGTTAATGTACCTTTCGGGGGCTGATCAATATTAAATAGCAGATAGCTGCTTTAGTTTATTGTGCTTGTTTGTAACGGGTCCAAAAGCCCGTTTTCTATGCCGTTTTCTGTGCCTGTACTCCCGTTTGTCCCGTTTTCTGTGCTTGCATCCGTAGACAGCCATTCTTTTGATCAGTTCGGTGTGCGCCTGCAACCTCTATGACTCTGTCATGCAGGAATGTCTCTGAGCTTCACTGGTCACCAGCTGGCCGGAATATCCTGTTGGCAGGACTTTCTGGAACCCAAGGAACGCTGGAGTTCTTCAATGTGGACGACATGGCAACTCTGAGGCTGCAGGCCCACTTCATGTGTAACAACGTACGCTGGGACAAGTCAGGCCGATTTGTTTGCTCCTGGGTGGACGCGTCCCGGGATATGGACCACGGATATGTCATCTGGTCTTTCACTGGTGAGATGTTGTACCGGTATGTCACCAATCAATGCTCTCCACACTTGAGTCTGGTAGTCTGCCTGAACAGTGGGAAAACGAATTGATGTTGTATCAGTCCGTTTTTTTATGATGACTCCCGTGACAGTGCCAACCTTCATGTATACTCTCGCTGACTGCGCTGAGGCTGTTTCGGACGTGGCAGCTACTTATGGTCTGAGCAGGTCAACAAATTGCGAATGAGAACATGCACTGCCAAATATTTTTTTATTCCAGGAATCGAATTGCTCGGGAATGTGTCCTTGGCCACAGGTGCTGCAAGGCATGCAGGCAATGCCTTGCCTGCTCATATTTGGTGTCAAGCTTCATGTTGGGTGGTGTTTGAGCTGAGGTGGAATGGCAGTCCCAGTGTGACTGCCCATGTTCAACCAATCAGCAAAGTGTCTTGTGTTGGTCTCGATAGCACCTATGTCTAGGAGGCCAAGCCATGCATGAAGGTTTGCAGTGTCGGGTGCCCTTTTGAACGACAAGTTGTATCCCTTTGTGTCGCTACTGTTCTCATGCCCCCCTCTCAAGCGGTTCGACTTTGTTACTGCATATACTGCAGTCAGCAAATTGCGTGGCAACATCATATACCGCAATGGATTGTGGTTCGCAAAATTACGGAGAAGGATGATGGGAAATGCGGATTCCTGTAGAGAGTATCAGATCTAGCCAATGCATGTCCGCCTTATGCACCTTTCACCACTAACGGTGGCCCAAGCACTCTCACAATCCCTAGAGGGGGAAGTCACTCTACCTTGGTTGAATGCGCCGCTGTTTCGTAGATGTTGTGGTCCGAATTCCTGTAACAGTGGCACTGGTCCGCTGTGATTAGCATCTATGTACGCAGCGCACAAAGTACTGTTGTTGGAAGTGTTTGTGCCCATTTCGGAGCTATTGATCCAGAGGGGGATCTTGGTGCCCCCCCTTCCCCATTCAAGATAGGGGAGGTCTCGGATCCTGGACTTGTTCATCCAAGTGGTCGATCACCTCAATAAATATATGAGTGATGCTTCATGTTGCATATAGTGTTCACCTTGCAAGGCGATAAGATTCAATCCAGGAAGTAGATCATCTGTTACATTGCATCAAGCACGACACAACCAATGTCTTTGAAATGGCATGCAACCTGGGAAAGTAAATCATTTCATGTGTTGAGGCCACCAAGGGTCTCAATGGCTAAATATTCCTGAACTTGATGTAACGCCAACATTTTGAAAACCGCAGGGAGAATCTCGAGGGTTTATGGAACTTTTCTTGGCGACCCAGACCTCCCAGCTTCCTCCCATATGAGAAAGAGAGAGATATTGTCAAGAACTTGAAGTCCTACGCGAAAAGGTATGAAGAAGATGATGAGCTGCTTCTTGCTGCTGCTGGCAGTGAGCAGTTGGAGCGTCGAGCTCATCTCAGGAAGGTTTGGGAAGAGTGGATTTCATCAAAGGAGGCATGGCTTCAATGTCACGAGAGACACCTAATACAGGTACGCGCTTTGGGAACACGTCGTGCCCTTCATCATATTCATGTGTTCGGTGCTGTGTTGTTCTGCGTGGCTATTTGCCATGCCTTTCGTGGTATCGTGAGTCGTCGTAATCGCATCCAATATCTCAAAACCGACGACATCGAAGCGCCGTCCTGTGCCGTGCACGGCTAGAAAGATGAATTTGAACGCTCAATTGAATAGTGTCTTGTGCTTCTCGTCATTGACGCAACGAAATGCGACAGAAAAACTTGCTGCTTTCCCTGCACGTGCTAGTACGACAACAGAACAGCAGTGGAGACTTGGTTCTGGATGCTGTCGGCGGCACGTGGGTGCATGTTGGTACCTTGCTGTTGGCTTGCAGTCACGTCAATGTAGGCAATTGCCGCTGTATATGGCGACTACATGACATGTACTGCTTGAAGTGGAGGTCACTGAACGCCGATGTAACAGAAGTACATTTAACAAATCTTGTTTGTCCCTGTCGCGGCCAAAACCCAGAAAATAGTGTGCGTCCTTATGTGTGGGACTCACAATGAATCGTTCCATTCGGGGTGGTAGCTACCGGGTGGTAGCTACCTTCTGCATGCGCAGTGCTGCAACTTTCACAATCTTCTTGCTTTGCTATGATGGATGGTGTTTTGAAACCTGTCCACGAGCACAGTGCAATGTCAGGCGCACCTGAGTTTAGGAATTTCATAACTTCTATTGATGGTCACTCATGCCAATTGCATGCACCGCATTAATCCCTCACAGCGCTTAAGTGTGGGGTTGGGCTGCTGGGGTGTTCAGGCGGGTCATCGAATTTCTCATCATGAACCCAACCTGTGGCATCCAGGATCCTCTTGTGTTGACATTTCCACCACTCGGCAGTACCTGTGTCGATGCATTCACTGGAGGAACATGATTTCTTCTTGCGCATCTTACAGTTTACAAATCAGCAGCTTCTACGATGAACACCCGCTCTCAGCATCTGTTTTTCGAACTGCTTGCCGAGCCTTGAACAATCCCGCTTCACGGACTTGCTTTGAACATGTAGATTCGTGTCTCTGATGTGATCATGACTTTACGATACGTACCTCCATTTGTAGTATGGTGCCATTGCGACGTTCATCGGAGTGCCATGTGCTGGTCTTCGAGAACGTCCGCTGTATGTCTGGGCTTATGGTCGCTGCAACGGAATGCCACTGGTGAGCACTCTGAACATCGAGGAGCCCAGAATGAGCCCAGAATCACGGTAGCGATGCAACGGGAAAACATCCTGAGGATGTGCATGCGCCCATGCTGGCTGGCCGTCGTCACAAGGGAGCTGCCGGGCACAGCCCTGCAGCCATACCAAGTCTCCCTGAGCATCATTGTTGCCTGAGCGATAACATCAATGCCAACTGCGTACATGCTGCTTCCCCAAGAACATGGAGCACAGCCTGTACTGCAAGTAGGTGGGGCTGCGGTAGGCCCGCCGCTACATCTTCTGCGTTCAGCCACACACGGCGTTGGAAATTTCTTGCCCCCATCATTGGTTCAGTTCTCATCTGAAGGCTGCCCGTGATGAGGTTCTGCCATGGCCTCTTCGATTCCATGGACCTCCACAAGCAGAGGTGCACTGATCGTGCCCGGGCGTTGAACTCGTGACAGCCCTGCAGCCATACTCAGTCTCCTGTCTCCACATTATAACTCGTTTCATGCATTATACTGAGCAAGGTCAGCCCTGCTTATGAGCTCAACCCATTTGTTATCAGAACATGGCGCAACCTTGACTTGCCGTGCTTGGGTCTGTTTTCATCCGGTTTCAGCCGGCGCGCAGCCATTCAGGCTTGAAAGGCTTCTGTCGAGACATCCTCAAGTTGCATAAACATCTCCAAATCTTATGCCTTGCCCGAGTTGCCTGCAGCTGAGGAGCCAATCAGCATCTAGAGTTGATTGCATTGGAAGTATGACCTATTGAGCGCCACACCCTCCAGCTTGTGGCATTTGTGATGAAATGTTCCATGGATGCATAATCAGTGATTTCAAGGCTTTGTGAGTTTTCTTAAGGTACAGCTCTTCAATTCCGGCCTGCAGACACAGCTTAACACTCCAATCAACACAACTCTTCCGCTCAAGCATGACCGGTGGTTCTCTATAGTCCGCACAGCAACCGCGTACCTGCTCCCAAACTGTCATCTGCTGCTGCATTGCCTTTGTCCCATTGGCACATGGGCTGATTCGTTTGATAGCCCACAAGTGTACTCTAGTGCATTGGCAGTCATATACCTAGCCTAGCTCACAGAGTACACTGCTATCGGATCAGACTTAGCGATCAAGCCATGCAGAAATTCATCGGAATTAACTACAAGGCCATCTGCACAGCTTCCATGTTGTTTGCAAGATTTATAATGTTAGACGCATACATATCGCCACAGTCTGTTCAAGGCAAACATATGCAATGATCACTGATTGTATGCATTCGGAAGCAAGCATTACGGCTTCGCTCCCATGAGCAGCCCTGCATCGATCAGATCATTGTGTATACTGGACTAGGTCACAAGTTCAACATCGGTATGTTTGTGAAGTCGTCTAATGTTACAGCTCACGACATAATGTGAGAATGTAAACAACTAGCCCGTTGAAAGGACATGAATGTGTTGATCAATCCGGCTCCTGTTGGCGGATCCGTGTTAGTACCCTTGAAAGCTCACCTGTGACATTAACATGTTGAGGTAATACAGTCCTGGGCTATGAGAATGTTATGTCCCTTTCATGTGACGTGCCTTTGGCTTATCAAAGCATTCTTCATGGCTAGCTGTCTCCGTGATCGTTTGGCCAAACGGCTCAAGGTGATCATGGTATGGTCAGCCAACACATGCTTTCCAACGTAAATCATGTCTCAGAGGTTCAGAGTAGGTGCAAGCTTGACATCAAGTCGCACTGCTTCAGCAACGCAGTACACGAGCTTGGGCCAATGCAATGTAGATCACAGACAGGTCTTAATGCAGTGAATCATGGACTGGTGCTTTGCAGATCCACTCGGGCACACCTGCACTATCTCAGCAAAGCACACATACTGTAGGCCTCTCTTGTTGTGGCCACCTGTTGCTTTGATACAACATTGCATACGTAAAGCCTTTGCAGCCGAAAAATTACATTATGTTGAAGTTTTTTGCGGTTCAATGCAGATTCACATTGACAGTGAGGTGACAGTGTTGTTAGTAGTTGGTTAGCTTACCTCGTACTGTGTGCAATGAACACTTAGTCTGATGATTTCGTCTGGCTGTTGCAGGTTATTGGATATGCTCCACAAGATCTCCACAGCACGGTCGTGGAAAAGTTGGTTGAGCAAGTGGTTGAGGTGAAGGAAGAGCAATTCACGGTCTGAAGTTGGTTATAGTAATTGGCACTAAAATCCTGGATGTCTCTTTGAGAATGAGGGTGTACGAGAATCATCGACCCTGTTGTGCCCAATGGTGCACCCACTGGTCATACGAAAAATCAACCGCATGACAAGTTATATTGTCTTTGGCTTCGCACTTTTCATCAAGTTAGAGTGGTCAGCAGGATTCAGGATGCCATGCTCGCTGTAGAGTTCCAGCCATCATGTCGTGATTGATCTGGTGAGCCGGACGCGGGCAGGTATGTGCATGCGTATGTGTTGGTGTGACATGACTGTCCAATACATGTGAATCTTTGCTTCCGTGGCCATGTAAAATTTGGCTACATATAAGACCTTGAAAATTGAATATTCTGATGCGATGCGATAGGCATTTAACTGCCAAGTTGCATGAGATTATGAGTCGGAATTTGAAGACTGCCTGTGATGGCAGTCAAAACCCTGTTCCTGTCAGATAGCGTGCTGAGCTGAGCATAATCGTCACAACAGCGTATTGAGACAATGGGGAATCTTGGCGGCTGCACCGAATGGCATCAAGACCACGCCCCACCTACATGCTGCGTGGGGGGAAAGAGCACACGAAATGAAGATGGAACAGTAGCTGAGCAGACAAAGCTCACGCCTTTCAATTAGGGCCGAAATTGTCGCTTCATAAGTTCTCCATCACTCGATTTCATCTCTTCCGTGCTCTTTGTCGTCTTCGCTCTTGAGCGATCAGAGCTCCTCAAAGACGTACACTTCAGCTTCCGTGTGCGGTTGAGCTTCCTTTCAAACAACTTCGGTAATCTTATTTCATGTGGATCATGTGTCAAGCAAGACTCAGGCTTGTGATTTATAGAACAGCAGAACTAGGGCAAGTATCTACAAAGTGTCTAGTTGATGTGATCAAGTGTTGCTTCAAAAATCTGAATACCCAGATGAAGTTTAATATATGCAGTCGTAAGTTTACATGACAAATGTTTTCAAGAGTTGTCCCGCTCGCTCGTGTCAGTGACCCAACATATCCAAAGTGTTCTAGAACTAGCATCTCATGTTAGTCAAGCATGTCACATTGGACATGGTCTTTCATCCCCGTGCTCGGCACATCAAGCCCGAATAAGCAAATCAAAACGATTGCCGCACTGCGCAACATATGCATATTGCCAAAAAAAAGTGTGGTGTCATAAATCATTGTCTAGGCACACCTGCAATGCATGACGCGCAAATCTGCGCATGGGTATAGTGGCCACGGGCCCAGCCCTTGTTATGTTAGGATAGTATGGGTGAGCATACTTGGGGCGCTCCATGAGCGGCTCACATCGGGCCATTGTTATTGGGTCACAACAGACATGCACAAATGGTCGCACATAGTCGTGTGCGTCCAAGTCTGGAGTTACCTTTCTCTTACATCGTTCATTGGACCCTGGAATGTCTTGCATACACTGCACTGGGATCCCTGATTTGTGTAGTGTCCTTACGTACGACGTGACGGTTCTTCATGTCAGGTATGAGCTCTAACAACCTAATGGGCTCCTAATAGATCATGGTTTATTACAGACGGTGCGTCCGGTGGTACAGTTGAGTACGCCGATGTGGTCCAATTTGTGGAAGCGCGGAGTAGTTACGCCATACACAATACAATATGAATATTTGGGCCATAGCGTTGCGTCTTCGAGGCTGATATCGACCACGAACAACATCACACCTCAAGAACCGGGTTGCTTTGTGGAATTACGCCATAGGTGTTGGATAGAAGCTCCCCAAGACGGAATCTGGAATAGAAGACCCAACTCCTGAGAGCGCATGGTATGAACAAAGTGTGTCGCGCCCGTTGTGAGATACATCTCACTAGGCGCATGCTAACGCGACACACCTGTAGACACCCAATGCTGCAACGCAGATGTCAAGACGTTGGTTATTCTCATCGAGCGTGCAGAGGGGTTAATGCGCGTGCCTGAGCTGAGAAGCACGCTGAATATGCATGATGGCGTGGAGACGAGCGTACCTTGCCGCCCCGTGCAGATGCGAGCGGCTGAAGTGAAACTAAGAATTGAACCGGCTACCTCATGAGTACACACGCCCTGCTGCTCGAATCACTTGGGCTCACCACAAGCAACGAGTCCTTTGTTAGATGACTCCTCCCTTGATTATGTCATCTATATTCTTGGATCCTTAGATATGGATATCCCACAACAGCAGACCACCGCAACTACCCTCGTAATTTGTACAGGCGTTTGTACAACGCCACTTTACATGATATATTTTTAATTTATGCACACATGTGCACGCAATTTATGTACGCAATTTATATACACTCGAATCACAATGAGATGTGTATGTCAGCCACCTTGCTGGACGTGACTTCGAGTGCACCACTCGGACTCGGCTAGCTTACATAGCCATGCTTAGTTGGCACTACATTACATCGGATTACCTGACGAGCGTATTAGCGGTAATGTCCTACTCAAGCTAGACTAGTAGCTGGCAGACCGGGTCGCACGCAGACCTCCCATGTTAATTTTCGAACTCACGCATGTTACGCAGCAGCCTTGGGGCTTCGCATGCATGCCCGCTATTAGCAGTCACATCGAACACGAAATCAGTGTGCAATCAACATTCAGGCCCAGAAGGCCACATGTTTGCTTTCTCCCGCTGTTACTCGGGATCTTGGGTCTGCGCTCTGCACGATCCGGCGAGGCCAGCTCAGATAGGGGGACGACCTGGGCGCACACACCATCAATATTTATACCAAGCGCTTGCCTGGACCATGCACGTTTTTACAGTGATATGGTTGGGGCGCCACCCATTCGTGCATCACAACTGTATTGGCATCTTGCTTCCTTTCACACCTGTTTTGTTCTGTTTTTTGGTTGCCTATACAGCCTTCGTACTGAAGCAGTTAGCCCAATTATTCAGCTGTCCTCGCGCGGCATCGTAGGTCCGTTCCGTTTCGGCGACTTAGAGAACACAACAGGTTTCGGTGACTTCAAGATCTCTGTCCTGATTATTCTTTTATCTCTTGCAGATGGCACGCGAATTAGTTGCCCAAGCCATGGAGGTCCCGGTTACATGGGACTCCGCTCGGGAGTCGATTGTTACATGTGTGATTCGAATTTTCTTTAAAACAATGTCCGAACCCTAACCGGGCTAGGTTTCCCCACAACGACTTGGACTTTATCCGACGGCTATTCAGCATGTAGCTGTGGCTGCAAAATGTTATGGTGAATTGTGCTGATGACTTTGACAAGCCGTCGTTTATGGTTGTGTGCCGGGATACTACACAAATTTTCTTAGAGTCTGATCTGTCGGATCACAAGGTACCATTCCGATCTCTGGAGAAGAAGGTGTCTTCAACGGCTGTTAAGTGTGTCCTTAAGGCGCCAGGTGGGATTTTATGCGCATCTGATTGGGGCCCCGTGGACGGCCCTGTGCGCAACTTAATTAGCCCGGCGGTCATGACATTGATGGTTTGGCTCGGCCCTAGGTTCGCCAAGCCTTTGCTTGATCTGACTTGCTTTTTCCACAGATGGTATTTTTCACAGATTACAGGTCGTTTACGCTTGCCATGTTGGCATGCCCTGTCCGCACCAACCTGTTAGGACTGCTTTGTGTAAAGGAGCAGGCTGCGAAGTTACGCACCACGCCTACTGTTAACAACCATGGCGCTTCCTTGATTCAGCTTGTGAAAGCCGCTGAGCCATAAGTTTTTAATATTGTCCACGCAGTATGGCATGCGTTTACTAGTGCACGTTACTGTCTTACAAGTGTGTCAGAAATATTTCCGACGGTCCACGTTTCCGAGATCATCAAGGAGAGTCACAACGATACCAGGACTGCAAAGCAAGCGTGACCACCCAGGAGCAGCAATCTTACCCTTCCATTCATCACTGCCTGAGAGTAACCCGAATTTTATTGATTGCACAAGTACGTGGTTTCGCAGTGATCAATATACCTTTTCGTCCGTTCACGTGCCCACTACAGCCGCGCTACGTGGCGATCCCTATCTGAATTACGCTGGCACAAGTAACAGCGCGACGTTTTACATGCACGCGCCTATTGTTTGCAATTATCAGAGAAGCAAGTCATATAGCATCTGAGCACCACTTTTCTCGAATGATCAACACGTAACAGTCACGTAAGTAGCTGCTTTAAACCCCGAATGCATTGTCCGACCATGGTTAGAAGTGATTCGAGACTTTGACTTCACCAACGGTCAGTTCCGTCATAACATTGAGCACGCGTGGCAGCGGTATGACGCAGCTGACTCTGCTGATTATAATGAGCTTATGCACCTCATCAAACTTACTATCGGTTGCTTTTCTTGGATTACATGCACATGCAAGGCAAGCAACGCAAAGTAGATTTTGCTTGCATTTTCTTTTCTTTACCCAACTGCAACGTCTAATGCAACCCACCTGCAAGTCGGCATTAGCTGACACCTTGCGCATGTTCTTGCCCATGTCAACTTTATTGGAGAAGTTAAACTTAGAATTAACGCCGGTAGTAGGCATGAGTACGTTTCAAGCGGACGCCACCGTTGTCGCATTCATAACATGGGCTGCTACACAGCTTCAACAAGTCCGCGAGTCATCCAATACGGTTGAACGTTACACAGGTGATGAGCCCGATAGCAAGATCGATTATGCTATGTTATTCTACAAGCGCAAGTCACAGGCACCGGGCACCCACGAACCCAAGCAGCAAGCCACAACCGCGATCTTGCCTGGCCCACCGGCTAAACCACAATGGTTTGCAAAGACGCACGACCCACTCAGCCCCTCTACCAGGCACAAGGCCGCCACTTATCCCGCAGCTCAAAGAAATGGCTAACTCAACGGACGAGGCCGCGTCTAGGCCGTGGCTGCAAGAGTTTGTTCAGAACCCTGTGGTGCCAGTTGACCTGCGCAAGGTACATAGCCTCGAACTGCAGGGCGGCCCTACTTCGGTCCATGGTGCGTTAGCTGCGGCAACGCACCCACTGCCTCCAAGGATTGAACCCACCTTAATGTTGACGGCGACACGCATGTTGCAAATGCATTACTTGTACCCGTTCAATCAGTGTTGGGAATGCCCTTCGCCTAGGAATAATTCCAACCCCCAAGCTGGCGATCATCAGGTTGACCATTGCCCCACTTGTCTGTCACTTGTGCCGCTGTCATAAATCAGTGTCTAGGTACACCTGCAATGCATGACGCGCAAGTCTGCACATGGGTATGGTGGCCAGGGCCCAACCCGTGTTATGTTAGGATAGTATGCATGAGCATACTTGGGGCGCTCCGTGAGCGGCTCGCCCCGGGCCATTGTCATTGGGCCACGGTAGACATGCACGAATGGTTGCATATAGTCGTATGCGTCCAAGTCTGAAGTAACCTTTCTCTTACATCTTCCATAGGTTCCTGCACTGTCTTGCATCCAGTGCAGTATACTCCCTGATCTGTGTAGTGACCTTTCGTACGACCTGGCGGCTCTCCAGGTATAGGCACTACTAACCTCCTAATGCACACATAATAGGTTCTCGTTTATAACAGCCGCAAGCGTCTCTTGACGCATTCTTTGGGGAGGCTTTCAATAGGCGGCGCAACCTCACCCCAGTGCCCCGGAATTACAACCCAGCCCGGCGCCGCAATCGCGATAACAAGAGGGACTGGTACGAACCCAACTGAAGAGGCTCTGATACTCAAGCCAAACGGTCACGCCCCGAACAGCATAAACATGTCCGCTGAGAGGCTGGCAAGCCATCCACTGCGTGCCCAAAGTGGGCGGCGGAGCCTTACAATTTGGCACGAAAGTTAATACCATTGAACGCGACTTGTTTCAACTCCGCATGTATGGCTGGGTCCCTGCCTCTACTTGATCTACATGACCTTATAGAAAATATTGTAGTGCCTCTCCCATGCACAGAAGCGGCGCAGGTTGCAATTTGCCACATGTACGCCATTAACATGCATGGACACAATATTAATGTCGTCATTCCCGCGCGAATT
Source organism: Ulva prolifera (assembly GCA_023078555.1). Taxonomy (NCBI): domain Eukaryota; kingdom Viridiplantae; phylum Chlorophyta; class Ulvophyceae; order Ulvales; family Ulvaceae; genus Ulva; species Ulva prolifera. Next base: position 3,592,964 of record CM041202.1, on the reverse strand, counting down.
TTTGACTCGTTTGCAAAAAATCTTCGTCACCACTCCCCGTCCATGGTTGACGAAGCACGGCATTTGCTACAGCATATGTCAGGCAACCGTGTTCCGGGGCATCAAAAGTACCACGTATGCACAATGATCACGAACCAGTGTGTGTCAAATTTACCAACCAAGAAAGATGCTTGTCGGTTTTGGCACAACAAACAATTTTTGTCGATCGTGATGTACGATGCCCACGCGTATTCAAAACCACTTCGCCAAGGCGATAGTGGACACGGCAACAAATCATTGCATGATTACTCACAGATTTTTGGAGCGCCACAACATCCCCTTCTTACCTGCACACATCGTAAAGGTTGGAGTTTCAGCGTCAGAAGCACCATGCATAGGGACCATCATGTTAAGTGCGAGGGTAGGACGACGGGTAGTTGCAGTGAAGTTCACAGTAGTGGATTCGTTCCAACCAAATGAGGCACTATTTGCACTTGATGTGATATCAGCCGTCGACATGTCCATTTCTTTCCAGCATCCGCAAATTGTTGTTCATGTCCCACCAGTAAAACATGGACGCAAGAAGACGGGTCTCATATGACAATGATCCCAATGTTGGTTGAGGCTGGGGCCGTGGCAAAGGCCGTGGCCAAGGCCGTGGCCGAGGCCATGGCCGTGGATACTATGGCAATGGAAGAGATCGCAAGCCAAAGCCAACCAGGCATATGGCCCTCCAAGCACTAGCGAATTTGTGTGCATCACAATTTTGCATCCTCACAAGAGTTTAAATGAGTTTAACTTTTTGATTTAGCCGCCAGTAATCATATGGTGAACCGTGCTGAATATCTGCATGACATCACTACCATGCATTCGACATTTACTGTAGCCAACAAAAACACTGAGGAATTTGTCACAATGCATGCGCCTGCGGGCAGCAGTGTGGTGACAGGTGAACCCATGCACGAACGATCCGCGGATCCAGTGCAGGGGTAAGCCGCCGGCGGGATTGTCCCGGAGTAGTGAGGGAGATCCTACAAGGATCTTCCGCCGTAATCTTGACTATTCAGTGTGCATATATGGCTGTGCACACTAAGAGCTGTAACCTTTTCTCTACTGTTTCACGGTATTAGCACTCGCCCTTAGCTCTCGCGGTTCTACCTCTGTGCGCAGTAGGTATGAGATGATGTCTGTTCTGACCTGACCTGCATGAGGATTGCGCGTCTGCCCTGCACAAATGATAGCGTTTTTTACAAAATTCGCAGCCGTTGGCACAACCAAGGTGACCAATCATTGCGGTGAGGAAGTCGAGCAGAAGCATGTGCAGCTTGTCCCGAAGCGGCAAGACAATCCTCCGATTGCCGATGCACAGTTAGAACAAAACTTTATTGGCCACAAGCGGCAATGCATACGGCCCTCCCATCCAACGTCATGTTCACCGAAGGTGGACCATCACCATGGGAGCCCCCCAAAGGTACCAAGCCTGCTATCAGCAATTTGCACGTTTTGGGCTGCACCCGATTTGTGGAGGTTGGTCACCTAGCAAGGCAGTGACATCTGTGATTTTTTGCCTTGATGAGTCTTTGTACGCATTGACAACCATTGGGAGTGACACTGGCCATGCATCTTGAAGATCGTGCTCATCAATGAGCCATTCACATGTGGCGTTGCTGCTTTAAGTAGACGAGCTTCTGTTGGCGATTTGTTCGAATGCAAGCGCGAGTGGAAGCGTCATATCTAAGGCTGACCTTGAGGGGTATATTGGATTCCATATACCGGTATAAGAATATATATACAAGCGACAAGCCCCGCTTCCGGGGGCTCTTACGCTTTGATACTTGAAGTTGAAGCATGAAGCTCGGTGCTGGCGGAGCGCTGCAGCCAGCGTGGCCAGAGGTGCATCGCAGCTGCGGCGCTCTGCTGCTCGATGCATGGTGCTCGGCGCTCAATGCAATCGATTTCTGTCGTAGCAAATACAATGCATAAGTTGTGATCACAATATGTGATGCTTCGGCAGGGGTCGAAGCGGCCGCTTCCGTTGCGGAGCACCGTTGAAAAGCTCGATAGCCAGTAGACGTAGCCCGAAGGGGGGCCCAAAGGGGGGCCCGTCGGTCCTCGACGCTTGAAAAACGTGATGCGTGAAGCTGATGCAAGTGATGCCTGACACTCTGAAAACAATGCAAATGCTACACATAAGTGCTGTGACGCCACGGCTGGCTCCGAAGCGGTCGCATCCGTGGCGGAGCGCTGCAGCCAGCGTGGCCAGAGGTGCAGCGCTCTGCTGTCCGATGCGTCATGCTCGAAGCTCGATGCAAATCGTTTCTGATGCACTAAATATGATGCATATAATTTAATTAGAATATTTGATGCTTCAGCCGGGCCAGAAACGGCCGCATCCGTGGCGGAGCGCTGCTGAAAGCCGCGTGGCCAGAGGTGCAGCGCAACTTCGGCGCCCTACAGCGCTGCAGAGGAACGACGCGAACGCAAAGCGACCTGCGTCGCGGGGTTTCTAGAAGCAGATGCACAGATGCGAAGCCGACGCCGAAGCCCCGGCGCGGAGGCGAGGCCGGAATGGAGCAGCCGCCGGACAATCAAAACATAGATAGATAGACAAGCGACGAGCCCCCCTTCGGGGGGCTCTTGCGCTTTGATACTCGAAGCTGAAGCATGAAGCTCGATGCTGGCGGAGCGCTGCAGCCATCGTGGCCAGAGGTGCATCGCAGCTGCGGCGCCCTGCTGCTCGATGCAGGGTGCTCGACGCTCGATGCAAGCGATTTCTGTCGCGGTAAATGTAATGCATAAGTTATGATCAGAACATGTGATATCTCAGCAGGGCTCGAAGCGGCCGCGTCCGTGGCGGAGCGCCGCTGAAAAGCTCGGCAGCCAGTAGACGTGGCCCGAAGGGGGGCCCGACGGGGGGCCCGAAGGGCTGTGACGCTTGAAAAAACCGATGCTTGCAGCCGACGCAAGCGATGCCTGACACTCTGAAAACAATGCAAACGCTACACATAAGTGCTGTGACGCCTCGGCTGGCTCCGATGCGGTCGCGTCCGTGGCGGAGCGCTGCAGCCAGCGTGGCCAGAGGTGCAGCGCTCTGCTGCGCGATGCGTCATGCTCGAAGCTCGATGCAATTCGTTTCTGATACATTAGATATGAAGTATATAATTTAATTAAAATATGCGATGCCTCGGTCGAACCAGAAGCGGCCGCGCCCGTGGCGGAGCGCCGCTGAAAGGCGCGTGGCCAGAGGTGCAGCGCAACTTCGGCGCCCTACAGCGCTGCAGACGCACGACGCGAACGCGAGGCGACCTGCGCCGCGGGGTCTCCGGAAGCAGATGCACCGACGCGAAGCCGACGCCGAGGCCCGACGCGGAGGTGAGGCCGGAACGGAGCAGCCGCCGGACAACGGATACATAGATAGATAGATAGACAAGCGACGAGCCCCCCTTCGGGGGGCTCTTGCGCTTTGATACTCGAAGCTGAAGCATGAAGCTCGATGCTGAAGCGGAGCGCTGCAGCCAGCGTGGCCAGAGGTGCATCGCAGCTGCGGCGCCCTGCTACTCGATGCACGGTGCTCGACGCTCAATGCAAGCGATTTCTGTCGAAGAAAATTTAATGCATAAGTTGTGTTCAGAATAAGTGATATTTCAGCAGTGCTCGAGGGGCCGCGTCCGTGGCGGAGCGCCGCTGAAAAGCTCGACAGCCAGTAGACGTGGCCCGAAGGGGGGCCCGAAGGGGGGCCTGTCGGTCCTCGACGCTCGAGAAGATTGATGCTTGAAGCCGATGCAAATGATTCCTGACACGCTGAAAACAGTGCAAATGCTACATATAAGTTCTGTGATGCTTAAGCTGGCTCCGAAGCGGTCGCATCCGTGGCGGAGCGCTGCAGCCAGCGTGGCCAGAGGTGCAGCGCTCTGCCGCGCGATGCGTCATGCTCGAAGCTCGATGCGAATCGTTTCTGATGCACTAAACATGATGCATATAATTTAATTAGAATACGTGATGCCTCGGTTGAACCAGAAGCCACCGCATCCGTGGCGGAGCGCCGCTGAAAGGCGCGTGGCCAGAGGTGCAGCGCAACTTCGGCGCCCTACAGCGCCGCAGACGCACGACGCGAACGTGAGGCGACCTGCGTCGCGGGGTTTCTGGATGCAGATGCACAGATGCGAAGCCGACGCCGAGGCCCCGACGCGGAGGCGAGGCCGGAACGGAGCAGCCGCCGGACAACGGATACATAGATAGATACATACATACAGTGATGCTGAATATAATATACAAGCGACGAGCCCCCCTTCGGGGGGCTCTTGCGCTTTGATACTCGAAGCTGAAGCATGAAGCTCGATGCTGGCGGGGCGCTGCAGCCAGCGTGGCCAGAGGTGCATCGCAGCTGCGGTGCTCTGCAGCTTTGCATGGTGCTCGATGCTCAACTCAGTTGATTTCTGTTGCAGTAAATATAATGCAAAGGTCAGAATGATGCTAGATAGATAGGTAGATAGATACATATATGACGTTGAATATTGCACTTCTGATTGTGGAAACAGCGAAGCTGTTTACAACAACATGGCGTAAGTTACAGAGCAGGTACATAACTATGTAGCTGCTGTAAAGTGCAATTAAATACCAAACTTTTCTAAGACTCTTCTGCGTTTGGGAGGCTTCAGTTGAACTGCCATGCCGTGGTCAAAAACTACGAAGGCGTCGGAATCCCGTGCTGCAACAACATCTTTGAAAGCAGGCATCGTGATACCTGTTATTTTGATGCCGTTGTGGCTGGCGAATGTCTGGTACAAAGCGAATTCTTTGTCAAACAACGTCTTGATAGCTTTGTCGGGATCGGTGGAGTTGACGGCGTTCTTCAGAGTCGGAATGTCTTGACCCATGTGGTACATTTCACATAATTATACTGATGTGTTTCAGTTGAGGTGTCGTAAGTTGAAGGTATATGCAAATGGAAATGTTTTGCAACTGGATCCAGTTGCAAAACATCGATGCTGGATTGAAGAAGGATAAGACACACCGCTGTTTTTCACTTGATCTTCGCAAGTGTATATCTTGACATCACTTGGAGTGTCATCGACAACGGCAGTAAATGCTTCTTCGAGGAAGCCATTTGGGGGAAATGTTGACAGGTCTCTTGTGTGATGGTCTTTGAAATCAGTCTGAACAGTTGTGTATCGAGAATTCTGTCCATGTATGGCGGCACGTTCGGCGTTTTTATAGTGGATGTAGTCGTCCCAGGTGTGCATGACTTTGATGTCATCATCTTCGCAAAGATCTGGAACCGATGCACCGAAAGCTGCAATTTGTTCCATGTGCAGGAACGAAAATTTGAAAGCGTTAGCCATTGTGGCGGTAGATGTAACACATAAACAACGGCGAGCAGGCGAAATACATTGAAGTTAAGTTCATAAGCTTTAGCAGTTTTTTTTGTGTTCATATGCTGCGATGGCGTTTACCACCGTGGCGGAGAGCTGCAGATAGCGTAGTGGCTACAGGGGAACTAAGGCTGCAGCGTTGGATAACGCAGCGGAACATACAGGTTTAAGTACGCACGCGCCAGCGAGCACTTGGATATCATTTATACAGCTATTTTCACTGCTTGATGGATGCTTGAGGATACATTTGCAGTACCATCGTGTATAGAGGAGCAACGCGGGTGCAACTGATGCGGTCGTGCAGTTTGTACGCAGTAACATACGTGTGGCTGGATTTCGCAGCAAACCAGACGATTGTGTAGATGTATGTTGATGTTGCGGTTGGTGTTTGCGAAGTGGTTTTGTGGACGCGATGCCATCAGTAACGTGTGAAGGCTTCGAAGAAAAGAGCAGCGATCAAATCACAGAAGACCGAATAGGTATACGCCAACTAGAAGCATTTAAAAAGCTGTTGATTGCTTCCGATGGTTTGAGTTTTGCGTATTTGAAAAGCAACTGTAGCTGGAGCGTGTTGCTGAAGCGACCAATAGCATAGACCTGTAGCGTAGCTGCAGCAGAGCTAAGAACATGTAATGTGCAGGTGCAGGAACGCAAATTACAGCTGTAGAGGTCCGTCGCTTCGGCTTAGTGATTAATGGTCTGCATTAGCAATTATTTGTAGCTGCATCTATGTTGTAAGTTAGATAGTGAGTTGATACATTGCAGTTTATGTTTATGTGACGTTGTGATGAAGCTGCTGATTTGTAGTAGCAATTATGTGTAGCTGAAGATGTGTTGTGAGGTAGTCAGTTGATATAAGTGGTTGCAAACGTGTGGAACAATTTTGCAGCAATTTTTACGATTTTGTTTGTACGCTTCGGTTATTGTTCGTACAATAGTTGTGTAGCTGAAATATTGTGATGTAATTGTCATGACATAATGATGTAGCTTTGTGAACATAAAAGAGTGAATGCAAAAAAAAAAACGACATGTAGGTGTATATGTTGATATGTGATGCAGCTTTGTCACGAATCTGTAGGTTTGCAACAGCAATTTATACAGATACACTGTATATGGCAATCACCTAGAATAGCAGATGCTGATGCGCAATTCAAGCATATACGAAGCAACGTTGACATATTATGTGTGGTGGATACAACAGAAACAGCAGACACATCAAATATATAAAGGTTTTTACACATGGCATATGATACGAAGTAGAATGACAAACTTTGATTACATTAATCTGTGAGCAGATCAGGGATGACGACGTTGTTCGTTTCGAACTCGTCGTCGTGCATGTCTTCTGCGTTGACTAGAAAGAGTGTCTGGTCACGGCTGTGTCCTCTGCTGACGCAGACTTCGAGCTGCCCATGTGCGAAGATGGGATGCCGGAGGTCGACGAAGACTTTGTCGAGGTCGTCGCCTTGGATGCGATGCACCGTTGATGCCCAAGCCAGCCGGAGAGGAATCTGGTTTCGGTTGACTTGGATCGGGAGGTGCGGCGGTTCGAGTCTCATGGTGGTGCGGCACAGAGGCCAGATGGCACCGGTCTGACGTAAGCGGATGTATACGAGGTGACGTTGTGTCTGCACCACATCTGCTAGGGCGCCTTTGACGAGGCCCGCGGTGCGATCGATGGTGTGTTGTAGGTGGACGGGCGCGCCTACTTTGAGGCGTAGCTTTGCGGGTGCGCAGCCGGGCATGTCGAAGACGGCTGACATCTCTGAGGTAATATGTGCAGAGTTGAACGCCGCGGGTGCATCTCCTCTGTTGACGACTTCGTCGCGAGCGATGTACTCTTGTGGTAGTGTAGCCAGCTTGTCGAGAATGGCTGCGTTGTGTTCGTCGGCTAGCGCATTGGTCGCACACACGATCGCTTTGTTCATGTGCTTTTGCGTCTGATCTGCTGCGAAGACCTCAGCGCGCGCTGCATCGATGATGGCGTCATCAACAATTCGAGCAGGGAAGATGCGCGTAGGCAGCCGTATGCGTTGGATCGGGCTCTCGTGGTGGTCGCAGTTTGGAAGCTCGCCGTAGCCGATGCGACGCTGCCAGTTTCGGAGCTCGGAGTCGCCTTGCGCACGCATCTGCTGTTGGAGATGGAGGTGACGGAAACGCGGCCAGCAATTGGCTTTCTTCAGTGCATATGCCCGAATGGTCGCAATGTCTGCTCCTACAGGTCAAGCTAGGGTGTTGGAATGTGAAGCGCAACTGTACGTAATATGTATGGAAGTGTGAGAGGTGTAGGAGTGGAGAGGAAGATTTCAGTTCAAAAGGCAGAAACTATGATAATTAAAGAAGTGTAATTTGGATATGCCTAGCTAGAAGATAGTCTGTCGTACCTGGCATCACGGCGCCTAACTGTGCACAGTTGCCTGTGATGACAAAGACGCCACGGAAGTTGACCTTGTCAAGGGCGGCGACAATCGCGTCTAGTTCGTCGCTTCGCATCATTGTGATCTCGTCGGCTGTGAAGAGCATTGCATCTCGGAGGCGTTGGCCTCGGCGTTGTCGCTCGTTGTGCGCGCCGTTGGGGTCGGGAATGTCGACGCCGACTTCGACGTCTTCGCCCCAGCGCGAAGGCCGCAACCCGGTCCAATAGTGGATGGTCTGCCCACCCGCAAACCGGGTAGCAACTTTTGCGGGAAATGCGGCCGCGAGTGCTCTAACGGGGATGGCGCGGGCGTAGTTCAAGCAGACGTTGATGGCGAATGACTTCCCAGAGCCTGGCTCACCTTCGACGTGTAGGAATAGAGGCACGCCTGGGTCTTCGCTGAGGTGTACGGCGATGATGTCGAACAGCTCCTGTTGGCTGGGATTCAGCTTGACGTTTTCTGGCAGGAAGTTGGCATCGACATCGGGTTCATCAGCGAGTGGCATGGGCGGCACTGGCACACCGTAACTCGCGAGCGATTTGTTGTCAGCTTGCAAGCGGCGTTCGAGGTCAGTGTAGACGCGTCGTTGCTTTTGCTCCTGGGGCAGTGCCATCCACTCTGGCTCCACCATGCATTCGAGGAATTCGACCAGCAGTGAGCCGAAATCGCACTCGAAGGCGAGTATGATCTGCATGGATGTCGCACATCGTGCCGAATGCTTATGTGACAAAACATATGTATGTGCAAATGTGCAACAACTGTGTTCTGTGAGGCGGCGAAGTCTATTGGTATGTGCGTGATATGTTAACCAATACACCACAGGCGATACATTTTTGAAGCAGATGCGGACCTGAATCATCAGTACACGTGCCTGACGCGGTGTGTTGAGGGTGCTGAGGAGGGCGTCATTGATGACTAGGCGTGCCGTGGTCTCGTCGCGTGCGAGCCCCGCAGCGGATGCCGCTTGCGCATACGTCTCGTAGGTGTGGCCGTTTATTGTACGAAGGTCAGCCCAAGAGCGTGCGCGGCAGTCAGGTTGGATAAGTAGTAGCCGCGCCCAGAACAACGATGTGTTGAATGGTGCCGGCTGCACGCGAATGAGATGTCGTCGTTCGACGTTCTTCGTGATGTAACGATTTTTGCGATCGAGGTAGAAATCTTTGCGTATTGGTCGCTCTTTGACACAATGGTAGTCATTGTGGTACTTGACAAACCCCATCTGCAAAAGAGTGCGAGTTGATAAGATGCGGTTTTGCTATGTATATGTGCGCCTATGCAAGCGCGAAAGCGAACAAAGGTGTGTCGGCGATAATGGAGGTTCTATTCGATCATATCATAAGTATTATATTCAGCATCACTGTATGTATCTATCTATCTATGTATCCGTTGTCCGGCGGCTGCTCCGTTCCGGCCTCGCCTCCGCGTCGGGGCCTCGGCGTCGGCTTCGCGTCTGTGCATCTGCATCCAGAAACACCGCGACGCAGGTCGCTTCGCGTTCGCGTCGTGCGTCTGCAGCGCTGTAGGGCGCCGAAGTTGCGCTGCACCTCTGGCCACGTGCCTTTCAGCGGCGCTCCGCCACGGATGCGGCCGCTTCTGATTCTACCGAGGCATCGCATGTTCTAATTAAATTATATACTTCATATTCAGTGCATCAGAAACGATTCGCATCGAGCTTCGAGCATGACGCATCGCGCGGCAGGGCGCTGCACCTCTGGCCACGCTGGCTGCAGCGCTCCGCCACGGATGCGACTGCTTCGGAGCCAGCCGAAGCGTCACAGCATTTATCTGTAGCGTTTGCATTGTTTTCAGAGTGTCAGGCATCGCTTGCGTCGGCTTCAAGCATCACGTTTTTCAAGCGTCGAGGACCGACGGGCCCCCCTCCGGGCCCCCCTTCGGGCTACGTCTACTGGCTGTCGAACTTTTCAGCGGCGCTCCGCCACGGACGCGGCCGCTTCGAGCCCTGCTGAAACATCACATATTCTGAAAATAACTTATGCATTATATTTACTGTCACAGCAATCGATCGCATTGAGCGTCGAGCACCATGCATCGAGCAGCAGAGCGCCGCAGCTGCGATGCACCTCTGGCCACGCTTGCTGCAGCGCTCCGCCAGCATCGAGCTTCATGCTTCAGCTTCGAGTATCAAAGCGTAAGAGCCCCCCGAAGGGGGGCTCGTCGCTTGTATTCATATGTGTATGTGTAAGGCCTAGCATGTATTTACATGTAAAATATGGCATATATGCATGGCGAGCACCTCCTCTACTTCGTCTGGGCGTTGGTAGTATCTGTCGACGTCGGAGCTGTAGTTCTGCAGCGCTTCCTCTGCGGTTTGATGAGCCAGTGAAGCAAATCTTGCTGGTGGAGCAACAGAAACCGAACCCATTTCCGCTGTGTCATTTTCTTCCCAGCTCTGGTTTGCATATCTTCTTGTGGGCACACGCCCCTCATGTCGGGAAACAGAACTGGGAACGCTAAGACATCGATTTCGGCGCCTCGCAGAGGACGACCTCGAGTTGGGTCGTCACGCGGCCACTTCAGCAACAGTAGCTCAGGCGGCAGTTGATCCGGGTCGCCGGTGTGGTATATAGCTGATACTTCGGGGCCGCCGTCTCCGTACGCGAACCGCATCGCGACGCTGCTTTGCTGCATATGGTCACTCAGCTCGACTGCACGCTTCAGGCCGGCAGCCACGGGGTTCTTAGCGATAATACTGCGGCACCTCTCTATCAACTCTGTAGGCGCGGCATCGGAAGGTTGAGGATCAGGGGTGTACCACCACTGATGCAACTCGCGATCCGCAGCTGTGGCGTCGCTGACCGATCGATCGAGTGTGCGCAGAAACGAGATGACTTGGCCTTGCAAGCTCAGTGTGCAAGGCGCTGTGGTGCGGTCATGGAAACCGCGACCGCCTTCAGTCAATGTAGGCACCACCCATGTTGTCGCGAATGTACATGCGTGGTTCACTCTGCGAGCGTTGGCCGGCCACGTGGGGGTCGCCACTAGCTCTTCGAGGTCTGGAGGCGGTATTGGTAGGGGCGGCATAAATTGGCCGTTTCCACAGCAAGGAGTCTTCAATGTACTGCCGGCTGCGCTGACGAGTTCGAAGTCGAACAGCATAGCATTGCAATGCTTGCAACGGCCGTTTGGAGCGCGTGGTCCGCTTGCTAGTTGAACGCGAAACGGTGCTATAGTCGATTCTCTTCGCCGCATAGCAGCAGCGTTGCGTTGGCGATGCGTCTGCGCCTGGGGCGCGTCCCGTGCACGGAGGTCGCGCTGGCGCTCGGCGTTTAGCTGGCGGTGCACCTGGGCCTGCTGCGCGTCCCGGGCACGGAGGTCGCGCTGGCGCTCGGCGTCAAGCTGGCGGTGCACCTGCGCCTGCGGCGCGTCCCGGGCACGGAGGTCGCGCTGGCGCTCGGCGTCAAGCTGGCGGTGCACCTGCGCCTGCGGCGCGTCCCGGGCACGGAGGTCGCGCTGGCGCTCGGCGTCAAGCTGACGGTGCACCTGAGCCTGCGGTGCATCTTCTAAGCGTTGGCATCGTTGTATTTTAGCATTTGTTGCACGATGCTGAAGCGCCGATGGTGCATTGTCAATACGCTGACGTTTCTTTCTTGCAGCATCTTGCATTCGGTAATATTCTTGATCTTGTTGTGTAGGGGGACAAAGTCGAGCTCGTTTAGCGGCAAGCTCGCGTTCATGTGCGCGATAGGTGTCATCTGCTCGTCTCTTCGCTTTGCGTTCGCGATCGAGTCTACGTTTCCGTTGTATAGGTGTTTCATCTGCAATTTGAAGATTATATGACGCCGAATTCTCAATATGAATGTACGCAGAAATTTTTGCTATATGATGCTTATGCTGATGCTTATATGTCTTTCGTTTCGAGGATGTTGCATACCTGTTGATACCTGCTCGTTGTTGTCTGTATAGTTTTGTAACGAAAGTGTGGCATCTAAACCTGTATACCAGGCTAATGTATTGTATTCTAATTTTATAGTTAATCGTTGTGTTTATGTGACGGCAAATGAGGTATGTTCTGGCGCACCCGTAGTTTGTTTGTTGGTTTTGTCTGCTTCTGGTTGCTTATCTTTGCTACGTAAATTGTAAGCGTGCGACATTGCTACGCTAAGGCATATGCAAGCTATAGATAATGATGCTTAGATTTTCGTTCTTTAAGTAGTTCCGAAGCGGCTGTGTCCGTGACGGAATTGTACAGCGAAGCACGTAGCTAGAGTACACCCTCGGTAGAATTGCAACGACAACGAATCGAAGCATACATACTGCATAGAGCAATCAGAACGCCATGTTAATTTCTCATAGCTGGCTGTTGTTATTTCATATTGCTGCCCTAGTAGCAGTCGACGCTGTAACGAAGCGCTGCAGCCTGCGTGGCCGCGGAAATGCAATGCATCTGTAACGCTTACGTATACGTATGCGTGTTTGAGCGCGACGCTGAAGCTTGATGAAATGGGCCTCTGTCGCGCAAAAAATGACGCTAGTGTACAGTATGTACTTTGTGATGTGTTGGCTAGGCTCAAAGCAGCCGCGTCCGTGGCGGAACGCTGCAGCTAGGCGTTGCTGGAAGTGCAGCGAAGCCGCGGCGCTCCACCGCTGGACGCATGATGCTCGAAGCTCACTGCAATTTGTTACCGTTGCGTTGAACACGATTATTATAATCTAAATACAGTATCTGATGCTTTGGCAGCGCCTGAAGCGGCCGCGTCCGTGGCGGAGCGCCGCTGAAAAGGTCGACAGCCAGTAGACGTGGCCCGAAGGGGGGCCCGAAGGGGGGCCTGTCGGTCCTCGACGCTTGAAAAACGTGATGCTTGAAGCCGACGCAAGCGATGCCTGACACTCTGAAAACAATGCAAACGCTACAGATAAATGCTGTGACGCCTCGGCTGGCTCCGAAGCGGTCGCATCCGTGGCGGAGCGCTGCAGCCAGCGTGGCCAGAGGTGCAGCGCTCTGCTGCGCGATGCGTCATGCTCGAAGCTCGATGCGAATCGTTTCTGATACATTAGATATGAAGTATATAATTTAATTAGAATACGTGATGCCTCGGCTGAACCAGAAGCGGCCGCGTCCGTGGCGGAGCGCCGCTGAAAGGCGCGTGGCCAGAGGTGCAGCGCAACTTCGGCGCCCGATACCGCTGCAGAGGAACGACGCGAACGCGAGGCGACCTGCGTCGCGGGGTTTCTGGAAGCATATGCACAGATGCGAAGCCGACGCCGAGGCCCCGACGCGGAGGCGAGGCCGGAATGGAGCAGCCGCCGGACAACGGATACATAGATAGATAGATACACAAGCGACGAGCCCCCCTTCGGGGGGCGCTTGCGCTTTGATACCTGAAGCTGAAGCTCGATGCTGGCGGAGCGCTGCAGCCAGCGTGGCCAGAGGTGCATCGCAGCTGCGGCGATCTGTTGCTCGATGCATGGTCCTCGGCGCTCTATGCAAGCGATTTCTGTCGCAGTAAATATAATGCAAAGGTATGATCAGAATATGTGATGTTTCAGCAGCGCTCTAAGCGGCCGCGTCCGTGGCGGAGCGCCGCTGAAAAGTTCGACAGCCAGTAGACGTAGCCCGAAGGGGGGCCCGAAGGGGGCCTGTCGGTCCTCGACGCTTGAGAAGATTGATGCTCGAAGCCGATGCAAGTGATGCCTGACACGCTGAAAACAATGCAAATGCTACACATAAGTGCTGTGATGCCTCGGCTGGCTCCGATGCGGTCGCATCCGTGGCGGAGCGCTGCAGCCAGCGTGGCCAGAGGTGCAGCGCTCTGCTGCGCGATGCGTCATGCTCGAAGCTCGATGCGAATCGTTTCTGATGCACTTAATACGATGCTTTTAATTTAATTAGAATACGTGATGCCTCGACCGAATCAGAAGCGGCCGCATCCGTGGCGGAGCGCCGCTGAAAGGCGCGTGGCCAGAGGTGCAGCGCAACTTCGGCGCCCCACAGCGTCGCATACGCACGACACGAACGCGAAGTGACCTGCGTCGCGGGGTTTCTGGATGCAGATGCACAGACGCGAAGCCGACGCCGAGGCCCCGACGCGGACGCGAGGCCGGAACGGAGCAGCCGCCGGACAACGGATACATAGATACATACATACACAAGCGACGAGCCCCCCTTCGGGGGGCTCTTGCGCTTTGATACTCGAAGCTGAAGCATGAAGCTCGATGCTGGCGGAGCGCTGCAGCCAGCGTGGCCAGAGGTGCATCGCAGCTGCGGCGCTCTGCTGCTCGATGCAGGGTGCTCGACGCTCGATGCAAGCGATTTCTGTCGCGGTAAATGTAATGCATAAGTTGTGATCAGAACATGTGATATCTCAGCAGGGCTCGAAGCGGCCGCGTCCGTGGCGGAGCGCCGCTGAAAAGCTCGACAGCCAGTAGACGTAGCCCGAAGGGGGGCCCGAAGGGGGCCCGTCGGTCCTCGACGCTTGAGAAGATTGACGCCTGAAGCCGATGCAAGCGATGCCTGACACGCTGAAAACAGTGCAAATGCTACACATATGTGCTGTGACGCCTCGGCTGGCTCCGGAGCGGTCGCATCCGTGGCGGAGCGCTGCAGCCAGCGTGGCCAGAGGTGCAGCGCTCTGCCGCGCGATGCGTCATGCTCGAAGCTCGATGCGAATCGTTTCTGATGCACGAGATATGAAGTATATAATTAAATTAAAATATGCGATGCCTCGGCTGCGCCAGAAGCGGCCGCGTCCGTTGCGGAGCGCCGCTGAAAGCCCCGTGGCCAGAGGTGCAGCGCAACTTCGGCGCCCTACAGCGCTGCAGACGCACGACGCGAACGCGAAGCGACCTGCGTCGCGGGGTCTCTGGAAGCAGATGCACCGATGCGAAGCCGACGCCGAGGCCCCGACGCGGAGGCGAGGCCGGAATGGAGCAGCCGCCAGACAACGGATACATAGATAGATACACAAGCGACGAGCCCCCCTTCGGGGGGCTCTTGCGCTTTGATACTCGAAGCTGCAGCATGAAGCTCGATGCTGGCGGAGCGTTGCAGCCAGCGTGGCCAGAGGTGCATCGCAGCTGCGGCGCTCTGCTGCTCGATGCAGGGTGCTCGACGCTCGATGCAAGCGATTTCTGTCGCAGTAAATATAATGCATAAGTTGTGTTCAGAATATGTGATATTTCAGCAGGGCTCGAAGAGGCCGCGTCCGTGGCGGAGCGCCGCTGAAAAGCTCGATAGCCAGTAGACGTGGCCCGAAGGGGGGCCCGAAGGGGGGCCTGTCGGTCCTCGACGCTTGAAAAACGTGATGCTTGAAGCCGACGCAAGCGATGCCTGACACGCTGAGAACAGTGCAACTGCTACACATAAGTGCTGTGATGCTTAAGCTGGCTCCGAAGCGGTCGCATCCGTGGCGGAGCGCTGCAGCCAGCGTGGCCAGAGGTGCAGCGCTCTGCTGCTCGATGCGTCATGCTCGAAGCTCGATGCGAATCATTTCTGATGCACTAAATATGTAGTATATAATTTGATTAGAATGTATGATGCCTCGATCGGGCCAGAAGCGGCAGCGTCCGTGGCGGAGCGCCGCTGAAAGCCGCGTGGCCAGAGGTGCAGCGCAACTTCGGCGCCCTACAGCGCTGCAGACGCACGACGCGAACGCGAAGCGACCTGCGTCGCGGTGTTTCTGGAAGCAGATGCACAGATGCGAAGCCGACGCCGAGGCCCCGACGCGGACGCGAGGCCGGAATGGAGCAGCCGCCGGACAATGGATACATACATACATACATACACAAGCGACGAGCCCCCCTTCGGGGGGCTCTTACGCTTTGATACTGGAAGCTGAAGCATGACGCTTGATGCTGCCGGAGCGCTGCAGCCAGCGTGGCCAGAGGTGCATCGCGCGGCAGAGCGCTGCTGCTCTATGCATGGTGCTCGACGCTCAATGCAAGCGATTTCTGTCGCAGTAAATATAATGCATAAGTTATGTTCAGAATATGTGATATTTCAGCAGTGCTCGAAGCGGCCGCGTCCGTGGCGGAGCGCCGATGAAAAGCTCGACAGCCAGTACACGTGGCCCGAAGGGGGGCCCGGAGGGGGGCCCGACGGGCTGTGACGCTTGAAAAACGTGATTCTTGAAGCCGACGCAAACGATGCCTGACACCCTGAAAACAGTGCAAATGCTTCACAAAAGTGCTATGATGCCTCGGCTGGCTCCGAAGCGGTCGCATCCGTGGCGGATCGCTGCATCCAGCGTGGCCAGAGGTGCAGCGCTCTGCTGCGCGATGCGTCATGCTCGAAGCTCGGTGCGAATCGTTTCTGATGCACTAAATATGAAGTATGTAATTTAATTAGAACATGCGATGCCTCGGCTGCGCCAGAAGCGGCCGCGTCCGTGGCGGAGCGCCGCTGAAAGGCGCGTGGCCAGAGGTGCAGCGCAACTTCGACGCCCTACAGCGCTGCAGACGCACGACGCGAACGCGAAGCGACCTGCGTCGCGGGGTTTCTGGAAGCAGATGCACCGATGCGAAGCCGACGCCGAAGCCCCGACGCGGACGCGAGGCCGGAATGGAGCAGCCGCCGGACAATCGATAGATAGATAGATACATACAGTGATGCTGAATATAATACTTATGATACAGTGATGCTGAATATAATACTTATGATACAGTGATGCTGAATATAATACTTATGATACAGTGATGCTGAATATAATACTTATGATACATGATGCTGAATATTAAACTTATCGATTGTAGAGACGCAACAAAAACTCGGATCACAAAAGTAATTGATATTCAGAAACCCCTTGTTCAAGCCGATCCACGCTTCGCTTTCGACGACATGACCGTCCGTATGTTACGCACAACTTACGAAGACGACAAAGCCACATTGTTGAACTTAATTGCGGACCGCGGATCGCTTTAGTCTCCTCTATGCATCCCTGACGACTAGAACGGATGTTTATCGTGCCTGATGTCACAGCAAACGCATGGAGTCGCCTCAAGCACAGATCCACACATATTTAATGCACTGATAGGCTACGTAGTCCCAGTATACCCCCGTTGCTGTGGGAATAATGTTCTGCAGGGGTATATCGCAGCCTGAGTATACCCCTCTCAAGGGTATACCGACATATCGAGATCATACCCCTTATTCTGTTGATTTTGAACTTATACCGGTATATATACCCTATACCCATGTACCGGTATAACCCCTTATACCAGTATAGGCCAGCCCTATGTGACATGCATGGTCAGTATCTATGTCACATTCTTGAGTCATGACCTTGTTCGATCCATACGGGGCGCTGGAATGCGTCTTCTCACTCGCAGGCTGGTGAGTGCTACGTGTCACCCTGTGCGTGCATTCTCATGTGCACATGCCTTGGCCGCTACGAGGCACTTTCACAACAAAGAGAGATCTCTTTTGTTCAAGAGACAAGCACGTCTTATGCCATCATCATACCGTGCTGGCTGTTGCATGAAGATCTGCTCCTCCAACTCGCTTTGAATGAATGCATTTTCTATGTCAATGGCTCTCGAGATCAAAGCTTGCAACAATGGAGAAGAACAAGCGAGATGTACTCGCACACACAACTGGAGAGAAGAATGCACTGTAGTCTACTCTAGGTCTTTGAAAGAAGCCATCAATCACAGGGCGAGCTTTGTAGCACTCGATTGAGCCATCTGCATTCAACTTTCTCTTGAACACCTACTGGCATGGAATGGCCTTCTTGCCACGTGGGGCTGTCATGAGCTCCTATGATTTCATGGACACGAGAACTTTGTACCCCTCATCAGCTATTACCTTGCTAAATTAAAAGCATGGACATGTAACGCATAACGCAGGTCTCCAATGCGGTTAAAACACCTTGATATAACGCATAACTTAGGCCGGATACATCGTGTCTCCAGGAATATTTTGCACACCCGTAACGCTTCGGGCACCTCACGTCACTAATTGCATGTCGCGGCTCACCCACTGGTACGTTTGCAACATCTTCGAACTACAACGCACGAAGTAAACATGCAAATATTATCTTTACAAAAATGCGCTTGCAATGTGGCATCATCAGCTAGCCCCTGGTCTAAATGCTCCCCTGCAGCCATGCGCTCTTGCGTATCGTCCTCGTCAACCTCATCATCATTCATAAGCCCAAGCATGCCATCATATTGGTAAGGGTTGGCATATTCACCGTATTCGTGGTGTTCAGCACCTTGCTCATCGACGATGCTGTCACTATTCGACATGTTAGCCAAGCATCCAACTTCACGCGCGCGATAAAGAAAAAAAAATATCGATCTCAATGGTCAATGTGGGCATATAAAGTGCAGAATGTCATTTACATGTACTTTGGTTATGCCACTCAAACACAGCCCGTGTGACACCGCGCTGCAGCGCGCTGCAGCGCTGGTGTTGCAGCTCGCATGCGCCTTTGGCACATGTATCGCTCGGCCTTCGCGTCGAGTCTCTAGAAATTTAAAAGCAGCTATGACGCATAACGGTGGCCAAATTGTCGTGACTCGGATGTATTTTGTACACAATAGCGCTGCCATAGATGTCCATGCTTTTAATTTAGTACGGTACTTCCAATTATGTGCTTTTGTATCAGAGAGAGCTGCTTGAATGGTCATGAGCTCAGAAGGGAGCCCTATTGCCAAGAAATCATGTGGCCATTGTGTGGGAGTGTTACGGCTGGACGTCTGGTGGACTCGGCCTTCGTTGCTATATGGGACAATTGCAGCCGTGCTTCGCGTGGGAGTGCTTGAAGCTTGTGCGCTCTCTGAGCGCTGGAGGCATTATTAAATAGATAATCAACGACATTCTTTAGGCATTTAGACAACTCATCTACACACAACCAAAATACAACAAACATATGTCCTATGATCACGTGGCGTGCGCATCGCTCCTGATCTCGCTCCTAGTACTTGCCACGGCATTTCTTCTGTTGAGAGGCTGTGCTGTGGTACGTTGAGCTGTGATGTGCCGTGCTCTACTGAGCTCTACTGCGTGGTGCACCAGTGGCCATCACCTGGTCATGCCTCACATGCTCCGATCTTTCGCTTCCTTACTCCCGCCTCCCGAAGCGGCCCCACCCACACCATCAAATACACCGGTTGCATGGATAAGAGGTTAGGGGTTAGGAATTATGGTTAGGGTTAGGGTCAGTGTAGGGTTGGGGTTTGGGTTAGGGTCATGAGACGCATCATAGCCCACCCAACGGACCGAAGAGCGAGGGCATGTGACAGAGATGTTGTCATCATCGCATACACATCAGCGGCTTGTGCCATCTTCAGATTCAAATACAAATGTCCTACATAGTGTACACAAATACCTCTTGATACACTAGCTTCCAACTCCCTCAAATTCAGCCATGCTAATGATTCTCTTGAATACCTTGGTCTCACCACAAAGGGGGCGACAAGTGGATTGCATTGGCTGAAATTGTGTGTAGCATAGTGTACAAGTTGTGGTGGTTGTTGTGGTCAGCCCTCAGAGCCTTGGCACCTCCCTTCCTCGCCGACACGGGAGAGCCTTCTGTCACCATCCTCATGCATGTCTTGTCGAGATTTATTACTTGCGTTGCACAGAGAAGCAACATCCCCTCTTTTTGCATGGTGTGATGCCATTTGCTGCAGCTGCCGCCAGGTTACCTAGTTATCTCGAGTCCTGGAGCTCTTGTTGGAGATCCAGTCTCATGCACACCACATGCTGTCATGCATGTGCAACCCACCGACTCGCGCTGTGGCTTAGTCCGTGCTATGCTATGCTATATAAGCTTGTGTGTGTGAGAGCGTAGCCAGTCATCGTATTGCTGGTCTACGCATGTATGGTCATTATGTTTGATGCTTGGTTATGTTGGTGATGATCGTGGGGTTAGCACGGTTTATGTAGTTGTGCAGGTTGACTGCCGTATGCCGTGTGTTCTATCCGTCAATACTGAGCAGTGGCATATTCCAACAGATTATGGGTCGCTAATCGAGTCCGCAGTGCGAAGCTACGTCGATTCATTGTGAGGTATGTCCGACTATAGTCGCGACGGCGATGGTACCGGCAGCTCTAGCCAATCTACCCGGAGCCCGATCGCGTTCAAGGACTTGACCTTGAATTGCGGGCCAATAATCAGCAGTAATCTCGATGTCTGGCAAACTTACATTGAAGCATTTGCGATGACTCTCGGTTGCGCACAAGCGCTCACCAATGATCGCGCTCCCGTGGATCAGCAGCAAGCTGCAAAAGTTCTTATGCTAAAAAAATTTGAACAGATTACAGACATCTGTTCGTTTTCACAGCCGAACCACACGGCGAAAAAGATTTTTGACAAGCTGAAAGAATCCAAAGCCTTGGGTCCTGTAGCACGACAAGCCATGCTCGTGTCAAAGGACGCGTCACTTGCACCAGCGGATGATGAGACACTGCAGAGTTATGTGACGAAAGCCAAGGAGCTCTATGCAGGTCTTGAACATGCCAAGTTGCTCGATGATGCCAGATTTATGCTGTGATTTCTGACCTCCTTGTCATCAGTGTCAAGCTTGATTTCGTGGGCACAAACTTTTGACCACACGGCGTCAAAGTTTCCTGAAGTAGCTACAACCATGATTGCCAGATTCTGGGACAAAGCTGATGAGCCGCTGAAGGGCATAGGGAGAAGATCGGGAACACCATCTACAATGAATGCCTCTGGCAAAAAAGTATTGTGAATTTTGCGAGATGGCTGGTCACACTGAGACTGAATGCAGTAACAAAAAGGCAGCTAAGGATCAGTTCAAACAGAAACGAGCTGAGAAGAAAAAGCGAAAGAATGGAAATGGTTCCAATCACCAATCCAATCACTCAGCATTCTTTGCTGTTAATGCGGCCTCAAAGCAATCCTCAGACAAGTGGATCATCGATAGCGGATGTACATATCATACGACAAATGATCTTGATGCACTCTCGAAGGTCAAACGCATCGACGGTGTATGCACTTTGGCGAACAAACAGAAAGTCCCCATTGTGGGCTGAGGCAATGCAAAAATGAAGGACAGTTATGGGCGCGAGTTCACACTCAAGGATGTTCTTTATGTGCCGGACCTTCATGTCAATCTCATCAGTCTCTCAAAGGCGCACAAAGCTGGAGTTCACTACCAGCGCACCGCTCAAGGATTACAGACAAACTGAAGCTGAAATCCCCAATCGAAGATGATTTGTTTGTGGTGCAGTGTAGCGTTGCCAAATCCCTAGCGGCAAAGCCTGCGAGTGATGATGCAAGGCACGGCAGGTCCTATGCATCAGTTGCGAAACAAGTTGCAGCTCAATTGTTTCACCGGCGTCTTGGCCACACACGGATGAGCACCCTGGAAAAGATGTCATCACACGGTGCAGTGACTGGTCTCCCCGAGCATCAGTTCTTCAAAGAAGAGTTACAGTCACATGCAGTTTGCGCTCCATGCGCGGAAGGCAAGCTCAAACGAAACAGTTTTCCTGAGACGAATGTTCAGTCAGAGCGACCACTTGAGAAGATTCATGTTGACATTGGCACAGGCTTCTCACCAACGAATGAGGGACACAAAAAATTCGTTGTCATTGTTGATGACTGCACCGGCTTCAAAGTGACCAAAACACTTAAAGCAAACAGTGATGCCCCAGAGGTTGTGAAGCAAGCCACTAGTGTCATGCAAAAGGTGTATGGGGTCAAAGGTGCTATGCTCAGGTAAGACAATGACTCAGTCTTCACGTCAAATGACTTCTGTTCGTGGCTATCTGACAACAACATTGAGTTTCAGCCTACATCGGGATACAATCCACAAGAGAATGGCCATGCTGAGCGAGCTATTCGTACAATTGCAGAAAAGTTGCAGCCACTCCTTGACAACGGCCTCAAGTCCAAGTACCGGGGATATGGTCTCACCCATGCTACCTATCTCTCCAATAGCACATCCAGTGCTGGCTCAATGACTCCGTGAGAGAAACTGAAAGTCGAGAAGCCAGATGTTTCTATCCTTCCCTTGTGGGGTTGCACTGCATGGGTCAACGTCCCAAAGCAATGACGTACTAAAGGAAAGCTGCCACCGAAAGCTCGGGCTGGGAAGTTCTTGGGCTTTGATGCTCCAAACATGAAAGTCTACAAAGTTCTGATGCTAGACGGAAAGATTGTCACATCACGAGATGTACTGTTCGACGAATCCGCAGCTCCAGCAAGTGCAGCGTCTGATGACACATCTGACTCACTCATGCTGCCAATCCTACAAACTGAGAAGACACAATACCAACCCATGCCGCAAGAGCAGCCTCCTGCCGAATCTCACGTTGAAGATGAGTAGACAGGGCAGGAACCTTTGCAGGAGCCAGAGCATGAGCCACCAGCTATTCGTATTCCCTCTCTTGTTGCAGCTAAGCCTCGCCGCAGCTCCCGTGAAAAGAAAGTACTACAAGATCCATATTCAAAGTGGACTAAATGGCCTGAGAATCGTGCGAATGCAGCTTCAACAGATTCAACAGTATCAATGCTTTTTTTGCCCGTGGGCTGCCTCCTGAGCCCACTTCACTAGAGGAAGCAAACAGAGGACCAGAAGGCCCCCATTGGCTCAAAGTTGCTGAAGAAGTAGGAATGGCACAAAGGCGAGGTCGAGGACCTCGTTCCAGTCCGAGGTGAATGAACTTTGCACGAGTCTCGTACCGAGGCCGAGGTTAAAAAATGGCCCACCTCGGATGGGATCTAGGTCCCATTATGTCGAACACTGCTTAAAGTCTCGTACGCACTACTAGAAACTGATTGGAAACCACATATTCCGGAGACAGGTGCACAAGCCCAGGGCATGAACAAACTATAATTAAATACTCACATTGATTACCACTGGCGAAGTCGTTTGAAGGTGAGTACTGTTGACAAGATGGTGTTTGTCGCACAGAACAAAAATGCATTTGTGGTGGAAGCCTGTGATGAGGAGGTTTTAGTAGCGGACATGGAGGCACTTGCACATGAGGATGCACCGAGGGAGGTGGAATCAATTGAATGACTATTGTTAGGTTTGTATGTCTACTGTATTGTATTGCAATGCTATATATTGATTGAACAAGCGTGATGCTGCTTTGTACATGCCTGCATGCACACCCGATCCGAGGTGAGATAGTGCAATCCGAGGTGAATCGTATGAGTCCGAGGTCAAATCGTACGAGTCCTAGGTCAACTCGTACGATTCCTAGGTCACCTCGGTTGATCTCGTGCCACCTAGACCTCGGCACGAGACGAGATGGACACCCACCTTGGCTCTGTGTCATTTCTATGAAGAAGAGATTAAATCGTTGCAGCTGATGGGTACGCGGGAGCTCTGCAAGCTGCCACACGGCCAGAAAGCAATACCCTGCAAATGTGTGTTAACAAAGAAGCTCAAATCGAAAGATATAAGGCTCGGCTAGTGATTAAAGGTTTCCATCAGAAGCTTGGCATTGACTATGGCATGGGTTTTGCTCCCGTTGTCGGGGCAGACATCATCAGACTATTCTTCGCAATAGTTGCAGCTTTTGATCTTGAGTGTCACACGATTGACATCAAGAACGCCTTTGTGCAAGGTCACTGTACCGAGGAAATCTACATGCATCAGCCAACATGCTACTCAAATGGGTGCGGGAGAGTTTGCAAAGTGATCAAGTCGCTTTACGGCTTCAAACAGGCCCCCAGGGTCTGGCACGAGACACTTAAGGATCATCTTGTGTTCCTCGGATGCATTCAATGCCTTTCGGACGGCGCACTCTTTCTATTTCACAGCGAAGAGCATGGACTCATCATCATATTAATGTATGTTGATGATCTTCAAATTGCCGCTGATCAGCTGTCCTCTGTCAACTTCATGGAAAAGCACATTCTCGACAAGTTACCAGGTACTGACAAAGACGACACTGACTACTTCCTACAAATGTCAGTGATTAGGGACCGTCCCAACAAAAACATCATTGTGAAGCAGACGCGCCACATTGACGATGTTGTCGAGGAACTTCAATTGACGAATGCCCATCCAAGAAGTGAGCCTATGATTGAAAAAGTGCACAATGATCCCGCAGGCACTCATTCAGTTCAGCGGATGACATCACCAGATACTGAAGGTTGATCGGTATCCTGATTCACATTGCGGATTACACAAGACCTGATGTTGCTTACGCAGTGGGCTACCTATCAAGGTTTAACCAATACCCAGATTCAGGGAAGCTGGCAAGAGCTTTTGATCTCGTTAAGTACCTCAAAGGAACCAGCGACATGGGTCTCCACCTTGACGGTGACACTGACTTCCACGGATTTTGTGATGCCAGCTATGCAGATTGCAAAGACAATGCTCCTGCAATTGACGACATTCGCTGGCAGTCCACCTCTGCATATGTTGTTCATATGTGACATTGTTATAAAAGAGAACCTATTATGTGTGCACTAGGAGGTTAGTAGCGCCTATACATGGAGAGCCGCCAGGTTGTACGAAAGGTCACTACACGATTAGGGAGTATACTGCATTGGATGCAAGGCAGTATAGGAACCTATGGAAGATGTAAGATAAAGGTTACTTCAGACTTGGACGCATACGACCATATGCGACCATTCGTGCATGTCTACATTGGCCCAATGAAAATGGCCCGGGGCGAGCCGCTCACGGAGCGCCCCAAGTATGCTCATGCATACTATCCAAACATAACACGGGTTGGGCCCTTGGCCACCATACCCATGCGCAGAACGTGCGCGTCATGCATTGCAGGTATATCTAGACACTGATTTATGACAGTCCCCTATAAGGTCTTCTGATCTTGAATTACATGCAGCTTCTTTCGAACGTCCTTCAATGCAGGTCCAAGCAAAACCATAGTGAAGACATCAGCTAACTGGACTTTGGTCCCTACCCACTGCACTTGGATCTCATCTGCCTCTACAAATTCTTCTGCCCTGTCCTTGCGATCGCATAACCGACGTCATTTCTGGATCGTCCACAGCGCCCAAGGCCTTTGTATGATGATATTCCTTGGCTGATGGATCATCGGACAGGCCACTCTCGTTCCTTGAGGGAGCGTCCATTTCAATATCCGTCGTGCAATGTTGATCGATGCTCTTCGCTATAGCTGCAACCTCCAGTCCGAAGCAAGGGCACGGCTTCAAATGACTTGGATCCTATGGGACTGCATGTGCCGCAGCGGCACGGCCGTGGAATGTGGCCTTGCATCTGCGTATGATGCGCTGCGCCGGGAGCATAGTATTCAAATAGTCCAGGTGGAAGCTTGCATCCAATGTCGTACATAGTATCCTCTCCTTGGGGATGACATCCCCAAAAATGACACCATTGTTCAGGTTATTGTCCTTCGTATGCAGGTGGACCATATACATTAACGCATTCATTGCTTACCTTAATTATGATGTACACTGTAATCGCAAGACAAAACTAATAATAACTGGTCTTCAGTTAATCACATATTTTCAAATTAACATGTAATTACAACAACAAAATTCTCTGTAATTTGTGTTTTAATCCGTGTTTAATTGTAATTCAGCAGCCCAAGGCCCTACCCACTGCACTTGGATCTCTTCCGCCTCTACAAATTCTTGGACACATAGGTGCCGCACTCGAATATGTTTGGACCTATCACTAGAGATTGGGTTGTTTGTAAGGATATTCGCATTTTTATTATCTCCCCAAAGCTCCGGTTTTTCTGGACGAAGACGCAAGTCTAGCAACAATTGCTTGGCCCACATCAACTCGTCTGGTGCACTACGCATTGCTATCAATTCTGCCTTGGTCGTATCACCAGTTGTGATCGCCTGTTTCTTTGACCTACATAACACAGTATTGCCATACACCCGTAGGAGTAGGCCACCTATGCTCTTCAAACTCTTGTCATTTGCAAAATCAGCATCAGTGTATCCCTCAAGCAAACAAATTTTCTCAGACGAGCCCTTAAACACCAGACAAAGTGCCTTCGTGGATTGCAGGTTCTCGGCGCATGCTGCACCGCTGACCAATGCTCCTTTAAGCTACACCCCATATGCTTGGCCAAAGCATTACATCAATAAGAAATATTAGGTCGCGTAACTACAGCTAGGTACTGGATTCCCCCTACATCACTCATGAACTGAGCGTGCTCTACCTGAGTGGCAACCTCAAGGTCAGGGTAGTTCGCACTCATCAACTGTTGCCGTGGCACCAGTGGAGTCGGACTGGGTATGTAACCTGCCATGCTAAACTTTTCTAGTAGGTTCACAATCTTCTGCTCCTGGGACAATGTGATTGTTCTCTTTTTCCTGTCACGCTTGACAGAGGTGCCTAGTGCCCAAGCCAAATCGCCCAAGTCCCTTCCGGTGAACACGTTGAGAATTCGGTCTATCAACTCCTTCAAGCCCGTGGACCGTCCGAAAATAAACAAATCATCAACCCATAGGAAGATGAAACATGTACCAATTTTCAAAGAATACAGTGCAGGGTCTGAGTGTCAGCAAACAAAGCCCATCTCACCTAGTAGACGTGCAAGCGCCTTGGGCCATTCACATGATGCTTGCTTCAAGCCATACAGGGTCTTAGGCAATTTCCACACTCGATTGGTGCCATCGTTCAGGTTCTAGGGTTGTTCTACATAAACGGTCTCATTCATGACCCCATTGAGAAAGGCACATTGGATGTCCACGTGTTTCATCTCTAGATCCTCCACTGCAGCTACTGACAAAACAACACGAAGAGTGGCATAGCTCCCTACTAGAGCCCACGTCTCAAATAAATCTACACCCTCCTCCTGGGTAAACCCTCCAGCAACATACCGCGCCTTGTAACGCTGGATCTCTCCCGTAGGTCCCCTCTTAATCTTCATGACCCACTTACCAGAGATGGTCTTAGCCCCTACTGGCAATTCTACCAATTCATAGGTGCCATGCTCACCCAAAGAGTTCACCTCTTCCTCCAGAGCTACCATCCACTTCTCCCTATCAGGCCCAACCAACGCTGCCTTCCAAGGTGGATTGTCTGGATCAGCAGGTTTCTTCTTCATGATAGCAGCAACCCGGCGGGATGGACGTCGCCGGCTTGACTGACCACCGCCATGTTCCACATGCTCAGCTACGTGCATCAAGCAACGCACTGTCAGCCGTATCCGCCATGCTTGAACTGCCCGCAACCTTTGGTACTACTGTCAGCTCACTCACATCACTGTGCTCATCATCACATGCTACAACATCGCAGAAACATCTGCATGTGGAATCAAGCGCCTCCGTACAAGCGGGTTCCATTTTGTTCTAACTGGACCAGACTTCGCTTCCTGCCCATGGGCATTAGCAGTAGCGTCATCATGCAAACTAATCTCCTTAGCAGGATGCATGGACTCTCCAGCGACATGTGAGCTGGGCGGACTTACCTCTCCCCTAGGGACAAATCCGCCTCCTGAACCAAACATGAGTTCCTCCCCTGGACCCAGGCGGCTAGCCATAGCTTGGCCAAACCCGGGCATGTCAAGGGAGGGTCCCCCAACCTCAGTTGCGTCACCTCGCAGCGGGTCAGCCGCTCCCGCCGTGGCAGTTGGCGGCGGATGTTGTTCCTCAACGCCGTCCATGACGCTCACCTCATCAGTCTGTGGGGCATTTGACCTCGGAGCTCTGGCGGGGCTGCCAGATTCCCGAGCTCTCCCCTGCTAGGCACGGCTCCTGGTGAAGGGCCTCATTTCGATCTGAGCGCCACTCAAGTCCCGGAAGTTGTGGACTTTGGAATAGTTAAGAGTGTCCCTATTGGCATACATCTCCCCCGACTGAGGAGGATAGCGCACTGCTGTCTGCCCCAACACTTTGGTGCGCACGACATCATGCACTCCTTCCACCACCTCAGGTGTGGACATCCTAGTCCTCCCCTGCAACTCTACCGGACCATCCGGCTCACCGACTCTGGGCGCGATGCTACGACCTACTTGCAATTCCTCACGCAAGTCACGCAGCTCTGGCGTGTCCTCCATATGCTGCGCGGGCGCCAACTGGATGAAATCACTGTCATGTAATTCACCAAGTTGTCTACCTATGGCGAACCCATCGAAATCAAAAGTAGCAGCGCCATGCACGCGCATGTGCTCTTTGCGGGACTCAATCAAATCCAGATCGGGAAACGGAGGGGCACCAGACATCACACACTTCTCCAGATCGGGACCAAACGTCAACTCCTCTTCCGGGCCCATAGGCATCAGAGGCACATTACCCCGTCACAGTATCTAGCGTACGCAACTGATCACGCAACATGGCAGCACTGTATGCCATTTGCCGCACCTCCAGCACTCTGCCACCCCCGGGGCAACGCTGGAAGACTCTATTCATGTGGGGCCCTTGCCCTGGCCCCATCCACAGTACAAGTTCACCCCTGGGGTCTAACCTACGCAATTTATCAGAATCAAGGTAGACGTAGACCGGCAGCCCCCATGGGAGCATCTGCGCAATCATGAGCTTGACACGCTCAGAGTCATACGTCTCTTTGTAGAACAACGTATACGGGATGACATCTGCAAGATCATTGTCTATCCATTCTTTCCGCAGCATTTTGTTTTCTTTTGCTTCATCTATCTGCTGCTTAACTCGTTCTATAGTTTCTTTGCTAGGTTCGACAGCCGAAATGTCGGCAGTGGTCTTATGGACCCCCCCAGACTGCATTGTATTGATGTCCCTACCCGTCGTATTCCTATATCTACCTAAATTGGTCAAAACGCGCTCAAGCTTGTCCGCAAGATGTTCCCTCTTCAGGCGGTTCATGACAGCGGAAGTAGGAACCAGATTCGCTACAGCGGTCCCACACAACACCCTCAGGCCATGCACGGCGTGTTATGTTGGTTGGACACATGAGTGCTCTAAGTCTATCAGAAGTGGCACCACATTCACGCTCAGCTATGCCATTGCCCTGATGATTGCCTGGTGCACAGTCTTCCCAAACAATGTGCTTGTCACGAAGATAGACCTGGAAGACATGGCCCAGAAATTCTCCGCCGCGGTCACCACGCAGGAATCTAACATGTCCTGGAACAGGCGGCTGGCCTTTCTTGATGACAACTTGCCCAGGAACAACTGTAGAATTGCAGTGTTCTATGATCTCTACAAGCAATTCAGGGACTCTGGACTTTGCATCCATAGGGATAGTGAATCTAAAACGGGAAAATTTATCATATACAATCAGCGCATACTTTGCTTTCCCAACTCCCATAGGAGTAATGGGACCTAGAACATCTGCATGCAAGCACGCCCCCGGATACGTCGCACAGGAGTGCGTGACTGTCTCGCCGTGCTGGCTAATAGACCCGGTACCATTTCTAGCAATCATACAGCCGTGGCATTTGTCTATCTCATCGCTCACTTTTGCCGGATCAATACGCAAGCCTTGGTACATCTTGGTCTTAGCCATCAGACGCAGGTTTGTGGCTACTGTGAGGAAGCTTACATGAGACAAGAATGTAGTACCGTACAAAATTAAACCCATCGATACGTAACGCATAACGCAGGCCTGCAGTGGCATTGAAACACCTCGCTGTGACGCATAACGGTGGCCATATGGGCCGTATCTCCAGGAATATTTTGTACACCTGTAACGCTTGGGGCTCCTCACGTCACGTACTGCATGTCGCAGCTCACCATCTAGCACGTTTGCAACAACTCCAAATAACAACGCGCATTTTGCTCATTCAATCATCCTCCTCATAAAATTTCGTCTGTAATGTGTCATCCTCGGCCATCCCCTGGTCTAGGTACCCCAATGCAGCCATATGGCTCTTGCACCCCATGTGGCTCTTGCGTCTTGGGCCAATATGCCATATGGCTCTTATTTTGAGTCTTGCTAAACGTCCTCGCCAACCTCATAATCTCGCATGAGCTCAAGCATAAACATCTAGATCATGGTTGACGTACTCATCGTAATCGTAGTGATCATCACCGCACTGTTGTTGGTCTACGTCGGCATCATCTTCGATGCTGTCACTGGGCGACATGTTTGCTAGACACACAACTTCACGCTTGGCGACAAAGCAGTTTCACTGTGCTAATTGTTGGCATAGAGACTCATCAGCTGATGTGCCCTAGCTGTTGCATGTCCCTTACATGTACTTCGGTGCTAATTTTCAAACACGTGCCGTGTGTCACCGCGCTACAGCGATGCACCGCTGCTGCAGCAGGTCGCGCGCTCTGCGCACGCGCCTTCGTCATGTGTAACGCTCAGCTGTACTCCGAGTCTCCAAAAGAATTAAAACAGCAATAACGCATAACGGTGGCCAAATTGTCGTGCCCTAGATATATTTTGTACACAATAACGCTGGCCTCAATGTCGATGGGTTTAATTTAGTACGGTATTCTTTTTTGCTTGTCCAGGCACATTAGGAGACCCAACTAAAGCTGCTACACGACTGTACGAGACCTCGTCATCCTCTAGCTTTGCAACCGAATTGGCAGCAGACCAAACAACGGGATTACTGACTCGCGAGCCCCATAGGACTGGCTTGCCCACATTCGTAGTCACAACAAACACTGGCTGATTCTGGTGGTCATGCGACTTAGTAATCCTACCCTCCGTGTGGCCCATGGCCTGGTCAGAAAACCCAGGTACGAAAACAAGATCACCTCCTTCTGTCGCCACACGAGTTTGCAAGGTGATGCCGACATTCTTCAACAAATGTGTAGACAAAATGTTGAAAGGGCAGTGCGGCACATACAAGCAATTCGGGATCTCAATGGTCAGATCTTTGATCTCCCCATCCATTGTGACATAGGACCCCCGACGGAAACATATAGTTCCCTCCCCTAGAACTGGAATATCCTCATCCCCTATTGGGTGAATGCACTCTACAGATACAGAATGCATTGACAAGAACACCTCGGGGTTCCTAATGACATGGACATCACATCCGCTGTCCACCATGAAGTTCAGGCTTTCGCCCAGGTGCGCAACATCTGTCATAGAGAAGTCGTCGCTAGGAAATCGCACGACAGCAACAGAGTTGCCACTGCCCCGTCCTCGTCCGCGTCCTCTGCCGGCGCCTCGTCCCTGGCGGCTGGCGTTGTTGGCAGCCTGGTTCTGAAGATCCTTTCAGACTTCCGGATGCAGATCCGGGCAGTCCTTCTGGAGGTGACCTGTCTTCTTGCACATGTGACAGGTGCGCGTCTCGCCATTGGCGATCGCGGCGACAGCTGCCGGTTGTCCCCGATTCCCATTGCCCCCTCTTTAGCCATGGCCTTGGCCGTGGCCTCGGCCTGCTATGCCACCACCATGTGCGGGCCCACATGCTTCTAAAGCCTGGGCATGGTTGGTAATGGCAGCTATCTGAGTCAGGAAATCTTTTCCGCCCTGCTCACTACGCAATGATACATACTCTCAGCCGAGAGGCTCGAACAACTTGTTGCTGACCTGATATGGAGCAGGAGCAGCACCGAGAGCAGTAAGCTGGTTCACCAGCGACATGATGAGGGTACAATAATCCTCAACTTGTTTTGCCCTGGCACCTCTGAGCGTGGTACGAGAGAACCTATCCCAGAGACTCCTAACCTCAGCCTCTTTGCTGGGCATATACTTGGCTCTCAAGGCAGCCTAAATATCACACAGCGTAGTATGAACCCGGACATACTCTAAGTCCTGTGCAGGCAGCTGAAAACATACTACGGCCAACACCTTATTATGGAGACTTGTCTCAGGTCCAGTGGGGAAAACAGTGAGCAAATGGTACAGGCCATGGCCTTTCAACCATAGCTCGACACGGAACTCAAAGGTTGAGAACCTCTCGCCCCTTGCAAAATCCCAAGACGGGGTCTTGCCTTTGTCTTTTGCGGGTTCACGCACAGACAAACTCTCATTGCATCTACAATAGCATTAGCATCGACTACAGTACTAGGCGGATGGAGATCAGCGACGGGGTCAGCATTGCCTTGAGCCATAGCTCGCAGCGCAGCAGCCTGAGCCATAGCTCGCAGCGCAGCAGCCTGAGCCTCAGCATCCGATCGCGCCTGTTCCGCTCGCTGTAAAGCATCACGGAGAGAGTTCAACCTGGGCGCGCATTGCCATAGCATTGTCAGCCTCAAGCTGAGAGGCAGCTCGGGCAGCAGCATCATGCGCTTGGGTGCCGGCTGCAGGGCCTTGTGAGCTAGCACCAGCTCTTGCAGCCCTACCTGTGGCTTGAGCAGCTGCAGCCATGGCTGAGCGCTCAGCCTCGAGACTTTGTGCATCAGCCATAGCTTCAGCATCAAAGTTCTCGTATGATTCAGGATTAGACATCTACCTACAGCGAAACAAATCCGTTTTCGCTAAGGGTCAAGTCGATCAAACCCGTAGGCTTTGACGACGCACAATCCTAAGCCGTCGTCATTCAGTTCACAATCAAACATGTGACAACCTGTGACATAATGACGGGTGATCTGGTCATTGATTACGCACTGATGACATTGCGGTTGCCTAGCCGCGCGCAATCATATGACAACCACCACATCGCGCAACTAATGCAGCGACACAACACATCACCGATACCATGTTATAAACGAGAACCTATTATGTGTATATTAGGAGGTTAGCAGTGCCTATACATGGAGAGCCGCCAGGTCGTACGAAAAGGACACTACACAGATCAGGGAGTATACTGCAGTGGATGCAAGACAATATAGGAACCTATGGAAGATGTATGAGAAAGTTTACCTCAGACTTGGACGCATACGACTATATGCGACCATTCGTGCATGTCTACCGTGGCCCAAATGACAATGGCCCGGGGCGAGCCGCTCACGGAGCGCCCCAAGTATGCTCATGCATACTATCCTAACGTAACACAGGTTGGGCCCTTGGCCACTGTCAGAAATGTTTCATTCGCGCAAGTCAGACGCGTAGTCTTACGTCAGGTCAGGTCAGGAGGCCAGTGTTCCATACCTTCTGCGCAAAGAGGTAGAACCGAGGAACACTGATGGGAAGATGCTCATACCGTGAAACAGTAAGAAGAAAAGGTTACAGATCTTAGTGTGCACATCCTTGTATGCACACTGAACACTCAAGGTTACGGCGGGAAACCCTCGCAGGATCTCCCTCGCTACACCGGGACAATCCCGCTGTCGGCTTACCCCTACACTGGATTCGCTGATCGATCGTGCATGCGTGCACCGGTCACCACACTGCTGCCCGCAGGCGCATGCATTGTGACAGCCACCATAGCCATGCGCAGACTTGCGCGTCATGCATTGCAGGTGTACCTAGACACTGATTTATGACACCAACACCGCTGACATCGCCGCTGTCGCTTCCCAAGACCACCGTCGACAGACCTGGAGACTTCAGCATCGGTGCATGTTCACGCGAGACATCGGTTTCCGCCCACACCACGTCATCGACAGCTCCACCACCGGGTCCGGCGGCCCGCGTTTCGACCGCTCCCCGCGCCCCGCCGGGCCCGGCCCCGCCCAAAACGCCGCGCATTCGACGCCCACCGCCGCGTGGCGGCCGCGAAAAGTGCTAAAGGACTCTCCTGTCGAGCATCATCCACCCGGACACGTCGAAACCATTCTTTGTTGTCACAGACGCATCAAACTATGCGGTTGGTGCATCCCTCGAGCAAGAATCTGTTTCAGAGCAGCGACGTCCAGTGACGTTCTTTTCTCACAGCCTAAATCCGGCTGAACGTAACTATCCAGTTGTTCGAATGCAAGCGCGAGTGGAAGCGTCATACCGTAAGTTTAGTTGGGCGAAATGTTAAGTATGTGTGCGGAGTACTTAGCACATGACGCCTGAGATCTGGGATCACACCTACATGGTCAGTATCTGAGTCAGATACTTGAACCATGACCTTATTCGACCTATACCGAGAGCTGGAATGTGTCTTCTCATTCGCGGGTTGGTGACTGCCACGTGTCACCCCGTGCGTGCATTCGCATGTGCACCTTGCCTTGTGCGCTACGAGGCACTTTCACAACACCAACAGGCTCTACAAGCGAGCGCTGCAAGCCCCAGTGCATGTGTCTAAGACATCGCATTAAAGCGGTCCACAATGGCGTTCTGTATTATGTCCGCGACATAGTGCATGATGTTTACGCATGCCTGACCAAGGCCTGCTGCGTCGCACGTTGCTGACTGAGATCACGACTCGCCTTTAGCTGGCCACTTCGGCTGGGAAAAGAGGTTCCACGCGATCTCACAGCATTATTGTTGGCGTACCATGCGCCAGGACATGACAGATTACGTCCTACGATTCTCGAAATGCCAGTTGAACAAGCCAACCGTTCAGCCAAAGCTTCCGCTGCATCCGCTGGAGGTTCCAAAGGGACCTTTCACACTATCATTCTTGATTGGTTGAAGTGACTCCCAACTACCGCTGAAGTTTACGATTCAATTCTGAACATCGTTGACAAGTTCAACAAATGGGCCATTGTCGTCCCGATCGCAACGCAGTCGACCACTAAGGACACAGTTCGCAATCTTTGAGAACGAGTATTTAGCTGGGTTGGTTTACCTGAAGTGATCATTGGTGACCGCGACCAGGGCTCTACCGGCCGGTATTTCCCTGTCGGGAAAACCGAAGCCGTGCCCCTTTTTTGGTCGGGTTGGCCCCGATATGCAGCCTGCTGGATGTCGGGGTTTCCCGACGACCCCATCAGGTTCCGTCGGGGGTGTCACAAATAAATCTCGGGTGATTTGTATTACCATTGTAAGAGTCACAAACAGAACAGGCCCAACAGTGAGCCTTGTTGACCGGGCCTTGATATACATGCCATGGATACTGAAGCTGGCGATCGCGAACTTTCTTTTCAGACAATCGTGGCATATCGCCTGAGCGTTCTGCTGTCATTTTCTTCGAAAAACTGGCTTTGTTGCTGCCTAGGTTGGCTGATGCAGAAGTTTCGGCCGTTCGCATGCCCTTGACCAGTGAACCCGAACGAATTCGAATGCAAGGTCATTCTCGCAATGCGCAAGCAGCAAGCAGCACTGTTGTGACTCAACGGGTGAATAATCTTTCATTGCAATATGTATCTGGTGCCTTCAGGCCCGCTAAGCTGTCGGGACCAGGGCCGACAGAATTTCGGGATCCCGACAAGCTGTCGGCGTTTGTCGGCGGTCCCGAAAAGCACCATCGGCGGCCTGCGGGCACGCCCACCTGCACCCCCCTGGCTTGTCGGGAAAACCGACGGCTCGCTTCGCTCACCGTCGTTTTTTTTGCGCTTTTCCATTTTTTTTCGGGAAACCGATCGGGATATAGAGCCCTGTCCGCTGTCCGAGACTCTACGCTTACTGCGTCTATGATGCAGGCTCTTAAGAGTTTCCTCCAGGTTGAGCTACGGCTCTCCTCCGGGTATCACCCACAGATGGACAGAATGAACAGTTCCATCGTGTTTTTCTCTCGTCTATGCGTTCATACGTAGATCAGTACCACACTGACTGGGTACGTCGTGTTCCGGCGTTCCTATTCGCGTACCCCAACACTGTGCACTCTTCTACAAGATATACGCCTCACAGGTTACTGTTTGGCTGGTGTCCTCGCGACTTGCGTGCGCCTCTGGCTGTGTTGCCGAAGTCGCCTCATGTCGATGTTGAGCTGTGGCTATATGGCTACGCGTGAACTGTCAGCCATCAGGAGGTCTCCCGTAGCCACTATGTTTGTGTCTACCAGGGTGCAGCCTGCACCGGAGATCTATGCTTTGTGCCGTGTACTGCCCTGTCCTGCCCAAGGAGCCGCCCCAGTACTAGAGCTATAGTTATTCCTCGTGAGACGTCTGTCTGTGTGTGATTTCCAAGCCAACGTGTGTAACTCGAATGAAGCTTAGTTCCCCCGAGTTTCTGCCTGTCACTCTGTCTCTGTGTCTCTGTCTAGCAACATCGTATCCCACAGTCTAACGCGAGCGCTTTTCCGAGTTCAAAGGAGTTCATCTCACTCGCGAAGAAACACGACAGGCAATGATCCGCACTCACAAAGCATCAGATCGAGCACATGTCTATCAGGCAGGTGATGTGATCAAGATATCTACAAAGGTACTGGATGTTGTTCGCACGTCTACGCAAGTGCCCAAGTTGCTGCCCAAATACGTTGGTCCGTTTCAGGTTGTCTCTGCATCCGGACACGGTACAGGCACATTGAATTTGCCTGACGCTTTGCTTATTCTCGCATACATAACGTCTTCAATGTTTGTGATGTGCGCCCATGGCTACATGATGGGACGAGCGAAATAGATGTTTCCTACCCGGCTTTGCATCCTCAGCCCTCATACAATCCGAGTGTGCAGATCTTAGACCGCAAGCGGGCTGCTGGCAGAGCTCCTACTGGTTTATCATCCTTGCTGGACATTCCTGCGGAGTATTTCATGGTGAGGCATGATGGCGGTGTTGAGTGGCTTCATCAGAGCAAGCTACAGGAGCCAGAAGAAAGGAAGTTGGTGAAGATGTTTGAGAAGAAGTTTAAGCCCACAGAGAAGCTGAAGTGTGCGTAAGTGAAGAGCTACGGTTCGTTAATAAATGAATTCGATGAAGACTACGGGAGTGATGATGGGGTGGATGTAGTGTGGGAGAATACTCTCCATGATTATTTCGGCCCTGACCGAGAGGCCTGAGTTGAGCCATGTCTGCTTTGCTAATTTATTATTCTTACTTTGAGTGCTGTCTTCTCCTGTGCAGCTTGCAGCTAGGGGCGAGGACTGATGCCATTCGCCAGACTACCTCGTTATCTCGAGTCCTGGAGCTCTGCGCTGCTGTGTGTCTGCTGTGCCAACCAGCCTAGCACTGCCTGGTACTGTTACCTGAGCACGTTAGTTAATAAGGCGAACGCCACAGGTTAACGTCGGATTTCGGCTCAGTAGCTCCATTCGTTATCTTGTGCAAGCTTGACCTTTTGTTCCAAATCGCATCATGGTGCCATCGTTTGTTGGAAGCCGCCACTTTGCCCTCAGTCTCCACCCGACACGAGAGTTCTGCATACTGCGGTGCAATTGCAATGCCTGGATTTGGTGTGGCGAACTTTGGACAGCCTTGGCACACAATGGGGCGGGTTGTGGGAAGTTTGAGAGTAGGGCTGGGTCTTGACGAATTTGGTTCAGGTGGAAATGTAGTCCGTGGCTTTGTGCAGAGACTGAGCATCCAGCAAGGACCAGGGGGTACTGTGTACTGCCATCTTGGTTGTGGGCGGTTATTCGAAACTTGCCGTGTGGATCTGCTAGGGTTGGCTGGGTTCTGTTGGCATGGAGTGTGTGCGTTTGGGTGCTTGTTTTGGGTCTCTGCGCTTCGTGTGATGATAGGCTGTGCGAAGGTGGATGGATGGGTTTGTTACAAATTGTGGTGGTGAAAATTCGATGCTGGTAA
Organism: Ulva prolifera; assembly: GCA_023078555.1. Lineage (NCBI taxonomy): Eukaryota > Viridiplantae > Chlorophyta > Ulvophyceae > Ulvales > Ulvaceae > Ulva > Ulva prolifera. The sequence goes on along the minus strand of CM041202.1, from coordinate 3,555,982 downwards.
AGGTATCATATGTACTGTCCAATGCCTGTCGAGCTACCAGCAATTCCGCCTTGCCACGCACATACAGTGTGTGATTGACCATCCAATTGCAAGCTGCATGAGCACAAATCATGTCACCTATGCAACATGCACCAGTGGTAGCAAAACTGATGGGATGGCTGCTGCTGGTACAAGTGGCACACATTGACCCACCTATGCAGCACAAAAGGGTTCTGTGACCGTTGTGTGCCATTCAACCAGCTTCGCATTTCAGGTTTGGCACAGGGTGGGCGCCCTTTCGCGGACACCCAGGCTCAAACTTTACTTATTGTTGCAGCATGAAAGATGTAGACAGCACGGTGTATGTAGTTACAAAGGACAGAGGCCGGGAAGCGAGCCGTTGCCAGGAATACACACGCAAATCCACTCACGCAGTCATGGCACTAGGCCGGGCACGAACACGTACCACAGCTCGGCCAGTGATGCCAGCCAAAGATTGAAGCCCCGCACGGAGCACAAGAGCATTCCCCTTGCACAACGCCACACTCAACCGGCGCAGAGCATTCGTCACAAACAAAGCACGGTTCACCTTGCCACACCGAGACGCAACCTCCGCCAGCCGATTCAAGTGATTCATGGCAGGCCGTCCCAATCGACCATGCGTCTCATGCGACAACGGCACAAAACTATACGCATCAGGGTCGTACAAACGATAAGCAGTGCGTTTCTGCACGTCCCGCGTCTCCGCAGCACCCCCGTCCTCGCGGGCCGCACGGCCGCAATAGGAACCAGCACAGGGGTTCACAACCGACACATCTCCTATGCACAAAGGGTCACCCGGCGGCATAAACATGATGTCCCCCAGTTTCTCCTGGGCCACTGCCCTGAACACCTGATCCAGCGCCGTCGCCTGCGCGGCAGCGGCCTGCTCCCCAGGCCCCGCCGGATCCTGACCACCCGGCGCCGCCGCCGCCGCCGCCAGGGCCGCAGCCCGCGCTGCGTCTGGCGCGTGGCACCCCATCTGGGCGCTGTGTCCAGCATCGGCGTCGGCGGCCGGAGCAGGCGTAGGTGCCGGCGCCTCGTCCGCGCGCGCGGTTGGCGGCGGCAGCGGGGTTGCAGGCATCGGCGCCGCGGGCAAGGTCGCCCCACGCGAAGGGCCCGCGACCTGGGAGGCGGGCTGGGGCGGAGCAGGGGGGGTCGGGCCCAATGGGCCAGCATGGATCTGCCTCGGAGCGGCCGCGAGCCGCGCGCGGACGAACGGCGCTGTGCGCGGGATGCGCGTGGATGCCACACGGTGTATGTATGCATGATTAGACATAGCCGTATCCATTTGGACATTGACAACTCCGAAATCCGGTGTTGTGATGCGCAATCATATGTACAGGGGCAAGCGTGCAGGCGATTTAATCCCACAGTAACCTATGCACAGCACTTCGCACTGATGATAGACAGTGCCACTTGCAGCAGAGGAAATCGGCGAAATCTTCACCGAGGATGATGATGATGAGACTTCACCGAGGATGATGCCAGGCTTCTACCTTGACCTGGTCGCAAGGCCAAGGGGTCTTTTTATCCACGTAAGCTGGAGATACATACACCGCTGACCCGGGTGACCACTGCTGTACCAGGTCGCAAAGGTGAATGCATGGATTGCAACAAAACAACTCGTACTTCGATTTCAGAAGTGTAATACATAGTCTGATAGGAAAGCCAGCCAGTAAGATCTCTTGGCCACTCAAGAGGTCGCTCACAACAGCAACCAGTCAGCCTTGCGCCTCAAAGAATAGTAGCTACGTGGCATTTCGCTGGCCGATACTCAGGCTTCCAAACTCTCCGCTGGGCCGTCAAGATGTTGCGCTGGCTGTGGGCTAAAACAAAGCACAGCCAGCCAAGCGACGCAGAGCGATGCCAATTTTACTCTTCATGGGCTGCGACCGGCCCAGCGGAGAGCGCGCTGTGTTCCTGGCCCTGCCAGCTCTGCACCTGCGTGGCCAAACGAGCGCATCGACTATAGAGACTACAAAATGTATTCCAGAAATTCAGCATGATGCAGGATATTAACCGATCACGTCTTGCGTGCATGGATGGGCGACGTGCACATACTTGTGCATCACGGCTCTGCGCACCCTCTCCAAATCTAGTACCGTGGTGTTTGTGGGGCCGACGGTGAATGCAAGCTGTAGTGTGCAGCATACCATGTGAAGTTTTTGGTAACCGCATCTTTGCCGCTTGCATTAAACAGCGGCATGGAGGTCTATGCGGTTATGTCAAATGTGTGGGACAATGACCGCGTGCAGCCGCGCGCAGCAGCTGCACTCTCGAAGTTTCCGCCCGCCCTCCGCGCGGCCGCGGAGCTCCGCCATGATGCCAGCCTAGTTCACAAAGGACAAGGATAACGTACGACGAGCTCAACGTCAGCCGAAGCCTCCTCCCTAGAGCTCGTAAAAGGGCGGTGTCCGTCGCCCCTCGTACTTTACGAAGCCAGCATGTCCACTTGGGTCACACATGCAGTTGCACTGCGGTGGCGCTGCAGCTGCGCTGGCGCTCGCGGCGGTACAGTAATCAACGCATTGTGCGTGTACACATTGCATATGATTCTGACTGTGCTGTCCGGACAGTGATAGGCGCTGTGCGACCTGGTTGGTCAAGGCAACGTGACCACGAGCCGGCAGCGGGGCCTGCAAATTGGCTGCATTCTTGAACAATGTGCTTGCTACAGTGAAGTAGTTCCACTATCTGACATGCTTGTCTTTGAGCTTGTGCAGTTGCTGCCGTGTCGGGGAAATTGCTGTGTTGCCTTGTCGATGCATTGGCCCGTGCCCCTCCGCAAGGCCGCGTGTTTTCTGGAACACAGTTCCGTCGCAACGAAGAGACATCAGAAACGTACTGAAAGTATGTCGATGGTGTCTCGGTGGTCAGTCAATAACTGCGTCCGCGTTGCAAAAGCTCCGCAAATACTAACACTGACGTTGACCTCGCCCGTGGCTCTGTAGCCGCGCTTGACACACTCAAATGAACCACAAATTCACCTTTGTTGTACTGCTGACCACATCTCTGTACCGTAGTGGAACCGCCGCAAATGGCACCGCAACGGCACTTGAGTTGCTCTAGGTAGCCGCGCGTGACAATTCTGATCGCCGCTCTATTACAACATCGCGGCAGTGATATGACATTCGATGTTATGATTCGAAACGTTGTCTGGCTGCTTTGCGTATAGTCCTGGTTTTTACGCAACAGCTGAGCAGGTCTCTGCAGTAGTGTATTGCCAAAGTCCAAAGACACTATAGTGCTGGCAAGCAAGCACACCCACATTACGCGAAAAATGAATTAGAGCTTGCATTGCTGCTCAGCTGTGAGCCAGCAAGGCAGCTCGCAGAGACAAGCTTCTGGCGAAAGGCAAATTGTTTTGCAGCCCGCGCTGGCCAACATCGCAGGCATGCACGCATCGCAGCGCTGCCTCTTAAGAAAGCCCGTTCAAGCTTATTGTAGCGGAATAGCAGACAGCGGTCGTTTGTCTTTACGTTCCATGGCTGGGCAGTGGCACGTTCTGGTGGTGACTGCTAGTGGCAGCGGTCGTCATATGCGCGTGACACCCCCATCCACGTGGCGGTGGCGTGACCTGAGGGAGCGACCTCCTTATCGAGACCCCCCGCGGCTGGGTCACGGCGTCATGCTTCGTACTTGGCGAACCGAGCATGACGGCATGGCCTCGCGCGCAGTTTCGAATCGCCATCGCGGTGGCCCTGGCGCCGCACGCAACGCAAACCATCCGTACTGCTATGCGGATGTTATCAGCGCCGCGCGACTGCATTGGTCGAGCAAATGCAACCCCGAGCCCTCAGCGGCGGAGCCTGCAGCCTGGAACGGCCCGCTTTCAAACACAATGATATCCTGTAACCAGTTCGGGGTATCTTTGACAGCTACTTATCTTTGCATGTTTTCTGCGTTGCGTGTGCTTGGGCATTTCAGGGACATGTACATTGCAGCCCCGCAGCCTTGCGTAGTCAAGGTCGATGCGTACCATCCATTGAACTTATGTATCGTCACAAGACGATTGCTTGTTACGATTTCGCTAGATTCATCTTTGGAGGCATTGAACCAAGCGGCATGCAGCATTACGTCCATGCTTGTGTTGCACTTTCTGGCCGGCGTGGGCTGCAAGTCAAAGATTGATTGCTTGACAAAGGCTTGATTTCATTTCTACGCAGCTCAGCAAGCGCTAACGCAGCCGTGATATGGCAGAGATTTTGCTTGCCAACTTCATAGTCTCATCGGCCATTGCAGCGAATAGTTGGCATGAGCCGTTGTTGTCCAACGTGTAAGTACCTCGAACAAGACATGGTCACCAGCGGACATCACCCATGATATCAACGACTAAAAGAGCAGCAATGATAACAAAGTTCATGATGTTTCAGAGGCCATGTATATGTGGTCTCATGTTACATGAAGCATGTACAATCTCGCGGCTGGAGTATCTCGCAGGCTGCGGCAATCGGTATACAACAAGCCCCGTGTGATGCAGCAACGATAACATGTATGAAGGCGTAATTCGATGTCGTATATCTACCGATGCTGTCCGGCTTGAGGAAAGGCAACCGTTGCTGTTTGCATTAGCGCAACTATATCGAGATACTGCCGCTCGTACGCAGCTATTCGCTAAACATTGGGCCAAAAATAATTCAATCATACTTGAGTGTGTCTAGAGTATCTCACAGCTCTGTTAAAGAGCATACGCAGCCTGGAAGATGAGACAGCACATGCCGCTGCAAATAGCACGGCAACACAGCCTTCATCTAGTCCACTATGCAACGTCACATCCGCTATGGGCAACGAACTACTTGCTTGTTATTGCAGCCATGGCAAAGGCGCCCCCATGGGGCCCCAGCGGGTTGTTGCCTGCGCGCTGTTGGCCCGACGGAGACACCGTCATGCTCGATTCGCCAAGTACGAAGCATGACGCCGTGACCCAGTCGCTGGGGGTCTCGATAAGGAGGTCGCTGAGGGAGGTACTTCCCCACTTACACTGACGACAAGAGGGCGCTAGGACGCCTCGAGATAACGAGGCCAGGAGTCAGCCCAACGCCGAGTCCTGCACTTGACATAACAGACAAGTACATGTAGGGAAGAGACAAACAAGCACAGCATCGTTCGTTGCTGAGCCTGCATGAAGTCTACAGGTCCAGCTTAATAAGAATCGCAGCAAGATTGGGTAGAAGTATGGCACCAAGAGGATACAGGCTACAGCACCGGCCAACTTGAAGATGGAGCAGTACATTTGACACATACTGAATTCACGCGTTCAATTTCGACGAGCGGAAGTTGCGTGGCGAGGGCGCGGATACCGATGGTTGTTGCAGCAGTCAGTCCGTCTCGAAGCGGAAGCACGGAAGCGACCAGGAATGTCACCGACAGAACAGATTTCATAGCGTTGCTAGAGAGATGATGAATTTGGGCAGGATAGGAACGGACTCTGGGCAGGACGGTGCCGACATGAGCCTGACGGAGCACCAGGATCAAGACGATGGTGCTACAGACCCCAGCTCAGGAATTCCAAGTGAATGTGTTACGGCCCTCAAATGGAATAGCTGTCAATCGAATCACTGAAGCCCAGTACATGCCACATGGTCAAATTGCCGCCAGTTTTATATCTGGAGGCGGGCTATAGCCAAGAGGAGGCTCCGATCTATGCAACCGCGCCTGAGTTTATGGGCTGTGAGACACATTATTAAAAGCAGACAATCTGTGCTGCGTGGCGCCGGTCGCCACAACATGGCTGCTGCTGGAATCTGCCCGAGATACACATCACTCCCGACCTCGTCTTAGGCACAGGAAATGTATCGCTGAAGCAAGCAACATTCGACGAGCTACTAACTGCTAGGTCAGTAGCAGGGATGACACCTAACGAAGACTCTCACTGCAAGCTGATTATGTACTGTGACATATCGCGGGCATCAAATTCGGTCTAGAGACTCAGCATTAGACCAGAGCAAGACATGAGCTGATTGCAAACAGAAATACAATACATCAATACGCCACCATAACGAGGACCTGCTGCGGCAGCGAGCTGAGACCTGCCCAGGTGCAGAAGAGCGTGGACCTGCTGCGGCAGCGAGCTGAGCCTGCCAAGGTGCAGATGAGCGAGGACCTGCTGCGGCAGTGAGCTGAGCCTGCCAAGGTGCAGATGAGCGAGGACCTGCTGCGGCAGTGAGCTGAGCCTGCCAAGGTGCAGAAGAGCGAGGACCTGCTGCGGCAGTGAGCTGAGCCTGCCAAGGTGCAGAAGAGCGAGGACCTGCTGCGGCAGTGAGCTGAGCCTGCCAAGGTGCGGATGAGCGAGGACCTGCTGCGGCAGTGAGCTGAGCCTGCCAAGGTGCAGAAGAGCGAGGACCTGCTGCGGCAGTGAGCTGAGCCTGCCAAGGTGCAGAAGAGCGAGGACCTGCTGCGGCAGCGAGCTGAGTCTGCCCAGGTGCAGAAGAGCGAGGACCTGCTGCGGCAGCGAGCTGAGACCTGCCCAGGTGCAGAAGAGCGTGGACCTGCTGCGGCAGTGAGCTGAGCCTGCCAAGGTGCAGAAGAGCGAGGACCTGCTGCGGCAGCGAGCTGAGTCTGCCCAGGTGCAGAAGAGCGAGGACCTACTGCGGCAGTGAGCTGAGCCTGCCAAGGTGCAGAAGAGCGAGGACCTGCTGCGGCAGCGAGCTGAGTCTGCCCAGGTGCAGAAGAGCGTGGACCTGCTGCAGCAGCGAGCTGAGCCTGCCAAGGTGCAGAAGAACGAGGACCTGCTGCGGCAGCGAGCTGAGTCTGCCCAGGTGCAGAAGAGCGAGGACCTGCTGCGGCAGCGAGCTGAGATCTACGAGGCTATTCAGCTACTAAAAGGCGCTGTAGTGTTGCCACAGGCAAATATGAAAGCCACAGGCAAAAGGGAAGCTCCATGAGGGCAATGCTATACATGTATATAGTCTACAGAGCAGGACACGGGATGACGGTCCACATTTGTTTAACATGCTATGTACAGCCAGCACAGAATCAATCGACTTGTGGAGCAGAACAGCAAAATCAGCTAGCCAATGAGCAGAGCAGTGTGTCAGGTGCCAAGCTGACGTGGCCTGAACATTGGTCTGCCATGGGCAGGAAGGACTAGCACACGCCGCAGGAATGGGCAAAAGCCAGCCGTGGGCAAAGGAGCACCGTCCTACCGAGGGCAGAGATACAACAATGAATCGCCATCTGGACCGAGAGGTACAACACAAACGCGAACACAGAAATGAGCTGAGAGATAAAGCGATCACCTGCCACGGGCGAGGAGCCAAGAGAAACAGATAGAACATTGAACAGCGATGGGCACAGAGCCATTACGCGAGGCTTACAACAATGAATTGCCATGGGCACAGAGCCACGATAAGGTCGAATAGAGAAATGAATTTAGAACCTGCCATGGGTGCACCATGAGCAGAGCAGAGAGATACCAACGACAGGCCATGGGCACAGAGCCACACGCAGCGAGATCCAACAATGACCTGCCTTGAGCAAGGAAACAGAACAATGACATCATGATGCCACGGACGCAGAGCCATGAGGAGAGAGACACGACAATGACCGGCCATGGGTTGAAGCCATGGGCAGCAGGATACAGCAATGACTGGACATGGGCACAGAGCCATGAGTAGAGAATTACATCAGTGAATTGCCATGCACATGAGAACAGAACCATGGGCAGAAACAAGGACTGGCCATGTGCATATTGACGTGATCAGAGAGATACAGTAATAACCGGCCATGTGCGCAGAACCTTGTGGAAAAAAAAAAAAAAAAAAGAGAGATACAATATGACATGTGATATGCACGGAGTAAAAAGTAGAGACTCAGAGTGTTCACATAGCACGGGGGAGGGAGAGAGATACAGCGTACCAGATGACATGCCACGGTTAAGGAAACAACGCAGTGAACTGACTTGCCAGACGCAGAGAATCGGCTGCAGCAGTGAACCAAAGCTGCGACGAGCAGTGACCATTCTACAGCATTTAATCGACCTGCCAGGCGCGGTGGACTGACCTGCCCAGGTGCAGAGGATCTGCTGCGGCAGGGTGCTCAGCGCTGCCAGCGGCAGAAGAGCGAGGACCTGCTGTGGCGGTCAGCCGAGGGCTGACTAGTTTCGACGATGGAGGGCTATAAACTCGCTGGCAAGCAACAGAAGCAGTACGGAGAAGACATCATGTGGGGAATGCTGTACGGCTAATTGAGCAGAACACCAATTGAAGGACAGCTACTGAAAAAACGTGCAGCCAGCACGGACTCAACTGACTTGGAACTGAGCAGCTCAGACAAATTTCATCAGGACTCACAATCAACAGACTAGGACCCCACAATCAGTCAACGCACACCTGCTGCGGCTACCACCGAGTTTGACAGCACACCATTGGCAAAGAAATCAATATTGCCTATGACCAGCCGGTGGGCAGAGAGAATACCGCAATGACCTGACACGGGCCCAGGATCACGAGCAGAGAGAGAGAGAGAGAGAGAGAGAGAGAGAGAGAGAGAGAGAGAGAGAGAGAGAGAGAGAGAGAGAGAGAGAGAGAGAGAGAGAGAGAGAGAGAGAGAGAGAGAGAGAGAGAGAGAGAGAGAGAGAGAGAGAGAGAGAGATAGAGAGGAGGGGAACATCATGTGGGCAATGCTCTACGGCCATGAAGCAAGACACCATTGACAGACAGTCGACTACACCCTCCGAGGCAAGACAGATGTTTCCTGCCAGTGCATAGAGTCCGAAATCACCAAGAACTTGACCTGCCATGTGTAGACAGCTGCAGATTCATGGCAGGCTGCAGCATCCGCTGCAAGTGGAGACAGCGACAGCAAGCCATGGGCAAAGAGCCTCTGAGAGCGCTGGCCGGACACTAGGCAGAGAGAATCCAGCAAGGACCTGACATGGGCACAGAACCCTGAGCAGAGGATGAATTTATGACTTGCCTCGGGCACACAGCCATGAGCAGGTAGATACAATCATGACCTGTCATGGGCACATAGCCATAAGCAGAGATCTCCAGAAGCAGCAATCACCTTGTGATGCCTTGGTCAGAGAGATAGGCTGACAATTTGACGTTGCCACAGAGGGTGCACCCTAGGCCTACGTAGGCAGAGAGTCACAACAATGACCTGCCATAGCCCATTACCCCGGGGCACATTGCCACGAACGGAGGAACAGATTCGCGATCGCCCGTCAACTTGAACGCAGAGAGATACAGAATTTACCAGTCAGGGCACACACTCATGATCACGAGCAGAGTGGGAGGCTCATGCCGTGCCATGGGCACAGAGTGATTGGCTAATGTCCAGCCGTGGACAACATGTACATGGACTACAGGTCCCGAGAGACAAGAGCAGAAAGATACATAGACCTGCCATGGCCTTCGAGCCACAATAAGGAAATGAACCACGCATCTGTTGCGGGCTTAGAGCAATGAGCAGACACGTACAATGAACACCTGTCGTCACAGTGTTGTGTTATACAGCGCCATGGACAGCAACTTGCTGTATGTATCTTCAAGAAAGTTTCTGGCGGTTGTGTTGTTACCGCGTATGCGGCTGAAGATCATACATACAGAGAGGCACAAATTTCATGGTGAGTCTGCTCACGCGGTATCAGGAGCACCCGTCAGAAGAAGGTAGCCAGCTGGCCTGGGAAAATGCGATTATCAACGATTGCTACAGTGCTGCAATATTAATGTGGCCCACATCGGCCAGACCTGGCAACCACACAAGTGGCCAGTGGAACACCGGCTTACAGAGTCTGCTCATCACATGAGACTGGTGGTATAATGATGTACGCCTATCGCAGGTGACGACCGCGGTCAGCATAGCGCTCAAATGTAGCAGAACTGGCCATGCCAGTCCGCCTCATGGTGACAGCAGCAGGCTCCGCAGCAGCTTGGGCAGTTTGCACATGCCCTCTCCGGAAACTGTGCATAGTCTCCCCGCCGTCAACACCAAACCGCACGAGATTAGCCCTCACCCGGTTGCCGGCCGCCTGCGAAGACAGCCGCGGGGAACCAGGCCGCTGGGACCGAAACACAGCCCCAACAGGCGGACTGCCGGAGAGGGCACGCTGCCATTGATATAGGAGGCGGAGGCGCCGGATAGCACAGAGATCAGAGTTCTCATGTATCGCAATCTCCTGGGTCTGGGGTCGCCGAAATTGCTCTGTCTTGCTGCGGCAGGGTACCATGAGAAGGCAACCAATCGGCGCCTCCGAATGAGGGAACTCCCCTGCCCAGGCATCACTGACCGAGACAACCGTACGGTCCGCGCGCTGCAAATAAAGATCCTCCCAGTCCACATACAGGGCATCCTGACCCCTACGGCCACTGTTCCACAGATATAGGATATAGGTAGCATCCCTCAGGAGCACTGATACCCTGGTAGCCACACCAGCAGCCGCTGCGGCGCGCAGCTCAACGTCCATGCGACCAATTAGAGCAGTCACAGTCTGGGGGGTAAAAGGCACAGCACTGCGTGGGCGCACCCCAACAACAGCCTGCCGCCGCTGGTAAGCACGCACAGCCCCGCGCACCAGCTCCGATCGCACTGGATTCCCGTACCCCTCGTCACACCAGTCCCGGCTGCGCCCCCGGAAGTCGAAACACCGACCCAGCGCACTGACCCAGCTTTGGAGGGTAGAAGTGGCCACACCCGCACAGGAGCGGCCGGTTAGGCTTGGGAGAAGATGCTCATGGAGGAACAAGCACACATGGTCTGGGCGGCACGTGGCCCACCCCTGGTCCACTGTGGCAAACATCAGCTGCAGGAAAGGCGCAAACAGCTCGTTGGCCTTGGAATAGTTGGACTCCGTTCGGGGATGACGACAGAAGGAGCGCTCATCAGCGATCAGTCGTTCGCGCTCGGCGCGCAGCCGGGCCTCACGAGTGTTCGGAGACAAACACAGGCCATCTGCAGAGGGGCGACCGGGCCCGAATCGAAGAGCACTGAGATGCTGCTGAGCCTCAACCTGAACAGAACAAGTGAGAACTCAGTGCGAGTCAGACAGGAGTCAGACAGAGGTATGCTGCAAGCAGCGATTGGAATTGGATCTATAGGGCGGGCGGGGCCGGAAGAAGCTTCCACCGGGGGCCACCGTCTCATGCAAACTAATCAGCGGCTACCATCAGCTGAACGATACAGTGTAAAATCAGTCTCTTCCCCACTTACACTGACGACAAGAGGGCGCTAGGACGCCTCGAGATAACGAGGCCAGGAGTCAGCCCAACGCCGAGTCCTGCACTTGACATAACAGACAAGTACATGTAGGGAAGAGACAAACAAGCACAGCATCGTTCGTTGCTGAGCCTGCATGAAGTCTACAGGTCCAGCTTAATAAGAATCGCACCCACCCACCACCCGATAGCAGAGGAACGGAAACTGCAGGAGCACAGCTCGAAGGAGAGAACGCAGGAACAGCCCTACACACACAGAGGAGTAATCAAGAGAGAACCGAGACTCGAGACTGGGAGATGCAACAAACACAGGCACAGCCCCGACCTAGAGAGAGTGACACAAACAGACACACGCTGTTGGTAGCCCGCTATACAACTCCCCAGCTGTGAAGGCAGACAGCTGGCACAGACAGCCCGACATGCATGTGCACATGTAGCCACACGTAGCCATCAGTCATGTCGTGGCGGCGCCCACCCGGGGGCCGGAAGAAGCTTCCACCGGGGGCCACCGTCTCATGCAAACTAATCAGCGGCTACCATCAGCTGAACGATACAGTGTAAAATCAGTCTTCCCTAAACATGTGTAACAGAGTATCCCTAAAAATGACCCGGCGAAGAGCTGAGCTCAGCTGAGCCACCCCAAGCATGCAAACTTGCTATGTACATGTAAAACAGCGTCACGTCCATGTCCACCGCGCCCTATCTTGAGGCCTCAAGATACGGCCCAAACGCATCCACCAATAGGCCCGTTTACCTCGCAAGCAGGCTGAGTCTGTATTGTAATTGCGTTGTAGTGTCCTAGCAGGAGCCGTGTGCCGCAGGACCCGCGGCAGCTTCTCGTCCAGCGTTTGCCGCAGCGTCTCGCGAAGATAAGGCCCGATCGGGCCCGATACACTACGTGGCCGCGATTCACGCGCTCGGCGCGTCGGGCGCCATCTGTCTGAGGCGGCAACTGCGCGGAGCTTCGCGGAGCTTGGGGAGTGCGGACAAGGACGAAATGAAGCAGACGCTGGTGAGCGACGGCAAGATCTGTAAGTGTGCCACGATATAGCTACAGCTAGGGCATACAGATACACTATTTTGTAGATGTGGCATACGCGTACGCCTAGCACGACACCATGGTGCACCAATGCTGTGGACAAATCATCTCGAAGACGTGGGACATGGCCGTGGTACAGGATGTGAGCACAGGATATGCAACTAAAGTGCTCAGAGCGCACGAGCTAGCATGTACCTTACCCGCCCAGGCCATGGCGTGGGCGCTGGATGCAATATTTCTGGAAGCGTCGCGCCAGCCGCGCGCAAACTGCGACCCATATCGATATAATCGAGAGCGCGCGCGCGCTGAAGGTAGAGATCGATCAGCTTTTCCTGCTTATGCCGGCACCTACGCAAGTAGGCTGAGTCCAGCTAAGGCAGCTGGCATGCAGACATGTATGCATTTCACATTCAGTGGCCGCTATGCTGTGCTTCCAACCTACCGATCGGTCTCGAGAGTTCGACAGTGTACATGGGCAGTACGCCATCCAGCTGAATGGCGTGCGCATGTGCCCCGCATGCATGCTAGGATATTCAGCTTGTACCAATCTCGGCATGATGATGCCGGCGCGAGGCGGCATGTGCATGCCTTTTGCTGTGCACAGCCGTGTTGGGTTACACAAGAGGCAACGGGCCTGAAGCAAGCGCAATTCACATATGTATAATCGATTGCCGGGGGGATCAGCTGTACACAACCTGCACCGCTGGCCTGGCAATACACACCCGCATCTACGGCAGCTACCTTTGTCCTTGTAAAACACGCCACCGCGGAGTTTGCGGTGCCAATTGCCTCTCCGGCTATGTCGTCTCAACACACGGCACCATGCTGCAAACACCCATTGACACGGCCAAATCATCCCCATGAATTGACCAAAGAATTCTGAAGGATGGCCAGCCATACATGTCCACGTCGATGCAAAGCAGAGCATCTACCGGCACGCTTTCACACCCATGGGTTGCAACGGCGCCTTTACTACTAACATGTATACCTTCGTGAGCGAATACATGTTTCCGAAGCACAGACAGATGCATCCATAACATACGCTGTGCAGGCTTCGGCGCCGGCGGCGGCGGTGGTGCAAGGTGGCCATGGTGCGGCATGGCCTAGGGTGGGGGCCGCTACCGCGTGGGAGGAGGGGCTGGAGGAGGTGATCAGACCGAAGGCCCACGTTGAGGTGAGGGATATCATGTTTGGGCCACCTAATGACCCCTTGTGCATTGGGGATGTGTCGGTTGCGAACCCCTTGTGTTGGGACGTATTGCAGCCGGGCGGCTCGGGAGGACGGGTCTGCTACGGTGGTGCGGGATGTGCTGAATCGCAATGTGTATCATGCATACGACCCTGATGCATATGCTATCGTGCCATTGTCGCTTGAAACGCATGGTCGGTTGGGACAGCCTTCTATGGATCATTTGAATCGGCTGGCGGAGGTTGCGTATTGCTGTGGTGTAGTGGACCACGGTGTGTTTGTGACGAATGCTTTGCGCCGGTTGAGTGTGGCGTTGTGCAAAGGGAATGCTTATGTGCTCCGTGCGGGGCTTTGATCTTTGGCTGGAATCACCCTGCAGGGTTGGGGTACGTGCTCGTGCCCGGCCTAGTGCCATGAATGAGTAAGTGGATTTGCGAGTAAATTCCGAGAAACGGCTCCATGCCCGGCATCTGTCCTTTGTAACTATATATACACAGTATAATTATAGTCTTGTATATGTATACAGATCCATTGGGACTTTAATATTTGCGAGTTCCGGGACCGTACGAGGCATCCAAGGCACATCTGCTGTCGCAGACTCGGGCTGGTGTCATTGCAACAGCGCAAGGCAACTCCGAGACCGGAGGCGGGCGAACAGCATCCCCACTAACACTGTTTAACCCCACGACCAGCACGACCGCTGTATCGGTTCTTCCATACTAGAGCAGTGCTCTACATCGCCGTTCCTCTGGGGGGAACGTAATCCCGCTGGGCTCTCTCTCACTCTCCCGTTGAGTCGCTGTTATGGGGGGGGGGGGGGGGGGGGGGGGGGAGGCGACCTCACATCCCGCAAGCAGAGCAAGCTTTCAGTGTGGTGTAGTAACAACAAAGCAGTGACATTTGCAAATAGGCAACTGTTATTCACCAGTGGAAAATTAGCCAATCCTTCCTAATTTCCGAAGGTCAGCATACGTCAGCTGCAGCTCGGCATGCCCCAGCTAGATGTCTCGCTCATTACCACTGATGCAGTCACGTCCCCCTTCAGTACCGGGAAGCACATTGGACGTTACTTTGACCCTTTCCTCGTCAGGCTCGCAGCTGCGTTCGTGCCGGACATGCAAGCATGCAATTTCTTCGGCATCGCTCTTCTTTTGGGGCAGATCCGGCGGTTACAAGGATTCAGGAGGTATCCGAAATGACCATGCATTGCACAACAAGCGTACAAGTGTGGCTAAGAGACATCAAGTATTGAGCATGGGAGCTCTGCGTAGTGGTGGAGTGCTGTAGTTGCGGAGCAGATCGCCAGGTACACTATGCACCTGACACTATGCACATGCTCAATCGCTGTAGTGCGGCTGGCTGTCAATTCGGAAGAGATTCAATTGCAGCGTTTGGCTATGCCCTTCGCTCACTCTTCTGTAGCAACATTCCCAATGGAACGCGCTCCGTTTGCTCGGGAGGACGTCCGCTCGCGGTGTAAGCACATCGCGCTCGCTTCGTCGCATGCTGCAAATTTAGCAAGTCCACCGGTAGTATACAGGTACCAGGTGCTATATTCTCCCGAAACGGCTCCCCTGGCATCCCCAAAGATTTTGCGTGCCACTCTATCATGCAGCTACAGCAACCTAGCCCGAGTGCACATCCGCCCGTGCAAGTATATACTACACTAACTACAAGAAACAAGGGTGCCCCGAGGTAGGATAAAGCCCCGGGGCTCCCCATCAAATCAGGGGCTCTCGCGCTAGCTGCTGTGTACCCCTAACCACTCATGCGCGCATTCATGAAAGTAGCAGGGGCTGGTTCGTAGACTGGCGTCAAAGAGCATTTTCAGATGCCACGGACGTGCCGGATCTCTCGAAATCATGCATGATGCATGTGGCGTCCGAGCACGCTCCCCCACGTCCACATATACCTCCTTTCGAAGAAGCTCATTGCTGACGTCCGCCACCGCCTCCCCCCCCCCCGGCCCCCGGCCTCACCTTGTGTCTCACATGGAGCGGTGCGACTCTTATGCATGCTCTCGGGCTCCCAACCACACCAGCAGCCGCAGCCGCCATCTCCCTCACGGAACACCTTCTCAATCTCGTGTGGGGCAGACTCGGGAGCTGCTGGCGTGGCACATGGGTTTGATTGTGGGTGAACGTGCATGTTTGGGCGGGTGAGTGGGCAGGGGCGTCGGTGTTCAAATACCTCAGCAAGACCGACATGTACTTTGCTTGTATGGGGCGGTACGGGACTGGTCTGCATGTTGCGGACGTTCGGCGGCAGGGAGATTGTTCCGTGACCGATGCTGGTAGCTATATGTGAATCGGTTGTGCTGGGCCAATGGTCATGTCAGCAGCTCTCGAGGCTCTCGCTGCCCCCGATATGCCTCCGTCGGGATGACCCGGCTACAAACGAAGGAAGCACCCACCACGCGGCGTACGCCCGCCACCGTCCGGTTAGTACTTGTGCGTGTGACTTGGGCGCGTGAGTGAGTGTGTGAAACAATGAAGTCAGCAAGGCATGTTGCAGCACGGAATCATCTGCATCAGCTGCACTCGAGGTGGACATGTATGTACACATTGATACTTGTGATAAGCAGAGACGGGCCTCCGTATCACCTCAAGGTGCCGCAGCCCCCCAATCCCCACCCCTCCTCAAACATTTATGCAATGTGCGGAACCTTTCGCTGCGCAAGTTGACCTATCCATACCGTGCACCGCGCCTCACCAATGTGGCTCCGATCGTGGCACCCTCCGAATAAAGGCCATGCAACCACCAACATTTTTGCCCGGCTGCAGTTCCAGCTGACTGAGGCAAACGGGAGACGGCGCCTAGCGGGAAAGGGAGCGCGGCTTGCAGCACAGACCAGATGGGTTGTGAGCTGTGCCAGCTTGTCACATGAGATTCTGATTTTTGTTACTAGTACCTTACCCTCGTGACGTCACGGCATTGGCGCGGACTTGTCGAAACACCTGCACGGCACAGCGTTGTGTAAAGAGGGCGTGCAACAATGATGATGTCATCTAGGAACAGCTCACTGAATGCATTGCCGGGCCCTGCAACCATGTCAAAGCCTGGTAGGGAAAGCAAAAGTGGCTGGGCCGATCCGCTTATACATCTCATATGGCAGCGGGGTCAAGGCGCGCACCAGCAAGTGCCTTGATTGTTGCGCTTGCGTCGGTCACCAGCTCTTGCCAATGCACCATCGCGGATTGTTGAGGTGCTGACATTCGGAACGGTCAATGTCTGGGCGTCGCACACGTCACGTGTATCGATCACCAGCGCACCGAGAAAGACAACACGGAAATCGCTCGACTGAGCGGTTAGGATCAAGGGACTGACCACGAGGGCGTACACGCATGCATGTAAGGCCCCACCGGTGCATCTAGTGTTTGGCCTCGTACGGTGGACGGGAGCCCCAGGGCGGGTGCCGGGTCTCAACGCTGCCGGCGCGTACAACTGTGTTTTGCAAGCACTCGCAGGGCGGGCAGCACCCCGAAACCAGCAAGCATTGTAAGAATAAAACGCCCAACGCAGCCACACGCAGCCACACCACAGCCAAAACCAGCACACACAAAACCCACAGCGCCCCCCACTACAGACACAAACATCCAGACCTCCACATACACCCCCAAACCGCACTTCCGCCCCCCCCCCCCCCCCCCCCCCCCCCCCCCCCCCCCCTTGAATGCAATGAAAGGCCTGTGAGCCGCGAGATTGCGAGCTCCTCGAGGTCGTCGGACAGGTCTGTGAGTCCCACCAAAACTACCATGCCCGCGTGACGTGCCATCAGCGGATCCGCGTCGCGGACCTGGCGATTGCACGGCAGATTGTCGTGGACAGGTCACACATTGCACTCTCGAGGAACAGCCGGCGCGAGGCTGCGCCAGACCCTGCAGCCACATCCGAAAGCCTGCTGAGGAGCGCAAAGGCGGGCCAACCCGTTTGTATATCTCAGGCGATAGCGGCACGAGGGTGAAGGCCCGCACCGGCCCGGCCGTGCTGTTCGCGCTTGCCCCGGCCAACGGCCTTTGCCGAGGTGATGTTATAAAGTGCCACGGCACTAACGTTAGAAGTAGCCAGCAGGTTGGTGATGCACACGTCATCGATCACCGACGCACCCGGAAGAATGCCAGGATTTCGTCCCGCTGAGCGCTGCTTGTTGTTGTTGTTGTTGTTGTTGTTGTTTTGCTGCTGCTGCTGCTGCTGTTGCTGCTGCTGTCGCTGTCGCACTCGCTGTCGCACTCGCTGTCGCACTCGCTGTCGCACTCGCTGTCGCACTCGCTGTCGCACTCGCTGTCGCACTCGCTGTCGCACTCGCTGTCGCACTCGCTGTCGCACTACCAGTGACTGTGTGTGAAGGTTGAGGAGGTAGGCTGATGCGTGCCGGATCAGGATGGGAACAGCCTTGTAACTTTCCATGCGAATTGACTAGGGCTGCCCTCAATGCACCTGGACATACTATTAATGCGAAAACTAGAACAGTAATTTTACGGATATTTCTCATCTGAATTACTCGAGTGGTCAATCAGCAAGGTAAGGGTTCAAAAAGCTGTGCTCCGATTATCACGTTGGAGATTTGTACAGCTTGAATGCGACTACGTGCGGCTCGTGTTAGCGTCACCTGCTACAGCACTGGTCACCCTTGTAGGTATGTACTTACAAAATGCAGAGGCCGGGCATGCTAGCTCGGAATCCATTTAAATCCCGGAATCCATTTTTCGGAATCCATTCTCAAACCTATTTACTCATGGCAATAGGCCAGGCACGAGCTCGAACCGCAGCCCTACTGACAACACCTGCCATAGATTGAAGCGCCGCACGGAGCACATGAGCATTCCCTTTGCACAACGCCACACTCAACCGCCGCAAAGCATTTGCCACAAACACACCATGGTCCACCACACCAATTCGAGACGCAACCTCAGCCAGCTGATTCAAATGTGCCACAGCATGCCGCCTAACCTACCATGCGTCTTGTGCGACAATGGCACAAAATCATATGCATCGGGGTCATACGCACGATATGCATCGTGTTTGTGCACATCTCGTACCGGCAGACCCATGCTCCCGAGTCGCTCCGCTGCGATAGGTACCCGCAGAGGGTTTTACAACCGACACATCCCCTATGCACACGTTGCTATCAGGCGGCACCAACATGATGTCCCTTACCTTCCTCCAGGGCCATCTCCGTGAGCACCTCCTCCAGGCCCTTCTATTGCGCGGCCGTGGCCCGCACCCCAGCCCTAGGCCCTACAGCACCCTGGCCACCTCACCACCCCCCCGCTTCCGGCACCTCAGCTCGCGCGGTGTCCGGCGTGGATCGCTCCACACGGGCGCGCTACCCAGCTGTTGTGGCCCCGGCAGCCGGATCAGCCTCTGGCGCCGCGTGCGATGGGCCCGCAACTTGGGAGGCAAGTAGTGGTGGATCCAGGGGGGGGGTGGGCCCGGTAGGATAGCATGGAACTGCTGCAGGGTGTCCGCACGCTGTGCACGGATGAATCCCGCTGTGCTCGGTATGCGTGTGGATGCCACACATGCGCAGGAAGCAATCTGGCCATATTTTTTCAACTGTATTGGTGCCAAGTCCAGTACCCCAACATGAGCGTGCAATTCATCATGTATGTACGCATGATTACAAGGACAATCCATTTGGACATTGACAACTCCGAAATCCGGGACCGAAAGAGGCATCCAAGCTACATGCCACCGCAGAATCTGACTTTCGCCACAGAATGCAACAACATGAGCCTCTGCAAGATGGTACGAACGAAAATCAACACCCGGTACCCCAGCATCACCACCAACACCATCCACACCCACAACAAGCACGACTGCTACATCAGTCCACCGAACACCAGAGGCACTGTCATAATTAATAGGCCGTGCGAGCAACTGCTGCACCGAATCTGCATCGTCGGAGACATGCTGCGAACGATGTGCCGCCGGGACAGGTGCAAGAACTGCCGCGATGGGTGCATGTGCGGTGTATGTCGTGAAGGCATCAGCGGCCTGTGACATTTGAATTGCTACGATGGCTACACAAGACAGGAGACAGACCAGAACGTGCAGACATGAGAACACGCATAAGGCAGCCAGGGCTGTCGAGAGAATGTCGACACTTTGCAGCACATCACTGAGTGTACTCCACTTGTGTACGCATGTGTTTCCTGCTCTCACAATTCGTGTCCGCCAAAACATGTCACAGGGGAGAAAACATGTGAGAAAAAATCACGTCACACTGATATGTCAGACCGGATGTCACACACACACAGCCATATTGCAGCAGTGAAACTCGGACAGACTCATCCTCTACTCTAGCGGATGCTGCTGTGGCACCTCATGCCTTGCATTATAGTAAAGTAAAGTAAATCTGAATTTACTGAGCCGTATCCTATTGAACATTGACAACTCCGAGTTAACGGGACCACATATGCCGATAGTGGAAGAGGGGATACACATAGCGAGAACGGTGGCACCGTCACATACACCAAACCAAGTCCGACCAAACAGTATGATGTGCTTGTGCCCATGGTGCATCGAGTGGCCGTGGCCTTGTATTCATGAAGCAGCTAGGCGCGGCTACGTACATTCACAAGGGGAACATGCAAAATTATGTCCATTTCGAAATGTGCTCACCAAATGGCAGGTTTACGGGCCACAACTTCATGGTGCAACTTGCCAGCCGGAAGATGATCTTCACTTGGCCACGTTAATCATTAATTGGTCAGGTTGATCATCAAAAGCAAAGTGAAGGGTTAACTAAACGGCCTTAATCAACCCCGGATTAAGCCTCAGATAGGCCTAACATGTAATTTGCAGCCCCAGGAGTAATGGCTGTGGCTTGCAACAGTCGATACAGAAATAAATGACCGTGGGCCCATTTCAAAGAGGCATGACGCACAGTTTTACACATCCGCTTGCACGCTAAATCGCTATGGAGGCGGTAATAGGTATTCCAGCTTCAATCTGGCTCGAATTTTCTCGACTGTGCTTCAAAACGACATTTTCAGTGCGAAGGCTGTACTGAGATGACATTGGCTGACCGTGTAGGACAAGAAACACTAGCAGCGCAGGTCAGGCATAACAAGAATCACTTCACATTACCGCGTTGGCAGCAGTGCTTGGATTTTGCCTCTGTGCGCTTGCTCACGGTCAAGGAATCAGTACCTGGCAGACCAGTGCACTCGCACCTCTCAGTTAATTCGCAGCCTACAAGCTGTGTCTACGCATGCCTGAATAAAAGCGTTCTTCAGCCTCCCAAGAGGATGACATCCATGATGAGGGAAGTCCAGAGGATCTTTTAGATAGATAGAGAATGTCAGAACTGCATGCTTGGATGGCATTGCACCAGCTGTTTTCAAAACTTCAGGATGAGAGACTCTACTCAATTTTGTTGAGGATGACAACGAGAGGAGTTGTGGCTTTAGAGCAAGGGTGGTGTAGCACATGATATTTATTCTCACAGCCTTGGAGCAGCTGGATCGTCGACGAGTGCTTCAGGGGCCACTAATATTTGGGTGCAGGTCGCGCAATACGTACACGTGTTGCAAGGATAAAGGCGGCGAGGCGGCAGTACCGCGAAACCAGCAAGCAGTGCAAGAAACCAACCACCAACACAAAATCACCAACCCAGTAAATTGCACCTGCGCCACAGTTGCAATCAGCGCACGCAACAATCGTCGCAAACATCCAGACCTCCACAATGTGGAGTCCATACACACATCGCCACATACACACGTGAACTGCACCTCACACCCCAACTCCCGGGAGCTGTCTCTCGACGGCGGTTCCTGGAGAACACGACGCGTGACATCTCCACGACGCTCTGCTGCGCCGCCATGCGTTGCGTTCACGCCGCCTCCCCGCTGATGGCTCGCCACGCGGGCAAGGCAGTTTTGACGGGACTTGCGGTTCCATGCAATGACCTCTCGCCGCTCACTGGCCATCCGGCCTGAGCGGCGGGCCGCCTGCGGCGTCCCCACCCCCCCCGGCGCGCACCGCCTCTTCCGCGTGATACGACACTCGGACACATCCCATGGGTGCCGTGGCTTGGGCATGCTATGGCCTGGATAGGCTGGCGGGTAACGGCGCTGCCGTGTTGCCCTGCCGCTCTAGGCTGGTCTGATCGGACGCGGCTGCGGAAGGGGGAGTGGGTTGAGGTCTGGGGGCTGGGGAGGGGGGGGGCTGGCGACGGCCGGGCTGTGGGCTTGGGCCGCCGCGGCCGAGCGGGCGGCGAGTCAATTTGCGTGTGGGTGCGGGGCTGCCTGTGTTGGGGGCGGGCTCGTGGGCGGGTGCGTGGGTGTGGTGTGTAGGTATGCGTGTGGGTGTTCAGTGGGTTTCTGTCATACTGTGGTTGGGCGCTGTGTGCGGGTGCTTACTGTGACTGGGCGCTGTTTTCGGGCGGGTTTGACGTGGGTGACACTCTCCTGGCGTGCGTACGTTGGGCCGTTGGCCTACTTTCTCGTTTCCCTGGCGGTAACGGCTGTAAATTTTACATCCTGGGGGCATGATTCAACGTTAATTAACAAAGCTAAAGTAAAATGAAAATAAAATAGGTTAAAAAAGATTCACTTTAAACGTGTTTTAAACTAGTGTTTTGCTGCTTTACCAGTAAAACTGTTATACATGTCGAGGATGCAGTTTCTGCCAATTGCACGGCACAAACACGTCCACAGCCACCGAGGTACACCTATCGCACCACCTATCAACTATCTGCGTCTCCTGAGAATTCTATAGAATTCTATCGTTATCAAGTTTAAACTTGATAACGATGGAGATGCACCTAGTTTGTCAGAGTGTAGGCCACATGGTACAGCACCCTTGTTTTGGCACACCAGGTACTCCTCATACACTTCATCATTAAAACCAAGCAGATTTTCAAAGCATCGAGTTTCGACAACAGCTGCATCATTATCGCCCAGGCGGTGGAGGTTCATTGTGGTGTACACTGTCGTTGCCAGCGTACTGAGTTTCACTGATCTTCTCTTTGCGGTCAAGTTGTCTCCGACATTTCACAGCCTCTCCACAGCTGTAGAGGAGGGCTTCGCAGACATCATTTTAATGGCAGCCTCTCTCGGCAAACATTTCAACAACACCACGAGACGCAACATCAGTCGCTGCATGCTGGCTTTCTGCGCATACTGGAGCCACCAACACCTGCCAAATCAGCCAGATTTGCCTCAACAGAACTGTCAGTTCTGTCTTGTCTTGTGTCATGCCTAGAAGTTGCTCACTGCCACATGACAGGTGAGCAAGCGCATACTGACACGGATTCAAGTACTAGGAGCCAGCAGCAGGTGTGCTGCGAGTTATATAATGGCAACAGTGCTTTGCTAGTGATATTTGTCCTATGAGGTCGGTCAAAGCCATCTGAATACAGCCCTTTTTGGCTTCAACTTCGAATTTAAAGCACCCTAAACGTGAAAATGCGTTAAAAATAAAGTGAAACGAGGTTTTTAAAGCCTCGAAATCGTTTCAATGTTAAAATTGTAAAGTGAAATAGCATTTTAAGTAGGTTGACATGGGGATCACTTTAAATTTATAGCTCTACTAGCGGTGCTACCGGCCACTCCAGCTTTGGCCTTGTACCACACCCCAACTCGAGTGAGGGTCAGGATTCTGACCCCCACACAGCATGTAGTCCCGTTCATTTGGAGTTGTCAATGTCATCTAGAGAAAACGGCCCTGTCAATTCAGTTTACTTTACACACGCACCCCGCCCACAGAACATACACCCATCCCACCCCACCAGCGTGGGTCCACGATGCAGCCGCGCCCGGGCGGCATCTCCCGAGGCCGCCCAACCAGGCCACCCGACCGCCGCCACACGTTCGGTTCATATAGGTGTTTTTCATTATATTCACACGAAAACATAATCTCTCCTGGCTGGTGATGTAAGTTGCATCATTACCCCCCCCCCCCCCCCCCCCCCATCTGGGTTGTTGTATATACGTTTGTGGTGCTGTATGGCCATGCGAGTGGCAGTAAAGCTGTACAGGCCTCTCTGATGTGTGTTGCATTTTAATAGAAAAAAAAAAGATAGTAGAGTGGCAGACCAGCTCATTAAAGTGTGAGGTACTTACATTGACACTAAATCGTTTCATTCCTACTAATTTCACTTTACCTGTCACCTCCATGCTTCAATCATGCAGCCAAAAGTTGAACTTACAAGTCCGGTTGCCCAGTTTCTGTCGTTCGCGCGGTCCCTGCGGTGGACGTGTTTGAGGGGCTGCACGCCTCCACCGGTGGCGTTGGTGTCTCTTTTCCGATGCGTGTCCGATGCTTGTACCTGCCTCCCCGACTTTGTCCTTGTAACACACCCGCGCGCAACTTCAGACTGGACCGTGAAATACACATTAATGAAGTACACATTAATGAAGTACACTGGGCCGTGAAGTACACATTAATGAAGTACACATTAATTAATATTGCTATGGTATAAAAGTATGCATGTTCGCCAGCAACAGTTGAGGGCAACAAGAAAGCCAGCAGCAACAGCAGTTGGCTGTATTATGCGCTATCAAACACTCTCGCGAGGCCTTGCAAGTGCCGATTGGCGGCGGTTCATGAGTCACTTGTTGCAGTGGTCACCAGTCCGAGTGCCACGCTGGCACGCGCGTCGCTCTCCGATCCCGGCTTTCATGGAGGTGCGTTCGACTTGCTAGGTGGCCACGCATCATACCTATCTGTCGCTTCTGACGAGCCAAGCCCGCACACTGGACACTGAATTACCAATCGGCGGTGCCGCTGCACCCGGATCCTGGGTGTGCTCTTTCGGTAACACTGCTACGGTTGATGACATGCCAGTCACTGCTACGGTTGACGACATGCCAGTCTTGCGCATGTCAGCATGACCATTCGCATGTTGCATGTCGCGGGCTGCCGCTCGTCGCGTCGTCAGCATCGCGAAGACATGCGTCTTGCCCTGGCGAGCGGCTGCTCGGAGTCCTCGAACGTGCTTCGCTGCTCCGGCTGCCACGCCATGCCGGAACGCATTATATACACCCTGCTTTAGGCATCGACCTTTTAGAACGCAAAGTGATATATTCAAAAGATACATGGAAGTTCCGGCAGCAGTGGATGTGGATACAGGTACATCATGGTGGCGGCCTCGCGACATCAGCGCCATGATGCATGTGGGCTATCTCAAGTTTGCAGACTTTTGAAAAAACCCAAGTGCACCTAACGATCTCGAGTTCACGGGGCAGCCAAGCTGGCGATCCGTTCCACATCGATGGGGAGGGGCAGGGCACCGCAAATGATGCCGTGCTACGCTGAGCAGCCTGCACTGTATATAAATTTTCAGTCGGTCTACCCAGATCACTTGCAAACGTCAGGCACCTTGTTCGAGTCACGTTGCATCAGCTCCAGAGTTCACCATGTACGTCCCAGCCCCCTGCTGCATGTCCTGTGGCTCCTTACTGCAGCAAACGAATACATCGGCAGACAGCTGATGAGAGCAACGCATCGTGCAATGCGCCGGGGCTGTTGTGTTAAGGGTTGTGTGGTCTTCACTTGTGGCTATGCTGCGGGCATAGACTGCGCAGTTGCAGTTGCTGCGATCAAGGTGATCGGCTGTGGTCCACGCTGCACCAAGGGTGCCCTTGAACTTGCTGTGATGAGTTTGTCTACAGTGAAGGCACAGGAACATGCTGGCGCGATTGCAGGCCGTTTGTTGCATCGTGCCGTTTGATCAATCGGTATGTGCGAATCCAGTGCCGTGACCACTGCGAACACGTCCGTAGTTCCCACTACATGTTTTTTTTGTGACGTGCACGATGACAGTGAGGCTGGAGAATGAATCTTGCTACCGGCTGTTTAACATCTGTCCTGTGCTGACTGACCCTGACTGCGGTGGATTTGTTGCTGTGGGCCGCGGCGTTCGTTGAATAACATGGTGCCCGCCTTTGCGACCGGTCTCCCAGCCGTCGAGAGCCCCGTGGTCCCGTCACCGCGCTGTAGTGCCACCGCTAGCCTACGCTCTGCGCCTGAACATTGTCTTGACGTCCTAAGCGTTGGGTGCAACACTTTTTTTTCGCACTGGAGTGTCGAATCGGCAATGCGAACCTTGCCAGCTGTTCAGTATCTGTCTCCAGGAGTCATATCCATGATGTTCACACTTCATCCGACATGTTCACACTAGCACTAGCGATGCACATGTGGCAGTGTGAACTCAGCTCACATGCAATTACCACATTCGCTGATGTCAGATGACAGCGGGTGTAAAAACAATGTCATCCGTATATGTTGCCCACATATGTGCTGGGGAATAACGCTTTTGCCTCTGGATTCAGTTTTCGATATTGGGCTGTTTGTTCCGAAATCATACCCGTCGTTGCAGGTTCAGTGCTGCGACGCTCGGCCTGCTGGTTGCGGCATCCTCAGTCTTGACTGTGGAACCAGCCACTGCTCGATCTCTTCTGGAGGGTGGCAAACCCAATACCCAGAACGGCAAACCCATTGCTGGTGGCCCTCTGGAAGTTCCCAGGGTGCCTGATAAAATCGTGAAGAAGAGCGCTCCCGAGGAGGCTGAGGATGTTCCTACCCCCGACATCAGTCGTGACATTGAAGGGGCGAAGGCAGAGAAGGGATCCAAGACTGGAGTTGACAACAATGAGGGTGACGAGGGCAATGAGGGTAATGAGGGGATTGAGGACCAAATTCAAGATGCGGATTTCGACGAAGGTGATGAGGGAGATGAGGGTGATGAGGGAGTAAAAGCGCTTCCAGAGAACAATCCGATTGTCCCAGTGTCTGACGCAGCTGATGAAGGTGACGAGGGCGATGAGGGTGATGAGGGAGACGAGGGTGGTACAGTTACCAAGAAGGGCAACCAAAAGGTTTCTGCCCGAGGTGTTTGCACATCCAATGCAACAGCCACCACATACTCTGAGATGACTGATGCGCATGTCAATGCCGTAGCCTCTGTTGCTACGGAGTTCTGCAGAGATGATTTCGATGGTGTCCTTGCCGTGGCCTCCTCCAAGGCAAAGGACTGGGGGAAGGCGATCGCAGCCGTCCTTGCCAAGGCACAGGCCAGCTGTGTGACGTCAGGTAATGCCTTCGGCTGTGCATCTGCGTCGGCAACCGCTGTAGCCTGGGCTGAAGCATCAGCGGAGGCACATGCTGTTGCTGTTGCCTCGTCCGCAGAGGACTGTCCATGCTTGGCCGATGCTGAGGTGTATGGTGCAATCACTGGCTCTATCTACATCGAGATGATTGCGGATGCTTTCTCTCGGGCCGAAGCTCGGGCCTGCTCCACTGGCAACCAGCGCTCCAGCTCTGAAGCTTATTCATCATGTGGAGCTGCTGCTTATGCCGATGTCATTACCTCGGTACGCCTTTCATTTGCCTGCGCCTGCTCAGTCACTATAGCTAGTGCCACTTCAATCAGACTGTGTTCGTAAATTTAATACTGCTGTCAAGCATGTCTGATTTTCACAGGCGAACCATATACATGATTTTGACAGGTGAATTATATACATGTTTCCAACTCTCAGCAAGTGCTGGTTTGTGCAGGCGTTTGCACGTGCCATGCTGGAGGGTGAATGTTGGAACACTGAGGTGTCCCAGAAAGTCGGGGTGAAGGTGGATGGAGACTTCCGTTCGATTGAGGGTTGTGAGCTAAGCGACAGTGGCAGTGGCAATGCTAATGCAACTACAGATGGTTCCAATGCTCAGGCGGTACGTGCAGCATGTTCAGCAACTTGCTGTCGGCAGTACACAAGTTGTCAAGCATTGATCTTGACTGTAGGTCACAATGTACATCAACTGGTGTGAAAGATGTTGATGCGATGTTTTCATGCTACATACGTGTGCATGTATGTGCAGGGTGCTGGGGCTACCTCCGCTCCGGATGAGGAGGCAGAAGAAGAGGTAGAGGAGGAGACTGTTGAGGTGGAATCTGCAACTGTGCAAGAGGGTCCAGGTGAAGATACGAAAGCGAAGAAGTGATCGTGTCGCATATTCTTGACATGATTAAGCACTACATCACTACAGTCACACTCTTTTCCGTTTATGTGTTTTATCATCTTCTGCTTTGTCTAATGACTGTTGAAGAAGGGATATGTTTATACACCGTTTTTGAAGAATAAGGGAGGATGAGGAATGGATGAATAAAAAACGGGGTCATGCATGACATCTGACAGATCACTTGGCACCCGCGGCACATCGGAATTGTAATCTAGACACACCTTGCAGCACACATCTTCCAACTCTGTGTGTGAAGAAACTGAGCATGACCAGACATGTTTACACGAGACAACAATTACAGTTCCAAGTTTATAAATCCGTAGGTAAATTGTGGCGTCTTGCCTTCTGTACCTGTTGTGTCCAGTCCAGAATAGTGTTGGCTGTGCTAGCCTGGCAACTGCCCGCAACGCTGCAGTACCCGAGGGGATGAGGTACAGTACAGATGTAGCGAAATGGCATCAGTCCTCCCCTCTAGCTGCATGCTGCACAGGAGGAAGATAATATACCATCTAAACAATAACATAGCGGTTACGCCTCGGCTCAGGCCTTCTCGATCAGGGCCGAAATAATCATGCAGGGCGTTTTCTCTAACTACAACCACCTCATCGTCACTTCCGTAGTCTTCATCGACTTCGACTTCTTCGCTTATTGTAGAACCGTAGTTCTTGACAGACGCACACTTCAACTTGTCTGTGCGCTTAAACTTCATGTCAAACAACTTCAACTTCCTTTCTTCTGGCTCTTGCACCTTGCTCTGATGAAGCCACTCAACTCCGCCATCATGCCTCACCACTAAGTATTCCGCAGGGATGTCCAGAAGGATGATACATGTGATGGAGCTCTACCGACAGCTCGTTTGCGATCTAGGATATGCACAATTGCATTGAAAGAGGGCTGCGGATGCAAAGCCGGGTAAGAAACATCAACGTCTGTCGTCCCGTCGTGCAGCCATGGGCGCACATCACAAACGTTGACAACGTTGTGGAATCGAGAATAAGCGTTAGGCAAATTCAACGTAATTGTACCATGCTCAATGGTTGTGACAACCTAAAACGGACCAACGTGTTTAGGTGCAACTTCGGCACTTGCAACTTCGGCACTTGCGTAGACGTGCGAACAACGTCCAAAACTATGGTGGACACTGTTGTATGCTGGCCACCATGCGCGGTCATGCAGCATGCACGATACGCATGGTGTCAGGCAGTCACGGTGTGACACCTGCAGCATGCAGTGATGTCATGCATAGGCATGACATGCACTAGCTTTCTGGCAATGTGTACATTGTTACTGCACTGCGCCGGCATTGTGACGGCTTGTTCACGAGAAGATGTGCTAGAAACGTAAGCATGAACCTGCTGTCAGCGGGGTCTACACGGTCTGACGTTCATACCTGCCCTCATACTGCCCAGCTCCTCGCTTACGTTCCCATCCTTCTCGCAAAAATATGGTGCAATGCAGCGTGCGCGTGTGGAGCACCTGTCGCTGCGGCATTTCGGGCGGTCGAAGCCCGACCTACGCAAAGTTGGGGCCCCGCGCGGACTGACCCAGGCCGAGCAGGAGGCAGCGCTTTCCGGCGCTGTGCGCGGCCACATCGCCGATGAGCGTGCGCTGCTGCGCGGCGCCCGCACCGTGGCGAACATGGACCGGGCGCACCGAGAGTTCAGCGACTTTCTGCTACAGTGGCGCACCAATGCCGTCGGCCAATGGGCCACATGCACGCCCGAGCTGGTGTTGGTCTACCTCCGCGACATGGTGTCGCGGCGCACCGGTCGGGACGGTGCCGAGCTCACCGCCTCCACGTTTGAGGCAGCTAGTGTCGAACCTCAACATGTGCTTCTGCAAGATCGGCCGCAGCGAGACATGGGATGAGTTAGACCGCAGAGGGAATCCCGCTGCTAGCAGCCTGGTGCGCAACCACGTTGAGATGGCCGAGCGGCGCCAGCATGCGAACGGCGTGCGCGAGCGCAGCGCTGTGCCGGTGACCCTAGGAGTTGTGGGACAGTTGTTGCGCCATTTAGACGCCTGCGAGACTGCAGCGGGCGCGCAGCCTTCTGTCCTGGAACAGTTGCGTTGTGCCCGAGACGCTATTAGCGCTGCTGTGGCACAACGGCCGGCGCGGTGCGGATCTATTGCGGCTGGGCTGGCACCATGTGTACGCACAGGGAACTCGTCCCGTGGACAGTTCCCCGATTCTCAGTTATTGGCGGTAGGGGTTCGGCGCTGCGGCCATGCCGAGCGGCATACTGCTCACCCTTGACGAGCTGAAGTGTTGTGGGATATCCATATCTGGGGATCCAAGAACATAGATGACATGATCAAGGGAGGAGTCATCTAACAAAGGACTCGTTGCTTCAGGTGAGCCCCAAGGGGTTAGAGCTTGTCGTGTGTACTCATGAGGTCACCGGTTCAATTCTTACTTTCATCTGAATTTGACTTTACGCGGCGGCAAGGTACGCTCCCCTCCACGTCATCATGCACAGTCAGCATGCTTACCAGCTCAGGCACGCGCAATAACAACTGGGCACACTCGATGAGACTAACCAGCGTCGACATGAAGAATGCGAAGCGGCTGCGACCCCTATCCGTAGAGGTGACTACAGAGCCTATCGCTACGGCAAAGTCATGTGCGGTCAGGCGCTTGCAGCATTTGTTCAATCTGCAGCGTCGCCACGGCGAGCCCGAGGGGCAGCCCGTTTTTCTGTAGTTATGCAACCGTCAACCCACCGCGAACGACTCTGACCACATCCGGATTCGCTAACCGTTTTGACCGCTTTGCTACCGCTGCTCTACCCAGCTCGGGGCCTCAGGTGTACACTGTGCATGGACTGCACCGCGGTCGCATGCAGCATGAGCGAGAGGCTGGCGGCTCTGTGCCGGATATCATGCAGCTAGCTGGGTTGAGCACTGAATCGGTAGCCCACATGTATTTGGATCCGGGACGTCATCTAGCTTAGTAGGGCTGCAGTGGTAAGGATGTGCTCACGCTGCTCTCTTGCAAAATATGCAGTCGCCCAGGCCAAGGGCCATGCAGTGCTTATGTGCATAGCGCGTGTCAATTGTAAGGCCGTGTTCAGTGGAGATGAGGTCACATAAAAAAAAAGCGTGAAATAGAGATCTGAGACGATAGATAGACTTTAAAACGTGTTTTATGTATGAATGCATTGTTCGTTTGTTCGGATTTGTTATTATCGGAAAGTTATGGTCCGCTGACGTGAACCCTTTCTGTGCCTGTCGGGCCTGTGAGTACCCCCCCCCCCCCCCCCCCCCCCCCCCCCCCCGGGGGGGGGGGGGGGGGGGGGGGGGGGGGGCTTTGGTGGGACATTGACCTCCATTTCCAAACAATACAAACCACGTATATGCACAGTATTCATGATCGGCGGTCAGGTAGGTGTTCGAGGTCGTTCCCTGGCACATCTGAGTCTGTGTGTCCTGCCTGAGCGTCCGCGTCCACGCCCTATGCTGTGCGTCCTCCCTGTGCGGAGGACAGCTTGCTTTCCCATCGACATTTGCATCTGAATCGGTGAACGTGCACCATGGCTTCTGACGCCACATGTCCCAAGTTCTCTCGCGAACAGCAGGAAGTATTATTTGAAAGTTTTGTCAAATACCCTCCAATCGGTGGTGAGCAGGACGGTGCGATGGCATTGGGGAAGTGTAGGAATGTGTACGAGGACCGCGGGCCTTCCGCATCGGCATCAGAGGAAGAATTCATCTCGCACACCACAGGACATCATGCAAGGTGTACAGTTATCACACAGAGCTCAGACGTGCAGTTTGGAAGTGTTTAGACGGCTCGTTGCATTCGCGGTGCTGTGCGTCCCGATGGCACTATTCGCCACTGAACATGGAGCCTGTCTAGACCCGGTCGCAGAGTCCGAATCCGCTCTGAGCGCCCACCGCCACTGAACACGGCCTAACAAACCTACATCTTTACACCCATTAGGCCCCAGGCCATCGGACGTGGACTGCCTACATGGGCACCTTCCATCCACCCGCAGCGGTCTGCGCCGGCACTCGGCTAGTAGGCTGCACCATCATAGTGTGTGGTCCCGTCAGCTGCTTTTAGTGCACGATCGGCAGTTTGTGCAGCAATGTGGTGACCTCCGCTGACACTCGCCGCGGCAGTACCACTATCGCCTGCGCGCGCTCTGTTTCCACCTTCCGCAACACATTCAACAGCATAGACACTGGCGGGAACAGCCACAACAGCGAACGTCCAGGTTTGTTCTGACCAGTCCGGTGGGGCCACGCATCCCATGTCTGCGCCATGCCGTCTACCGCAACACACCGCCCATCGTACATTTCACTGAAGTACACTTCACACATGTGCGCCTGCGCACTGGCCAAGCAATCGACGTCCGGCGTTCCCATTTCAGCAAACAATTGCTCCTGTGCCATGCGCTTTGAGAAGCGCTAGTCTGTTTTATCCTCCCATTTCGACAACGCATCCGCGACACGCAGCGCTGCATGCTCTCGCGGCACCCACACAAACGACAGATCGACGCCAGCCTGCCATGCTCGCACGTGCAGCCCACAACACCTCCACAAAAAAATCTCGCCCACCCCCCGCATACGCACGCAGCACGCGTACGCCGCCTGCGAGTCTGTCCATATCTGGACCTGCTGGCCCCTTTTCAGCTTGCCACCTGCAGCCAATCCTTGCATGGCTACTCTGAAGCCCCGAATCTCCCGCAGCGTGCCAGACAGTCCGGCCCGTATTTCCTCTGCACTCATGTCCGCTACCATGGCCCACTCTTGCTGCCCGGACAAGAACCCCCCGAACGCCGTCTCGCTGGCATCACACGCCAATACTAGGCGGTTGGCTGCACTCGCAGGCATTTTCTTTGCCAAAGCAGCGTCTGCATCCAACTCTAGCACGGGTGCGGCTGCCTGCATCGGCCTCCCATTCAACTGCTCGAGGTGTGCGCTCATAAACTGCAGGGATGCGATATCCTGTCCGTCCACATTCCTAACACCTTCCCCCCCCCAGCCGCAGCCATCGCCCCAGCACGGGGGCCAACTAAAGTGCTGGCGTGCACGACGCTACCAAGCCTAGAGCCGATTGCAATATTGTCCCATCGTGATGCTCACCTAGTTGCTCCGCCATCCTACGCAATCGTGCTAGCTTCCGCTCAGGTACTCTCAATTCACTGTGGCTCCAGTCAACAATCAAACACAGAAACTGTTGCTGCCGCATTGGCCACAACTTACACTTGGCTGTAGCATGCACAAATCCTAGGGCAGCCTCCGCCCACACTGTTGCACCAGCGGCTATAGCAGCTCCGTTCCGCGTGCGATGCACTGTTGCTGCATCATCCACCATCGCCGTCAGCGCGTGTCCCTGTGACCTAGTCCACTCTTGAGCGCACTGCATGACCCGCGTCAACACATACGGGGCTTGCGAGAGCCCGAACGGCAGGCAGCAAAACACATAACATTGATTGTCCATCTGGAACCCCAATAGCGGCCAAAGATGAGCCGCTAGGGGAACATGGTGATAGCCCGCTTTCAGGTCCCACGTGGCCATAAATGCGTTCGGCTCGACTGATTGCACTAAGTCTGCTAATGTTTCGAACGAAAACGGCATGTATGCGAGCCACGGATTCACATTCCGCGCATCCAAGATCAATCGCGGCTTACCTTCGGCGATCCTGGCCACCGCCAGCGCCAGTACCACTGGTGGGCGACAATTTCGAAATTGCCACAGAAGCACAGACCCCCTACGAACATTCGCCCCTATTTCCTGGCGTGCAAAGCATTCGTCCTCTCCTGCTTCCAGCCTATTCGAAAACACCACAGGCGGCGGCTCGGCCCGTGCCAGCATCATGTTGATCTCTCCATTGCGCAACCCTGCCTGCCTGAACGCAGACCTCACACCATTCACACGCTTGTCATGTCTCGGTTCCGCACACTTTCCAGCTCCTTGAGGGTCACAAAACCAGGGAATCCCGTGACCCAGCACAACGCATCTCTCCAGTGCGCAGGCCTGCCCAGGGCTGCGTGCACAGCCCTACACACCCGAATATACCGACAGTTGGCCCCCACATATGCTACTCTCCGGGCGCATTCTGCGCTATAGTGCAGCCGCGTACGCATGCTCTGTGCCCACTGCGTCTGGCCGACCCAAACGGCCCGCTTCAAACACATCTACCATCACTTGCAGCCACAGGCCCACGTCGGCCGCCTCCGCACTCCAGCCGCTCTGCACGCCGGTCGCTGCCCAGTCCCGCGGTGACGGGGAGAACGGTGGAGCCGTTGTGATACACCTGTTGCGATCAGCGAGATCGACACGCACTGCCCAGCCCGGCTCCAGCTCGTAATCGGCTGCTGCGGCCAGCTGATCACCAGCGAAGGAATGTGACTCCGGCTTGGAATGTTGCGTCCTCCAGGGAGCAGTCGCCGTTGCACGGCCTGTATTTTGCAGCGCCTTCCCGTGCGGTCAGCAGGGGCAGCAGCGAGCAGCGGGGTCAGCAGCAGGGTCAGCAGCAGGTCATCAGCGGGTCAGCAGCAGGGCCAGCAACGGGGTCAGCAGCGGGTCAGCAGCGGGTCAGCCGCAGCGTCAGCAGCAGGGTCAGCAGCGGGGTCAGCAGCGGTTCAGCAGCAGGGTCAGCAACAGGGTAGCAGCGTTTGACAGCGAATCAGCAACGGGTCAGCAGCAGGTCAGCAACAGTTGACAGCGAGTCAGCAGTATCTCTAGAGATACGTCAGCAGCAGGTCAGCGGGATGGCAACAGGGTAGCTTGCGGGTCAGCGGCGGGCCAGGAACAGGCAGCAGTACAGTAGTGAGGTGATTTTTCGTTAAGGTGAGGCGATGTGTGCGGGTGCATTGATTGTGGGTTAGCAGAGGGCGAGCAGCGGGTCTGCGGCAGGCAGCAGCAGAGCTGCAGGCAGCAGCAGAGCTGCAGGCAGCGTGGTGTGCAGCCGTCGACAGGCAGGATCGACAAATGGGTGAACGGGCGGTAGCATGATGGTAAACCATTACCGATGACACGACCGGGTTGTGCTCGCTACCTCGGAGCTGCGGTACATGGACCTACCGGGCGACCACGGTGGCCCTTACTGACGAGGGACCACTTTACGACGACGTACCAACGCATGCCTGCGCAGGTAAAAGCGCAAAGCAGGCAATGCCCGCTGCACTGCCCCTATGACCACCCACATTGTGTTGTCGTTACAAAGAACTTTATGGCATGCCAAATGGCTGTCTGTGTGGCCATTTAGCCAAGTGCTGACCAGCCTGTGTACGGCAGCGTACCGCTCGGTACGCATGTGTGCTCCTGTCATTAGCCCTTCTCCCCATAAGCCTGGATTAGCTTATGCATCAAACAACAAAGCTCTGGCAATGTCCATTAGTGTCCTGTTGGGTCTTTCTGCTCTGCCATTCTGCTGTGGGGTGTGCACAACACTCGTTTGATGTATGATTCCCTTTTGCAGGTAAAATTCTTTCATCTTGGAATTTTTGAATTCAGACCCATTGTCCGTTCGGACTTTGAGCACTTTCCTGCCCGTTTACGTTTCCCATTTTGTCAATGCTTGTTGTAGTGCCGCAGGGACTTGCGCTTTGGACGCTAGACATCTCACTCTTATCAGACGTGAATGGTCATCCACCATCACAAGTGCAAACCTAGCACCTCCAAAACTGGGGACCGGGAAAGGTCCCATAACGTCAGCATGGACGAGTTGCAAGGGTGCCTTTGCCTGTGAGTCTGAGTCCGCAAAAGAGGATCTTGGCATCTTGCATCTTCTTTGCTGAGGTAGGCAGCCCATGTGCACAAGCATGGGTGCACATGTGTGACATGATTTGACAGGACGGATGTCCTAACCGTCTACGTAACAAACTGGTCGTAGTCATGAATGCTTTTGGAGGCGCGTTGTCCCATTTCAACTGTCTGTGACATGTCATGTTGCTGTGCGCATATGATCCATTGTTTACAATTCTGCACAGTCCTCCTGCGCCTGGCTCTCTGATCCTGACATGCTGTCCGAGCGTCACCCAGTAGACGCCAAATTCATTGAACAAAAAACCTCTGGTCTTGCCGTGGCAAGCCTTAGAAATAGAGATGAGGCACTCCGTAGCCGTTGGCACATATAAAACATCTTCGATATGTAGCGTTTGGCCAGCTACTTCCAGCTCGTATATGACATATCCCATAGCACTATGGACATCTCCACCAGCCATGGACACAGTCACCCTCGCTCCGTTCATGGGCTTGATGTTGAATTGTCGGGTAGCGCAGGGAGCTGGGCACCCTAGCGAGCGTACAGAAACGACAGGAGAGAAGGACTCGGGTAACAATGTAGCACACAGTGGAATGACTGGAACAGGAGCGCCCCAATCGACCAAAGGTAATTGTGTCGATCACAGCAAAACACTTGGAATATATGTGCCCAGGTCCATCCCTGCTTTGTGCTGTCCTCGCTACTGATAGCTCTGTGGAACTGTGGAATCGCGCTGCTCGTTGATCTCTGTACGGATCAGGGTGCAGCATCCCGCGAGATCTGGCGATCTGCTGCGGGCATTGGGATTTGGCATGTATCATCCTCCGTCAATCCAATGCAGCAACATCGTGCTGCGTGGATACGCAGACGTAGGTTGGCTGGCATGGTCTTTGACGCTGCACCCTTGGCGTGCGCAAGCGCAGACCAGGAGTATGCATGCGCCGCATGCATGACGTGTCATGCACTGAGCTGGCACTTCGCACTGCCAAAAGGCTGTGGCAAAAGGTGGCATGATACATGGGATTGGTATGTGAGATTATACATGTTGAGGAATGCTAGTGGCACTTTTGGGCATGTGGAATTATGCACATGTAGCTGTATGCATGCAGCTCATGTGCACAGCTGTGACGTGGTACATGCTGGCATTCTGAGGTATTCTTTGGTATACTTTCGCCTGGCTCAAGTTTTGCAAGGCACTAGCCTGAGATACATACACATGTATCCACAATTGGTGCCTGCATATCTGGAATAGGTGTGCTTCTGAGCAGACAGACTTGGCCATTACAACACCTCCCCCCACACACGGGAGCGGAGCAGGGCAAACAAGAGTATGCTCTGCAAGCTCAGGGCAAGTCTGGAAGCTCAGGTAAGCAGATAAATGGAGACAGCACATTGACTTGAATGGTAGGGTACATCATAAGACCGGGGCAATGTGGTATTTACAGAGAAGGGTCTACTCATCTGGAATACGGATGAGTGACCTTGTTGGAATTAAGGCTAGTTCTAGAGCTGGCTGGGGAACTCATCGCAGAGATCGTGGAAATACTCTGGCAACAATTGACGACCTGAGTAGCGGTTTATCATTTCACTCATGGCCTCATCTAGGTCTAGGACTGCATCATGCAGCCTGCGAGTAACTCTTCTGACATGGCAGAGGTCAGTGAGGTACTGAGAGTGGTAGTCTCCAAGCGCTGGCATTGTAGTGGCATCTAGCATCAACTGGCGGACGTTCTGGAGAAAGCGTCGACGCTGGACGAGGGAATGGGATGTCGGATCTTGTGGGATCTCAGGGACTGGCAAGTTTCTAACTGCACACATAGGTGGGTTCAGATGATGGAATTGGGTCTGTCGGGTTTTATGGAAGTCACATGATGGAAAAACAGGTTGGTGCCCCGCGACATGCAACCTGGCGGATCAGATTTAGGCAGGGGTTGGCCTTGCTCCCGGGAGCCCCCTCCTCACATCACCTATGGCCTGGAAATCCCCGGCCTCACAGAGGCAGTCTGCTTACATCCAGGCGTCCCCTTCAGCATCACAGCGGGGGGGCAGCATTAGCGCACATGCGCTTTGCGGACTCAGTCCGCATCCTACCACAATAACTGCAGTAGGTGACCCTGGAAAGTGCTGCCTTATGGGATTCGCTCAACCGAGAACTACGTCTACGCGGTTTGCGTTTGGGATCGTCGATGTTGCTGCCACCCGCGGGCACCTTCCCCCCAGCGACGGGACGCCTGGTGGATTCAGCCTTGGCTGCTATATGGGACAGATGTAGCCGCGCTTCACGCGGAAACTCATGAATCATGTGCGCTCTCTGAGTACTGGAGGCATTGTGGAACAGATAATCGGCAACTTTCTCCAGGCATCCGGACAACTCATCAACTGGTAACCAAGAGTCATGAGATGCATCGTAGCCAACCCAGCGCACCAGGTAGTGAGGGCACGCGATGGAGATGTCGTCATCGCGATGCCGCGACTGCATGTAATTGACTACACATTCAACTTCATAAGTGGTCGTGTCCACAGTGGCCGATGACTTGGCAGCTTCAGGGCTGGTGGCGCATGCAGCATCGAAGGACTCATTGTAAGGTTTCAGCACAGAGAAGTGAAAGACATCATGTAGACCTAGACGCTGCAGCGTGGTCGGCAATGATATACGGGCCGCGGCCCGGCCCACTACTTCCAGAATTTTACAGGGACCCAACCAACGCGGAGTAAACTTCTTTCGGAGAGATGGATGATGCAGAGCAACCTTACGTATAGATAGCAGGACCAAATCACCCACAGAAAAGGTCGGCCAAGCAGATTTCCTGTTGAAATCCGACCACATTGACTGCTTGGCCTCTACCAGAGCTTGCTTTGCTAGGAAGTAATACATGCGGTGCATCACAGCTGGAGCTGGTTGCTGATGCTGTGGCAATTTGAGCGCAAGGGCTGTGGGAGACAGCGGCGGAGTGATACGGTTCAAAGAGAACGGCGTGCAGCCCGTGGCTGCCGACTTGGAGCTATTCATACTGAACTCGATATGTGGCAGGAATGCATCCCAATCATCATGTGCAGGACCGATGAAATGCCGAACAGCTTCTTCCACAACGCGATTGTAACGCTCAACTTGCCCGTTGGCTCTAGGATGGTAGGAGAATGTCAGCTGCAATGCAATGCCTAGGTGATCACAAAGGGATGTGAAAAAATTATTGTTCCACTGCGTACCGCGGTCACTACAAATGCCAAGTGGCAGGCCATAATGGGGGTATATGTGCTGGAAAAACAATGCAGCGAATCCGGGACCATTCAGAGTAGACACTGTGGGGATCAATCTTACCATCTTGCTGAATTGATCAACAAATACAACAATGCAATTGTGACCAGACGTGGAGTTAGGCAGTTGCGTGATCATGTCTACACTCACGACACGCCAGCATGCAGAAGGTACAGGTAGTGGGGACATGACTGCCTCCCGCTCCGACGGGGACTTCATGGTCTGACAGCTATGGCATTGTGACACAAATTTCTTGACATCTTTGTGTATATCTGGCCAGTAAAATGAGTCTGTGATCAATGATGCTGTGCGAGAGACACCCATGTGTGCATGCCAGGGGTGTACGTGGTGCCACAACAGAAGGCATAATCACTGGCATCTGTGTATACATGGAAGGGCTGGTTGAGATTGGGATGGCGCAGGCCTGTGGCATTGATCAGAGCATGTTTGATGTCATTGAATGCTCGAGTGCATTGTTCAGTCCATGCGCTCTTGCCTTTGGCTTTCATGCGCTCGAGGAGTGGGGCAGCAAGGGTGGGAAATTTTGGAATAAATCTGCGAAAATAGCCAGCAAGACCCAAGAATGATCGGATGGTATTGGTTGACGATTTTAAATCAGCCTCAGGCCATTGTTGCAACACTGAAACCTTGTGTGGGTCTGGCTTCACGGTATCTGCTGTAACAATATGGCCCAAGTATTTGACTTCTTGCATGGCAAATTGGCATTTGACAGCATTGCAGAAAAAGTTGTGTTCATGCAGCCTAGTCAACACACGATCAAGATTGATGGCATGATCCTCAGCAGTTCTGGAAATGATGATAATGTCATCGAGGTATGCAAGGCAAATCTTGCCAATCAGTCCACGCAAAACCACGTGCATTGCTTGTTGGAAAACACTCGGTGCATTGGTGAGACCGAATGGCATCACCGTCCATTCGTACAGGCCATCAGGGGTGCGGAATGCAGTTTTTGGCTGGGATGTCGGGGCTAGTCTGATCTGGTGATATCCAGAAGCAAGATCCAATGCAGAAAAGTATCTCTGGCCTTGCAATTTATCAAGCAAGGCATCTATGCGTGGTAATGGGTATGTATTCTTTACTGTGTTCTCGTTCAGGTAGCGGTAGTCGACACACAGTCTCAGTTTACCTCCGGGTTTGGGAGCAAAAAGGACGCTGCTTGCCCAAGGGGAGATGGACGGCTGAATCCAGCCCATGTCAAGCAAGTGTTGTACCTGCTTTTCCAGTTCAGAGTGTTCCAGTGGAGTCAATCTGTACTGGCGGGCAGCACGTGGTCTGGTGCCAGGCAGATTCTCAATATTCATCTCAAAGCCTAAGGCTGTGGTATTTGGGGGTGCAGGCCCGAGCGTGCCTCCGGACCTAGAATGTTTGTGTACTATCTCTTGAACACACTGTGGGATGGTGGCTACATCTTGCTGGACTGGTGCTGGTACTTGCTGCTGGGACAGAAAACCTTTCTTTTTCGACGCCGCACATACATGCATATCGCTGGAAGGCTCGACGCGTGCATGTGCTGGTTTGACATGCACCACGTACAGAGGCGACTTACCACATTTAGCACGATTGACCATAGATTTCAGCTTACGGCTGGTGCATGCATACTCATCTGATGTTCCCTGTGAAGCAGGTGTGCGTTTGGGTATGTGCACGACATGCTGCCAATCACGAGAATGCTTTCGGGGGCCAGCCTTACGGCCAGGCACGATGATGCGAATGTCCGGATCATCAAACTCGAGTTTCATGTGCGTGACGGCAATCACATCAAGACCCAATAGCGCGTGATTGGGTGCATGCCACTCTGCAGCCGGCAAACTTGCTACCACAGTGTACGTGACATCGTGACGCTGGCGGCCTATGCTTGTGCATAATGTGACAGTACCGAGGCAGGGTGCTGCACTCCCAGAGATGCCATGCGACGTGGATGCGCTTTGGTGATATGGTATGGCATTGGCCTGTAGGAATTCTACTGTAATCATGCTGTGATTGGAGGCTGTGTCTACAAGCGCCTTCAAGCGGCTGCCTTTGATGTGGATGGGGACTGTGCAGATCAGATCGACAGCGTCAATTTTCTGACTAGCACAAGACATAGCAGATGTATTTAGGCTCTGCTGGTTGGACATCAATCGCAAAACATGGAACGTCTGGTGACCTGGCACTGGGCGGCCGTCCGTATAGGACAACAATGCATTGGCTTTGTCCACTGTGCTGTAGCTGTGTCTGCTAGTGTACGGCACGAACGCATCACTATCAAACAAGCGGCCAGGGATGGCTACTGTGACATGGTGCCCATTCAGGTTGATGGCATGTAAATGTCTCAATGCTACGTGTGCATCATCAGTGTATGGCAAGGTAACAACAATAGGGCAGGATAGCGTGGAAATATCGAATAATGACTTGTCAGCTGTGCTGAGCGAGGAAGGAAAAACAATGCCGTGGCCTGAGGCGTGGTCAGCCGCTAGTACAAAAGGCTCCACCGCCCAAGATGGGCAGCCAAGAGGCGGCTTGCCAGTTTCTCAACGGATATGGTTGCCAGGGGCACGTGCTCGTTTGTTCGGAGTCTGAGGGGTATCATCATACCGTTTGCGATTGCGGGGGCCCGCGGAATTTGGAGTGTTTGCCGCGCTCTGCGGCTGCGGCTGCGGCGGCGGGGGTGGTGGCGGCGGTAGCTCGTCGGCGGGCTCCACTGCCATCAGGCACTTGTTCTTGTTGGCAGGGTGTTGCGCCCAGGTTGCGAGTGCCTCCGGCGCAATGGAACGCGCGGTAGGGCAGTCCGCGATGCGGTGGTACCTGTCGCTGTCAGGCATGGAGGAGGGGCAGATGCCGCAAACTCGCTTGCGGTGGTGGAAAGTTGCTTCCAAGAGGAATATCCCGACGGCCACGGGTGTGAATGGAAGGTAGTAAGGGAGCTCTTTACGGCAGGCTGCCGCAAGACCGTGGATGGTGAATGGCGCGTTGTGGTTGGCAACTTCAAACGCATACACATCTTTGATCCACTGTGGTACGGTGGGGCTGTCCATGGCATTATCGAGCCAGGCCTGCTTCTGTTGGAATGGAAGCTTACGGGCGTCCCGGAGGCCTGGTAAGCGCTCCCGGGTGACGCTGGAACATGGCGTAGATGGCTGCACATATGTTGAACGGTTGTTAGAAAATTGGCTGCGACTCTGGCCTGGTCTTTGGGTATTGGTATATGCCATGGCAATCTGCCGCTGGCCTCGTTTTGGTGCTGATGTGTGGCCATGGGCTGGCATCTCACGGGTGGGGGTGGTATGGGTGCTGGTGGATGCAAAATCTACACCCTGGTAATGGTTGGCAGAGAATGTGGCAAAGCGCTTGGCTGTGTTGGCTGTCTCCTTGGCTGTGTTCAGCTTGTCCACACACCATGTGACAAATGCTATGGCATGTGAATTTGCGCGCTCGGTCGGCCATGTGTGGCTGTTCTCCAGATGTGTGGTCAATTTTTGTAGCAGGTCTGGTAGTGGCATGAACATTTTGACTGTGGCTGACAATTCTGAGGTGCACTCAGGTGACATGAGGTGCTGCAATTTGTCAAACAAGTTCCATGCAAAATCTTGCAGGGACATTTTGCCTGGCAAGTCCACATAATCGAGAAAGATCAATTGGTAATATATGCGGACATGATGCACCAAGTCATTGAAGCTGGAGGCTTTTCCAGCACGGTATTTGCTCCAGGCTCCCTCGATATGCATTCTGAATTGCCCGTTGGTAAAGAAAAAGTCACGTATGGCATCCAGCCATTCACGAACGGTGCACTCAGGAGACATGGCTTTTTCTGTGGCAACCTGGTAGTGCATGGCATCACGAGTGAAACCCTTGGACAAATGTTTGATCACCTGGGCCTCAGATAGTTTCATGCATAAGACGCGGTTGTTCAAAACTTCGCACACGTAGTGATGCCACTTTCGCTCAGCGGATGCATCGCCGCGAACCGCATCAGACAAAGGAAAATGTATGGATGCGAAGAAATAATCAGCAGACCTAAACCAGGTTGCACTCGAGTCGTCTGTGAAGTTCGGGGTGTACGATGGCAGGCTCGACACGTGAGGCAGGGATGACAGTACCAGGTTCGATCGCACGATGCCGGCGTACTGCAGCGCGGGCGCTGCTGCCACCTGCGCGGATGTCGCGCGGAACAGCTGCTCCTCGAAGTAGTTCGCTGTAGTCCCAGGTAGGATAGACGCTGCTGTGTACATGGACCGTACGATCGGCTCAATGGCGCTGACGGCGAGGGTGGCGAGCTGCGACACCATGGCCGCGGGGCTGGAGCTGGTGCTTCTTGCGCGATGCGACGTGACGCGCAAGGCGAGGGCAGGGAAGTCCAGGTGGGAGTGGTCCACAGGACACTGTAGCCATACGGTTGCCCAGGCAGCAGCATCTGTAGAGAAGGAATATACGAAGTCCAGAATGGTGGCAGCGAGGGCGCCCCCAGTCCAGGTGTAGAAGGCCATCGCGCTGACGGAGAGAAGATCGCGCACGCAGCCCACAGGTGGACCCCAGTTGGAGGCGCAGGTTGTCGCAGTGGCTGCTCGCAGCTGCTCGCGCACTTGGTCGCCATTCAGGTGGGACCTTCGTCGAAGAGCTTCGAACGGAGGGGGCGTCTGGTCGGTGGTGCTTTGGACGAGCATCTGGAGCAGGGTGCGGGAAGCCTGGCCGTACGACTTCAGCACCTCGACAGACGAGCGTCGAGTCGCTTCGAAGAAAGCCTTCGTAAGTGTCAGCAGGAGGGATATGGCCAGGCGGATTGCCTCGCGCTCTGCTGCTTGCAAAGCGTCGAAGCCTGACAGTTGGATGAGGTCGGGAGGTACGCCATCGTCATCTGGAGGCTGAACGACAGACGCATAAAACTGACTATACTCGCTAGGATCGGCCATGGCAGAGAAGCCTCACCGATACCTGTTGAATTGTCGGGTAGCGCAGGGAGCTGGGCACCCTAGCGAGCGTACAGAAACGACAGGAGAGAAGGACTCGGGTAACAATGTAGCACACAGTGGAATGACTGGAACAGGAGCGCCCCAATCGACCAAAGGTAATTGTGTCGATCACAGCAAAACACTTGGAATATATGTGCCCAGGTCCATCCCTGCTTTGTGCTGTCCTCGCTACTGATAGCTCTGTGGAACTGTGGAATCGCGCTGCTCGTTGATCTCTGTACGGATCAGGGTGCAGCATCCCGCGAGATCTGGCGATCTGCTGCGGGCATTGGGATTTGGCATGTATCATCCTCCGTCAATCCAATGCAGCAACATCGTGCTGCGTGGATACGCAGACGTAGGTTGGCTGGCATGGTCTTTGACGCTGCACCCTTGGCGTGCGCAAGCGCAGACCAGGAGTATGCATGCGCCGCATGCATGACGTGTCATGCACTGAGCTGGCACTTCGCACTGCCAAAAGGCTGTGGCAAAAGGTGGCATGATACATGGGATTGGTATGTGAGATTATACATGTTGAGGAATGCTAGTGGCACTTTTGGGCATGTGGAATTATGCACATGTAGCTGTATGCATGCAGCTCATGTGCACAGCTGTGACGTGGTACATGCTGGCATTCTGAGGTATTCTTTGGTATACTTTCGCCTGGCTCAAGTTTT